>OU015491.1:68629664-69982164 GCA_907164885.2 Dolomedes plantarius
GTTATTTCACAGGGATTTAGGCGTTCAAATATGCATATCAGACAAATCCGAGTTAAACCGAGGCAGTTTTGAAAGCATTCAACTAAACTATTTCTTAAATAATCCGGAGGATGAAATACCAAGTGTACGTGAAAACGACTAAACAAAGTACATGCTGTTTTTCTTCTCAGTAATGCTTGTTTTTGGTGTTAGTTCTTGCAAATATTTAAGTGAGGTATGTGCACAATTAGCGAGAGACACTGAACTCAAAGTCACCTCAGGTGACATTTGAAAACATGCCGAAGTCAAATTATTGAGACGAATATCTTAGTAGAATTTTTTCCCCTTTATATGGTTTTGGTTGGTTTTAGTTGATGTCACATAGTTATTAATGTAATATACAAGAAGTATATAAGTTGTGTATATATATATATATAATATAGTTACATTAATAACGATCAGCTATAAGTTATATAATCGACTGTAAATTATGTGATTATATATATATATATATATATATATATATATATATATAATCACATAGTTATTAATGTGATTAACATTTAAAATACTTGGATGACAGCTTTATTTTAAAATAAACAACAGAGCTCAGGAACCAGAGGCGTTTTCCGTTCTTCTACTCCAGGTCGTCTAAAACTTTCTGAAAATGTGAAGGCTAGTATGAGAATAATCAAAGCCCATTTTAAAAGCAGTTTAACAAAAAATACTTAAATGGGCCTATGACCACGCGTCCCAGAAGGAGAATGGTACAGTCGGCGATTATAAAGCGGTCTAAAGATTGTGGTTATGGCGTTTCAAAAATAGGTATTTATAATATATTAAATTTGAAAGGGAAAAAACGTCTAACTGAAAGTAAAAATGAAAACATGACCACTAAACCTCATCCTAAGACTGTTCGAACGCAGGAAAATATCAAGGAAGTGAAGTCTCTGGTCCTAAAAGAAAATACGCCGACTCAAAGATCCATTGCATCGGAACTAGGAATAAGTAAAATCATTCATAAAGATTTGAAGTTAAAAAAGATGTGTTTAAACCTAAAGTTTATCTGCTTTTTCCAAAGCATATTGCTGAAAGGAAAACAAATTGTAGAAAATTATATGAAAAGCACCTAGCTGCTGAAAAGGGGAAATTTGTGGTAACATTCGATGAGGCATAGGTGTAGTTAAGAGACTGTAATAGAAAAAATCAATTTTCTATTGCTCAACTGACGGGAATGACCGTACGAAGTGGCTACGTCAGTGTACAGAAAAGTTCTCAAAGGAGTTCATGATAGTATCAGGATTTTGTTACAACGGCAAATTAAAAATCAAAAAATCAAGTAAAGCCAAAATTAAAGTAAAGCCAAAATTGTCAAGTAAAGCCAAAATTATTTCATTATACTATCAACAGAATATTTTAGAACCAATTTTTGAAGAAGAAATTCCAGCCTTGATATGGAAAGGACATTGATAAAGTTGAGCTTCATATGGACAAAGCCTCTAGTCAAACGTCTAAATCAACTGCGACTTATTTAGCAAAGAAAGAATCAAAAACAGGAATAAAATGTATCCCATTTAATAAAATACCTATAAAATTACCTGACTCTCCTGCAATGGACTTTTGCGATTTCGGTTTTTTAATACGAGCTTTAGGAAAACGGCATCTAAGAACACTGAACGGACTTTGGAAAACGGTCTAAGAGGAATGGGGTAAAATTGAGATAACAGTACTAAGCAAAATTTACTTTCATGGAAAATTCGAGCTAGAGCCATTGTCAAGAACCATGGCTATCAGATAGAAGCAAATCACCGCATAAAATGTGGTATTAACTATCAAAATCGTTTCCATAAAGTTCTAACGACCTTCTGTATTGGACGGTGAATCATAAGCCGGCAGAAGGAAGGAATAAGTTGGAATTCGAATATCGGGAGGGAAATGCTACAATGATTAATACTAATCAATTTATCATTTGAACTCATTTTTTTCGTGAATGATTCTGCCTCCAACCTCGTTTAAATAGTAAAATTTCAGTAGTGAAAAGTCGAAAAATGATTTTTTTTCTACTGTTTTACTTTAAAGACAACATATTCAGCCATCAAAAATTATTTTTATTTTGTTGATATGTTTACTAGAAATTAATTTTTTTGCTTCTTCACAACCAGAAAGTGTGCACTGGTAATGGGTGTTTCAAGGGAATTAGTTCCATTTTACGTCCTTAAGAATTTTTTTACTAACTGCGTTACTTTGAAATGTTATCCAGGAGATTACAAAAAGTTTACACCACCATGTTTGCTTATAATTTGGCAACAAGGTGTTTGCTATGTTTCTAGAGATGAAAAGTTAAGATGCATTTTACGAACAACTAACTTTTGCCAACAGTGTAAAATTTTAAACATGGCTTAAACCTTAAGCATAGGATTTGACAACTTTTTTTCTCATATGTTCTTCTCATATGAAATTAACTAGACAGTATTTTAAAATACTTATTAGAATTTCAGTTATAAGCCTTTTTCCCAAACAGTACGAAATTAATTCTTCTATTTTTTAGTACCTGACAAATAATCTGCGTCACGAATTCATAAATATTTCCATATTATCTTTTTTCGTTGTGGTAATAACATGCACACTTTTCAAAGAAACAAAGAAATCTTTATTAATTGATAATTTTAAATATCATATTTGACTAAAAAACAAAATTTGAGAAAATATTTCCTATTTCCCCACACACACACACACACACATATATATATATATATATATATATATATATATATATATATATATATATATGAGTGGGGGGGATTGTGCCAAAAATGTATTTCTCTTACCCTAACTTAATTTGTCACATAAATTACTAATTTTATTATCCCTTTTTAAATTGTCGAAATTTTTATATTGCATAACGCTGAGCTAAAATTGACAACTAAATAAATAGACACATAACAGTTTTAGACTACAGGGCATTACCATATGAGATAATACGAGATTTCAAAATTTGCTGCTCTAATGACAATTCTGACCAAAGGAAGGGTCCACTTTGGGAATTTAGGGTATAAATGATGTGTAATTGCGTTTTAACATTTTTAACTCTCTTCAGGATCTGTTTTCTGTGGGGAAATGTCTGTCATCTCTCTGTTAGTAAAGTCGTTATACATTTAGTTTTATGTATGAAACTGTGTGTTATTATTGAAGTTTGACCACTTCGGCCCTACGACCATAATTTTTTAACGTGAACCAAGATCTTATAATTTAACCGTAATATATATATATAAGTATATATATATAAACATCTATATTTATTTGACTTTTTGTTTTAAGTTAGCAATCGTGTCATGTTACCATAGATTCAAATGTCTTAAAAATAAATGCAGTTTTCTTTATAAAAAAATTCAAATAAGTCGAATAGTTCAAATGCTTCTATTTATACACAGTTTATCTCTCTCGCGTAGTTTACGCTTTAACTATAAAATCATAAATAAGCCGTCTCTGGAAACAAAAATCTTTTTTGTCATTTTGATAGATGGTATTTATTTCTTTTACTTGTTTAAAGTAAGGAAAATAGCAGCGATAATTCCCTATAAGAGTGAAACCGAAGTATGTGTCTCTCCCCTGAAAATATCACCAGACGAAAAGGATTTCTTCCGAACCAGACGAAACATACAAACGATTAATTTAGAAAATCAGTTGAAGGAAAATACTTCTGTTTAGTAGAATAGTGTCATATAATACAGATTCTCAACAAAGAAAAAAAAGTTAGCCGATATCTTTTTAGCTATGGTTAATTTAATACTCCTTTTTTATGTCTGGCTCCCTGTTTTTTACTCCGTTGTTAAAGGAATATATTAGGTTTCAAGCGGCAGATTCAGTAAAACTTTTTAATTCCACTGCAGATAAATTTTTATTCCTTTCGTTTTAAATATTTCGTTTTGTTAAATTTTCTAAAACGCCGATCTGAGATTAAGGTTGCTGTTCTAACCTGAGTGTTAACCTCAGTGTTAACCTCGACTCTGAGCAGCGGTCGCAATTTAGAGTAATCTTTTTCATTTCAGGGAACTGGCAACAGTAAAGATTTGTAGAAGCGTATTTTTACAGTCTACAAGAACTAATACACACACACATTCAAGAGAACAGAAAGTATAGAATTCAACAAAACTCTACTGTTGCCAGTTCCCTGAAATAAAAAAAATACTCTAAATTGCGACCACGCCCCCTATCGGCTGCTCAGAGTCGTAACACACAATGTTAACCTATGGAGAAAGTTTGTCTACTACAAGTATTTACAGCTACATATGTAAATGCTGATAATCCAATAAACAGATATTTTCAGATAGCCTGAATTTTTCTGCATCTTGCAACAGCATTCATTTTACAAATTTCGTCCACCAAAGGAAATGATGAGAGTTTAAAATACACTATACTAGATTTTTCCCCCGAATAATTTAAATTTTAAAATATTATTTGTATTTTTTTAAACGAAAAAGGCCTAAAGTTTTAAAATTTCTTTCTCTATTACGGAGTACATTAAAAAAATATTTAAATCCAAGTCGGCAATCCTTAGAAACATTTTCTCCATAGGTTAACACAGAGTTGAACGAACCCAATAGGGTTAGTACACAGCAGCCTTAATACTTTTACTGAAATATTTCATTGCCTTAAAATTTCTGTCAGTCTTAATTCAATAGAATTATTAGTTGCAAATGTAAAAAGGCCATACTAAAAATTTATTATTCAGGGAAATTAGTCACCCGACCCAAATTTCGATTGTATTTAAACAGCAGCAAAGAGCTACAAATAAGAAACTAAATTTGTGCCTAATTACTCCGATAATGAATGTTTAATGTTTTTGTGCAAGTAGCTTTTCCAACTGTTTATACGTTTTGGATGCTTTGAACCGAGTATCTCATTACTCTAAAAAGGAGATGTTGTTATTTTTGTAATTAATTTTTTATCTTCTAAATTGTTATTTCATTGCATTCCTTTTCCTTTTAAGTTGTTACAAGGTCTCCGAAAATTGAATTCTTTGTGAAGGTTATTATTTTGCGTGAAGCTAAATTTTTTGTTTCTCTCTCTCAAATTAGTTATTTGACCTAAAAAATTCATTTTACTTAGTTTTGAATCTCGACATTTTCGTTTCTATCTCATGCAATCTTTTTATAGGAGGTCAAGAAACAATTTTGTTACGGGCTTGTGGTGGCCCTGTGGTACAGCGCGCTGGTTTTTGGGGCTGAGAGTGCTCGGATCGAATCCCGGCGTCACGCCACGAAAAATGCCTTTGTTTGTGTCGTCCCATCATGGAAAGTAATTCTGTCCGCCTAAATGGTACCCCCATAATAAAATGGACAGTAAACTGCGGCGTAGTATAGGCGAATGTTTGACGACAAGTGCCTCCGCATTGGTTTAAAAAAAAAATTGTTACTAGGTGCTTATACCGGTTAAAATTTTCCTCAAATAGCCTTGTCCGCGGAGGAGAAATTTACCCTTTCACCTAAGGGTGAATTCCGTCACTTCCGCCCATAAGTGGCGGAACTGGCATGAGTATGTGTTCCAGGGGCCTGCCTAATTTTATTAATGTGTCTGGAGCAGTAATTTTCAACGTTTTTATGTCTTGTCCTCCCTCCAATTTGTTTGACCTCCAGACCCTATGCCGACCCCTCTCACCCCAAAAGACTTATAAAACGTCTGAAGGTTACGCTAAAAAATACGTTCTGCTCATATTTTTTGCTAACCATAAGCCCCCACCCCACCCTCCCCACGGGGGGGGGGGGGGGCTTCTCCCAGGTTGAGAATCACTGGTCTAAAAGATTACAAACAATAATAATTTTAATTGCTTTTAATACTTTGCTGCTTGATCATCTCATAAGTTGGATAAGCTAATCTACATACATAAAACAATTCCGTAACTGAGTGACAGATAACGCACAGACCAAACCGCTGGACCTAAAGAGCTGAAATTCGGTATGGCTATTCTTCTGATAGTGTAGGGGTGCACTAAGAAAGATTTTTGAAAAAAATTTCTTAGATTGTTTTAAATTAAATTTTTAAGCTGTTTTGTAACATTCTTTAAAGTTTTCATTTAAAATAACAATTTGGGGGTTGTAAAATTTATATCACGAGAAAGATCATAAAAATTCCTTTAAAATGAAATCTTTTTCGAATCTTTTCCTCCCTTTTCTGATTTTTGGTGAATTTTTATAGATTAATTTTTAGAATTGAATTTATTAAATGCTGATCACGGGGTTTCTTTGTGATACTTTAAATTAATTTATCGCCACGCGCTTAGCAACGAAATAAATTGACAAAAAAGATATTGAAATACAGTAAAAGATAAAATTATCACTAGAATAGACTTAGAAACCTCTAGACTAATTAAGACGGAATTTTTTTGAAGAATTTAATTCAAAATATTATGTTTTATGGATATTAAACATACAAATTAATTGCATACATTGATCGCTGTATTTAATTTGAATATTTTCTCCTACATTATTTTGTTACGAAATATCCGTTACGATTTTTTTTAAATATTTTTTTTATTTTTATTTTTTTGCATTAATTGCATACATTGACCGTTGTATTTAATTTGAATGTACTCCGTAGCGAAGCACGGGTATTCAGCTAGTACATACATATAAGAACATATGGAAGCTCAACGGGACATTTTCATATTTTTTTACTACCAACTCCATATTTAAGGGGACCTTCAACCTCTTTAATAAATAATTTCAGTATTTTACTCTATACCACTAGAGCAGTGATTCTCAACCACTGTGCCGCGAGATTCTTGAAGTGCGCCGCCACTACGAATACCGATACATGAGCGACGCCAGACAAGTAGTTCAATCAGTTCTACCTTCCTAGCGGGGACTGGCTGAACCAATGCGCATGACTATTACAGTTGTGGACTGGTAACTGGTAACTCTGGACGGTTACTGTTCTGGACTTTTAAATCTGGATCACGAAATGAGAGTAGCATTACCCTTTTTACGCCCAAATATAAATGAAGTTATCAAAAAACAAGCTGCTCAAATTTTGCATTAAATTTTATTTGTAGTTAAAATAAACAGTTAAAATAATTATTAAAAGTGTACCGTGACGAAAAAAGTTTGAGAATCACTGCACTAGAGTATAATTAATATTCTTATAGAATTTAATTTATTAAATGCTGATCACGTGGTTTCTTTTCTTTTTGTGAAAGTTTAAATTAATTTTGCGTCCCGTGCATAACAACGAAATAAATTGACAAAAAAATATTAAAATACGGTAAAAGATGAAATTTAACTCCTAGACTAATTGAGATGGAAGTTTTTTAAGAATTTAATTCAAATTAGTATGTTTTATGGATATTAAACATACAAATTAATTGCATACATTAACCGTTGTATTTAATTTGAATATTTTCTTCTACATTATTTTATCTATAAAAATATCCGTTACGATTGTTTTATAAATATTTTTTTTTACATTAATAGCATACATTGACCGTTGTATTTAATTTGAATGTACTTCGTAGCGAAGCACGGGTATTCAGCTAGTAAACTACTAAACTCTGCCGTTCCAACCTGCTGTGGTAAAACTTCATAGTCTGTATCCCAAGTTGTTTAAGCAGCAGATGCATGGACTTCACAATAAATTGGACGATCCTACGTATAGCAGAAACTTGTATCTTCAACCTATTCAGTAAATGTAGATGAGGAATGCTTTTTTTCACCTTGTTACACACTGAGAACGAAAAAATAATAAGGGCAACAATTTTGCCTCTAACATTTATTTCTTCTAAGTCTGAACTACTGTACTCTAATTCGTAAAGGTTATAGATGCTAGCGAATACTCACGCTATTTGTAAGCACTTTACTGCGGGGTAAAATGAACGAAGGAAGCTCTGTCTTTCATCCACAAAGAAAACCTTTACAAAAAAACATGCAATTTTGAATAGGCATCATCATTTCTCCAGATCAAAGAAAACTTAGAGAAAAAGTTTAGCAATTCCGAAAAAATTAGGAAAATTTACTTCAACAGTAATACTAATACAGCTAATAATATTAATACAGCTTTTCTGATTTTATCATACATAAGGAGAAGAGCTTTTAAAAATAGCTTTTTAAACTAAAAATTATCATAATATTTGTTATAATTTGAAAAATATGTATGTACGACATACTTATTAATAGGTCTTTTAAGTTTAAAATGAGAAAGGGATAAGAAGCTATTTAGTATGTATACCATATGCATGTTTCATAATACTTTTTTGCCTGGTATGCCCTGATAACGTAAAAAAATAATTCACCGAGTATGTATATTTTTATACTTAACAACAACGGGCATGGTAAAACTTTTGCCAAACGAAGGAAATTTTTTCAACTTTCAAATTTGGAAGTGGTTCGAGACTAATTAAGTTCTATTATTATTCAATACATTTCATTTATTGCTTTGATGACATTGAGTGAAATGCAAGAAAGCAAAATAATGTAAGTGGTTGAGCAAAATTCTTAATGAACAAAATTACAGCTTGCAAAATTTCGTGACTGCCAACTTTTTCTTACTTCTCTCATACACCCCAACTGGACATGTTATGATTTCAAAAAATTTCTAGTCCGGATTATTATTATGCCAAAACATACATTTTCTCATCGATCTTGTCTCAATGGTAAAAGGAGATGTGGCCACACAAGGACAAAATGTTGCCATAGGCTATGTGAATAATATTTGAACAATACAATTTTCTTAGAGGGAATTGTAGAACAATTTTAAAAGTTACGTTTTAAGAGATTTTTTGAAGGAAAATGTATCAAATTCGTTCAGTGACTTCTTTTTAAGACAACATTTCAGCCATTTACCTAAACGATTTCAACGTTTCATATTTCCCTCCAATATTAATCAACAGGGCTTTATCAACAGCTACGTGGTAGTTAAACAGATTGGAACCTATTTTAAGGCTGATTCCTAACAACTACAACTTTGCCAATACAAAACTCAACTCCGTGAAATGAACAGCAGAAGAACATGCTAGCCGCTTGCTATCTACTGCAACAGTAACAACTCTTTGAAATTCAATTTAAGTATTTTTCTTTTGTATAGTTAAATTTATATAGAGATTGATTTTCTTTCTTTTTCACTCTTTCTAAATTGCATTTAGTTCGTATTTGTATAAGACTAAAGCCAATAAATATTATGGAGACTTCGTTTGGGACACTCCTATTTGTAGTCGAATAAAAAGTTCAAAATAAATAATTATGAGGCTCTATGTAATGGCAAGAAATTAATAATTTTTTTTGCCTATGTTTGTTTAGAAAAGAATCTTAGTTAACTTAAATCCTCGAATGTTTTTAGATAAAGCTCTTTACAGAGTTAAACACAAATCCTACACTGGGAAAGCTACTTTTAAAGGGGTATACAAAATTCTACAAGGAACTGGGCATATTAATTGTTTTACAAAATTATGAATTGCTATTTTTTATTCTATAGATTTTAGTTTTGACGAACTGCCCTATTCTAGCAATATATCACATGAATTACATTTCAGCGCCAAAATTAGTTCTAGTTTTGGCAGTTATTTGTCTCCTACGTAGAAAATTTTATCCTTCTTAGGAAATGGGAATATTTTTAATTAAACAGAAACAGTCTCTTTCAATAACATAAGCGTGTACATAAAACCTATATTTTAATATTCAATGTTACATACTAATACTCCATTAACTGATGAGCCTCAACGTTGCAAAAATATTTATTTGCAACCAACAGTTAGCCACTCTCTCTCTATTTTGCTATTGAAAATACCCGACTAGCTCATTTCTCTGGACATAACAAACAACAAAGTAAAGCACCCATAACAGTAGTCCAGGCTTTTAATCAGAAATAACTATAAATAAATTGTTATAGGATTTTCATAGTTAAGTACCCATTCATTTTAACTCGGAGCAAATATCCTGTACGGAAGTTAATAATCTATTGTTCTTCCAGCTACTGAAATTTCATTAATCCAAGAATACTTTTAATTTACTTTTACATGTTTTAATTTATACTATTAAAACTATTTTCATAACATTATATTACACTACCGAATGTCAAATAGGAATTTTCTTATGTCTTAATCAATACATATCAGTATAATATGAATGATAATAAAAGCATAAATTTCACATTAATCCAGGGTGATACACTTACGCCATCTATCGGTGATTAATAATAATAAAATCCATCTCTGAATATAAATGTGAGATTAAAGTGACTGATAGAAAACTATGAACATTTCAAAGGTGATTTAAATAATGACTTTCCCTGTGATGAACGAAAAATTATTTCATTCGCCAATATGCGAAGTAAATATCAGAATTTTATGCTTAAATCTAGGGAATGAAATCAGTAAGTGTTTTCAGTTACGTTTTAAAGTCATTGATACCGTAAAGAATATTAATATAAATGAACAGAAAATTATAAAATCAAAATATTCCTAAAACTAAAAGTAGTGGAATTAATTCGACCAAAATTTCACGATATGATTAAATTAAACTTGAAACCCTATCCCACCTGGCAGGTTGACCATTTCGAACTCGAAAATGAGCTTGATTATTAATATGAACTGTCAAAATTTAATAAAGTAACTTTTTGCTTAGCCCTTAATTTGATAACACTTACTTATTGATTAAAAACCTCAATACAGGGTTGTAAAAATTAAAATTAGACTCCTTTGACAAATTTCCTTAATTAACCTGTTTAAATAACCCGTTTGATTTAATATTTCTCAACTAAATATACAGTATTATGTCGAGATTTCAGACATAAACCTAACAGATTATTTAAATTGATAGTAATTTGGGTACTTCGTACCTCATCCTTTAAGTACTAACCAAATTTTAATTCGATTGTGAGAGTAGATGATTAAGGAATGAAAATCCAACAGTTTAATGAAATTTTCAATCAGCATAAATATTTTCTATTGATTCCTCATAATTATCGTCTAAAAAATTTATAACAGCCACACGCGTTCCTAATCTCGATGAACACGTGCCTACTCTCGATTGAAGTTTCTACAACTGAAGCATTTAATAAACTCAAGAGAAATTCCTTCGTGAGCATTTCCAACTGAGATTGAATTTTAGCGATTTTTTTTTTGTTGTTGTTGCTCTTTTAGTTGAAGGTTTTTAACTATCTTTTTGGATGACGTCATCAGTAAAGATTCCATCCTAACTTTGAATTGGAAGTAAACTCTTTAAAAAAGATATTTAAGAGTAGTTTAAAGCATTGGGAAGTTGCAATATTTCTATGTTATACAGTAGATGAAAAAAGAAGTCGATATTTAATAACAGAAATAGATTTCCAATACTATCTAAGCATTCTTAATAGTTAAAACTCCAATATTAAAGTTATATTCATATTTTTTTTATTCCACTGTTGTCTAGCTCTTCTTTCGATCTACACTGCAGGATTCCATCTTAACTCGTAGGATCGCACGAATTGAATTAAATATCTTTCTACGTGAATTACTAACTGTAACTTTTTCATTGGAAACTTGTATTCTTTTCGTTAGCTTTTCTCTTAGAAACATGTTAATGTAGTTAAAATGTCCCCCCTCCAATGAGAAAAGATTATACAAAGTTATTTTTAGAATAAAAAGGGAAATGCATAAATATCATTTTAAAGTTGGTCGTTGTATTCAGGAAATATGAAAATTCATGACTACATTTTCTTAAATAAAAACAAGATAAATGAAACTTTGATTTTAGGTTAAAAAGTTAGGTAAAAGTTTTGGTTAAAAGTTTGACGGTCAGAATTATAACTGTAATAGGGGGTACGAAAGTTACATCTAACTCTAACCGTTCACTGTAAAAAATGGTATCGTGGTACCAAGACGGTGGGTTATGACGTCACAGATGTATTGTACATGTTTTGGTGCTTTGAAAGAAATCCACAGCGGTTGGTCGGTACTCACCCAAACAATCTATTGTTCACAAACCTAATTAATCTATTCGGCGTGGCAGATATCGTTGCGCTCAATCATAGCAACCTAGCAGCTATGTAGGTGCATACGCCATACAGTCAGAATTGGTTCAGGTACGTGTTTATTTTTCATATGACCTTGAGTGTAAATGGTAAGCAATTTTACATGCAGATGTATAAAATATTTTTTAATTCTTCCCAGAGAAGGAACTAGAATCTGTTACCGAGAGAAAGTTGGAAGATTATTAGAGAGCAACACTGTATTTAATATTTTTACAGCTTAGCGTTTAACTCCTGTGGGTAAAATGATTCCCTCTGGAACAACTAAATGGTGTTCGTGCCTTTTCTTTTAATTTCATACTTTTCTAGCACTTTTATTTAACTTCTGTGATTTACACCTGTCCCTCAAACTGCACCATACTCGGTTTACACGATTTCTAAATTTTATAAGCAAAAAAATATATATCTATGTATTATTTGATTATTTGATTGTTTTACACTGAACGCACTCATTATCTGCTCAGACGTCACACAAGTGCATTGCGTCCCGTTGCGTTGCGTTAAGCATTGGGATCATCAAAGTGGATTTTGTTTCATTTCCATACTGTTGCGGCTTGTTTACGTGGTGAAATGAGAACTTCACTTGTCTTGGTTAATATTTATTGATAACATATACATAACTTAGCCGTAACATGGAACGTGAGTGCACGTTAGAACAAAGTTCAAGTTTCAGCGAGTCATTGGAATCTAGCGCCGAACTCCGAAGTGCGAGGGAGAAGTTCTGTAGCGAGCGTCGGCTAGGGTTGCTACTTTGGCGAGAAACGCTGCTGCAGCGCTGGGAAAACCTGTTCGTCGGCTGACACGATCCGCGAGAAATCTGCCTGTTGGCGAGTCGCCGCACTGTCATTCCTAGTTCAGTTCTACACGAGGTAAGACGTTAATTTTTTAAATACATATGTAAATAAATAATTTATTTACTGTTACATAAATTGCTTTGTCTTCACTTTGACATAAACTCTTTGCATTTTTACACTGTTATTGCAAACATAACTCTCGCTTGCACCTATCCCCTTGTTTAATACTTTTTAATGTTCTGTTTTGTTTTACACGGTTTCGCTTTACACGATTTGTCGTGGAACGCATCTACCGTGTAAATCGAGGGATTGGTATGTTCCTTAAAAATATAACTCATTGGATTTTGCGTGACGGACATGTCGAAACTCATTAAATCATTTTATTCTCATGCACTCCTAGTAAAATCAAATGTTGCGTCTTGGCACTGTGGCGACCTCCCGATCGAGACCCGGATTGCGGTTTTTAAATGAGAGTGAAGTAGAGAAAAGAGATCAAACGGGGAGAGAAAAAAGAAGGGTTGTTCGTGCTGAGCGACACCGATGTTTTTGAGGTGATATATATCCCTCGTCTATTTTCGATTCTGTTGAGTAGCTGAGATATTATGCTACAGTTATAATGTGATGTGTTCCACATTAATTTTTGTGTTGTGTTGCCCCTCGTCTTGTCAATATAAATAAAGTTTTGTTTTTCTTGTTAACTAGCTGTCTTATTACGGTACAGCTCTCCTAGGAACTGAGTGCTCCCCCGCGTGATCACATAATACTCATCCGTTGCTATTACCAAAGGTAGCACGTCGACCACAGGTGAAGGTTGTCTTCTTCCCAGTATGATCTGTGTTATATCGTCGCTCATCGCAGTGTGGTCTGCATTCGCATTGCAATGAGGCAAAACCATTTAGTTGTTATGTTTGTTTGTGTATGTCAATAGAACTATAAAAAAGTCATTGAGCTTTATGAATAAAAAAATATAGATGCAGTTTACTTTCCAACAGAACTTAAGTTCTCCAACGAGCTTAACTAAACATGTTTTAAATTTATTTCCTCTAACTTTAAGTCCATTTGATATTAAATTTAATCGATATGATATACAGGTATACTCATCGGTCGTATATCAAATACTGCTTCCATTTTCTGCCGCTATTCCGTCCATCCCAACTATCCAAAAATTTCTGAAATCTATTTCAAAGTCATTAAAAGTCGATTATCGGCTATAGCAGTTCTCATTAGATATTTCTAATTAATTTGCTGATTAATTATAAATATTGGATAAATTCATATGAGGAATAACATTTCCACAAAACTTCCAAGCACAATTTAGATTTAGCCTCTCGAAAGTAGCCTTTATTTCCTCTAGGAAATGTTGAATCAGATTTTTTATTTCGCTTACCTACTCAACAAGGTCTGCCAATGTTCTTCTCCCTGATTCTACCGTTATTTGCCAGACTTCATAATGTTGTCAACAATATTACGAAGTTTCTCGGTGAGAAAATAATACTAAATTTTCACAACAGGGAGATCCAAATCTTCAACCGTCAAACATATAATGAAAAAATTGTTGGCCACAGGTCCGCAATATAAAATGAAATTAAAACACGCAGGGCGATCATTTATGCATAAATGATCGCTTTCTTTAATATTGGATAAATCCCAAAATCCATAGCAGTGGGATCCAGTTTTTCAATGGTGCAGTCCAAATGCAGCTCAGAATTATATATTCTTCAAACCATTGAATTCGAAATTTGGTGGTAATTTCACCACAACCACTTTTAGGATTAAACGTAACTTTTTTAGCCCTACTTACATAATTTTTATAACATGTATAAACGTATAAAACAGTTCCGTGACTGACTGACAGATAACATACAGACCAAACCGCTGGTCCTAAAGGGCTGAAATTTTGCATGGCGATTCTTCTTATAGTGTAGGGGTGCACTAAGAAAGATTTTTGGAAAAATTCTTCTTAGATTTTTTAAATTAAATATTTAAGCTGTTTTTGTAACATTTTTTTTAAGTTTGAATTTAAAATAATAATCCGAGGGTTATAAAATTTATACCACGAGAAAGATCATGAAAATTCCTTTAAAATGAAATCTTTTTCGAATCTTTACTCCACCCCCTTTCTGATTTTTGGTGAATTTTTAAAGATTAATTTTTAGAATTTAATTTATTAAATTCTGATCACGAGATTTCTTTTCTTTTTGTGATACTTTAAATTACTTTTGCACCACTTGAATAACAACGAAATAAATTGACAAAAATATTAAAATACGGTAAAAGATAAATTTTAACCACTAGACTAATTGAGATGGAAGTTTTTTAAGAATTTAATTCAAATAGTATGTTTTATGGATGTTAAATTAAACCTATATATAAAACAGTTCCGTGCAATTTCCCTCAAAGTATGCTTCGCCATGACGATAAATAAGTCTCAAGGCCAAACTTTAAAATACGCTGGTGTAGATTTAAAAGAAAATTGTTTTTTCCAAGGTCAGTTTTACGTAGCTTGCTCACGCGCAAGTTCGCGGACGAGCCGGGTAATATTAGTTCCGCCCAATGAAGAAACAAAAATTATTAATTATAAGAAAATCCTCTAAAAATCAATTTCATTATTTTTTAATCATAATTATCCTAAAATGTACTCCGTAGTGAAGCACGAGTATTCAGCTAGTTATCATTAAAATAAAAAACTTCTTCTAAAACTTTACAATGGGTGAAGAGGATTTACATTCGTTTCAAATTTTGTGATAGTCCGTCAATGCAATCAATCCCATTTGAAAACAGTAATAACTGATATTATTATATAAGCACGTTATATTAATAAATATATTTTTATTTTTAAAAAAAGTATTCCAGAATCTTTAAAGTTCTGGTTTGACGTTAACCTACAATATTTATTGAATCCTTTATTTTCACGATTATATTTATTTGATCATTTTTACGATCAAAGAAAAGAAAGGAAAGGGGTTAATCAAAACACATTAAATATTCTGTGTGTAATTAATGTCATCTGATAAATCATTAAGCAACGGATTCAGACTGGTGATAATTTAGGAAACCATTTCATTTCATCAGTAATAAGCTTACTGCATATCGAGCATTCTAAGACTGTGCCAGTTTTCAGACTGCGCAGTTGCAGTTTTTACCCCATGAGAAAGTTCTCTTCTGTAAAACAGGCAGTGACGACCGTTTAAAACACAATTTGAAGATCAAATGAAAATATCCAATCTTCGCTAATTTATTTAGATCGCTAATTTATTAATTTATCAGAAAAATAGTTGGCTATTACTTACAGTAGGTACAGTAAATAGAAAATATCGGCGAATGTGAATCCGGAATGTGAAAAACTCAATTTTTTAAAGAAAAGTTTCTCATAACATTTTGCCATCTGAGCCCAGAAAAATTTTGATGGCTGTTAGCTAAATCGAGAATTCCTCTGAGCCCCTAAATTTCCAATAAGAATTGTATAACATGACAGTACCCAAAAGGATTCATTAGAAAATTGATGAACGCATTAAATTAGTAATAAAACAATCGGTACAAGAAAGGGAACTTCACATCCAGCACCCATTAACACTAGAATAGAAACATGCATAATGGAAAAATTCTAGTAAAGTAACTCCTTTTCCAGTGTAACAAAGTACTACCACAGATTTTCATTTGTAGCAAACATTTTATCAAATCTATACTTCATCTATAATCACAATATGCTTCCATTTCTTTCCATATAAAGGATTTCCGAAAAGAATTGTTCATCATATTTTGCAATGTCCCAGGTGCATCCAGAAAGGGGTGAACATTATATTTTTACGCTTTTGAACGTTTTAAATCTTTTATAATTATTTTTAACTGTATTTGACATTTATAGACACTGGAATTTTTTCTGTAAGCAGATAGTTCCTATTTAGACCAAAGACTTTATTTTGAACAGGTCATAAATGTACGTTTATTGCTTGAATATTTGAAACCTTACTTTATATTGTCACTTTGTAGAGAACCTACGTTAATAGCAAAGGATTTTCCTACCGGGTTCAAAAATTAGACCCCACTGCTTTTATTTAATACTAGCGGCCTGTCCCGACTTTGTCCGGGTTGAACAAAATATTATACCAGAACATAGGCTAGTTTCGAACCGCTAACGTCAGAACAGAAGTCCACTCTTCAGAAACCCACTTTATTCTCAGCAGAATAAAGTAAGTCCCTAACTTCAGAAGTAAAGTAAGCAAATAACTTTATTTCTACTGATAAAATATACATAATATATAGCCTATGTCCATCTGGAATAATGTACCTTACAAACAGTGAAAGAATTTTTAAAATAGGTGAAGTGGTTCTGGAGATTACCCTCCACGTACAAAATCGCTCTCTCTTTATATATAAGTATAGACTAGCTGAATACCCGTACTTCGTTACGGAGTACATTCAAATTAAATACAACGGTCAATGTATGCAATTAATTCCTATATATATATATATATATATATATATATATATATATAAATAAATAAATAAATAAATAAATATATATATATATATTTATTTATTTATTTATTTATTTATTTATAATAAATACAACGATCAATGTATGCAATTGGTGTAAAAAAAAACAAAAAAAAATCGTAACGGATATTTTTATAGACAAAATAATGTAGAAGAAAATATTCAAATTAAATCTGATAGAACATAATAAAGAATATAGTACAGTTGATATAGTAGAGTTTGAGGAACATATATTTTACTCTATTTTAATATTTTTTGGATAATGTCAAATAGTCTGCCGCATTAGCAAGAAAAATTTTTTTTGTCTATTTAGTTGTTATGCACGTGACACAAATTAGTTTAAAGTATCACAAAAAGAAAAGAAACCACGTGATCAGCATTTAATAAATTAAGTACTAAAAATTAATTTTTAAAAATTCACCAAAAAACAGAAAATGGAGGTAAAGATTTGAAAAACATCTCATTATAAAGGAATTTTTATGTTCTTTCTCGTGATATACATTTTAAAACCCTCAGATAATTGTTGTAAATGCAAACTTGAAAAAAGTTACAAAAATAGCTTAAAAATTTAATTTTAAAATATCTAAGTAGAATTTTTCCAAAAATCTTTCTTAGTGCACCCCTACACTATAAGAAAAATCGCCATGTAAAATTTCAGCCCTTTAGGTCCAGCGGTTTGGTCTGCGCGTTATACGTAAGTCATTCAATCAGTCAGTCATTTACGGAACTGTTTTATTATATAGATATGTGTACCATCTAATAAACAAGTGTACATTAGATGGTAAAGATAATGTGCCACTGTACAATAAAGATATTATAACAAGTTGTAAATACTACGTGCCACCAGGATTGAAATATATGTCAATAAAGCTGCAAAATAGTCATTAAAGCAGCAAATTTCAGTTCGAATGGTAGGGTAGGAAATCGGTATATCCCTTCATACATTCACCCTACTGTACAAAGCAGTTGATTCAAAAATGAAAATCTTATAATTATGTTTTAAGATCTTCTAACTCAGCTGTATTTACATTTAAAGGACATATTCAGTCATAGTCATTGATACGACTCCGGCAACCCTAAATCTTTAAAATAAAAAAGCAAAACAAAAAATGCCTTTTTTAAGTATGTCTTCATTTAAAAATCCAATATTTTATTGAATCAGAAAGCTCATTTTTTCTTTCTCTTTTTTTTAATTATTTTGAAGCAAAAATAAAACAACCCCCTCCCCCCCCCCCACTCCCATTTTTACCTTCCAGGCTAATAAAAATCAATTTCAATGAAAGCTAAACACAAATCACACAAAACCCATTTCCGAACCCTTAAATAGCAAGATCCATTTAAGAGTTAAAATTCTTTCAATTCATACGACATTTTAATGATCGGGCGTAAATCAAAAGTTAAATTGGTTACATTTTTATTGTTTGAGCACGTCCCTTCATTTTAATTTTTATTCGTGGGTTCCCCCTTTTTTTTTTTGAATATTTAAAAGCATGTATGTCTAAATATGTCAAAAGGTTAAAAGTATAACTGTGTTTCCCCGAAGTACAGCTATTTTGGGTTTTTAGTCTATTAGAAAAAAAAACTTTTTGAAAAGATTTCAAACAATAGGTGTTCCTGATTTTTATTAATATCCTTTAAAACTGGTGCTAAAGTTATCCTAAAACCCAATCACATATTTCTTTAGATCTTATGAAAAAATTTTTTTCGTTCACGTTTCATAGGCATTCGATAGCATGCCTCAGCTTGATCAACTGCTCAGCAATAGATCAAAAAGTTATCTAATTAGCTACATCAGCGTGTTCAAATGATCAACCAAATCTGATCTAATTTAAGTAATGATCGTATAGCTTTTTATCTTGATTGATGTGTTGCTTTAGTGTCTACGAATATTTGGTATATATCTGAAATTAGGTTCACTATGCTACTATTTTTTTAAATCTCTTATTAGCTGGAGAATAAAAAATAACGATGATTATGAATCAACTGGCTAAGTTTTTAACATGGAAAGTATTACATCACAGAATTGTTGCTACTGGATAACAAAGACCTCGCCAAATCTACTCAAGGACTTGTGAGGTTAGGAATCCTACCATTTATAGAGGGATGATCCTGTGTTATATCTGATTCCAGAAATGCATAATTACACTGGTGTCCAAAATTAAGGTCACAAACATGTTTATGACAATAATTCATAATAGCTGCCAATGAAACGGATAAAATTTTTACCATATATATTTTGAGGAAAATTATTACTACACTAGTTATCAAAAATTAAGGAAAAATCACAAAAAGAGGGATAACACGTTCAAAAAGAAGCCAATCTGTTTAAAATTTGAATATGTTGTTAAGTAAAAGGTGCTGATCAATATTACATTATGCATAGTGGCGCTGCAGTCAGAATACGTCATTTGGGAGGAGCATAAAAGTGCATGTCTCGAAGCAAGGTGGCAATTGTCGCTGCGAGGCTGATATTAGACATCTGGCATAGCCAAATTGTAGCAATGACCTCCAGACATCATTTGAACGAAGAACTACGATGGCGAGCTATTGGGAAATTAGAGGCAGGACAAAGTCAGACAGAAGTGGCCAGATGACTAAATGTGAGTCCGTCTGTGGTTCATAGACTTTAGCAACAATTTCTAACCACGGATTCGGCATCCAGGAGGGTCAGCCAAGGACGGCCATACGTTACGACGAATGCCGATGACCGATATTTGTTATTATGACCATGAAGGAATAGAACCGCAACTCCGTCTGAATTCCGTCTGAACAGATCTTCCCTCGCTGTAAGCTCCGGAAGGTTGGTATCAACGTGAACCGTTCGTAGAAGGCTTCACGAAGGTGGTCTTTTTGCGAGGCGACCATCCGTTTGCGTCCCTCTTACGTCACGCCATAGGCGGGAAGGTTTGCAGTGGGCACGTCAACATGTCCACTGGACGCGGGATCAATGTAGGGCTGTTCTCTTTAAGGATGAGTCCAGGTTTAGCCTCCAAAGCGATAGTAGGCGAATTTTGATTTGAAGAGAACCTGGAACTCGTTTTCATCCATCACACATGCATACGGATCAGGAAGTGTCTGTGTTTGGGGTGGTATATCTTTGGGTGGACGCACAGACCTCCATGTCTTTCCCCGCGGAAATGTTAATGCTCACACCTATAGAGATGACATCCTTGATGCTTATGTGCGCCCTTAAGCCGGGGCAATACGTGATGCTTTCGTGCTACAGGACGATAACGCGAGACCACACAGGGCTTGCATCGTAGATGCTTATCTTGAGCAGGAAACAATTCAGCGCATGGAGTGGCCAGCTCGATCACCGGACCTGAATCCTATCGAGTATGTTTGGGACGCTTTAGGACGACGTATAGCTGCTCTCAATCCTCCTCCTAGGACCCTAGCCACGGTTTCAACTGCTTTGCAAGAGCAATGGCTCTCACTTCCTACCGAACTCATAGACCGCATAATTGACAGCATCACACATCGCTGTATGTGCTGTATTGCTTCTCGGGGGGATCATACGCCATATTAAAGGTACTTTTCCAATACCAAACTGACACATCCGATTTGTTCATTGTATACATATGCTTGTTTCTATAACACCATATTTGTTTGACGATTTTTTAAGCTGTTTTATACCTACCTATGTGTTGTATAATGTGTATAAGTTTCATTAAATTCTACGCGTAACTTTTTGAGCAATCGCTATTTTTGTGACTTTTCCTTATTTTTTGATAACCAGTGTATTATTATTTTATTTTTATTTATTTATTTTTTTTAACTTTCAAGTCAACACTTTTCTTTTAATCCTGAGAACGGAAATATAGCCACAAAAAATTATCCATACCGAGGATATGGAGCCCTGCTCTCTTGT
Source organism: Dolomedes plantarius (assembly GCA_907164885.2). Lineage (NCBI taxonomy): Eukaryota > Metazoa > Arthropoda > Arachnida > Araneae > Dolomedidae > Dolomedes > Dolomedes plantarius. The sequence continues at coordinate 68,650,800 of OU015491.1, forward strand.
GCCTTGTTAATGTACTTGTCTATGTCTATATCTATGTCTATGTCTAACATACTATGTTATTATCCAGTTTTGATTCAACGGCATTTAACATAAGTTTTATTACCAGAGCGGGACAGTCCGTTTCAGAACCTGGGAATTTTGCCTCCAGAGTTGTGATTCTTGCATTAAAACCCCCCCAGATTGATTGATTTCAGTGAGAATGAGTTGTCATAACCGTTTAGATGACTCGCTGATATGGAAAGCCATCGGCAAGCTTGAAGTTGGCAATCTCAAGCGGAGGTGGATCAAAGGCTACAAGTGACACCAAAAATGGTATCCAGGTTATAGCACCAAATCCAAAAATGTGGTACTATCATCAAGAGACCTAGCCAAGACCAAACTGTACACAGACGCCTAGCAGAGAAGAGCTTTACGCCAGTGGTGTGCCTCCCTCTGACCCTATCCCACAAGATAACCCGTTTTTCATGGAACCTAACACAACATTCTTGGACACAAGAAGATTGGAAGTGTGTTCTTTTCGCTGATGAGTCCAGATTCAGTACACAAAGTCATTATCGACATGTCTTCATCTTGAGACAGACAGGGACCCGCTATCATCCCTCCAACTAAGGGAAATCAACCCTTTTAGTGGTAGGAGAATCCTTGTCCAGAGCGACATCATATTGGGCAGTCGCCGCACGCCTTCGATGCGGGAAGTGTCACCGCACAGCGCTATAGAGTTGAGGTCCTTGAAGCATATGTGAGGTCGTTCCGGGAGCTGCCGGTTCGGGCATCTCTTTTATGGACGATAATGCGAGGCCACAAAGAGCTCACCTTGTCGTCGATTTTCTGGAGGAACAAGATATTCGACGTATAGATTGGCCAGAGATGTCCACGGACTTAAATCCTAGCCGGTTCTCCCGGAAGGGCATTTGGCAGGAGATTCAAAATCCTCTAGCGGACTTGATAGGTTACCCTCTTGAGAGATCAAAGAATAAGGTTGAGAAGTTCAAGGTCTTCAAGACAACAACGCTAGAGGATATCTCCAAATCGACTAGGCAGGTAAGTTTAACTTCAGCTTCTAAAGGGAAAGACATCGCCACGTAAGCACTCTTTAATTCTTATTAGTACAGTGTAAATAATACTAAAAGTGTTCTTAAAATTTAATATTTTCAGGTCTCGCGTGTGAAGCGGCACTCGCCAGCTTCCCTTAGTCGGGAGGGAGGGTATCCAAATTTTTCCCGGTCCCCAGCTTAGTAATACAGTTTGAGAAAAAACTATTTCCTCAACATTTGTGAGGACAGAATTTTCATCTGTGGCTGAGAAGTAAAAATGAATTATCTGTTGAATTATTCGCAGTAGTCTCCCACATAACTGCCGCAATTTAAGAAGCTTTCAAAACCCATGAGTCCAAGTAACGGACAGAAAATAATAGGAAATTTGCTCTTTTATGGTTCTGATGTGAGAGACTAGTTCAGCAAGCAATCTTTGAGGGGGAGTGTCTGCTGGGGTTGAAACTTAACAGGAGGAATGTTTCACAATATGTCAGCTGACGTGTAATCAGGTCGCCTTTGTTTCTTGAAGGTCGGATGCGTTGCCTGGGAACTCGTTCAAAAATTTCCCGTAAATAGTCAACGGTATTTAAGTTTTACGATTGGAATGATTATGGCAGACTACACACATGACCATCATTTTCTGCTAAAAGCTTCATGACCACATTTAGAATCCCTTATAATTGAAATATATGTATCTAAACAAATTGTTTATAGAATACAGCAAGTTCTCATAATCCATGGGAATATACCCCCGATTATTACTAACTCGTAAATTTATCTCCCTGGTGTTGAAAGTTCTCTCCATATTTGCAGAACAATAGAGTGTTTGCATTAAATTTTATAGAATCAAACAAGGAAGCTCTTTATGTAAATCTTAAATAATTTGTTTAGGCAAATGTGCGTAAAAACATGATGATATATAAAAGGGGAAAGAGCATCGTACGTGGTTCTAATAATTTTATCATCTAAAAGCATGTTATTCGAATTTCTTTGAGACTTAGTACACTTCAGAAGAGAAATTTACAGCCTATGCAAAGCAAATTTACAGTATTTCTTTTCCAATATTTAAGTATTCTTTAACTTCAGAATTATTCGAACACTAAAATCTTGGAACATTAACGTCAGAATTCATCATTCCGCATACAGAAACATGCGAGAAAGGCTTAGATAGTTTTTTTCCCCTCAGACTGAAAAGAATTTCTCAACTCCCATCGATCCGTGTTACCGCTAAACTCAGATTTACTTAACTGATTCAAAAATTGAATTTCTACATCTGAAACGTGAAATTTATAAAGAAAACGTGTTCTTTCCGATACTGAATTTTTAAGGAAAATGTAGTTTTCAATAGTTCCTCTGATTAAACTAAATTTTCAATTAAGCAGAAGATGTTTCATTACTTTTAAGCAAATACGTATCTATCGAATGGCGACTGCTGCTGCTATTTCGAAAGGGCCTAAAACGATTTTTTTAAAGTAAATATCATGGAGATACACATTCGAAACTGTATCAGTAAAAATCCTTTTCATGCGCAAAATTAATAAAAGTGTATTCATTCCAAGTTATGATATACTAGGAGCTGGATGTATTCGCAGTTTAATATCCAGAAAACTCAAAATTAAATCTTGAGATATTTTCAAACTTAAATCTTGAGAAGATGGAACGCTTAAGCAAATAGAAGAGGAAAGTTTCTGTTGCGGAAAAATTGTATTAAGATGTTGTAAGGGAGCTGTTTCGCTAATATTTAGACGCTGTTCATTTATATCCACCCATTTATAAACTAAAAGTGACATTTAGGTAGTTTAAAAGACGCATGATTAATCATAGGCATTAATAGAAGAATGTTTTTAATATCTGAAGTTGATGGGAAATTTATATTCTTCGATCTGCCCGTTATTGAAATTTTAATTAATACTTCTTGTATGTATAAATTCAAACGGTATAATATCCATTTAACCAATGAAAAATGAGCTTTGTGTTTCTTCTCTAGCATTACAATGCCTGCGTATAGTTAAAACTTTTATTTCCTTTATTTAAACAGCCGAAGGGTTATCCATTGCTAATATAAAGTTTAAAAAAGGTGAAGTTTCAGTATTCCATTACAAATTTATAAAGAGATATACACCACTGTAAACTTTCTGTCGTCTTTTCATACGTTTAAATTAATCATCAATAATGCTTATTGCACATGCGAAACTGCTGAGAAATTGCCATTTACTGAACATTCACGAAACAGCAACTGATCTCTATAGGTAATGCTGTTCAAACTTTAACATAAATTTTATTCCAGCAATGAGAATTCCTCACATCACCAGGACAGTTCAGATGGTAAGATATCGTCCTGATAGAAAAGAAGATTTACGAAAGTTGATATGCTTATAAAAAAAATAATAAATGCGGATCTAGAAGCTCGTACACCGGGGCAGCCTAACTTCTTGGTCTTTTGCGTATCATGGGGCTTGAATGCATTTGTCCTGGATTCGATTCCGGTTGACGATATATATTTTTCCCTCCACGACTTTGCTTTAATGCCTTCCTAGAAACCAGACATTTCTCATTTTACTGCCGCAATTTATAAATGTATGGGGTTGTTTTTTATACAAAATCTTTAAACTAGACAGACATAATTTAAAACAATAATTATATAAAATAAAATACAATTTTTGGTTCAAGAAGGTACGACAAGTACCGAACAAATTTTTCCCATAAGGAGTAGAAGGAGGTAAATTGAATTAATTTCTTCTTGGAAACCAGAAATTTCCCATTTTACTAGGTAATTTATTAATGGATGGGGGTTGTTTTTATACAAAATCTTTAAACTAGACAGACATAATTTAAAATAATAATTATATAAAATAAAATACAATTTTTAGTTCAAGAAAGTACAACGAGTACCGAACAAATTTTTTGCTTTCGTGTTTGAGCAACCTTACCGGTTTTGATTGGCTTTTCTAGTTCGATCAGTTCATTTACGCATTTCCTTTACTGAACACTGAGCTTTTATTGGCATGACAAGACATGATTTTTATTCAAGGATTTGATATGATCTGGAGTTTGTTTTTTTCCAACATCAAAGACACTTGTCGGGGGACATTCGCCCATACCCACATCAGTTTTATTGGTTACTTTATTATGAGAGCAGTATGCAAGTAAATCAACATTGCTGCCTATGAGGGGATATCACAGGAACATCCATGCCTTAACCGAGATTTGAACCCAAGCCCACTGCGTAGAAGCTTGCGATGCTAACCCCTGTACGGTGTGGGCGGCTTGCATTTGGAGTTTGCAAGTTATTAAAAGTACTGTTCTTTTATTAGATCAGGCTAGTTGGTGAGTCGTTCCCTTGAAGTAAAGGTACATATTTGATGAACTCTTTAGGATTATTCCTGTTGAAGACATGTATGACTTTTAAAAAAATGTTCAAGGTTCTTGAGAGTAACGTAAAGTGGTACATCGGTACTCGTCGTTAATTGGTTCAAGAAGGTACGACAAGTACCGAACAAATTTTTCCTATCAGGAGTATAATTCCATAAGGAATATAAGGAGGTAAATTGAATTAATGCCTTCCTGGAAACCAGAAATTTCCCCTTTTACTGGGCAATTTATAAATGGATGAGGTTGTTTTTTATACAAAATCTTCAAACTAGACCGAAAATTTAAATTAATAATTATGTAAAATAAAATACAATTTTTGGTTCAAGAAGGTACGAGTACCAAACAAATTTTTCTCATAAGGAGTATAAGGAGGTAAATTGAATTAATTCCAATAATTATATAAAATAAAATATAATTTTTGGTTCAAGAAGATACGACGAGTACCGAGCAAATTTTCTCATAAGGAGTATAAGGAGGTAAATTGAATTAATTCCTTCCTGGAAACCAAAAATTTTCCATTTTACTGGTTAATTTATAAATGGATGGGAGTTGTTTTTTATACAAAATCTTCAAATAGACAGACATAATTTAAAACTTTTATTATATAAAATAATTTTTTTATCATATAAAATAAAATACAGTTTTTCGTTCAAGAAGGTACGACGTGTACCGAACAAATTTTTCTCATAAGGAGTACAAGGAGGTAAATTGAATTAATTCCTTAATGGAACCCAGAAATTTCCCATTTTACTGGTCAATTTATAAATGGATGGGAGTTGTTTTTTATACAAAATCTTCAAACTAGACCGAAAATTTAAATTAATAATTATGTAAAATAAAATACAATTTTTGGTTCAAGAAGGTACGAGTACCAAACAAATTTTTCTCATAAGGAGTATAAGGAGGTAAATTGAATTAATTCCTTCCTGGAAACCAGAAATTTCCCATTTTACTGGGCAATTTATAAATTGATGGGGGGTTGTTTTTATAAAAAATCTTTATTCTAGACAGACAGAATTTAAAACAATAATTATATAAAATAAAATATAATTTTTGGTTCAAGAAGATACGACGAGTACCGAGCAAATTTTCTCATAAGGAGTATAAGGAGGTAAGTTGAATTAATTCCTTCCTGGAAACCAAAAATTTTCCATTTTACTGGTTAATTTATAAATGGATGGGAGTTGTTTTTTATACAAAATCTTCAAATAGACAGACATAATTTAAAACTTTTATTATATAAAATAATTTTTTTATCATATAAAATAAAATACAGTTTTTCGTTCAAGAAGGTACGACGTGTACCGAACAAATTTTTCTCATAAGGAGTATAAGGAGGTAAATTGAATTAATTCCTTAATGGAACCCAGAAATTTCCCATTTTACTGGTCAATTTATAAATGGATGGGAGTTGTTTTTTATACAAAATCTTCAAACTAGACCGAAAATTTAAATTAATAATTATGTAAAATAAAATACAATTTTTGGTTCAAGAAGGTACGAGTACCAAACAAATTTTTCTCATAAGGAGTATAAGGAGGTAAATTGAATTAATTCCTTCCTGGAAACCAGAAATTTCCCATTTTACTGGGCAATTTATAAATTGATGGGGGGTTGTTTTTATAAAAAATTTTTATTCTAGACAGACATAATTTAAAACAATAATTATATAAAATAAAATACAAATTTTAGTTGAAGAAGGTACAACGAGTACAGAACAAATTTTTCCCATAAGGAGTATAATTCCATAAAGAGTATAATTAGGTAAATTGAATTAATTCCTTCCTGGAAACCAGAAATTTCCCATTTTACTGAGCAATTTATAAATGGATGGGGTTGTTTTTCATACAAAATCTTTAAACTAGACAGACGTAATTTAAAACAATAATTATATAAAATAAAATACAGTTTTTAGTTCAAGAAGGTACAACGAATACCGATCAAATTTTTCCCATAAAGAGTATAACTGCATTAGGAGTATAACGAGGTAAATTGAATTAATTCCTTACTGGAAACCAGAAATTTCCCATTTTACTGGGCAATTTATAAAAGAATGGGATTGTTTTTCATACAAAATCTATAAACTAGACAGACATAATTTAAAACGTTAATTATATATAATAAAATACAATTTTTCTTCACTCAACCTTTACTGATTTGATGGCCTCATTAGATAGCGGCAAAATAGGGAAGGAGAGGGTTTATTGCTTGGAAGGGGAGTCACCTTCCAATAAAACATCAGGCGCTTGCACGGGGATACTTTCTCTTTTCTAACTCTTTACACCACTGATCCCTGTTGTAGACTCAGATCTAGGGAGTTTCACTAAAAACTTTTCAAGAGAAACTTGCCTCTGCCCACGTTTCAAAATGTCTCTGAAGTGAGAGCCGGGCGATGGCCGAATGGCTGGGGCTATGGCCTTCTGCACCACAGTCTGTGGGTTCGAGTCCCACAATTGGCATGGATGTTTGTAGTCGTTCGGAATCTGCTTTAAGCAGTAGGTCCCGGTCTAATTAACCCTCATGTATTAAAAAATTACCTTAGCGCTCCAAAACCAAAATTTGAAGTAAGACGTAGATTATCTATAAACCAATCCACATTTCGGTTTGCTAGAGCTTTGTCAGGGTAATACTTTTGAACAAAATTTTGCAATTCAACCCATTTAGAATAAACACATTTCAGCTTGTGTGACGAGCAAACGTCGAGTACCGAAGCATTTCTTTCCCGCTGAAATACGACGAACACCGGTGTATGAGTGTATCATATATAACATGCCATGGATGGGGAACTTGATGCGAGGTACGGTCATATCACTGTATGATGTCCTAGCCGTCATCCGTTAAGTACACCTGGGGCGCTGGGGCTCTAGGCACATAGGTGAAGAGCCCTGGTCTCGGGCTGTCACTGACGAGTAAAAACTCACTATTCTAATGAATGATTTATTTTACGTTTTAGCAGTAGAGTTACAGCGTTTTCACTAGACCACATAGTCACACAAAATCCCGCTCTTCAAAGAGTGTCCGAGCTTAAATAAGCTCCATGAGGTCCTGTCACATGACCCGTGCAACCTACCTATATTGGCTGACCCAGTTATCTGGGGAGAAGAATCCCACGTCTTGTTATGAATTATTAGGTGCCCACGAGACTGGGGCAAAGGTACAGTATATCAATTGCTTACTATTGCTTTTAGGTCACTCACAATAAAACGAAAAACGAAATTAGTTTGCTTACGCCCGAGTAATTTTAAAGGGAATTGAAAAGATTTTGGAAATTACAAAAGGTTTTTAGTTTTGTAAGTTATATAAATATATATATATATATATATATATATATATATATATATATATATATATAGTAAAAAATTTTATTTTAATGTGTTAATTGGATATCTTTATAAAATATCTTTATGGGGCTTTTTATTTTCCAAAAAACTAAAAATGATTAAAGTTGGTATTAGCACAATTATTTTCTCTCTATTCTCATAATTATTATCTACAAAATCAAATGGGAAAAACTAACTACCATGTACGTGCCTTATCTTTTACTTTACCCTTAAGTATTTATTTTCAATCAAAGTTTTTATAATTTTTATTTAATGAGCGCAAAAGAAAATATTTCATTGTATGTTTCATGTAAAATCGGAGTTTAGAAATTCATTGGGTACACATACGAAGATACAGGTATTAACTTCAGGTTTTCAGATAAATCTTTTTCCCTTACGTTATCTATAATGATCATATTCTAACTTTCGATCACAAAAACACTTGAAAGGAACTCCTCGATTCTTTTTATTTCTGAAACAGTTTAGAAAGAGTTAAAAGAACGGAGAGTGGCAATGATTTGGAGTTAGCCAGAACAGACAAAACTACAAGTCGATATTTAATAACTGAAATCTATTTCCAATATCATCCAAAGATTCAGCGATGGTTAAAAAATTTTTCATTTGAAAAGTTGTATTCTTTTTATTTCCGGTTATCTGGTTCTATCGCTTACGTTTATTTCGAGATTTGTTCTTAGCCTTAATTCATAGAATTGTTTGAACTGAGTTAATTTATTTTTACACGAACAGTTTTCTATAGGCTTTTTCTTTTTTTTCTTTTTTTTAGAATTGCTTTCCAGCTAAAAACATTTTAAGGGAATTAGATTCAAACTTAACGTAAAATCTTGAGTATCTTGAGTCTGTGAGTAATACGCACTATTTTTTCACATTTAAGTTCGCAAAAATAAGGGTGCGTATTATACTCGTGTACAAAAAAATGTAGTTTTAAACATTGAATAAACGACACACAATAGATGAGCTGTATTCTAGTGAAAGTGATTAAAACTGATAATATGACAGTATTGTTTGTTTTGAATTAAAAATTTAAGTTTTTTTTTTGCTACCGAATTTGACGTTTTCGTTTATTTTTATTACAAATTTTATTTATGTTAATAAGTATTTGTGCAATTTTTAAATAAAATATTGAAAAGTTATGGGTGCGTATTATAGTCAAATTTTAATTTTTTCAGAAAATTTCGATCAAAATCAAGCATGCGTATTATACTCGTGAGCGTATTATAGTCAAGATTTTACGGTATCTGAAAAAATTTAAAGTTTCAAAAGAATAATTTCTGGTATAATTTTAAATACGTGATGAATTTTGTATTCATGGTGGCAGGAGATCCAAGAAATCATAACCAAGATCAATATTATTGTTATACTTTATTTGAACAAATTATTTAATTACAGCTGGGGAAGAAATGGAATAGCCGAAGAAAGAATAGAGCTGTCCAATACAGGAAATTAAATCCTGTTAGTAAACATAATAAATATCTGCAATAAAAAAAATTATGGAAATAGTATGGTAGTATGGTATACCCCGCCCGCCGCCCCCCCCCCTATTTGGCGATTTTTTTTTTTTTTTGGGGGGGGGGTCGCCAAGCAGAACGTGTGTTTTAGGAACGGGAAATTCCGGAAAGTCCCAAAAATACGCATTTTTTAAACTGTACACCACAGAAAAGCACAAAAACACATAAATACAAAAAATAAAAACTGAAAAATAATGAGAAATTTGTTAGGTGCAAGGCTGCCCCCCCCCCCCCGCTAAAAAAAGTCAGTATAATGCAAATAATAATAATTCATTTAAATAAACATAAAATACATGTTGGTAAAATATATATTTCTTGATTGAACATTAATTAAAGCACAAATACAATAGAAAAATACGTATTGGCAATATAATTTTAAAAAAGTATATACATCTAAATTTTGTACTCCTCCCAATTAATCCCCGAAACGATTTCAATAAATTTATTAAAACAATCTACACTTGCCGCTAAACATGATTTCCGAAACATGTACATCGCTAGGTAGAATTTAAAATCTGCCTTACGATTGTACGTAGGCAACGATGCTTTTACATGCCTCCACGTACTTTCAATTGTATTCGTGTGACACCCAGTATCGGGGTCAACGAATGTAAGCTTATGGTTTACATTAAGGTAATCAAATCCCTCCTGCTTGAAACAGACGTAACCCTTCCAACAGTCGGAATACACTGAAGTCCCTGGCAATATCCAATCCTTTATAACCCACAACAAAGTCTCCTGAGTTCTATCATGCACAGCAACTAAAAAAACCCTCCCGTAACCTCTCTCAACCCCTCCAAACACCCAATGGCCCTCAACCCTATGTCCCTTATGATACTTGCGTTTCCCAAATTTCGATGACCTTACCCCCCCCCCCCTACTTTCTCGGAACACAATTCAATATAATCCAAAATAGTCTCATTAATAAATTGTCTCCAATCAGCCAAAGTAGCCTTTGCAAAAGAATATTCCTCCATTATTTGCCCAGTTTTTGTACCCCTCAAAATCTCATAAGTAATATATAAAACCTCAAATAACTTTAATTTAGAATTAGAAAACCACGAACCATGCTGAATAGATTTCTCAGTGTTACATTGCTCCCCCCCTCCCCCCCAATCATTTTCCTACAAACAAATGTAAAACCATCAGAATAAGAACTGTAAACTTTAATCCTCATCGCTGACCCATATTTTTTGCAATTCGCGCTCTTTAACAACCCAACCTCCGTCGAAAAATTAAATAGCAACTGTGCATCCTGAGACAGATGAAATAAAAAAGGGTTGTTAACTATCCCCGGTTTTCCTACTGTTGGTCTCCTTCCTGAAAAACTAGAATTACCATTAGAATTCGCCTCTATATTATACACTAAGATCCCCTGATTTTTCTCAATTACACTAAGTACTGCATGCATAATGAACAAATAAATAATAATAAAAGAACAAAAATAAATTGGAATATACAACCAGATTGATTTGTATCCAAGCTGCTTGCTAGCTCACGACACGAAGATGAAATGGCAAAATTCAAACATGGAACGCAAAATTCAAAAACTGTTGCCATTACATAATATTACTGCACTAAAAAACGTAAAAAAACTATTCACGGCGCCTGTATATGGCGCAAAACACGAGAGAAAACCAAATCTGACAACAAAATCCTAAAAGCAACAAAAACACAAATTGGCAACACCAAAGTAAAAACCAGCAACCCTACAACCAAAACAAAGGGCGCCAGATTTGGCGAGAAATCTCCTGGGAGGAGATATCATACTTTAGCCACTAAGTTTCGAATTAAAACAGTTTGATATAAATTCGAAAAAAACTTAGAGCGGCAAATCCTCTCAGACAGAAAAGATCAAAAATGCAGGTGGAAAAGTAGCCCGCAGAACATAGGCTACGAGCGAATCTCAACAGCACAGATTCAACCTGATATTGAAGCTTTAGTTAATCAAAAACACTGTCAAGTTTCTCATTGTGGTCACTCCGTCCAACTTGCAAATTAAATATTTCGAAGTGACTCTTCGAACTTGATAGGTAATCAAAATTCCTACCTGAATTGTCCCGGGGTAGCTCTTTAGATGAGATAGATCCTTATGTTCTTGCTTGATTAACTAAATAGTCTTGATACATATTAAATATTTAATCCTGTTTACATATTGCACACATACACTCATTATATTTACAAATTTTGAGAAAAGTTACATACTTCCCGCCGTAAAAACGGGACCGAAAAAAAGACTCACCAACAGGCGCTGTACCTTAACTAACATTTTAAAAAAGAAAAGAATAAACTCAAAACTTAATTGCGTGTTGCCAAACATCAAAAAGTTATCTCGTGGAATGTTGGAGGAGTCAACAAAGGTAAACCATGGAGTCTGCGACACTCATCAACATTCAGGTGACATACCTCCTTTCAATAATGTTAATGTTTTATTGTCATTGGATTTTGAAATGATGTTATGTCCTATAGTTATTCCTGCATTCATTCTGTTTCATGAAACATAAAGTACAAAATACATTGATTCAACTCCCATTTTTTGTTGTTTGTAGAAAATAATAAATAAAAGCATTTTTAATTTAATAGTAGTTATAAAGGTACAAAATACTTTTTTAAAACACACCATACACACAAAACTTCAGTGACGGGATTTGAAGGAATGAATCCTGCATCATCATGCCATAAAAAGCAAATCAAGCAATCATCTCAAAGGCTGAAGTTCGTTTACAAATAATACATTTTTTTCCTCTGTCTATACTACTTATTTCACAGATGTGTGGCCCGCGGAACTTTACGAATTTATTGGTGTGGCCCTCGAACATGAAAGGCTGAAGACCCCTTCTTTAAATGTAAGATTATAAACACGTGCCAATGGAGTTTAATCCTGAGTATTATTAAATCTGATTAGTCTTTATTTTACCCTAGTCGCCTATTTTATCAAAATTTTCCTCTCAAAATATGGCAACGAGAATTTATATTTTCTGTGCCTGGAGTCATTTTATTTCATTTGATTCTCCTAAGGGTATCATTGAATATTTACTTACAGTTTCATCTTTATTCATCAAAACAGCTTAAAACTGGAGCCCACTCAGGCAAGATAACGTTTCAAGGACATACCAGGAGTTAAATTACGTTTCAACTTAAATGTTTGTGTTAATCAACGGTAATGAAAATTGCCGTTGATGCCCTGCGAGAGCTCCCACGTGTTTACATTGATTGCATGTAATTGATGATTCCGGTATAAGACTGATAAAATTCGAGTAGTTAATTCCGAATAACATATGAAAGTTACTCTGAACTATGAAAAAAATCTCTGTTTGGAATTATTAAATACTCTTCTTCTGTTAAATGTCACCAAGGCATTGTTTTGTTTTGTGTTGTGTTGTGTTGATATGCTTTGCTTTGTTTTGTTTTGTTTTGGTATGTTTTTCTTCCTCTGTTAAACATCGCAAAGGCATATCTACAATACTTTTTGTATTTGAAATTTTACCGAAACTCAAAAAAGGCTGAAACGCAAGTCTATCAAAGTGATATCAGTAACACCTTAGTGCTGACAAGAACTTTTATAGGCATACTTGGGACATGAGGATGTAAATAATTTCCCTCGGGAACCCAAAGTAGCATTCAAGCAACTGACCATTATAAAATTTGTAAGATAATTTACATTCCATTAACCCTTTGTCTAACGGCCCGTTCACACTGAATCCGGATCGTTACGTTGCGTCAGCCTTATAAATGTTAAACGACCTCAGACTCAATACACTGACCACGTGATACGTCAAACCAATCACAGGCCATGTCAACAATCTCGAGAGCCAACGTCCTGACGCAACGCAACGCTGCGGATGCAGTGGGAAGACTTTTAGTGTTTGCTATTTCTGCTTGTATTTAGTTACGTTGATTTCAGATTTTTAAGAGAAGTTGAACGGTAAACCAAAGTTAGAGAAGGAGACGTTATCATTATTCTTCACCTTTATCCTTTCTCTCATTTATGACGAAAAGACAATGTAATAAAAAACTATCCTCAATTTAAAATTTTTATTTTTAAGGGGACAAAGGACCTTTAACTTCGAATTTTTTAATTTTAAATTTCATGCAAAATAAAATTTAAAAATTTAAATTTAAAATTCATTGCTCTATGCAAAATGAATATAATTTGTATTTTTTTATTACACTGAAAATCCTTAGAATTAAAAAAAAGGCAGAACAATGCCAGTTTTTCAAACTTTTTTTCAAAATGCTCCATGGGCAATCCAAGTCATTTAAAAAACCTTAAATTTTTTTAATATAAGTTTACCACCTTAAATTTTTTAATATAAGTTTACCGTATATACACAAACATAAAAGTGCATTGATTTTTTTTCTATGAATCTAAAGCCATAAATAATTTTTTTTTTATTTCCCTGATATTTTTTAAAGTTTTTGCATGTTTTTGCTTTATTTCATGGTCTATGAATTTGAAAAATATTTGTGGTTTCAAAGAATGATGCACAGTTTTGTGGCAAACACTTAAATGAAAAGAAAATAAATGCGCATGAAGCATTTTGTAAAATTCTAGCATTTTTGAAGAGTTTTTTGAAAAACAGGTCTTATTCTTCCACAAATACCTATTTGTGAATTCTAAGTGTCTTCAGAGAAATGAAAAAGAATTTTAATTATTCTCATTTTGTATATAGAGTAAAATATGGAAAGTTTTAAGATACGAGGTTGAAGGTCCCCTGTTCCCTTAAAGAAATATTTCTTATTGCTGTCAATATCCCTGAAGTTGATATATATTACAAGGTCATATTACAGTTCTTTGGACAAGTTATCACAGGAATATATCTAAAAATTCCTATCCTATAATTTTCCTCTATCTCAGAACAATCTTTATTTTACAGGAAATATTTCTCGGGAAATTTTTTAGGGAAAGTTTCCAGGATGAAGTTATTCCCTTACATGCTTTTCTTACCGTACTATTTAGGCAGCCATTAAAAGCCCTTTTAATTTTAGATTTGTTTAATTTTAATTTTTAGACAAAACTTAAAGAATAATATTTCAATTTAAAGGCTTTATAATGAAGAGTAAATAATTCTAGTTTTTATTGTTCTTAAACTTTTTGTTCTTCAGTTGTATTTTTCTTCTGCAAAACCATTTTTTATGTGTTGAAATATTTTAAAGTAATTAGATTCAAACTTAGATAACTGAAAAAATTCTAGTATTTTATTAAGTTTATTAACTTTCAAAAGAATAATTTCTGATGTCATTTTAAATAGGGATGAAATAAGAATATGTTTTACACCATAACCATATACATATATATATATATATATATATATATATATATATATATATACACTGCTGGCCACCCAAATTGCAACACCAAGAAAGACAAGAGATATCACAACAAAATTTATTTTGTGGATAACATGTTGACCAAGTATCAAATGATTAAATTTATAGACTTCTGTGAAGTGTGGTTCCTGCCAAAATCAGTAGCCAGAGTAGCCGCCGTTGTTGGAGATCACTGCTGACACACGCCTCGGCATTGATTCAAAGAGACTTTGGATGAGTTCTTGGGGTACAGCAGACCAAGCAGCTTCCACACGTTGCCAAAGTTGATCTGCTGTGGCAGCTGGGGATGGAATCTGGGTCAATCGTAGAGCAACCATGGACCACATGTTTTCTATCGGCGAAAGATCCAGAGAGCGAGGCGGCCAGGGAAGCAATTCAATCTGGCGATTGACGAAGAACCGTTGGACAATGCGTGCCACGTGTGGTCGCGCATTATCCTGTTGAAATATGGCAGTGGGCAAGCCCTGAAGGTAAGGAAGGACAACTGGATCCAACACCTCGGAGATGTAGCGCTGGCTGTTTAAAGTACCGGCAATGCGTACTAGAGGTGTGCGAGAGTGATATCCAATACCGCCCCATACCATAATACCCGTTGCAGGACCAGTGTGGCGGTGCATAACGCAGCTGTTCAGCATCCTCTCTTCACGGTGTCTCCAGACTCGAATGCGACCGTCGTGGTGTTGCAGACAGAAGCGTGACTCGTCAGTAAAGACAATTTCATTCCTTTCTGCCGTCCACATCCTTCTGTCATCGCCCCATTGGCGGCGGAGACGTCTGTGGTTCTGCGTCAAGGGTAGACAAAGCAATGGACGTCTTGCGGACAGACCACTCTGCAGTAAACGGCGTCGAATGGTACGCGCAGACACTGGATGATGCGTTACAGACTGCATGTGCTCTGCTATGGTTCGTGATGTGACTGAGCGATCCGTCACTGCCATGCGCACAATTTGCCTGCCGTCACGTGAAGTGGTGCGCTGGGGTGAATGCTTTCGAACACGCCGGTCCGTCGTACCCTCCTGCATCCAACGATCACATATCCGCATTACAGTTGTTTGGTTTCGTCCAACACGACTACCGATTTCCCTGAAAGATAATCCACAATCTCGGTAGGCCACTATCCTTCCTCTGTCGAACTCGGATACTTGATCAAAAGATGATCGCTGTTTTCGACGAGGCATAATTGATCGTTTTTTTTAAAAAACCACAAGAAAAACACAATTGCCGAACTTGAAATCGTCGAAATCTCCAAGCCTTAAATAGCGCTTTGAAGTGGCGCCACAGGCGCGCGTGATGTGCGTCTGCGCTGAAATTCTAATCATTTGCATATCTCACCTCCGCTAATGCATGTTGTAAATTTCATGTTATTTGCATGTTTCCTTCAGGGTGTTGCATTTACAGTGGCCAGCAGTGTATATACTAAATGGGTATACAAATCCGTCAGTACTTACAGTAATTTAACACCCAAAAGTTGTTCACACTGGCAGAAGCTTTTAGTAGACTGGCTGCCTAGTTTCGAATACTGGCTAGGTTTGGTTGCCACTGAATTAGGGATATCAAAGCCTATACAAATTGTAAAGCGCTGCGCATCATGTATGCGCAAGTGAGGACGCTGTGGTAACTACATATATAGCGCGTACTGTGGTTGTTCTGAATTAGTTGTTGGAATTGCCAGTATGGGTAAACTGCTTGATTTAGACGCCTCCGATCGCGGACAAATCGTAGGTGCGCGACGCATGGGCCATTCAATTTCCGAAATCGTCAGACAGCTAGGATTTTCAAGGTCGACAGTGTCAAGAGTATACCAAGAATACATGGATGGTGGAAAAAAAACTAGCGATCGGGCAGACTGCAAAGGACAATTAGCCTTGACAGTGCTTGGTAAGAGACGGCTCAGGCGTATTGTACGTAGCCAGCGAAGCCAAACATTAGCTCAAATTACCACCCAGTTTAATGACGGTGCCAGTCGTACAGTCAGTAAACGGACTGTGCAACGCTCTCTTCACCGTATGGGTTTCGGGAGCCGTCGACCTACGAGAGTACCATTGCTCTATACTCGCCATCGGGCTGCACGTCTTGCCTGGGCAAGAGAGCACAAAGACTGGAGTGTAGAGGACTGGAAACAAGTAGCATGGAGTGATGAGTCTCGATTCCGACTACTTAACGCCGACGGGAGGCTGAGAATATGGCGTCAAGTTCATGAAGCCATGGGTCCTGCATGCTTGGCTGGAACTGTACAAGGGCATGGTGACTCAATCATGGTCTGGGGTGTTTTTTCGTGGCACAGTTTGGGATCTTTGGTGCGTGTACCAACCTCCCTCAATGCAATTCGGTACGTAGAGTTGCTGGGTGATCACCTCCATCCGTTTATGCTGTTCTGTTATCCGCACGGTAATGGAGTTTTCCAGCAAGACAACTGTACCTCTCACAAGTCCCGGTTGGCTACTGGCTGCGTTGGATGAGCATTCCTCTGACTTCTCTGTCATGAATTGGCCACCTAGAAGCCCAGACTTAAATCCTATTGAGCATCTTTGGGATGTTTTGGAACAAGGCTTGAAAGGCCATCACACAGCACCAAAGAACCTTACTGAATTATGGACAGCTTTAGCCAATATTTCGCAAGCCATTCCCGTGGAACGTTTCCAGAAACTTGTTGAATCTATGCCTCATCGTGTGGCAGCCGTTATCAAGGCCAGAGGAGGCCCAACTCGTTACTAGGTAGGTATTCCTAATTCAGTGGCACTTCAGTGTGTATATATATATATAAATTATTTTAATAACATCGCATTCCTTATTCATAGTACATATTATGTATGCAATGTAATCTCCCATTATGTATGTTACATCATTCTGGTTAACTTATGCATGAACTCGGCTTGACAAAAGGAAAAATAGACCTAAAATATGAAGCAGACAGTCCGATAATTAGTTGATAAATTATTCCTTAAGCTTCAGTTTAAATATTAACGGAAGTACTGAGCGGTAAACGGATGAATGTGCTTTAAACGTAAAAATTTAATAATCTTCTTGCATAACCTCAAGAAGAACACTAAAACTTAACAGAGAAATTACTGCATTCTTTTAATAGCAATAGACTTATATTCAAAAACTAATTAAGAAATAAGTGATAAATTAAGGAATAGGCTCGAAATTCTAGTTTTGGAAATTGTTTCCCCCTTACGTAAACTTCTTTTATTTGCGTGAACGCCTTCCTTATTTTTATGGCTGCAACAAGCAAGTCGTAATAACCCTAAATATATAATTACGTTGTTTTCTGTATAAAATTGAAACACAAAACTTTTCCTTTAACGTACCTCTATTTTCTACCTTTAAAAACGGTGTTTCAAACAACACAGCCTTAAGATAAAGGAAAAACGAAGTTACAAATAGCAAAAGCAATTAATTGGATTTAAGAATTTCGTTAATGTACATTCTTAGCTGAACGTAATTCGAATTTTATAAAAAAGCTAAACATTTTGTCTCCGTGAAGGGAAAAGGTGACTCTGTTTTAATATTTGATTCCCTTTTACAGCAACATTAAAATTCTATTCGAATCAGCAAGACCGATTGAAGAATTCAATGAAATTGTTATTAAAAGGAATGCTAAGTTGAAGAATTTACGCAATTTGCAATTCGTCTTAAATTGCTTTTGTTTAAAATTACTTTTTAAACTTTTGCTGCGAAAAGTAAAGGTACAAATTCATTATTGTCGCTGAGTAAAAGAATTATGATAGATCGACGAAAAAAAACTCATCTCTTGATTAACGAGCGAAAATTCTTCATTTTCCGTTGTAATGAGATATTTCGCAGTATGCACCAGCTTCGTAAGTGAAAAAATTGACAACAACGAAGAATTTTATGATGTATTTACAAACACATTTAATCTTCATGATGTTTTTCTTATGGCAACAAATTTAGATACACTCATCGTAGGAGAAATTTCTAAAATGGACTGCTGAAATAATAAACAGCATTTAAAAAGCATTTCGTTATAAAAAAAAACTATTTCATTGTTTTTCCATTAACGAAATGGAGAATATTTGCGAGATACTCCTAAAGAAGACTAACTTTATTTTAGAATTGTGTGAATAAATTTCTTAACCAGAAGTCAGCTAAGATAGGTATCTCTGACATACTCAACAGCCATGGACCTAATTTTCGCCAACGTATAGGTAATTCGGTATAAGGAAGCCAACGAGCACACTGAAGGTTCTAAAATCCATACGTCAATTTTTTTTTTAATGTTGACGTCTTAAGTCCACAGTGGAAAGAACCACTTGATTTCGCAGATACATAGTAATAGAGTATCTGACTGTAAGCCTTTAAGTGCGAACAACAGAAAAACACTGAAATTCGTTCACTTCAATTGAAGTTGAAATCCCCAGGTACGACTTGTAAATCCGCTAGGTTGTGGATTTTACGGAGATCGGGGAATGTGAGGGAGCATACCAGCTAGTCAAAAACATTCAATTACAAGAAGTAACGCAGCCTCTGAAACTTCCACCCAAGCCTGCTAAAAAGTTACCAAAAAATTACATAAAGAAGAGTACCGCACCTAATGACAGCAGAACCAAGAATACGGCTAAATGGGTATACAAATCCGTCAGTACTTACAGTAATTTAAGACCCAAAAGTTGTCCACACTGGCAGAAGCTTTTAGTAGACTGGCTACCTAGTTTCGAATAGTGGCCAGGTTTTGTTGTCATTTCAATCAGTCAAATCAACAAGTGCATCTGTAGGAAGCAAGTCTCCGTAGAGAATTATGTCTTTTAATATCACTTGACACTGGCACTAAGCTTTAAGACACTGGCACTAAGCGAAACCATCACAGAGAAACCGTCTAGGTTAGGGAGAGAATATCTAAATAATTACAAGATAAAAAGAACTTTTTATATACCATGTTTTTAAATTTCCTGTTGATCCATATAAACTTGACAATTCTATGTATTAATAAGTACTTTTTTAAAATTTTTTGATGAATTATCCCATCAACTTGAAAGAAAATGAAGTAAATTGGAAGTTAACTTGCGTCTAACTTTTCGTTCTTTCCCGGTCGATAGATGGCTGCACCAGTCTACAAAACAAAATTAACTGAAATAACTGAAAATAACTGAATATGACTTTAATACTGCTTAAAGATGGCTAAAAGTATTAAAATAATGCATTGCCATCGTGTTCTGAGCTATTCTAAAAGTTTCAAATGTCTAGCTAGTCGGGAAGTTAGTTAAAAATCGATTGCAAGATTTGAACCGGACAAACACAAACACACACACAAACAAACAAGAAAGCGAGTTAATAAAACCATGGTAATATATCAACATGTTCTAAGGATACTTGGGAACATGTATGACGTTCTCATTGCAGAAACTAAAATTAGAACGAGTCCCAGTTAATCACCTACAATATTAACAACAAAGGACTTTCAAATGAAATGAATCTTTTCAAGTAAGATTCTGCTCGTTCCGAAGCATCTCCCTGATCAAAATTGGGTATGTTCCATTTTATTTCCTAGGGCGGAGTTATGTCATGTGACCAACGCACTTGGTGAGCTCCCCCATGAAAGACATGCCAGCTGAATGATGGATTCGGCCACGAGTGGCCATGAAAATGATGTGTCCAGTCGAATAACATTCGATGTTGTAAATATGTACAAATTTTATGTGTGATAGAATAAAATAAGAAAATGATTTAGCAGACCGGTTACTGAAGCACAAGACTCGATACACTATCGTAACAGGGTAGTAACACCAGAGTAAACTCAAGCATGGAGATAAGCGGTGCTTGATGTGTTCTGGTTAAAGGTGCCAAATAACTTCTAATAAAACATTGTAATATAATGTAATGCAAAAAAAATAATTACAAGATAAAAAGAACTTTTTATATACCATGTTTTTAAATTTTCTGTTGAATCATATAAACTTGACAATTCTATGTACAAATAAATACTTTTTTTAATTTTTTTGATGAATTATCCCATCAACTTGAAAGAAAATGAAGTTAATTGGAAGTTAACTTGCGTTTAACTTTTTGTTCCCGTCCCGGCCGACAGATGGCTGCACCAGTCTACAAAACAAAATTAACTGAAAATAATAAAAACATGGTAAAAATCAGCTTAAAGATGGCTAAAAGTATTAAAAAATGCATTGTCATCGTGTTCTGAGCTATTCTAAAAGTTTCAAATGTCTAGCTAGTCGGGAAGTTAGTTAAAAATCGATTGCAAGATGTGTACTGGACAAACACACAAACACACACACAAACAAGAAAGCAAGTTAATAAAAACATGATAATAATAATCCTGAAAGCGAGCGACGAGCCGAGCATCTCAAGTCGGGCAATCGTGCTCCACTAGATTGTTGGGGTTTTTTTTTCCCCGATTGCCTATGATTGTTACATCACAAGTCATTGCAAGTCACACTGAACTGATTGAAGCGGAGCACGTTTTGAGCCGAGCAGTCAAAACGAGCATTCGTGAAAAAACATGGATACACTTGTAATGCAATGCTCGCCACGAGCATCACATTACAACGTTACGTTAACAAGTCAGTCACCGCCAAGTCAGTTTTAGATTTGCCCCCTTCGCGTGTCCACCTTTAACTATTATAACTATTTCGGCACTTCTATATCGCTTCAAGGGAACTTTCTAAGAAAGACACTCTAATTTATGGCTTGCACACTATTTTGGTAGGCAATCTTTGCTTAGCGTTCAAGTTCTAACGTCTTCCACGGCTCGCGATTGAAAATTGAAATAAGTTGAATAGCATAAATGCGCATGAAACACACCTAAGTCAGAGATGTCACAAATGCAGGTATAGGCATCTCAATCGTACCTAGTCACCCTATTGTCGCCTATGCCATATCAAACAGTCTGTATCGAGGATAACACCTTTGTATATATGTCTCTCTTTACAAATACGTATCTAACAAGGTGTTCTTGATACCTTTCCCAAAATATCCACGTTCTTATCTGCCATGTGGATAGCAAAGCAAAATTTATTGATAAAGAATTTCGTACATATTTTACAAAGGAGAAGATAAATAAAGTACTTTTACTAAGAAATTGCTCTATGAAATGTTTAAAAAAAATGTTTAAGGAATTGATTTTCTGATTAAAAATAGACTTCTCACATGAACAGAGTTTAGTGATCGATTCCCTAATAAAGGTATTTCGTACATTGCTATCCAATACAATGAAACAAATTGCCATCCAAAATGCTCTTTCAACTATCAAAAACTATATGAGAAATTTCCTGCTGAAAAAAAAAGACTATATACAGAGAACGTTCAAATACCAATTTATTAGTAAATGTATTTCATACATTTTTCCGTAACGGAAAAAACTATATTACTAGAAGAAATGCTCCCTGAACTTTAATAAATTTATAACAAAACATTCGCCTAAAAAAACACTCTCCAATGTATGGAAAGCATCACTCTAAGAGCGATTTCTTAATAAAAGTATTGAGTATCTTTTTTTTTCCGATACATGGACAATGTGCTTCAAACAATTTTTCCGTGTCTAGGAAAAATGCCTAAAATATTTGCTTTCTATTTTTAAGAAAACTCTCTTCTAAATTTAAAAATGCATCAGTTCTTACTAATAAAAAAATAGACATTGCAACATTGTTTATCCGATTTATTTATGTTTTGACAGATTTTTCAGGAAATAGGTTTGTGACAGTAGCAAGTTCACGCCCTATTTTGTTTTAACTTTTCTTTGTGAACGTTTTCTTTGGCAACTATGTTGATTTATGCTAATCATTACCTGAATTTCCAGTTTTTTCGCGATTTATGAGCTTGGGAAGACACGTGTAGCTAATAGAAAAAAGTGTCTCGCTAGCAGGGAGAGGAGAGATTGATTTTAGGTATCTAACTAGTCAGTTTCAACCCAATTGGCTATTTCGTGAAACAGAATATAGTCTTGAACGAAGCGACATCAATGTAAAAGTTATTTAATATTTTAAAGAATCAAAAACGCTTTATTTGAGCATCATTAATCGGAAGATTATACATCTAGGACTTTCAGTATAAAAATAAAGACCTCGGTTGTGGATCAATGTAATTATTTATTTGGTAAAATATGGAACAATCCGTAGAACAAGAAAAAAGGCAACTGTCTTCATACGTTACAAGCTGATCAATGACTCCTATTTTCCAGACTGGCAAACTACAGTTTTGGCACTGGCGGCTCCAGGGGGGGGGGGGGGCAGCAGGGGCATTTCCCCCCACACACACACACACACAAACAAAAAAAAGCGTTGAGCATTTTTTTTTCATAGCCTAAAACTATATAATCGTAGACCTAATATTAAATGAGTTTAAATTTAAAATGAGACGATTTTTATTTCATATATATATATATATATATATACATATATATATATATATATATATTGTTCCGTTTTCTGGGTTCGATGGGATTGAATAAAAATCTCTTCAGAAAGTGCACACAAAATAAAATTTATTATTCTCTAAATTTTTGACACCAATATCTGGCACCAATGTCTGGTGCCAGGATCAGATATTGGTTATTAAATAACCTTAAAACAATGGATGCATGCGTGTGTTGGAGCAAGTTGGAAGACAGAGCATTGGCCTTTAACATACATTTATTTAATAATTCACAAAATTCAATTAAAGTGTAATTGCTACTAGCCCAATATTATCTTTCATATTAACATTTTACATACGAGAACTCAGAAGCAGAGGCAAACTATATGGTCAAAGTAATGATTTTTAGAGTCTATGGGGAGGCACTTACTACAGCTGAAGTATGCAGCGATAAAAGATGGCATCGACGACAGGGACCCAAAATCACGTCATATACAGGATCATCTTGGCGGGTTACTGGCACCTCTCCTAGACTCTGAGGCAGTCGAGACTCTCTATGATCTGAGCTCTAAGAAAAAAGTCTGAGATAATTCTGGACCTCCTCTCCTTTTTCTTCTTTTACTTGGAGGGGCTGTTGTCCGTTTACGGGGGGGGGGGCATTCTGGCCGGCCCCTCATCTTCATTTGGCAGTGGGCTGTTTTTCTCTCAGTAGTTCCTGCCCCAATTGGTTCTTCATTATACTGCCCCTGTCCATAGTCTACGAAGTACTTCCCCACCATAATTTTCATTTGCAATACCACTTTGACCCTTATCATCTGAAGGTTTTACTGTGGGCCATAAAATAAGGACCATCTATCTTGCAATATTTATAGACTTTAGATCGCTAACAATGGCCACACCGACAGCTATTCTTCTATTTCCTCCTGGTATACAAGCTCCTATTTTCCCCTGCCTCTGCAGCCTTTACAATAGATTTGTTCTTGGCCACACACCGTGGGGAATTATACCATTCCGTTTCTACAACCAGGATCAAATTTAACTACAGATAAAAAGGAGTAGGTAAATGCCTTAACATAAAACCGCTCATAAAAATACTCCAAAAGATTCAGAGGGTTACGGCCGTGTGATCTTATCAGCTGCCAAAAGTCAAAATAACAAAATATTGAGTCAAGATCATTTACTTGCGCAAGATGGAATTAAAAAAATGTATCATTAAAAAGCAAATTATCACGGATGGAGTAATGATGTGTGAATTTTTTTTTATTTAATAAATGTGGAGCAGAGGATTTTCATGGGATTACAAAATATAAAAGTAAATAGTTAATGGTTTAATAATCTGAATAGTTTTGTAACTATTAATTTCGGTATAATAAATAACTAGTAACAATAAAACCAATTAATTTTTTTACTGCATGATATCATGTTCTATAAATTTTAAAAAAATGGTCCAAATTACCTTTAATAAAAGGATTATTTTATGCGTCTATAATAATTATTACCAGACATATTAACATTCTATAATATAATTTATCTTTTTTAGGGCTATAAGAACAACGTTTATCTGAGTTTGAAGATTATGCCAAATGTGTATTTCTACGATACCCATCTGACATAAACTTTTCTGAATAATTAATAGCAAATATACTATCTTGGCACAAATTCGTAAGTATATCCCTTAAAAAATATTTAAAAATTAGTCAAATCTTGCCTTGAAAAAACGCATTTTCTAAAGGCTGAAAATTTAAAACAAAATTCCACTCACATACGCGAAATACTACTCTCAAATAAATCAATGAGGTCCCGGCCTTATTTGAATTATTTAGTAAAAGTGAAAAATGCGTTATTTTAACTTGAAATTCAATATTCAAAATTTTTCATCGCGTAAAAATAGTGGAGAAAAATGGCGGGCCGAGATAATTAAAATTATCTGGAATAAAATCGAAAATGAAAGAAAACAAATTCCCGCAGAGGAGCTTTTATTAGAAGATTTTAATTAAATTTCCGATTTCTTTAACATGCGTATTTCATACGCGGAAGCAAAATAAAGTGGCATGTAAAAGAAGACCCCTGGACAAAAAGAAGCATATCCAATTAAACACACTATTCCTTTATCGTTAATAAAACGTCATTTAATTCCAACGAATTTTTAAGCGCAGTAGAAAGCTGATGCCGTTAAGTGATCGCGAAGGGCATTCGTAGCAATTTGTATGGGGGGGGGGGGGGGGGTTATATTCAAAACGGTTCCAGTTGCTTCTGGAGACACATATTTTTGCTTTTAACTCCTTTTAATACGGGATGGAAAATGGCCTTTCCTTTAGAATGGAGCGAGGCATACACGATTTCTTTCTAGAGGAAAATTATTTTTAAGATATAATTTAAATTTTATAAAGATCATAAGATGAGATTGCAGATGGTGCACTTAGCGTTCAAGGACCTGCGGCTTTTGTGAGCCAAGTCTGCTACATTTAATGGGTCAATTATGTTATTAAGAGCCAACAACTGAATGAAGGAAATAAAAGATAAAATCTTCTTAAATCCATTATTATTAGCTGTATCAACAAGTGTAAGGGATTGTTCACATTTCTTAAGCGTACGTAAATATGTAGCATAGTAGCAGGCGTACATAGATAATAAAGCGTGTTCATTGGCCGGAAAACTTCTTAGCCACTTCAAACCTTGCGTCTACAGGGATCGACTTACAACAGGACTTCGCCAAAGAGCTCAGCAGGCAAAGAAAAATTTGCGAGCCATGATCTGTCTTGCTAATGGAGGCGATAGATTTCACCACGTAGTACCGAATTGAAAAGAAGGGCGTTTCTATTTGCTGTAGCTGAATGTACCGTAGCTAAGGTTGCTATAATTTTGTCCATTTAAAGGGGAAAGCCTTTTTTGTCAGGATTCGGCCAGGTTATGTTTACGGATTAGGATACCACTCTTTATGCCTGCACATTACATACGTCAGTTATGGGTTACTGGCATCAGAAAAACAGCAAAAACAGTTAGCCGCAAAGTTGGTGAGTTATGTTATTGGTTAAAAATGTTTCAATCCCAATAACGCTGACACTGACGGATATGATGTCAATAGCACCTTTGCTTAGATCAGGCGTTCTCATCTATACCTTTCTCTCATGGTATCAAAGAGAAAACAGTTCACTGTATTTGTGATATGGCGGCGAGAAATTTTCATCTAAGGGGCTGTTCACATAGCAGTCCGTTAGCGTAAGCGTTAAATCTTAACCAATCATATAGCTGAGCGCTGTGACATCATCCGTTGACTCAAGTATCATCATCCGTGAACACTCCGCTGACTTTCTACGCTTATGTTAACGGACTACTATGTGAACAGGCCTTAATGCTCTGAAAGTCTGATGAACGGTTGCATCTGTCGCCCCGAGAACAGTGGCTACCACTAATAATTATTATACGTTTAAGAGGCAACTTCTTAAAGCTTATTTTCCGCGAGTGAATGACAGCTTGATGCAACGTCACCGATACAACCACATGGAAAAACAAGGACAGGAAATGGACGCAATTCATAATCATTTCACACGTGGAACTCTGTTGTTTTCATTTTACAGCGAACCCAATGATGTCGGAGGAGTTACAGTATTTTCAGATACAAAATTCTCAGACGCGAAACTAGTTGAACTGGAAATTTCCCTCAACCAAGGACCATAAAGAAAATTCCTGTAATAAACGAAACGGGTCCATTGCTTAGGCATACATTTATTTTTGCTCTTTAGTAATTTATGCATTTTACAACTAACATTTTGCTCTTTTTTTACCCCATTTTTATTAACTCGCTTTCTTGTTTGTGTGTTTGTCCAGTACAAATCTTGCAATCGATTTTTAACTAACTTCCCGACTAGCTAGACATTTGAAACTTTTAGAATAGCTCAGAACACGATGACAATGCATTATTTTAATACTTTTAGCCATCTTTAAACAGAATTGAATTTATTTTCAGTTAATTTTGTTGTTTGAAAATTTCTTATAATTGCTATCTTTATTACGCATTTGATCATTTTCTTTCAAGTTGATGGGATAATTCATCAAAATAAAAAACTATTTATTAATACATAGAATTGTCAATTTTATATGATTCAACAGAAAATTTAAAAACGTGGTACATAAAAAGTTCTTTTTATTTTGTAATTATTCTCCTTTTTCTTTTTTTTTCAATAGTTGAGGTGTGAGATGCAGCGGGTAACTTTTCTTTGAAGAAAGGATTAGCTGCATAAAAGATCATGTTGTCACCATTGTAAAAGAAAACGTACAAGAAATCATATTTTTCTAAGGTACTGCTTGAAGTGGGCTGTGAAATTTTTACAAGACGTGAAATCTACGTGCTGAAATCGACGTTCCTTGTGAAATGTTTAAACCAAATTCTATTCACTAATCCTACTTGACCACCGCATTTTTCACTGTTTCAAAATGTCCCTCTATGATGCATGTATGAGTATTTTGCTAAAGCCCAATATTCCCACGTGCACCATATCGCACATGCAAAGTATCTTTTTCACTGTTAGGCCTCTTTCAGACGAGGCGGTTTGGTTGATTCAACTATGTTGCCTGGTTGACTAACGTGTGAAAACTCTTTATATGCTGGTTTCACACCAGATAACTTGTGGAATCAACTTCTCTTCCCAACGGAAGGTCAGAACGATGTTAGAACCCGAGGAAACAGGAGCCCTTCTTGTTATCCAACGAAGAAGAATGTCATCCAACACTTAACATTCACCTGCATGCCCAATAGTAGAAGGAGCGTGTAACGGGAATTATGTGTTTGTCGGTGACGAAGCGTTTGGATTGTCAAAACACATGATGGGGCCTTTCGCAGGAAATAGCTTGACTACCAAGCAAAGAGTTTTTAACTACAGACTGTCCAGATCTACAGTAGAAGGTTTGCGAAATGTTCTTTTGGTATTTTGGCCGATAAGTGGCGAATATTTCACCGCCCATTGAATGTAGAAGTGAACTTTGCAGAAAACATACACTGAAGTGCCACTGAATTAGGGGTAGCAAAGCCTATGCAAATTGTGTAGCGCTGCGCATCATGTATGCGCAAGTGAGGGCGCTGTGGTAACTGCATATATAGCGCGTACTGTGGTTGTTCTGAATTAGTTGTTGGAATTGCCAGTATGGGTAAACTGCCTGATTTAGACGCCTTCGATCGCGGACAAATCGTAGGTGCGCGACGCATGGGCCATTCAATTTCCGAAATCATCAGACAGCTAGGATTTTCAAGGTCGACAGTGTCAAGAGTATACCAAGAATACATGGATGGTGGAAAAAAAACTAGCGATCGGGCAAACTGCAAAGGACAATTAGCCTTGACAGTGCGTGGTGAGAGACGGCTCAGGCGTATTGTACGTAGCCAGCGAAGCCAAACATTAGCTCAAATTACCACCCAGTTTAATGACGGTGCCAGTCGTACAGTCAGTAAACGGACTGTGAAACGCTCGCTTCACCGTATGGGTTTCGGGAGCCGTCGACCTACGAGAGTACCATTGCTCTATACTCGCCATCGGGCTACACGTCTTGCCTGGGCAAGAGAGCACAGAGACTGGAGTGTAGAGGACTGGAAACGAGTAGCATGGAGTGATGAGTCTCGAGTCCGACTACTTAACGCCGACGGGAGGCTGTTTTGGAACGAGGCGTGAAAGGCCATCACACAGCACTAAAGAACCTTACTGAATTATGGACAGCTTTAGCCAATATTTGGCAAGCCATTCCCGTGGAACGTTTCCAGAAACTTGTTGAATCTATGCCTCGTCGTGTGGCAGCCGTTATCAAGGCCAGAGGAGGCCCAACTCGTTACTAGGTAGGTATCCCTAATTCAGTGGCACTTCAGTGTAGTTAAAGCATGTGTTGTCCTTCACAATTCTGTAAGGCTGAAAGATGCGATTATTTTTGAAGACACTCTTGTCAACCAACCGCATTACAGGATGTACCGATGGGTGAGGGTGTTTCTGGCCAGTCATACTCCAGACAGCCAAGAGATATAAGAAATCACTTAGCTGATTATTTTGTTGGACCCGAACAGTTCGAATGGCAGTATAATGTGATTTAAAATAAGATTAGAGAAGTTTAAAATGTTTTAATTTTTAATGTTTTTTGTCTAATAAAGAACTGCAGTTCGTACCTTTTTTGTTTAATGCAGAAACCTCCCTCATATGAAAACTACTCAAATTGTAGGCATAAGGCGATGCTGACATTTTCGAATCTAGATAAGTTTCTTAATTAAATATTGGGTAAACCTGCGCAATTTGGTGCTCCCACATATGTTTTTAAGTGTAACAGTCATAACCTGTACTAATCGATGCAATGCTGTTTGGTGGTAATGTAAAGAGAGTGACGTATGTCACCATAGAAACATCAAATAAACAACCAATGATGAAGAATATATTTCGTTGAAATGACCAAATAAATATTTCTGTTCATTTTTTTAAGATAATGCGGCTTCTAAATATTTTTTTTTTAATTCTAAAAAAGTTAAAAATTTTGTTTTAATTTTGGAGTTTTTAACCACTAATACGAACTCTTCGATAAACTGTTCCACATTGAAACTTGAAATTGCAACGCTTTCCATAGTGAACTGAGTTGATTCAACTAGGCGACTGGTGTGAAGAACAAATGTCGAGTAGTGACTTTTGTGTTGAGTCGACTAGTGGGGATGAGAAAGTTAGTAGCACTTGTGCCTGCTGGCAAACCGCCTGGGTGGACGAGTTGACTGCGTGTGAAATGATTCGGGTGGTTCCCCACCATTTGTTATCTGACTCCTTAACAACCGCCCGTTCAACTAGCTGAATCAACTAACCGCCCGTTCAACTAGTTGAATCAACTAAACGCCTCGTCTGAAAGAGGCCTTAAGCTCCTTCTTTTACATACTAAATACCTTTCCCATTCAATCACTAAATTAACAAATCCCGTTTCCTCTTTCGGTCCGAGTAAGAGTGGTGTGAGGCTTTGGGAAAATTTCGAATAGGTTGCAGCATCGGAAGAACTGCGAGAGTTGTAAGTGCATGCACAAAAACAGTTTAATAAAACAGTAGAGCCCTTCACAAGTATTCTACCTCTATAAGGAAGTTAGGATTGAGCCTAGGGTTTAGAATAGTGTTGTATATACATTTGAGTCTTGCAAGAAAAAAGTACAAATTTCAAATTGGAAAAAAAAAAACTAATTTCACGTGTAAAAGAATGAATGAAATGACTTGAGAAAAATAATGTTTCATAATAAAAATGTTTTTAATTTCTCTCGGTTTGAAATTCAATATTTTCTAAAAATATCTAGCGTGAAAGAAGAGACTCCATTTCAGAAAGAGAGGAAAAGGAACAGAGAACGGGTAGACTTTTTAATTATGTGTGATAAAATTGGAAAAAGAAAGAACTCTGCGGGGAAAAACATTATTAGAAGATTTTAATTAAATTTCCCCGTCTTCTTCTACGTGCAACATGCATATTTTACGAACGATAGCGAAATGGGGAAGCATGTAAAAGATGTTTGAGCAAAAAGAATATCCAATTAAATTCGGTATTCCTTTACAGATGCTGAAATGTCATTTAATTCTATAGAATTTTTATGAGCAAGAAAGCTGTTGCTATTAAGTGATCTTAGGGGGGATTCTGCACAATTTGTCTATGTGCTTTTCATTTCAAGTGTTTCCAATTGTTTTAAAAGAGATATATTATGGTTTTTATTTGTTTTGATTCGAGAAAGGAAATAGAGACATTTCTCTTAATTTAATTATCCCAATGATTCCGAGAATTTTAAAAAAAATTTAAATGATACAGCTGGTATTCTGGATAAAATAATGGAATGAAATATTTATCGGGAATAGAAAATGTTCTTAGTTCACGGTAGAAAAAAAAAGTTGATGAAAAACTTCCCTTAGAAAAAAAAATAATGTAATAACGTAGTTTCGATATTATTTCTTTCGATCTTTTCTGTTAGCCGGGCGCATTTGGCGTTTGCGCTCAGCAGTATCGCCATTGGCGAGAATGAAAAGTAGCCAACCAGGCAACGCTATAGAAAGCGATTAAATAGATAATAGACATGCTAAATTTTGAAGAAGCTTTCTTACAGGCGAAACGTTGGAAGAAGATGGGGGATCAGCGAGCATGCATCACGCGGGAAAACATACCTCGTAGGCTTAAAGCGCCATGTTAGTTAAGCTGCGGCAAAACTGTTACATCCTACGGGTCCGTCTACCGCCGGCTACGCGATGAATCTGCGATGTAAACAGTAAAACGAAACACAGCGTACATGAATCATGCGGAAGAACACGACTTGGTTCGGAGACTTATCTAAATAACCTGGAAAACTGCAAATTCACGTGAATAAAAATTGGAAACTATGTAGAAACCTTAAAGGACTGAGCGATGTGAGACATTGGCGTTATAAAAACATAGAGGAACGCTATGCCATCGTTTGGAATCGTACCTAGTTGAATTTTTGTGATGACAACTCTGTTGTCGCCACAAAAATTAAAGATTTTTGATCCTAACTAAATATTTACTTAATATGGAATGAAATTTATGTTTACTTATCATTTCGTTCATTTAAGCACATTAATCACGAGAGTTGCAGTTAATAAACAACAAAAAAAAGCGAAAATGCGACTTATGAATCATACTTGGAGATTTATCACTTGTGCTCGGCTAACGGAAAAGTACCTTTCTTTCCCTGTTTTGTTTGTTTGCTTGTATGTTTCAGAGCGATAATATACGAACAATACTCTATCCTAGATAGAATTATCTCCACACTTGAAAGTTAGAACAAAACAATCTTCACAACCAAATTTCACTCTCAGAGTTGTCTCCGTACTCAAACACATTTATATCGGAACGGAACGGCGAACAATGTGATTAAGGTTTGCTTTACATACATACATAGCTCACTCCTTTCAACCACGTCATATCTAAAAAATCGGCGACTTTTAGTTATACCTGTTTTCAGAAATTGTAGTATGTTCGCAAGCGTAATTGTAATTGAAACTGCAGTTTGAATGTAAAATGGCAATTTTATAATGTAATTTGTAACTGTAAAGCGCAATTAGTTTGCAGGGTATGGATAAGAAATATATGTATAAATAAGTAAAGGGAAAAAAACAAAGAAAGCAACAAGGAACTGGTATGTAACTTAAGCGGGGTTGCCATTATAAATTGGTTAAATAGATAGTTTAGGGTTGCGAATTCTAAAGGGAAAAAAAATCGACTTGGTGGTGTCCGAGCCAATGGGTCCCTGCTGAGCGGATTGCTGGGGGAACGACTTGGCTCCAATTAAATATGCCGTATAAGCTTATCTCTGTGGTCGGCCAGAGTGCCCTGAAAGAGTAGTATATCTCTGCAAGATCGTCATATCGCTCAATATATAGCCACTAGAGAGCAGAATTAATATTTATTTTTAATACATTTTATTCTACTTTAAAACTTTAAAATCACTCTCTTGAAAAATCGAGTTTTTTGAGATATGACGTTGTTGAAAGGAGTGAGCGACATGTCATACGATAACCTGCCTTTTGAATGAAAACCTAATGATAGCTAAATTGATAATGCTATCCATCCAAAATTTTCAATACTTTAATTATATGATATTTCACATCTTTTCTGAAAAATTTTTCAGAGGATAAACAAACGTCTAATGACAAAAAATAAGTTATCCAATTTCAATTTTATGAAAATTACATTATAGCAATATTGTCTGTTATTTTCCTCAAGGGCAGATTTTAAGAAATTTGGGATCCTAGTCTTCAACACGGGGGTAAAGAAAAGGTCTTTAATGGTATATTATCTAAATTCCAGTCATGAGTCAACGTCTAGTAATTAGAATAATTATAACATATAACGGTTGCAATATAATTAAAATTTGAGATTTGCGAAATTAAGAGTTTAAAAAATAACGAAAATGACAATTTTAATTCCTTTAAATATTTATTCCTTAATAAAAAAATATTAAGGAATAAATATTTTTTTTATAAAATAAACGTTTCTTTTAAAAGACAAAAAAAAGAATATAGAGCTGTGTGTATATATAAAATTTTCAGTTTCAAAATTTAATATTCAATACGCAAATCGTCTTTTTTAAGACCTTTTCCAGACATTATGGTTACACAAGTCAATTTTTATCTAAAAAACTAGGCTTATCAGCATTTACGACTACGGGTCTGAATTCTACACTAGACATGAATGCTTATAGGCGTTCGGAATCGGCCACGAGCATTCAAAAGGGCTTGGTCAGTTATACCCTCGCTCTGCAAAACATAACCATAGTGCTCCAAACCTATCAGCATTTTTGATCATGCAACACACAACCTTTCTTTTTGTTTTAGTGATAAGAAAGATATATTTTAACTGGATATATCTGTAGATGTGACTTCATGAAGCATGTTGTTAATATTTGACTGCTATTATAATGATTTTAATGGGTAATTGAAATTAAAAATTTATTAATTGTGTGCGTGTTTGTCCCTTACAAATCTTTCAATCGGTTTTTAACTTCCCGAATACATAGACATTTGAAACTTTTAGAATAGCTCAGAACACGATCACGATGCATTTTTTAATACTTTTAGCCATCTTTAAGTAGAATTAAATTAATTTTCAGTGAATTTTGTTTTGTAGACTGGTGCAGCCATCTATCGGCCGGGACGGGAACGAAAAATTAAACGCAAGTTAACTTCCAATTAACTTCATTTTCTTTCAAGTTGGTGGGATAATTCATCAAAAAAAATTTTTTAAAGTATTTATTAATACATAGAATTGTCAAGTTTATATGATTCAACAGAAAATTCAAAAACATGGTATATAAAAAGTCCTTTTTATCTTGTAATTATTTTCAGATACAGAGCCTTAAAGTCTAATGTGTACTGAAAAATGACTGCTGAATTCTGATTTGAAATACCCTCTGTTGGCAACAGAAATAAGCTGGAGATGTACCAATTTTAAAATAAGATAGAAATGACTTGTATGAACATGAAAGTGAGGCTAACGCCATTCTTAAAAAAGCGGAGATGGCCGGCTATTCAAATAAGACCTTCATATATGTTGTTGTTTCTAATGCCCCTTGGCCGGAAGTATTCAAGACCAGGTCCATATAAGCTAACGTGCTAAGGTTTGCGGATCTGGCTCAAAGTGGCACCATAAAGGTAGGAGTCCGATTCAGATGCCACCTCAATTTTGACCAAGCACTCCCATGGGCGACATCTGGGGGGGGGGGGGAATCGTACCCTCTCCCACCTTTTATGACCTCATAGATGGACTTTCCGGTCTACGGGTTTAACGTGCCCATATCCGGCCTAGACACGGAGTTATTTAATGACGTTTGTCGGGATTCGATCCTAGCACACTCAGCATCGAAAACTGACGTGCTACCACTAGGCTACCTCGGACCCACCCATATATATATATATATATATATATATATATGTGTGTGTGTGTGTGTGTGTGTATGTGTATATATATATATATATATGTGTGTGTGTATGTATGTATATATATATATATATATATATATATATATATATATATATATATATATATATATATATATAAGTTATCCGTTAACACTCATCAATAGTTTCTTTGAAAATGTATAGTTGCCTTTTGGGGACCCTTTTAAAGTGAGTCCTCTGGACCAGTGCAACATATGCCCTGCCGAAGAATAGGCCATAGCTTTGATTCCCAAAAACCATGCTGCTTTTTAAATTTATAAGTTACATTCGTTAAGATTTAGGAACAAGGCATCAGACGCTAAGTCCTTAAAATGCATTTTCAATTTTTATGTGTGAATTATATGTTAATGTAACAAGTAAACATGGTTTTGTAGGCTTCTTTATACTCAATAAATTTTTTTGTGTGCATTAAAAATTTTTAAAACTTTTCCCAATTACTCAAAATCTTGTACGCATCGTAAAAAAGGATTAGAGTTACGAAGAATAATTCTACGTTCTAATTATTTCCTAAAGCATTTAATGTAATCGTAGGCTTATCCACTAAAAAAAAAAAATATTCATTTCCCTTAAAAGAGAAAACCACGCAAGACTAAAATTTAAATAGGTGTTGCGATATCCATAATTAAATTTCTTTGTCACTCAGATATTTTTTTGCTCCCCCTTTTTCCAATTTATCCCTTCTCCTTTTGTGCCCGGCGAAAGGTTTTAATTACACATAATAATTACGATTAAAAATTATAGGGTTGGTCGTCGAAAAGGGGTAGGAAAATGCAATTATAATAGCTTGCTTCTCCAATATTTATGTTTCATTTTAGAACAAAAAAAAGTTAAATAAGTGCAATTAATTGGGATCACGTTTTAACTATATATTGCAATCGATAATTAAAGTACTCTGATTAGCATGTAAAACCTGGAGGACCTTTAATTAAAGGAGTTATTATAAAGAACTTAAGGTACTGTTACGAATGTTTGTTATGTGGGAAGTGGGGTTTTTTTTCTTCTTCGTTGCTCCCAAATTAATTACCTCTATAAAAGTTATACTATGTAATGTCACTCATATCAAATTTGGAACTAATTTATTTCATGATATATCGTATCAGAAATTATCTGGAACAGTGGCAAAATTTTAAACTGAGGATATTTCCAGATCCCTGAATGGACCTATAGGATAATGTCGTTAACCCTTCAACGGACGCACCCATGTACAGAGTGCAACATTTTCGTAAGTTTGAATGGTTTGTTTTTATATATAAGGTTTGAATGTTCTAAGCAGTTTTTATTTATAACTACACCATTTCTAATGCAGGTCTGATTTTCTGACCCTTTTATTACTTTCCATTCACTGGTAGTCGTGAATCAACCGTGGTGAACCAACGATTACTGGATTACAATACGACAAAAGCAGGAGTTGATGTACTTGATCAAATGTGCAGCTATTACGCGGTATCCCGCATATCACGAAGATGGACAATCTCATTATTTTTTAGGTTTTTGGACATAATAGAAATCCATTCGCAAGTTGTCCTTGGATCCAATAAACCGGACAGTTTTGAAATAAGGCGATTGTATCTGCATTCTTTGGCCTTTAATTATAAATATACCTCAGTATTATAAACATTTTATATCTTGTCATAAAACGCAGAATTATTATTTTCAATTTGAAAAAAAAAGTTTATTACAAAAGGAATAATCATGGTTGAAAGAGACGCTTCACTTTGTGCCACGCGCGCCCGCTGGTGCTCCAAAAATTGGCGCGCCCGCTGAAGGGTTAATCTACGATGACTCTAGAATAAATGCAATTGACTCAAGAAAATTTTAGACCTTAGTCTTGATGCCAGCCAAAAGTGACGTTTTCTAACAAAAAGTGTTGTAAGATGGTAGAGATCCGTATTGATGACGTCTTTTGCAAATGAGGAAATATTTCCTCATTCGAAGACGTCGAACATTAGGTTAATAGTACCTTCCTGTAAATAGCTGAAAACTCGTATCTAGTCAAATCATTTGTTTGAACCCATCAGAAACAGTTTTTAAAAAGGCCATTGATTCGTACCTATGTGAGTTATTGAGAACGGGTAAACATCCTCTGTTTCTATTTAGCAGACCTTTATTCAAAATTTATCGATATACAAATTGTCTTGAAGGTGAATACGCAATGCCTTTTCGAACTCGAGCAATCCATCTAAAATAAGCACTTAAAATGGCTGTGTAAAAAACTTCTTCACTGAGAAAAGATTTTAGGTAAAAGATTTTCGGTTCAATAACATACCTACAGCATCTGAAAGATAAGGCCGTAATATTTCTAATGACGACTTAAATCTATACTTATATATAAAGAGAGAGCGATTTTGTACGTGGAGGGTAATCTCCAGAACCACTGTACCTATTTGAAAAATTCTTTCACTGTTTGAAAGGTACATTATTCCAGATGGACATAGGCTATATATTATGTATATCTAATCAGTAGAAATAAAGTTAGGGGCTTAATCCTAAGAATCTCCATTGTTACCGCTACTGTCCTCTACCGCTTTTTGTGCCGAAGTCTTCTACGATCCTTAGCGTGGTGCTATCTATATCTATACTTATATATAAAGAGAGAGAGATTTTGTACGTGGAAGGTAATCTTCAGAACCACTGTACCTATTTGAAAAATGCTTTCACTGTTTGAAAAGGTACATTATTCCAGATGGACATAGGCTATATATTATGTATATCTGATCAGTAGAAATAAAGTTAGGGACTTAATCCTAAGAATCTCCATTGTTTCCGCTAGTATCTTCTACCGCTTTTTCTGCCGAAGTCTTCTACGATCCTTAGCGTGGTGCTATCGCGGTGGGCTTCTGTTCTGACGCTAGCGGTTCGAACCTAGCCGTTCTCCGGCACGCCTTTTTCTTTTAAAAAATTTATTTTAATTATTAACTAACATAAAATTAATTCGAGGTATTATTTAGGTTATTATTAAGGTAAAATAAAGATTTACAATTTATTGGCTATCAACTGGAAATTTACTGGTATAATATTTTGTTCAACCCGGACAAAGTCGGGACGGGCGGCTAGTATATAAATAAAACACTTTTAAAAACTGAATAATGAACTTTCATTATTCAGTTTTTAAGGAGACTGTTGAAAAAAATTATCATACATAATTGGGGTTTAACCCCTATTTTTTTAGAGGTAGAAAATGGAAATGTTAAGTCAAAATTACACTATCTAATCATCAAACTGCCTGTGGATCCGATACCTAAATCATCGTTTAAAATTGCGAGCCTATTCAGTTCGAGAGATACATAAGTATTCCAGGCTGAGTTTACTTATATTCTGACGTTAGTGGTTCATGTGTAAAAGGATTACAAGTGGTAATAAAAAGTTAAACATCACAGCTCATCCGTTTGACCAAGTTGGATTATTCACTGTTATTTCCATACTGCACGTCCCAAGTGCCAGTAGCACACCCACGGAAGGGGCTAAGGACGCAAAAGACTCCTCTAGATAAAAATCCTTACATTACATTTTTTGGATGCCAGTTTCGAATATTTAAGAGATTCCTTCTTAATATAACACTGAACAATAAAAAGATAGTAAACTTTTGAAAATTGTGCCCAGAAATATGGACTTTTCATAGGAATAGGGTTTTCTACCGAAAATTTTGCTGAATTTAAGCTTATTCATAAATTTACTTCCTCTGTATATGAATTTTTTAAAGCAACTTTTTATTAAACCCTTTTTTTAGAATAAAGGTATGGAAAACATATTTTATGAAGTAAGTCAAACATATTGTATAAAGGGAGTTCTCTACAAGGTTTTAATTCTGTACTTTGGCAACTTTTTTGTTTGTTTGTTTGTTTAATGTGGCATGCCTTTATCCCGAGAAAGTTCGCTCGTAAACACCGCAAGACTTGCTGGCCACTTCATTACAAGAGCACCTGGAGTGCAAACGTACGTTACTCCCTATAAGGCAGTGGTTCCCAACACTTAAAAGTCTCCGGACCACTAAGCCAGAAATTGAACCTTGTGCAGAATTGAACCAGATTTCCAGCACAATTGAACCAGAAATTGAACCCCCCCCCCCACACACACACACACACACTCACACCAACTTGGGGGGAGGGACATTCTGGGGGATATGGGAGTATAGAATATCCCTCAGGCAAAAGGAATACAGGATTAACGTACTCACATTCTAACGTATCATATTCTAGTAATAAAATAATTATGCTAAACTTTTAAGAAATTTTAATTCAACACCTGATAGTCATGGGATATATTCGGCCCATCTAGTTCAGCGAACATTGCTTTCAAAATCCCCGTTTATTTGGCAACTATTTTATATGTGGTGCAGGACCACTCCCGAGGCTCTCGCGGACCACCGGTTGGGAACCACTGTTGAGGGACAAAAGCAAACATCCATGCCCTGACTAGGATAAGAATTCAAACCCACGCGGTGGCAATGTCGTGTTGCTACATCCAATTTTTATGTCAATTGGGCTCGGATCGTAAATTTATTTGGGTTAGTACAGTTTGTCTTAGGATTTATTTGGGTGCGTTGTATTTAATATTTATTTTCTTGAATCCAACCCAAAGCTCTGGATGCCGAATTTAGCAACCGAACAAAACTAAATACTATTCTCAGTCTTAGATTATGTAAATTAACAACAACAACTTTCAATCTAGACAGACTAAAAAGTTTAACATAAGAAAATTTAGTTTATTTACATACTTGATATTTACATGTAACAAAAGAATCTTTCATTTTCCTAAATCAAATGCACAATTATAATTTTCACCTTTCACAACTTATGTTTTATAATTACTTTGCTAAGGTTAGGGAGCGTCCTGAGCGCAACAACAAAATACTTTACTATTCGTTCAACACTAAACCTTTTCACTAAAAAACTCCTTGCTCACGAAAAACTAAAATTCACTTTGCCTGAATCGGAACTGAACAAATCAAAATCATTTATTTAACACTCACCCAATTATTCTTCATAAATTCAAGGTGCTCTCTTGGCCTTCTCGCCTCGCCTACGGTCAGGGATCACGTTTCTACGCCGGGCAGGGGGCTAACTTTATTTCTTTCACGGTGAATTACCACTTCTTCTCTGTCGATAAATTGTAGTTGGGCTCTCCTTGGTGCTTATCTTCACTATATCTGCACGGGCGCTGTGTATCTCTTCACGTCGTGAAACGGGATGGTGGGGCACTCCTCGTCGTTTAACTTCTCGGCTGGGGCACGGGAGCTGAGTCTCTTGGTCTCGGCTGCAATCTGGGTGCGGACCTCTTTATTTTACTGGGTCAACGCAGTCTCGCAGGTGCCTTAACAGGTTTATGTGGACTCCTCAAGTCCACTTACGTTTATTTATTTAAGACGTGCTGGAGATGGGGACCTACAGTCTCCCCGATCAAGACTCTCTCTCTCTTTTTTTCAAACTCTCCAATATATTATTTTAATCCCCTTTCATATTGAAGACTCCACCTTCTCATAAACTTCCATCAGCCAATCCGTCCACCGTAAACTTTTCATTTGCTGTACTCCCTCTCTCACCTTCTCATTGGCTTCTTAACTCAAAAACGTTACGCCTTCACTGCCTACCCTTGCGACCACCTGGTTTTCAAAATGACTCCTATACGAACCGTACTGCCATAAATCTAACAATAAAAGGCTTTTGTAACTATAACATCATCGTTTGCTTCCGTCACCTTATCTGTGTCTCCATCTCAGACCTTCCCCTCTTCAAAAACTCATAAAACTGTCTTGCAACCGGCTACGTCCTAAATTACTCCACTCAACTCTATAATTATCTGTCGGCGTTAAATTTGATTCCGACCTTTATCGCAAACATGTAATAAAGCCAGCTTTTAATTTAAAAGCGCTTTACTACAGGCAGCTTGTATCACTACCTATTATAATTTGCGGACGACTTTTTGGCTTCATTGTAAGCCCGTCTGCACACGGAGCAACTCAAAAGAAACTGATAACTGACTCAAATCACAAACCATACCGTGATGAGTCGCAACCTACGTAATTGAATGGAGCCACGCACGCGGCGCAACTGGTTACAAACCCGTCGGACGGGTTTGTAACCTCCATTCAATTACATAGGTTGCGACTCATCACGGTCTGGTTTGTGATTTGAGTCAGTTATCAGTTTCTTTTGAGTTGCTCCGTGTGCAGACGGCCTTAAGATATTCATTTCAGTCTCATCTATATATATAAAACAGTTCCGTGTCTGATTGACTGACTGACATACACCACACAGACCAAACCGCTGGACCTAAAGGGCTGAAATTTTGCATGGCCATTCTTCTTATAGTGTAGGGGTGCACTAAGAAAGATTTTTGAAAAATTCTTCTTAGATTTTTTTTAAATTAAATTTTTTAGCTGTTTTTGTAACATTTTCTAAAGTTTGCTTTTAAAATAATAATCTGAGGATTATAAAATTTATATCACGTGAAAGATTATAAAACTTCCTTTAAAATGAAACCTTTTTCGAATCTTTACCTCCATTTCTGATTTTCGGTGAATTTTTAAAAAGTAATTTTTAGAATTTAATTTATTAAATGCTGATCACGAGATTTCTTTTCTTTTTGTGATACTTTAAAAAATTTTGCTTCACGTGTATAACAACGAAATAAATTGACAAAAAAATATTAAAATACAGTAAAAGATAAAATTTAACCACTAGACTAATTGAGATGGAAGTTTTTTAGGAATTTAATTCAAATTAGTATGTTTTATGGATGTTAAATTAAACCTATATACAAAACAGTTCCGTGACTGACAGACAAACCTCGCACAGACCAAACCTATGAACCTATAGGCTGAAATTTTGACACTGCATTCCTATAATGACATGGATACCCGCTAAGAAAGGATTGTTTGAAATTCTATTCCTAAGGAGGTAAATTAGGACACTACAATATGTTAGTGTGGAAAATCGTATTCTCTGCGACTATTCTCGGCGTCTCTTCGTGTGGATCTCCGTCAAAAAATGGTTGAGGAAATTTTGGTTATTGACGGGGATAATGTTTCTCAAACTGTACTATATTAACTGTACTATATTATTTAATATGTTTAATTAGATTAAATTTATATATTTTCTTCTACATTATTTTGTCTATAAAAATATCCGTTACGATTTTTATTGTACTAATAATCCTAAAATGTACTCTGTAGCGAAGCACGGGTATTCAGCTAGTGTAGAATGCGAGGAAAACGCGAACGGCGTATTCAAGATAATTTTTAACTGGCGTAAACGGACCGGAGGTATAGTTGCAAATCTCCCTCCATACCATAATCTTAGGTATGCCAATGCAAGCGTTTCTACAAACGAGTGCTTGGTGCTTTTAAAAAAAAGACTAATGTGAATAGGAATTATATTAAAATTTAATTTCTTTTAATTTGCAACAATTTAAAATACTCAAATCAAAACTGATAAAAGCAAAAGAGAATAATTCATCTTCAAACACATCTGCCATTTCACATACGAAAAAACTATCAATAAAAAATTTTCATTTTTCTCTGATTTAAGAAGAACTAGAAGCTAAAAGATGCCCGTTTTATAAAGAGTAATAAAATCTTATTAAATGGGGTATTTTTTTCAGACATCAGACAACTTCTTTATTTCATGTTCTTTCTTATGAGAAAATACACTGAAACATACAAGTTTTCATTTAGTTCCACTTAAATAATTCACGTATATATATAGTCATTAAATATGAAACGTTAATTTTTTTTATTACTTTTTATATCATCTTTTAATAATGATCTTTGGTTTAAAGATAATTAATAAATGAAATAAGTCACTCCAAGTAGACACTAAAAATGTCCAGGGAAAAAAGCAAAGCAGTTCATTGATCTAATCAACAAAATAACTAAGCTTTAAAAAAAAACTTATTATTGGAAAATATATTTGCTAGATAAATTTTAAATGAGGCGCTTTAATGAAATACGCTGTACATATTCAAAGCAAAGAATGGTAATTAGGATGAACAGTAATTAAACTGAAAATAAGTGACACCACGTAAGGAATAATTCAGAATTTGTTTCTTCATAGCTCGAAACAGATATGTTTTTGCCTGTGACATAAGTTAATTCTCCATTTAACTTTTTTTAAGTGTTTTTTGAGCTACTTTATTTTAATTTATATTTTAGTTAATGGTATTGACTAAATTGCTTTCTTAATAATGTCCGATGGATTTGTAACTTCAGGCACGTTCATCGAATTTCAGAGAAACATTTTCTCCTGAAATTAACATGAGCAGTAGGCTTGTCATCACAAGTAAATAAAAAAAATAGCATTTTATTAAAAGTAAAAATCATAATATTTTATATGAAATTATGGGCATAAGGTTTTACTTTAAATATAACATATTGACTAAAGTTTAATTTTGAAAATGATTATTAAATATAAGTGGACAAAAACCTATTTGTAAACATTTTTTATTCTTATGTATAATTCCGTATATGAATGGGTGAGGAAGGGGAGAGGGGAGGGAGCATGAATGTTTAACAAAAATTTTGGCTATTTATGATATTATTTTAGATAAAAGTAGCGTTCTAGCGTCAAAATTTGACAGTCTGTAGGAATGGAGGACTTGATGAAAATACCTTTGCCATTATGAGGCCTGCCATCATATAATGATTATAATGGAGAATGCTGGTAGGAGTACCCGGGCTAAATTCAAGTTGTGTATAAATTCAAGATATATATATATACACATTCAAGTAGTAAATACAAGTAGAAAATAGTAACAATGTGCCTAAAGGGATAAAAAGTTTGGCAAAATACAATTCGCATTCTAGATACCAAACAAAAACTAAGAAACCTCAAGTTCTCAGATTTTCTCTATTATAATCATATATAGAGATTTATAATAGAGAATGCTGGTAGGAATACCCGGGCATAAATTAAAATTGTGCATAAATTAAAGATATATGTACACATTCAAGTAATAAATACAAGTAAAAAATAGTAACAATGTGACTAAAGGGATACAAATTTTGGCAAAATACAATTCGCATTCTAGATACCAAACAAAAACTAAGAAACCTCAAGTTCTCAGAGTTTCTCTATTATAATCATATAATGATTACAATAGAGAATGCTGGTAGGAGTACCTGGGCTAAATTCAAGTTGTGCATAAATTCAAGATTTATATACACATTCAAGTAGTAAGTACAAATAGAAAATAACAACAATGTGCCTAAACGGATACAAATTTTGGCAAAACAGAATTCGCATTCTATAGATACCAAACAAAAACTAAGAAACCAAGTTTTCAGACAGGAACGCTAAGCTAAAAGACAAAGCAGAGACCTATCAAGCCACATTCAACAAAACCCTTTGATCGGGTGTTCGAACTAGTGCTTCCGAAGATACTAAATGGAAGTCGTTTAAACAAGATCTAAAAGCCATTTACCAATACTAAAGCGGGTAAAGAAGTTCAAATTTTTGTAAGAATTCTGTTTTAGATACATATCCTCAGAAGCCAACTTTCAAGTCAGTTTTTGAATCTGCCTAACTGACTACATCGACTAGAATTTTGAATCCGTAAATTTTAACCTAACAGATTTATCTTTAGCCACTTGCGCATAACTGTGCGATAGTTTTTCCATTATATTTTCAGACTTCTGCTGATATTTAATTTTTGGCAATCGAAGAAAACGTTAAAATCTGACGGGGTGGTTGCTTCAACAATTAACACTCATGCATAGCTCTTCAAACCTTACAATTTCCACAGAACTAGTGACACTGAGCCGGCCACTCTCTGACGAAAACGCAGCAACCGCATTTTTCAGCACTGGATTTGGGTCAATCCATTTCAAATCACCAAATTTGACAAGGTAAAGTTGCTCGACATTTTAAATTTTCCTAATTTTTTAATCAAGTATTCTTCATGGTTTTATGAGTTTAAAAACATGGTTAAAATTTTTTTTTACCTTACAATTTTTTTGGTTGGCCATTTTTAACCAGCTAC
Source organism: Dolomedes plantarius (assembly GCA_907164885.2). Lineage (NCBI taxonomy): Eukaryota > Metazoa > Arthropoda > Arachnida > Araneae > Dolomedidae > Dolomedes > Dolomedes plantarius. Next base: position 68,695,136 of record OU015491.1, read on the forward strand.
GGAGTCATTTTTTGGTGAAAAACGTGTTTTACGGAAAATGCTGTTGCTGCTTTATTTTAATACATATCAAGATGAATAAAATACTAAAATTTTCTGCATTTTAGGTTACTACAGAATTTCATTAGATTTAAGGATCTAGGCCAAAAAAAATGTTTTAAAATGTTAGAAATAAAAGGTCAAACACCATATTTCGCTACCCTTATTTCTTATGAAGGAAATTAGACTCACCTTAAATATCTTTTTCTTGCACAAATCTCTCATAGGATTACTTCTTGTAAAAATTTCAATCTTGAAAACCTTTTTCTTTTTTTCGTACAGCTTACCAAAAACCGTGTTAAGCCTGTTTTTGTCAGTTTTCAATAATTAATATCCCAAAAGGGACTGAGCAAAAAATTCTGAAAACTTAGGATAATAAACATTTTTGTAATATAAAGCTACCATATCAATTTTATGAGTGATATTTAACTGGTTTTAGAGTAGTAGAGCATTAAATTTGTGAAAAAAATTGTACTAATTTTTTCGGACTAGCCACTTTCAAAATCAGTATTAAAGTCTGTTGTTATTGTTTCGACAACAAAAGCATAAATGTTTTGTTTGACCTAACCCTAAAACTTGTCCTTGAAGCTTATATGTCCCTGACGGTAATGAGTTAGTAGTTAGTGGATGAAAATAATTTGAATCAAGTGAACTCAATATGTGTTACACTGAAGTTGTCACCAATCAGTAAAATAATGAAATTGAATAAAGAAAAGGGATTATCAACTTTACAGAAAAAGACATAAAATTGCAATAGCTGCAAAAAGAAAATTGAAGATTTAGAGGTACAACAAATCCAGACCTGCTCTAAATCAGCTTAAGTGAGTATGAATTTTGATATACTAACTAAAAGAAAAATGCAGCTTGGTGAATTGAGATGAAACAATTAAGATCATTTGTCTCTTACCAGATTTATGGTCAATAAAAAAATTATGGAAAATTTTGGTATTTCTGAGTATCTTGTAAGTCAAACAAGACAATTAATTAAGGAGCAAGGTATCCTGCTAAATCTTTGTAAAAGACCAGCTGGGCACAAGATAAGTGAAGAAGTTGTCAACTGTATGATCGAGTTTTATCAAGATGATGAGAACACTTGTCTCTCCAGATAAAAAGAAATGTGTCTCAGGTAAAATTAGCAAAGTGACGGCATATAAACAAAAAAGGTTAGTATTGATACCCTTAAACGAGTTTTTTAGTCTTTACAAACAGAGATATCCAGAACATATAATTGGTAGATCAATGTTCTGTGCCCTCCGGTCAAAATGGTGTGTTCTGCCTGGAACATCTGGCACTCGCAGTATAAGTAAATATCCCCATATTGTTAAACTGATGAGAGAAAGGGCAAAACTAAACACCAATTACTGGACTTTGTTAGACTTCTCCGTGTGTGACATTGAGAGTGAAACCTGCATGCTGAATAAGTGCTTGGAATGTGCTGGACCAGAAGTACTTCCTGAAGTCTTAATGAATGATATTGATAACTTGCTTGATGAAATTAATTTCAAACAGTGGGTGAAGACAGATAGAGCTGATCTTATCACACAATTTTTACCTAGTGATCAGTTTCTAAAAACTCTTTTGGAAAAACAGATCTTATAAAAATCACATCATTTTTATATCAAAGATCCAAGCTCAACACTTTAGAGAACTGAAAGAGAATCTTACAGATTTTGAATGTATATTTATGAGAGACTTCTCAGAGAATTATGTTTTTATGGTCCAAGATGAAATTCAAAGATTCCATTGGACGAATAGACAGGCTACACTACATCCTTTTGTTTGTTATTGTAAGAAGCAATCAAATCTATTGTAAAAGTATTTGTATTATTAGTGACCACCTTATACACAATAAAACCACTGTGTATACATTTCAACAACATATTGTACATGAGGTGAATAATTATCTAGAATACAGATGATTATTTAATTTAGTGATGGTGCAAGCAGTGACTACAAAAACAAAAAGAATTTCATCAATGTCTGCCAACACAAACACGATTTAGCATAGCAGCAGAATGGAATTTTTTTGCCACATAGCACGCAAAAAATTCTTGTGGTGGTATAGATGGAACCACGAAACGGGAAGTAACAAGAGCAAGTCTGAAAAGACCTTACAGTGATCAAATACTCACACCACAAAATACGTTTATGGTTTTTTCAGCAGAAATATTAGGGATAAATTAGATTTTTATCTCGACAGAGAAAATAATGCAAAAGAACCTTTATTTAAAAAGAAGATTTGAATGTTGTGTGCCAATTCCAGGAACTCGAGGTTATCATTGGTATGTACCCATAAGTGAAAATCAAATTAGGTGCTATAATACTTTGAAATGCCACAGATTTGAGGATTTTAAAACCTAAATCGAGTTTACAAAAACCTCATCCTTTGACGATAACGACAGCACGGCATGCATTTATAAATGGGGGGATAGGTAAAGTTAAAGATAAAAGTGGAGAAGACAATGATATTTTAGTGCCCTTTTTTCCTTCATCAGGACCTGCAACTACATTTAAGTTATCAAAAAAATAATAATGTTTGGGTTTCTGTCACTAAGTCCTATGCAAATTGACACCGATCGAACTGACAACTATTTCTGGATGAACATTCATATCTTAGGAAAGATACGTAATGAAATTTCCGCACTGTTTAATACTGTATATAGATTTTAAAATGCAAAAAATGTAAATAAAAGAAGGCATTCACATATTTTTATAAACAATTTTTAAGTGAATGAACAAAATAAAATCATACTACTATTTTTAATACTTTCTATGTTTATGTTCTTTTAATTGCAATAAAACATACGGAATACGATTTATTCATGTAAGTTTTAGTATTTTAAGATTAAGAACCATCTTGGGTAATTTTTAAAAAAATAGGAAGCATCATATAGAGAAAAGTTAAAACTTCCTTTCTCTGTACTGAAGGGAAATAAACAGAGTTTCTGTGCATTTTTAGTTTTTCTAAGTTTTTAAAATTTTTTACTCAGTCCCTTTTGAGATATTGATTAGTGAAAACTGCCCAAAGCAGGCTTAACATGGTTTTTGATAAGCTGTAGAAAAAAAAAAGGTTTTAAAGATTGAAATTTTTGACAACAAGTAGCCCTATAAGAGATTTCTTCAAGAAAAAAATATTTAAGGTTAGTCTGATTTCTTTCATAAGAAATAAGGGTAGCTAAATATGGTGTTTGACCTTCTATTTCTAACATTTTAAAACATTTTTTTGGCCTAGATCCTTAAATCTAATGAAAATCTGTAGTAACCTAAAATGTAGAAAATTTTATGATGAACATTTTAGTTTCCTATACATCTTGATAGGTATAAAAATAAAGCAGCTATAGCATTTTCCGTGGAACACCATTTTCACCAAAAAGTGACTCCGAAGCTAAATAAAAATGGCCGCCCAAAAAAAATTATAAGGTCAAAAAATTTTTCAATCATGTTTTTAAACTCATAAGACCATGAAGAAAACTTGGTTAAAAAATTAGGAAAATTAAAAATGTCAAGCAACACCCCCTTGGTGATTTGAAATGGATTGACCCATTTACCTTTGTATCGATTTCAAAATTTTCAGGCCCGGTGAAGCCATGAACGAATCTAGACATTAAAAGACTGGCAGACAGAATAACAGCTCGACAAGCAAATCTGCTTGAATCCTATAATAGGGAGAGAGAAAAGTAATTTTATACGATCAAAAGGCTTTCCACTCAACCTTGATATCTTATACAAAAAGATCCTAACTTAAGAGAATATCTCATTTTTGCTTTTTATAGTTTGACAAGCCTTCGATCTATGAGGTTGAATTATGTCAACTTCCGAACTTTTATGTCCACTTCAAACAGTTTCCTCTTTAAAAACTCCGTGTCTCTTTTGCTTATTCAAATTTTCTTTTTTACGATGCAGATCATTCTAAGAAGTGGAGGCTGAGAAGTTACCGGCGCAAGCTTATTCACAGGTAGGAGAGTTAGTGAACATGTCTTATCATTTAAGAAATCCGCAAAGGAAATGCATTAACTGCAGTCAAGTTTTCTCCCATAACTTGTCCATTCCACCTCATGCCAGCAATAACTTTGCACTAAATCTGTCACATATTATTCAAATGCGTTAATTAGCTGAATAGGAGTCAGTAGCGGATTTAGGACTAGTCAAACTAGGCCGCAGACCCGTGAATAAAAAAATGTTTTACCTTGTGATTTTCTTAACTCGTGTAAAATATTCATAAACAAAAAAAGTTTGACTGTTTTAAAATTAAAATAGTGGAAATTGTTCTAATAAACAATAGTAATATTTATAATGAACTTTATTTACAACATAACAAGGCGAAGCTCGGACCAGCGTTAGGGCCTGTTCACATAGGCCCGTTGCACATACGGCGTTTTAATCCGTGGTGGAAAAACTTCCGTCGCCGTCATGTTTTGCGGTTTTCGCTACAGGAAAGCATTCTGTGTAGATATTGTTTTAAGTGTAGGAAGGGTTTCCTAGCAGATGTCCAAGATATAAGGATATTCTTAAAACTTTTTTCTTGTCATAATTTTTATCTACTTGTAAAATATTGTTATAACACTAGAAATAAGATACAAGCCTGATAAAATAATTAAAAATTAATGTGATGTATTTAATGTGATATATTTGCTTGTATATTACTTTAAAAAATTTAATTTAATTAAATTTTGTTGCATTTTAACCCTTTGCGGCACGCTATATTAAAATACAACTGAAATTTGGAAAAAATGTTGTAAAAAGAGTCAGATGCACTTACTTAGATATTTTATGCCCCCTAAAAAAATTCTGCTGTTTTTATTTTTACAGGGGGAAGTGGGATACCGTTTGTCTCACCATACAACATTTCCTACACAATAAAGCTGAGAGTTATGCAGTATATAAAAAAATCAATGAAAATAAGATATATACAATAAAAATACCGTGAACAATTGCTTTAAAATAAATTTTCAATATTTATTACTTACACACACACACACACACACATATATATATATATATATATATATATATATATATACACTGCTGGCCACCCAAATTGTTGACCAATAATATGTTGACCAAGTATCAAATGATTAAATTTATAGACTTCTGTGAAGTGTACCTCAGCGCACCACTTCACGTGATGACAGGCAAATTGTGCGCATGGCAGTGACGGATCGCTCAGTCACATCACGAACCATAGCACAGCACATGCGGTCTGTAACGCATCATCCAGTGTCTGCGCGTACCATTCGACGCCGTTTACAGCAGAGTGGTCTGTCCGCAAGACGTCCATTGCTTTGTCTACCCTTGACGCAGAACCACAGACGTCTCCGCTGCCAATGGTTCGATGACAGAAGGATGTGGACGGCAGAATGGAATGAAATTGTCTTTACTGACGAGTCACGCTTCTGTCTGCAACACCACGACGGTCGCATTCGAGTCTGGAGACACCGTGAAGAGAGGATGCTGAACAGCTGCGTTATGCACCGCCACACTGGTCCTGCACCGGGTATTATGGTATGGGGCGGTATTGGATATCACTCTCGCACACCTCTAGTACGCATTGCCGGTACTTTAAACAGCCAGCGCTACATCTCCGAGGTGTTGGAGCCAGTTGTCCTTCCTTACCTACAGGGCTTGCCCACAGCCATATTTCAACAGGATAATGCGCGACCACACGTGGCACGCATTGTCCAACGGTTCTTCGTCAATCGCCAGATTGAATTGCTTCCCAGGCCGCCTCGCTCTCCGGATCTTTCGCCGATAGAAAACATGTGGTCCATGGTTGCTCTACGATTGACCCAGATTCCATCCCCAGCTGCCACAGCAGATCAACTTTGGCAACGTGTGGAAGCTGCTTGGTCTGCTGTACCCCAAGAACTCATCCAAAGTCTCTTTGAATCAATGCCGAGGCGTGTGGCAGCGGTGATCTCCAACAATGGCGGCTACTCTGGCTACTGATTTTGGCAGGAACCACACTTCACAGAAGTCTATAAATTTAATCATTTGATACTTGGTCAACATGTTATCTACAAAATAAATTTTGTTGTGATATCTCTTGTCTTTCTTGGTGTTGCAATTTGGGTGGCCAGCAGTGTATATATAATCACAATTATTTGAAATTATTAATTTTAAAAATTTCCTATTCGTACAACTCCTGGCTTTACCAGGTCTCAGTTGTCAATATATCAGTGAAAGGTTATTTTGCAGAACTTAGTCATAACGTGAGATGCGTATCATTTCATTTACTTGACGAACACTTAATTTTCCTCGAGTTGATGAGACGTGGCTCATTCATGTTCAAACGATTTTTTATTGCCATGTTTTTATTAACTCGCTTTCTTGTTTGTTTGTGTGCGTGTTTGTCCAGTTAAAAATCGATTGCAAGATTTGTACTAACTTCCCGACTAGCTAGACATCTGAAACTTTTAGAATAGGTCAGAACACGATGACAATGCATTATTTTAATACTTTTAGCCATCTTTAGGCAGTATTGAATTCATTTTCATTTAATTTTATTTTGTAGACTGGTGCAGCCATCTATCGACCGGGACGGGAACGAAAAGTTAAACGCAAGTTAACTTCCAATTAATTTCTTTTCTTTCAAGTTGATGGGATAATTCATCAAAAAAAAATTTTTTTTAAGTATTTATTAATACATAGAATTGTCAAGTTTGTATGATTCAACAGAAAATTTAAAAGCATGGTATATAAAAAGTTCTTTTTATCTTGTAATTATTTAACGTCAAAATAATATCACAAACCCCTATTAGGGCCTGTTCACATAGGAGTCAGATAGCGGAAGAGTATAAGGAAAGATGGCACCGAGACTGAAATAAATCAATCATAGGCGTTAAAAATTTCGTTGCTAATCGTTTTGGAGGTTTGTCATTGGTTAAATATATTTCAATATTTTAACGCTTCCGCTACCGGACTTCTAGGCCCTTAGATGGTAAAAATTTACCTTTCTTATTGCCTTTAAATGAATCGGAGGGGGGGGGGGGGGAGAGATATTTGGCCAAGGAAGGCAAAACTTATAAATCCGCCACTGAATGTTGTTAATATGAAGCTAAGAGAAGCCAAAAAATATAGTAAATTCAACAGCTGCATTTCGAGAGAAAAATTCTCGTAAATCTGTAATTCCAGTATTAATATCAAAGAACAGTATCAATGAAGTTTGGCTCGCGAGCGCAAACATTTCTGCAGTAAATTGAATGCAATGCATAATTATCCATTATTTGTAAGGGGGAAAAAAAGAGGAAAAATCATTCAATCAGACAACGTTCATTAACGTCGAAAAATACCCTGATTTCTGTGTCTCTTAATGAGCTAATTAGCACGAAGGGGTTTTTTTTCCCCATTTTTACGTTTTTTTTTCTAAACCCCATAGGAAGCAAAATACAAATCAATGACTATTTGTTTCCATCATTAAAGAAATCCGATTAGTGAAAAGAAAGTTAATTTTTAGCCGCTAATTAAACTTTTTAGAGAACAGAACACTTTAGAGACTATAAAATTTAAGGGCTGATACCAAAAAAAAGAGGGGGGGAGGGGTAAATTTTAGAATCGTTTTACCGTTGAAATGGGAAGCTATTATTCTTTATTGAAAAAGCAAAAATATGGAAGTTTAACCACTACCTACCATATTAAAAAGACTGGTGAAAAACAAAATAAAGACTGCTTCAATTAAGACCTCTTTAAGTAATATGCGAGAGAATTAGAATTTCAAAGCAGTTTACTGGTGAAATTAAATTCCTTAAATGCTCAAAAACAAGCATTTTTCGTTTGAAGATAAAGAAATAGATTGAAAACCAAATGATAGTTGTACTCAAACTAATTGACACTCAGCTCGGATAAAAACCAAAACAGAAATGACTTCCCCTTCAAAATTGACTTTGAAAGGATGACATTAAATACCTAGGTTTTTCTGAAGAAACTGAAACATTACACGAATGGTTTTTTGAGCAGGATAATGATTTTAGCACCATTAAATATTATTTACTCCTAATGAGTAAATAACCATTTATGTTTTCAGTATCTTCCGCTGATATAAGACAACATTATAGAAAAAAAAAGGGGCTAAAATCACAAAAAAAGACACAGTTAATAGAGTTAATGTAGTTTAATTGTACAGCTATTCTCGCAAGATAGCATTTTCACAGATCTGTGTTGAAAAAAACTGAGTTTACATTAAAGCAATCATGTTCAGTGGTTATCTTCAATGGAAAATGTTATGCAAAAATAAACATATCATGTTTAGTAAGCAGAAAAATTAAAATATTTAAAAACAAGCAAAAGTAATGAAACAGACCAAAGAATTTATTATACATTAGTTAACAATTATAATTATATATAATGATAACACAATACAGGAAAATATATTTCATTGGTCAACATGTTTGCTGCCCAGCAGCTACTATTAAAATTAATTTTAAAACATATATCAACTTCATTTTTTCCATTCAAAATTAATCTAGTATTCATTAATTTGGTTTTCAGAATACAAATTACAGGTCTATAATCAAAAATATATATCAATCATATTTCCTTAAATATCATACATAAACTAAAGTTTTGAAACAAGACTGACCCAAAAAAATTATTTTACAAATGAAATACAATATTTATTACAGCATATCAGTTTATTCTAGAAATGGTTCAATTAGTGCTTCATTTCTTTTGGACTGTATACTGTTTAAACATGCTTTCCATACCGATATATCAACATACAAGGAACAACAAATCACTCAGTAATAGTTTCAACTATGTGAACAAGGCAGCTATTGAAAGGCTGTAAATATAAAAATAAATCTTTTGACAGTAATCTTTCAATATAGTTAAACACTTGGTTTGTTAACAAGTCTTTAATATAAATATAATTAATATCTATTAATATTTTTCACTAGATTAATTAAATTCATAGTTTTAATCTTTTAGCAATAAAAAATTCAAAAAATATTTATAGCACCTTATAAAGCATAAAATGTGAAAAATTTTAACAGAAACCTGATATTTTCAATCAGATGCAAACATAACAGATGCATCTCACAAAGTCTTACAGTACAAATAAAATTAATTGTATAAAAAATATTTTATGAAAAGTAATTCAAATATACAATAAAATTGTGAAAAAGCCATTCTTAATAAATTCAAATATTATAGCACAAAAGTAAAATCAATACAAATCTATGAAATTAATATTTTTCTTCTATTTTACTGCTAGTAAATATATAACTCTTAGTACATATATAAATCCCAAAACAAATGATGTTCTCAAACATAAACTCAAAGTATTGTAAAAGGTGTATTAATGAATTACTTTACTAAAGCATATTAAAAAAATATTTTACATTAATTTGCAGTTATCAGTTTATGAGATAAGCTATTCATTCATGAGAATAATTAACATTAAGATAATTCTAAAACTTATATTTTGAATAGTGTTCACCAATTTTTTTAAATAAAAGTAATATTAATTCTCTTTTTCAGCAATCACTTGTAAAACAAATACATTAATAATATTGTAAAAGTCCAAATTTAGCACCAAAAAGTAAACAATAAGACAAAATTTCAGTTAAACATTTAATCATTCTTCCAGTTAAGGATGCTTTGTAAAGAGCAGACACAAGAACTGCAAAATTGCTTATTTTTTTTTACTGTAAAATATAGGTCTACCCAGCAGACTCAGATAATTCACTTTCTTAAGGTTGAAAAAAATATGTAAAAGTTAGACGCTGTACATAAAGTGCTGAAAAAAAATGTTAAATATCCCTTGCTTTGGTTCTTTTTTCCCCACATAAAGACGAAAATCATTAATGCACATTAACTGACTTATATATATATATATATCTTTGCTATTAAGCTTTCTTTTAATGATTACATTTTTAGTAAATATAAAGAATTTGGTTTTCTTTAAAAATATTTTACAATAATAAGTATTTTGCGCAATTTTGTCACTTTTTTTTTTAACTTCAGTATTGTCCCTAAATTCCATATCATATGTTTTAGACCTATACAAATGAACACAGAAAAAAAAGTACCAAAAGAAACAGAAAAAAAAATTTAAAATTACCCTAAAATACACTATTCAAGTATTAGACAATAATGTACAGATGCCCTATAAAATGATTCACTACATGATGTTGCCTCTTTGAAGTTCTAAAGGGAAAATACTGTTTTAATGCCTTCAAAATTTAAATCAAGTGCCAAATTAATCAAATACTGAATTGTTATGGTTATTTTGTTGTTTGTATGCAGCACTGATAACCTGGTAGAGTTACTGGATTAACTTTGAATTTTTTAAAACAATACTAAGACAAAAAAATTTCCTATATTAAACTTTCTTTCATATCTATAATATATAAATGAAATGGAAAAACTATTAAAGCTGTATATAGTTTACACAATTTAAATATTATTTACTTTAATCACCATATTTTTCCTGATCAAGAATAAATATCTATTACATATAACTATAATCCTTTAAATTTTTACAGTTATGTTTAATTCCATACATATATTACACAGGGATAAATAAATAAACAGCAAACTATCTGACAAATCAGAGATGTACCTAATAACATAATCAAAAAAAAATACCACTGCATATTTCTAAAAGATATTAGAATGAATTCCTTAAAGACTAGAATTGCCAAATTTTAAAAGTAATCCATAACTTTCAAATACACAAAAATATTTAAAATGATATTTGAATTTTAAAGAACATTTCATCATAGGAATATATATATATATATATATAATAGATAAATTTAATTTTCCTTTCACTTACCTTTAAAGAAATTTAGATAAGCAACATTAGGACGTTCAATAAAGTATAACTAAACTGTATATATGTCCAGTAGATATATTTATTCATCCCTTCCTTTATAATATTTCAAATTATCTCATGTTCCCAAAATTAACATGAACGCTATCACAATTTACTTATTGCAACGCAACATAAACTCATTAAAAAAAAATTAGAAATTAGAAAATTAGGATGAATAAAAGTAGATATATTTATTCATCCCTTCCTTTATAATATTTCAAATTATCTCATGTTCCCAAAATTAACATGAACGCTATCACATTTTACTTATTGCAACGCAACATAAATTCATAAAAAAAAAATTAGAAAATTAGGATGAATAAAAGTAGATATATTTATTCATCCCTTCCTTTATAATATTTCAAATTATCTCATGTTCCCAAAATTAACATGAACGCTATCACATTTTACTTATTGCAAGGCAACATAAACTCATTAAAAAAAAATTAGAAATTAGAAAATTAGGATGTATAAAAGTAGACATATTTATTCATCCCTTCCTTTATAATATTTCAAATTATCTCATGTTCCCAAAATTAACATGAATACTATCACATTTCACTTATTGCAAGGCAACATAAACTCATAAAAAAAATTAGAAATTAGAAAATTAGGATAAATAAAAGTAGATATATTTATTCATCCCTTCCTTTATGATATTTCAAATTATCTCATGTTTCCAAAATTAACATGAACGCTATCACATTTTACTTATTACAAGGCAACATAAACTCATCAAAAATAAATTATTCATTTTCATAAAATCTTTGCAAATTTGATACATTTTGTGAATCTTTATTTCTAAACATGCTTCTTTTTTACTCACTTTGTCTCCATGTGAGAAAGGTATAAAAATAAAATTTCCAACTTTTATAAGTTATTTGTATAAAAAACTCTTTATTACCATTTAAAGGTAAAATACAACATAAGAAAACCAATTTTTCAACATCGCGAGGGGGAAAAAAATACAAATCTGAAACATTTAAGTTCCATAAAAAATTTCAGAGCTGTTTCTAAAAAAATATGTTGCCCTTGATTACAATTTTTTTTTTTCTTTTTTTTTTTTTTGCACAAGTTTCATCAATTCTGGTTTCTATAAACCTTAAACCCTGTTTCCATCAAGTGTGATATTTATTCTATATAACTACCCTGAAATAATAAAATATTAGGAATTTTCAATCACATATTTATATTTTGGCACTTGAATATAATACATTTTCAGTAAATTCGAACAAAGATGATGGAAGTAATTAAGGCTTTTCTTCCCAATATTTCAAACTTACATAGAATACACAGTTACATTGTTTACTCAACATTCACCAATATTTATACTAGCAGGTGTAAAAGGCAGGTGAAGAGAAAAAACATGTCAAAAAGCATGTACATAAAACTGGCCTGAATCTTGTATCATAGGCATAGGCGTAGTGTCAGGGGGGCACGTACCCCAACTTAACTTGAAATAAATTAAAATGTTAATAGAAGTTCAGTTATAATCAGAAAATTGCAGAAAACTTTTAAGAAAGTTGCATTTTTTCCGCAAAAATTTCCAATACTAGTAGACATATGATAATAGTCCTTATTTGCCTATAGTTTGATATCAGTTGAAAATAAAACACTGTTTTCATCTTGAATTCTCCGTTGAGTAACTTTTGTAAAATATTTTTGGAAAAAATATTAGAATTAAATGTTTAGAAGATCACAGAAAGTCAAAATTCATGCAAAGCAAACAGATAAGATTCATACTTCTGTGTCAGTTTTAATGGGGAAGTATTCCCCTATGCTTTTTTAAAATAAGGGGGAACATGTGTCCCCCCTCCCCTCCCTCAAAACTTTGGTTTTAAGAAAGTGTGTTTTTTCCCGCTTTTTCAAACTGTGAAACTGAAGATTCTGATTATGTCTTTAGCCTTAAGATAGTTTTTTAACATTGATATGATCCATAACAAAAATTTGATGCTATATTTTTTCCATTTTATTTATATTAAATTTATTTTTCTCATTGCATAACTTTTGAATACTACTCAAACATCAATTCTATTGTTATTCAATTTCAAAAAAACTTAATATTTCATATTTTAAGGACCATCTGGTAGTCAATGCGCTGAGGAGGACACTAACTGAAATCAATTTATGCCCCCGCCTCCCCCCCCCCAAAAAAAAAAAAAGTTATAAGCACGCTATGCCTATGATCATAGAAGCTGAATAACACATTATAAAGACAAATTAAATAATCACTTCTAGACTTGCATTTTATACCTGAGTTTTTGTTATGAAAGAAAAATAAAGTAAGCTTATTGAATTCCATTCTGTAAAAGTTAATGAAGAATACCACATCATATACATATTTAAAAAAAAAGATTAAGATTCTGGAAAAGAAATTACCGAAACTTAAAATATACTGATAGAAGCATACATGATATGTACATTCATAGGAATTAACTACACATAAAACAAAACAAATGTAAAACATACATTATATATAAAATCAATAAAACATTATAGTAGAAAAAACAGCACCAAGATTTAAAAAAAAAAAAAAAAAAATCCATTCAGTTATATAAGACATTATTTACAAAGAAAATTGAATCAAGGAAAAGATATTGTTTATAGATACAGGTAAAACCAAAGTGATGAAGGTCATAGTACAAAATTAGCTCAATAATATTTTTTCAAAGAAAGAAAAAGTCATGGAAATGGATTATTGAGAAGATCTGAATGCTCATTCATAAAAGAAATATAAGTTTCTGTGATATAAAAAAGTGTTAGTTCCTTCACAAATTACACGTGACACTAATCTTATTTCACCAAATTTCCCCATACATACACACCTACATATGTATCATATGAAATACTGACAATCACACACAACACAATTTAATCAGAATATTTATGGTAATGAAATATATTGGCTTAAATATAACAATAGGATTACCATTTATTAAACAAAAATTGGATAGACCATTTACATCCAATAATACATATAAAGATTTCAAACAATAAAAATTTTCTACAAATAATTCTCAATTAAAATCTGTTAAATAAAAAATATGTTCAACATTTGGCACATTTGGAAAGACTTTAAAATACTCAAAGTATTAAAATTCATAAATTAATTTTTACTTATTCTCTATCATACAACCAAACAAAAATTTTAAAGGATTAACACTGTGCAATAAAATTTATATGTATGTAATTTAAATACCAAGCAATTCAAAAGTAAAGGAATTAGTTCAGCTATACATGGAAAATGATAATTTTCAGTTTAGAGAAAAATTAAATATCTAATGAATATCAAATGAAATAGCATGAAATGGAATAGTTATCAAATGAATCGAAGCAAAAAGTTCGATATATATTTCTTTTTTATACTTGAATACCATTATCTAATCAAATTTGTTCCTAATATTTTATACATATTAAGTACAAAAATTTAATCCAAAAAGTAATATATTTTGTACAGTCCAAAGCCAGTCAAAGAAGGCTTGGACTAAAAAGGTAGTAATACTATTATATAAAAGTACAAAACCAGAGGAATTAATCCCTTTTGAATTATATTCCTATATGATCCTCATTGTTAATAGCACAATAGACCACACGTAATAAACACTTCGTCAAATCCATAATAAATTAAACTGATGGCTACATGTTTCAAAATAATAGTTTGTCAGGTTGAGAAGCATTAGGTGTGATTGTAACTACAAACAATTCAGAATCGCATTTCACAAACATTTGTGAATTGTACATACTCTAATCACACCTAATGCTTCTCAGCTTGATGAACTATTAATTATTTTGAAACATGTAGCCATCAGTTTAATTTCATTGTAGATATACAGAAGTGTTCATTATGTGTGAGTTTTCTACAAGTTTCCTATAAGTCAATACAAAATACCTTTAAAACACTAGATCATGCTCATAATCTATTCTACAAATCAATATTTTAAAAAAAACTAAAGTTTGTGGTATTAATAATAGCTAAATTACTTAAATAATCACCTTACAAAGTTTGCAATCTTAATTTTTACATTAATTAATAGTGTAGCCATAAAGTTTCAGTAATTTTACAGATAATTTCACCAGTACTTAAACAGCATTAAATTGCAAATTAAGTAAACTATAGTTGAAACAGTGCATAACATACAGACTTCTTTTATAAGGGATTAGTAATTATCTATATGTAGTTAAGATTTTTATTGGCAATTTTTCCATAAATAAAAACAATAGTTATTTCCTGCACATTAAAAATTTTTAAAAAATGCATTATCTGCCTAACACTGCCATAGTTGTACATAAAGAACAGCAGCTATGGTAAAATACCCAGGTTTGAGTCAAGTTAAGATTATGCTGTTTAAAATACAAGTTATTTTTGTCTAATGACAATTAAATAGCAAAAGATCTTGAAATTTCAGCTCTGCATTCTCAAAACACATTCTTTGAGGTAAAACTATAAAGAGTATACGTCTAACACAGTCCAAATACAAACATCATAATTTTTAAAAATGTTACAGAATATTCATTTTTTTTAATTTAATTTTATATAACACACTCAAATATACAAACATAAATTGGTTTGATTAATGCTAAAATACATATAAAAATATTATCTATATTTACAAGTTACAATAAAGGTACCCTTTAAAAATATTTAAATATTGCCATGAAACTCATAATAAAAATATATCTTTGGTAGCATAAAATAGCACCAATTAAGAAGTCATAATAGAAAACATCACCAAAGATTAGTAGAATCTTTTAAAAAATGGGCAAGATATCGAAAAAAAAGTTTTATCAGAGTAAAACTTCTACAAATATAAAAAATTATACATATGCTTTCTTCCATTTTGAATTATATTTCTCATATCTTTACATGCATGCAATTTTCAAATATTTACACACCATGGTAAAGTTTTATTTTTTCTTAAGACCAAAAGAAAAGTTGCTTCACATATATGAAAAGCAACACTTTAGATACAACAGCAAAGGCACACATATGATTGAAAAAATGTAAATTTAATGCATTTTTTTTCTATAGATGTAAAAATGCATTATTTTACTCCTACTGAAATTCCTTCATAATAAAATGTATAGTTTTAACCCCAAGAAAACATTAAGTCGGAACAAATTAACATTTAAGAGCATCAGATGGAAATTTAAGACATGCGGGAAAAGAAAAAAACAAAACCTAACCTATATATTTCTTATTCTTAAGAATTTATATAAAAAAAATGTATACCAATTATGCTTCAAAAATTATTATCTATACTATTTTCTATACTGTATAATTCTCAAGGAAAAAAAAGAGTATGTGCAATTAAGATTTTTTCATAATAGTTTAAATATATAATTATCTGAAAATGCATAATATATAAATTAAAGCTCTAAGTATTTTCAACAAGATTTTCAAAAAATTATTATAAAAATATCTTTCTTCGATTTCATACATAGTACTCCCATTGAAAACTTCCTTATGGGTATTTTAAACATAATGTGACATCACAGGAATGCATACAGACAGGATAAAAAAAGCACTTAAATAATAAGATTAGTAATTTAATTTACCCTTAAGTTCTCACTCTCTTAAATTCTCTTTCTCATTTTTCTCTATGAATTTTTTATTTTAAATCTAGCAAAATTTAATTTATACTGTTAAGTAATGTAAATCAAAAACAAGGATTCAATTTGTAGAAGTTTTACTTAGCAGAAAGATAAAAATTATAAAAATAATAGTTTTTAAAATATCTTACAGACGTATAGAAAAAGACGAAAAAAGATGTGAAGAAAGGAATGATTATTTTACAAAAATTATTACCTACCTAAAAATAAAATATTTTGCAACATAGTCCAAGCTTACACAGAGTAGATAATGGACACTGATTGCTACAACAGTGTGTCAACTTGTGAAATTAAACAAAATTAAATACAAAAAATTACCATTTGTTTTACACAACCTCATATAAAATACAAATATATGCATAACCAATATAACACTGCACATATGTTGAAACAACTGACAGGTACAATAGAATCACATTTTCATAAAAATTAGTCCTCCTGGATTCTCATTACTGTGCAGCTTCTACACTCTGGTAGTTTATCACATAGTAATCATGATAATACATAAGGATGCAAAGGGGCTGACCAATAATCAATGAAATCCACACAGCCATGTTGCCATACTGGTTGTGCAAATACTTTCCCACAAACATGGAATATGGTAACTACATATATATAAAAAAAAAAAAATTATTAGAAAACAGTAAAAAAAATTATTTCTACATTGACTTATTAAATAAAATGAGAAAAAAAGATAAACACATATACAGTGGAATCTCAATCTATCATTTTTCAAGGGACTAACTGAACTGAATGATAAATGCGAGAAAATGATATATGCAGGAACATAACAAAGCAATACGATTGTTGGGACTGGGTGAATTAACACTAGAACGGCAGCGTTTTCTATATACCTAAAACGGCGAGGAGCGGTCATTTTGACCGCTCCCTTGAAATGATTAAAAAATACTCTTTTTTTCATGGTTTGTTTTCTGAAACAAGTTTTTTAATATATTTAGCTTTTAAATTTTACATTTTCATCCCATAAATTTTCCTCTCGGCTCATGATTTATTTTATAATGTTTATTTATTTTTTTATTTTTTTTGTCCAAGAGAATACTATATGTTTTTATAAAACCAATTAGTAATAAAATACAATAGGTATAAAATAAAATACACTATACAAAGGGAATTACTTTGTATTGCACAAAATATTTTAAATATTTATCGCATATGATAATTTACAAAAAATTATACATTTAAAAGTAAAAATATTATGAAATTACACTTACATTATTTTTTTTACACTTTCTGCAAACACTGAACTTTATCAGTTTGCTTGTACATGAGCCGGAAACTGACTTTTAGCAATCAGAACAAATGTTCATAGTTTTATTGAGGCATCGATTGATTTGACATTGTTTGCGTTTCCTGCTTGAGATAGTGGATGCTACATCTGTACATGGACTAAAATTGGAAAGCAGAGATGTCTTAGAGGAAACAAATTTTACTGAGCTCATCAGCTAATTGCAAAATATAATCAGCATGCTTGACGTTTATACCAGTAGTTTCCTTGTAAATAATCCAAGCATTGATAGCAGCTAAGTCAGAAATATTTTTAAAAAACTTCTACTGGCCACCGTTGTGAAGCGGATTTAGTTGAATACTTTCTTGCCATCTAATCAAGCACATCTACACCGTATTGAGTAGAATTGTAAAATTTAACAACCTTAGGGGTCTTCTTTTCATTGCTTTTCACTTCGAGCATAGGATGTTGAGTGCTTAACAATAGGGCACTTTTACTTTTCTTTCCTTGATATACCGTCAGAGTGATATTATCGTGCTTGAGAATTTTGCTTGAATACAGTTCTTCCTTTTAGAGCTTGAATGATTCGGGTACTTCTTTCTTTGCATGTTTCACAGTGCCTTCGAGGCTAAGTCCTTTACTTCTTAAAGGTTTGGCTAATTTTAATTATGTACAAAAATTGTCAGTTGTAATGTTCCTTCCAGTATTTTGAAATGGTTCTGCCAAATGATATACCGCATGTTTTCCAACGGTATCTTCATTGGGTCTACTTTCATTTTTTCCTAATTATGGAAAGCCATTTAAAAAGTACTTTGAACGAACATCAGCTGCTAGCCAAAATTTTATCTCGAATTTATCCGGTTTTCGTGGCATATACTGTGTAAATGAGCAACGTGCCTTACTTGGGAATAGTTGAGCATCTACCGTTATATTTGCACCTGCTTTGTAACACAGTAAGCAATTTTCAATAAATGTGTTCCAAATCTCTGATACGAGAGCAAATGGATCTGTTCGAAGTCTTTTGGATCTTGTTGACTTCAGATCAAAGCGCAAATATCTCTGAATCTACCACGAGCCATTGTTTCATGAAAAAGGTTTAGGCCCCCCATGTCGTGGACCACAAATTGCCGATGGAATACCTTTAGAAATAAAAGCTCCACGGGCATACAGTAAGGGAAAAAAGGGTCTAATTCATCTAAAGATACATTCCAATGCGGATCTTGTAAGCACCTGTAAGCTTCTGCTTCTGTGCATTGTATGAGATGCAGAATTTTTTCATTTATGAACAGTCTCCATGCACTTGTAAAATTACCAAGAGTTACATGCCTAATGACAAATGTGCTGGGTCCATGCACTTCCCTCAACACATTGTGATGCTGCCGTCTTCATAAAGAAAGAATATCAGAAGGAACTGCAGTCCACGCTGTTCCATCTTTTGCTACATCTTCATTTCGCTCATTTTGGTCATTTTGTGAGAGAGATGACTGTTCCCGATTTTTTCTCAGTACTCTACTTCGGTTTTGACGTCTTCTTCCTTTTCTTACATGGATTACTTCCTTATCATACACGGATAGCAAAAAAATAGAATAGAAAACACAACATAGACAGTTACGTTGGATCAGCGGTCAAAATGACTGCAGTCAGCCTTTATAGGTATAACCCTTTATAGCAGCAATAATAATGCACAAAAAAAGATAATTTTTGTCCGACATATTCTTTATGAATATTTAGGAAAAGTCAATGAACAAACAAAAAATCAAAGAATAAAAAAGGGAAATATGAGCATTTGAAAATCGTTTGCGGTCAAAATGACAGCTGCCGCCGTTCTAGTGTTAAACGACACATATGGGAAAATGATGATTTGGAGAACGAACAATCGAGATTCCACTGCATTATGAAGGAAAGAATGAAATACAATTTAAGCCACTTTTAACATTTGAATGCACACACACACACACTAAAAATCAAATTTTAAAAAATTTATTATAGTAAATCCTCTTTTACATGCTATTTAAATAAATATGAAACTATTAAATTCTTATTGATAGTTTTGCTATCTATTCTAGCCTACCCGACATCACAGATTCATTAAATTAAAACATTCAAGTCCTTCGAACTAACTTCCTTTATTTAAACCTAACGAGTTTTAAATATTACATATCGATGCAAAAGTGCTATTCCAACTTCCAACTAAAAAGTATTTCATCGTATATGTACTGAAATATCTATAGAAGCTGCCCTCTTCAGTAATTGTAAAGAATCAAATAACACCAAAAAAAAAAAACAAGCATGGAAAAGATCTCAGGTGCAGGAACCAAGCAAATGCAACATAATGTCACACTGGTAAATGTAATTCATATGGAGGCCAGAACATGTTACTGCCGTTTCCTTACACTGATGACACTTCATTGTCAAACAACACAATGATCCAAAGAACTGTTTTTAGTCTATACTTCATAAAATTTACTATGCTTAAAAAGTTCTTAATTTTTTTACCCTTCAGACAAAATTTAATTTTCATTATAAAAAATTAAACCCAATATCAACAGAGTGAAAGAAAATTAACCTGGTTTCAAAAAGCTTTAGCTACAAATATTTTAGAATTTTATAGAACAATGTATAAAAATTTCATGATCATGCTTTAAAGAGTATATTAGTTTAAATTGTCTCTTCTTAGCTTTAATCCCTTACCTGTGACATATATTTCAGAAAAATGCACCAAAAATGGAAAATGTTTTCCGAGTAACAGTGCAAAACACTCATTCCCCATTAGAACCTTTATAAATGACCACACCCCCATTCCTCACCAATTAAATAAATGAAGGACAAATACCACTATCTACTGTGAAAATAGTAAAAAAATCCATTCAAAAGGAAAAAGGGCATCACGGAAGAGAATCACTCATTTTTCTCCTGCCCGAACTGAGCTTGGGCATCACAAATATTGCCCATTGCGGTTGCCCGAACTGTGTGCGGGAGTCACAGGTAAGGGGTATATTAGTTTAAATTGTCTCCTCTTAGCTTTAACCGCTTACCTGTGACATATATTTCAGAAAAATGCACAAAAATGGAAAATGTTCTCCAAATAACAGTGCGAAACACCCATTCCCCATTCGCACCTTTATAACTGACCACACCCCCATTGCTCACCAATCAAATAAATGAAGGACAAATACCGCTATCTACTGTGAAAATAGTAAAAAAATTCCATTCGAAAGATAAATGGGCATCACAGAAGAGAATCACTAATTTTTCTCCTGCCCAAACTGAGCTCGGGCATCACAAATATTGCCCATTGTGGTTGCCCGAACTGTGTGCGGGAGTCACAGGTAAGGGGTTAATAGCTGAGTAAACATCAGATTCAAACTGAGAAGTAAAAAATCTAGAATCATAGGTTTGGAAAGGGAGGGGGAGGGGGCTTAAATTTGAGATTTTCACTAATTTGAATGCAACATAAATTTCCAAAATTTTATGTCTCTAATATGTATATGCAGGTATTTACTTATAGCTGTACTGATAAAAAAAAAATTATGTGGTGACATTACCTTATAAAGTAATGGATAAAATAATTGGATATTGAGATAGCAACAATTCAGTACAAACAAAACTCTAGTAGCTTGCCACAAAACTTTGTGAAGGAAACAAAGTCAATACAAAGAAATAACAATCAAATCATGCAGAAATATAAAAAAAATTATAAAATTTAAATATAATTCATTTTTATAATTCAAATAAGGTGGAGGATTATTTATGACATTTTATATTCATAAAGAATTTGATGAAGCCAGACAAATATTTGTAGCTTAAAAATCATCAAGAAATTTGCTCATTTCACATGTAGTCTGTATATATAAAACAGTCCCATAACTGACTGACAGATAATGCACAGACCAAACCACTGGACCTAAAGGGCTGAAATTTTGCATGGGGATTTATCTTATAGTGTAGGGGTGCACTAAGAAGATTTTTGAAAAATTCTTAGATTTTTTAAATTAAATTTTTAAGCTGTTTTTGTAACTTTTTTTTAAAGTTTGCATTTAAAATAATAATTTGAGGGTAATAAAATTTATATCACAAGAAAGATCATAAAAATTCCTTTAAAATGAAATCTTTAACTCCATTTTCTGATTTTTGGGGAATTTTTAAAGATTAATTTTTAGAATTTAATTTATTAAATGCTGATCACATGTTTTCTTTTCTTTTCGTGATACTTTAAATTAATTTTGTGTCACGTGCATAAAAACAAAATAAATTGATAAAAAAATATTGAAATATGGTAAAAGATAAAATTTAACCACTAGACTGATTGAGATGGAAGTTTTTTAAGAATTTAATTCAAATTAGTATGTTTTATGGATATTAAACATACAAACTAATTGCATACATTGACCTTTGTATTTAATTTGAATATTTTCTTCTACATTATTTTGTCTCGCTCTCTCTCTATATATATATATATTTGGCATTAATTGCATACATTGACCGTTGTATTTAATTTGAATACACCGTAGCAAAGCATGGGTATTCAGCTAGTCGGTTATAAGACCATTGGAATCATGCTATTTAGCACATTATTCGTCTTATTTGTTGAATTCATGTAGCAAAAGATGACTGCAATGCTTTAAACCAACCAACCAACCTCTAAAAAGGCACACAGTTTGCCTCTATCAAAACAGCTAATAAATGGAAAATTTTCACTTTATTTAGCAAGGTAAAAAATTTCTAATGAAATGGAAACTTAGCTCAGTGACATACAACTAAGAAAAAATACTACCAAGAAACATAAATGATATTCAGTTGTGCATAGATATAAGTTTATTCTATGAGTTTATTTATTGAATGAACAAAAGACCGAGCTAACATAAGTCATAAAATATGCTGGCATACCATTTTCAAATAATAAAACAACATTACATGCAAGAAAATACAAACAAACAAAAATGTAAGAAATAAAACATACTTGTCCAAGCATTCCTAGAAAAGCCCAGACCCTAAACATCTTTAGAGGAACACTGACAAGGTACTAGAGAAATAGAAAATACAAATTATTCTTTGTGATCCACAGAGGAGAAAAAAAAATATTCAGTTTTTAGTTATGAATCAAACATAATAATGAAAGTCAGATTTCTATGGCAGACAGTAGAAGTTCATTTTACATAATACTAATCAGCTAAAGAACTATTTTAATACCCTTAATTTTAAAACAGATTATGCACTGAAACCATATAAATAAATTTTATTCAACTTTTCAAATAAGTAAGGCTAAGTAACTTTTAAATCATAAACATGGCTGATCTATAATGCTAAAATGAAGAAAAGATAATAATTCAATGATCAGAAAAAATATTTTTTGTTTGTATGTGTGTTATAAGCAACATTATAATGTGTTAGTGGATTCTTTCACCTGATAAATTATATCATAATTTATGCACTAACTATACACAAAACTACTTCAGATTTTAGATCTTATGCAGAATATACAGTACTGTGTGAATTAATTGGACAAACACAAAAATTTTCACATATGTTGCTTAATTAGTATAAGTTGACTTACATGCATGGTATAGCAATCTAGTAGCAAATATGTCCTCCTCTAGCTTTAATGATATCCTGTACATATTTTGGCATGGATTCCACTAATTTAGAACATAAATTTTTAAATTTATCATCATGAAACCAAACTTTTATTACATTCTCAATCATTTATCTCTTGATTGAGCAGTCCATCTTACTCACATGTCTCTTCACAATACTCCACAAATTTTCGATGGGATTAACATCTGGAGAATTAACAGACCAATCCAAAACTGTTAATTTCTTTTCTTGAAAAAATTTCTTTACTAGCTTAGTCCCAATTAATTTGCACAGTACTGTATTGTAAATCAGCAAGGTAACTCATGTTCACTAAATTTTACTGCACTTACAATCCAAAAACTCTAAATTAACATAATTTATAACAAAAATCAATATCATTTAATAAAATACTTATTCATATATATATATATATATATATATATGAAACGAATTTCGATCGTTTTCCTTCATTAACTTTGTCCTACTGCAATAGAGCATTATCCCTCAATTTGACCTAAATACCAAATTAATCTATTAGTTTTCCCCTTAAGCAAGCCATGCACCTACAGGTTATGTAAGAAGAGTGTTCTAGAATATGACGTGATCCTCGTGAACTCATTCGAGGTGGCATGATTGGGGTCAGGTGTCACGTTTAAACCAATTGGAAGTTCAGCGCACCTGTACTCAAGGGCATAGAACTAGAGTTTCGCACATCTTCTGTGTCTGATCTCGGGCCTGTCAACATGTAGTTTTTGTGCTGTGGTTTTTTTAATCATTATGTACAGCTCTGGCAGCTTCCAGAGTACTTGACTGTCAAAAATGTGATATATCCGTGCCTAAGTGTAAGGCACGACCAATGTTGTAAGCTGTCCAGTGAGTGATCCAAGAATAAAATAAGTTTAAGTCAATGGAAGTACGTTTTTCACTCCGAACTCCCTGTCTGTGTGCCTTCCCCAGAAGCTCTCCACGACTACACCCCGGATCCGAAATGCTTTGAAGTCAGGCCTGTATTCCATTTCTGCCCTGGTCCGACATCTCTCCTGTAGATTCATTACATATATGTGTGTGTGTGTGTGTGTGTGTATTTCAGGGATTTGTAATAAACATATCAATATCTACAACTGTATAAAGGAATATCTCTATACAAAGAGTCTCATTTAAAAACAACCCTCCTTTTTTTTAATGATTTATAATACCAATAGAAAATATTAAACTTCCTTGGTTAAAAAAATATAAAATTTGATAAGGAGATAATAATGAAACAATTAAAATTTAATCAGATTTGTAGAGGTAGAGATGGTAAGTTAATTATTTACTGATATTATTGACAAAAATATTTGAATTTAATACAATAAAACACTGATCAACTATCTAATTACAGTTTGGTTTGAGGATACACAAATATTAGATTTGCTTTTATATTAGCTTAAATATTAGATTTGCTATTATGAAGAAAATAAATGAGGAAACAATTTGATAGCACTGAATTAGGACCACATTCATGAAAATAATTCAAACATATTTCTTCAAGTAATTTATTACATCCTTGATGATGCTGTTGAATTTATGAACCTGATGAAGTATGTTTGATAAATCATTAAACACAATCACAAATCTTCATTACATAAATAAATATTTATACACATGCATAGCTTTCAATATATTAAATCTGAGCACATATTTACCTCATGAAAAAATGCAGATACAAAGAAGACTGCAGCTGAAGCTTGCGATTTAGTAAACCCACAGTGTAAGAGGGGAATGTACAAATGACGCACACACCATTTATGAACAGGAATGTTCCAGTTCTGCCAGAAATATTGCACAGATTCTGAATTCCTTAAAACAAAACAAATTATAACCTTAAGACCTTAAAACTTTGTATATATTTTCTAAAAGAAGAACTGTCATTAAAATAAGAAAAGGATTCAATAAAATTAATAACATTCTTTCATTCCTAACAACATAGACTGATCTCATTAAAGCATTATTGCTTTTAGAAATACTTTTAAGGACAGAAGATCATATGTAAGATGCATATCTTCATTAAGAAAGCAATATTTGACATGAAGGCCCAGTTGGCAAAGGCAGCGAGCCAGTGATCTGAACATCACTGACTCGATGCCTGTTGCTGACAAATCCACCACCATGTACACTAATGGCGACATGTGCATGAAAAATCTGTCATGGCTGCAATGTCCTCCAAGTTCTCAAATTTACCTCTGGAGGTGCGGGGTCAAGTGTACCAGTCTCATCACTTGACTTGGTCCTAAATTACGAGACCGGCTTGTAGGGGGTTATATTGGTCACCTATACAGTGCCCTCTGAAATGAATGGCCAGCAGTCTCGCGGTGTGCATACATGCATATGTCTAGCGACAAGTACCACCACTTTTTTTTCTTTTTTTAAGCAAGATTGAAACTAAAAAAGCATTTGACTTCTCTATATACAGGAAGTCTTGTAAAAATTGATCCAAATGTGATTCTCATATGTGCAGCAGCCATTGAAAATTTACTTTATTTGAACAAAAATTACACACGAACATATTAAAAAAAATTAATCTTAATTTCAATAAAAAATCTTCTCAATACATTTCAGTGAGTAAGAGAAGGGAAATGCATACTTCACTGGAACTTTACTTTAGTACAAAAGTCAAATTCTTGTTAGGTAGACATGCATTGCAGTGCCAATGTTAAAACCTACAATGATTTAAATATCACAGAAAACTTTACTTTTACTGAGCTTTCACACTAGCACAACATACTTCAAAAATGTACTGAATTCTACCAGATTTAATAAACAAAATTACAAATAAATTATATATTTATACAGCTAGCTTTGAATTTTAAAAGTACTTGTATATTATTATAGAAATTTAAAGCTCACTTTCCATAAATAAAAAACAAGAAATAGTAAAATAAAACTTACCACCAGTCATTATAAAAATGTCGATCTCCAAATCTCAAAATTTCAGCAACAGCATTTAGAGATGAATGGAAATACCAGTAAAAAAATAAGAGCCATATAAAGTGATTTGGGACCTAGAGAATATAGGTGAGATGTAATTATAATTATTTCTTTTAGTGCACAGGAAATGCATAGAAAAATAACTTAAAAAGATATGTGATTTACAGCTACTTCTACAAAATTCAGTTAATAATTTGAGACTTCAAATATTAGATGTAAAAAGCCTTCCAACATTAAAAAAAAAATTCTAAACTGCAGCCCACTTATAGATGAGTAGTTCAGTTGTTATTTTTATCATTCACATTAAAATGACAAAAATATATACCCAGTAATTATGAGTAACAACATTTAGATGAAAGCTTTCAAAGCATTCTCACAATTTGAGAATTTGCTTCTTAAACATTACTTAAAAATATTTTTTTTAAACTGTGCCAACAAATATAACAGCAATATTTATAACTTTAAGGCATATATCTTCATACGTCATCATTTACACACCTTTTAAAATTACCTAATATCCCAATTAAATAGAAAGTCCCAATAGCAGTACAATCATACTGCTTGCATGAAAATAAACAAAAATCAACTAATTGATATAGACTTAATAAATAGTAAGAAATATCACTTTTTAAGGGCTTTATACCAACAATGAAATTCTAAAACTTTTTACAGGTTTCCAAGATAAGTAACAATTATTTCACATATTTCAGTAAAAACACTCTTATAAAACCAGCTACATTTTATAAATCATGTGAGTGATTTTTTTTCTCTAATAGATAAATTTTCATCTAGAAAACTTAATGGTATATTTTTACATTCAACGCAGAAATGAATAAAATGTAACTTACAGCTAATTTTAGCAATCTTTCAAGCATTCTAGAGTAATCCATCTCCTAGAAAAATAAAATAAAGATTGTGGGAAAGACAAAAAAATAGAATGAATAATTCTGCATATATATACAACCATAAATACAGCATATAATTATTTATCCTCCCTTTAACTTCAACAAGATTAAATAGCAAATGAAGAAAAATAAACAACATAATAACTAACCAGTGGCACAACAGTCCATTGTGGACCAAGGCCAGTGGTGCCCATCTCCGCTTTCTTGACCATGGGCTTGGGGTGCCATAAAGCATATGTCTCGGGCAGGTGGTCAGCCTGCCACAGGAGTTAGTTCCCAAGCATGCTTGGTCCTCATTTTATCAACCCACTTAAGGGATGAAAGGCTGAGTCGATCTTACCCAGTCGCAAGGTCGAACTTTGGACCTGTGGTGTGACAGCTTGAAGCTTTTAACCACTTCGCCACAGGGCATCAAACAATATAAGGACCACCAAAAGTATTGAAAGAGGCAAATAAAATTAAACCTAATCAAGTTAATTTTTTTTGGGAGGGGGTAGAGGATACTCATTCAAAACATGAATTCCTTACTATAACTAGGTGACCTAATGGTTAGAATGTCAATTGGCAAATTGGGAGGCAAATACAGCAAGTTTTTGTCTTAGCCATTGGTCATCCTGACCATTGGAAAGATCAATTCAGAACTGCTGTGAAAACAAATTATAAATTCATGATGAAAAACTGAGAACCACAAATGAAACAAAATAATAAAATAAATATTATACCAATATCTTGTGTCAGGAAAAGAGAAGAAAAGTCATCCAATTTCAACATAATAATGGCTTAATATTTAAAGGATCATTTGCATATTCAAAGATCCATGGGTCACATTCCAGCTATGGCAGTCAGTTGGCATATCAGTCATTTCCTTTTAGGAAAAAGCTGAACTGCCATCATTTATAACGAAATATTTGATTTCATGCCAACTTTTTTTAACACAAAAGTTAAATTCCTGATCATAGAATAGCATTTTTAGAAGTTTATTAAAAAAAAGAAAGGCATTGTTAATAAAAAAAGATAAATGTCACTGATTTTGCCTCTAACTTTTTAAAATCCTGAAGAACAGTTGGCCTGGTTTTATCTACACATTTAAACATTTTTTTCACAAAAAGAGCAATATTTTCACCTTAAAAAACATTCCAAAGAATGTGGACAAAGAATAACTGAAAGATGATCCCAAATATCCCAAAAGCAAATATTTGCTGTAACTATTATATAAAGCAATAATCTAATGCTTATCTGTTATAGACAATAACTGATATAATCTGTTACAGTCAATAACCAAAGATCTCTTGTTCTCTGAATTAATATTGTAAAATGACACTTTAGTTATAATTTAAATCCTATTCTTAAAACAACAAAGTAAACTTTTAAAAAGTAGAATTAAAGTTGCAAAATAAATTTCATAAAAGTAAGGGGGGAAGGCATTATAAAGTCATAATCAGTAAAATAAAAAATCTAACCTGCAGAGGTTTGAGAGAATTATTGATTGTTGGCACAATCCACTGCTGAATTAAGCATAAAATAAGTTGAAACAAGAAGAACTGAAATAGAAAATAAATTTTCACATTCAAAAGAATTTAAAAATTACAAGAAAAGTGCTTAGTTTTTTCTAATAGTCACTGGACATATCAGACACAAATATTATTTTTAAATAATTTAATACAAGATCAAAAACTACTTTTTTATAAATACTAAAGAATTTCACATTAAAAACACATTTGACATACCTCTAAAAGGATTTAAATTAAAAGTATTGTAAGTAAATAATTATAAGTAAATATTGTAAGTAAATAATTGTAAGTAGTTATTGTAAGTAAATAAAATATTTAACATATATTTCCCTATAAATTTATTTAAATGCATTTTGTTACTTGAAACAACAATTTTAAGAATTAAATTTGACAAAAATCATACCATTTCTAAGAGTCTCTTGATTAAAAACCTTTTCCTAATACGAGATGAACGTGGAAAATTTAGTTCATAGCACAAAGTGGGAGCAAAGAGATAGAAATACATATCTGCCGAATAATAAAAAAAGGTCATTTAATTTTTTTTTAAGTGCAACATTAATTTAGAAGAAAATTACATCAATAATGATTTCTCACCTTTTAAATTCAAATTGTCAGGATAATTCACTAGATTTAAATCTACATTTCCATTACCAATATCTGTGAATAAAAAAAGACCATTTTTTTAAAACCTAAAAAAAAAATTCAAAATCCTCTTCAGACAATAAAAATGTTTAACTTCCAAACTAGTAAAAAATACTAATAAATAATTTATATCACATCACTGAATGAAACACTCAATCCACGACATTCAGATTCAAACAGAATGTAAGTTTTGGTAAAGTTTTTGTGACCTTAACAATACCAGCTGACAAGGAAATCATTTGGTATTTTTACCCATTTTGTGCCCCCCCCCCCCACACACAAAAAAAAATGGCAATATTTAATAAAATATACCACATGATTTTAAGGGTCTAATCTGATAATTTTGATTAGAGTTTAACAAATATGATTATACTAAGATTTAAGATTACACTAAGATTAAAATGTATAGGGAATATACTTTTCACTATAAGGTTTTGTTTTGCTTTTATATGATATCTGTAAGCCTGGAGTATATAATAGCCTGGAGTATATAATAGCAAAAAAAAGCTACTCACTAGTGGGTCAACACTGCTTACTTTGTCATTAGGGCTTAAATTAAATGCAAATTAAGATGAGATGATTTGTCCTATAGACAAATAAATTTGGCAAATATGTTAGCATTTGTCATATTCTTCTACTAATGACACACACACACATATATATATATATAGTGGACTAAACCCTAACTCATTACATCCATTCTTTAAATTTGGAAGTTCTGGAAGCCAGCCATGTTAAATGTAAAAGAATTTAGGGTAAATTTTATAGGTTTAGTCACCAGGAATGTAAATTTGACATATTATTTGATATAATACAGAACTGAATTCAAAATACAAATGAATAAATATTACAATAGGAGATTTTACAAACAAGTTGAATTTTTTCAAAGACTCGTGGGACTGTGTCTCATTACCACAAGAGCCTAGGGAAGAATATTTCCTAGAATGTATATACCCTACTTTTGAGTTTCGAGGTGGCAGTATTTCTGTTTGGGACTGTTTTACATGGCATGGGCCAGACTTGTTAGTTGTTTTAGAGAAATGTATTAACCAGATAATCTGCCATGAAATCTTTGACAATTATGTCCTACTAATTCTACAGGAATACTATGTAGATGAGCTCCATCCATACAAGCATGATAAAGCACCTAGCAGATAAATGCACATTAAGATGAGATGATTTGTCCTATAGACAAATAAATTTGGCAAATATGTTAGCATTTGTCATAGATTCTTCTACTAATGACACACACACACACACATATATATATATATATATATATATATATAGTGGACTAAACCCTACTCTCATTACATCCATTCTTTAAATTTGGAAGTTCTGGAAGACAGCCATGTTAAATGTAAAAGAATTTAGGGTAAACTGAGCATGATAATTCAACACAAAACATTATCTGCTGTGCAGTGGTTTACACCTAATGACATACCATGTTTTGAATGGCCTGCAAAGAGCCCTAATCTCAAACCAACTAATACCTATGGGGAGGATGAAATAGCATAATACAAAGTTTGGAATACAGACTTGCAACAAAGCAACACTTAGAGGATCACCCTTGCCTTAGACGATCAAATCATATTTTACAGCCAAACACAAGCCGAAACAATTCTAGTGTACCTCAATACTGTATTTTTTTTATCACTATGAATTTCTTGTGATTTTTATCAATATAAAGTACATTCATGCGTACACACTCACACATATAAAGCCACTGTGATACTTTGAGTCAACTCTCATTGGGTTTGTCATCCTCAAGACAAAACCATAAAAATTGCAACATTTAATAATTTTATAAACAAATAAAAATTTAACATCACTAGGCCTAGACTTACAGTGCTTCCATTTAAAAAAAATAAAATACTGAGAAAATACACTCTATATCAAGTGACTATAGGTTTTTAATACATAAACTTATGATGTGGATATGCCATTTATATCAGAGACAAATCCTCAAAATATACTATTCAAATAATAAAAATCATCAAAAACAGGATGAAAACAAGTAGTAATGAGTACTAAAATATATAAATTATTTACAATGCAGGAACGACTTACGTCTAGCTCTACCCCTATCAGATGAGGCACTGCGTCGGCGAACTTTTTGAGCAGATAAAGGATTTATTCTACACCAATAGTTCACCATATGGTATGACACTAATTTCAGGAAGACAATACTCACATACCCCAAAACAACAGATGCAGCAACTGAAATGGGGATGATAAAAGTCAAAAATGAAATATTATCTATAAAACAAGGTTAAGGGCATTTTTTGACATATAATTACATATATTACATGTACATTTAATTCATTCATTGGTACATAAAGTCTAAAACATTCAACTTCTTACATTTAATTACAACACATACTTTGTATGATGAAATCCTACCAACTGCATCACCTTTTACGTTGATTCTTTATTAAAAGACAAACATTGTTCAAAGTACTGTTTTTAAAACAATCATATTGAGCAGAGAAAGGAGCTTAGAAAAATTTTAATACAGATGTGGTCATCATCATAGGTAATTAATTTTATAGACTATAAAGAATTGTAGCACAATTAAATAGGGGGTAAATGGTTCACATGAACTCATATATAGATTACGCTCATTTTGATATGCAAAACAGCTGAAACATACTCCATTTCTAATTTTTAAAATATTTAGCATGTACAAAATTATTCTGTGATCATAGATATACACAGTGTGCATATCTATGATCACAGTTCTTATGTACTCAAGCTTCAACTAAATAAGCTTGAGTACATAAGAACTACAAAAATATTTAACATTAAAACCCTAGGTACAAAGTAATAGCCTCAAAGTTTTTATAAAATTTATAATAACAGTCTTAAATTTTTGTTTATATTAATAGGAAGGATAGCGAAATAATTTCGGAGACAATGAAGTAAAAGATTCTCAGGAATATTATAAAAATATAAAATTATAAAACAATGCTTGATGTACAATAAGTAATTACAATGACCTTTAAAAAATTCCTACCTGCATTACAGTCAGTAAGATAAACTACAATTGGTGGAATTAAAACTTCTGCTGCTAACAAAACAGTTATGAGAGTTAAACCCACTTTTTCATTAAGCTGACCCTGAAAGAAATTGCAATATAAAATTGTGTTAATAGTACTCCTTTGTTAAGCTTCTCAATTTATGGAAAACTTTTAAAAAGTTTTAAATATTCAGGAACACTAACTCTTTTTCATAATATTCTGAACAAAGTTTGGTAGCTTATAAAATGACTGTTATTAGTGCTAATGACAGTTATTTGTGCTAATTAAATCTAAATGCTTTTCTTCATTAAAACAACCAACAAAAGCATTTAGCTTTAATTAGCACTAATAACAGTCAACTTCAGGTACAGAAAAATTCAGTAAATTTTCAAAATGAAATCAGCGTCTTTTGTTTTGATTTTTAAGGTAAGCACAGTAGTATAAACCAGAGGTGGGGAACCTTTTTACCATTAGAGGCCACATGTAAATTAGGTAGTAATAAAGGAGGCCGCATAAGTTGATGAACCTATAAATGCGACTTTTATAAAATTATTATAGTTAGATACAGTTTTAAGAATTTGGTGCATTATATAGAAAAATAACCAAAAAAAATTAAGTCCTTATTTATTTATTATTTGACATAAAAAGTTACAATATAAAATATTTTTGTATTCACATAAGGATAAAAAATTGTTATAACATTAATCATTAATTATTATTTATTTTTTGCAGAAAAAAATAATACGTTTTAACGTAAATAGAGTCAGTCACAACAATAATAGTAAGAAAAAAGTTTTTGTGTAGAGATCATATAACATGTCTCGTAGTATTGCTAGGAAACTCTGAGCATTAAATTACATATAAAGTGTAGTTAAAGTATCATACAATCAAGGTAAACGAAGCTCATTTGGATAAATACACAATTGTAGCGACTTTAGACAACAATTTCAAAATGTCAACTTTATTTTGGCTGACACTCTACATACATTCATGCCGTTCTTTATTTAATTCTATTGATTTGGAAATTGTTGTAATCTATAGAATTAAATATTAATTAATACAAGTGCTAGCTTTTATGAAGGCCGCAAGAGAAGATCACGGAGGCCGCACGTTCCCCACCTCTGGTATAAACTGTATCAAAGCTAATTAAATTGATACAAACAGCAAGTAAAATTTTCTACAATTTCAATAGAAAAAAAAAATCTTTTTTACTAAAAAGAGCCAACTGCAACCTCTGATATTAATCTTCAATGATTTTTAATGTAATTAGATTATGAGAGAATCTTCTTATTTATACATATCATATTACTCAGAAAATTTGATCAATCTTAATATAAAATTTTAACAGTTTTCTGAACATATAAAATAATTTCTTTTGTAACATATTTAACAAATTTTATGAAGCACTTAAAACATTTTAAAGATATATAATGTTTTGAAAATGTATTCATAACTAAATGAACTGAATGTTAAACAAACTCTATTCTGTATGTGATAAACACATTTTTCACTCTTAAAAATTTATTTTTAAATTAACTGCTTCAAAAAATTATAATTTGTCATTATTAAAACTCGTTAGATTAGTTTCACACAGTGAGGAAAGCACAATGATGGTTAGCAGAATTCTTCCTTTTGAAAAAAGCCCAAATTTCTTTTACCAATCTGAACTGCCCTTCCTTAAAAGAAAGGAGTCAAAACTACCTCTGGTCTTCATAATACAAATTTCACAAGTTATGTAAAGAGACTGGCTTTTGATACAACTTGCCAAAGCCATATAATTTTATTTAATGCAGTCTAGTCACAGAATTGTATTAAATATATTATGGTAATTATAAATTTAATATTTATGCCATGTGTTAACATATAGAAAGATAGCCAAAACCTGATTATTCATTATTATACAGTCTGAAAAATAAAACAGCATAAAATAAATTATAAAATGTCCAGTTAAATGTACTGACTCACATTAAGAGTATATCTAGACTTTAGAAAAAAATGTACTTTCAAAATTATCCTTTAACTCAATATAAAAATAATCAGAAAATAATGTAAAAAAATAAATATTTTGAAAATACATAGCTGTTATAGATAGAAATTACCTTGGATAGAAGTATTTCGATTCCAAGGGAAGACAAAACAAAAACATTTAATCCTAAAAAATGGAGAAAAATAAAAATAAAAACAATTAAATTCATATTCCACAG
Organism: Dolomedes plantarius; assembly: GCA_907164885.2. Classification (NCBI taxonomy): domain Eukaryota; kingdom Metazoa; phylum Arthropoda; class Arachnida; order Araneae; family Dolomedidae; genus Dolomedes; species Dolomedes plantarius. The sequence goes on from OU015491.1 coordinate 68,729,664, forward strand.
TAAAACTAAAAAACCAATTAGGGTGAAGTGGGGTAAGTGAGAACACAAAATCATATAGTTCCACTTTGAATCTAATATTTCATGCTGAACAAAAGGATATTTTTTATTCACATTATTTCATTGTGGAGGTATTTGTTGTTCAAGTTAGCAGTGTCCGCAATGTTTGAATATTAACAAAATAAGTATATTTGTATTATTTGTTTTAGAGTAACAAATGTATGTTAAAAGTTCAAAAAAAGTTTTTTTTTCCTTTGCCTAGGCCAAACTGAACATTGTAGGACCAAAAGACATGAAAAAAATTAGTTCATCACGCCTTCCAGGACTCGGTTCTTCTAGGAACACTAATAAGTCATCATCTGGTACAAAAGGGAATTCAGAAATAGTTACAACAGAATTAGAAATTCAATATATTCACACACAGTTTGTAATGTCCACTCCACTCACATTCACTAATAGTTAGTCTAAACAAGTTAGTTTATTACAATTCACTTCTTCAAACCTACAACAAAAAAACTAGTTTCAGTTGCATAATTTACTATTTTTGAATGTTAAGGAATTAAAAACAATCATCAGCTGTTAAAGAAACATGGCAAAAGGTGGTTGGTTATGAAGTTTCTCCAGCTAGAAAATATATGTTGGGATGAAAAAAAAAAATTTATATGGCTGTTATAAAACAAAGGTAAGTTTTTTCAGTAGATGGGTATTTCAGTATACTTTTGTGTTCTCACTTGCCCAGACACAAAATTTTTATGAGGCAAGTGAAAACCCGCAGTACTTAAGTAATATTGCAAAAAAATGGTTTTTATATATTTTATCTGTATTCTTCATTTCTTAATGAATTAGTGGGTATTTTCAAAATAAATAACTATGTGTTGTGGTTAATTAGTTATGATTTTTTTTTGTTTTTTTGGCTAGTACTCAAACTTGGGTACCTTAGTTAAAATACAAGGGTTTGGTAGGTATAAAAATTTTCCATTTTACAATTTTTTTCTATCAATAAAAATAAAATGCATAACAGTAGAGCAAGAATTTTCCTACAAAGTACACTTGAAAAATTTTTTTAAAAGTTAAATTTTTTAGGGTTTTAAGCCTGTGTTCTCACATACCCCACTTCACCCTAGATGAAATATATCGGCTTGTAAAAAAATAATTACCTAACAGAATAAGCATTGCAGGCGATTCTGTTGGTTTACTAAAGCTGAACCACTGGAGGGGGTCTATCAATATACCATACCTGTTGAGAAATGAATAAACACAAGTGTCAACTTATAGACATAATATTGTAAAAATTCAGAGTGAAAAATGAGGAGAAACTTCTTTCAAAAATGTTTTATACTCCAATAAGCATATTCAGTTTAGAAATTATTTTATGAAATATAATAAAAGAAGACCAAGTGCAAATATAGAAAAAATTCATCAAACAATTTAATTCAAATATCAAATGATTTAATAACATTCATAAAATACAAATACAGGACTAAACTAAGCATACTGAAATCAATAATACTTCATGCTTAACAAATGCTCTTTTATTAAATAAATTAAGGATTTGAAGGTTATAAATACAGCATGAATGCATTCAGACATCATTTAATAAATATGTTTGACATTAATATATAATGTTGTGTATATATATATATATATATATATAAACAGGATAAATGCATTCTATACTTTGCCAACATTGAATTTTCAGTTTTAAAACTATTATTTATACTTACTTTATAATATTTTCTAATGCAACACGAGCATTTGACAAAACCTGTAAAGATATATAAATGGTAGTATTTTACAGAATATGAAACAAACATGAATGAACATGACACACAGAACAAAAATTTATTTATTACATCATATTAAATAACAAAAAATTGAATTTTTATCAATTTAAACTCTTTGCCTCAATCATCAGAATTTAAAATTTATCAATTAAAAGCAACTACAATAAATATATAATTTTCTTTATATTGTAAACCTGTAATATAAAAACTATTAACCTCTTAATGCACAATTTTTGTATTAATTTGAGTAAAAGTAAAAAAAAAAATTCTTGTAGATAATTATAACTTATGTTTATTTAGACTAGTTTATATTAGAAAACAATATCTACTTAATATTTTTATTTTAAATACAGATTGTAAATAAACAATCAGCACATTGCTGCTGTGTTTTTACTGTGTGCCATAATAATCTTTTATTATTCAGTTATACGCAAACAAAACGATAAATATTCCTGTGACATATACAGACCTGAATTCTTAGAATAAAAGCAATCTAGTATCAAACATGACATAAATGGACTTAATATATTTGGGTAAAAACAATTGTATATTAAACATGATACAAATGGAGCTGTAATATTCGAATGAACATAAAAGTGTGAGGTCTGTGATGTTCATGGAGTTGCACAATTCTGCAAGCAAACATCGCCATGTAGGTCATGGGACTGGGACAGTATATTGAGTAGTTAAAACCAAGATATTGGAGTTCAGTATAAACCTATTCTTCTAACATTAGTGATTAAGTAAAATTTTAAAACTGAAGATATTATACATTGAATTTTTTGGCTCTGGGTATAATAATGTAAAAAGAAAATATTGTAGCATAAACTTTACTCAAATTTTGTTTTATGCAGGTATGACCATTATAATCCATTACAAGCAGTCTTCTCACTAACAAATTGAGTTTCTTCAAAATAAAATTCTTTTGTGAAAAATACTAAAAGCAAAATTTCTTTGTCAAAGGCTGAGAATTACATCCCTTTATAAATGAGTAATTATACTAAACGTCTTAAAATTGTCCAGAAAAAGTAAAATTTTCTCTTTCAAATATATAAATCAAATAACACCCACAGATGATAAAATATGTTTGAAGAATAATAATTGGGATTTATAGTTGTAGCATAAATGGAAGGCATCACTATCATTTTCTACTTTAATTTGATTTTCTCAAATACCTATATGATATTGATTTATAGCGTCAGAACAGACATAAGTAAAACAAACAAACAAACACACATACACACACATATATATATAACATGGGAAAATTTTACTGAAGAAATAAAATAGATTTTTTATTGAAAAAATAATAAGGATTAAAATAACTAAAAGGATAAAAAATCAAAACAGCATACCAATAATACAATGCACAAATTTAAAACTCCTCTGTAGTTAGTATAACCACTTGATGAACTTAGTAAGGAATCTCTGGGCTTGTGACATCTGATAAAAATCAAAAATAACTACAAATTTTAGAACTTTATTTGTTATAATATATCTATACAACAATTTAAACATAAACATATATTATAATAAACAATAATTACAAGTATTATGATTGTGATTTAATTCCTCACAGTTTTCACTTCACAAAAACTATTGTGGAAAATAAGTTAAAATTTGATAACTTACAAGAGTTCTAATAAACTTCAAAACAAACAGAAAAATGCGGTTCAATCGAATTGCAAGTTTTATACCTGCAGCTAACTATATAACATGAAATTTAATAATGCAACGACATGACGTATTAAATTTTTTTCTTTTTTTTTTCAAGCGTACTTAGTTGTTGATGTGGCAATTATAATATATTTCAGCAGATTAATATTTAAAACACAGAGATGATATTTAAATTTTAAATTATTTTTCTTTACAAAAAAAACTATTAATTTTAGCTATACGCAAAGAGCGTTGCGTCAGAATTAATGAATGCTTTCAACAATTGAAATAAAATTACACCCGTTATAGTTCCAGGGCCAGATCGCTTTAAAAATATGAATCTTTACATGCTATAAGCAACAAAGTAATCATCCCTTCCTGTACAAAAGTACATGTCATAAAATTTTACAAATGCAATATTAATTTACTAAAACCTAGACATCAATAACACCATCATTTCTTGGCGCAAACTCATAAATGTTATGATAAATGTTATGAATTGTATTAGTATTTTAAGTAATATGTATACTTACGGCTTGTCAGGTTGAACAGCTCTTATTCTGTTCTCTTTATGAGATTCCCCTTCAACTTGTGCAACACTTTTGGCCCTACGTAACCGTACAGAACCTGTTTCATCTTCAATACCCATTGCCGAATTGTGTACTTGACAACATATATAAGTTTAACAGCAAAAAGTATAGTTTACTGTCAACCCTGTTCACACATATGAAACAGCAGACAAAGTTTACATGTGGGAGGAAGTTAAAAGCGCGAGAGCACGGTCACGGATCGCATATGATATCATTCATAAACAAACATTTACAACAAACGTCAACTTCACGTGAAGGTATGCATCTTCTTCTTTGTCAATGCGTAAAAATAAAAAATAAAATAAAAAAATATAGTCATTTTAAAAAATAGGATCATTTTTGTAAAAAAAATAAGAAACAAAAGCTATATACTAAAACTTAAGTCAGAAAATTGCTTCAGCTTTAAAACTGAATTCAAAGTACAGTGAAAGAAATACCCATAGCGGTAAACATTTTATGTGAACTTCCTTTCTTCGAAATCTAGACAACGTGCGCCATTCCGATGGTTTTTCTTCCTTCATTTATACAGGTGTCTATGAATCTATGCACTTGTTGTATTCACCCTTATATTGTAGCTGGAATGCAATTACAAGCATCTTCTCCTGAGAAGTTGAACTTATGTTCCTCTCCAGTTGCGTGAGAATGAACGGAGAGCTTCACTTTGTAGGATGACCTTTCTCAGTTCTGGAGTGAGCGTAGAAATCATCCTAAAGAGAATTAAGAGACGAAATTGCAATTAATAGAGTTTTTATAAATTCAGTTGAAAAATTGTTCAGGGTAAGATTACGACATATATTTGATTTCTTTCCCAGGCATTTTAGAAATTTTTTAACCGCTACTAGAAGACAGAAGATTAATTCTAAAAACATTTAGTGAACGAAGTTACAATAGCTCTGTTGCATAAAATAGAATCGAAATATGAGTATTCCAAGCTATCTTAAGAGATAAACGTCATATTTATGCATATTCCTTATTCAAGTTATAATTCCAATATTCATTTCTGTATGTAAGAAGTTTAAAAACCTAGCAATAAAACTTTAAAAACCTGACCATGAAATGCCAATTCAAAAATATTTCTACTGTTAATCATATTATTATTGCTATTTACCAATGCGGGACACTTAGCACTGAAGACACTCGCTCATAATCAGTGAAAATCGTTGGCTGCTTTCAATGGGTTGCAGTATATGTGAACCAACACCACCTCCTAGTGCTACCTCAGTTTTTCCCGAACACTCTCAGGGGCGACATCTAGGGGACTCGTATCTTCCCCTACCCTCTCTGACCTCATAGCAGGACACTCTGGTCTACGGATTTAATATTCCCATATCCAGCCTTGACACGGATGTTTAATGTCGCTTGTCGGGATTCGAATGGAGCAACCCTAGTTCCAACCACATAGCGCTGCCACTAACCTACCTCTGGCCTAATCGGTTAAACAGATTATTTCAAAAAAGCTTTTACATCCATTAATCATAACTGGTCTGAATTGTGGTTCTCTCTCAGAATTTAACAAAAGCACTTTAAAAGTATTGTTGTCTGAGTATAAAGCTTTTGTATGTGAATGGATCTATTACAGTAGGAGGAGTTAGGGCCTGTTCACATAGGAGTTCGGTAGCGGAAGCGTAAAAGGAAAGATGGCACTGAGATGGAAATAAACCAATCATAGGCGTTAAAAATCTCTTTGCTAATTGTTTGGAGGTTTGTCATTGGCTAAATATATTTTAATACTTTAACGCTTTCGCTACAGGACTCCTATGTGAACAGGCCCTTAGAAGGTTTCAGAAAACTGTGAGGGAATTCAGAGACGTGAGAGACATATCAGGAGCTCGGAATAGAAAGTGCAAATAGGAAATCCATGGTGTTGGGAAATTGCGTTTGGGAATGCTCTCAGGATAGAAAAAGAGATTATGTATTTTATACCTCAGTTGAAGATCATGCTGGTGTGCGACGCAGATGCAGTGAAGTAAACAAAAGAGTATATTCGCCCTTGCTCCTCCAACAGTTCATACGGTGTTCTTAACTTATCAGAAAATAGATTTCTGTGTTTTAACACTTGATTACTATCCTCAAAAAACTTACGTCACTGCTGTCGTCGTATCTGTGAGATTCATGAAATAAAAACCATGATATCAATTTTTACACTATTATTTCAAGGAAAAGAGGGTAAATAACTAGAGGTATGCATTGTTTTGCCTTTTATTAACAGAAAAAAAACAGTGATGGGTAAAAACTTTAAAACATGATGAAAGTAGGGACCTTATGAAATTCAATGTAAAAATTACAAATTTGTTTTACATAATTTTTAGAATTTTACAATAGGAACTACAATAATAAAGTTTATAGATATAAAAAAAATTACGCTTTCAACCTAGTCAGTGTTTTCTTCCTTTTCTGAAACTTCTTTGTCACACCCATTAATACAAAAAAGCACAATGTTGCAATCATAAATACTGCCCACAAGACTTGCAGCTATATTTCGTCAGTCTCTTTGTTTTCGTGGTCCAACAGGATTGGCAACGCTTTCTTTTTCCACCGTCGGTGCTCGGAAGGTTGTCTTGAGGAACGTCAGGTTGTTGATTTACAGATGTAATTTCTGAAACTCTCCCAGAAATCGACCGAGGTAAACGAGGCATAAGTGATCGCCTAATCAAGTGACCATCAATCAGCTCTCTCCCAATTCTTCAAAGAAACAGCCGACGTTCAAGATCTTCATTTCTATTCTCTATATGAATAACTTGAGCATTTCTTCCAGCAATGTTCAGGACTGATAAAAATACAACCATAGGCCCTCTTCTAGTACCCCTTGCAACATTATAAGTGGAGCACATTTTGTCAACTATTATCTACTCCTATTTTATGCTCATTGTAATACGTTATCATCTCAGGCTTTTTCCTGTCGTCAGTGTCTTCATCGATCGAATCATCCATGTGTAAACTTAAGATAATCAGTAGATTTTCCTCTTTATGCTTATTTTGTGGGGCATAAGAAACTAGCGTTCCTTCTTTTCTTAACCCAAAAATGCTGGAAAAATTTTCTCTGTGTTTCACCTCTTTCATCTCTTTGGGTCAACATGTCTACTTGGTCAACATGTTATCTACAAAATAAATTTTGTTGTGATATCTCTTGTCTTTCTTGGTGTTGCAATTTGGGTGGCCAGCAGTATATATATATACACTCATGGACAAAAAAATTAGCGCACCAAGAAGGAGTCGTCAAAATGAAACGAAATTTTACATACGTAATGATTACTTTGTAGTCATAAGTAAATGATATGGTAAATAATATAAGTAAATGATATGAAAATCAAAGAAAAAGGATAATTTATTTCAGAGAAAAAGGCAAAAGAACGGAGGAGTTAATACTCCGTTGGACCCCCTCTAGCGCGAATGCACGATGCGATACGATCGGGCATTGAGTCATACAAGTTCTGTATGATGTCTTGCGACATTTCGTTCCATATTTGCTGTAACCTTGCCTCTAGTTCGTTCAAACTCGTGGGATGCCCAACTCGTCGTCCCAAATGATCCCAGATATGCTCGATTGGAGACAAATCTGGGGATCGGGCATGCCAAGGAAGGGTAGTAACATTGCGGAGACAATCTTGTGACACCCTTGCCGTATGAGGCCGAGCATTGTCTTGTTGAGAAATGGCTCCTGGGAGCCGTTGCATGAGTGGCAACACATGTGGTTGCAGGATTTCATGAACATACCGCTGGGCTGTCATGGTGCCAAGGAACAATACTAGGGGTGACCGTGTATTGTAGGCAATGGCACCCCATACCATCACACCAGCTGTGGGAGCGATGTGTCGCTATACAGCAAAGAGCGTTCACCACGGGCTCTCCACACACGAACACGATTGTCATCACTGCCGAGATTGAATCTGGATTTGTCGCTAAAGACGACCTAGTTCCATTCCGTTGCAGTCCAGTTTCCTCGTGCGCGACAAAACTCCAAACGGAGGCGTCGATGGGTGGGCGTCAAGGGCAGCACACGTAATGGGAGCCGCGATACCAACTGTCCTTCAGCCAGGCGCCTTCGTATGGTTCGAGAAGACACAGAGGCCCTAGTGAAGGTGCTACCTGTGCCTGGATGGCGGCCGATGAAGCAGTTGGCTGTACGCGTGCATTTCTTACGATGTGGCGGTCTTCTCGACGACTGGTCTGTCGAGGGCGTCCTGAGCCTGGTCTTCGTGTACATGACATCTCTCGGGTCCACTGGTCCCAAAACCTCCTCACACCACAATCAGAGCGGCCTAACTGACGAGCTACTCGCCTAGCTGACCACCCAGCTTCCATCATCCCGACGATTCTCCCCCTCTCTAAACTGCGACAACTGCTTATATTGTCTTCGAACACGGCGTAATGGCATGTCTATCTTAGTTCTTCCTTTGTAAATGATTCAGCACACTCAAACAAGCTTTGGTTACCTGTTTTATACTCCACAGAGTACGATGTTCAACGCCCTCTACCGGCTATACGTAATGCGCAATCACGCTGCATTTCTAATCATTTGCATATCTCCCCGACATGTACCTTCATTGCAAGTTTCGTTACGATCCCGCAATTATTTCTTGGTGCGCTAATTTTTTTGTCCATGAGTGTATATATATATATATATATATATATATATCAATGTATCCTGCGCTTATCTTTTTCATTCAAAATCAATTCTTTGAATGAAATAATTTCTTGAATTAAATCTTCGTCTACTTCTCTGTTAGATACTGCTACGTAATCCTTTGATTGTTTTTCTAATTCATTGTTTTCTAATTTTTTATTATTTTTTAATCTTGGTTATTGACGAGTAAAATTTCAAATTTTCCTACTTTCTTTTTTGGCAGGCTTCCCATACCATAGCATGTTTTACCGCAACCACAGTTGTGGTGTATCCTTACGACTATTACTGCCAATTCTGTGTTTAAAGCGAGAAATTCAGGTCTAGATTATAAAATGAAATTAATTTCAATTAATTAAACATTTTTCATCCTCATATTTTTCTCTTTTTCCCCCTTTTTCTGAGTCCCTTTTACAGCCTAGGACCCGGATGCCTTGCACCCGCTGCGGCCAGCCCTGGAACTAGGGGTAGGAAGATCCGTTTCCAGTTGCCTCAAAGCATTTTCACGTCATATGCCTGTTTACGGCAATCACATGACAAGTTTTGCAAAGTCGTTGAATTTTTAGGATATTGTATTCCAGAGCCAGTATATCGCTTATGATCGGGATAAGTTAAAATAAAGTTGAATTAAAAATTTCAAAACAAATCTTGTATAATCAATAGCCTAAAACTAGAGATACATTTTACATCACTCCATGAGCTAGTTTTCTGTATTCCGAGCAACATCAAAGTCATAAATTATTAGCAGCGTGTTGATTTTGATCTTGTATTTGCTAAGACAGTACTGTGCCTGAGTTGTGGCGAGGAAAATTTCAAGAAAATTTCGATAACCATCAAAGCCATTTGAGGTAGTGAAGAATTGGTTAGAAATGAAACAAAGTTTTGATAATCGGCTAGGAATCGAACATAGTAAAGCTGGAGAGGCTTGACCAAGGACATCAAGATCTGAGGAATTCTGGAAATCATCACTGTATGCTATTTCGCTTCTTACTGTCTTTCGTGTCCATAAATACTGCACATGGTCACTTTTGATTAGAAGAAAATGCGAATCGTAAACAGGCATATAACTAAGAATGAAAATGGGTACCTTATGAAGATACCTATGGGAATATAATTCTCTACCGATGAACATGGAACTTTTGAGTTCCTTCGAAGAGAACCATGGCTCTAAAATGTTCAACATCTAGTTTGAAATACCTCGTGTTTTTATACACGAGTTGCTGCATTTTATCCTTTAAGTGGGCAGCCATAAGACAGAATCGGCAGCAAACTATTTGTAAAGCAGCAATTTGTTTTTTGACGACAGACAAGAAAGTTGTTTCAAAAGAGAGTAGCAGATATTTTAGCCAACGACTGTTTTACGAACATATTCGCCGATATACTAATCCCAAGAGAGTTTTGAATTAAGGTAAAAGCCAGGATATTTATATTCAGTTTCCCAGGTTATCGGTTCACAGTTAAGATAAATATGATCGGAAGAATTGGAACCACAGGCCGATAAAATATGGCCGCACATTTAGTGTTGTTAACATTAACGCTTCGGTTGTTGGACAAGTGAAGAATACTGTTTTAGTTACACAAAGGTGATCGTGTCATCGGCGTAAAGAGCAAGATTGATGGTGATAGTTCAAAATATATTCTTAATTAAATGTTTAACAGTTTAGGATCGGGAAGGGAACCTTGAGGAACTCCGAAAAGTATCTGTATGGGTTCTGAAAATTGGTTATTTTTCTTAAAGCAATTAAAATTATTTTTATCAAAAGATTTAGGAACTCATATAGTGTTACTGATTTATGAATTAACCATCGTTCTTCACTTTTTGGCATGCTTTCTCAACATCTATGAATATCGCCTCAGTCACCACACCAAATAACTAGTATACGAGTCCCATGATCCTTCAGAGTTTATGTTGGATGAAGTGCTTTGCTTTGAAACCTCATCCTATCGGGGAAAATTACATTACTAGAGCTGTAGAGCTCACCTATTTGCTAAACGTCTGATGTATTTCTTTACCTTTGATAGGCAGGAGAAAACAATAATTCGATGATTATTAAAAGATTTAGAAAGGTCATTAATCACCTTCAGGAATAGCACATATAAAGCAGTTTTTCAAGTTTTGATAAAGTAGTGATGATGAACATACGGTTAATTAGACAGGAAAGAAAAAATAGTATTATGTAGGTTAATTAAGAAAGGAATAGACCTGTATGAAGAGATGGCACTTTGGGATTATCCCGTCGACCATTTTCGCCAAACCCGATATTATCGCCAAAAGGTAGCTTTTCCGCCAATAACCGCAAATTTTATCACATTTACTGTGTAATCTTTGACTGCTCGATTGTTCTTTAGCGTGTTGAAATATACTGTTTTTTTTTTACTCCGCTGCAAAATGATTCAAATTTGGGATTTGCCTAGCACCGAAGAGAGTGCAGTGGCATATTTTCAAGAGTATGGAATCATTTCTTCTAAGAAAATATGCGTGAATGGCCACGATATGGCGTTGTATATCAAAACTGATTAGTAATGGCGGTGCAATGCAAAGGGGTGCGATAAACGAGTAGCTATTCGAAAAGGCACGTGGTTGGAGGTGTCAAAACTCCTTTTTGTGACTGCCCTCTGGTTTATTTACTGCTAGTCGCATGAATTAACAATTAAATGCGGAGAAAAACAGCTGGATTTGACAGGAAAGACAATTGTTGATTGGAACAATTTTATGACGGAAGTGTGCACTCATAGCCTTCTACAATGTGATTCGAAACAAATAGGTGGTCCGAACAAAATTGTAGAGATAGATGAGAGCCTTTTTACAAAGCGCAAAAACCAAGTCGGTCGTATTCTTTCAGAACAGTGGATATTTGGGGGACTGTGCAGGGCCCGATTTAGAAAATTCTTGACTATAGGCACAACTTGGAATGGGGGCCCCCTAAAACTGATGTGGGCGTAAAATTGCCAAAATTGACACACACAGAAAAAATAATCACGAATAATTGTGAAAGTACCATTTTACAAAGAAGTGGCGATTTTAAGCGTAGAAGCCTAGAACATTAGCAAATAACAAAAAGCAATACAACATATTAACTTTATCATTAAAACACCAATACAATGCAACCAGAAAAGCTTATTAACCCCTTATATGCACGATGGCATACATATGATACATATAACTATACATATGATGAACCAATCAATCAAATTTGAAAGGATATATAAAAAAAATTGCTATTAAAAAAGGTAAAATTAAAAAAAAATTGAATTGGGATTTTTTCTTTTAAAATAAAATTTTTGGGGGGCCCCCAACATTCGGGGGCCCCTAGGCCCGGGCCTACCGGGCCTAATGGAAAATCAGGGCCTGGGACTGTGCAGAGAGATCAACGAGTGTTTCATCGTAAAGGTTCCCAATCGAAATGCAGCAACTCTCATGGCTGAAAATAGGAACAACATTGCAGAAGGAGCTACAATTTTCTCAGACTCTAGGGAAAGTTACAAAACTGATGAATTGGAAGCAGCGGGATTCCAACACTTTAAAGTGAATCCCCAATATAATTTTGTGGATCCTGAAACTGGTGCACATACACAAAATATAGAACGATTGTGGGGTTTGGCAAAATGGCGAAACAAAAAATACCGCGAAACTACCCGGAAACACTTGGATTCGTATTTAAACGAATTTATGTGGCGGCGACTGCACAAGTATAATGACTTGTTTGTTTGAGCTTTAAAAGCTATCAAGGATTTTTGGCCGCCGAAATGATTGATAATAATATATATGGTTAGATTTAAGAATAATTCAATGTGTAATTATAAAAAATAGAGGTTTTACTTTGTTTTGATTCTTTTTATTAATAATGTGTTTTAATAATATTATTGTATTAATAATAAATTTAATGTGTTTAGAATGTTTATTTTGGAAATTGCTTTTCATTATGATGGCGCCAAAGGATTTGCACATTTTCGCCAGCATTGACAGGTCTACGGAATAATCCTAAAGTACCGAAGAGATCTACGAGGTTTAATTTATTTACGTTTTATAAAATATTGGAAGAAATGTGTTGCAACGTTTCCTGTGTATCTGTGTAAACCTGCTATTCAAAAGGAAGATCAAGGACAGATGTTACTTGCAAATCATCAGGATATTCAGTAAACTAGTTTCTCAGGCTATTTTCAATACATTTAGTCTTTTCTTTGTTAGGAAAAAGCTATCCTAAAATAATTATTAAAGACCGGAACGGGTGAGCATCCTATCCATAGAATAAGTAACTTCTAAGTCATGCCATCGTGTTGTGTTTCTCATTGCCAGCACTGAGGATATAACACTGATCAGGATCTCTGTAAGCTGCACTCGCCTCTAGCTTGAAGTTAGTTCCAAAGACTGAGTTTCAAACTGGATCATCTTTCTGATATCATCGTTAAGTTTGTAAAGTTTAGTTGATTCTCCTTGGGGTTTTTCATGCACCTGCGTAGGGCTCCATAGGCGTTTCCTTTGTGATTTCAGTCCGAGCGTCCTCGTGATCTATTGAAGAGATGTTTTAAATATATTACACTTTCCTCTTACAATTCCTCTTTCCTCTTGCAAATATAGTAAAACAAAGAGGTATATCTTTATAAACTCCTTCTTTATGGACATGAGGGTATTTTACAAGAAATAATAACATTACTAGCCGCTGCGCGACCAGCATGGTCGCTTTTAGTTTTATATTTTCTTTTGCAAAACAACGCAACTGAAAGTAACATATGTAAGGAATGTTACCATTACCTGTCATCACAAATATTTGTTGTAAGGGGTATTCTCTATAAGGCTGATTCTAGAACATCGTGATCAATAAATTTGAATTTCCATTACCTCAGAAAAGAGTTAAAGATAAGACAGAGAAACCCAACATCAAGGATTTTAAAAATTACATCCCTCTTTGTATGTACTATTTTTCAAAATTAAGATATCTACACTTTATCATTACAACAAATAAGAAATTCTTGGGGAAAATTTTAAAATATAGTGTTGATTACATCACTCTCTGTATGTATTACTGTTCACAATTCAGATATCTACACTTAATCATATCAAATAATAAATTGTTGAAAAAAATTCTTCACTTATAAAATGGAGTAAAAATTCAGCAAGTACTGAAAAAAGTGTAGAAAATTAAATATTACTGGTTGTTTATTGCTATGCCGGCGACGGTTAAGCGTAACCTCGCGATTATTTACGCTCTCTCTTTCACGCCTCTCTCTTAATGGATTATTTCTTCGCTTTCATTCTTGAAACTGTTCCCAATTTTCACTTGATCGTGCAGCATGCTTTTGAACATTCCTGATTTCAGTGCGTAAATCCATGTTGACACGCGGTTGCAAATTGCGGAAGGCCGCTAATGTTTACATCTGGTAGTGGCAGCCGTTGCCATTCGGAGTGTAGAAATATCGTCGATTTTTGTGCCGCATACCTACGCGTTTTATATATATAGATGGTTCGTCAAAGGAGCTTCGTGTTTCCCGAATTACAATGTATAAATATCTACATAATTCAAATCAAAATTTTCAGTACAGAAAGTAAGATTTGAAGAATTATTATGAACTATATATATATATATATATATATATATATATATATATATATATATATATACAAACTGTTTAATCTTGAAAAAGTATTTTTGATAATTCATTGTTTTAGAACACACACATAAGCCCATTGTTAAATAAGCTTATTATTTAACAATACTCTGTTGTAGAATTTTAACATTTTCGTTGCAATTTTCAAGAGAAAATAGACATTTTAACTCATTCGAAGCAAAATATTCAAAATGTTTTAAATCGTCTGTAGATTTCAATAATTTTAAAAAAAGGAAGGGGAACTGAAGATGAATAAAAACGCACATAAGAGTAACAATATATATTTTTTGTATAAAACAATAAATTTCTTTTCCGCACTTCCTATTCTTAGATTACAGAATAAAATACAGTACTAATATAGCTCACACAATGAGCAAAAATGTAACACTGGAAGATATTACGGATATTGAGAGTTACTTTATTCTCCTCCGATTGTGTATCATTCTTCATAGATGAATATGACTGTTTTTAAAATCCTTGTAATATACTTTTATACTTTGCATCTGTGATTTATTCCATATACTTTCGAGTAAAAAGTTTCGGGTATTGAATTCTTGAAAATTCAATAATTAGGAAAATTACCCTCTTGTGAAATTTGAAGGAAACCCATTATAACGCTTATCATGGGGCCTAGAAAGCCGAGTTGTAGCACTTCGGACTTCGGACTGCGAGAGCTCTTCGAACACGACAAGTGCCATTGCCTTTGCGTCTACGCCGGGTACGGGCATGTTAAATCCGTAGGCCGGAAAGTCCTTCCATGTGGTCTGTGGGTGGGAGGAATATACTATCCCTCCAGATGTCGCCCCTGGGAATGCTTGATAAAAATTGTGGTGGCAACTGGCTATGTCGGACTCTTTTGGTGCCATTAAAAACCGGAGTCGAAATTCCTCTGTTCGCAGACATCTAAAGACCTAGATCGGAATGTTTCGGTCAGGGGGCATAAGTCACAACAACAACAACAACAACGCTTATCACAGAACCTTTCTAAAAGCTGAATAATGAGCAAGTAATAAGCACTGTCAAAGACTTTTTTAGTACAGTCGAACCCCGTTGTAACGAACTTCAAAGAACCAAAGGTTTTGTTCGCTTTATCCGGTGGTTCGCTATATCCGAACCGTTAAGAAAAATGCTAGAGTTCACAAAATGTATATCTCATTAATTGCAATGTGTATTCAATAATGATGTATTTAAAAAATGATAAAATCTATTAAAAATTATAATTAATGAATTAAATCGACTAAAATCGATTACATTAAACTGACACAATACTAATTAAATTACGTACAATAGGAAAACGACGGGACCAAAATTTTCGTTCGTTCTATCCGTGAGTTCGTTATATACCGGGTTCGTTATAACGGTGTTCGATTGTATTACTTGATCAACTTGATTACGTAAGATGAACTTAATTACTTCAGTTAAATTTCCTTTTGCTAGATTTTATTAATGTATTTTTTTTAATAGAGAAAGCACATTCGAAAGCCAGCCTAGGAAAGCTTTATCCCAAGCTAACTATTTCTGGAAATATTTGCACAGAGACGGCTGATATTGTTATGATTATACAAGATTACATATTCCACGCTCATAGAGAAGTTCTCGCATTCCATAGTCCGGTTCTAAGCAACTGCCTGAAACGAAATAGCTCTAATGCGGTAAGTAGTCGCAATTTGAAACTGTGTTACCCATTTGAACGCTTAAGTTGTAAACAAATTATAAACGCCTTCCTTATGACAAGGATCAGCGCCTAGATCAGTGGAGCATGAACTTTTATCGGCCGTGACCCACTTTCTTAAAATAAAAAATCACTTGAACCCCCAACGAAAAATTTTTGGTAGAAGCAAAATTAAAAAAAAAAAACAGGAAAATGCTAACAACAACAACAACAAAAAAAAAGAAATATATACATGCAGATTTTGAGAAAATATTTTAAAAATTCAGGTTTGAAAACCCAATCTCCCACAGGTAGATGCAAATGGATGCAATGTAAGTACAGGTAAATTGCCGTGTTATGCGAATCCGTGTTATACGAAACAAAGAACTAGTGCGAAAAGGGGGGGTTGGGTTCCAAAAATTAAAAAAAACATGCTGTTAAATCCTTCTTTACATCGGATTTATTATTCATATTTTTGAGTAAAATACTTATTTATTATTTAAGTAAATATTTTACCAGGGGATTATTCATTCTATATGATGATCTCAGCATGAGCATTATCAACTGGTAACAATTTTTATTACATTTCATGCTGTACAAGGGTTTTACCCAATTCCCGAACCGTGTTAGAGTGAGCCCGTGCTATAAAAGCACCGTGTTATACGGGGATGCTCCCAATTCTCGAACCATGTTAGAGTGAATTCGTGCTATAGAAGTAAAGTGTTATACGGGGGGGGGGGGGGATACCTGTATATTCTTTTGCAGAAGAAATTTTTATTCTAAAACTGTTTGACAACTTATTTAAAAATATCTTAAAACATATTTTTAACCTATAAAAAATATAATTAAAAATGTTAAAAATATGTGATTACAGAAAATTTAAAGGCGCATTTTTTAATTAAATAATTATATATGACAAAAATTTACTTCAGACTATTCGCAACCCCTTCAGTCTCTTTACCGATCCATGGTTTTCGCACCACTGGCCTAGATTACATACCCGCATTAACGTCAAAAGGAAAAAAGCATATTTGGAAATTCATATCCTTGAACAAAAGGAAAAGTTAGTAGTTTTAAAAATTCAAATTGAAAAAAAAAAACTGTAACACGTAGCGGTATTGCATAACGAATAGTTTAAATTCATAAGTTTATTTGACTAGAATGCGCTGAATACATATCGGATGGTCATTATCTTTTGAGACAAGGAAGTCTATTTTTGAACGCAAACAGCAGAATTAAATTAATAAGCATTTGCTAACCTGTTATTTAGGAAATTACCGTGAGAAAACATTTCCTGTTACTCATCATTGGCATAGAATATCTACAAGGACAGTTGAAGCACCACTTTTAGTGATTTCCTCTTTTATTAGAAATTAGGTTTTAATTCATAACTAAAACGAAATCGCAGTAACAACCGAACAAAATATTTTATGACAGTAAAGCAACAAAAATTTACTAATCTTTCCGAAAGGTTAAAAAAAACAGTTAAAATACTGCAGTTAAAGAATTTAATGATAGAAAATTCAATGACAGGTTTTGAGAAAAACGCAAATATTGTAAACCTGCCTGCCACAAAAATGTAAGCATATCCAGAATATTCGTATGAGCACTGCTACATTCCACATTTAATAGTAACTCTAGGCACTGATTCCATCACTTCAGTTCCACTCGAAGATATGTCAACAAATTTACTAATACGTTAATTAAAGGGTTTCAAAGAAAGAAAGAAACAACATGAAATTCGTCATTTGATTTTAAAGCTTTAAGAACGCGGGGGGGGGGGGGGAAATCGTCAGTAAGTTATCCTTGGTAATTTTAAAAACATGGAGCATGTAAATTGACAGTGATTCTGGATTATAAATCTTTGAAATCTCCACAAGGCACTCAAGTAAAGACAGGCACCGGATAAATTCGAAAAATCTTACGAGCCAACCTAAAAATAAAGTCTCAAGGACGTCTGATTCTGCAAGCTAAATTCCTCATTCCGAATTCACGGGAGGTCTTTGAGATTTGTGTGATGTCGCTTAGAATATTTAAGGAAGAAAACCGCTTATATCGCCTGCCAACTATGGTACTGCAGTTGGCAAAGTAATTCAGTAAAAATGGTTTAAAAGAGCTGTCTAATCCCGAGAACAAGTTTAATAGTAGTGTGCGACAAGAGGGGAAAAATTTGAAAGGAAAAAAAAAATGAAAAGGGGAATCATAACATTTTGTGTCGATGGATAGTCATAGGGTAGATTGTATAACGCTTTAGAATCTAACAACGGCTTCTAGAAGTAGAAAAAAAAGCTAGTTTTAGTGAAGATAATATGGACCGAATACAAACGAAGTTACATCTCAGTCATGCGTCTGCCTCATTTATTCGTCGCTTTTTGGCAGTTACAGCCGAGTGCATTGGAAAATGTTATTTAACTCTTCAGTTTGAAAGGGGTCTCTAAATTACACCAGGGGGAAAATTTTCATTGAGACATTTTCCCGGTATTCTTTTCAATCAAATTAGCTTTACCAAAAATTTTTCCTTATGATGATGATGATGGTTTTTTCCTTCCCTCTACATCGCTTTTGCCACCGGAATTCCCAATCTTGAATTAATTTTTATTCCTTAAGCAATTGTCCTCGTCATTTCTTTGTAATCATACCATTCTATACCTGGTATGATGTCCACGATTTGGTTTGAAAAACTTCGCTCTGATGCTGGTTTCTATTTTGTTCCCTGCATGATGAAACACGGGAGACAAAGAATGTGTGATATATCTCATATTGTGATGCGAGATTGTGAATGGGTTTACTTCAGAACTACTTTGTATTCTTTGATGACTAAGATCCTCAGACTGATGTTCCGTTTACATATGATTTTAAGTTTCGATTTCTATATAATCGTACCTTTGAATATGTTAGTTATTTTTTATGAATTATTCATGTTCTCTACAACGATTTTGAATGAATTCTTATTTTCTATAGCGACGGGCCTTGTCATTTCTTTGTAATCATACCTCTATTCACCTGATCATTCACTGATCAGTATTTTCACGCACGGTTGCTTCTTATTGATTTGCAATCAAGGCGAAACTAACATAACCAGACGGAATGGGTCAGAGAGATGGTCGTCTTTACTTCACTTACAGTCAGTTAAGGCTGCTGTGTATTAACCGTATTGGATTCGCTCACCTCAGTGTTCACTATAGGAGTAAATCACCTAGAAGCAATGGATGCATGCAAGGGTTGGAACAAGCAAGGAATACAACGCATTGACCTTACACATACATTTATTGGATAACCCAAATTTCAATTAACATGTCAGAGCTATAGTATTACAATCAGTTTTATATTAACAATTTTGACATACGATACCCAGAAGCAGAGGCAAACTACAGAGTCAAATATGATTTTTAGAGTCTATCGAGGAGGCACTTACTATAACGGATGTATGCAACGATGATCGTAGCATCGGCTACCGGGACCTAGTGATGCGACATCGATAACAAAACATCGATGTTTTGATACATCGATATTCAATATTAAAACATCGATGCTAATAAAACATCGCCCAAAAACCATCGATGTTTTTAAACATCGATGTTTTAGAACATCCATTTTTTAAAACTGGTTTAGTAATCTCTAACATTAATGTTACTTCCGTTAGTCGTGGGGGGAGGGGGTGATTTAATTTTACTCTCTGATTGGGCAGGCACAAATGACAAAAACTTGGTTCCTTTGGGCTACATTGATGACTCAAAATTCTTGTTGTAAATACTGCCTTGTTTTGCCTTCAAATGTCCAGATAAATTCGTGGTATTGCCAGAAATTTTGAGGAACTTAAGGCAAATATTGCATTTCGCCAATTTGTCAGTGGTTTTGTAAAAATATTTCCAAACGGTACTTTTGGGAGGCATCTTACTAATAATATTAACGTCAACTTATATAAAACCAGAACAAAAAAAAACTTAAATGGATGCACTCGTGTATACACTATTTGTAAAATAAAACCCCATGGCAGGTTCTGGAGTGTCAGGAACATTCCAAGCGCTCTGATTGGTTTATTGGTTGTTAATTGCCATTTATCTGTTTGCTAAGGAATCATTCCCCCTTTTGTATTCGTCCTTTTCAGAATTCAGACTTACATTTACTGAGTGTGAAAATTATGCTACGTGGTAAATTTTTTTTATTACGGTACTTTTTCATTAAAAAAAACATCGAGACAACGTAAAACACCGAGCACAAAACATCGATGTTAAAAAAACATCGATGTTTTGAAAACATCGACATCGATGTCGCATTCCTACCGGGACCCAGTATCATCTCCAGTGCAGGAACACGTTGGCGGGATATTGGCACTTCTCCACGGCTATGGGGCGGACGAGAGCCTCCGACATCTAACTCTCAGGAACCCAATCTAAAATCCTTCTCCTTCTTTTTTTTTTTTTTGATTCCTTCTGTCCTTAGCGAAGCTGTTGTCCGTTTACAGGGGGCCATTCTAGCACGCCCCTCACTTTCATTGGGCAGTGGGCTGTCTCTCTTTCAGTGGTTCCTATCCCTAATTGGTCCTTTATTATACCGCCTCTGTCGCCTCTGTCTATAGGCTATGTAGTACCTCCCCCCACAATACGTTTATTTTGTAAAACAACTTTGATTCTTCTCCTCTGACGTTTTTACTGTGGGCCATAAAATAACGACCATCCATCTTGTAAAATTTAAACTTCAGATCGCTATCACTGGCCACACCGACAGCTATTCTTCTATTTTTTTTATTGTTTTACAATCCTGTATTTACCCCTTCCTCTGCATCCTTTATGATACATTCTTTATTGTCCACACACCGTGGGGAATTACACTATTTTCACTTCTACATCACACTCCACCACTATGGAGAATAAATTTTTTTTTCTTTTTACAGTCGACACACGTCCCTGTTCACAGAAGCTGCAAATCAACATTTTAGAGCATACATGACAGTGTAAGTGTGCCTCCACGCATCACAATATTAAATTAAATCTTCGCCAAAACGACAAACCATACTAATTTTGAATTTTGAATGAGACTTCTAATTCTATATACATATTATATGCAATTTCTTTACCATACACAAGTTTTACTGTACATAACAAATCAAATAATTAACACATTTGTGGTTCTGTAAATATACTGAGTATAATACATTGGAAATTTCAACAGGAATGAGTACATTACAAATTTGTTTTACTCATTATTTTCAACAAACTTCCCTGCTCTTTATTAGAGCTACCATTACAAACTTAGCACCACATAATTTCTCAACTTATCTGCATCATTTTCATTGAATTAATTCTATCTTGAAATGACATCTTAGTTATTTATCTAACATGTTCACATGCGTTAACTCTCAGCAACACTATCATAATATAAAACAAACATAGAATACTACACAATAAGCTTCTTATTACCCACTACATTGATCAATGAAAATTCCATTATACAATTTGCATCTATACATCATATCATCAACATAATTATTACTAAATATTTCCTCTATAAAAAAAAACACTATAATATTTATATGCCCATTTTTTTATAATAATAATTGTAAAATAATAATTATCGCACAAAAATTTATCCTGTATTTACCCCTGCCTCTGCATCCTTTATGATACATTCTTTATTGTCCACACACCGTGGGGAATTACACCATTTTCACTTCTACATTCACCTATGGAGAAAATGTGTCCAAGGATTGCCGACTTGGATTGAAAGTTTTTTTTTTATTGTACTCCGTAATAGAGAAAGGAAATTTTGCACCTTGGGACATTTTTCGTTTTTTAAAAAATATGCAAATAATAATTAAAAATTTAAATTATTCTGAGAAAAATCTGGTATAGTATGTTTCAAACGCTCATAAATTCCTTCGGTGGACGAAATTTATAACATGAATCCTGTTGCAAGGTGCAGAAAAGTTCGAGCTATCTGAAAATACCATTTTTATTGGATTGTCAACATGATGTAGTGTATGTAGCGGATTATGTAGTGGATTATGTAGTGATGTTGTGGATTATGTAGCTGTAAATAGCAGACAAATTTTCCCCGAAGGTTAGCATTGAGGTGAGCAAATACAGTAGGGTTAGTACACAGCAGCCTTAAAGTTGAAAATATTTACTGAATAGAACATGCATAATGAATACCGGCCGGATAGCGCAGTGGTTTGGCACACAGACATTCTCTGAGTGCCTTCACCGCCAGGTTGTGGATTCGATTCCCGCTTGTGAATTTCATCCCGCTTCGATGTCCGCTAGTCTTAGGACAAGGCTGAGATTAGGTAACTATGTTGGCTCCCCTATATGGTACTCCCATAATAAAGAAGCCAACAAATTCGGGGTGTGGAGGGCCGAATGTCGTAATAAACAAGCTACCTGCCGCATTGGAAACAACAGCATGTATAAGGAATAAAATGGTTAGTTCCTTGAAAAAAAAAAAAAGAAAGGGCTAAAGGAGAACTAAATTCTTCGAAAAAAAGAATATGGCTAAACCTTTTGTGATTCTGGGAATAACTTTAAACATAATTGCCCAAAACAAAGATTCAGTAACTGCAGTTTATGGGGAATGTGAAAGGAAAGCCGTTCGAGAATACGAAATGGAAAATTCAAGCTAGCTGGAGGAGGCTCTAATTCAAAAGTTAAGGAAGTTCCTACTAAAAATTTAGTAATGAGATGTGTGCGGAGAGAACATGCCCTGGCATTGTAAACAATGTAAGGACAAATCACAATGGCTCAAGGTTCACATTTTTTTTTGCATCTGTTCTATAATTATTCTTGTTTACAATTTTTCTACGTCATTAGACTGGTTAAAGAAACGAAAACAGAAATTATATGAGTTATCCCTCTGTTTGGAAAGAAATGAAAAGGCTAGTATCGAGGAAGTAAAACAGCTGTTAGGTTTATCAACGAAATAAGCGTATTAAAAATCTAAGAATGTACTCATTTAGGACAAACAATTTTGGGACAAATCCTAATGCTTCAAGGTTCACAATTATTCTACATCTTTTCAGCAATTTTTCTAAATCACAATTTTTCTACAGCATTGGTCTGGTAAAAAATTACTCAAGTTATCCCTCCACTTCAATGGAGATGAAAGAGCTGTACAACAGTGGATGGTATTTACTAAATTGGCTGAACTGTTTTGCCCCAAAAGAAATGCATTAAAATTATAAGAATGTATTCATCAGGTTCTAAGTGTCATCAGGAATACACTTAGTTCCCCGAGAAAGGTGTTTAATTTCAACCCCATTTATTTTCCGAACACAGGCGTCAAAGCATGCAAAGTAGTTGCGAAGTACACGTACTTTGTTTCCCAAACTCCACCATAAGAGAAAACGAAAAAATCCTTTTCAGGGGGATTTTTTCCGAAACTTCTGAAATCGTGAAACCTTTCCATGCTTAGTATTGTCTAGAATCAGATACTGATTCACATCTTTGCTAGTTTCACAATTAGAATATACATGAAATTTATTCGGTGCAAGTATTCTGCCCTAAATAGAGTGCATTGTCAATGATATTCCTCTCGATTGCCTAAAAAATATTTTTATCAAAAGCTTATCCATGAATAAAAAAAAAATCAAGTAAACATCAAAGCAGCTTGCAGAATAAAAATTCTTAAAAATCCAGAGCCGAACGTCGATTGGAAGATGGGACGCTGTAAACAGTGGCTCAAACAAATGCACGGCAGATGGGATAAAAATAGAAATTTATACTGCCTTTTTATCTTAAGGTCAAGCAATGTAAACACCAAGTTCTTGTAATACCTGATACCGTCTTATTTCCCTTTGAAGTTGATCTATGATTGACAGCTCTTAATCTTGAACAAATTTATATTTCTGGCGAATATTTCCATTTTAGGTGAGATTCGCCTCAAATACTCAGAATCTTTTGATGCGATATAAAATTTTTAAAAAGAAATAATTGACTCACTTAAAAAGCATTGATTTGAATAATATGGTTGTTATCTTTCTGCTGATTCCTAACAGGGGAATTATCACTGAAAACACTAGAATCAAGACTAGAATCAAGATGGAAAATTAAATAAATACAGACAGTAAATCTTAGACCAAGTTGTGTTTTAATTTTTAACTGTACAATGAAGAAATTATTTGGAGAATCTTTGAGGTGTTTTTTCCTCAGCCTCTCTCTTCACCACCATCACCACCACCACCACCACAGACATACACACACACCGTAAGATGGGGTTACTTTGTGACACATTGTAATTTTTTCGTATTTCGGATCTTGCGCTGCGCCCGTGATACCGGGTAGGCAAAGAACAGTGCCAACAGCTTGCCCGACTTACAGAGACACCTATTGGCTAGTGTCCGAAGCTTCTTCGCGCCATTTGTCTTTGCTGGCCAGTGTATTGTTCAAACCTGTTGTCAAGTTATTGACTCAAACTTCGGAAACTTAGTGTGCTGAAGGCTAACACCTTATACAACCAACTACCACAGGTAAAAAAATTTTTATTGTCAATATGTTGGTTGGATTATGGAGCAATATAATTTCTGTGTAGTGATATTTCCGAGAGATATGAGAACATAACCTAAATATCAAAAGGTGACGGGGTTACTTTGTGACACGTTGACACTGTTACAAAATAACCCACAAAGTCGACCCACCTCCTGCAGCCGCTCGATGCCGCATTTTTCCGTCCTCTAAAATAACACTGGAGAGAGAGAAGTATTGACTATCTAGGAAAAAAAACTACCCGAAGGAGAAGAAAATGCCGAAAAACGAATATCCTCATCTTCTTAAAGAACTGGGCTGCCCTGGGAACCCGAGGTCTCTTTGGTGTCAAAGATATAGATAAAGCTCTCCAATATTTGTAATAGGTATATATAATTGCGTATGAAGCTTATAATAAGCACTTAACTTTCTAACTTTGTGTCAAGTAATTTTTCCCCTTGGATTTCAAGGCAAAAACACAGATGTCACAAAGTAGCTCCACTCGGCGGGGCAACTTTGTGACACAATTAAACTTTAATATCTCAATGGTAATTAAAGATCCGGGTTAGCGCAATACATTATACGCAAGGAAAAGATGTACCAATGTTTTGCAATTGTTCGTTTTGGGCTGCTTTTAAAACTGATCGGCTGGCACTGGAAAAAACTTAAATTCTGTCACAAAGCATCTTACAGTATATATACACACAGGATAAATACACATATATGTGCATATACGCACAGGGTGTCTGAAAGTGCGTGTTTGGTCCCAGATTTAAAAACTTTTGATTTTTACCTCTAGATTAACTCTTTTTCAACGTCTACTCCTTTGAATTAATATATTTTTCTTTCTTTTTTTTTACACGTTTTTCTACGTCGCGTTCGTATGCGTATAAACAGTTTTGAATGCAAAATCTCCTAAAAAGAAAAAAAAAACCTCTTGTAAAGTGTTAGTCTTCAATTACTATCTATCCACGTGTATGGATTGACAATGGGAGTTCACGTTTGGGATTTTCTCAAATTACCGGGACGGTCTAGTAGTGATAGGACGTTTAGCTTCGAGTTCAGGAGTGCCGTATCATTCATTCTACTCCCTCTTCGGGAAGATGGTCGTTACAGCTTCGCAGGAATGAAAATCACTTCGTAGAAACTGTTAAATTAAAAAAAGAGGATTAAATCGCGAAATTGGGGTTAAAAAGGGAAATTCTGATAGGTGATAAAAAATGCAGTGGCGTAGCAAAGAGGGGGGGGGGCAAGGGGGTCTATCATGCCCCGGGCGCCACTCGCAGAGGGGCGCCAATGTAAGATCTATATATTATATTACTATATGTTTTCGAGGGAGATGCCAATATAAGGTCTATATATTATATTACTATATGTTTTTCAGGGGAGGGCACCAATATAAGGTCTATATATTATATTACTATATGTTTTTCAGGGGAGGGCACCAATATAAGGTCTATATATTATGTTACTATATGCTTTTCGGGGGGCGACAATATAGGGTCTATATATTATATTACTATATGTTTTTCGGGGGGGGGGGGCGCCACAAAGGTATCGTGCCCCGGGCGCCAGTTATGCTCGCTACGCCACTGAAAAAATGATACATATTGAATATATAGAGAGGAAAGAGGGGAACATAACTACACACACACACATGTATATGTATGTGTGTACAGTTTATTGTATTCAGTTGGATTTGATTCTATGGATAAAGGGATTAAACAAGTTAAACGAATTTAAATTAAATGGAATCGACGTTTCACTTGATTGATAACTCAGATAACAAAGCAAAACGAGAGCTTGAAAAGCAATGAAATACACATAGCTAATTGAATTCTAAATTAATAAATTTTCCTCGGTGATTTTCAGGGAACTTTTCGATATCCAGGGCTTAGAGAAGCCTCGCGTACATTTTTGTAAGTTCTTTGGCATATAAACAAAGAAGGTGTTACGACAAATCTCTTTGCTTATCTCGATTCCTTTTCGATTGTTTATGAAAATCGATATTAAATGTCAAGAATCAGAAGATAAACCGGCCAGATTTTTCATAGGCACTAAACTTGAAACACTTATCTCTAATCTGTGAAACAAAGCGTTCAGAAATAAGCGGGCGATAGAAAAAAAAGATAACGTTTGCTGAAAATATTATCTCAAGGTCTAATCGGAGAAAAAAAAATGTTCCATAAATGCTTTCAGATAGATATTATTTCACCCTTTACTTCGTAACGGTAAAACTGATTATTTAATTGGGGATTTTAAAAGATGGAGTCTATATCTTGGATTATATTAACGTTAACATGTAGCTGCAGGATTATAATCGAAATTACACACTCTTTTGTTTCAGTTAATTAACAGTTAGTCAATTAATTAACAGTTGGTCACATCAGATCCGCAAGACATGAAGGGTACAATTGTACCTTGACGGAACCTCAAGCAATAAGTGCATAACCATTCAAAGAAGAATCCAAACAATATTAGCGATAATATTTGTTCCAAACAAGCGTACTAATCAAGCGGCAATTACAATGTGACCACTTCGGGAATGGATTAACTTCACATAATTTACATATGAAATAAAAGTTAAATAATAGATGCAGTTGTTAAACTCAATGAATGCATTTGAAAGAAAATTGTTACTCTGTTTCAGTTGTAAAACTAAAATCTTGGACAACACATGTCAAAGAACAGGGGGAAATGTACGTCAGAGGAAAATAAAAAGAAATAGATACATAAAATTAAAAAAAAAAGTAATAAAAAATTAAATTTTTTTCCCCAATGCGGCAGACGGTTTCTTGGACAATATTCTTACCGCCATAGTACACCGCAGTTTTGCTAGCCATTTTATTATGAGGGCACCATATAGGTGGACTAGCATTACCCCCTAAGAAGGGACAACACAAACGGAATCTTTTAGTGGCGCAACGCCGGGATTCGATTTGAGCACCCTCATCCCGAAAACCATCGCACTGTACCACAGGGCCGCCACAAACCCATAATAAAATGTAAATAGATAAATAAATAAATAAATAATGAATAAATGATAAATAAATAAATAATGAATAAATGATAAATAAATAAATAATGAATAAATGATAAATAAATAAATAATTTTTTTAAAAATAACATGGTTTGGATTTAAAGCCATGCAAGCAAGGACACTTCGTCTTTTTACAAAGCGAGCATGATGATTATAAGTGGCGCAAAATAAAATGCACGTAAAATTACGCGAGAGGAATTTAAATATAGTTTTCTAAAATATTTTCAGAAAGTACGGTAAAGTACGGAAAGTACGGTTTTCAAAAAAGAAAGTATAGTTTTTTTAAAGTATTTTCAGAAAGTATTTTAAGAAACTAATTTAAATCATAGTTTTCTAAAGTATTTTTATAAAGTACGGAAAAATTACTGCAGTCAGCCTTCCTATAACGCGACTAATTTGTATCGCGTTATATAGAAACCGCGTACCGTGTCACGTGGAAACCGCGTTATAAGAACTCAAACTTTGTACAAACAGAATAATTCATACCGCGTTACATGGAAACCTCGTACCGTGACACATGGAAACCGCGTTATAAGAACTCAAACTTTGTACAAACAGAATAATTCATACCGCGTTACATGGAAACCTCGTACCGTGACACATGGAAACCGCGTTATAAGAACTCAAACTTTGTACAAACAGAATAATTCATACCGCGTTACATGGAAACCTCGTACCGTGACACATTGAAACCGCGTTATAAGAACTCAAACTTTGTACAAACAGAATAATTCGTACCTCGTTATATGGAAACCTCGTACCGTGATACATGGAAACCACGTTATAAGAACTCAAACTTAGTACAAACAGAATAAGGGCCTGTTCACATAGGAGTCCGGTAGCGGAAGCGTGAAAGGAAAGATGGCGCTGAGACGAAAATAAACACCAATCATAGGCGTTAAAAATTTCGTTGCTAATCGTTTGGAGGTTTGTCATTGGTTAAATATATTTCAGTATTTTGAAGCTTCCGCTACCGGACTCCTATGTGAACAGGCCATGATTCGTAACGCGTTATATGGAAACCGCGTACCGTGTCACATGGAAACCGCGTTATAAGAACTCAAACCTAGTACAAACAGAATAATTCGTACCGCGTTATTTGGAAACTGCGTTAAGTGAAACTCAGAAGTAAGACCATATGTACATATAAATCAGGTTGATTCGTTCTTTGTTGTGCTTACCGTATAGTGTTGTATACGTGCATGAATAAAAGAGGAGAATTCCTCATTAATTTCAACCGTAAAAGGAAGACCCATGCTATAGGAAGATTGCATAAGCTAATTGAGTTGTAATATAGAGAAATAACGTTATAAGCCAACTGCGTTATATGGAAACCGCGTACTGCGTTATAGCAGGGCCGTTACAATTTTTGTTCCCAGTTATATGGACACCGCGTTATAGGAGGGTTTACTGTACTATCCTTGTTTCAAAATTTTAATCACTCTATTTTTAAAAGAAAATTTACGTGAATAATATCCTTAGAAGAACTGGAACTTTGTGTAAAATCTGACGCCTGTTTGTTGTTTATCTGCCTTGCAAGAGGTATGATGAATGGAGCTCGGATAGCGTGTTATAAATCAACTTTAAGATTTATAACGACAGTAACAAAAGCAAAATTTGATTTATCTACTTTTAATACGAGAAATTCCTTTACATGTAGTTGCAAAGTATGCATATACAGTCGAAACCGCTGATAACAAGTATATAGTGTACAATACTTTTATTAGTTAACTCCGAGTGGTCTCGATTACCAGGTTTTACACTCGATACAAATAAGTAATTGGTTTCTTCTCTTTATTTATTTTATTATCGGTTTCTTTTGTTGTTTTCAGTTAGAGAAGACTCGTGGCGGGAGAGAAAACAGCATCTCTTGTTAAATATATATATATATATATATATATATATATATATATATATATATATATATATATATATATATATTAGTTTATCCTTACATTCTAAAGCACTGAACACGTCGAATTTCTATTTTCAGTTCTGTTTAAATGCCCATGTTTGTCCCAATTGTCCACTTGCCATGTTTTGTGCATCTGCTTATGCTTGCATTTCAGAGAAATATCAGCGCTATAGATACGTCAAAAGTTGCCCCAACAGGGTCGATGGACACATGCATAATTTCATTCACCTCCAAATTAACCGTCTTTCTAGGCAAGCAATCAGTATCCTCTTCCTGGCTGGAATGTTTATTTTCAGGTACCTCTTATTTCTGACTGACTGAATAAGGTTTTCCAAAAAATGAACCGACGTAGGAAGAGGATGTAAATAAAACAAAGAGTTATCGGACTATTATCTGAATTTTCCTCGTATTACGTAAATACAATGTAGCATGCGAATGATGTTGAACCAACCACTGCATTCATATCTCATCGACAAATTTGGGTTCTTGTTAAATCGGGGTTTTCTATAAACGAGTTAGAATTCTTTTGCTTTTCTTCCCAGGTTTGGAGTAATACCCTTTTTTTTTCCTTTTTTTGGTCTCTTTACATCTCTCTTCAAAATATAAATAGAGAAAATCAAGTTTCCGTTGCTCTGAGATGAAACTCTATCAGATTGCTCGACATATTTATTCATCGATCTGTCAATCGACAGCATAATTACTAGTGGAGCAACCAGTAGTATCTACGGACCGTGAATTTCCATTTCTCGGAGAGGGATTATCGTCCCTGAGGAAACGATATCAAATAAGTACTTTGAATTTTTGTTAGTATTTTGCTTCAAGCAAAGATTTGACCTTCATCCTTCCCTTGTAAGTTTGCGTCAAGGATGGTACTTACTGGAAAAGATATTACACGCGTTCTAGCTAGAGACAGTCTCAAGTTTCAGTTAAATTTCTGTTCAAAATTTTTAACGGAAAGATACCAATGGATTTTTTTTTTTCTCTTTTTGGCAAGTTTTAAACTTAGCTGAGTTTTCAAAAGAAAATGGTATAAAAGTCCGAATTCTGACTAAAAAACAAGCCCCCCCCCCCCCCAAAAAAAAAAAAAAAATTTAATTGAAGTGTTGTGATTTAAGTTTGATGTGCACATTTCGATTATCTAGAACAGGGGTTCCCAACCTTTTTCCTACATCGATCCCTTTTAAAAGAATAATTTTCTTCATCGACCCTCTCCCATTTTTCTCTATAATATACAGCATACAACATAATTATAATACTAATAATTGCACATAAAACACTTAAAGATAACAATTTGACTAAGAATATGAACAAATAAATTACAAGATAAAAAGAACTTTTTATATACCATGTTTTTAAATTTTCTGTTGAATCATATAAACTTGACAATTCTATGTATTAATAAATACCTTTTTAAAATTTTTTTTGATGGATTATCCCATCAACTTGAAAGAAAATGAAGTTAATTGGAAGTTAACTTATGTTTAACTTTTCGTTCCCGTCCCAGCCAATAGATGGCTGCGCCAGTCTACAAAACAAAATTAACGAAAAATATAATTCAAATCTGCTTAAAGATGGCTAAAAGTATTTAAAAAATGCATAGTCATCGTGTCCTGAGCTATTCTAAAAGTTTCAAATGTCTAGCTAGTCGGGAAGTTAGTTAAAAATCGATTGCAAGATTTGTACTGGACAAACACACACACAAACAAGATAGCAAGTTAATAAAAACATGGTAAAAATTAGAAAAAAGTGGTTCATTAGGTTTATGTTTTCTTTATTTTTGTACTATTTTCATTTTTAATTTCACAAATATGTACAAGATTTCACAAACACAGATTGTAATTGCACAAACGACGCCAAGAGAAAAACGAAACTGCGTCTGATTGGTTGCATCGGGAGGACCCATGTGCTATTCAAGGTCCAGGGGATTTCCAGAGTTCTGCCTAGTGTTGGTACACAAATAACAGCCGACGGCGGCATTCGAGGCATATACAAAAGCGTCATGACATTCCGCTTTAGATGCGTAGATCACTCCGTCCTATGCAAATCTCTATTTATACATATTAAAACGGATATTATTATCTAAATTACATTCCTAAAAAATTAAATTAAATTTTAAAACAGAAAAATTTATCATAGACCCCCAATAGACCCCTGGGATACTATAGAACTTTTTAAAACTTCCATCAACCCTCCCAAGGAGTCCACTTGGACCCCTTTGGGAATACCTGATCTAGAACTATTGCAACAAATAAGTACACTTAAAATTTTTATACAAAAATAAATCATTAGACGAAGTTAGCATAGATTTATGTAAAAGTGATGCAACAACCTGTGAGTTAGCCTAACTAACCTCCTCCCCCCCAAAGCCTAAAAATCTATTTAAAAAACAAAGAGTTTATTTTAATTACCAGTATCCCCCCCCCTCAGAAAATAATAATAAATATATTAATAATCTAAAAATAAAAAAGATAGAGATTTTACCAACACCATCATTATGGGATGGGTAACAAATCACACACATCAGTTTAAAGAATGGTAGTAAAATATAAACAATTATTCGTCAATGTAGGATATATAAAAAGTTCTTAAACTGCATTAGAAATTAGTCCTATTTACGTGCCAACTTCAAACGCTTAGTAAAATTCAGAAATTAAATGAACATCTAGATGAAAAAGGATTAATTAAATATGAATACATAAGGCGATACTTTCAATGTACACTGAAAAGATTTTAATACGTTTTAATTCTTTTATCTTCCTTCAAAACAGTATAACTGACAAAATATCAAAGTAAGAGAGCATATACTCTGCCGGTAATACTTAGTTATTCTTAAATTTGTGTTTCGTGACCACGGCTCAAATTTCCCAAAAGAAATAACTTTTGCTGAACTATTGCAATAACGCAGTCAGTAATTAGTGGGTCAATTAGAAATTCAAGATGTTTCCCATGTACTCAAAATTTCGAAATAAATAGAAATATTAATCATAAAAATGTATATAAAAAAATAAATTTAAAAAATCGCAAAAATTACGGATATGGTTCAAAAATAATTTTATGAAAATATTTGTGAATAGAAACATATGGATTTTAACTATTCTTTTTTTAAACTTTGTTTCTTTTTCAGTGACAAATCGTTGGTTGAAATTTTTGCAATTATCACAGACTACCGCTCCCTCTATAAACGATTAGAATTAGTTTACTTTCAATTACGACCGATAGATGGCTGCAGCAGATGATGATTTTAGACTTTTTTATTTTTCCCGCTAAATTTAATTTTCTTTTTAATTTCCTCAACCATATCAGACGGCGAATGCATCCAGTATCCAGTCGATTGGATTTGGCATTTTTTTTATTTATTTATTTTATATTTTTTTTAGAATTAGATATTTTACGTCAAAAGATGTTCGTTCTGAGGAAAGTTTAGGCAAAACAAGTTTATACCTTTGCGCATATATTAATCTGAATATTACATGCAACCTAGAAACCAGAAGAAATTATCATATTTTCTTTGCCATTTTTATTATCTCCCTTTTTTATTATTTTAAACTATTTTTTCATTCACAATTTTTTTTTTTATTTCTGTCTAATCTGAATACAAAATTAAGCATTTCTAGCAAATGAATTTCAAATATTCGCCATCGCTTACACTCTTTAAAAGAATTGCCATTTAGCCAAATATTTTACAATTTTTTTTTCTCCCACTGCTTAATCCTCTTTCTTGAGTCACCTTATTCATCTTGGATTATCTGATTAGTGGTATTTCCTTATTTCTAAAATCCTGCACCGAAAGAACCTTAACATGCATATAATTCTCAAAGTGGGAATTAAATGCTGGTAGATTCTTGTGAAATTTCTGTTTCACACTGTATAAAAATCGTCAAGGCCCTGGTGTCCAGGATTCCATTTGTACTTCTATAGTACTGAATTATGCGTATCTTAGTCATACTCTGCTACTAAATAAATCTTACTAAACAGAAAACCTTTAATCTTCCATTTGTGATATGTTGACACATACTACTGTACTACTTCTTTCATCATTTGCAGTAAGCGTGAAAGTACAGTGCCGGTCATTTCTCTTGGCTCCTTAGCGTGGGTGGGAATCGAGGTTTCGCAAAGGATTTAGAAAGTTTGGTGAGAAATTTGTTTACAACTCTCTCCGACTTTCATAGACTAAAAAGAGTTTAGCGAATAGTAGATACCTTTATGGTATGTACCTCGAGAGAAAAAGTTTAAGAATTTTGATCCAAACGCAACTTTCTTCAGAGAAAGAAATGCCCAGATAACTGCCAGATTTTAAAAGACCAAATATTTACAATCCAATTTTTATTTTCCTGATATTCTTTAAATTTTATTTAGATTGCATATAAAAATCTTCCGTATACTAGATGCATAATTTCTGCCCATGCTAGTGGGGTCGAAACTATATCTTGCCCCCCCCCCCCTCGTCATCTAATTAATGGAGGTGTACTCAGGGCCCGATTTAGAAAATTCTTGACTATAGGCACAACTCGGGATGGGGGCCCCCTAACACTAATGTGGCCGTAAAATTTCCAAAATTGACACACACACTCAAAAAAAAAAAAAAAAAATCATGAATTGTTGTGAAAGTACTATTTTACCAAGAATTGGCTATTTGAAGCGTAGAAGCCTAGAACATTATCAAATAACAAAAAGCAATACAACATATTAACTTCATCATTAAAACACAAATACAATGCAACCAGAAAAACTTATTAATCCCTTATATACACTACGACATACATATGATGAACTATATATATAACTATACATATGATGAACCAATCAATAGTAACCAAACCTTTAATAATATTAATCAATAATTCTTTAACCTCATAATTAACTTTTCACAAATTATAAAATAAATAAAATCAAGTGCACTTACCTTTTATGTAAATTTGATGAATAGACAAAACTAATCATTAAAAACTGCTTTATTTTATGTTTATTTGTAATCATTTTAAGCAAAATTATATATATATATATATATATATATATATATATATATATATATATATTAATTAATTATGATTAATTATGCACACCTGCAAATTCTTTACATCAATTTTTTTCTGTAAAAAATTGACGTAAAGTATTTTTATTTATGTAAGGTTTTTTCATATAAAAAAATCGCTATTAAAAAAGGTGAAATTAAAAAAAATTATTTTGAATTTTTCTTTTTTTTTCTTTTAAAATAAAAATTTTGGGGGCCCCTAGACCCGGGCCTAATTGAAAATCAGGACCTGCGTGTACTACAGTGTTTTTTAAAACTTTCTAAAAATGGCATCCTACGTATAATGCATTTAGTACACATATTATTCGTTATTTAATATGATTATAAAAAATATCTATAATACGTAGTTTATATTACAAACTAATTTGAATAAAATGTACACATAGGTATTAAATAAGTTATGTTTTTTTCTTATAATAAATAACAAACACTCATAAAAAATAAGATAAAATTATATATGAATAATTTAAAGCACTACATATTTTCCTTTTCTTATCAACAGATTTTACTTTCTGCCATTTATTTTGAATAGTGTTTAATGGAGTAAGCTTAATTTGCACAAATAAGTAGAAGAAAATTGTATTATGTCTCAAAAACTTTCTTTCCAGTAGGTGAATACTCATCTTTTACTTCACTCTGTATAATTTCAATTGTGTGTTTAGATTTTTAACATCTATCGTTTCATAATTCAACTAAACCCTCTATCTCTATTTAATAAACAGTCGTTTTTGACTGACATAATACTACAGTAATGAGATTTTCGTAAATCATTATTTTTAAAGAGCAATCTTCTCTAGCTTCCATTTAAAATCATCATTACACGATTTTGGAAAATAATCACAAATATGTTTTAAAAACTATATGGAGATTTTCAAAAATAAACAATTTTATTTCTTTTTTCTCAGTAGTTATAGTAGCAACAGATAAAAACATGTTTCCTTCAGGAATATATTTGCTTTGAAGAGTCAAGTTATTTTTATTCGAAATATTACTAAGCTTTAGTTATTGCAATAACACAAGAAACATTACACAGCGGCTAATTGCTGCATTTTACGGAGAATGGGTCGAACACCAATGGTCTATAATTTTCAATTCCTCAACCGGAAACAGTGTTCGTTTTAACTTACAATCGAATTAAGTTTGATCCTGACATAATGGTGATTCATACAATATTAGAGATATATTTCTAAGTTTACATAATGTACATCCATATAGCAGCCACAAAGTGAATTCATGAGAAAGACTACTCAACAGCTGTACAGCTGTCAAACAGTTTGAAAATCAAAACAGGAAAATAAATACGACGAGGATGGGATTCGAACCCACGCGGGCAGAGCCCAATGGATTAGCAGTCCATCGCCTTAACCACTCGGCCACCTCGTCTACATCACCATTCTTTACCGTTCCTTTCTAGTTCTGTGAATTTAAAGGTCCACGAATATTAAACATTTGTTGATAAAATAATCTACCAATGAAAAAAAAAAAGGTGCTCGCAATAAAAATTAAGTAGACGATATCAAGAAACGTTTAATATCAGTTACAAGGGAGATTATACAGGTATTTCGATTTCGCTGAAATTACAAAAGCTATATTTAGTTTGGTTTCTTGAATTCTGCTTAATTTGTGTCTGTTTTCTTTCAAACTTTTGATCATGAAGCTACAGATCTGTAGCTCCATGCTTTGGATCTACTAAATGAAACTTTTACATAAAGTTCGATAACAGGACATTGAATATATAGGGTATAGACTCATAGGGAAAATGCCGTAGACTAGTTTAAAATTGTATTTTTATATCTAAACGTACTAAAAATAATTTAAAACTCATGTGCATTCACTCGGATACTCTTAAATTATTCTGAGAGAGGGACGTTTTTTTTTTAAATAGAAGCTTAAGTCAGAATTGAGACATACATTTACCGAAGATTGAGTATGTTAGTTGGTAGGCACTCTATTTACTAACCTGGGAATTTACTCATTCTTGAAATATGCTTGTTAAGAACGTATGTTATCTTTATAGCACTTTAAAACAGGTTTCACGGGCGAATGAGTTCTTGAAACAGAAGGATATTTAGAATAGTAAAAAAAAAAAGTATAAAAAGCTATTTGCATAATGCAATTAGTGTTAAATCTGTAATGTGTAGTCGTGGCCGAGTGGTTAAGGCGATGGACTAGAAATCCATTGGGATCTTCCCGCGTAGGTTCGAATCCTACCGACTACGTTTGTTTCATTTTTGGCTTTTTGGTCTTGGGTTATAAGTGGAAAAGTATCTTATGTTTGTATTAAATGTATCTGTTTCTCCTTTACAAATTTGTGGTGTCATGGCAGATGTTGATATGTCATTTTTTCATGCTTTTGGCAAATTAAAAAAGTAACTGTTGTGAAATATAAAATCGCTCAATTAAGTTTTTCAATCCAAATATTCTTTAGCTAATACTCATATTCAACCTCAAGCATATGGCTGGTCTTCAATGAAAATTTTCAATTAGATACTAAAATTTTGGGGAGGGTTGAGAAAAAAAAGAAAACATATCAACTTTTGCCAAATTACGAATAACTTAGTATAATTTCATAATTCCACATATCAGCTTTTGCCACATTAAAGAACCAATTTTACGTGTGACGTATCAACTTCAAACATAAAATTGAATTTTTCGGACATATCAACATCTGCCATGACGCCACAGAAATACGGATTTAAATAAAAATGTAGTTTCATGTATCTTTACACAAAAAATAAATAAATAATGATAGCGTTAGTAACCTCTTATTTGTGAGCCTACTTACTATGTCAAAATTCAGCCAATACTTGGATTTTTGTGTTAAATATATACAGGACTCAAAATATATGTCACAAATTTAAGTGTATTTTTACCTCAAATGCAATTATGCCGCACTGCATCGCATAGTTTTTTATCATATTCATCTTAAATTGTGCGTTCGAAACAAATTTAATATTAAGCATGTTATACAAGAGGCATAATTTTAAATTTTGAATTTAGTGTCATGTCATATTTTGGGTAAAGTTAACCCTTATTCAAGAGTATACATGTAATTCTGACAAATACACACACAAAGAAAAGGGGGGGGGGGGCTAATAATAATTTTTATACTTGTGATAAGGCAAAAATAAATTGTTTCTTTTTTCACGAAATATAACATAATATATTGTTTTCCTGAATTTTCAATATTGTTTGAATCCCGATATTTACACGACCAAAGACGAAAAGTAGCAAATTTCAAATTAAATGACTAACTATAAAAAATCCACGTTCTTCAGAAAACAGAAATGAAGAATTGCAACCAAAAACTATCACCATTTTTGCGAAGAATGAAATTAAAATTTTCGAGGGAAATCTGGAAAAATAAAAAGTGGTTGACTTTAGAAATTTAAAAGACTGAAATATATATACTTTTTGAAAGAAAACAATGTGTTGCGGAAATTAAATATTAATATAAAATCATAAAACTAATAAATTGGTAAATTAGTTAGGATGAAAAACAGACTATTAAACAGTTATAAATAACAGATGGTTGAACAGATTGAGAAGTAGTTATGAAAAAATTAAAAATACAGTGGAGTCCCGATAATCCGAATTTTGGTAATCCGAAAGTCCGCTTAATCCGAAACTGAAAGTTAAAAAGAACTAAGGTTACAATAAAACCACGGTGATTCTAAGTAATATAAAGTATATTTCTGAAAATTAATAGAAAATTCAACGTTAGACAATGAACTACATTGGTTACTGAACTACAATGGTTTTTTTCTTCTTTAGCATTTTTTTCTTCTTTAGCGGCCAGACTTTTGCTTGGCAATGCCTTAAAGTTAAGGCCCGTCTCATCAGCATTATATATTTGCTGCGGTGAATAGTTTCCTCCTGCCATCACGTCCGCACCTCTCCAACTGTCGAACAATGTGACGTATTGTTAGAACAACTTACACTACACAGCAAGCCCTGATTTTTCATTAGGCCCGGTAGGCCCAGACCTAGGGGCCCCAAAAAAATTTTATTTTAAAAGGAAAAATTCCCAATTCAAATTTGTTTTTATTTTACCTTTTTTAATAGCAATTTTTTATATATCCTTTCAAATTTGATTGATTGGTTCATCATATGTTAGTTATATGTATAGTTCATCATATGTATGTTATAGTGTATAAAAGGGATTAATAAGTTTTTTTGGTTGAATTGTATTGGTGTTTTAATGATGAAGTTGATATATTGTATTGCTGTTTGTTATTTGATAATGTACTAGGCTTCTACTCTTCAAATAGCCAATACTTGGTAAAATTGTACTTTCACAATGATTCATGATTATTATTTTTTTTTTTTGTGCGTCAATTTTGGAAATTTTATGCCCACATCAGTGTTAGGGGCCCCCCATCCCGAGTTGTGGCTATAGTCAAGAATTTTCTAAATCGGGCCCTGCTACACAGTACTGTACTAGGCAGCGTTCCGGTCTCTTATCACCCATTTCGTCCTTAGATTTGGTTATGTTTAGACAGACCTTATAAAATAAACTGTGAAATCACACGTAATATGTAATATTTATGTAATCACACGTTATTATGAAATTTAAGTTTATTTTAAGAAGGATTTTGCTTAATCCGAAAAATTCTTTAATCCGAATTGGGTCTGGTCCCAGTCATTTCGGATTATCGGAACACCACTGTATAAACAAAATTCTGAAACTCTATAAGCATATCCACCATCGACAATACACATTAAAATGGATGCATTCTAGCCACGAGAGGATAGCATACACCCTCGAAGACAGAGATCTATGGTTTTAGGGAAGACTCATAGAAATTTAAAGTACAGCAGGAATCTAGTATCACGAAGCTGTTGGTCCCAAACGTCTTACGTGGCTACTTGAGAGGTCAACCGAGTCAGAATTTGATTTGAGTGCCTTGATCTATTGATTTTATCGCCAGTTGCAAGATGATTGTAATCAATGATAAAATGCTCAGTAGAGGGAGCAAAAACTCCTGTGATACATGCGTGACATAGAAATTCAGTGCTCAAGATAGAAATTACATGAAGAAACAACTTAAAAATAAAGTGACAATAAGGATAAAATAAATAAAGCAAGTTTAAAACTATAGACGTAATGAAGACGCAAAAAACTGTAAGGAGCGAAGAGCGAAAGAGGGAACCAACCTGAGTGAACTCAGGTTGGGTAAAGTGGGCTGAAATAAAGTTAAGTAGAAACCTAACGGCCTGAGTTCGAACACCGGTCGGGGAAGAAGTGTTGACAAATTATTCTAAAGACTTCCATCATTTTCGTAAATGTATGGTCCGGAGCACGTAGCTCTTCGGAGATGTTTTTGAAAATACAAGTGATTTCCGCAATGGAAAATTGCTGGGTGATTTCTCTAATAGATTTGATGATTTCTGCGAAGTCAGAGAGACCGCTATTATTATTATTGCTAGATTCCTGAGAATTATCGTTTTTGGCTGGCTGGGTGTTGTGTTTTGAGATGGGTTTATCAAGACTGATTTTTTTCTTAGGCGCTGACCTAACGTTTTGAGCAATTTTAGGATCGTTATGGATTTCGGAAACAGTATTAGTATCAGAAGAAGCAATAACCGAGTGATAGACGAGAATGTAGTATTAGGTCTTTCCACGTAGGTTCGGATTCTACGGACTACGTTTACTTTTCTAAGCCTTTGTACTAGTTTCTAAGCCTTTGTACTTGAAAAATTATACTATATCTACAGTAAATTTGTTGATTTTTATGCAGTTATGGATTTAAATAAAATCGCAACTTCTTTTTAATTTTACGCAGGTTGGAACATAGATCTATGAACTGCTTGTGCTTATCCAATAGCTCCATTTTAAAACAATTTTATATTTCTGTTGCATCAAAATTATTTAATGCCCTTTTATTATTTCGTATTATACACATTGTGTTTAAACAAAAAGCGTTTCAGTGCTTGGTTCATTCATCATCAGTTAGTTGATGAAAGAAATGTGTTCTATATTTTCAGTCGGTTATATAACTAGATTGAACAAGACAATCATTTCAATTCTGCTGTAAAGCGAAAATTCATCAAACGTGGTATGGCTGTAAGAAACATGTAAATGTGCACTTTCTGTTAAAGACATTGGTTCTTTCGGGAACCAGAGGTATGCAAAACTCCAAGAATTTTTCCAAATTTTTCTGTTCGTGGAATGTTAAGCCTAGTGTTTGTAGGTCTGAAGCAATCCAGTGGTTAGCGCGTCGAAATTCGGCACTGGGAAGGCGCTCGATTCGCGTCCCGATAAGCGTGTATCTACGGTTGGTATGGGCACGCTAAATCAGTCGGCCGGTAAATCTCTCCGTGGGGTTTTGTAGGGGTGGCAAGATGGTATAGACCCCCCCCCCCCAGATGTTGCCTCTGGAGCTACTCAGTTCAAATTGCGGTAGTAGCATATTCACGTGCAGGAATCAACCCCCGAAAGCCGAGTTGCTATGTCAGCCCTTGTCAGCCCATGCATTGGAAGCCTTGTGTTCGAATTCCTTTGTGAATACGGTTTCCATGCGATACATTCAGCATTTGTTAATGGTAACAAAATAACGCTGGCAATTCTAATTAGTGTTATTCACACTGGTATTCCTTCCTCCTATATCAAAGTACAAATGTAGTATGTAAAGTACAGATAAAAATATTTCTAATATTCTTGAAAATGGGAAATTGTTCATTTCATCGAAAATGTTCTTTAATCTGTTAATAGATGGCACCACTTATCATTGTATTGTCTTTTATATGGCATTTGAGAGAAAAATTCTTACCCTATATTTGTCTCTCTACAGCAGAGGGAACTATGCAGAACACCTAATGTAAAGTAATCTTTCTCCTTAACTTTCTAATTTTGACTAGATCCATTTGGCAATGCAGTGAAACTTCTCTATAGCAGCCAGTCGTGGTTCAGAAAAAAAGTGGCCGTTTTGAGGGATGGCCGTGGAAAAGGGGGTAAAATAACATTGACTCTAGGGAGTTATTTAATCGGTTCTGGGCAAAATATGGCCGTTTACCAGGGTGGCCAGCTAGGAAGTTTCACTGTATAATTCAAAGTAATTAGTTCCGCTTGTTTAACACAAAATATGATACAATAATCTGACAGCATTCCTCTTTTTCTTCATTGTTAGACTGTGTTACGAGTATTTGGTTCTCACGAGTATTTGATCAAGGGTAAAAGCAGTGGCGCACCCAGGGGGTGGACCAAGGGGCACTGCCCCCCCCCCCCAAAGAAATAGAAATTGCATTATGAATATTGATTTTGCATTATAGATATTTTTATCCGTTCATATCGCTAGCCCCCCCCCCCAAGAAAAAATCCTGAGTGCGCCACTGGGTAAAAGTACATCAGAAAGTAGAAAGTGTCGCATAACGGAACCCCGGTTTACTTAAAATAAGAAAACAGAATATGTCTGACATTGTCTCCGGTCAAATACTTTTAGAAAACACTGATGGAAGTCAAAGGACACCAAAGAAAGAAAAGTTTATACCCTTATGGGAAACTTTCCAAGAAGACAAAACGTTTCTCTTTAAAAGAAAAAAAAATCATTAATCCTAGTTAATATTTATTCACTATCCTATCGTCCATTAAACGGACGTTTCATACTCGGTGGTTCAAACAAAAGATAATACTGAACACTGATAGAAATTACATAAGACAAAGCAATGTTGAAAATACATTAAAACATGGACGACTAACGCCCTCTACACTTGAAAAACACAACTAATTTCCGTCACATTCATGTAGGGTAATAAGGACGATTTCGATTATCTTGCAGATTATTTCTATCAGTGCACTGAATTGGCAGAATAATCAGCCAAATGCCTTCAATCGATTCAACTAAACATCTCATGAAAGAGACTTATCCGATTTTTTCATAAAATAGATAATCTTTTATATATGTAGATCTGGATATCACGCAGTTGAAATTTAGGAATCTGAAAAATATTTTGAGAAGACTATTGGTATTCGTTTATAGAACGCAAAAGATTGGCTACAAGTTTTTCCTTGAATCGTTTCTCCTTTTTAAAGTAAAATCTCTGTGCAGTAGTCAATTTTTATCATCAGTAAGGGCCTGTTCACTTAGGAGTCCGGTAGCGGAAGCGTAAAAGGAAAGATGGGACTGAGACGGAAATAAACCAATCATAGGCGTTATAAATTTTATTGCTAATCGTTTGTAGGTTTGTCATTGGTTAAACATATTTCAATAATTTAACGCTTCCGTTACCGGACTCCAATGTGACCAGGCCTTAACTCATCTTTAAGATGAGTAACTGAAACCGCCAACTGTCATGTCAGCTCATGGGCAAAATCAATTTTAAGAATCTTTAACATTTGGTAAATAATCTAGTCATCAGTTTTTTCCAATTTTTGTTGTTAAACCATATTCAATCCGAAGTTCCCGCAAGACTTAATGCAGACAAAGAACCATTACAAAGTCAGGCAAATGTAAAAGAAAAAAAAAAGTCTCATTATTTTTTCCATGCTTTTATTAACTTGCTTTCTTGTTTGTGTGTGTGTTTGAGTGTTTGTCCAGTACAAATCTTGCAATCGATTTTTAACTAACTTCCCGACTAGCTAGACATTTGAAACTTTTAGAATAGCTCAGAACACGATGACAATGAATTTTTTAATACTTTTAGCCATCTTTAAGCAGATTTTTACCATTTTTTTTAATTTTCAGTTAATTTTGTTTTGTAGACTGGTGCAGCCATCTATCGGCCGGAACGGGAACGAAAAGTTAAACGCAAGTTAACTTCCAATTTACTTCATTTTCTTTCAAGTTGATGGGATAATTCATGAAAAAAATTTTAAAAGTATTTATTAATAAATAGAATTGTCAAGTTTATATAATTAAACAGAAAATTAAAAAACATGGTATATAAAAAGTGCTTCTTATCTTGTAATTATTATGGATTTTTTTCTTTCTCTGTAGTACTCAATGTACATTTATTTATCGACATAGGTGAGGATATCTGGTGTTGATCCAAGTGCTATGAAAATCATTTTAAATTTCATGTACACTGGTGAATTGAAAATAAATTGCCAAAATATGATCGAAGTATACACAACAGCACAGAAATTAAGAATGAAGAAGATTATAGTCAAATGCATTCAGGTAGGATTCTTATGATACTTTTGGTGATCCTACAATAACGGTGAGCAGTAATGGAATATTTTTATAGGCGAAATTTTAGTTATGTAGGCATTTGAGTTTGTATACCACTTTCTTGACAAAGGTAACTGCATCAACGCATTTTTTCCTTGATTAGGTAGAAAAAGACTTTTTAATTAGACGAAGCGAAAAAGTTGGCAGTTAATGCTTTTCACCCACAAAGAACAATGCCAGCCGAATAAATATCCCAAAGCCACCGTGAAAGTAGGAAAATGCACAACTACTGGACTAAGGCACTCATGAAAAAATATAACAAACTTCCTGATCGAGCTCATTTGGACATAACGAGTAATGTTCTATAATCGATATTGTTTCCAGCATAATTCTTGTCTAATACAAAATATACTCATAAACAAAGTGTCATAAGCAAAGTGTTGTAAGTATGAGCATTTGTAAGTATGAGAATACTTCGCAGAGCTTCGTTTTTCGGGGCCGTTTGTTCACCTGTGGTAGACCAGCTGACTTCCAAGTCTCGGGAATCACTTCATCGAATTAACAGGGAGGCTACAGTCAGTGGCGTAGCGAGGGGAGGGCAAGGGGGTCTATCATGCCCCGGGCGCCACTCGCAGAGGGGCGCCAAATAGTCC
This sequence comes from Dolomedes plantarius, assembly GCA_907164885.2. Taxonomy (NCBI): domain Eukaryota; kingdom Metazoa; phylum Arthropoda; class Arachnida; order Araneae; family Dolomedidae; genus Dolomedes; species Dolomedes plantarius. The sequence goes on from OU015491.1 coordinate 68,773,776, forward strand.
TTTTCACTAATTCTATATACTATATCACTATATGTTTTTAGGGGGGAGGGGCGCCGAAAAAGGTTTCGTGCCCCCCGGGCGCCAGTTATGCTAGCTACGTCACTGGCTACAGTTGCTATTATTAGACGGGGAAGGACTCGAAAAACAGCTGTTGAAGAGATGAATCCCGCTTCCATGCCTTGGTCCAATAGACATGTGAGAGTGTAGTAACTACCGGATATCGTTCTCCCAAGAGCAGTTTTATTTTTAAACGTAGGATTACTTTCCTCCATAACGGTCCTTCGGAGAGGCAAAATTTCAGACGCTAAAACCGTCCGTCCGTCCGCCTTCGCGAGTTATAATTTTGGCAGCGCACCAAACCCAGTCTATCGCTTGGACAAATTAAACAGAAAAATAACAAGATGCGTCAAAATTTTGACATACATATAGTATATATATATACATACGTACATATATATATGTATATATATACATACGTACATATATATATATATAGATACATATATACATACAAAAGAGGTAAGCAACGACAAGTAATCCTACGTTAATTACCCGCGGTAGTTTCGTTAGAAGAGACTACCTAAAATTTATTTTTTGTCGTTAAGGCTGCTGTGTACTAACCCTATTGGATTCGCTCACCTCAATGTTAACCTGAGAAAATTTTCTACTATTTACAGCTACATAAATGCTGATAATTTAATATAAATGGCATTTTCACATATCCTGAACTTTTCTGCACCTTGAAACAGGATTCATTTTATAAATTTAGCCCATCGAAGGAATTTAGGAGCGTTTAAAACATACTATACCAGATTTTTTTTCCCCGAATAATTTAAATTTTTAAATATTATTTGCATATTTAAAAAAAAAAACGAAAATGCCCCAAGGTGGGAAATTTCTTTCTCTATTACAGAGAACATTTAAAAAAAAAATCTTTCTATCCAAATCAGCAATCCTTGGATAAATTTTCTCCATCGGTTAACATTGAGGTGGTCGAATCCAATAGGGTTAGTACACGGCAGCCTTAAGTCGAATAGGGAATTGTAATGTTCTATGGCTGGTTAAGTTGGATAGCACTTCCTGAATGTAAAGTTCTAGAAGCAGAAGAGGAATTTGTAATGTGCGTGAGAATTTTAGTTTTATTTGGATATTCTAGATCAGGGGTACTCAAACTGCGGCCCACCAAGCTGTCATGTGCGGCCCGAAATATTCACACACGTTACCGGGCAGGTGCTTTTGTAAACATAATTTTGGCAATTAGTGCCTAAAAAGTACAAAAATGTGCCACCTGCTGCTCGTCATGTTCTACACATCAACGTATCTTTGCGAATCGTCCAATTCCAAGATGAAATTGGTTGAGAAGAACGTTTATAGAAATCGGCTTACTGATCCTTACCTTGATCACGTATTGAGAGTAGCATGTAGCACGTATTGACTAGATTTGTATAAAATAATCAAAAGTTTGTTTCAACATAAAAATTCCAATTCATTTTAAAATAAACGTGTGAATACATTTAGATTTGAGTTTTATCTTTTACATCATTATATTATGAGATATCTTATTTAAGTTGCTAAGCCGATTTTTTGGGCAGTCCGTGAGAGAAAACTACTCACATCCATTGACTTCATTTTGGTCTTAAACGAAAGATTTTAATCTATAGATGTGTCAAATTTGGTTTTTGTAACCGCAATTTCTATTAATTAGCAATAATTTACAATTTTAAAAAAAAATTGCTCTCTGCGCATGCTCTGTGACATGTTTAAATCTGGCTTTAGATACTCACTAAGCACTAGTTCCGCATAGACACATTAATTTGCTTCTGCGCATGCTCAGGGACATGTTTTAATCTGGATTTAGATACTTACTAGGCACGCTGCCGTATAAACATGTTAATTTGTTTATTCCGAGGAAAAATATATTACACTAGCTGCCCGGCCCGACTTCGTCCGGGTTGAACAATTATCTATCTTAAGTAAATATTAGGTAGGTATAATTTATTTTAAAACTTCATGGTATACCACATTTTTCGTTTTTCTGAGGTTTTAAAATAAATTGATTCTCCGCATTTCCTGACCTAGAGAGATCAACATATAAATGTCCATGAGTAAAGCAATCTTCCCGTAAGTCAAGTCCAATATTTTGTATGTTTGACCTTGGGTTTGTTGATGGTGATGGAAAAAGAAATTTTTATTGGAAACTGTAACGTCAGGCACTGAATTGTGTCCGGGGGCCACCCGCATGCCGATTTTGATACGATTCTGCCCCATAGCCTATCCGCTACAGAGTCCACACACAAAAAAAACACGAAAAAAGCACCAAAAATGGCACAAAAAATGTAATAACTTTTTTTTTAAATTAAAAATTAAAAATTAAAAAATCCGGCTACGTCAGGCACTGAATCGTGTCACCAGCGTGCCGATTTTGGTACGATTCGGCCCCATAGTCTCGCTGTCAGCGAGGACAGCAGCGGAAGCTGTCAACTATATCTATACCTACTATACCTATAGCAACTACATCTATATCAACTGATTTTTGAATAAAGTTCAATAATTCAAGTTTGATTTACGTAAATTGTGCATAAAATTGTACATAAATTTAAAAACATAAATTTTATAAGTTAAATAAAGTTCTGTAATACTATACCAATAAATTTCCAGTTGATAGCCAATAAATTGCAAATCTTTTTTTACCTTAAATGCCCAATAAAAAGCGTAGTTCCAAATGTAATTTTCTTCAATAAACCCTTAAACGTAGCCAATTTCAAAAATCTTTTTTGTATTTATCAATACCTCTTCCATTTGAATCTTTAAAATATTAAATGTTTTACTGATAATAAATGAAAATGCAGTTTGGTGTGTTGCTATGGTTACTTGACTATGGTTGACAAAGGAAAAGTTGTAAAGGTGAAGCACCAGCTAAACATTTACGCCCCTAACTTTCTTTCTACTGATCAGATATACATAATATATAGCCTATGTCCATCTGGAATAATGTACCTTTCAAATAGTGAAAGAATTTTTCAAATAGGTGCAGTGGTTTCAGAGATTACCCTCCACATACAAAATCCGCTCTCTCTCTTTATATATTAGTAAATATTTTGTACATTATTTTTACATCATTATTACTTTACTATGTATTGCATTATTATTACATTTATTTACTATCCAGCAGTCACGTTTTGACCGATACCAACTAGTATTGTGCTACGTTGCTGTCCGCGTAACGTAGCAAACAGATGCTAGTGGGCCGAGGGGGAAAAAAGACTGAGTGAAGCTGATCTAGATAATTCTGTTACTCTTACATTGTGGCAATATTTCAGAAACAAGGAGTATTTGTATTGTTAAATTAATTAAAAGGGTTCAGAAATTCATCGCACACATTGACACCCTGATCCATACATACACATATGCATTTACGCGTTATCTAAATTTAGAAGACATTAAAATTGTTCAGCGTTTGTTTGGGAAATAATTCCTAATGCGACATAAAATCATTCAAAATGTTCGATGATTTTAAAATCATTGGGTTCACTAAAAGGAATCATGCCCCGAGAGAAGATACCTTCCTGACAGAACTTTTTACATCCACATATACTCTATTTATGAGTTATATGCGAGAAAAGAAACAGCCAGGAAAACCAGCGTAACGTTAGTAGAGATCATCAAATTGCAAATTTCTTCGATGGTAAATTTTGGAAATATGTCAGGAACAAAAATGCCATTTACTAAATATTTATTTATTTATTTATTTATTTATTTATTTTTAAAATAGGTTAAATTTTCCCTAAGATGATTCCCCATCCTTTTAACCCCTTTCTATTCTAGAAATAGTCCTGAACACACTTAAACAATTTTATTAGGAAGTGTTAAGGGGGTTCAGGACACAAAATTCTTCAAATTTTCGAAAAAAAAATTATTGCATTAAGATATTTTGTGTTCTTTTCCGCTTAAAAGGACGTTCAAACCATGTTTCTATCATAATTAGATCAGGAGGTATTTTTTTCGTTGTTTGTTTGCTTCGCAACATTCTAATAGCAGCCAATCTTTGTGTAAACCTTTAAATGCGTTTTTCTGCATGATGGGTTTTTCACCATTTCTCGTCTTTAAATTGTTATAAGTCAAGAACTGTTAAAGATAAATGATTCAAACTTGGAACATGTATTTTCAATTATTTTACTTCAATTTTGATTCAGAAAATTTGAAAAAAAATATTTATTTTTGAAAATATGATTTTTTAAAAATAAGTTACATAATTTTTTTTTATTTTACTCTATATATTTTTAATTATTTTAAAAATTAATATTTAAAAAAAATGATGAATTAAAATTAAAACTTATATATTTCTATTTAATTAACTGAAAAAATTTTGAAATTCGACAAATAATATTTCGAGTTACAACGATTTTAAACTACCCCACTTTTTTAAAATTTAAAAACTTTTAAATTTTTTAAAAACTTTTTGAGAAATTTTATAATGTGATTTTGTTTACAAATTATATGGTTAACTATCCCCAAAAAATTCAAAATTTTAACTCAATAATTAAAAAAACTTTTAAATGTGCCCCGGACCCCCTTAACCAGGGGTGGGCAGACTTTACCAGGGTACGGGTTACTTCTAATTTTTTCAAGATGTTGCGGTCCACCCAGTGGCGTAGGTGTGGAGAGCTAAAAAAAAGGTGTAAACCACCTTACTGGTCCAAAGGACGCAAAGTCAGATATTCACAGGTTTTCCGAGCGGTTTTCTTTCAATCTCCGAGTATGGAGTAGTCGATATTGTAAAAAAAATCACCCGCCTAAGTTAATGGGGCGATATCCTTTATGGGTTCCACATGCAGTGAGGGTGTTGACTCGGTTTCACAAGATTCTTTTCAAATTGAACATTCAAAAACTCTAAACAAACATTTTTTATTTAAATTTAACAAATTCACAAGAACATCAAAGCACTATAACAACCTCTTCTCACCGAGTATATCGTATATCTAAAAACCCAGCAAAATCTATCGAAGTTGCCACTTCAGTAAAAAAAATAAATAAGCATGCAAATGACTCCAAGTGTAACATTACGTCATACTTAAAAATAGTAATTTATATGAATGCCGGCATGTGGGATAAAATATAACAATTATCACACAATATTGGTGAAACGTGCAAAACTCAACTTTTCTCGCGGGCACGTTTCCTGGACGTTACAAAAGGTCTACAATATTTATTATAACTTAATAATAAACTAGTAGATACCCGTCAAAACATGACGGCAATATAGTAAATAAATGTACTAATACACAAATTATACTCAACACATCATCGCCAAATGTTGAAAATCATAATAACGCGCAGAAACAAATGAATGTGTTATTAATAAATGTTAAGCGGCCTCGTGCTTAGTGAGTATCTAAAGCCATAGTTCAATATGTCACTGAGCATGCGCAGAAAGCAAATTTTTTAATTGTAAATGATCGCTCATTAAACAGCTCGAAATAAACAATTTCCATGAGGTTTAATCTCATATTTCACAAACATAATTATCATTAAAAAAATGGCAGAGAGAGATCTAGAGAGACTCCTCGGAATAAACGTGTTTATCATTAAAACATGTCACTGAGCATGCGCGGGAACAGTGAGTTTCTAAAGACAGATTGAAACATGCCACTGAACATGCGCGGAAATCAAATTTCAATTGTAAATTATAGTTCATTAATAAAAATTGCAGTTACAAAGACCAAATTTGACAAATCTACAGATTACAAAATTTTGTTTAAGACCAAAATTAAGTAAATTAATGCAGTAGTTTTCTCTCACGGACTGCCCAAAAAGTCGGCTTAGCAACTTAAATATATAGATACGGAATATGTACTTACCTACATAACTACAATAAAAAAAACTCGGTGTCTATGGAGTCGGTGTTCTATAAATATGTTTCTTTTAGTATGCGCGTCTTAGGTCTTAGTAAAGGCGGTCACCCCAAAATGTCTTGGTGGTTCACCGGTCGATCGCGATCGACTTAATGCCCACCCCTGCCCTTAACCGTAGTCTGTAAAACATCAAACACGCGGAGGGCGCTAAACAAAAATATAACAGCTTTTAAAATTCACAATAAAAATTCAAATTGGCCAGTTTGAATTTTCTTAGTGGGTTTTAAGATTCTACATTTTAAAAAATAATCTATACGTTCTAATCACTTAAGCTGTACAAAATTTTATCTCATAGATACTGCGAGGGAATAATTCTGCATCCTTCATCTATATGTATGTAGCGAGTTGGAAGCTCGATCTGAAGAAGGAAAAATATAAAGTCCTCTGCAAGATATTGAACAATTTAAAATTTTGCGTGCAAGGAGAGGAATATTTGGATGTGGATATCGAACAGATATGCGAGATCGTGACTGGAGGATTCATGGAATCTAACAATTATGAAGTTGACAGGTAATTTCTAAATCAAGAAAACTAATATTTAAAATTCATAAATGCCGTTAATTCTAAATTTCATGAGCTTAACTATGAGCCTTGATTACTAGTATTCTTTGAAAATAAAGAGAAATTCAGATTCTACATATTTTACTGTGAATCTCACGGTAAAAAGTGATTTACTGGTATGAACCTTTTACGCATTAGAATATTTTTCAAAATCCTAAAAGACTTTAATATCAATAGCTATCTTGTTTTAACTGTTCACATTTATTGAAGATTTTGAATCAAATGACACTAACGCTAAAGCCAGAAAAGGGGAATCATTATCCAATTATTCACGCTATTTCAACCCAAATATTACATTTCTAAACCGTTTTAAATCTAACGTTATCAAAATTTTTTATAACGTTATACTTTGAAACGTAGTTCAATGGTTTTCAACCATTTCTAACAAGGAGAAAACGCCAATTTCCACCTTGACAAACGTTTGTGTGCTACTTGCATATGTTTTCTGCAGTGTTCTTGAAAGTAACGCCGCAAAATTTGGTGCAGATCGGTCAAAGAGTTTAGAGTTTGACGGAACAGACAGAATTTCAATTTTGATGTATCTTCTTCTAAATCATAAAATCAGCCAGGACCAATAACTATTTCTTAGCATCACAACAACAAAAAAATTGCGATATTCATTTTTTAAAAATCGCTTATTCGATGTACTCAGTCAGTATTGTGGCGTCACGACAAGTAGTAAGGCATTATCTCTCTGAGGCATTTTGAATTCCACAACTATTGATCCATACCAAAGAAAAGCAGAGTTCTAATTAACAAACGAAGGCCAAATTTTTAAAACAAAACTTAACAATTTATTAACAAAAGAATTAAACATTAAACACTTCCGATGTAATCACTTCATTTACGTGCAGATTCACAAATACACGCTCCAGGGCCCATTCTCGGCCCAACAACACAGGAGCCTAGCAAAACACGTCTATCCCGCTCGGATTTTATACAGCGTCTCCCTCTCCAATGTCTGGATCTTCAAAGGGGTGGAGGGGCCCGCAGATTATCGGCTGACAGCTCTTCTAGACGCCGAACTTTATTACATTCCGAAACGTTAAGTTGACAGCTTTAGTGGCTGCGTCTCTGTGAGGAAAATGGTTTTTAATCCCCCCCCCCCCGTGTTCCGAACTGGTGGAACCGAACAACACATTCCTTGAAAAACACGCAGCTGTGTTTTCCAAGCGCTTGTGGGGTCTCGGGAAAAAATAAGACCCTATTTCCAGTACGCTACAGTATATACACCAACACAACCCCATGTTGGAATCATATTTCACCGTCAACTGATGAATAATTCACAATAAGTGTAGATCGGAAGAATGGCTATATGAGGCGGTGAAAGGCAAAGTGGTGTAAGTCAGTAAGTCAAGTGGTGTAAGTCAAAAGAGTTTAACTACAAAAAATTCCAACATAAATTGAACAAATTATAATTCATAACAATTATTACAATACTGAAAATAATAACTATTTACAATTACACTATAAATTGAACATGGAGATTACATATTTGCCCTCAAAGGAAAAAAGTTGAAAATGTGACTTGCACCACTTTGCCTTTCAACGCCTCAATGATGCCCGTTCCTTTAAATCTGTTCTTTGTGCACTATTTTTTCAGTTTTTACAAAAAATATTACCAACATAATGCTCACATAAAGTGTCTTCGAAAACGTTTATATAAAGTTATCTCGTGCAATAAAAACGAGTACATGTTAGACTTTGAAAAGAAATATTTTAAATCAAAGATTTATTTCCAGGCAGGGATTCAATACCGGAAGGCCTTAGTTGCTATGTCGGGACCTGTCTGGTGCATTGGAAATTGGAACAAAGATACTTTCGAATAACCGTATTCCCTCCTGTCTATATAAAGTCTCATAAGACTCAATATATCCCATTTAAAAATCTGTGTATTCCAACTTATATAATTTGTCATTTTTTTTCTTTAACTCTGAATCCGACGCGCAATAGAAGCAAGCAAGGACGTGTTCATGAGGAAATTATTTTTTCCACCACTGCACCATAACTTTTAACATGCCGTATTTTTTGTGTCTAGTTATTTCCTACTTTTCAAGATGTCGGTGGATTGGATCGAGCACAAGAGAGCAGAAAGAGAACGCCACGCCATACGCCTTATGAGCTGCATACAGTTTCAGAAAATGACTGGAAAAGAAATAGCGCGATGCATCAAAACTCCTTCAGCTACCTACATAACCCGATTACCAGGAGTACAGAAAATGCTGCATTCTGCCATGTTCGTAAATACAGATTTTGAAAATCTTTTGAGTTTCTAGCCTTCCATCTTCATTCCTGTGCGTTTTGATCCTGAAACGATTTATTTGCGGCATGGAATTAGTGGCGTTGAAAACCATATGTAGTTAGAAATAGGTAAATTTTTATATGAACTGTAGAAATTTGTTAAATTATGAGCATGATTGCTGACGCGGCGATCTGCATCAGAATCAACACTGCCGTATAAGCTATCCGCTGTGGACGGCATATCTTATTGAATTACACTGGTTATGAAAAATTAAGGAAAAGTCACAAAAATAGCGATTACTCAAAAAGTTACGCGTAGAATTTAATGAAACTTATACACTTATACAACACATAGGTAGATATAAAATAGCATAAGAAGAAATCGCCAGACAATTATGGTGTTATAGAAACTAGCATATGTATACAATGAACAAATCGGATGTGTCAGTTTGGTATAGGAAAAGTACCTTTAATATGGCGTATGATCCCCCCGAGAAGAAATACAGCACATACAGCGATGTGTGATGCTGTCAATTATGCGGTGTATGAGTTCGGTAGGAAGTGAGAGCCATTGCTCTTGCAAAGCAGTTGAAAGCGTGGCTAGGGTCCTAGGAGGATTGAGAGCAGCTATACGTCGTCCCAAAGCGTCCCAAACATGCTCGATAGGATTCAGGTCCGGTGATCGAGCTGGCCACTCCATGCGCTGAATTGTTTCCTGCTCAAGATAAGCATCCACGATGCGAGCCCTGTGTGGTCTCGCGTTATCGTCCTGTGGCACGAAAGCAACACCTATTACCCCGGCATAAGGGCGCACCAAGGATGTCATCTCTATAGGTGTGAGCATTCACATTTCCACGGGGAAAGACATGGGGGTCTGTGCGTCTATCCAAAGAGATACCATCCCAAACACAGACACTGCCTGATCCGTATGCATCTCTTTCACGGATGTGTGATGGATGAAAACGAGTTCCAGGTTCTCTCCAAATCAAAATACGCCTACTATCGCTTTGGAGGCTAAACCTGGACTCATCCGTAAAGAGAACAGCCCTCCATTGATCACGCGTCCAGTGGACATGGTGACGTGCCCACTGCAAACGTTCCCGCCTATGGCGTGACGTGAGCGGGACGCAAATGGCTGATCTCCACGCAAAAAAAAACCTTCGTGAAGCCTTCTACGCCCGGTTGACGTTGATACCAACCTTCCGGAGCTTGCAGCGAGGGAGGATCTGTTCAGACGGAGTTCAGACGGAGTTGCGGTTCTATTCCTTCGTGCGCATAATGACAAATATCGGTCATCGGCACTCTTCGTAGCATATGGCCGTCCTTGGCTGAACCTCCTGGATGCCGAATCTGTGGTTAGAAATTGTTGCCAAAGTCTGTGAACCAAAGACGGACTCACATTTAGCCATTTGGCCATTTCTGTCTGACTTTTTCCTGCCTCTAGTCTCCCAATAGCTCGCCATCGCAGTTCTTCGGTCAAATGATGCCTGGAGGTCATTGTTACAATTTGGCTATGCAAGATGTCTAATCTCAGCCTTGCAGCGACAATTGTCGCCTTTCTCTGAGACATGTACTTTTATGCTCCTCGCAAATGACGTATTCTGACTGCAGCGCCACTATTTTGCATAATGTAATATTGTTCAGCACCTTTTACTTAACAACATATTCAAATTTCAAACAGATTGGCCTAGTTTTGAACGTGTTATCCCTCTTTTTGTGATTTTTCCTTAATTTTTCATAACTAGTGTATTTGCAGCATGGGCTGGACATTTCTGAAAAACGTCCATGTCCAATACACCATGTCGGCGTATTTTGAGTCCGAAAGCTTAACTGAAAGCGTAACAAACGTGGGGGGCGCTAAAAGAATTTGTGAAGGACAGTTTTAAGAAGCAGTGTTTCTGCTCTGGCATTTCTGGAAGGTTTGGGGATCAATCAAAAGGGAAGGTAAATGGAGAATATCATCATCTACGCTGAGGATTGGTTTGGTTTGGAGCGCTACGGTCAACTTTTTGCTACACGAAGGCTAATTAGATCGGGACCTACAGTTTGAAGCCGATTCCGAAAGGCTACAAACATCCATGCCAACAGTGGGACTCAAACCCATCGAATCTGAACTGAACGCTATTGCCCTAGCCGTTCGGCCATCACCTAGCTCTACACTGAGGAATAAGTCCAGATTGGTAAGCACTATACAATAAATCTTGAAGTAGAACACAGACGAAATAAAGATGAAATCAGTTTTATTCTAATAGACGTTCTCTATAGGTAAAATATTCTGTATCTTCATGTCTTTCTAACTTTAATCACATTATTGAGCTATGTACATAGGATGGAACTTTAATAGTAGCAACTAGGTATGTACAAATTATGCAGAAAAGTTACAGGGGTGAAACTTTTATAGACCTTCAAAGGAGTAACCACCATTGTTTAGCACCCGTTGCTAACGTCCTGGAAGCTGCAAGATGCCGTTGGTAGCACCTGATCTGTTGATCCTTCAAATGGAGCGGTCTACAGCCTACAGAATCTCTGGTGGAATCCACGGAGCGGTTCCTTCATCTTGGGTATGAGATCAAAGTCTCAGAGACTTATTTTCGGGAAATATGGGGGGACTGTAGAGCACTTCTCAGCCACAGAGAGGAAACACATCAGCCATAGTGTGCGGACAAGCATTTTCCTTCCAGCACGATGCAACAAATTATTTCGTACAATAGACCGGTAACTAAAACATGACTGTGTTCCTCTTGTCACTGTGGAGGCGTGTGATGTTTGTGGGGAGAGCTCATTCACTCTGAGGTAAGTTAGGATGTGATGTACGTGTGGCAGAAGCTGCTTTCATGGGTTCTGCTGCGTGGGTGTTCTACAACAGTGTTGCCAGTGCTCTACAGCAGTGTTTTAAAGTTCCATCCCTCGTACAAAGCTTTTCCAATTTATTGTTATAGGTAAAAAGAAGGCTTTCAGAATGTAATCGAGACTTTACTCCGTCAACCTTTCTTTAAAAACAGACAAGTTGTAAATATACAAAAATTGCACAGGGATACCGTAATAAGCTCTAATATATAACAGAATGACCATTTAACTCAATCAAGAAACTGTAACTCATAGATAAGAGGATTTAATGAAATTCAAATATGCAACTAAATGAAGGTCAAGGTCAAGGTAGTAAGGTTTACGGAGTTCCTAGCAATGTGAGGCATTGCACTGCTTTCACCTCCGAAAGGATAATGAATTAATAAACTTATAGTAATTTTCTGAAGTAAACGAGTTGCTAAACATTAATTTAGAAAAATCGCACGGCTACCGCCTGGATCCGTGATGGGTCCTAGCTTTGACCTGCGAAGAAAATTCCGTTTCCCCATAGAGCAGGGCTAAACCGATAACTGTGTGCTAAAGAGCAGATACCTTGATGATGACTTTCGCTAAAATGAAACGGAATGACGGCTTCCAGTCATGAGATTGGGTATTGGACCACTGGCGCCAGTTATAAGCAGGGCAGGAAACCAAAAACGGTTTCCAAAAAGTTTTTTTTTCAGTGTTAAAGGCATTATGTTAAGATAAAAGAAGAAATTAAAGGATTTAAATTTAAAAGATGTGGAGTCTAGCTTCGTAAGGAGAAGGGTCGACCAATTTCACGGGTCTTTGCAGTATGACGTGAAAAGGAAATTAAAATTTAGATTAAGAAGCTGAAGAAGAAAGAAAGAAAGAAAAGTAGGCTTTAGCAAGCTAATCATATGCATTTACAGCATATATCTCCTACGCTTCTTAGATGGTGGGAGGGAGATATCTGGACGGCGTAATGAAGTTTTTCGCCGAACTGAAGATCCCTCGATCGTAGGGAGGAACGCTGTGAAGAATAGGATTAGTTATACGAGAGAAACTATTGTAAAATTTGAAAGCCAGTCTTTTAGTTGCTGGAAGAATAGGTTTAACGCTTAGATCACGGTGAATCACGTCATTTCTGATAAAAATAGGAGCTTTAGTTACATAACGTTTGAAGACATAATTTTGGAATACCTGAAGTCTCCGTAATTGGTGGGTGGAGGCAGTCCCACACACAGAAGAGCCATATGTTAAAATGGGACATACATAACTCTTGAATAGCAACAGTTTCAGTTTTGGTGACAGGCGACTGTAATATGAAAGAGGGGGTTTAAGGGCGCCAATTACGTTCTTCGATTTACGGATAATAGTGACGAAATGAAGAATCCAATTTAATTTGGAATCTAGGATAACACCTAGGTATTTGTAAAAAGTTTCACAGGGTATGGGTAAACCATTAAGTAGAAAGTGTTTGTTTCGGGTGATAGAAGAGTTCTTAGAATGGAAGAGTACTGCAGCACTTTTAGAGGTGTTATCTTTAATACGCCAATAGATAATCCAATGTTCATAGATTCTGAGATAATTTCGAATCGTCCAAAATAGGCGGGATAAGTGTGAGTGTCAAGCAATGATGGCCGTGATCATCAGCATATAGAGCTATCTCAATATTGGGAGAGGATGGAATATCATTTATATATAGATTAAACAGTTTAGGGTCAAGCAAACTGCCTTGTGGTACACCAGAAAGAATTCGCCGGTGGGGGAGGGGAAGACAAGTTAGTATTGACTTGGACCATGAAAGTACGATCCGAGAGATAGATATGGAAGATTTTAACCAGTTGGGAAGGAAAATTAAGGTTAATAAGTTTATAGAAGAGTCCTTCATACCAGATTTTGTCGAACGCCTTGCAACTGTCCACGAAATTCGTACAGGTAGACTGTCTTTTAATCCTGGCACCTTGGATGAGTTCTACAACTCTCCAGAGCTAATGTAGTGTGGAATCCCGTCTACAAAAACCGAACTGCTCCTGTTGGATGACGTCATGGGTATAGCAGAACTCATCCAGGCGCCTGGCTAATACGAATTCGTAGACCTTTGAAAGCCCAGACAAATACTGATCGGTGAGTAGTTGGAAGGGTTAGTAAGCCGGCACGACAACAGCAGCATAGTAAACCAGCCTGAATGCATTTCCAGCATCCAGGAAAGTGATTAAGTAGAGAATTAGGTGAGACGGATATGTTAGTATGTTAGCAGGTAGGATTTTTAACGTTAAACAGGAGATATTGACTCCGCTTCTAAGATTGTCTGCAATGAGTTCAGCCTTTTGAGTGTTAGAAATGACCATTGAATTAAGTCCTTTCAGGGACGAAATGTGTGAGCGTGTCCTATGTATGCGTGAGGCTGTCCTCCACTGTTCTCAGAAGTCGTAAGCGGCTCTGTGTAGTCATTCCACCGTGTTTAAGTACTGTTCCTAATCTCTTTCCGAATAAAGGTCTGACATTTGTTTACTAAAGTCTTGACTAAAACTAATTTGCTTGTGAAAGTCTTGAGATTAGGATCGCGGGAAGCCTGCCAGTCTTTCTTAAGTGAATTTCTGTCTCTGATTAATTGTCTGACGTGCTCAGAAAGCCTGTAGTAATTAATCCATGTGTTGTGGGCTTACATGTCTCAGCATACGCCGTAAGGAGAGAATCTCTCAACTTGGCGACTGCGGCATCCGCCAAATCGACAGTGCTGGTTGGCGGCCAGTCAGGAAATCCTAACTGAGCCAGCAAGTAGGTGTAATCTTTCCATTTGGTCTTAGCAAGTAAATTAAGTCATTATTATGTCCTATTAGGGAAAAATATAGCTAATACCAGGCCTGACAAGGTAGGGAAATAAAAGCGCGCAAGAGCTCATAGGTTCCCGCGGGCCCTGCGTTAGGGCCTGTTCACATAGAATCCATCAGCGTCGGCGTTACTCGTATTGACATATTTTAAACTCATCACAGGCCTTCACAATTTTGTTGCAATCGTTTGGAGGTTTGTAACTGATTAAAAATATTTCAATACGAGTAACGCTGACGCTGACGGATTCTATGTGAACAAGCCCTTTGACATAGGAGCAAAAATTCCTTTTAAGGTCCTTCCATCATTTTTATAATTACAAATTAAGAAATGCGTAATTTTGAATATGATAGTAGATATCAAAATGCAAGGAACGCATTTTTCATTTTTTTTTTCAAAATTAAGTTTAAAAATAATAATTTTGTAATGATAGACATCCGTGATTTAATATCCTGAAAATTATTAATTAAAAGATTTCAAAAATTAAAAAAAATATTCCCTCTTTCTTCATATTTCTACTTTTAGATAGCAAAGACAGAATTCATAAATATTCATTCGCTAATGCGTAATCAGAAAAAATACCGAAAATCCCCGGTGCGAACTGATGCGCCACCTTAATAAAGACAGCTGTATCCATATGAAACAAACTCAGGGCCCGATTTAGAAAATTCTTGACTATAGGCACAACTCGGGATGGAGGCCCCTTAACACTGATGTGGGCGTAA
This sequence comes from Dolomedes plantarius, assembly GCA_907164885.2. Classification (NCBI taxonomy): domain Eukaryota; kingdom Metazoa; phylum Arthropoda; class Arachnida; order Araneae; family Dolomedidae; genus Dolomedes; species Dolomedes plantarius. Next base: position 68,788,858 of record OU015491.1, read on the forward strand.
CATTTCCAAAATTGACACATTAAAAAAAAAAAATCATGAATCATTGTGAAAGTACCATTTTACCAAGAATTGGCTATTTGAAGCATAGAAGCCTAGAACATTATCAAATAACAAAGAGCAATACAACATATTAACTTCATCATTAAAACACAAATACAATGCAACCAGAAAAACTTATTAATCCCTTTTATACACTATAACATACATATGATGAACTATACATATAACTAACATATGATGAACCAATCAATCAAATTTGAAAGGATATATAAAAAACTTCATCATTAAAACACCAATACAATGCTACCGGAAAAACTTATTAATCCCTTATATACTGTAGCGTACAGGAAATAGGGTCTTAATTTTTCCCGAAAACCCCACAAGCTCTTGGAAAGAGTAAAGGGTTGATTTCGGTGGTAGATCGGTCGGGAGAGAGCTTGATTGACTTGTATTTCGTTTCGGGTGGTAAGCCTATGCATCTACCTGTGGTTCACATGGGTATCACGTTTTTGTATTTTATAATTATTAGTAAGTGTGACCATGTTGAAAATCCAGATTAAATACACAGGAGGTTGATTTACCTTGTATTGCTTGTTTGTGTTATTAAATTGATTTTTTTTCTGTCATGCAATACAAAGGTATATGATTGATGTATTTTGGTATGTGTATTTAAGTGTTTATTAGTATTATTTTTGTTTCTTATCAGTGAATGAATATTGATTTATGGAATTTAAGTGTTTTTATTGAAAATGTCATCCCGTACAAAATAAATGCACTGAACGCGAATTTAATTGGTAAATAAATTTTCAAAATTTTGGTTATGTGCTTTGTTAAATTTTGGTTGCAACTTGAGTGTTAAAGGTGGTGCTGGCTATGTGTTTTTGTTTCAACTCCTCTGTATGCCGGTGCACAAACTGTGCTATTTGCCGGTGCACAAACTGTGCTATTTGCCGGTGCACAAACTGTGCTATTGGTGGTGTAGGTGTGGTCGACGGACAAACTTTTTCGTCTGCGAAGAAAAAGTTTCCTGGAGCGTGGAGGAGCTGTAGCGTACTGGAAATAGGGTCTTAATTTTTCCCGAAAACCCCACAAGCTCTTGGAAAGCGTGTTTTCAAGGAATGTGTTGTTCGGTTCCACCAGTTTCGGAACCCGTGGGGGGATTAAAGACCGTTTCCCTCACAAGACAAGCCACTAAAGCTGTCAACTTAACGTTTCGAAATGTAATAAAGTTCGGCGTCTCAAGAAGAACTGTCAGCCGATAATCTGGCGGCTCCTCCACCCCTTCTGAAAACTCCAGACACTGAGGGAGACGCTTGATAGATCCCGCACAGTGTAGACGTGTTTTTACTAGGCTCCTGTGTAGTTGGGCCGAGAAATGGCCCTGGAGCGTGTGTTTGTGAATCTGCACGTAAATGAAGTGATTACATCGGAAGTGTTTAATGTTTAATTCTTTTTGTAAATAAATCTATGTTATGTTTTGTTTTAAAAATTTGGCTTTCGTTTTTAATTAGAACTCTGTCTTTCTTTGGTATGGATCAATAGTAGTAAAAATTTTAAAATGCCTCAGAGAGTAATCAGCCTTGTCGTGATGCCACAATACCCTATAACATACATATGATGAACTATACATATAACTGTACATATGATGAACCAATCAATCAAATTTAAAAGGTTATATAAAAAAATTGTCATTAAAAAAGATAAAATAAAAAAATTTAATTGGAATTTTCTTCTTTTTTTCTTTTAAAGTAAAAAATTTTGGGGAGCCCCTAGGCCCGGGCCTACTGGGCCTAATGAAAAATCAGGGTCTGAACAAACTTCCTTCTAGTTCTGCTAGTTATGCATCACGTTGTATAAAACTTTCTACCACAATGAAGGTTTGATATGGATTGATATGGAAGGTTTGATATGGAGTAAGTGACAACTTACTAAAAATAAGAGTCAGTTCAAAGCGTTATTCCAGCAATATGGCCTCTTGAATTATATTAAAAGATAATAATTTCTATCTTATAAGCACAAATTATAGCTTTTAGTTTTTATTGTGTGCTCAAACCATAACTTTCATATTTATTATTTCAGAGTCATCGCTTCGAAAGAAATGTTAAACGGCAATGAATTTTCGACGAAATATATTCCTAAATAGAGTCTTTCGTGCTCTAAAGGCCTTTTGGTATTACAGGCCAAAGTATGTATTTGCTATTGTACAGACAATAATGTTCATAAATAACATTTAATAACTTCAGTAATAGAATTAAAAGGAAATGTGGACAATTTTTCGTAACTAGTCGTTTCTGTTTAGTGCATGTATATTTATTTAGCCCTCTAACTGAAATATACTACAATAACAATATACTTCATCGAAAGTTTTGGTTGCTCGATTCTGTATCAAGTTGACTTTTGTTATACGTGGGCTAAACAGCCAAATACATAATGCCGACTCGAAACATCCACTCAAACTTTGGAAGTGCTCAAATTTAAAATATGTTTGTATCAGTTCACCTCAGTCTACATCAGTGTTTCTCAATCTCTTTTGTGTCTCGACCCCCCGTCAATGGTAGCAACGCATCCTGCGACCCTCTCGCCCTTACCCACCCTACATATTTTCATTTAAAGGGCCTTTTAAGACAAAAGGGCAAATACTAAAATACATTTTCCATCATCTGAATTCCAACTAAATGTTTAATTAAAAAGTAAATAAAATTTGTCGAGATGGTGAACATTAAGAAACATCAATCGCTTAGGCAAAGGGTATGTAAAAGCAAGAACAGAACAGAACCTCAAAAATAATGCACCGGCCGGAAGGCCTGTTCGCATAGCAGTCAGTTAGCGGAAGCGCCTGTTCACATAGGAGTCAAAGGTCAAGGTCAAGCGTTTCATGAGGGATCTAGCAGCAAACTGAAGCAGTTAAGAGCTTTAAACCTCAATCGGAAAAGGGGGTAAAACAATCATAAAAGGGGTTTCTGAAATAAAATTCGTCAAAAGCAACCTAGAAATGGGAAGGGGGGAAAACGCGCACGAATCTATATAGATCAATCTACATTCAGACGTGAGAGTTGAGAAAACCTTTACCACAGGATGAAAAGTTGTAAAACGTCAACGACGTTGAACCTTGACGATGAGGAAAGTCCTAGCACCGACATTTATTAAAACAAAAATGGACAGGTTACAAAAAAATACAAAAATTACTGATACAATCAGTATTGAAGAAATGGAGACATAGTGCCGCCATCTATCGGCATGGAGATGAACGAAAGTCGAAACTTTCTGTGTGGAGGAAAATAAATGGATGATGAATTAAATAGGTAAAAAATATGAAAAATAACTGGACAAAATTAAAAATTTAAGAATGGCTAGGTAAGAAAAATGGTCAACCTGACGCAAGTCCATAAAAAGGACAGGATCAAGTAAAATTTAATTAAAATTAGTCACAAGTTGGGAAAATTTGAAAAGGCCCAAGAAAGTTTTTGGAAGAACCAAATAACGAAATTTGAATATCAAGAAATTAATCTTCTGTAGTCGAAAGCAATATGAGTTTTTCGTAGAGCAAAAATACTCTATCGATTGGGTGTGAAGCATTACGGATGGCGGGAAGGGTATCGCGGAATGCAGTAAGGATTAGTTTTTTGTCGTATTTGGCTTCAAAAGCGAGGAGATTATTAATAAAATCAACGTCCGAAAGATCCGGACTAGAATTTGTGGAGTGAATAGGGGCCGGGTGCTCCTGATTTCCAGCAACTACTTTTGCATAGGAAATCGATGGGTTGACCGTTTTCCTTGCCTGTGGGTAATTATCGTAATTGGCACCAACGGAGTTACTGACATGAGGAGACGGTATGGGGGGGGGGGGCGTTTTTGATTTTTCCCAGCTGGAAATTTGGGACATTTTCTATAATTAGCTGGGTGAGGACCACCGCAATTAGCGCAAGTGCAGTCCTACTCCGGGGATTTTAGGCAAAGATCAGAATTTGTTTGATGTGGGCCGCCGCAACATAGGAGTCCGGTAGCGGAAGCGTTAAAATATTGAAATATATTTAACCAATGACAAACTTCCAAACGATTAACAACGAAATTTTTAACACCTATGATTGGTTAATTTCTGTCTCAGTGCCATCTTTTCTTTTACGCTTCCGCTACCAGACTCCTATGTGAACAGGTCCTAAAAGGGAAGTTGGCGCTGAGACGGAAATAAACCAATCATAGGCCTTGACAATTTTGTTGCTAATAGTTTGGAGGTTTGTCATTGGTTAAATATACTCTTAGACAAAAGAAAGAGAACGCACCAAGGGGTAATGCATACTGGACACAAATTGATATGCATACAGGTTTTGACGGAAAATGCAAAATTCTAAAGTTTGTGCCCAATGAATTAACATGTGACGCTGCAGCGCATCTTAACTGCGCAACTGACAAGATATTAAAGAGGAGAAATTTCGATTCCAACTCATAAATTCTTTGCGAATTTCATTCCGCCAGAACGTGAAGAAACGTTCTGTCGTTTCTGAACGTTCTCCTCACGTTAAAAAATTACAGAACGTGAGGACTGAGCAATCGTCAGATCTGCACTTACAGCACTGGATTCATCATTATCATCGATCGTACGTGCAACTGATGCTTCAGTGACCGCAAGGACCATTCATAGGCGACTTAGAGAAAGGGGGCTGATCTCACGGCACCCCTTGCGCCTACTACCATTAACCTCTGTACATCAAAAAGCCTGTTTGCAGTGTTGTCGGGCACATTCGACCAGGAATGTCACTGACTGGAATAGAATTGTCCTCAATGATGAGTCTTGCTTCGAATTGAGCCCCGATGACCATTGAATACGTGTCTGGAGACGCCCTGGACAACGGTGGGATACTAACCTCACTGTTTTCCGCCACACGGGCCAACAACCAGGAGTAATGGTCTGGAGTGCCATTTCATTTCATTTCATAGCAGGACTCCTTTGGTTGTCATCCGCAGCTTCCTTACAGCACAGCGGTACGTCGACGATATTCTACGCCTCGTTGTGTTGCCCTTCATATCACGCCATCCTGGGCTTACATTTCTGCAAGATAATGCCCGCCCGCACACGGCGAGAGTTTCTACTGTTTGTCTTCGTGCTTACCCAACGCTACCTTGGCCAGCAAGGTCGCCGGATCTCTCTCCCATTTGTACGTTTGGAGCATTATAGGCAGGGCCCTCCAACCTGCTGGGGATTTTGACGATTTAACGCGCCAAATGACAGGATTTGGCACGATATCCAGCAGGGGGACATCCGTCACCTCTATCAATCAATGACAAGCCGAATAACTGCTTGCATAAGGGCCAGAGGTAGACCAACGCGTTATTGACTATTTCTCTTTGAGATGCTCCTTCTCTTGAATAAATCATCCATTTTTTCTCAAATCGTAATCATTTGTTTTTCTGTACGTGTACATCACATCGACCGATTTTCGTCCCATTCGGATAACTCCTCCTTGGTGCGTCTTTTTTTTTTTTTCTAAGAGTGTATATTTCAATATTTTTACGCTTACACTAACGGACTGCTATGTGAACAGGCCCGTATGGATTCAGAATTATATAACAATAAAAATAGAAAACACTTATCTAATTAATTTTTTTTCCGTTGGGGAAACTGCAATTGTAATGCCAAAAGTGACAACGGAGATTGATGAAAGACAAACTAACGTTTAGAATTTGTGAACTATACGTAGTAAGTAAGGGCGAATTTCATTTACCACCAAATGCATGCAGTAGAATTCTAACAAAGTGGGTTTGCATATTGAAAGATACTTTAAAATGCAAACTAAATGCCCTTTAAAAAACATCATTGCCTCAAAAGTTTCATGGTAAATAAATGTTGACAAAATTTTCGGTGAATTTCGTTAAAAAGTTATTTAAATTGAACCCCTTGCGACCCACAAGTATGGAAACCCTGGTCTACATCAAGGATCTATGCCTGAGCGAGTTCCTTCGACGAAAACTTTCAAAGAGGAAATTCGTCCTATTCAAGAGACAGAATAGAAAAATGAGAAAAACCTAACACACACGCTGCGTAACAGCTACATCAAAGAACCGATCTCACGTTCTGTTAGTTGTAAAAGAGCATTGGGAGTACTCATCTTTGAAACTTCAAAAAATAGAATTTTCCGGTTTAGAATTAGAAGTGAATTACAAAACAATTCATAAAATTTGAAGTTTTCTGAATCGTTTAAACCACTAGGGGCTTCGCCCTTAGGCTCGCTTTTCGTACGGGGCCTTCGGCCCCTAATAAGGCTTACTCGTAAAAAGGCTTAATAGGGAACTGTTAGGGCTAATAGTGAGAAACATAGGGGTGATTCTCGGGCAATGTAACAGCTTTCATCCATTTACTATTGTCACCCTTATGCTAAGGGCTTTTCATCACTGTTGAATTATCAGTTTTAAAATTCAATTAAAGATCGAAATTTTAAGATAGAGACTTGAAATGAGGTTTATATGAATAAGAAAGCTTTCAGCTTCCAGATGATGTAAATATTTTCTTTGTCAGATAAAAACTTGACGAGCATCGATATTCATCCACATGTGGGACGATATTTTTTGAAAAACTGTTTCATTTTTTGATGAAAATATTAGTCTGTTTTAAAATATTTTTAAACAAATGAGGTCTACTTTGAAAGAGAAATGTCTGTAGTCTTAGATTGTAAAAAATCAAAATTATACGATCATTTTTTGGCGAGTTATCGTAATCTGAAGATGAAAAAGTTAATATTTTCCCACAAAACATAAAATTTTAAAAAAACTGAAAAGTCCGACGAAGATGAGACATGTCTTACTTTGGTCCCCCTATTTTTCTGCATCCATTGGTATCGCTCTCGACCCCATACCCCCAGCGGTTTCGGAGGAGATAGCGTGACAAGCTTTTGAAAGCGGCGGCAGCGGGAGTTACTTTTTTTTAGAATAGAGAGAAACCGGCTCAAAATATTCCAATTACAACCGCTACAATCACGAAATAAAGAAATCAACACCTCTGTTAAGATCAGCTGACTCGGGCATTTAAATCCCCCGTCCGTTGTTTACATTTCTTTTCTTACTCCTATCTTTACTTCTGTCCAGTGGCGCACCCATGATTTAATCTTGGGGGGGGGGGGGCAGAGCCCCTAGACCCACCCCCTGGGTGCGCCACTGCTTCTGTCCATCCTCTGACTCTATTTATTGACATTGCTGACCCTATGGGTTATACTTTTCGACTTCTAACTCCAGTAGAATATGTACAAATAAACTTTTACAGTAGTCAAGTATTCGGTTTACTTTTGGAAACCACGTTGTTTGTGTTCTGTTCAATATCTTTCGCAGTTTTCAAGTGATTTTTACGGTGTTTTCTGTCTGTTTCTTTTAAATTTTATTCCCGATTGATTGCTATGGGTAGCAAACAGGGAATAAAAAAACTGGTAAGAGGCCAAAAACGCATAAATTCAGAGGAAATCAATTTACGAAGAAAACGAATGAAGGTAAAAGACTGAGTGCTTCCAGTAAAAAAATTAGTACTGATAAATGTACTTTGACATCTGAAACTGAATTCAGTGTGTGAGATAAGATATATTCAAAGATCTGAGTATGCTTTCATTATTCAAAAGATGTTTGGGAGGACATACCCAAAATGCAAACGAATCGTTAAATGCTGTAATTTGGAAATTATGCCCAAAATATCTGGCTCTGGTCCTGACGTAGTACAAGTATCTGTAAATGAAGCTGTTGTTCTATTCAATAATGGGCATATAGGGCGATTAAATACAATGCAGAAATTGGGATACAGAATTTGGGAAAATGCAAGAGCTTTTGCTTCAGAGTGACAATCGTCATATTCTACCAGCCAAGATTAAAGCTGAGACGGCTGCTCTAGAAGCAAGAGGAGCTAAGAAACGAGCCAGAATTTCTGAAACAGAAGCTATTGAAGAACACAAAGGAGTTTTTTTTATGCAGCAGGGGAATTTTAAAGTAGCTAATTTTTATTAAATAATGTTACAAGTTAAATTTTTACTTTACATGCATTTTTCTCAAAACTGTTTTTCTGGTTGGCACGCACTGTATACTAAAATGTTTTGAACATATCCTTTTGAAATGTTTAGAGCAAGTATATGATGTTATTACCTACAAACTCCACCTAATTTTACAGCAAAAGCATATTTATAAATTTTGCATACAATATTTGAAATGAATTTTTGTGGTATTTCCTTATATTTAAACTTAAAGTAGTGTGCACAAAATATGTCTTAATGTATAGTAAAATAAATAGGTGTAGGTGCATATATAATGTATTTATATTCTCAAAATGCCCAAATTTTAAATAAAATTTTTTATAGTTGTAAGGCTGTGTGGAGTAATTCAATACAAATTTGAAATTTCCAAAAGGTATATTAAATATCATATACTAACTGAAAATAAAGTTGCTGTTCTTTGATAAAATACATTTATATACAAAATGCAAAAACCAAGACAAATTAACTCTGAAAATTTGGCTTAAATTGGATATTATTTAAAGAAACTGTAGAGAATCGAAAAGAGTGAAATATGCTGGATTTTAGTACCTCAAAGGTGAGTATTCACCATATTAAATATCCAGCATCTTTATGTAAACAAAACAAAATTTTCTCTGCTTGTTCTCAATACAGTCAAATCTGTTTCAGATTTTGCTCAGTTACTCTTGAGAACTCACCGCAAATTATAGTTTACTTAAAAGTCTAAAGGTGCATCAATTGACATCACAGATCTACAATATTAATGTTAAGTTACGAGAAATTTTTCTAACAGATTAGCAATGTATATTTTTTAATTCTGTTTTTACATAAAGGTAAATGATTTTTTTTTTTTTTAAAGTGCAATTTTAAAATTTTTACAGGGCATGAAATTACTGAGTCTATCATAAAAAATTTTTTTTTAATTAAATCAATTTATCTTTATATATATAAAAAAAGGGGGTTTTGAATTTAAAGGTCTACTTCCAAATGCAGAAGCAATTCAAAAATTAGTATTAGCTGATCCATGATTAGAAAATTATTAAGAGGAAAATATCTCATACCTTACCATTGGGATTGAACATCTACGATGTCAACAGATGTACCTCTTTAAAATGTTACACAATCATTCCACCTGTTATTTAATATTTCATCACCTTGACATGTGGTCATCATGCATTAAAGCCCGATTTTGTCTTTTAATTGGTTTCTTAGCATTACTTTCTGCTCTAACCAAGATGTCTTGGTTTCGGAAGGACAACTAAGTTGATTGCTTTGAATTAATTCCAATATTGTTCAATTTTCATATTTCCTAAAAGATATCCATAGGTTTTGGATCGCAGATGGCCAACAGGTTGATCGCGGAAAGTCTATTGGGTACTCAAACCCACACGAGGATATTTACATTTTGACTTCAACGTTGCATTTAGTTTATAACCAAGTTTCTTCATAATTTTTTGCTTTGATTAAATAATTTTTTACAGCTCACTTGGAGTGATCAAACAATAAAACAATATGAACTGGGAATTCAGAACTATGCCTTACAATACAGTTAAGATGCTAACTAAACATGCAGGTAAAGCTCTTTGCTTATAATTTAAAAAATAAATAAATAAATAATTTAAAAAAAAGTACTTACATTTTTATTTTAGAATACTTTTGATCAATAATAAGAAATATCTAATTCAAAACTGGAACTGTAACATTAAGATTTCAATATTGATAGAAAAAAGATCCAAAATAAAACTTTTAAAGAAAACATATGTACTAAAGCAATGATAAGAAGTTTTCACTTGAATTTATACTTTCAGCTTTCAAGACTTTTAAGTTTACTCGCAGACATAGAGTTAATTATCTTTTACAACAACAAAGTCAATCAGAAATCAGCAAATGATTAGTATGTCATCACTGTTCAATTTATAAGAAGTTCAGGTAACAATAGGAAGTTAAAGCCTCTAACTTAAAAAAAATCCTTTTCGAATAATCAAGGCAGACATCTCTCTCATTCTTACCATACACAAAATCCAATTCATGCATATTAACTATGGCCATTGTCCTTTTAGTGCAGATAAAAATCTCATAGGCAAGGGAAATAAGAATGCTTATGAGGCATGTTCCTTATGAATGGCATTCCAGGAGAAATTGGAGATGAAACAAAAGTATTCGGAATAGATGAAGAAAATAAACTTCAACATCAGAATTATTTAGGTATGAAAAATGCAAATGATGGAATAAACAAACAACACAAGGAAAAAGTTATTAATACTGAAAAATATTGATGTTTTGTATAGTAAAATTTTCTGTGACTTTGAGAGTTTTGTGGCAAAATTATGACCCTTTTTGCTGATAAGTGAAATCAAGCACAACTTTTAAAAGTAACACAGTCAATAACTATTTTTACATATTTATTTTTTACATGACGTGTCTCCTTCCCTCTCACTCACTAACACACACACACATTATAATACATACTACTCTAAATGTGTTTTATTAGACATGTCAAAATCCAGCTTAGAGGCTAAATGTCTTTAAAATCAGTTTCAAGAATTTACAGTAAGATTTCCACAATCAACTACAGGGGGCAACTACATTGTTTTGACCCATTCAATAGATCAATATCAGGCCAAGGAGCATTGGTGCGATTGTCACCAAGTACAATTCACAAATGCCAGTAGGAGATATTTTACTAAATTTCAAGGAACTCTCAATCAGAGCAATCAATTAAAGTAGAAATGGCAGGCAAGTTTTAGAGAAATTTAAAAATAGTTGAAATACATCCTTTTCGTTATCAGTTAAGGTATGTTAAAACAAACTGATTATACATTGAGAATTGGATTTAGAATTAGATGAGGCAAGATTAGATAAAGATACATACTTTTTAAGAAGAGAAATAAATATTTTATTTATACATTTTTGATAGGAAATAGTGAAATTTGAGACAAAATCACAGTTAATTTTTTCTATTGGCATCATAGCAACAATCACATCAATGCTTCTTGACCTGAAGCTGATCTACTGAGTGGATTGAAACCTATGTCACCGCCCCATTTTATTAAATTGTGAATTATTAAGAAGACACCATTTTCACTGATTGTGTTTCCACAAGTGTTCTGTAAGTATCAAAAAACTAGTTCTTTAGCTATATTTTGAAAATAGTGTATTCAAATCAATTTAAAAAAAAAAAGATTTATTGACTGAAATTTATTTAATTACCCAAAATATCGAGCAAATGAGGCAGTACACAACCAAATCAAATTTAAATTACAACATACATGAAATGTAAAAGGAAAAATAAAACAAAATAATACATAGACATTTAAGTTATATCACAAATACTGTTACAGTACAAGTTGTGCTAAACTTTAATTTGACTGGACATACACTAAATCCATTTATTACACAGCTACTTTACTACTTTAAAAAAAAAAGAAAAAAAAAATCATGACTTCCTAGATTTAGTTTACAATTATAATTTTTTTTTTTCCAGAAAATTTCTCATTTCCAAGACTCAACAAAAGGAAGAAAATATAATAAATAAAAGGACACAAAATAAATTCTTTAACAGTTTAAAATATAGTCATGTTTTCATAGAAAATAATCTTTTCTAACAAACTAACAATTTCTAAAGTTCTATATTTACAAAAATGTTTAAAAATACATAAATAAAATGGTATGAGATTATCACTGTGGGAAAACACTACTGGTTTTAATGACTTTTCCTAGAATGTACTAAAGAGAAAATATTCAAAAGTAATTTTGAATGATAAAACTTATCTATTTATTAAAAATAGTTTCAGATACATCTTATTCATCTCCTAAACATACAGGATTTTTTAAATAAATCTTAAAAATTTTCCATTATTTCAGACTTTAATTAAACTTTATAAGAAATATTTCTTGATACAGATAAATCCATTCTTCCAAAAGATATTCAACATTCTCAATACTGGCTCTTTTTATACTGCTGAATTTCTGTCTTAGTATTGTGTCATGCTAAGCAGCAATCAAATTAATACAGCTTTAAAGCAACTACTGATCTTAGTACTTAATCACAGCATACCTCTACTGCAACTAATACTTTAGTATTAAGCATATTTATTGAATACTTCAAAGTAGCTACGCTTTTATTGTCTGAAATAAAAGGGAAAAATCTAAAATTTCAAATGAAATTGCACAAATTTTCAATATATCGATATCAACAAATGAAAACACAATTAGAGATGCTAATAAAAGTTAATAAATAATGAAAGTTTTGAAGATAAAAAAAAATTACCAAAATACTTTGTCTCTGATTTACTAAAACAGCTTAACAAACACAAGCTAATATTACATCACAATGCAGCATTAGTTAACAATTACTGACAGGTCTTATAGAGATATGCATAAAATCTCATGATAATGTTTGCTTAGATTTTATTACAATTTTATGAAATCTTCAATAAAACAATAAAAATTACTCATTGCTACACTATAGCTACTGCACTGAATTATTTAACCATGAAAAAAGCTTTACACTCGAGAAGCTTGAAAAATCCAGCTACTATTTAAATGCAAGTTAAGAAGAAAATGCACAAAATTTTGCATTTTAAACGCATTTTTTAAACCACAGTATAATTTTGGACCCTTTTACTTTAAAAAGTTTGAGATTTTCAAAAAAAAAGCTCAAGCTCTGTGGCCAGTAATAAATGTCTTTTAAATGTTAAAATTGTAATCCAACAACAGTGCATCTGATGGCAAGATCAAAATGGAATATGTCAAGTACCAAAAGCCTCCTTTGGACTTTTGAACAATGATTTGGAACAGTTATTGGTACTTATATTTTGATATTCACACGATAAAGCGGAAGTGAAAAGTATATGATAAGATGAGAATAAAGGCACATATCAGTCAATAATTTTAAGATGAAATGTATCCAGGCCTTATGCAAAATTTACCTTAGGGCTGTCACTACAGATGCAGATGAAAAAGATGAGATACTTTCCCAAAGTTAAAAGAAATAAGAACTATTCAAGTTTACCTCATGAATGAATTTTAAAACAGCTTTATACAATTTAATATATTGTCACAATGATTTTGATTTTTTTTTCACTCTCTCAGGGGGAAAAAAAACACTGTACATTACTTAATATACAGAAATATATTTTAAAAATTTCAAACTTTGAATATAGCATTTCATTTGAATATGCTTTAACATTTCTAAAAATGCAAATTTGCAATTAAATTTGTCAAAATTAGACTGAATGTATGCATTTTCTTGTTTAAGAACTGCTTTGGGTCTATTGTTCCATTCAAATTTAACTAATACTGAATATTTTAAACTTTAAATCAAAAATAAAATGTAATAAAAAAATTGGAAATATAAGGATATTCAAATATCTGCCTACATAACTATCTATGTTTCAGGTCTAAGAAAATATAAATTTCTTTACAATAGAAATTGATATTACATGCAGCTATATTTAAAGTTACACTCAATGGCAACTGCTAAACTGTCCACAAAAGTTATATCATGCACAAAAATACTGACACTTCCTTAAACCACAGAGATTTCTTAAATTATCAGTGCACAAAATAAGTGCAGAGGATAGGTATATATACATGAGTATCTTTAAGCAATATGTAACAATCACTACCTTTACTAGCAGCCTCACTGAATAAGAAAACTTCAAATATGAGATTACAAGTAATAAATAAATAAATAAATAAATTTACTTATATATATCAAAATCCATCCACAGAAAACAGAAGAAAAGAGAAAATGATGTACTATGTATTGCATACTTAAAATAAGTAGAAAAGAAGGTAATTCAGATAACTTTAAAAATAAAATTAAATAAAACCAACTATACTGATAATCCTCCTGCTAGTATATTTTAGTTATATATACATAATTGAATATCACCTCAAACATAAGCACTTTTTCAGTCATAACAAGCAAACAAAACAAAAAAAAAATGCAGACTAAGTAAAATTTTAAAAATTACTGATTCATCAAAAATAGCTAACAATTAATCATTTCAAGACCATTTTTATAAACTATTATCCACACATAAAACCACAGTAAAATTTTTCATTTTCTATAATGGCAGGGTATTTATAGAATCCTTTCCAATTTCCTCATAAATAAAAATGATCCTAACAGAAAAAAAATAAATAAAAATACTTAAAATACATACATTTCCATAAACAACTTATCCTGAATCCTAAATTGAGCACCTAAGTTAGAAGGATGAATTCATTAATAAAATGAAATTTTTATCTCTTTAAACTGTCTATACTTGTTTTAACTCCAAGCACAATTAACAGATACAAGATGTAACAAGAGAATAAAAATATCATTAATTATTTTATCAACATTATACCAGGCACATGAAAATTTTAAATAATATATTTCAATGCACACAAGAGAGAAAATTGCTCAAAAATAATATAGAATGACTTCCTGGACAGAAGTAACAAAACTGCTTTTTTAATCATATAAATTCACAAACACTTTTTGTCCCTTACTATAGTGCATTCTAGTTACTCAATTTCAAATACTAAAAAAGGATGTATCACTTTACTACCTAATCTACTTTGACTAGTTCATGATGCTGCATTTTCTGTTAAAAGTTATTCTTTATTTAAAGAATGACTTAAGGAGTAAGTTTCCAATCCTAAAAATAGGTGATCTCATTAAAGACTTAATCCAAACAAAAAACACATTCTATATAATTTTAAAACATATGGAAACACCAATGTTGTATACATAATCATGTCTCTAGTAGAGAACTTAAAAGTTACAACAAATAACAAATTAATCTGATAAAAAGATTAAACTAATGACCTATTTTTATAATGTGAATAAGTTTATAATTGTACTTAGAAGGTTGTGCAGTTCATATACATGCAACAATTTCATTTAAAATTTATATGTGACAATATGTATGGATGCAGTGGAAAATTCTAACATAACCTAAATTTTTATATGCAGATAAATATTTGAACAAATATATATATACAATTTTTTTTAAATTGGTGACAGCCCTAAGAATACGGAAAATTTTGCACTATGATTATAGCTGCACAACTTTCTGTATATAATTTAACACATTATTATCTTGGAGAATGCCCATGTGATCCACACCATACATAGGTACAGGGTAAATTTTTTGACTCTGTTTATTTTGCCACTGAAGACAAGCTTCAAGACTTCGTGCATTTACAGTACCATCTCCATTGCCAAACTCCAGTTGAGGAGAGTCAGGGAAGTCATCTTTTTTGAAATGTATTCTAGAAGGAAAGAAAAAAGGAAGAGACAAAAATAAGTAATATTCTTTTTTTAAGAGATAAATTCTAGACAAATATTAAAATTTACATATAAGTAGCAATAAAATTTCAAATCAACCTTTTTGTTTCAAACACTGATAGTAAATTTCCAAAAGCAATCAAAATATACAATTTTTGTAACATTCTAGTTTATTTATAAATTTTCCTACAATTAAAAAAAAAATACATTAGTGAGGTCAAAAATTTTTTCTTCTTTAGATTTTAAAATCTGTAACATCATGAAAAAAAAATATAAATAAACAAAAAAAAAAAAAGTTGAAACCAGGTTTGGTAAGAAGCCTAAATTCAGAGACCAATGTTAGTTATATTAAGCATTCAGAACATGCTTTTCATTAACACAGAAGCATGCAATTCTCAAATATACCCAAAGCATTCACACAGTTAAATAGCTTTTGTACTTCAATCAACAAATAAGATAAAATATATTTATACTAGCTTTTTATTTTTGAAATGTTTCTAACATTTTAGGGTATGACCTGGCTATGGATGGGTAAGCTTTTTGCTCACAGGGAATTTTTCAAATACATCCAGTTCTGTGTACTTGATTTATTTACAAAGAAACAAACTTAAGTTACATATCAGAACTTGTGGCTGAAACAAGTGCTGTCTGTACACTTTCTCATGAATAACACTTAGGGCTATTGGGTATTCTTTATAATATAATTCGCAAGACAATAACGATACAAAGGATGAATAAAAAATGCATTTGTCTCAGGCTATAATTCGGTCATGGCAGAAAAAAAAAAATTTCAAAACTCTACAAAAATTTTTCAAAACTATCAAGATTTTCATGAAAAGAAATAAAATCTATTATACTTTGCACTGATACTCAAAGAAAAATCCAAGTTATGCCAAAAGAAAACTTGCAAAAATGATTGTGAGTTCAATAAAGCATCTCGCAATGCAGACAATACTTACGATGCTTTACCCTATTACTCCATATACCATATTTTTTGGACTATATGACACACCTTTTTACACAAAAAATAGAGTTAAAATTAGGGTGCATCTTATGGTCCAAAGGTGACATTAAAATAAAACGAATATTTTATTATATATATTTTTTACTACACATATTTTTTATCTTTACTAGGTAAGAAATTGAAAATATCTTTATATACCTAACAAAATACAAAATATTCTTTTCTAAAATCCTACCATAAATTTGAGGTGATCTTATGGTCCAAAAAATACGGTACCTAAACATGCATTTACTGATAACAATGTATCAGAAGATTTGAGATACTTTGATCAATATTAGTATTAAAATAAAATATCCAACCATGAATCAGAGCTATGAGAATCTTATTAGAAATTCCCATTTGGGGGAAAAATGAAGTTTTCTCTGGCTTTAAAACCCAATTTCATTTTTGCAGACAATACCCAGATTTCTAGTTGCATACAAATATAGCTTACTGAAACTAGAGTCAAAAATTGAAATAAATAATGTTTACATACTATTAGTATAATTGATAAGAGACAGCAGAAATAAAAACATGATTATGTACAGAGTTAAACACATTTGGGTAATAGGAGCGAGATAATGAAATTTTTATCATATAATTGCTACAGCATGTATAGTATGTTCTAATAGTGGGTAACCTCTGCTTCACTTTGAGTTTCATTTTATTACATGCAAGTACATAACATACTAAATGGGATTTTAGTGAATTATGATAAAAATATTTCAAATTTTCAGTTATATCTCCTGATTGTCAATCACTGATATTTACAACCTATGTCCACACCCCACAACCAAACACTTTTTAGAAGACAGGGGTGATAAATTCATAAAGCTTTAAATTTTGTGTACCATATTTCACATCCACATTAAACTTGAAATCTATGAGTAGGCAATACTACAGATTAGGATTTAACAAAGCATACTACAGTGGTAAAAGAAACGTGTTGTTGAAGCATTTTTTAGTGCAATATTGAGAAGTTTGAAATTTTCAGCCCAAACACAGGTAGGGCGGAAATGTAAGGGGAAAAAAATGATACAAATGGGGCAGAATTTCTTGGTCAAATGCAGTGACAGGATAGCATGCCATAAGACAGTGAGAATAATTCAGTGTGAATATTTACGCTAAAGAATACAGGCTTTATTTATTTTTAATACAGCATTTTTGCTTTTAAAATAAATAAGTTTTAAAATTTTATACAATAATTGTAACAAATAACTAATCAAAAGGAATTAAGTAAATACTAGTCAAAGAATTAATTACTGGCATTTCCTGAAAATATTTAGCTGAGTTATTAAATATATGAACATTAAAAAAATTAATAATTATTAAACTATAATATATTCCACCAATTTTAAAAAGCACTTTTATTGGCATATCATCCAATTTGTAAAATATACAAAGAGAACAAATATAACAGTTTTATACACTAACAATAAAAACAAACAATTTATTAAAATATGAATAATAGAATTAAATATATATATATATATATATATGTACACACACCTTTCAATTGTCTGAGAGACATTCATTCCATATAAACAATGAATTTCAACACCAGGAGGATTTAATCCAATCGATGCATATTTATAGGTGTCTTTATACATTTCATACCCCACAGGAAAACCAAGATCCTTGAAGTATTCATAAAAGTTTGATATAGAGTAATTTTTTGAAGGAGTCACCACCAGGACTTCATCTTTCGCCCACAGTTTATCAGATGGTACCATATAGGAAAGACTAGGACAGGTACGTTGTTCTGCACGGACAGTATGCTGATTAATGACAAAAACACCAAGATTTTCCCCTGAAATCCAATTTTCTTCATTAAAAAAAAAAACATAAAATAGAAGTAAAGAAAATTGAAATATGCAAAGATTAAACAAATATGCTACAGCAGTTTTTTTAGTGACAAGTGGAAACTTCTTTTGAACAAATCTTGCAGTCAGAGTTTTGTTGGCAATATAAAAGTTTTTCCCCGTGAACATTTCAATTATATTACACAATAAATAATTTAGATGTTATGAAAAGATATATATTTCTTCCTTGTAGATATATTAAGTTTCACAAGTGACTTAAACTAAACTAAATAAAAAATCATAATAGATAATGTCTAAAAGTAATGCCAGTAAAATAACTTTTTTCTTTATCATTAGTCAATAGAACCTGCCATGTAAGAGGTAGTTTTTAGAAAACTAAATCCAAATGATTTTGAAACTTTGCATGTCTCAGAGAATCGACATTTCTTATAGAATAAAAAGAATTTTTAGACAAATAATTTAGAGTATTATTCTAACAGTGGAATGAAGTGGAAAAGAAAAGAAAAAAAAAAGTCAACTAGAACAAACATACAATGAAATAAAAATCTATATTAAATGTCATTCTTTTATTAAAACATCAAAAGCTAAAATATGTTTATAATTTCATTTTTTATAAGTCATATCTCAGAAAGGAAAACTGAAAAACAAAAATATTACCTGAGGCAAATGCTTTTAAAGCTTTAACAGCTCCACCCCATGCACCTCCAAGTGATACAAGAGCATGAACATACTTATCTTTCCATGCTTGAGTTTGCTGATTGAAAAGGTAGCTCAAGATTGGACATCCCATACTGTGGCATATAAAAGTAACTTTAGTTTGAGAGTTTTGCTCATATGTTTCTTCTGTCATGCTTTTAATATCAGTAAAGAATTTTCCCATCTCATCTGTAATTTAAGAAAAATATCAGTATAGAATTTTCCTATTTCATTTGTAATCTAAGAAAACTAGAGTCAATAAAAACTGGTATGAAATAAAAAAAAAAAAGGATATAATCACTGTATGTGTGTATACAGAAATACAAAAAAAATTAAAACTGAAATCCAATAGGTAGAGGGGGAAAAAAAATCAAAATCTTTGCAAAATTAAGTTCAGCAATCATATCATCTTAGGAACAGAATCAACATTATAATACCTTTACAGATCATTTCAGAAAGGTGTGATCTTAAAAATAAATACATCTACGCATAGGGCAATCCTTCAAACATCAGGAGAAAAATATCACGCAAGCTAAGTAGAGAAATGCAAGTGAAATTGGCTGATTGTACAGTAACTATAAAAATCCCACCTAAGAGATTTTTTATTATTTTTTTAAAACCCTTAGACAGTTGAGTTTTTGCCTTTCAGTTCTTCTCCCAGCGTTAGATTTTTTTTTTTTTGTAAGCATGTTTAGAAGGTTGCGTGTTTTGAATGAACGTTCGACAATGCAAGTTCAATACAGTTAAGTTATTTAAATCAAAATAAATAGAACAAAATAAGTGAAACATAAAATTTTTAAGAATACATATATTTATATAATATACATATTTTTTTTTGTTCATAAATTTCTTATAGTACGATATATTTTAAAGCAAGGTGATATGCATAAACCCACTTCACAGTCTTTACACCATATAATCTATTCATCACTTAGTCCACTAGTCTTTTCCTCCCTTTTTTCATGGAATAAATCTGAATAGTCACTCTCAGAATCACTTGAAATGTCAGTTCGAATAGCCAGAACTTTCAAAAACCTAAACTCTCTCCATTTTATATTGCATGTATTCTCATAATAATCACCTAAAAATCTACTTCTTATCAAGAGAAATTATATTTGAATGCCATTAAGTGCTGCCATCTATTGATGAATGAAAAAAATCAATTTAGAATGCGTTAAATACATTTGTAACATGCAAAACATTGGAAAATCCAGATAGACACATCCAGGGTGTCCATAACGCTGGAGGAAAGACTCTGATGAACACACTGAGCACATTTGACATGGTCTACGGGTTAAATAATGCTGTAATTGTTCAAAAAACAACATGTTTGAAAAAAGTTAAAATATTTGAAGTGACACATTTTAACAGAATTAAAATACTTAAATAAATTTAACTCATTAAAATTATAAAAACAGCTCAACAACAAAAATAAATATTTGAACTTGACCAGTGTGGAGAGAAAATAACATAACTCAGTATTGTTAAATACTTTAATGGTTATAAAATTATTAATGAGGTTTGATTTCAATTTACTTTTTAATAAATATGAAAAAGGCCTGGGTTTTAATCTCTGCTATATTTATTTTTTCTTATACAATATTTACTTGGGTATATTTATGATTCCACAGGGTGATAGAATATATGTTATATATAGAGAAACATTAGGTTCATCTAAGTAAGTTATTGCTTTGAAAAATATATTATTAAAAGTTGAAATGCGAAAAGTGTCTATATAATTTAATTCTGTTCATGAAGCTTAATTTAGTAACTTCAACAAAATCTGCAAAATCCTCTAAAAATTCTCAGTATGAAGTCCATTAAAGTATTTTTAACAGTAACATATTAGCTTGAACAAACTATACTAAGAATCATTGATGTGTCTAGAGAAATCTAAATATGATTTTTCTTTAAATATTTGAAATTAAAAAAAGAATTTTTATTATTATTATTATTCCTGTCTGAATTCCACTTATGAATCTTAACCTAAATCAGAAAACTTACAATTTATACCTCTCCATTTATTTATCCATTCATTTGCTTGATTAATACTATGTGAAAAAAAACCAGTTAATTTAGTAACACTATTTAAAATGATTTTCCATCAGAAAAATTCTGAGCAACATATTAAAAGTTTCCAAACATGCATATGCATTTTTAAAACATTAGAATATTCATTTTTGTCAGATGTTACTAAGAAACATACAGAAAAAATAAGAAGAAGAAATACAGCATGATAATAGTTGAGTAAAATGAAAATTAAAAAAACTTACTTGGAGCTCTTCGATAATCATAAGGAGCACCTCTGATATCAACTCCTCTTTTATAGCCAAGAGTCACCAACTTGTCCACGATATATTTGAAATAAGCACCTGAAAATTTTCAAGTATATAATTTATTTTTCGGAATCAATAATCATGCTTTAAAACTCATGCATATACAGTGGACGCTCGTTAATTCGAACTTTCGGTTAATTCGAATTAATCCAAAGGCCCCCAAAAACTTGTATTGGAGTTAATGTTAAAAATCTCATTAATTTGTACTAAATTTTTATCACTTCGGTTAATTCGAACTAAAAATTTGACAAAAAAAAAATTCTTTTTCCTCGTTTAATGGAGAAAATACACATTGTATTTATTATTTTGTGTGTCAAAATTTCTTTTCAGAGTAAAGAGACACATACCTGTATTCCTAGACTATTGTATGTCGGCTAAACGTTAGTAGCTATTGTCCTTCTTGCTAAACGGAAAAAGCAATTTTCCTTTATTTGGATAGATTTTCTTAGAATTTCAGAAAAACTAGTCTTTACTACAGATTCTAGGGAGCTGCGTCAGTTATAACTGCAGTGCAGACAAGTTAATGTGGTCTAGTTTTTCTTCCTCATTCTGTGGTGTGAACGTGTAAAAATTCAGGATGTCTATACGTGGAAAGTACAAAACCCTAACTTTGGAGACAAAGGTAGAAATTTTAAAGAAAGTAGAAAATGGCGAATGTAAAACAAAGTTAGCAGCTGACTATGGAATTTAAAAAAATGCCTTGTCAACTAATTTGAAAAAAAGGGAATTTTAGATTCATGGGAAAAATCAAAATTTGCTAGAGGAAGGAAACGCATGGGAAATGTGTCCCAAGAAGTTCTAGAAAAAGCTCTACTGCTATGGTTCCAGGATGTTAGATCTCGAAATTTTTCGATAAATGGACCTCTAGTGCTGACGAAGGCTGATGAATTAGCAAGTCGAATGGGATTGAAGATTTTAAATGCAGTGATGGATGGCTTTCTCGATTTCAGTCAAGGCAGAATATTTCTTATCAAACTGTATGTGGCCAAAGCTCTGATGTAAACGAAGATGTATGCACTAATTTCGGTAGGAAACTGCAAGGGCTTTTCTCTACTTACCTGCCGAAAGATATTTTTAATGCGGCCATAATGGACTCTATTAAAACTCTGAAAGCATTTATTCAGATGGAACCTTCCTCTGAAAATGAATTGAAATGCTTACTTCAAATCGAGAATCTGGCAGAACAATGTAGGCATCATAAACAGAACCAAACATCCATTTTGCAGTTTTTCCCTAAAGTGCAATTCATATTTTTAATAAAAGTTAACTTTATACTGCATATCTTCTGCTTCATTTTATGATTAAGGTAAGTCTGTATTGCTTTTTAATATGTTTAACTTTAGATAACATAGTATAATATATTTTCTGGGGTTATACATACTAGGATATTTTCTTCTTCAGTGATACACATTTAAAGTTATATATTTTCTCTTAACATCGGATAATTCAAACTTTTTTCTGAGAACCTTTGAGTTTGAATTAACGAGCGTCCACTGTATATGCAAAAGAATATCAGGCATAACATAAGAAAGGAACCAGAATTTCATAAATATTATCTTTTTTTCATGCCTTTTATACAGAAACAATGACTTCATTTATTTCCCTTGGTTTTTTAACTATGGCAGTTCATTATACAAGCCTCTCTCTAATTAAACAGAGAATAAATTGTTCTTCAGACAAAATCTTTCAAGCAGAAAGTTTATGTGTCACCACACAGTAGAAAAAATTTCAAAACAATCAATTCAGTTTAGAGGGATTTGTTTTGGGTCTAAACACAACCAGCACAGCAAACTGCAATAAGACTTTTTCAAATGAGTTTGAAATCTTACTTGTCTAGGTCCCCCTTTTTTTTTTACTTAATATTATCTAAACAAGGAAGATTATATATTTAATTAAGATTTGTAATAGAGATAGAGGTACAAATATTTTATATGTTTAATAATTTTCAAGCACTTAAAGAAGAGATTGAATAAAAATACAATTGCATGCTTAAATTATTTTAAAATTTCAATTTTAAAATATATATATATACAAATTTAAATTGACTGAGAAATCAATCTAAATATTATTCTTTGTTTTTATTATTAAAATATAAAGGCTGCTACCTCGTAACGGCATACCGAACGTTGTTTCTTTTAGAGACAATTCAAAGATGAATGACCCTTGAAAGATGAATAAAAAAGAACATTGTTTACCTATCAACCAGGATACTTTAAGAACCAAATTCCTAGATCTCTTTTCTTTAAACAAACACTCATTTTTTTTTTTTCTCCCCTAGTTATGATCATAGGAGAAATAGTTCTAAATATATACACAACTGCAGAAATCATGTGTTTTTTAATTTAATAATCATATACTTTTAGTGATAAGATTATTAAGACAACATGTTACAATTTTTACAAGTGTCCTATTCTTTAAAAATTCCATTTCATGATAGGATGATAAAACTGACATAATAAAAGTGGTTAGATGACATTTATTTTAACTAGCTTAAATGTTTTACTGAACAGAGCTCAGATTATTGAAGTAATAGAGGACAGGATCAAAAGACAAACATTTATCACAACCAATTTTGTATACAAACATCTAAATAATAAAAAAGGATACAATTCTTGATTAAGAAAAATACATTACGTAACATACTCGGTGTTATTTCACTAGGATCTAACCATTCTACACTTGAAGTATTTCCAAAATCAGGCACTCGAATGTCTACACCAGGAGAATTTAAAGTAGTTCTGGTCACATTATCATAGACCAATCTAAATAAATCAAAAAATGGTATGTGAGATAATACAGTCATATATACATTCTATTTTTACTTATGAAGGGATAGAGCATACTGACATATCACAAACCATATTAAATATCTGATAGAAGACATTTTCACAGCATTATATAATTAATCAAAACAAAATTTAGTTATAAAGTCACAGCTTATTGAACTTAACTGATTTACATTCAGTTAATTTACTGAGCTATTCACTTGAAAATGAATGAATTTACATCTATCATAAATCAAAAAAATAACAGCTTAATGTAAGCAAGAAAATTTCACATATATATATATCATTTTTAATTCATATTTAACCATAATTGTTATACCTTACAGATAAAAACTTTGAACATTCTCACTGCGAAATTTGAAATATGCATAGATATAAAATGTGTTTTTAACTAAAAAATTAATTAGCAATACATCACTGATAACAAAAATCTACTAAAATACTCTAACAAAGTGCTTGTTATATAGAATGTAAAATCTTAATTATTTCAAATGATTTGATTCATAAATGATTCATATATGAATACATTCTCACTGCAAAATTTGAAATATGTATAGATATAAAATGTGTTTTTAACTAAAAGATGTAAAGGAAAAAAATTAATTAGCAACTCATTGATAAAAGAAAAAATTACTAAAATAATCCAACAAATGCTTGTTATATGGAAAGTAAATACTAAACAAGTATTTCATATGATTACCAACTAAATAGGTTAAAAGATGACTACATAAATCAAAAGAGTTTATTTGTAATTTGAGTCATAAAAAGTCATTAGTATATACCATGATTTAATATCATACTATCAGTTTTAAAAACATTTACGATTTCATATACAAAACCCAATATATAACCCATGCTATATCCTTTTTCGTTAACAAAATACATGAAAAATTAATCCAGTCTTCATGCAGATTTAAAATTTTATGAGATAAGAAAAGTTGATCAACATGGGTTGTAAAGAGTTCTTGCATAGCAACTCAATGACAAAACATGAAAAAATAGAGCATTCTTAATATTTACCTCATATTGTCCACCCAACAGTCTAAAACTAACGGAACCAAAAGTTCTAAATTCAGCCATAAGCTGAAATAATCGTCTGTCTTTTTGTTACAAAAATAGTGCACAATATCTGATTTGTTCAACTTAGCTTCCAGCTGACTTCCTCCATCACCAGGAACTTAAAAAAAATAACAATAATAAAATTTTAAAAAAATAATAGCATCTCAAGAAACAATCATTTTCATAAAATGAAACTTATGAGCACAGTTGTCTTTTTTCGTCATACGTCAGCGAACGCATGTTTCTAGTCATCAGCAGTAATTCTGCAAGTGAAAGGACTTGGTGGAATTAAATAAATACAGATAAAACTATACTGAATGATAATTAAACCAAACTTAAAATCAAGAAATCGGAAGAAAAATATGCGTTCACAGAAATAGTAATTTACCTTAAAGCCTTATATCACAGAAGTACGGACAAATTACTTAAAGAACAATGCAAAGTATTATTTTTGCTAAAATATGCACAGCGTGCTTACAGTACTATTAGGATCAAGACGAGTGAATAAAAAAGCGCAAATTAATAAATAACATTGACGAAAATATACATAACACTTACCCAAAATAACAGGACTGCGTAAATTAGCTTCTCGCTTTTTTAAAGTAAGAGCCGGTACATTCAGAGGAAATATACTTAGCAGCGTAAGAAAAACTACGCTTGCTGACAAGATTTTCACAGGAGACCAACTGACCATTGAATCTCTCAGTTAATAACTAATATAAATATTAAAAGAAAGCGAAAGTGTTTTGTTTATCTCAACACGATGCGCTCACAGCGAGGACTAGCCACAGCTCTAAATACAGATAGATATACTATACCGCAGAGATGTTTCCCTTTCCCACCGCCTCTCGCTTTCGTTCAACGTAGGTTTTAAGCCTTTTATTTCGCATCACGTGAGTCAAAAATGGTGCGATTTTACGTCGGTCATTTATCGGCACTGTTATCAGGGGGGAAAAGATAATCTACTGTCACAACAATTATTATCAATAAAGCTACCGTAACTATAAGATTCATTCCTTCACAATATTTTTCTTGTCTTAAATACAAAAACATTGATATCATTGCTTGTTAATTTTCTATATTATGCTGAAATTTCAAAACCGCCGGGCTTCCAAGATTAACGAAAAATAAAAAGTCTTCAAGAATAATTTACTCTGTCGATTGAAGTAGTATAATCAAGCTAATATCATAAATATTAATTTCTGCGACGTACTATTTATTAATACATCGCAGAATATTAATATGTATTAATGTATATAGCTTTGTTTTGTTCAACTTTTTGCTGCCTTTAATGTATATCTTTTGAAATTGTAGCTCTTTTCTATACAGAAAGGGAATAAATTCAAATTCGGTAATTTTCAGATGAACTTTTCCATTTTCCTTGGCCTTGGAAGTTAGTCATAGAAGTTATTCCCAGAAGGCTGTCACCGATCGATACAATTAAAAACAGACAGTAGCTGCACATTGAGATTTTTATTTATTTATTTATTTATTTATTTTACAAGCAGAAAAATCTTGTAATAAAGTTGCAAAATTAGTATCTAAGGGGATGAGAGTGATGATCACTTTGATTTTTCTCTAATGCACCAAGACTGCGGAGGCTGTCCAAGCGTATTAGAGTTTGTAATAATGAAGATACCACTTTTTAAAGTTTTATTCTCATTACGTAGATAGAAGAAGGCTTTCGGGTGTCTAGCACTCTAAACTGTTATTAGGTGGAAAGTGTTATTGAGACGTAAAAGTGTTGTTATGTGTGACTTTGACTTGTCTATACAGTTAGGGCCTGGTCACATAGCAGTCCATTAGCATAAGCGTAAAAGGAAAATACGCCATCGGAGTGAGGCGGCCATCTTGGAGACCTTTGGAGAACAAAACTAGGAAACCCTATGGAGATTTAGTATTGCCTCCTTTTTGCGGAGACTCTTGCTCGAAATCTATCCATACTTAAAGAAATTTCTGCTATGTAATCCTTAGTTTATTTAAAATCTACGATTTTTGATAAAAATTACGCCTGGACACGCTGTTTTTAATGAGGAAAACAATAAATATTATTCACTTTCGAATTTCACTTTGCCAAACACTGCCTAGTAGGCGATAAGCGTATTGAAATAGAAAATTATGATAACCCTTGTATGGTAACCTTCTAAATAAAGATGCCAAATCATTTTGGGATTGTTTAAATTCATTTCCGGTGTCTGTTAGCCGTGTGCATTGACGACAACTTACGATATTTGTTATTTTTTCAGCGGGAATTTAAATTTAATAAAACGAGGGCAAGATGCTTTGAAGTCCATTGGTGCACCCAGGGGGGGGGGGCGGGGCAGGGGGCCCTGGTCCCTACAAAGAAGTAGAAATATTGATATTGCATTATAAATATTTTTATCCATTCATCTCGCTCGCCCCCCCCCCCCCCCAAGAAAAATCCTGGGTGCGCCACTGAGTAGTACTGTCAATTCATCAAACCCTATTTCAATCGCTACAGATTATTTAAAACTTCTGAGTAGCTCATTTTTCGGGGTTTACTACAGCCTTTTTTACCTATCCGTGTTTTCCAGTTTTCTTTACTCAGCAGTACCTTAATAAGCTCGGATAATAGGGTGTTTATTGTACTTCGCATAAGCTTTTTTGAAATGTGTACTCTGACTGGATGGAATAATAAACAATAAAAATGTTTCAGATTATTAAAAGAGAAATATGAGTAAACTGTATAAAACCTATGGGACTTTACAAGTTCCAACGGTTCCTAGCAGCATTTGCAATATAGGCGTGGCAGATTCTGGCAACTGTCGGGCTCGTATTTCGACGCAGCCATTGAAAACGCGAGAAGAGAAGCAATTCAGTGCGCAGAAATCGCTGCATTTTTTTTACCATGTTTTTATTAACTCGCTTTCTTGTTTGTGTGTGTGTCCGGTACAAATGTTGCAAACGATTTTTAACTAACTTCCCGACTAGCTAGACTTTTGAAACTTTTAGAATAGCTCAGAACACGATGACAATGCATTATTTTAATACTTTTAGACATCTTTAAGCAGATTTGTATTCTCTTTCAGTTAATTTTGTTTTGTAGACTGGTACAGCCATCTATCGTCCGAAACGGGAACGGAAAGTTAAACCCAAGTTAACTTGCAATTAACTTCATTTTCTTTCAAGTTGATGGGATAATTCATCAAAAAAAATTTTTTTAAGTATTTATTAATACATAGAATTGTCAAGTTTATATGATTCAACAGAAAATTTAAAAACATGGTATATAAAAAGTTCTTTTTATCTTGTAATTATTGGTATTAAAGAAAGAATTTTTTTTCTAATGGCAAGGCAAGGAAAAAAGGAAATACAAACAATTTCACATAAGTAACATGAAAGTAAATGACTGCAGTCATTCATTACCTTAGACAGTCTCTGGCACGCCAATATCGGGCGGTCTCGGAGTCACAACCAACAAGTGCTCCACAGCGACGCAGATGGACTCTTTTCATGGGTTCCATAAGATCACGAAGTGGACAGAAAGGCTTGGCAAATACACCATCCCGATGAAGATGCTCACCCAGACAGTCATGGCCGGCCTGTCAATTAGGGATGCGACATCGATGTCGATGTTTTCAAAACATCGATGTTATAAACATCGATTTATTGAAGCCGATGTTTTTTTAACATCGATGTTTTGAGCTCGATGTTTTGCGTTGTTTCGATGTTTTTTTTTAATGAAAAGTACCATAATAAATAAAAAAAATTAACCACGTAGCATAGTTTCGGCACCCAGTAAATGTAAGTCTGAATTCTGAAAAGGACGAATACAAAAGGGGGGGGGGGACTATACTTTAGGAACGAGACAAATGGCAATCAACAACCAATGAACCAATTAGAGCGCTTGGAATGTTTTTGACACTCCAGAACCTTTCTTGGGGTATTATTTTATAAATAGTATAAACACGAGAGCGGCCGTTTAAGTTTTTGTTTTGTTCTGTTTTTATATAAGTTAACGTTAATGTTATTAGTAAGATGCCTCCCAAAGTGCCGTTTGGAAATATTTTTCCAAAACCTCTGACAAATTGGTGAAATGGAATATTTGCCTTAAGTCCCTCAAACTTCTCGAAATACCACGAATTTATCTGGACATTTGAAGGCAAAATATGGTGATATTTACAACGACTATATTGAGTCATTAATGAATCCCAAGGCAAAAAGTAAACCACACAATCCAGATGCTGCGGCCCCAGCCATTCCAAGCATTTCGGTGACTGAAACGGAGCATAGAGAAGAATCCGTAAGTCCGTATTCCAGTATTCCTAGGTTCCATCAAAAAACTTTGATAAACAGTTTCACAAATGTGATTACTTTTAAAGATGGTAGAGATATGCACAGCAAAATTTCTCAAGCTATTCTTTACATAATTTGTAGAGATTCTCAGCCGATTTCAGTCATTGAAGACGAAGGTTTCAAACACTTTTTAAAAGTAACTGTGCCTTTATATACTGTTACATCACGATGAACAACGGATTCAATGATAGATCATAAGTACGAAACAGTGTCATTTATGTTAAAAGAGCGATTGAGCAATGTCTCAAATGTTTCTCACAACAGATATTTGGACGGAAACACCGATGTTCAAAAACATCGATGTTTAAAAACGTCGATGGTTTTGGGGCTATGTTTTATTAGCATCGATGTTTTAATATTGAATATCGATGTTTCAAAACATCGATGTTTTGTTGTCGATGTCGCATCCCTACTGTCAATAGCCGAAACGAGGCCACTGTGGCTCGTCGTGGGCTATGTGGTAAGCAAGCGAGATCTTCAAACCTCCAACGTTTCGTCTTAATTCTATCCAGTAATTTCAATTGGTATCTATTTCTCATGCAGGGCTGGCGCTAGGGGCCTTGCCCCTGCCTGGGGCGGCAACCTTAGGAGGCGGCAAGTGGGCTGCAAAATTAACTAGTTTATGAAGAAAATGATTAAACCAAGATTCATTTGAATACTTATGAAAAATAAATAGGTGGACTTTTAATAAAATTTGCTTTTAATATGTTTTACGAAGTTTTAAGTATAGGTACCCACTCACTTCAAAAATCCTCAAGTATGAGAACGACATAAGAAGGTTGAGGTATGTAGTTTTTAAATAAAAACACGTTTTGGAAAGATGAGTAGACTTTTCGTGTATTAAAGACCAAATCCAAAACCGAATGAAAAATACTGAGCAATATAGATAAAATATCAAAGTATTTCAAGGAAACCGCTCACAAACATAATAAACTCCCGCTTAAAAAGGCTTAAAAATGTATAAAATAAAAAAATGACCCTTTTTATTATAATTTAAATAAATGGACACACATACAAAGTGCTGTAAAAGAATTTTTTATCGTGTGTTTTAATTTGTCGGTATGGGGTAACGAAAAACCAGTCATGACAAGCTGTGACACGACTTTTACGCTAATATTATAAAAGGAAAAAAGGCAGTTCGATTGTTTTATTTATGCAATAATTGCCTTACAGGCTGGTTACTAGTGAAGTAGAGTGCGTTACATACAATTATTATTTGCCGTGAGTTTTTGAAAATTGTGTCATAAAGGGTGTTGTAAAAGTAAGGTGAGTAGGTAATAATTAAAAAATAGGCAGCTTTTCTAAACAAATATTTTTATAGCTTCTACATGATGTTTTTGGAAAAACTCTCAAATCCGTCAATTTTTTGGCCACTTTGGTGTTTCATGCAGTAGGATACATCTCCTATGAGGGGTAATTTTTACCCCTCTTATTTAGATAGGGAATATGGGCCGAGTGGCACCTTGTTTTTAAGGGCCCTTAATTCTTCTTACTACGGTCGATTTTTTTTAATAAATCGTTTGAATAGTTTTGATATACTAGTACAATCAACAAGTTCGGGGACTACCCTCCCCCCTCATGCCCGGTGTGTGGGCGAACCGAAATAATGATATGGTTTGCAAGTCTTGGTTGTCTGCGCACGCGTGAGACGTCACATGACGCTTTGCGCAGCTGCTAAGGCGCGCAGTTCACCATTTGGCAGCAGACTGTCAGCCTTTGATGTCGATGTAACAAAATGTCCTTTTTGTAGCAACGTTGCAACATTAAATTCTGCTACAAATTAGGAAAACCCGCTGCAGAAACATTACGGTTACTGCAACAAGCGTATGGAGACGAAGCTATGTGCAGATCGAAAGTTTTCAAACGGTACAGCTTGTTTAAAAATGGGAGAGACGCTGCTACAGATGATCCTCGAAGCGGGCGACCAGTGACCGCACGAACGGAGGCGAACATCCAACGGGTCGGAGCAGTGATCAGAAGTCATCGCCGGCAGTCAATCGATGCAGTGGCCGAACAGACTGGCATTTCGCACGGAACATGTCACACGATCCTTTCTTTGGATTTGCACATGCATCGTGCTACAGGGCAAATTGTTCCTTGCAATCTCACCGATGATCAACGGACTGAGCGCTGACAATTGCGGGTGACCTAATCAATGCTGCCGATAATGACGAGACATTTTTGTCCCGAATCATCACTAGGGACGAAACATGGTGTTTTCTGTACGATCCGCAAACCAAGCGTCAGACGTTCACCTGAAAATCGCCAGTCACCACAGTCGAAAAAGTTTCGAATGCATCGCTCGAAGGGGAAAGTCATGCTGGAGCTATTTTTTGACATGAAAGGCATCGTACACTACGAGTTCATTCCGCAAGGTGCCACCGTCAACAAAGAACGGTATGTACAGGTTCTTCGTCGTCTCCGGGAGGCAATCCGTCGTAAACGTCCAGACGTTTGGAAATCCAACACGTGGATGTTGTTGCATGACAATGCCCCGGCGCATCGATCCCTGATGGTGCAACAAGCCCTTGCTAAACACGGCACCACAGTTCTACCACATCCCCCGTATTCCCCAGACCTCGCTCCTTGTGATTTCTACCTGTTCCCGAAACTGAAAGATCGCATCAAGGGCAAGCGGTTTGCAAATGCCGAAGAAGTGACGGCAACAGCGACAACCGCTTTACGACAGCTCTCACCGAACGGTTTCCAGGACTATTTCCAGAAGCCGTATCAACGCTGGCAGAAGTGTATAGTTGCGGAAGGACATTATTTTGAAGGTGATTGTGTTCAGAAGACTTTGTAAGTGTATTCGTTGTTGTAGTAAATAAAGTCCCCGAATTTATTGACTGTACGAGTATATTTAATTTTAAATTTGCCATGAGCCATTTAAAAATTATTTTTTAAGCATGTTATCTTTAAATTTTGACTTTTTGCTCGGACACGCCGATTTTGTTTTGAAGGAAGTAACTTTTCTTTTTCTTTTGTTTTTTATATTTATCAACCCATATAAAGGGTAATTTTTACCCTTATTATTTGGATAAAGAAAGTGTGTCAAGTGGCACCTCTTTTTAAAAGGTTTATAATTCTTCTTACAACGACGTATTTTTTCGAAAATAACATGAGCCAAATAAAAATTATTTCTTTGAGCATGTTACCTAACAGAAATAAGCAAAAGTGCCTTTTTTAAAAATAAAATCGATGGGTCCAAGCAAAAAGTAGTTGTCCAGAAAAATATTTTTTCAGCTTATGGTAACTTTGACAGTAAATATTCTAAATATAATTAAACGATTTTCAAAAAAAAAAGAATAATATATATATATATATATATATATATATATATATATATATATATATATATATATATATATATGTAATACATAAGAAGAATCAAAAGGTAAGTAAAGGTAAGTAAGAGCAGACAAGGTACCGCTCAACTCATGTTCGCTATAAATAAATGTCAGGGGTAAAAATTAACCCTCGTAGGGGAGCATCTTTCCAAAAACTTTCGAAAAATCTTTTGTTTTTTCGTACCCTTATTTACTTATTTCAAGGCGAGATTTTGTTGGCTTTGTTTAGGGTAAATTGTTAAAAATAACACTTTCTATTCCATTGCTGACGTTTCGGTTTTGACCAAACCTTGAATCTCTGAATAAGGTTTGATTAAAACCGAAACGTCAGCAATGGAATAGCAAGTGTTTTTTTTAACGATTAACCCTAAACAGAGCCAACAAAATCTCGCCTTGAAACATTCGAAAAATATTCGAAAACGCCATTGTTTCGTTTAAAAAAACACAATAATTTTTTATTGAAACATTTTCTTAACAGTTTTTAGAATGTCTGATGGACGTAAAAGATTATCGGGTGCTCAGTACAAAAGAAAAAGGGTCGAAAAACAAGTTCAAATTCAAAAACAGGCTGGAAGTCTGTAAAGTTACCTACAAGGCACGAAAAGGAACGATGACGACACAGAGATATTAGAAGCTGATTCAAATCTTAATTATGAAGCCATTACTAATTAAACTACCGATATTGCTCAAGTGGAGCCTACTCCAGGGACATCCAAAGGACCTACTCCAGGGACGTCCACTGAACCTACTCCAGGGAAATCCAAGGAAGAGACATTTGCTGCGATAATAAATTCAGATCCGGGTTCCTGGCCAACTAGCTTATCAGAAGCCGAAATATATTTTTTGGTAAAAGGAGCACCTCAACCATTAAAGAAACACAGTTTCTTGTATAATGATATCGGTCGAAGATCTAGCTCAGTTCATTATTTGAGAATCATGAAAAATGGTGAAAAAGTCATGCGTAACTGGTTAGTCTATTCAATTACAAAAAACCGTGTTATTGCTTTTGCTGTAAACTCTTTGGTTCTATTTTAAGTTCTCTTTCTACCGAAGGTTTTAAAGATTGGAGGTACCTCGCTGAGACTTTAATACAACATGAAACCTCTAAAAACCATATCCAAGGTCAAAAATCTTGGATTGAATT
Source organism: Dolomedes plantarius (assembly GCA_907164885.2). NCBI lineage: Eukaryota > Metazoa > Arthropoda > Arachnida > Araneae > Dolomedidae > Dolomedes > Dolomedes plantarius. The sequence continues at coordinate 68,822,633 of OU015491.1, forward strand.
TAGTCAAAGAATACAGTACTCTAAAACGATTGACAGTTCACAAAGACTCATTACCGCAGAGATAAATTATTGGTACGAGGTGCTTCTACGAATTGTTTAAACAATAAAAATGCTTGCTCAAAATTGTTTAGCCCTCCGAGGTACAAGTAACAAACTTTACGATTTCAGTAATGGTAATTTATACAAATTATTCAATTACTTGCTCAGTTTGATCCAGTAATGGAAGAGCATATCCGCAGAGTGCTCAAAAAAGTGGAAGTTAAACTCCACTATCTCGGAAAAGATATTCAAAATGAAATAATTATTCTTTTAAGTTAAACTATAACATCTCACATTATTAACGAGATTAAAAAAGCTAAATATCATTCAATAATTCTAGATTGTACTCCTGATGTCAGCAAGACCGAGCAAATGACAGTCTTAGTAAGGTGTGTATCCATTGACAAATCCAATCCCAATGAGGTTTCCATTAAAATTAATGAAAGCTTTTTAGGCTTTCTTCCGGTTGAAAGATAGACGGGCTCTGAACTCTCAACTCTAATACTTAAAAGACTTGAAACATTGGGATTGAATTTCCAGGATATGAGGAGACAGGCTTACGATAATGGGGCCAACATGAGAGGCGATAAATCGGGAGTACAATCTAGAGTTAGATCCAAATATAGCGATAGCAATAAAAGCGTTAATTTACAGCGATAGCAATAAAAGAGTTAAATCCACGAGCATTTTACCTCCCATGTAGTAGCCACTCATTAAACTTGGTCGTTAATGATATGGCAAAGGCATCCTTCGAAGCCGCCAATTTTTTTTAATATGGTCCAAAAAACATATCTATTTTTTTCCTCATCAACTTTTCGATGGACCATATTGATAAAATATGTTCAGAGACTAACTTTGAAACCCCTAAGTGATACTCGTTGGGAAAGCCGAATAGATGCATTAAATCCACTGAGGTATCAATTAGGAAGGATATACGATGCTTTATTTTCTGTTTGTAATAATTCGGAGATCGACAACTCTATAAGAGTTGAGGCTTCTGGACTATTAAGTTGTGTTAAACATTTTAAGTTCTTATGTTCCATTGTAATTTGGTACAAAATCTTAAATTGTATCAATCCAATAAGTAAGCTCTTGCAGACAAAAGACTATGACTTACCATCTGGTATACAACTCTTGAAAAATTGTAAAGATTTTTTCAAGGATGTTAGATCGGACACGGCCTTTAATGAAATGCTTTGCTGTGCTCGAGAACTCGCCGACGAAATTGACATACCGGTTAATTTTGAGTTTACCCAGCCACGTCATAGAGTTCGAAGAAGGAATGTTAATTTTGACTATGAGGCACGAGATGATCCGGTAGAAGATCCTACTTTGAAATAAAAGGCAGTTTTATTTTTTCCCACTAGACCAAGCTATCAATGCACTTGAATCCAGGTTTGATTTGATCAGTACCCACAGCAACTACACTGCTGGCCACCCAAATTGCAACACCAAGAAAGACAAGAGATATCACAACAAAATTTATTTTGTAGATAACATGTTGACCAAGTATCAAATGATTAAATTTATAGACTTCTGTGAAGTGTGGTTCCTGCCAAATTCAGTAGCCAGAGTAGCCGCCATTGTTGGAGATCACCGCTGCCACACGCCTCAGCATTGATTCAAAGAGACTTTGGATGAGTTCTTGGGGTACAGCAGACCAAGCAGCTTCCACACGTTGCCAAAGTTGATCTGCTGTGGCAGCTGGGGATGGAATCTGGGTCAATCGTAGAGCAATCATGGACCACATGTTTTCTATCGGCGAAAGATCCGGAGAGCGAGGCGGCCAGGGAAGCAATTCAATCTGGCGATTGACGAAGAACCGTTGGACAATGCGTGCCACGTGTGGTCGTGCATTATCCTGTTGAAATATGGCTGTGGGCAAGCCCTGAAGGTAAGGAAGGACAACTGGCTCCAACACCTCGGAGATGTAGCGCTGGCTGTTCAAAGTACCGGCAATGCGTACTAGAGGTGTGCGAGAGTGATATCCAATACCGCCCCATACCATAATACCCGGTGCAGGACCAGTGTGGCGGTGCATAACGCAGCTGTTCAGCATCCTCTCTTCACGGTGTCTCCAGACTCGAATGCGACCATCGTGGTGTTGCAGACAGAAGCGTGACTCGTCAGTAAAGACAATTTCATTCCATTCTGTCGTCCACATCCTTCTGTCATCGCACCATTGGCGGCGGAGACGTCTGTGGTTCTGCGTCAAGGATAGACAAAGCAATGGACGTCTTGCGGACAGACCACTCTGCTGTAAACGGCGTCGAATGGTACGCGCAGACACTGGATGATGCGTTACAGACTGCATGTGCTGTGCTATGGTTCGTGATGTGACTGAGCGATCCGTCACTGCCATGCTCACAATTTGCCTGTCATCACGTGAAGTGGCGCGCTGAGGTGGATGCGATCGAACACGCCGGTCCGTCGTACCCTCCTGCATCCAACGATCACATATCCCCATTACAGTTGTTTGGTTTCGACCAACACGACTACCGATTTCCCTGAAAGATAATCCACAATCTCGGTAGGCCACTATCCTTCCTCTGTCGAACTCGGATACTTGATCAAAAGATGATCGCTGTTTTCGACGAGGCATAATTGATCGTTTTTTTTAAACCGCAAGAAAAACACAATTGCCGAACTTGAAATCGTCGAAATCTCCAAGCCTTAAATAGCGCTTTGAAGTGGCGCCACAGGCGCGCGTGATGTGCGTCTGCGCTGAAATTCTAATCATTTGTATATCTCACCTCCGCTAATGCATGTTGTAAATTTCATGTTATTTGCATGTTTCCTTCAGGGTGTTGCATTTACAGTGGCCAGCAGTGTATTTCCAGTTTTTATAGAATATTTATGATTTAAAAGATACCCCTCAAAACGATTTACTAAAATTTTGTAAAGATCTAGAAATAGTGCTAACTGATGGAAATTCATCAGATATAAACGCCCTGGACCTGGCAGACGAGATAGTATCGGTTTTGGCATTACAAAATAAAAAAGAAAGTCCAATCGAGATTTTAAAATTCATTTCAAAGCTGGATTTTGCTCCAAATCTCGGTATAGTTTTAAGGATCTTGCTTACTCTCCCAATAAGTGTTGCAAGTGGAGAAAGAAGTTTCTCCAAATTAAAGTAAATTAAAAAATTTTTACGCTCTACAACTACCGAGGATCGGCTAAATGGCTTGACAACATTAACCATTGAGAACATGAGCTAGCTGAAGAAATTGATGTAAAAAAAATTATCCAAAAATTCTCAGAATTAAAAGTGAGAAAAAAAGCACTTTTAAGTTTAACTGTATTTTTAATAATTAGGTTTTTATTTTTAGTGGTTCTATAACTTGTTTTACTATCTTTTTAAGATATGCATGTTATAATTATATATTAGATTTGTGTCTTTTCTTTTTTTTCTGTGCAACCTTAATTTCAATTTAGTGCCAAAATCATACATCAAGAAATTTGTATTTTTGGAAAAATAAAGCCTCAACATTTTGAATACCAATTTTTTTGCTCACGTTTTATTTTACCACTAAGCGTGGGAAGGGTTTAGGTTATTTCTTTAAATTTTTGCTATAAAGGGGCGGCATTTTGCCTTTTTGCCCGGGGCGGCGAAACTGCTAGCGCCGGCCCTGTCTCATGGACTGTACTATGTATAATTTTATTGAGTGATATGACATATTTGAATTTTTTGATTGCAATAACGTAGCATCTTTTCGAGCGAGGAAATCTGTCTGTTCATTTCCATAGATGCCACTGTGTCCAGGGATCCATTGCAGACTAATTTCCTTGTTTTTCAGGAGAACGGCCCCTGAAAACTCTGGAGAAAGAATCTATATATTTAAGTTGCCGACTTTTTGGGCAGTCCGTGAGAGAAAACTACTGCATCAATTTACTTCATTTAGGTCTTAAACGAAAGATTGTAACCCGTAGATTTGTCAAATTTGGTTTTTGTAACTGCAGTCTATATATTTAAGATGCTAAGCCGACTTTTTGGGCAGTCCGTGAGAGAAAACTACTGCATCAATTTACTTCATTTTGGTCTTAAACGAAAGATTGTAACCCGTAGATTTGTCAAATTTGGTTTTTGTAACTGCAGTCTATATATTTAAGTTGCTAAGCCGACTTTTGGGACAGTCCGTGAGAGAAAACTACTGCATCAATTTACTTCATTTAGGTCTTAAACGAAAGATTGTAACCCGTAGATTTGTCAAATTTGGTTTTTGTAACTGCAGTCTATATATTTAAGTTGCTAAGCCGACTTTTTGGGCAGTCCGTGAGAGAAAACTACTGCATCAATTTACTTCATTTTGGTCTTAAACGAAAGATTGTAACCCGTAGATTTGTCAAATTTGGTTTTTGTAACTGCAGTCTATATATTTAAGTTGCTAAGCCGACTTTTGGGACAGTCCGTGAGAGAAAACTACTGCATCAATTTACTTCATTTAGGTCTTAAACGAAAGATTGTAACCCGTAGATTTGTCAAATTTGGTTTTTGTAACTGCAGTCTATATATTTAAGTTGCTAAGCCGACTTTTTGGGCAGTCCGTGAGAGAAAACTACTGCATCAATTTACTTCATTTAGGTCTTAAACGAAAGATTGTAACCCGTAGATTTGTCAAATTTGGTTTTTGTAACTGCAGTCTATATATTTAAGTTGCTAAGCCGACTTTTTGGGCAGTCCGTGAGAGAAAACTACTGCATCAATTTACTTCATTTTGGTCTTAAACGAAAGATTGTAACCCGTAGATTTGTCAAATTTGGTTTTTGTAACTGCAGTCTATATATTTAAGTTGCTAAGCCGACTTTTTGGGCAGTCCGTGAGAGAAAACTACTGCATCAATTTACTTCATTTTGGTCTTAAACGAAAGATTGTAACCCGTAGATTTGTCAAATTTGGTTTTTGTAACTGCAGTCTATATATTTAAGTTGCTAAGCCGATTTTTTGGGCAGTCCGTGAGAGAAAACTACTGCATCAATTTACTCCATTTTGGTCTTAAACGAAAGATTGTAATTTGTAGATTTGTCAAATTTGGTTTTTGTAGCTGCAATTTTTATAATTGAGCTATAATTTACAATTAAAATTTAATTTCTGCGCAATCTCAGTGGCATGTTTCAATCTGGCTTTAGAAACTCACTGTTTCTGCGCATGCTCAGTAACATGTTTCAATGCCGAAGAGTTTCTCTAGATCTCTCTCTGCCATTTTTATTTTTATGATAATTATGTTTGTGAAATATATGATTAAATCTGATGGAAATTGTTTATTTCGCGCTGTTTAATTAGCGATAATTTACAATTAAAAATTTGCTTTCTGCGCATGCTCAGTGACATTTTTAAATCTGGCTTTAGATACTCACTAAACACGAGGCTGCTTAAACATTAATTTGTTTCTGAGCAGTATTATAATTTTCAACATTTGGCGATGATGTGTTGAGTATAATTTGTGTAGTAGTACATTTATTTAATATCTAGCTGTCATGTTTTGACGGGTACCAACTAGTTACTTGTTATTTCTCTTTACAGTGGCACACAAAACCTAAAGTTGCAGTATTTTTCGTACCATAAGACGCATCTTTTTACATTTAAAAAAAAAAAAAAAAAAAAAAAAAAAAAAAAAAAAAAAAAAAAAATGTGCGATCGGGGGACCCCCGTCAGGAACGAAGTTCCTTACGTTATTTTTTCAACTCTAGACGTGATTTAATATGTAGATTTCTATTGATTATATATATGTATATATATATATATATATATATATATATATATATATATATATATATATATATATATATATATATATATATACATACATATACATACATATATATATATATATATATATATATATATATATATATATATATATATATATATATATATATATATATATATATATATACTAGCATTATTGCCCGGCGTTGCCCGGGTAGATATATAGATATAAAAATTTTTCATGCATTCCATCAAAAAAATACTGGGCTGCACTCCCCGCTCTTCATGTTCATCTGGCCAGACAGAATGCGCTTAGCGCGTTTCTACTGAAATGATATACCCAGTCTTCTTTTGATGGAAAGCATGAAAAATTTTATATCTATATATCTACCCGGGCAATCATTCTTTAAAAATAATTTTATTAATTTTCTTCTGCCTTAATATAACTAATGGACTAATAGTTCGGAATGAAAGTTGTGTGTCGTTATGTTTCTCTGTTTAAAGAGCTTTTCCTCCCACTGCTTAAAAAGCCCCAAAACTCTAAAAGATTTATCTTATATGATTTCACGGAGTAAGTAATTCAAATACATATCGTATGTTAACTCTGTTTCGCGAACTTAGGGGAAAAAACCTGTAGAACTCTTAAACTTCTTCTCATTTTATGATCCCCAAACAATTAATATATTTAGATCAACAGAAGGCTTCCAAAAACTTCCAAACTTAATTTTTCTTTTTTTTCTTGCTTTTTTTCCTAATTTTATTAAGTTCTATTAGTTTGAACGCCATTGTCTAAAATTGTCTAAAGCAGCGGTTCTCAACCTTTTTAGACTCTCGATTCCACTAAACGCAAGAAAAATAAACACCTCGCCCCCCCCTGTTACCCCCAGACCAACTCTCAAACCACCCCGCTTTTCCCCCGCGTATCGAATTTGAAGGGTTGTCGTAAAGGGGCTGTCTCCACATTTAAGACACAAAGGGCACAAAAGGGCACTCCACACTTAAGGGCACAAAAATCATTAAAAAATTAATTTTAAAAAACTAATTGAGCCCCAAATTTTGTTCTTCCTGATTTAAGTTTCTAGGGTACAAAACATTAACTGTGTCGAATTTGGTCCCGGTGGGTGAAACAGTCTATGATTCTATAGCGGACAAACAAACAGACAAGCTCTTATATATATATATATATATACATATACATACATATATATACTGCGCTATTCCCAGAATGAGTGGGAATAGAAACGGCCAGCGCTTGTGCGGGGATTTGAACCAGGGACCTCTCGCTCCGTAGTGCGATAGTCCGATACTCCGTAGTCCGATGCGATAACCATTCAGCCACAGAGTCCTTGAGAAAAAGCTCTTATGAAGGGGGCATAACGCTTTTTCGTTACGTGACGATTCCTGCCAGTCCACTCTACTGTAAGCCGCGTAAAAGAACTTCGTTCCAAAAATTGGAAAACATATAAGTAAATGGAAAACATATAAGTAAAAGAGTCGGCAAAATTCGAACACAAAAAATTGTCATGCAAAGAATTTGCGAGTTGTCGCACAGGGGCCTATCAAACCCGCATGGGGACTGTAAACTCTAAAAGGTTAGCTCGAAATATGCTCTGTCGTTGAAGATTCATTTGAGTAAACCTTTAGACCAGTGTTTCCCAACTTGTGAGTCGAGAACTCCAAGGGGGTCGAGAACTGTTTCCTGGGGGGGGGGGGGGGGGTCGCCACGACTTTATTCAATTAAGGTAAGTGTTTAGCGAATTTCACCGAAAAAGATTTTCAATATTTATTTACCATTTTTGGGTCAGATAATGAAGAATGCCTAATAATCCGGAAAATAAGCAGCGATGCTAAATACACACTGTTTGTTAACAGCAGACGCACATAATGCTTACACACGCTCTCTAACAAAATAGAATAAGGGCCTGTTCACATAGGAGTCCGGTAGCTGAAGCGTTAAAGTATTGAAATATATTTAACAAATGACAAACCTCCAAACGATTAACAGCGAAATTTTTAACGCCTATGATTGGTCTATTTCCGTCTCAGCGCCATCTGCAGAGAAAAGCTCACTTCTACCCAGACTTGGCTGTATATAATTTGAAGTGGCATTCTAAATGAATTTGATACAAACACAGTTTATACATGAAACAATGTTTATTGAATTCGTTGCACATATAGAATTTGCTTTTACAGCAATAAGCATACGTACTACTTGTACGGAATATATATTAACATTCAATATAAATACGATTTGCAAATACTCACAAACCAGCAGAGAGTCAAACCAGCAGTACTGCCACGTAAACTTTGGGCCCCCTAAGCACTAGCGCCGGCTAACACCTGGAGTTGCCTAACTCGTAGCTCCCTCTCGCTTATCTATCAACTTTAACAACCTTTTTCAACCTCTGTATTAATCAAGCTGCTTGGTATTTATACCAAGCGCGTATGCCGAAATTAGCATATCTCAAGCAGCTCCTTTAATTCATTCACCCAAAAGTTCGATTCTTGTGAATCGAATCTTATGTATACCTTACACATCTTTCCTTTTACGCTTCCGCTACCGGACTCCTATGTGAACAGGCCCTAACAGTATACAATATCAGTAGAATGCTAAAAATAGAACCGAAAACTAATTTTAATTGGATGTTGAATATGTAGCGCTCATGTTTCAGTCTTGGAGGCTGTTACCGCCCAATAACCATGACTCTAGGGTCGTGACGTTTTTCAAAGGTCTTGTTGAAAAAGAAAACGCAGTTCCTTAGAGATCTACTGCCTTTATTTGGCGATAAATGAAAATCGCGGTTACTTCCATCGTACAGTACACTAATTCTAAGCGCCAGTTTGTCTTTAATTAGTGTGCTGTACATTTTGGCATTGTCATTGTAGTTTCCCCAATTAAATATTTAAGTAATTTATAATTAAACTAATTAAAATTAATTTAAATTAATTTAATTTAAAATTAATTTATTTGAAATTAATTTTATTTTGAATAAAATTAATTAAAAAATTATTTAAATTGCAATTATTTTAATTATAAATTATTTTACTTTCAAATTAAATTAATTATATCAATGCAATTTATTTTAAAATAATTTAATTTTAAATTCAATTAATTTTAATTAAATTTAAAATTAATTTAAAATTCTCCTTCACGTCCACTACGTAGCAGAAATGTGTGCCAGGTGACGCGCCTGTTCTGCAGTGGTAAAATGGGGGCATACTTTTTCATAGATCTACGTATTATTTTTTCCCCATCTGTGTATGTGTACATATGTATATGTCATAGGCGAATTGGCAAATCTGGCTTATTGCAAAGAGCGCCATCATTTTGCAATGTGCCAGGCTAATTGGAAATTTATCGACATCTTTCTAATTAGCCTGATATTTTTTAGTCTTATTGTAATGAGCCCATACACCTTAAGCTAGTCAGAAAATTCGCAATAGTTTGCTCAAACAGCCTGGTTTCATATAGGCTTATTGCAATAAGTCCAAAGTAGTAACGGCTTAAAGAAAGTAAGGAATTTCAATTCATTCGGTACAACTTCACGAACAGATATACATTTTTCTGAGTCGTCTTCAAGGATTTTTGTTCCAGAAATCTGGAAGTCACATCTAGCGCACCCAGTTTTAAAAGTGGCACTTATTGTTCCTGTCTGGTAAACATTATTTTCCACCTTAAGAATTTTCCCAATAAAACTTGGACAGTCTAAAGGGCACGGGCTACTTTCGAGACATTTAATAGAATATAGTATCCAATTGCAACCGATTTCATTTTCTTTCCACTAGTTTCAATCATTTTTTCCGCAGGCCAGGTTTATAGCAGCTGCAAATACTCAGTGTCAAACAAAAAAGTACGTGGGTAAGAAGGCAAATCAGCTGTGTTCATTGAAGTGTCATAAAAGTTCAACATGTGGAAAAAAAGTTAAAATGTATGATGGTAATTATTGAATAATAATACAATTTAAATTTTAATAATAATAATTAATTTTTTCAAACAGTGATGAATGCTGTGCAGTTCTTAAGTGACCTCTTCTTAACTGCATTGACTGAGTGTCGAAAATAATATGAGGCTAGCTTTATCAAACACCCAACCACGAATTTCGAAGATCGGTATGCAGTTGCAAGCACAACCATCACATTACAATGATTTCATTTACTTCATCTTTGTTAAATTAAATATTTGGTTCCAATTAAATTACAGAATACTCTGTTTAGTGTTTTTGCAAAATGCCTAAAAAAACCTTATTTATGAAAATACTCTGGGTCTGAAGCATAAGCGTAGCGTACTTCTAACCTTTTTTTGTGTGTGTGGGGGGGGGGGACAAATTGAATGCAGTGAGGGCCCTCCTCAGTGCATTGACTGCCGGACGGTCCTTAAAATATGAAATATTATGATTTTTTTAATGGAATAACAATAGAATTGATATTTGAGTAGTATTCAAAAGTTATACTATGAGAAAAAAAAATAATATAAATAAAATGAGAAAAAATATAACATCGAACTTTTGTTATGGATCATATCATTGTTAAAAACTATGTTAAGGCTAAAGACATAATCGGAATCTTCAGTTTCACAGTTTTAAAAAGCAGGGAAAAAACCAACTTTCTTAAAAGTTTTCTACAATTTTCCGATTTAAACTGAACTTCTATTAACGTTTTAATTTATTTCAAGTTAAGTTGCCTCCCCCCCCCCCCCCCATCATAATTTTTAAAAAAATAGGGTGGAAAGGAAAATCTGTTTTGATTGATGGAACTTTTTAAACTGAAAGCAAGTATGGGAGGGGTTGGGTTCCAAAAAATTCTACAATTGCCGTTTTGGAAATTTTTTGTAGGGAGGATAAAATTTTGAAGTTATGTGTATTTTTACTATAAGCTGTTTTATGTATTTCACTTTTGGGAAATTTTGGCATTTTTGGGGATCCCCGTCTTTTGGCTCAATGGTAGTTATAATTGAGACTACCAGAGATACGTTCCAACCTTGATTATTCAAAACGTTGCTTTTTGGTAAATTATAAATTTCTATTCTTTTCTTATTTAATGTATTTGTTATTTTATTTAGTAATTTTTTATGTGCTTTTGGTTTTAAAATGTCCTTTAACTTAGCTTGATTTCTATAGATACAGTGGTACATTTAAAAAAAAAATATATACCTACATGAGTATGTTATGCACTCATTTCTCTCTTTTGTTGTTGTTGTTGTTGTTGTAAGCCCAAGTGACACTGAGAAAATGGGTCTAACTGCACTTCCTGGGCCTAGGGCCGCCCAGAGGGGGGGGGGGCGCAACTGGGGAACTTTGCCCCAGGCCCCCAACTGTCAGAGGGGCCCCAAAAATTTTTAAAATATTTATTTATTAGATTTCCTCAGAAAATATAACAAGAGAGCAGTGCAATTAAATATAATAATCATGTTAATTATTCATGTAATACAATTTTAAGTATGAACAACTTAATTTGAATGTGCGTTTTCGTCTCTTTGCATTTTTATTTTTTCTTGGGGCCCCCAACAGAAGTTTGCCCCAGGCCCCGTAAAGTCTCTGGGTGGCCCTGCCTGGGCCACGCCTTCTAGTGCAGGCTTTTAGAGAGTAAGCAGCGGGTAACCACAAGAAAATTGCGTCGCTTTGATAAGTTTTTATAATTGCGATTTGGCGCGGTTTCTGAGTTTTCAATAGGCGGAAACTTAGAAACCGCTCGAAATTGCGCCAAGCGGCATAGGATACGGAACCTATCCCAATAAAAAATAATCTACGATTTCGACGGATTTCTGATATACAATTTAATAGTGATAATCGGTACTTTCCCATTATACCGACCTCTGGCCAGCTATAGTACAAAAGACTGGTCGATTAAGGGAACAAAAGGAATGCAAGAAAATACTTGCTTTTTACATTCCATTTCCACTTCTGCCAATGTTAAACTATGGGAATGAAAAATCTCAATTGTGTGAGTGTATTGTAGTGAGTGTATCCGAAAGGAGAGTGCAATCGATGGGAAATTGACATCCGGCTATGGCAGGAAATATGACTACAACATCTATTAAAGTTTTAACGAGGTTAATTCATGCAGAATTATTGCCCACAGTTTAGGAAAGAGCTGTGTTTTTAAAAATAAATGGAGGGAACCCCAAATAGCGCACTGTGTAGTAGGATGCTGGAGAATCAGTCCGACTAGACTATGGGGGTGAAGGGGTAAGATTCTCCGAATTCATGAACTTCTAAGGGCAGCTGAAAAGACCTCTAAATATTTCCTAGACCCGTCTGCCACATATATAACTATCAGAAAGGTTGAGAAGCTGGGAGAAAAATCAACCTCTGAATAAAATGGGCGAATCTTTGAAACTGCGTCAGAACTCGAAAAGGAGAAAACTGGGGGAAAATAAGCAACCTCTGAATAATATGGATGAATTAATGAAATTTCGCAGGAATACTTGAAAAGCTATGAAAAGTAAGCAACCTCTGAATAAAATGGCCAAATCAACGAAATTTCGTCAGAATGCTTGAGAAGGTGTGAAAAGCATAATCAACCTCTGAATGAAATGGAGGAATCATTGAAAATGCGTCCGAAATTGAAAATAAGCAGCGTCTGAACAAAATGAAAGAATTAACGAAATTTCGTCTGAATGCTCGAGAAGCTGGGAAAAGCGTCTCAGATACTCACTGATGGTTAAACATACATTGTTTAGTCACATAATAAACAGTGGGAAATAAACTGATAAACGACAAAAGAAACTTCGTGATTTCTTTAATTTCATTCAGAAATTCTTAATCTAACGTATTATTAACAAATGCCGAAATACGTTAACATTTGAGAATGGGAGCTGTTTGATGCGAATATCAGAAATTACTCTGCCCGCAAAAGCTGAAGTTATTTTGCTCTTCTTATCCAGGTTTTTTGCGGGTGTGTTTGACGTGCGTCAGGGTCGAGCCTCTCGCTACAAGTCACGGGTTACCCCAAGGTCGCGCCGCGACTGTTGTTTTCCGTTATATCTACGTGTCATTGGACAAAATGCGAAACTCGTTTCTTATCTCTCTTGTTGATGTCGGAGAATCCATGATTGCTCAGTCTAAGCTCTAGATGAATCCGATTTTGACATCTCAGGTTAAGATAAGGCTCATTTTATCGGCTGTTCTCGGATTTTCAAAACAGGCATTTTGTCGATACAAACAATAAGAATTTTTGCTGATTGTGATAGACTTCTTAAGGAATGTGAACACCTGACAAACATTTAACCCTGAATTCTAGATTTTTCCCTCTAAATTTTCAACATAAGATGAAATTCGAATGAAGAATTCATGAAGCGTTCTATTGAAAAATGAAACTGCTGAAATGCATGCCAGCTTATCGTCTATGTCACGAATGTTGCCATTCAGAGTAAAAAAATTGTCACCACTGATGACAGACCACCGAGACCGGTTATGTGAAGCTTAGGACTATCCGTAACCCGTTGGCTCAGTCATTATTAATAGACTGTGAAGAATTCAATCCGATTTCGACATTGAACCTACAAGTAGATTTATTTTGAGGCAGTTTAATTCAACATTTCAATCTATTTCTGCTACCGATGATTCAAGTGGAAGAATTATCTCCCATTATCTCCCATTATTTCCAGGGTTGTCTGAGCTCAACAATAGACATTATTACTAACTTTTGGGTTGATTTGATACCTCTTAATAAATTTCGATCACCTTCCTTTCTTTTACCTCGTCTTAGAGCCCTCTAGTCAAGCTGTTGTTATTTTCCTGAAAACAAAATAGTTTTATTTTAAATCAAATATTCATTTCCTATTGACTTATGGCAGCAATAAAAATTGAAATAAACCAACCTTTATGCAAAACTATTAATTTTAAAACATTAATAAAACTTTTAGTTCAAGAAACAGTTTAAAATAAAAAAATAATTAACAAATACTTTGGGAAATATTATTCAAAATGTTCTACTGTTCCAAATTGTCCCCATTTTTGTAGTTTTTCAAAAAATCTGACAGTTTTTCAATTTCAATTTTATGTTATGAACTTCTGATAGGTGACTAGAATAAGTAATTCTAATAGTCATCGCTAAAAATTAATGCAGAGCTAAAATATTGCCAAATGAAAACTAACGAGTTGCCGTCAGCTTCTCGTTATTATACAAATATTATAATATGAAATATGTTTAAAAATGACTGTAATTTCGATTAGCTTTAATGCATGCTTTTATGAACTTATGATATGACTTCTCGCCTAATCTGACAACAACTGGATTCTATTTACATTTATTTAAGAATGATCAATAAATGCGTCTTTTACCAGGCATTTTCCAAACATTAGTACAATCTTCAAAAATCGCCAAATGGAAGCCATTTGGAACCACAGCTTTAAAAATCCTAAAATACCCCTCAGTTTTAACATGGTTTGTTTCATTATGATTTTACTTTTTCAGGGGCTCCATATTCTTATGCACAGTTTTTGTTTATTGGATTACTGGCTAGCAAACTTTCAATCAGGGCCGGGCCGATCCCTCGTGGCGCCTGAATTAAGTTTTAAAAACTGCATCTTTTCAATTTTAGGAGTACTCTAAGTAATGAATGTATCGCTATTAGAAATAGTCTATTTTTAGAATAACGATCATTTTGGGAAAAATATGTATTAATCAAAAGGTTTTATTTATTTGAAAAACATAAAAATTTTTAAAATGATATAACTTTTTAAAAAAAGTAAATAAATTTTAATATAATCATCTCATATTATTTCTAGAAGGTGATTTTTGGTGACGATCCCTGTTTCTCCCTTCATACTTATCCAAAATCGATAAATGAGGTACCATATTAAAGATTAAGTTCTCCGCTTCTGATGAATTGTTAATTTAGAATGGCACATTGTATTGTTTGTTTGAAAATCGAACTTAAAAGTTGACTTTTAGCCCTGGAGTTCTTTCCCTGAATGCTTCGATACAGCACGGTCAAATATTATGTACAAAGAGGTTTTGTAAAGTAAATATCACATTTTCCACGAGTTTGTGTCATACTTAACTTTTAATATTGTCTACAAATGTGTTTTGACGTGTATGTATCTCATGTCCCCCTGTTTTGTGTTATGCTTCACCTCCAGTATTGAGTCAAATTTGTTTTGTAATCGGTTTTGTATTATCCTTACGCACCATTGTTATTTGACAAAGTAAGTAATATCGCCGCCGTCCACACCCGAAGGTTATACGGCCCTTCAATAATAAAACTAATCATGCCGACGGCAATCCAGCCCAACCGGGTCCCGCAGTTTTTCTTTTTGCAATTCGTTTACCTGTCTTTTTTTTTTTAAATCTGAGGGGCTATCCACCTTCCCCTTGTAGGGGGAAGTGTATATTCATAAGTTCCTGCATAATATTCTTGATGTACCTTCTACAATAATAATCCGTAAATAATTTACTAGGGGCCCAATCTTGAAAGTCCAAAGGTAGGTTTTTTCGTGCTTCAGCCCATTTGCTACAATTGTATATACAGTGCTTTATAGTTTGTATATTGCCACACTCACAAAGATCTGTTTTAGCAAAAAATCTGTTTTGATAGACTCCTATACAGCCATGTATAGTTATTGCTTGATTAACAAGGAAATCTGCCGACAGTCTTTTCGTAGAAACTCTAGGGAATACCTTAAATACTTTCCTTCCTACATTGCTTCTCTCCCAATTTTCTTGCTATATATTTATGTAATAATTCTTAATTTTATTCTTAATCTGTTCTTTAGTTAATTTATAATTTCCTGTGATTTCATTCAGTGTTGTTGCTTGTTTAGCTGCTGTGTCTACCATCTCATTTTCATTAATGCCACAGTGGGCTTTAACCCAGTGTAAGTTTACTGCTATCTCATGACTTTCTATTAGGTTTTTTATATTTTCAATCCTATCTCCCTTAAAATAATATGCGCATATAGCTTGCAGTGTACTTCTAGAATCACTGTATATGTCGATTTCCTGTATTCCTTTACTTATAGCATCAGTGATGGCCATGTGTTATTTGACAAATATACAATGGCTACAAATGAAGCTGTTCTTCTTTTATCTTACTACAAACCTCCAACCTCGCTATGAAATTAATCGTATTTTATTCGCAAGCTAAATTTTCACACGGGCCACCTACTTTGTTTTGTAATAAAAATAATGACTAAATCATTCTTCGAACCTTTATGGCAGCAAATGGTTCGATTTCATCTCTATAATAAATTTTCTAGGCGCCGTCTTTTCTGTAGAAATGATTGCTAGAGCATTCAGTCGCTTTTGGGTTATTGTTGCTCGTAGATAATTCTCTAAAAAACTGCAAAAAAACTTCTTCTAGAAAAAGTGCGCTTAGCTGCTGTTGCAGTTACAGATGGTGTTAGCAGAATTCTTAGAGGTACAACAACGTTTGAAACTATGGATTCAAAATTTAATTCTCATGATCTCAAATTCAACAATTTATATAAAAAAATAAGTCTAAATATTATCTTATATTTGTGTATTTTTACGGATTTCGTCATACTTCAGATTAAACTATTAATATTTGTTCGTTATTAGTTAAAAATATCGTATTTTTAATATGTCTCATTTTGGGGCCTATTTCAATTCGACGCCCGAGGCGGTGGTCTCGTCGCCTCATCTAAGGGACCGACCCTGCTTTCAGTATTAATATTTTGTAGATGAAATGCCAGCTGTAGTTACTTTTAAACAAATTTAGAGGAAATAATTCATGCAAGCTTCAGTAGCAAAAAAAAAGGAAGAAATGTATCTCTCAATTTCTAAAATAGCTAATCGGCCTTGGAAATAGAAAAAACAGGATGGATAGATCTTGTGAGCTGTTTTTAGCATATAATTTAGGTCGGGGTACTCATCTAATGAAAGCATGCAAATCTACTAGTACTTAAAGAAGCAACAATTCAGTTAATTACTTTTTGAGTAAAGTTATTTAAACTTAACAAGGAGGAAAATTCCTTCACTAAGATGGAGGAAATTTTTGAGCATTTCAAGGAAAAGTGTCAGATTAAAATAAAATTTTATCCGATGAGATGTTTGTAAGCTGCAATTAAGTTCAGGTTACTCATATAATGGAAGCATTCATATCAACTTGCACATCAACGTGCAACAGTTGTACAATAGTTTCTAAACAAAGTTATTTGGATTTAAAAAGTGAAAAATTCCTGCATTGTAAAAATAAAATTATGAGAATGTTACGAAGTGCCAAGTTAAATTCAGATTTGTTTTGATGGTGTTATTCGCTTAAGGTTCAGGTCGGGTTACCCATCTAAGAGTGGCATTTATAGCCATTTGAACTGAAGGAGAAATAATTTCATTATATTTTTTTTTCTGGGCAAAGTTATTTACGGTTAAAATGACGAACAATTCCTTCACTGTGTGGAAAGAAATATGAGAATGTTAAAGAAAAATAGCAAGTTAAAATCGGATATTTTCAGTTATGTGCTTTAAAGAGGACGTGAAGGTTTCGTATTACGTCAGCATTTTCCCAACTTCAGCCAGTGACTTACATTCTGTTTAATATCATTAGTAAAACTATATTAGGTAAAATGTCCTGCCGGAAAGCCAAACATGCGAGCATATAGGATGGTTAGGTTTTGTCGCACGTCGCACGTATGAATTATTATATAAGGTGCTGTCCTAAATTTTCCATCTATGACATTGTTGTAGCCCGACGCAACATAGAACAACAGTATTAGCTTATGCCAGCGTCAATATGTCGAGTGATTCCAGGCAAATCCAGCGTAAGAAAATTTCTTTCTTAATTCTCCCCGTGAGCGCGTTGTTTAGTGATTTCCATCAACTATATCTCTTTGCTCACTGAGATGGATAAAAAGGGGAAAACAAAGCCCAGTCTCACAGCTCACACAAGACAACTTCGCTGTCATTCATATTTTTCTGTCGTTAAGAGCAAACTGCAGCCAGGGCAGAAACCGAATGTAAGATCTCCGACAATCCGACCGGATTCAAGCTGATATTCTAGCCACTGAACTACAGTTTCATCTCGTAAATCCTTCTTTAAACGCTCACCGTACCGATCTGGATAATTTTCTTTGGTTTCAGTTACACATTACTGATGGGGTATACTATGACTGGCATATAAGTTGAAAATCCACGGCCCATGATATAAACTATGAGTGATCATGACATATAGGAGAAATTATGCGCAACTGCCTATCCTGCTCAAGTTGTAACCAGGGCCCGATTTAGAAAATTCTTGACTATAGGCACAACTCGGGATGGGGGCCCCCTAACACTCGTTGTGGGCGTAAAATTTCCGGAATCTACAAACAAAAAAAAAATAATCAGGAATCATTGTGAAAGTACCATTTTACCAAGAATTGGCTATTTGAGGCGTAGAAGCTTAGAACATTATCAAATAACAAAAAGCAATACTACATATTAACTTCATCATTAAAACACCAATACAATGCAACCAGAAAAACTTATTTATCCCTCATATACACTATAACATACATGTGATGAACCAATCAGTCAAATTTGAAAGGATATATAAAAAATTGCTATTAAGAAAGGTAAAATTTAAAAAAAAACTGAATGGGGAATTTTTTCTTTTAGAATAAAATTTTTTGGCGGCCCCCAACATTCGAGAGCCCCCAGGCCCGGGCTTACCGGGCCTAATGGAAAATCAGGGCCTGGTTGTAATCCCTGTCTGCTCTTGGGAACAGACGAGAAATTTCAGCCTTTGGAATATGAATTCTGACTGCTAGATCAACCCGGCGATGTGAGGGAATCCCGAACCTTATAATCTCCCCTATCTTCTTTCCCGGAACAAGATGTCTAAAGACTTGGGGGTTGTGGTCGCACATATTTATTTTTATGAATCACAATGATATTCACTACATGGACAAAAGTATTTGGATACCGCATGTTTTTCAGAAAGCTTTATTATTCTATTCAGTAATGGTAGGCTTTTGCCTCCTTTTGCTTGTATTACAGCGGTAACACGTCGAGGCATATATTCCACAAGTTCTCTGTAAGTCTGTGCAGGAATAGCTCGCGATGCCTCTTGCAAGGAAGTGAGAAGAGATTGTTTTGAAGATGGGCGTGGGTGGCGGTGTCGTACCCGTCGCTCCAGTTCGTCCCACAAGTGCTCAATCAGATTGAGACTGGGTCTTTGATAAGGCCACTCAAGCAAATTCACCTCATTTTCAGGAAACCAGTCCAGCATACGTTTTGCAGTATGACATGGGGATCGATCCTGTTGGAAAAAACAACCATTATCGCCGTAGTATTGCCACAGTGTAGGCAGAGCCAAATTATCTAAAACGTCGATGTATACATCAACGTTCATGGTACCAGAGGCAGAAAGCAATGGGACGAGTCCTAACTAGGAAAAAAACACCCCACACTAAGATAGACTCTCCTCCGAACTTCAATGTTGGAACAATACAGTCTGAATGAAACCGTTCTCCGAGTTGTCGCCACACCCAAACAGGTTCATCAGACTGAAAGAGTGAATACCTAGACTCATCACTCCAAAGAACAGTTTTCCATTCTTCAACGGTCCAGGAACGACGAGCGACACACCAGGTGAAACGACACCTTTCATTAACAGGTATAATCAATGGCTTGTATGCAGCTGCTCCACCATGATAACCGATCATATGCAGATCTCTACAGAGAGGTTTGCCATTACCGGAGCTCCCAGATGCATTTCCAACCTGTACAGCGATCGCAGGGGAAGGAGAAGGGCACGACATCTTGACATGACGTACCAAACATCTTCTACCGCGTTCTGTCAGTTTATGCGATCGTCCGCGACTTTTCTTGCTCTTGTTGCTCCTTCCTGCTTCCATCGCTTGATTACATACGCTACACTCGATTTTGGGATACCTAGTTTGGATGCAATAGCTCGCACTAAAAGATTACACAATTGGCATCCTATGACGAGCCTACGTTGGAAGACGGTAAGTTAAGGTCCACGTGGCACAGCTCCACTAGAGTGAATGAATAGTTAATACAAAATGAGCAGCTCTTTATTTTACCCTTGCCCTTCCCAGCATATCGTTCAGCAAAGCCAGTATTTGCATATTTGCCGATTTTCTGCAGTGTACAAATACTTTTGTCCATATAGTGTAAATATGTGCATGTGTGTGCATGTGCATATGTGTATGTGTGTGTGTGTGTGTGTGTGTGTGTGTGTGAGAGAGAGAGAGAGAGTTGGTTGGTTGGTTGGTTGAAACTTTTGTATCTCGGATCCAGGAATGGAAGACACTGTAAATCCCCGAACTAGGGTACTGTGAGGAACCCTGTAATATCAGATTTGGCATAAGTTGCTTGACAAATGCTTATTTTAAGATATACGATACGTCGTTATGTTTTCTCATTTTCATAGATATGTATTTATCTACAATGCGACTATGTCACCTATTGCTGTTTTTTTTTATGTTATTGTTATTTTTTGACTCCGCATTGCAACTTCTCTGGTCATCGAAGAGACGAATAACCGTTAGGGTCAAGCTACTTTTTCATCACTCTGTATTTTTAAAAAGCAATAAAGAAGTTAAAGGCAAAATGGAATTTATTACGAGATACGAGATTTTATACAAGATTTTATACGAGATCAACGACAGTAAAAAAAATTGAACATTTCCTTTGCGTGATTTCTCAGAAGCAAATCTCTCTAAAACATCGGTAAATTGTATGTCCTTTAGAATATCATTTTCAGTTGCCATAAGATCAAGTCTGTTGAGTCTCTCTTGTGCCATTGTCGATCTGTATGCATTCTTCAAATGTTTCATCCTAGAGAAACTCCTTTCCCCAGACGCATTAGTTATCATCTAGCACATGTAAATCCGCATAGTTCTTTAAACATTAAGGAAGGAAGAAGTTAATCCATTATTTGCTACAAGAGTGTAGATATCAGAAGACTTTAGAGATTCATGTTTCTGCCTGAATTTAATTTTAGCTTTTCCTTTCTCCTCTCGAGCCCCCCCCCCCCCCCCAGACGCCTAAGGACCCTGGGTTGCAGTCCTTAAAGCCAAAGAATTTTTCCATAGTTAATTTGCCTCTTCTCGGATCCTGTTAAATTTTAAAGCAACACCTTACTACGTAGCTAACAAGAGATTCCACTAGTTAATGAAACTTAACTTAAAATACGTGAAACTTCCCGGACTAATTATAATTTATCAGAAAGTACAGTAAAAACTCGTTTATCCGGCCCACGTTGATCAGGATCTCCGAATAATGTGGATCAGATTTGTAGACATTATTTTTATTTAATGTTCACATTGGATAATAATTTCTAACTAGCATGAACGTAACTACAAGTACGCCAAACATTCGCTTTTTAGTTTGATTCAATGTACAGGTCCTGCATAGATTGTACAATAAATTATGGTAATAAAATGCTTTTTGTTGAGTTTAGGAAAGCTTCACTAGACTTACCAATTCTGTGTTAAGAAATGATGTGGAAAGTTATTACCATGTTTTTATTAACTCGCTTTCTCGTTTGTTTGTGTGTGTGTGTGTGTTTGTCCGGTACAAATCTTGCAATCGATTTTTAACTAACTTCCCGACTGGCTAGACATTTGAAACTTTTAGAATAGCTGAGAACGCGATGACAATGCATTATTTTAATACTTTCAGCCATCTTTAAGCAGAATTGAATTTATTTTCAGTTAATTTTGTTTGTAGACTGGTGCAGCCATCTATCGCCCAGGACGGGAACGAAAAATTAAACGCAAGTTAACTTCCAGTTAACTTCATTTTCTTTCAAGTTCATGGGATAGTTCCTCAAAAAAAATTTTTACAAAGTATTTATTAATACATAGAATTGTCAAGTTTATATGATTCAACAGAAAATTTAAAAACATGGTATATAAAAAGTTCTTTTTATCTTGTAATTATTTTTATATTTTTTAACGTCTTGTAAACAATACTATGTAATTTTGTTACAAAACATAGTTTTTATCGTAACAAACGGCAAGTCTGCTTAGTTAAGGATTTTGTTTTCTTATTACCCATATTACCCGGATTTTCGATTACCTGGATTGCCTATGGTCCCAGTTAGTCCGGATAAACGAGGTTTTACTGTACACTTGCAAAGATTATTGCAAAATTTCTCCAATCTCAACTAGTCTAAACTTATTGGTCTCTTTAGCGTGGCTTCAGGCGTCTAATTATTAACCTATAGCTTCGCCACAACTTGGGCGAAACTAGTCCCAAAGTCAAATGCAGTTCCTAGCGGGGGGGGGGGGGGGTCGAATGACCCCGCTTTACTTCTAACCGGATGTTGTTACAACCTAAAGATTGAACGCTCTTGTAAACACTTTGCTATATATGTAAGAAAGGCAGATCGACTTAATACATAAGTCAGAGATGTAGTTTAGGCAGACTGCTTGGGCAAGAGTGGGACGAGTGCTCACAGGGAGTAGGACTGCAGCTATTGTAGTTGTCTCATTCCACCATCCGCTCCATTCCATTTATGCCGCTCGATCTAAATCTTGCGTGATCTATCCTCGTTTTTACTTCTTTAGACACGTGCCAGTTGCAGGCTGTGTGAGGCATTACGAAGGAATAAAGAATGACGATTGGAAAGGGAACTAGGATGAAATCTTAAACACTAAAAAATAACGATTCAGTACCTCACAAACCTGCAAGCATGGGCTCCGAAATTCCCAACACAACTTGACGGGCATCAGTGAATTTTACCGATACAGACTCAACGCATTGCAGAAAGAAAATGATAATCCCAGGAACTGAAAATTCATTCATTACTGGTCTTTCATTCTGGGAGATACTGTATTTTCGTTGTTATCTTCTCATTCTTTATACGGGTCATGCCTTCTATTTTCATGGAGTGAATGATATGGAGGTGGTTTTTGGTAAAATTTAACAAGACTCTAGAAAATTTGAAACCGAAAATCTAATACTTTTGTTACTGCTCTTTCATGCTGAAAGAAGTCCTACTTTCATTGTTACTTTTCTCTCTTTAATCAGGTTATATAATTTATTTTCAGGGAGTTATATAGTACAGAGTTATAACTCTGTAAATTTTCAAACCGTAAAGTACTTTAGCAGCTAAAAAATTTTGAATTGAAAATTTAAATGAAAATTCCTATATTTGTTATTTTAACTGCCGGTAAATTCAGTTATCAATAACTTAAAACCTAAAATATGTGCTTGATTACATTAAATGTCAATGAACAGAGCAGATTTACTTCATATTGAAATTTATCTTTATCGTGTATGATTAAAATCGACTTTTCTCATCCCTTCAGGGACTTTGCTCCGACAGATTGTAGAAAACGGATCTTGGGAAAAAAAGAAAAAAAAAAATGCTACTGATTTCTACTTTTAGTTTTGCGAAAGTGATAACACTAAAGCATAATAATAATTACGAGATAAAAAGGTTATTTTTATATACCATGTTTTTAAATTTTCTGTTGAAGCATATAAACTTGACAATTCTATGTATTAATAAATACTTTTCTAAAATTTTTTTGATGAATCAACTTGAAAGAAAATGAAGTTAATTGGAAGTTGACTTGCGTTTAACTTTTCGTTCCCGTTCCGTTCGATAGATGGCTGCACCATTCTACAAAGCAAAATTAACTGAAAATAAATTCAATTCTGCTTAAAGATGGCTAAAAGTATCAAAAGAATGCATTGTCATCGTGTTCTGAGCTATTCTAAAAGTTTCAAATGTCTAGCTAGTCGGGAAGTTAGTTAAAAATCGATTGCAAGTTTTGTACTGGACAAACATACAAACAAACAAACAAGAAAGCGAGTTAATAAATACATGGAAAAATAGTATTATTTCAGAGATGTAATTTATCATTAAATATTATTTCACTTGCAATCTGTGATTTGGTTTACCTTCTCGTGTTAGTAAATTTTCAGTTTTAACTTCAATCAATTTTTCTTGTTACATAGGTATGAATTGCGTTTCGTGTCTTAGTACGGAAGTATTATCATTAAATACCCCATTTCTTCCAGTATTATTTTTTCAATACTGATCAGCAATAACGGCAAAATGCTGTTTTAAGGGAAAAGGAGCTTGGAAACTTAGAGATATTGGGCGTAATTTTTACCATGTTTTTATTAACTCGCTTTCTTTTTTGTTTGTTTGTGTGTGTGTTTGTCCAGTACAAATCTTGCAATCGATTTTTAACTAACTTCCCGACTAGCTAGACATTTGAAACTTTTAGAATAGCTCAGAACACTATGGCAATGCATTCTTTTGATACTTTTAGCCATCTTTAAGCAGAATTGAATACATTTTCAGTTAATTTTGTTCTGTAGAATGGTGCAGCCATCTATCGGCCGGGACGGGAACGAAAAGTTAAACGCAACTGATTACGCATTTGATACCTCTTTATTACGCATTTGCTCATTTTCTTTCAAGTTAATGGGATAATTCATCAAAAAAAATTTTAAAATGTATTTATTAATACATAGAATTGTCAAGTTTATGTGATTCAAAAGAAAATCTAAAAACATGGTATATAAAAGTTCTTTTTACCTTGTAATTATTAAGCCTATATCTACGACTGTCGCTGATCTGTTGGTTATGGTAACAGCAAAGAACTACATTCCAGGATAGATCTTTGGAGAGAGCCGAAGCCACGAAGTTTGACATCTTGAGTTGTCACCATACTTTGGAATCTTTGTTGATGATAAAAATCCCCTTACCGGTGTCGCAGTAACTCAATTTAGCACAAGTGCGATGTAATTTTTAGAGGGGAGGGTTTGTAAAATATACATATTTAAATTTATCTTTTTATTCATATTCTATGTATATTTATACATAGGGCCTGGTGAATGGAACCTCCAACCAGGGGGCATTACGGCTGCTATGTACTAACCCCATTGGATTCGCTCACCTCAATGTTAACCTATGGAGAAAATTTGTCCACGGATTGCCGACTTGGATTCAAAGATTTTTTTTTTTTTTAAATTGTACTCCGTCATAGAAAAAGAAATTTTACATTTGTGTACATTTTTTGTTTTTTTTAAAAAATGCAATTAATATTTTTAAATTTAAATTATTTGGGGAAAAATCTGGTATAGTGTGTTTTAAACACTCATAAATTCCTTCGGTGGACGAAATTTATAAAATGAATCCTGTAGCGCAGGGATCTCAAACTCAAAGGCTAACTTGGGCCAAACAAACAAGGTTTAACTATAGGTGGTCCGCAAAAAAAATCAATATTAATACAAACGTATGTTTATTTTCCTAATTACAGTATATTCAACATAAATATACGCATTTTGTTTAATAACAGCAAAAAAAGAGTATAATTAAGAAAACATTTAGCGAATTCTTCCTATCTTATTATAATTCTGCGTCGTCTATATATATAAAACAGTTCCGTAACTGACTCATTCATTCACTGACTGACTGACTGACATACAAAGCACAGACCAAACCGCTGGACCTAAAGGGCTGAAATTTTGCATGGCGATTCTTCTAATAGTGTAGGGGTGCACTAAGAAAGATTTTTCAAAAATTCTTCTTAGATTTTTGTAAATTAAATTTTTAAGCTGTCTTTTAAACTTTTTTTACGTTTGCATTTAAAATAATACATTGAGGGTTATAAAATTTATATCACGAGAAAGATCATAAAAATTCCTTCAAAATGAAATCTTTTTCAAACCTTTACCTTGATTTACTGATTTTTGGTGAATTTTTAAAAATTAATTTTTAGAATTTAATTTATTAAATGTTGATCACGTGATTTCTTTTTCTGGTACTTTAAATAAATTTATCGTCACGTGCATAACAACTAAATAGACAAAAATGATATTCTTTTTCTTTCTAATGCAGCAGACGATTGGATATTATCCAATAAAAATAAATATCCCTTACGATTTTTTTATAAATATATATATATATATATATTTTACATCAGTTGTATACATTGATCGTCGCATTTATTATAAATATATATATATATATATATTTATTTATTTATTTATTTATTTTGGCATTAATTGCATACATTGACCGTTGTATTTAATTTGAATGTACTCCGTAGCGAAGCGCGGGTTTTCAGCTAGTTTTAATATATATTGTGTGCCAATATATTGGCCGGGCTTCAAAAATGTTCGTCGCGGGCCGCGAGTTTGACACCCCTGCTGTAGCGCTTTGCAGAAAAGCTCAGGCTATCTGAGACAATACCAATTTTATTGGATTATCAGCATTTATGTACCTGTAAATAATTGACAAAAATATATTTTAAATAAAAAATTTGGGGGCAGCGCTTAACCCCCCTATAGAGAGAGAGCCATTACAATCCCTCAAAATGTCAATCCTAGGGGGGGGGGAATTCTCGAACTGTCAACTGGACTCCTCCCACCACAAGAGTCTGCAAGAAGAGGAAAAAGGAAATACGATTTTTTTCTTAGTACATAGCAGCCTTAATAACAAGAACACAATAAGAAAATCGCTTAAACTCCTCTCCATGTCGAAACATGGATTTCGCTCGACATCGTAGTAGAATGATACAGAAATAAAAGCTGTCAACTGTACCCATTGATAAGAAACAAACATACAGGAACTACTTCCGCTGATAAAATTTTCAAAAGTTGGTGAAATACCATCTCAAACTATCAGTGCAATTCATCATAACGTTGCGGAACGTTATCAGTTATGATTTGTACAGGAAATATCTCTATACAAAATTAGAAACAAAATATCAAAGTAACGATTAAAAGAAATCTTAAAAAAAAAGCTTTTATGTTTCCTGTTTATCTCAGTATTTTGTAACGTAGTGTCTACTTCTTGTTGTAGACTAAAACAATGTTTTTCAAAATGAAGCAATGTGTATGTTTCTGCACACGTGTTTTGGACATGCACGTCTGAAGCGCAGTATCCACTACAATAAATGTTACTTATCCTTATCAAATTCTTATTTATTTGTATTTTTGTGAATTTTATCACTAAACGTCTTGATATCTATTATCATACATTCTTTTTAATCTCTTGAATAAATTCATATGTCTGCTGATCTAAAGGGCAAAGTTACAAACTGAATATCCCACAACAACAAACAATCTCTTAAAAACATTTAAAACTCTTAAGTAAGAATGATATCAGATAATTATTATTAATGTTTCTTCAGAATCGTCATATATATATATATATGTGTGTGTGTGTGTGTGTGAAAGTAAGTAAGTAAGTAATAATAACGTCCCACCATTATTAATTTTCCTTTTATATTAACACCATACCAGTTTAATTCTATATAGTCCTTTAATTCGCAGCTTTTGATCTTGTCTTCCCGTTATATAATTAACATCCTTCGCGTTCCTTCCGTATGATGCCTGGGCATATGGCACAACAGGGGGGTTACATGGTAATACGAAACTAAATTTCATACAGTATGCGATGGTGTGAGCGTCAGAACTGCGCACTTCAAGATTGATTCATAGATTAAACGGTTGTTATAATTCATTCTCTCATTTTGTACATAACGTAAATAGCTTGTTCGCAATTATATTTCATATTAATATGTTAAATTGTTAGATAGCCATAACGTGTTTAAAGAATAAAAGTATTATTCCGTATAACTGAAGTATTTAATTTGGAGTTGATGTTGCACAAAGCCCGACGACCAAGAGATTAGATTTCATTATATATATATATATATATATATATATATATATATATATAGAGAGAGAGAGAGAAATATACAGGGTGGTCATACAGAAACTTTGCCGATATATGGACCTCTAGCGGCTATTCCGTTCTACCGATCGAGATGAGATTTCAGATATAGTTATTCAGAGGTATGAGCTCGGGATTCTGTGAACGGCAACCAAGTGGCGCTCACGGTTACGGTTATAGGTACAGAAACTTGAAATTTTCAAATGGCAACACCCATTTTTTTTCCCACCGCAAAATGCTCAGCGCATGCGAAAACCCTAAAGAGCGTTGGAACGGTACGTGTATCACAAAAAACGGACGTGTTATGCACGCACAAAAAACAGCTCTGCGAACGGCCTACAGAAACGATATATGGACTTATAGCGGCCGTTCCGTTCAACCTATCGAGAGGAGATTTCAGATATAGTTATTCAGATGTATGAGCTCGGGATTCTGAGAACGGCAAATAAGTGACACTCACGGTTACGGTTATAGGTATAGAAACTTGAAATTTTCAAATGGCAACACCCACTTTTTCCCGTCGGAAAATGCTCAGCGCATGCGAAAACCCTAAAAAGCGTTGGAAGGTACGTGTATCACAAAAAACGGACGCATTAGGCAAGCACAAAAAACAGCTCTACGAATGGCTAACAAAAACACGATCAGAGAGCTTTTTATCGGTTTTCTACGCTGAATATCTGGTGAACGGCGTTCTGTGATTGGTTTCTAGCCTCTGTCATATGGAAATTTCCTCCGTGCGCCCCGATCGTGTCTTCGTTGGCCGTTCGCAGAGCTGTTTTTTGTGTGTGCATAACGCGTCCGTTTTTTGTGATACACGTACCGTTCTAACACTTTTTATGGTTTTCGCATGCGCTGAGCATTTTGAGATGGCGAAAAGTGGGCGTTGCTATTTGAAAATTTCGAGTTTCTATACCTAAAACCGTAACCATGAGTGTCACTGTGTTGCCGTTCTCAGAATCCCGAGCTCATACCTCTGAATAACTATATCTGAAATCTCATCTCGATAGGTTGAATGGAACGGCCGCTAGCGGTCCATATATCGGTAAAGTTTTTTTATGACCACCCGGTATATATATGCATATCAACATTGCCATTAAACGAAGGATTTTTCTGACACATCTTGGCCCTGGGCAATCCTTTTAAAAAAATCAGTCAGGAATAATCTCCAAAAGACAGAGGTATCAAGTTACAAGTGAGCTGCCACTCGAAGCAATGGAGTATACTTCAAATGCTTGAACAACATTGCTCAGACCTACAAAGTTTTAAAAATTAGTTTATTTTAGCTAAAAAATAAAACATATTACTATAACATTATAAATTTAGGGCAATATTATTTTAGCGTTTTACTGTTATTTAATATTGTATTTATTTTTATTGAATTGAAATTGAAATATTGATTACCTTAAAATTATTTAATTAATTTGTTTATTAAGAATTTTATTATTTTACTTACTGATATTACATTAAACTGATATATCTAATAAAATTAATTTTATTTAGTTACCATATCATCTATTAAATTAACTCCTCGTTTCAAACTACTTATAGAATTAATAGTTAACGGTAATATAGTTAATCTTAGTACAATATGAGAGCAATGTTAGTCTGTAAATCTAAAATCAATAATTACGTTTCTGATAAAGCTATCAGGATAGTTGTTTTTAATAGACTCTATTTTTATGGGTTGAGTATGTCTGTTCCTATTTCCTTTCGAGCATAGGTCTATTTATTCGCACGAGTTGACTAACAATATTGCTTTTAAACACTGATTTATGAAAACATGTGCCAAAATCTTGAAAATTAGTAATTATAAAACTATAATCAGACCTTTTATTGTATAAATCAAGTATAAACGTTTGGTCACTTTTAAGAAAAATATGAATATCCAAGAAATTTACATTGTGTGAGTTATTACAACTATGAAGCAGTTCTAATGTTTTATTGTGAAACGTCAGATCTACTTTTGAGCTAATTTTATTAAATGTTATTTTATCATTCTATATACACTAATTCATCGATATTTATATGACCAATGTCATGTCAAAGCAAATATAGGCTGGCCAGCATACTAGAAGCATTCCCAACTTGAGTATAAACTCGACTTGATCAAAGACTGACCCAACTTGATCAAAGACTGAGGTAGTCTTTGATCTGTCAATATATTCTGTATAAAACTTAATAATATAATAAAATGATTTATATTAAAATTTACATCAAGATGTATCTGATTTTGTTTTACTAAATCAACAATTACTTTATAAAGATCTTTAATGTCTGTGTTATTGTCTATATTCTTAAAAAAGGGGGTTTTAATATATTTAAATTTCGTATGTTTGTTCATATTTAATATTAAATTATAACTGTTATCTATTATACAATTTTTTTGTTCAGTTTTAAGATTAAATATAGAGTTTTTAGTGTGTCAAGGTATTAAAGAGATTGCTTTAGTAGCTTAGGTGTTACGGCCTGAGTAACTGCTCTACAGACCGTTAGTGCTTTGTGAAATTTTGTTACTAATTTTATATGCGGTAGTTATAGTTGTGTGTCTTTAAACTAATTGTAAATACTTGGCTATAGTTTTTTTAACAATTATAAATGTAGTATCACTGATAGTTTTAAATATATAGTATTTTTTATTTCATTTTTTAGATATTTATTATAATATTGCTCACAAATTATTTCATAATTACTTGCAGAATTATCTGCATGTAATTACAAATCAAGATGAAACAGTCGTCTATTAGTTTCACCTTAACTCTGCTATACCACCCTCTAGCGCTAACAAAAAGTGTTTACGAGAGAAATCTGTGTGTGTTTGCAAACACTTCAACTTCATTCCCCCAACAGCAACAACAGAATAAAATAATGTTAACTACGTAAAGCTTTCTTGCAGGCTGAAATTAAATTCTAAGTCATTACAGCATCTTCCGGAAGTTCGTAGACACATTACGCTGCGGTTTCCCTCTGTGTCTCAGTTACAACTTCTATTTTGTTTCTTTTTTCGATTAGGGTCATCCAAATTTATCGGCGTTCTCATTCTTTGACGTATTTGCCACCCGGTGAAGGCCACAAACAAAATATTGTTTACATCTGACATATAGGCAATGCGACATTATTGTTTTCCTATTTACTACATTGTCAGTCCGAGAAGATAAAAGAAAAAATTAATTCGATATTCAATTTACGACAGGTTGTTTTCTAAGTTCTTTCGTTAGGCTTTGAATGATGAGAAGCCACTTGCTGCCAGAGGTTGAAAAGAATTACAAGCGTGCTTTCATCTTGCAATGCTATCTTTAAAAATTTAAAGATATTATATTCATTTATTTTATTTTAAAGGTAACTGTGCATTACATTCTAGTGTTCGTTGATTTTTTTCCTTCGCTTAAAACACACATCGTTTAGCCCTGGAATCGAACCCATATCTCCTGTTTTCGAACATTTGTTTTAAACATTTACACCACTATACCATATTATCACCTCGACTTTAGATTCTAGGCATAATTAGCCAAATGAGATCGATTATCGACGACAGTGGTAAAACCCCGTGGGTTATAAACCCCAGGGAGTGCCTATACTTGTCACCTGTAATTATCTGCTTTTCCAAAAAACTTCTACTATCCACTTTCATACCATAAAAATTTCTGCGATCTGCCTAAAGTATACAATTTCATGTATACACCTTAATATATTTTAAACTTAAATTTTACTTCTTAATCATTAAATTTCCCGAAATTCTCCCGTAACAGCTTGGGTTTTTCTTGCTATACATACATGTACAGTGAAACTTCTCTAATGCAGTCAGTGATGGTTTCGAAAAAAAGTGGCCGGCTAAAGAAGTTTCTATATATATATATATATATCCTAGCTGAAAACCCATACTTCGCTACGGAATACATTCAAATTAAATACAACGGTCAATGTATGCAATTAATGCCAAAATAATATATATATATATATATATATATATATTTATAATAAATACGATGATCAATGTATACAATTAACGTAAAAAAACCAAAAAGATATTTTTATAAAAAGATAGTAAGACATATTTTTATAGACAAAATAATGTAGAAGAAAATATTCAAATTAAATGTAATAGGAAATATTAAAAAATATAGTACAGTTAATATAGTACAGTTTGAGGAGCATAATATATTTTACTGTATTTTATTATTTTTTTGGATAATGTCCAATAGTCTTCGACATTAGTAAGAAAAAAAATTGTCTATTTAGTTGTTATGCAAGTGACGATAAATTTATTTATTGTACCAGAAAAAAGAAATCATGTGATCAGCATTTAATAAATTAAATTCTAAAAATCAATTTTTAAAAATTCACCAAAAATCAGAAAATGGAGGTAAAGATTCGAAAAACATCTCATTTTAAAGGAATTTTTACGATCTTTCTCATGATATACACTTTATAACCCCCAAATTATTTATTATTTTAAATGCAAACTTAAAAAAAGTTACTAAAACAGCTTAAAAATTGAATTTAAAAAAAATCTAAGAAGACTTTTTCAAAAATCTTTCTTAGTGCATCCCTACACTATAAGAAGAATCGCCATGCAAAATTTCAGCCCTTTAGGTCCAGCGGTTTGGTCTGTGCGTTGTATGTCAGTGAGTCAGTCAGTTACGGAACTGTTTTATATACACTCATGGACAAAAAAATTAGCGCACCAAGAAATAATTGCGGGATCGTAACGAAACTTGCAATGAAGGTACATGTCGGGGAGATATGCAAATGATTAGAAATGCAGCGTGATTGCGCATTACGTATAGCCGATAGAGGGCGTTGAACATCGTACTCTGTGGAGTATAAAACAGGTAACCAAAGCTTGTTTGAGTGTGCTGAATCATTTACAAAGGAAGAGCTGAGATAGACATGCCATTACGCCGTGTTCGAAGACAATATAAGCAGTTGTCGCAGTTTGAGAGGGGGAGAATCGTCGGGATGATGGAAGCTGGGTGGTCAGCTAGGCGAGTAGCTCGTCAATTAGGCCGCTCTGATTGTGTTGTGAGGAGGTGTTGGGACCAGTGGACCCGAGAGATGTCATGTACACGAAGACCAGGCTCAGGACGCCCTCGACAGACCAGTCGTCGAGAAGACCGCCACATCGTAAGAAATGCACGCGTACAGCCAACTGCTTCATCGGCCGCCATCCAGGCACAGGTAGCACCTTCACTAGGGGCCTCTGTTTCTTCTCGAACCATACGAAGGCGCCTGGCTGAAGGACAGTTGGTATCGCGGCGCCCATTACGTGTGCTGCCCTTGACGCCCACCCATCGACGCCTCCGTTTGGAGTTTTGCCGCGCACGAGGAAACTGGACTGCAGCGAAATGGAACCAGGTCGTCTTTAGCGACGAATCCAGATTCAATCTCGGCAGTGATGACAATCGTGTTCGTGTGTGGAGAGCCCGTGGTGAACGCTTCAATCCTGCCTTTGCTGTACAGCGACACATCGCTCCCACAGCTGGTGTGATGGTATGGGGTGCCATTGCCTACAATACACGGTCACCCCTAGTATTGTTCCGTGGCACCATGACAACCCAGCGGTATGTTCATGAAATCCTGCAACCACATGTGTTGCCACTCATGCAACGGCTCCCAGGAGCCATTTTTCAACAAGATAATACTCGGCCTCATACGGCAAGGGTGTCACAAGACTGTCTCCGCACTGTTACTACCCTTCCTTGGCCTGCCCGATCCCCAGATTTGTCTCCAATCGAGCATATCTGGGACCATTTGGGACGACGAGTTGGGCATCCCACGAGTTTGAACGAACTAGAGGCTTAATATATAGGTAACAGTAAATATTAATTATAAGGTTACAGCAAATATGGAACGAAATGTCTCAAGACATCATACAGAACTTGTATGACTCAATGCCCGATCGTATCGCATCGTGCATTCGCGCTAGAGGGGGTCCAACGGAGTATTAACTCCTCCGTTCTTTTGCCTTTTTCTCTGAAATAAATTATCCTTTTTCTTTGATTTTCTTATCATTTACTTATATCAAATTAGTCATTACGTATGTAAAATTTCGTTTCATTTTGACGACTCCTTCTTGGTGCGCTAATTTTTTTGTCCATGAGTGTATATAGATATATGAGGCGGTGAAAGACAAAGTATTGTAAGTCCCAATTTCAACTTTTTTTTATATTTGAGGGCAAAAATGTAATCTCTATGTTTAATTTATAGTGGAATTGCAAATAATTATTATTTGCAATATCTTAATAATTATTAAGAATTATAATTTGTTCAGTTTATAGTGAAAATTTTTGTAGTGTTTACAGTAAAACGCTTTTGACTTACACCACTTTGCCTTTCACCTCCTCATATATATATATAAACACTCTATATCAAAAAAATCGACGCACCGAGAAGGAGTCCGATTGTAATGAAATTTCATAAGTAAAGATGTTTTGACTGAACATGCAAATGACTAAATTTTGGTGTCCAGCGAATGAATAGGGTGAACTCCAGCGTATCAGAACTACACATTCAGCAGATGCATATAAGGAGCGATTCTCGATATGATGCTCAAAATTTCTGTCGAATTTCGACCTCGGGCTGACCGGGGGCGTACAGTCTTTAGTGAAGAGTCCCGTTTCCAGTTGTGTCCTGACGACCACTGGAGACGTCCAAGAAAGCATGGGGATCCTGCCCTTACTATCGCTCGCCACACAGGCTCACAACAGGCGTTATGGTCTTTATGGGTGCCATTTCCTTTGATAGCCATAGTGACACACTGCGCCACCCTGGACTTACTTTCAACAAGATAATGCCCGACTGCATACGCCAAGTGTTTCTATGAATTGTCTTCCAACTTGCCGAACATTTCCTTGCCCACCTAAGTCGCCTGATCTCTCCCCAATAAAGCACATTTGGGACGTGATGGGAAGGCGATTGCAACTATCCCGGAATGTTGCCGATTTAGCCCGACAGTTGGAGACAATGTGGCAAGAAATCCCTCAAAACATTCGGGAACTTTATAAGTCCATGCTACGCCGGGTGACTGCTTGCATTCAGGCCAGAGGTGGACGAACGCCGCATTGACTTCCTCAACTTGTAACGATCGAACTCTGGATTAAATCATTCAATTATTCTGAAATTTAATCGTTTTTTCTTTCTCTGCATGTTCTTCTCATCCACGAATTTTTGTCGCAATCGGACAGCTCCCTCTTAGTGCGTCGATATTTTTTTTGTTATAGAGTGTATATATATATATATATATATATATATATATATATATATATATATATATATATATATATATTTATACACTCTATATATATATATACAGGGTGTCCAGCGAAGAAATCCCTGATTTCAAAATTAAAAATCTCGAAAACAAAGATCTGTAGAAAAATGCAACAAACGGTATATGTATCGTGAAAGCTGTAAGAATTTTATATACTAATTTTCGAAATAGTTACAAAAGCTGCTAAGAGATGGCACTGTTAGCGAAATTTACTGGCGCAGGCATGGATTGGTCTCCATATTCGCCGGACCTGAGTCCTTGTGACTATTTTTTATGGAGCACATTAAAAGATACTGTCTACAGCAGTGGTACCGTGGACCGCACAGACCGGTCCGCGGCGATTAAAAGGTTGGGGAGCACTGGTCTACAGGACCCATCCCATCACGCTGGACGAGCTTCAGTCGGCGTCTGTTGAGCAGCTGAATCGATTTCTGTTGAGACACTACAGGGTGTAATGGAAAATTTTATCGTTCGTTTGCGCTACCTCCGTACAGCGAATGGTGGACATTTTGAAAAGATTGTCATGTAGTGATTGCAAAGATTGCTTGCAAAGAGTACGAGTTTATTTATGCATGCTGATACGAGTTGTAGAGTGCCATCTGTTAGCAGCTTTTGTAACTATTTCGAAAATTGGTGTATAAAATTCATACAGCTTTCACGAAAAAAATACCGTTTATTGCATTTTTCTACAGATCTTTGTTTTCAAGATTTTTAATTTTGAAATCAGGGACTTCTTCGGTGGACACCCTGCATATATATATATATATATATATATATATATATATATATATATATATATATATATATATATATATATATATATATATATATATATATATATATGTATATATATATATATCACGGTAGCGTAGTGGTTAAAAGTGTCAAGGTACCATACCACAGGCCCAGGGTTCGATCCCGCGACTGGGAAAGGTCGATTCAGCCTTTCATCCTTTGAGTGGGTCGATAAAATGAGGACCAAGAATGCTTAGGAACTAAACTCTGGGGGTCCCACGTCAGTTTGACCGCCTGACTGAGACATATGCTGTATGGTACCCCAAGCCCACGGTCTAAGAAAGCGGAGATGGGCTCCGCCGGCCTTGGTGCACAGCGGACTGTAGCGCCATGAGTTTAGATTTTAGTTATTTATATATATATATTAATTATATATACATACACACATACACACACACGCACATGTATGAATCGAGGGATACGGGTGAGTGTTTGTGTCTGTGGAGATTGACTTAAAGAAAGAAAAATTAAGACCACACAAAGATCAAATATTTTACTGTTATTGAAGATCAGAGAGGTAGAAATTCACAGCAGGAAGTTATTTCTAGAAGCCGCCATGATGAAACATGGGTTTTTAGAAATGATGACACATAGGTTTTTAGAAATAATGAAACATAGGTTTTTAAAACATACTTTTTTAGAAATTATAGATTATTTAATACCTTTCTAAGATATTTTTCAGGCAAAGGTCAATATAATAAAGTACAATAATGTGTCTTAATAACTCGAAGATATAGTTTTTCAGTAAAGAAGTTTAATTGCTTTGAAAGCGAAAAAAGAATTGTAAACTTTTCACACTATGCTTTTAAAAAAATTGTCTCTTCTTTCAGATGGCGTAATTTAAGATCACAAGAAAACATAGAAAGTGGCCCACGAAGAAAATGAAAAAATGTAATGGGAAAAACGGATCTGAAAAAGATCTTTCAATGTTTCTCTCGCTAGCAACTTTTATCGGTGAAAAAGCCTGTTTTCTTTTTGTTTTTAACTAAGTACAATAGGAGGGTGACATTTAACAGTTGAATTTAGAACATGAGTGGTAAATGCTGATGGAAAGAAAACGGGATCTGTTCTCAGCAGTTCGCCAGTGTTGGCAACGTTGATTTCAGCTCTTGGAATTCCACTTCCTTTGGGCCTACGCAGTGAGCCACGAGTTTCGTAGACTTGCTTAAACGACGAGGTATCCAGTTCATTGAGCAGTTGCAGATAAGGAAATTACCTAAAAATCCAGGAAATATAAATTTTAAACTGAAGCATCAATATGAAATTTTTTAGCCGCTACATTCTGATTAGAGAATGGCTTTAGACATTAAAATTCGGCCATAATGTAGATGTTGTGGATAATTTAACATTTTGTTATAGGGGTACATTTGAATAAATATATTTAGAAGTTTTGTATTTAGATGTTTTCTAAATCCAAAAAAAATTTTTAATGAAGAAGACAAGTGGTTTTTTTCCCTTTTTTTTAATGAAGAAAACAAGACATGTAAAATCATGACGTGAGAGCAAAAATTTTGTAACAAAAAATAATTTTAATCAAACGTTTTAGAAAACAAACAAGGCTTTTAATTAAATTTAAGGCAGTTCATCAGTCGACATCGCAGATCTTCAATCACAATGTTGAACTAATTTTCGTCTCGTTATACAACGCCAAATTTTGATTTTTGAATTCTGTTTTTCTGCATTTGAAAATAAACTTTTCCATGCAATGTATGGGTTTTTCAAAAAATTTCATTAGCTGTAAGGTGCTACTGTTATCTATCACTTTAGGAGATTTGCGTTTCAGGCTTTTACAAGTCCGCACGAATTTCCAATCAAACAAGTAATACAGCAATACCTTGACGACGGTTAGCAGAGGAAGAAAAAAATATGAATTTAATCAGAAACACCTTGGTGCGTATTTAAAACCTTCGAAACTGAATTTTTATTGTTTTCATTAACACTAACGTGTTGTTGTTATCACGTTGACAAATCTGAATTTCTGCTTTTTTTCAAGTTCGCCAAAATTTTCAATCAAACGAGTTATATAGCAGTGTCTGGAAGACGTTTAAATGAGGTAGGGGAAAAAAACGATTTTTATCAATGGAAACTTAATGCGTACTTAAAAATCCCAAACCAATTATTTTTATAGTTTGTATTTTAACTTTTAAAAAAACTTTTAATTTTTTTAAAAATCGATATCAGCAATTTTATGCCCTGTGAGAAATAGCCATGGAAAAGTTTAAAAATTGCACGCCCTCTATTTAAACGTCTACATTCGTGTGCAAAAAACACCCCCCAGAATTCTAAACTATGCATTTTCTAATTAAAGAAATACTGCGATGAATACATCCCATGAGGAATACATAGCCTAGCATTAGGACTGAAGAATTACGTTGTCAACTGGTGCTCAGCCCTAATTCAGGACTTTCTTTTCTTTAGCTCCATATATGAAACTAGTATTAGGACATTGGCTTCGAAATTAAGTCTATTTCTGCGTTTATTTTTAAAAGAAAAAAGAGACGAACGTATCAAAGTAGGTTTCTGAAATTGGGAACCCAAATCTGTAAAGCATTTAATGTAAACTCTGGATATCCCTGTTCATTCATTAAATAAATAAATAAATAATATATATATATATACATACATACATACATATACATATATATATATATATATATATATATATATATATATATATACATATACATATATATATATATATACATATACATATATATATATATATATATATATATATATATATATATATATATATATATATATATATGTGTGTATATGGTGCCCGGCAGTGGCGCACCAGGGGGGGGCTAAGGTGCCATGCCCCCCAAAAGATATAGAAATTTCATTATGAATATTCAATTTGCATTATAAATATTTTTATCCGTTGAACTTGCCCCCCCCCCCGAAGATTAAATCCTGGGTGCGTCATTGGTGCCAAGTATAAGGGGCTAAGTCAAAAACAGTGATTTAAATGTACCAAATTATTGGCTTTTATACCAATCGCAGAACAATAATTTCGACGTGAGTCTTTTGTACAAAGAAATGTACTTTCGTATACAAAATGGATACACTTAAGCCTTTTATACAAATAAAAATATTTTTTTTAGCAAAACTAACAAATATCTAAAAATCAATTTTATGACTTAAGCTCTTTAAACCGGACACCATACATACATACATACATACATATATACAGTCGGACCTCTATTTAACGAAGTAGCTAAATCCCGAAAAAAAGTTCGTTATATGGAAAATTCGTTAAATAGAGATTCACCTTTTAAAATACTTTAAACTACACAAAACAGATTTCAAATTAATAAACACTAAATTTTATTAATAAAAGTAATTGATCACAGCTTTATTTTGTAAATTAATGTCTATTTGTTTTATATATCTTACCCATCAAACAGAAATGTGCAAGGAAAACAAGAATAAAACAAAACATTATCTGGGAATGCACTGTTTTTTCAATTAAAAAAATTATATTAAAATTAATGAATTTTAATGACCTTATCCCTTTTATTATAACAAGTAATTTTAATTATACATTACCACATGCGTCCTTAAATTTAATTACTGATAAAGTCTGTTAATTTTGTCTTAGTTTTTTTGTTTGAAAAAGTGTCTTCTCTCATAATACGTCTCTCATCTTTGCAATGCATCAAATACCCCTTCAGGCGTATTTTCTTCAAACTGCAACCCGCGTCGGAACGTGTTAAAAGAAAGTTAATGTGTTAAATGTGTTAAACGAAAGAATAAGTTTGAAATGTTCAGAAATATTTTGAGAAATATGAAGAAAAAAACATATTGGATCACAAGAAAAAGTTCGTTAAATAGAGAATGCACTTCGCTATTTGGAGGTTATTTTACGAAGAAATTCACAAAATGTTCTTGATTCCAAGGAAAAGTTCGCAAAATAGAGGTTCGTTAAATAGAGGTTCAACTGTATATGTATAAATATATATATATATATATATCTTTCAAAGGCTAACTAATATATGCTAAAGATAAAACCCTTGTTGATCTGTTTCAAAACTTTAAGATACGTGTCTTAAACACACAACAGTCAGCAGCCAATATCTGTGGAGTACTATGAAACTTTTAAATTCGACATTTTGATAACGAGATATGATTAAAAGTGGGAA
This sequence comes from Dolomedes plantarius, assembly GCA_907164885.2. Classification (NCBI taxonomy): domain Eukaryota; kingdom Metazoa; phylum Arthropoda; class Arachnida; order Araneae; family Dolomedidae; genus Dolomedes; species Dolomedes plantarius. Next base: position 68,862,199 of record OU015491.1, read on the forward strand.
TCGGGGAAAAATATATCATCAAAAGTGGGTCGTAAAGGGGAAAATGATGAATAAAAAACCCTGCTGTTCTAGGAAAATCTTGATGCTGGGAAATGTGGGTAATTTACACGCCCCTTCTCGGCAAAGCGTGACTCAGACATACTAAGCGCGTTCCCAGAAAATAACGGTATCTATCTCTTTTTTTCTGTAGATACAGTGACACTTCCCTTTACTTGAATTCTTTTAAATCTAAGAGCAAAATCTTGTCAATAGATTACAAGGTGTACGGTTTTATAATCTTATCCAGGGATCATAAAACCATCAAAATACGGGGTATAATTGCTTTGTCTCTGAGGATGATTGATTCAAAACAGGAAAAGTTAGATATCCTAATCTATGTTATACTTTTGTCTTTTTGGCAGTAGAAATATTTTTTTCAAAATTGAAGGCATCATTTTTAAAACGTTTTCTAGAAATTATATATTTATTCTAACTTTGTGTATCACAAAAGTTTAAAATAATTTAATATTGTGTACAATTGTTCTCAGAAGTTTTGAATGGTTAGGAATGAAATCACCTGATTTTAAATGCTTTTTCTTGAAATAAAAATGTGTTTCCATATTCTAAGGCAATATTTTAGTAAGTGTATGTATTAGTACAAAGGTTGTACTGTAATTTAGCCATATTGGTAGTCCGGAATTTTATTATCCTGTTATTTATTTATTTCTATTTTTGCATAATTTATTTACATTTACATCTTAACGTTTTCACGATAAACAGATGAATTACAACTTTTAAAGTCATAAGATTAATAGAAAAGAGCATGGCACAAACTTCGTTACTCTGCAGCTTAGCCAGCTGCAGTGTTTTCGTAAATACAAACTTTGCGTTAATATAAACTTTGCATTTCGTCCTTATAAACTAACGTTTACTTTGAAAATTTACCCAAGCCCTGGACATTGTAAAGTTTTTATTGCAAAGAAAAGTAGCTAAACATTTGTTTTCCGTGTGTCTAGTATCACTGGAACAGCGAGTCATGACTGGATGTTTTCAGCCTTGATAAGAAATATTTATCAACACTAGGGAACATTTATCATACGGTCTTTGAACATATTCTGTAAATTACATTCCAAACATCTAAGTCAAGCTCGAACTTGTTATCATCTCACATATTTCTGAATCCACCCCGAAAACTTCTTCAGCTTCATAAACAAGTACTTTAAGGCATAAATCGTGCAGAAATATTTTAATTTAACTACCATACTTTCGTCACCTTCTTATCAATTCATGCCAAGCTGAAAGTATATATTTTTATAGATTCAGCTGCATGTTCTTGAATTGTAAAAAGAAAGCCTAATACCATGTTCACATAAATCACTTTTGACGTTTGATATGAAGACCGCGTGCGTGTGTACATTGCAGAACTTCATCCATTCCCGTATATCATACGTTTTGGGTCATTAGAATTATTCCCGGGGTCACGACTGCAGCGTGTTGAAACAGATGATTTTGTTTACCACCACGTGTAAACCCGCTGCGTGGGATTTCTTGTTCTATACAGTTCTAGATTTCGGTACGCGAAAAAAATTATTCCACGAGTTATCACTGTTCATTTTATTGCTGCATTGAAAATTTCCCATCCTATTGTCAGCTTTTAGAAGAGTTATTAGCCGATCGCACTGCACGGGTGAATGGAGAGGACATGTATAAAATCTTACAGGTTATCGTAAGGCGTGTTGTTTACCAAGCCTCTTGACGCATAATATTTCTCTCGATGATCTCGGAACATCTTTGTGTTTGGATAAAAAAATAGATGTATTGCATTTGTAACACGAAGCGAAGTTTCGAGAGAGAAACTATAACTCACATAAAACATTGGACTTTGCTACATCTGCATGGTACACCACTTGAAGAAATATTTTCTAGCGAGAAAATCCATTTTAATTTAGGTGCGAAGTGAAAACCCAAAAGCGCTAAAGAATTTTAAAATTGAAAAATGCTTTGTTGTCGTGATTTAAGCAAAATCTGAGCACTAAATATATATAAAAGAAAAATATAACAGGAACACTATTGGTATACAAAAAAAATCAAAGTGTTAAATGACTGAATTCGCAAAAAAAACAGCATGATATGCTTTATACATTCATATTCAGAAATCAAAGCGCTCACGGGAATATCGTTTGAGACTGGACAAGTAACATGCCTCTTCAGTTAGTTACTAAGTAGCAACTATTTCGTTTCCAATCAGGGGCTTCTAAAATCTGTACCGCAAAACCTTATAGAGTTCCTTGGAAAATTTTGTAGTTCCATGGTAAAAAAAAATCAGTTTTAGGGGTTCTTATTTTAGTTTTAAATGTCTAATCGGCGCCGAAATTCTGTTTGTCTTGCAGTTCACAAAAATAAAATTCATTGAATCTAGAAGAATGAGTCGATTGCTTCATTCAATCCTCCAGTTATATCCCTTTAGCAATGCTGCAACGTATCAGCGGCATATATATATATATATATATATATATATATATATATATATATATATATATATATATATATATATATATATATATATATGGGGGGATGCGCATGCATATATGTATATCAGAGTTAAAACCGACCTTTTTAACTGTGATATAGATAGCTGATTTAAAAAATAAAATGCTAATACATGTGAGGTTAATATTCAGAAAAGATATATTAAAATAAGGAGATAGCACACCTCTGATAGAAGAGTGTTATATCTGAAAATAGCCATATTTTCAGGAAGAGCTAAAAAAGATATACATGTCGAAATTTCATTTCTTGTTTTATGAATGCCTATGCTAATTTTGGGAAAACTTATTGTTCGAATCACCCCAGAAGGAAAAACTATATACTATTAAAGTTGTTTTCAATTTTTAAGGCATGACTTTGAATTTTAATTACAAGATATAACCCTCTTCTAGTAACCTCATTTTGTCAACATGGACTGAAAAGCTTGAGGGAATACTGTCATATCTCTATACTAATGCACAATCTATCTAAACTTTTCACAATAGAAAAAAAAACATTGATAACATTAACAGCAGGTTAGAAAAAAATATAAATTTATTTTCAAAATAAAATTCAATAAACATTTTAATACAACAACATTAGGCACTGACAAAAATCTTATTTTCATTCGCGCATGAGCAAGTTCCTCCTCCTAGCTGTGGAAGAGGGTAATAAGCGCCATCTAGGAGATTGTGTTGGTACTAGGCTTATAACATTATTAGAGAATGAGAAGCACTTCTTACAGAGTATTGTGGTGCAATTATCTCAAAATCGTAAATTTCGGAGATGTATAACACTATTCTAGAAGAGGTGCGATATGTAAAATGCTTATCGAAAATAGAAATATTTAAACAATAAAAAATAGAAAGAAAATTCAAAATTAACATACCCAGTTTACGTGCTAGAAGTATTAAAGTAAGCCTGTTGTGTCAATCGAAAATCAATTACAGTATAATATACGTGAAAGATGAGGTAAGATGTCATTTTAAAAGTTTTGCAGCTTTTGTTTTACTTGAGCAAGTTGTAATTAATGATGAAAAATCATCTTTGAATGAAACAACTTTATGTTTATCTGGAGTGTCTATAATTATGTTGTGTATTAAGGTTGGTGAAACTTTATTTTGTACAGTAATCTATACTAATATATAAAGAGAGAGAGCGGATTTTGTATGTGGAGGGTAATCTCCGGAACTACTGCACCTATTTGAAAAATTCTTTCACTATTTGAAAGGTACATTATTCCAGATGGACATAGGCTATATATTATGTATATCTGATCAGTAGAAAGAAAGTTAGGGGCCTAAATGTTGGGCTGATGCTTCACCTTTACAACTTTTCCTTTGTCAACCATAGTCAAGTAACCATAGCAACACATCAAGCGATATTTTCATTTATTATCAGTAAAACATTTAACATTTGAATTTTCTTTGTCGACCATAGTCAAGTAACCATAGCAACACATCAAACTACATTTTCATTTATTATCAGTAAAATATTTAATATTTTAAAGATTCAAGTGGAGGAGGTATTGATAAATACAAAAAGGATCTTTGAAATTGGCGACGTTTAAGGGTTTATTGAAGAAAATTACATTTGGAACTACGTTTTTTATTGGACATTTAAGGTTTAAAAAAAAGATATATAATTTATTAGCTATCAACTGGAAATTTATTGGTATAATATTGCAGAATTTTATTTAACTTATAAACTTTATGTTTTTGAATTTATGTACAATTTTATGCACAATTTTCGTAAATCGAACTTGAATTATTGAACTTTATTCAAAAATCAATGTGTTTCATTGAAACTGTGAAATTTATTGATTATTTCGAATAGGCCTTTGTTTGTTCCTTTATAAGTGACAAAGTATTGCTTCAATTGAGCTGAAATTTTGTATAGATATAGTTGATAGATCAGATTAAAACATAGGCATTAGGGATGCGACATCGACAACAAAATATCGATATTCAATATTAAAACATCGATGCTAGTAAAACATCGCCCCCAAACCATCGATGTTTTTAAACATCGATGTTTTAGAACAGCGGTTCTCAACCTGGGGGGCGCGCCCCCCTGGGGAGGCGTAGAAGAATTTCAAGGGAGGCGTGGGTTAAAAAAATAAAAAGTAAAACTAACTGTAATTCACTGTACTCAATTTTGCGGTCACAATGTAACCGTAACGTAATTTCGACATACGAACACGAACACAATAATTGTCGCACACGATAATTGTTGTAGCTACAATGTCAGAAAAACATTCTGAAGACTTATGATGAAGTTAAAAGTTTCACAGAAAATATAACTCTTTGGCAACACCGTTTTCAGAATTCAGAGCCAAACTTTTCATCCTTTCCAAGATTGAACGACCTTTTCGATGATAAAAAAAAATCTCCCATTGCAACAGATAAATGAATTGAAGGACCTTATATCAGGGCATTTGGTGGCATTGCAAAATAAAATTGCAGATTATTTTCCAGATATTAGTTCAGAGAACTGGGAGTTTAAGTTGACAAGAGATCCTTTTGAAATAGATGTGGAATACATCTTGATCATATTCAGGAACAGGCAATTGACCTAAAATGTGATTCTCAAATATACGCGAAATTCGAAAACATGGATGTTGAAAATTTTTGGTTACGCTATTTTCCTGTTTACCCAGAAGTTTTTTTGGAAGCTTTGAGGTTGTTAGTGCAGTTTTCATCCACATATCTCTGTGAATCTGGATTTTCAGCATTAGCATACATAAAGTCAAAATATCGAGCAAAGCTGGACATTGAAAGTGACCTGAGGTGTGCTTTGTCACAGTTATAACCTAATATTCAAAAACTTGTCGAGGACAAACAGTGCCACCCCTCTCATTAATGTTGTGAAAGTGACTGGTATTGCATGCCAACCTCACCTAGATCCTTGATTACCTCAAATATATTTGATCTGTATTTAATTCTTTGATTTCATATGTTCTAATAATAATATGTTCCAAATAAAGAAATGAGTAGTAATATTAAATTTTGTGTATGAAATTATCTATTCTATATTTTCATTTAATAACCAGCTTCAGTTTCAAATTCCGATTGTACTACTTGTATTGACCACATATGGTGGTGAGGAGGGGGGGGAGGCGTGACCTCACATCAGTGTTCAAAGGGGGGCACAGAGCCTGAAAGGTTGAGAACCCTGTTTTAGAACATCCATTTCTTAAAACTAGTTTAGTAAGCTCTAACATTAATTGTTACTTCGGTTAGTCGTGGGGGGGAGGGGGGGGATTTAATTTTACTCTCTGATTGGGCTAACACAAATGAAAACAATTGGTTGCTAGAGTCAGCGCATATCACAGAATTTCCATGATGGATTTTATTATTGTTACTAGAAAATTGAGGAAGAAATTATTTCTATAAAAACAATTGAAAGGACGAAAGCCATAGAGAAAAATCCGGGATGTTTCCTAATTTAAATTGATTAAAAATTATTCTCACATCTATTTACAAGTTGGAGAATAATTTACTTCCAAGAGGCTTAAATAATTTAGTAAAAAAAAATTCTGAAGTTTATTACTTATCACAAGACAAAATGATTGGTTTCATATCTATCGGGTATAAGGCAAAACCATTTAAAAGAATTTTGAGTTTGGTCAACAGAGTTTAATATAAAAAAATAAGAAGAACAATTTATTAACAAATATTTTATTTTGTTAATAAATTGTTCTTATTGTTATATAATATTTATATAAAACCAGAACAAAACAAAAACTTAAATGGCCGCTCTCGTGTTTATACTATTTATAAAATAAAACCCCATGGAAGGTTCTGGAGTGTCAAGAACATTCCAAGCGCTCTGACTGGTTCATTGGTTGTTGATTGACATTTATCTCGTTACTAGGGTATCGTTCCCCCTTTTGTATTCGTCCTTTTCAGAATTCATTTTACATTTACTGAGCGTGAAAATTATGCTACGTGGTTATTTTTTCTATGGTAGTTTTTCATTGAAAAAAAAACATCGAGCACAAAACATCGATGTTAAAAAAACATCGGCTTCAATAAATCGATGTTTAGAACATCGATGTTTTGAAAACATCGACATCGATGTCGCATCCTTAATAGGCATATTATCTTTTGAAAATCGGGCCCCGAGGTTTTTAATTAATGTTTTAATGATTTTACCCCTAAAAGTTGCTTATTTCGACAGCTTCCCTGCTATCTTCGCTGACAGGGAGACTATAGGGATGAATCGTACCAAAATCGGCACGCGGGTGGCCCCGGACACGATTCAGTGACTGATTGACTGACTGACTGACAGATAACGCACAGTCCAAACCGCTGGACCTAAAGGGCTGAAATTTTGCATGGCGATTCTTCTTATAGTGTAGGGGTGCATTAAGAAAGATTTTTGAAAAATTCTTCTTAGATTTTTTTAAATTAAATTTTTAAGCTGTTTTCGTAACATTCTTTAACGTTTGCATTTAAAATAATAATCTGAGGGTTATAAAATTTATATCACGAGAAAGATCATATAAATTCCTTTAAATTGAAATCTTTTTCGAATCTTTACCTTCATTTTCTGATTTTTGGTGAATTTTTAAATATTAATTTTTAGAATTTAATTTATTAAATGTTGATCACTTGGTTTCTTTCCTTTTTGTGGTACTTTAAATTAATTTTACGTCACGTGCATAACAACGAAATAAATTGATATAAAAAATACTTTTTTTCTTTCTAATGGGGCAGACGATTGGACATTATCCAAAAAAAAATATTAAAATACAGTAAAAGAAATGTTCCTCAAACTGTACTATATTAACTGTGCTATATTCTTTAGTATGTTCTATTAGATTTAATGTGAATATTTTCTTCTACGTTATTTTGTCTATACGAATTTTTTATAAATATATATTTTTTTGGCATTAATTGCATACATTGACCGTTGTATTTAATTTCAGTGTACTCCGTAGCGAAACACGGGTATTCAGCTAGCGATTTATAAATTTTCTTTCGTTATCAGAAAAACTTTACAGTTATTTATGAAATAAATCATTCGGAGTTCTAAAAAGAAATGATTGAAAATTATTTGATCGATAAAAGTTTTTAGCAAAAATGTTTAATTAGCCTTTATGCATAAAAAATGGCCAATCAAAATCCTTATAATATTATAGTTAAATTCCCATTCATATTTAGTTTCGAGTAATTCGTGTATTCTTACTGCAATTAATACGCGATAGCTGAACACAGGGAAAAGATATACTGGCGAGAGTCCACAGGAACTCAAGTAATCTTAAATCACAAGTCTTGGGGGCCATGGGTGAACTAATCTTATTGGATTGTTCTTGAACTTGCATCTCTAGCAAGTTCAATTTTTTTGGCCAGAGACTTACTCCACGGATTTTTAGTTCTATACCTCATATCACAAGATATGGCTTCTTTGTTAATGCGGGGCACTTGTCAATGAAGACATTTCAACTTTAACAGAGAGAATTGTTAGTTGTTTCAAATGGGGGCACCCCATATGTGAACCAACACTACCCCATGACGTCACCTCAATTTTTATCGAGCAACGCCCCCTCCCCCTCCCTATGGGAGACAATTGAGGGGATTGTACCTACTCCCACTTTCTCTGATTTGAAAAAAAAAAGGTTTTCCGGTCTACAGATTTAACGTGCCCATATCCGGCCTAGACACGAAGGTATTTAATGGCGTTAGTCGGAATTCGAACTGAGCACCCCCAGTTCGAAGCCCAACGCTACCACTAGGCTACCTCTGGCCCATTTTAGAACATCATAAAGGACAGGGAAAGACTAAATGCGGATGAAAGCAAGATGAACGCTGCAATATCACCACACCGGTAACCCGGGGGAACATAGGCATTCTACCTGTACCTCTAGGGTGTTCAATACAGCTGAAGTTAGCCACCAAAACCTGTAAGGAGTTTGTAGCCATCATAGCCGATGAATATTCAGCTGCGCCTCAATTCTATGATTATATTTATGGTATTATTTTACTGGTGATGTCAATCGTACTACCCTTTTCTTTCAAAAGTTAGCGGATTAAAGGAAAATATATGCTTGATACAAGTACATTATAGGACAAAAAGGAAAATTATCGACAGCTTCTAAACGTTATTTTTATTTTAATGTGTAGCATCGCTATTTTGTTTTTATTTTACTGTTTAATTTTATTTTACTGTTATAATGTTTAATAAGAATCTCTTGGCATTATAAGGAAACAAAATATTTTAGTAAAATTCATGTTCTAATAATATTTCGTGATTAAATCTCGAAAACGAAAATAATTAAAGCCCTTTAAGATCGTGATTGAACTTCGTTTGTAAACAGAGTTCTTCCATTTGGCATTATGAGAATTTCTACACCATGTTATTTCTCATATTTGATGTGTGTGTGTGTGTTTTTTATTTTTTTTTAATTTTTATTTTATTAAGGTTAGGCTGTGTGTAAGGTTTATCTGAATGCAGTAAAAGTCCTCTACGCTAAAATTATTTTGCTTACGATTTACATAACAGATATTTTGTACGTCATAAATGTAAAAGGCTGAATTAAAACATCATATCTTTTCCAAACAATTCAACAGAGAATAATCAAATAAAGAATCTCTCTAAGAATTTCAACGTTAGTCAAAGGTGTTCGATATCTTCCTCAAATTAGACAAATTTTCGCACAGATTATGTACCCCCTTTTAGTAAGAGGTAGTGACGACTTTGTTAATAATTTCTCCATAAAATCAAAAATCTTGACCGTCCCTTAAATTTTACAGTTGCGTTTAGTAACTGGAAAATGCACATTTCGCATATCAGAATTAATTTAGATTAACTGGAATTAAATTAATAAATTAAAATTTGTTTCATAACTGACTTGTGATTAAAAACTGAAGCATAAAATTGTAAATTTTTTTTGAAAACTTACAGTAATATAATAATTAAAAATACACGCATTAAAAATACACGCGCTTTGAAAAAACAAAAACATATTTATTCACTCAATGAGCCAACGGCAGATTTTAGAAAATGAAGGTTTTTATGAGGTTATGGGAATCCTTATTTGATAATTTCATTACTGTTAGAAAAGCATAGTTTTTATAAGATTACAAAAAAAGGAAAGGAAAGGCGTTTTTAACCTATCAAATTTCGTAGAATATTGAAAAAAAAATTAATTTCAAAACCAAACCAGTGGCGTAGCTAGAACTTTTGCCGCCCGGGGCGGTCTCCAATTTGCCGCCCTTTCTAAGTCAATCAATTGGTGGTTTTTATAAATTAATAAACAAATAAATAATTGTAACTGAAATTAAACATAAATAAATAATTGTAACTTTTTTTCCATTGGATGCCATATTTAAATTAGGCAGTAATAAAGGAGGCCGCTTAAGTTGATATACTTATAAATGCAACTTTTATAAAGATCACAAGAAACTTACGGAGGTCGTAGTCCCCCCCCCCCCCCCCCTATGAGACAAAACATATACGTAATTTATAAAAAAAATTCCATAAAATGTTTTACTTTATATCTTTATATTTATAAATAAAATAAATAATTTCATTTCTTTTGTATAAACATACAAATTGTACACATATGTGTATGTAAACAAAACATATTTATATATTTACTCGTCTAACTTTCATAGTAGAAAAATTGCGTATAATGCTCTCAAAATTTATATTATTTGTAATTTCTTGTTCTATTGCAAGATTTTGTAGTCTTAAATCTCTCATTGTGGAACGAAGATAATTTTTTATCAACTTCAATTTGGAGAAGCTCCTTTCGCAACTAGCGACACTGATAGCGAAAAATATTCGAAATCATACAGTAATTCATAATTCGTAGAAATCGAATAGTAAACTTATGAATTGAACAAGTGGTTTATTACAACTAATACTAAATAAAAATATGCCGCCCCAAAATATGTGCCGAAATGTTAAAATTTCCTTTCATTCCAGGGGACCGCCTCTTAACTATCCACAACCAATCAGATATCAGTATTAGATAAAAGTTGTGTAAAACACGAGATTCACATGATAGCCGTGAATATTTTCTTGTTTTACAATGTTTAATATTTTTATGTAATTTTCTTAGAGCATTGAGCTTTCTGAATAATTATTCACTGCATGTATTCACGCTATGAAACAATTACCAAAATGGCAAGGAAAGACTAGGCACTTTGGGTTTTTTTTAGAGCAAAGTGCCTTGTAATAAAGTAGTAATAATGTTGTCATTTAACTCCAGTCAAAAGAGGATAAGGAACAGAAAAGAAAATTTCGAAGTTCAGAAAAGAAAATTTTAAAATAACCGCTATATCCAAAAGAGAAAAGGTGGAACTATACATTATTGGATTACTGGAGCTCAGGGTAAAGAATAGGTCATTTTTCCTCTTATGAAAAGACAGCAACAGATTGAGCCGGGAACTCAAAATGAAAATTTTTGAGAAAAATAATTAATGCGGTAGGATTAAAAAAAATTAGCTTCTCACGAAGAAAACCCCTCGTCAAACAGCCATGAGCAATCAGGGAACAGTAGTTATAAGATTCCATCAGAATCATATGAAATCCTTTACGCTCGTTCCATGTCGCTTTGCGAGCACTGTTGGAAAAAAAAAGCCCTCTCAACATTAGAAGGCTCGATCCAGTCAATACTGTTACGCCTTACCCTCATGTGGATATGAAATACGGGAATTAAAACCATATCATGTCATACCAATTAAGACCTGACGTTCATCTCGATGTTTGGCTATGGACAACGATCAAAACTCTACTGGTGGGGCTGAATGGCATTTTTCGAAGAGATAAACTAAACTAAACTATGAAACCCGATGTTTTCTGATCCACATTAAGGCGAATTTATACGCCTGTGACTCATATGTGTAGTCATTTATGTTGTAAAACAAAACCCAAGTAAACTCTCTGACTGATTTAACTGCAGGATTGTTCTCAGGTAGATGATTCTGTGACACTGTCTCAATTACTACATGAAATTAGTATTTATATAAGTATGTGATGCCCCGTTACTATCCCTCAACATGTCATCTATCGGCAAACTGTTGATATGGGCAGTCTCATAAACTCTAGGATAAGAGGCCATAAAGTTCTTGTAATGTGCGGTTCTGACGTTATAGAACGCATAAATCCCAGAGTGGTTCGAGGGTTTTTGAAATTTTTGACACTACAGTGACATTTAGAATCCCATAAACTTTGAACACTTACCAGCACTTCAAACGCCTTCACGAGAAATCCCTTTGCCGACACTATAAAAGAAGACCCCAATAGTCCAGAAGTGGAGATCTGTTTTTGAGTGCCAGAGAGACGCTGGTCAGAGATGCCTCATAGGCCCGAGCTGTCGTTTAACCCGCAGCCATCCTGACTATCTAACTGTATATATTCTAACTCGCCGTACATACTTGCTTTAAATGTTGTAGTTGTAGTATGTTTAACGTATCGTAGTAAAGTAATTGAAGCGAAATGCTTGTCGTAATATTGACTACGGTACAGTGCAAAATAGGATTGGAAACATTAATTCTAACTTCCTTGAAAGAGAGAACTAAACTTTCGGATTTCTGCTTGGTGTGGCTTAATTTTGATATCTTCATACCCAGGGCCCGACCTATCCATTATGGCGCCTGACGCAAGTTTTAAAAACGGCGTCTTTTCAAATTTTGGAGAAGTAATGAATGTATCTCTGATAGAAACCATCTACTAAATAGAATAACAGACATTTTTGTGAAAATATGTACTTCTTTTTAAATAATAAAAATTTTAAAAATTGCAAAACTACAAATAAGTAGAAAAAGTAAACAAATTAATATATATTTTGTTATGTACTAAAAATAATTTCTAAGTCATTCTTCGAGCCTTTATTGCAGCAAATTGAGGGATTGCATCTCTGTAATTTATTGTTTTTCATACCGTTTTTTCTGTAGAAATTATTGCTAGATCATTCAATTGCGCTTGATTTTCTGTTGTTCAGAGATAGATCTCTAAAATGTTCAATCAGTTCGGCTGCTGTTACAGTTACAGGTAGTGTTAGTAGTATTCTTCGAGCTACAACAAAGTTTGGAAATATGCTTTCAAAATTTATTTCGCATAATCTCAATTTGAGCAGTTTTCTGGAAAAAAATCTAAATACCCGCTTATATTTGTTTATTTTTACGAATTTCGTCATATATTAGATTATACTAATAATATTTTGCATTATTCGTTAAAAATTTAGTATTTTTATTCTGTCTCATTTTAGCATCTATTTCAATTCGGCGTCTCAAACGGTCTCCCCGCGGCTTACCTATGGGACTGACCCTGTTCATACCAACAACTACCGAGAAGAAAAGCAGACCGAGAAGAAAGCACAAAATTTTCTTCATGTAAACGTACCGCCCACCACAATCCTAAGCCAATCACCGTGCATATCTCGAGCTAACTTGTAAAAGCTGCGTTATCTAAATGAGAGACGATAAAAATTTCTCTGTAAAGGCAATTTTTCGAATCCCCGTAAGGAGTGAGACTTATTTTGAATTCTGAAGAAGCATTGAAGAAAAGTAATTTAAAGTGCTATTTTGTAAGACTTGAGTTTTTTAAGATTGGTTTGGGCTGCGACACACCAGATGGACAATGCATGATTAGTTTATTCCGTGACATTGTAACGTATTCCTGCGATTAGTGTCAAAAGCAAACACTTTAGGTAGCGACACAGGTTACGTGTAAGGCAGACAGCTTAACTAAAATCGAGACTTTTAAGATTAATGAATTACACTTTTATTTAACAATCACACGGTTAAACCGCGATCTAATTTTTTATAGTACACAGTGAAGTACGTAGAGGTCGGAGTAGTTCGAGGAATTTCTGGAACAACCTCTCGAGATAGGGACACACTGACGCTGTAGCGAGATGATGAACTGCCGGTCAGGTCACGGAAGAAATAGCCGTCGAATTCAGTCCTTTAGCGAAACGATGTAGATCAGACGAGATTGTCTCTCCTCAGATGAAACGTGGATTAACACAGAGTTTTAGTCGGCTCGACACACACACACTTCCACTGGAAGCTAGCAGCTTCTCGGAAATAACAAAACTGGGGAGATCAAGTTTCGATCGTTTTCCCCGACCTTTCTCGATGAGAAACGGTCTTCTTCACGCACAGGGCTGAGTCTCAAAAAATAGCAAAGTCACTCAAATTGAGTGGAGCTAGGAGATCAGCTATCACTCCTAAACTCTAGCTTCTAATCTCTCAATATCTCAAATCTGGCTTTCAAGCTCTCGTCGGCTTATTTAAAAGCTTGATCCCTGGCGGGATTATTTTACAGCCTCGTCTCTCCAGCTCGATCCGGATAGGCTGGACTGCCTAGCCGTGTGCAAAAACGATGATGATCATTTTATCTTCATCGCTCGGTTAGCTCGTTAGGGTCTTGTGTCAAGGGCGTTCCTCTCATTGTCGTGTAACGTCAAGGTACGGCGCCAGACTGGCGGCCCTTTTATTCTAGCAGAGTGCCCCGAAGAGGTGTTTCATTGTAGCTCCTCTTCGCTCGGGAGTCTGCCATTCTTTAGAATCGGTTCACGGCTAGCGACGATTTTAATGATCTTTCTGCTCGCCTAGAGGAGGGGGAAATTGCCACAACATGTCTCCTAATATCGAACAAAGCGCTGGTTTAGTTATGGAAGATGGGGAGCGTGTCGCAACTGAAGATTTACAAAAATCTCCTTAATCTGACTATACCGAGTTTATGATATCACCTTCGATAAATTCCAAGATACATATATTCAACTGCCCGGGAAATTTGATTAGAGTTAAGCAGAATAATACTGTTAATGTGTCTAGAGATAGAAGGAGGTGCCTGAAACAGGATAGCGGCACGTATTGAGTTACCTTATATCTTCTCCATCAAAGCCACTCGATAAAAGAAGTCTCAAGATACATCTCGGGAATATTAAATTTATTTGTTTTATGTCCAAAATGAAAATGAAAATTTCGAACACTTCAGGGAAACACCCACTAATCAGCTGCAGCCAATCAGAGAAGAGCTCGTGAAAAGTACTTGGAAAAACTCAAAATTCACTCAACTCTTGTCAATTTTGCTTCTTTATTTCTGCATTTTCACTTATTCGCTTTTGAACATTGAGTAGTGTGCTTTTTAAGTCTCTAATCCTATTCACGACTAAGATGAGCACTGCCGTAACTAAGTGCTACAGGATCAAATACAAGGTGTTCAAAAGATAAGTAACACAGACAAAAAAAACAATAAAAAACTATTAAGAAAAAAATTTAAGATAAAATTGATAAATATTTTCTAAACTTTCAGAAACAGCTATGTAAGTATTTAAAATTCAGCAAAGTATTATAAAAACTCGATCGTTTTTCCATTGAGCACTGAAGGCGGGGCTAGCACATTTAAAAGAGAATCATGTCCGAAAAAATGTTAATTTTTAAAGATATATTGATAGCAATGCTTTATAGAATTTAACATTTGTTGAATATCATAGATTTTAATTTTGTTTATGTTTTGGTTGTATAAATTTTCTCTAAATGTAATTTTAACTTTGTACGAATTTATCGATTATTTTTAACCATCCATTAACTGATTGTTTTCTATTGTCCGATCCTTTTGTCGCTTATTTTCAGTATTCAGCTGAATTTTTATTGACTAATTTCGGCTGTTTTAATTTTAATTCGAATTTGGGACTTTTTAAGTTTTTAATTTAATATTTACAATTTAAATACTGATAAATATTGATTTAAATATTGCAGAATTTGATCGTCGTTATTAATATCAAAGTATTAAAACTTCAAATCTGCTAGATACACTACATGATCTTCATAACTTGGGCTTCATAGAATTATACCCAAAATAATAAGTTAACATTCATACATTTCTTACTCTTCTCGAATCGACACCTTCACGTGAGAGTAGTTTTGAAAGCGAAACTTAATCTGAAATTTTTTAATATCAACTGTCAGACAAGATTGTTGTTCATTTTTTCAATAATTTGGATTCAATACATTTGTATTTAAAGAATGAGAATTAATACGATTCTATGGAGGGCTACACAAAAATAAAAATAAGAAAAGTACAATTGTAAAATTGTTTTTGTACGTAATGTAGATGATAATGCAAAATACTTGTTTTTATAATCTTGAATTATTAATAGAAAAAAATGTTATTCTGCATATTTTTTTATCACAAAGTAAGTGGCCCAAAACTAAATCCCCGCACAGGGCGAAGTGAGGTAATTGCAACTCTTAAAATGAGAAAATAAAGGTAATACAACATTGGCAATTAGTAATAAATTTGATATGGGATTTTTTTATTTCGAATAATAAATTCAATTTTCACATTGGGAGCCCTTAGTAATAAATTTTGTCACTTTTCCGCCTATCGAAAGAGGGTGTAGGATTGAAATGAGAGTTTTGAGTCTCAAAACGTTAAAATTTTGATAAAAACTAGTAATCTCAGAGAGAGAGAAACCAAAAATTTATCTTCACTCCAAGGGACTGTCCACAGACCAATCTGAGCCAAATCAGACAACAAGACTTGAAGTTATTTGTAAAAACTCCAAATTCACATTAGATCCGTGAGTAAAAACTTATGTTTAGCCTATGCCAAAATAACTCGACGTTCAGTTAAGAAATTGTGTGAGAGAGAGGGAATTACGAAACCTTTACAAGCAGCTCTTTAGAGATGCCTTCTGATTGGCTCAGGCTGATATCTGGGCAGTTCCTACGAGTAAAGTAAAATTCCGTTGGAAAGAACTCCTCTCCAGAGACTTCAGGTCTTTCTAAGTAATATTTGGTGAGGTTTTACAGCCATGTCTCTATATCACACAACACAATAGCTCATTCAGGATCTCGGTATTAGGTCGCTGCTCTAAAATAATTAAAACCATTATTAATAATTATTAAATATCTAAAAATGATAATGAACTGAAAATTAATTTTCTAACTTGTGAAGAGCAATACCAGCTGAAACAACTTTCCTGTAAACAGTTTAGTTAATCAACGAGGAGTAACTCTTGTAAACTTTTATTTATAAATGATTGCGAATACTAATTACAATATTTATGCGGAAATTTCTTTCTAAAAATATAGTTTGTAGTAAACACTATGAAATTTCTGTAAATGTGAAAAAATATCCCAAATTTTCTTTCTAGGATTTGTACTCGGGACAATCACAAAAGGATACTATCAATCGCAATTCTAGAGAGTATTGTTTTAAAAAAGAGGAACTTGGGTTATTTTTGTCCATAATTAGTGATGCGACATCGATAACAAAACATCGATGTTTTGAAACATCGATATTCAATATTAAAACATCGATGCTAATAAAACATCGCCCAAAAACCATCGATGTTTTTAAACATCGATGTTTTAGAACAGGGGTTCTCAACCTTTCAGGCTCTGCGCCCCCCTTTGAACAGTGATGTGAGGTCACGCCTCCCCCACCACCACCAATACCACCATATGTGGTCAATGCATGTAGTACAATCGGAATTTGAAACTGAAGCCGGTTATGAAAATATAGAATAGATAATTTCATACAAAAAATTCAATATTACTACACATATCTTAATTTGGACCATATCATTATTAGAACATATGAAATCAAAGAATTAAATACAGATAAAATATATTTGAGGTAATCAAGGATCTAGATGAGGTTGGCATGTAATAAAAGTCACTTTCACAACATGAATGAGAGGGCTCACAATGTTTGTCCTTGACAAGTTTTTGAATATTAGGTTGTAACTGTTACAAAGCACACCTCAGGTCACTTTCAACGTCCAGACGTGCGACAATTATAGTGTTTTTACAATTACGACAATTATCGTGTACGACAGTTATCGTATTCGTGTTCGTATGTCGAAAATATGTTATGATTAAATTGTGACAGCAAAATTGAGTACAGTAAATTACAGTTAGTTTTACTTTTTATTTTACTTTTTTAATCACGCCTCCCTTGAAATTCTTCTACGACCCCCCCCCCCCCCAGGGGGGCGCGCCCCCCAGGTTGAGAACCGCTGTTTTAGAACATCCATGTTTTAAAACTGGTTTAGTAATCTCTAACATTAATGTTACTTCAGTTAGTCGTGGGGGGAGGGGGTGATTTAATTTTACTCTCTGATTGGGCAGACACAAATGACAAAAACTTGGTTGCTTTGGGCTACATTGATGACTCAAAATTCTCGTTGTAAATACCGCCATGTTTTGCCTTCAAATGTCCAGATAAATTCGTGGAATTGAAGTTTTGAGGGACTTAAGGCAAATATTGTATTTTGCCAATTTCTCAGAGGTTTTGTAAAAATATTTCCAAACGGTACTTTTGGGAGGCATCTTACTAATAATATTAACGTCAACTTATATAAAACCAGCACAAAACAAAGACTTAAATGGATGCACTCGTGTATATACTATTTGTAAAATAAAACCCCATGAAAGGTTCTGGAGTATCAGGAACATTCCAAGCGCTCTGATTGGTTCATTGGTTCTTAATTGCCATTTGTCTGTTTGCTAAGGAATCATTCTCCCCTTTGTATTCGTCCTTTTCAGAATTCAGACTTACATTTACTGTGAAAATTATGCTACGTGGTAAATTTTTTTAATTACGGTACTTTTTCATTAAAAAAAAACATCGAGCACAAAACATCGATGTTAAAAAACATCGCCTTCAATAAATCGATGTTTAAAACATCGATATTTTTATCAAAACATCGACATCGATGTAGCATCCCTATCCATAATAAGAAGTGGAGGACAGTATCTGGGAAGCCATTTTCATATATATATATATATATATATATATATATATATATATATATATATATATATATACTAGCCGGGCTTCGCCCAGCTACGCTCAAGCCATCAAAGGAAGACGATGAATGAATCAAGTGAATGAATGATTCAATCGTTGTTTACAACCCAAGGGGAGAATTTGCCGTTCTTCGCGTTTGAAGAACCGAGCAGAAAATTTGTGTTAAGTATCGTTCTTTAAAATTCAATTAAAAATCGAAATTTTAAGATAGAGACTTGAAGTGAGGTTTATATGAATGAGAAAGCTTTCATCTTCCAGATGATGTAAATATTTTCTTTGTAAGATAAAAACTCGAAGAGCATCGACCGTAGATCCTCAAAAGTGCGTAAATTTCTCGAAAAAGTGAGTTTAATATTTTGATGAAAATATTAGTCTTTTAAATAATTTTTAAACAAATGAAGTGTTGTTTGAAGGAGAAATGTCTGTAGTCTTAGACTGTAAAAAGATCAAAATTCTACGATCATTTTTTGCCGAGATATCGTAATCAGAAGATAAAAAAACATAAAATATCCCACAAAATATAAAATAAAAAATTTTCTAGAATAAAATTTAAAATTCGGCTTCGAGGTGCACTTTCCCATAGTCTGCACTACCCGTGTGCCAAATTTCATGGCTGCAAGTTTTATAGGCTACACACACGCGCACATTGAGGCGGTACACCCGGAGAGTGTGACCGACAGATAGAACCGGACCTTGCTTTATTAATATAGATATAAGCATTTTGACCTATATATATAAGCATTTTGACCTACTCACCTTTCAAGTCAATTATGTCCAACAACGATGGAAGCCGAGTCCAAGTATTTGATGGTAGAATTTCCAAGAGATTGTGGCTGAGTTTGACTTCTCTCAAACCGTTCAAAGAGGAGAACATGTCTTCTGGGAGAGTTTGAATAGAGTTATAGCTGAAAATTTATATAAATCTTTAGTCATCTATGTTATGTCTAGTATAATAATATAATTTTTAGAATATCAAAACATGTAGTTAATTGAAAACATGCAAAATAATTTGCTGACATTCTTCTGACACTGATCATATTCAAGATGGTGGCGGAATTACAATTCGTGTGGCCTTGGGCGTGAAAGCATAAATTACGTTAGGGAGCCCCTCGTATAAAGCGAATTGTAAATGACTATATCTCCCTATGGTAGTACTGTAAGAACAGAATTTTACGTTCTTGATACAAGGAAAACCTCGATAGACTGAATTCAGGGGTAATTTTTTATATCTTTGATGAAACATATAAAAATTACATAAAAAAGGGCATAATGCAAGACATGACACACACAGGATGTAACTAAGTCTAATGTCCGCTAACAAATCTGCAACCCGAACAAAAGCACAGCAAAAGAACTTGAACATCATGGATATGACTGTCTTTATGAGGTATAGTGAATAAAGCAGAAGCAACTTTGGTGCTCTTAAGAGACTAAAAATAGAGGGAAATATTAGTCAAGATGTAAAACAATTGCTAAGATGCATAGAACCTAGTGCGTGTACCTGCTTTATGTTACTCACATAAAAAAGCAATGTGCCTTTATGTGTGTATATGTCGTAGGCAAATTGACCAATCCGACTTTTAGCAAAAAGGGCCGTCGTTTTACAATGTGCCAGGCTAATTGAAAAATTGTATCGACACTCTTTGAAATAAGCCTGATATCTTTTAGGCTTATTCAAATGAGCCCATACGCCTTTAGGCTAGTTATAAAATTCACAATAGTTCGCTCAAACAGCTTGGTTTCATCCAGGCTTATTGCAATAAGCCTTACCTCTTGCCGGCGTATTTTAAATCACAGATAAAGATATTGTTAGTATTTCCTATAGTGAAGATATGAATAAGAAAAGTGTTGAAAAATCATGTGACCTCAAAACGCTACGTGATTGGTTCTGACGTCACTATGCACCATGCTTTAATGTTTACATTTGTCTAGCGCGAGATTCTACGTTTCCTCCTCTTAAACTAACATTTTAAAATCATATTTTTTTTCTAATTTGGTTTAATTTTTCTAATTTTAGTTTGTGGCTATTGTTTATTCCCCCTTTTTTTAAAATTATATTCTATCGTTGTCTTTATTCTTAGTTTTATTTCTGTTTTGTTTACCATGGCGTTATTACCCGGTTTTGCAAAAGGGCAATCTGACAACCTGCCTAAAATGGATTCATTTGCAGTGTTTTCCTTTTTGGGAAATAATCCAAGTTTTATGGGAGCAGAAATACGAGGATTTAAAGTTCAGAGGGATGTATATATTTGTTTGCATTTATTATTCTAGTTATGTAATGTAGATTGTAGAACGCTGACGTGCGTTGTACTTTACACAAACTTTAAAGTTACACATTGTTTATGCATATTATTAAATTAATATCGTACTCTAAAAGTTTAATAAACAGCTTCTATTATTATTCATTCATAGTACATGTTTAATTTTGTAGAATTAATTAGCTCTGCAACATTACAAGTAGTGTCTGTTATAGGATATTTAGTATTTTTAATTGTGTATTAGAAAGTTGACAGAAATTAAAAACACTACCAAATTTACGAATGCGTTCAGTGTTCTGCATTCATATCATAGAAATATGTGTATTTTAAATGGTAAAGGAATTATAATAAATCTGAACTATGCATGATAATTAAACTTTTGACTAATCACATACTAAGTGGTGCAAAGAAACAAATGTTTACTACTCATAATAATTTTAAACAATCCTCTAACTCCATAATTTTGTGTTTTAAAAACACATTTTTAAATTAATGCTTTAGTACTTAGAAAGTTACTTTTACTTAGATTTGGACGATAAGGCTATGGAAATAATGCTGTAGGATATGTTCAGGTAAAAAGGGATGGAGACATCTGTACAGTCAATGCAAGGGTGACACCAGAACATAATGTCACAAAAAAGACTTACAGTGTGGAACTCAAGTTGAATGAAAAGGAAGAAAATGTCCTTTCCGTCCAATGCAATGATTGTGCAGCATCTTTGGATGAGTTCCTTTATGTATTATATTTAATTTTATCTAAAAGTTTTAATGATAGTGTGTTTGGGGTAGATACAATAGACCATCCATGGTTAGCTTTCCCCGCTTTAAGTAATTTATAAATAATTAGAAATACTTCAGCAGTTATAAAAAAATCTTTTTAATACAATACTTTATACATTTTATGTAAAACACTAGCACCCAAAACTAGTGTAAAAAGATTAATTAAAAATAAACTTACAAAATAATTAATATATTTTATGCTTTTGTCACATTTTGCACACAAATTGTATTTATTTTAAAATTTCATCACCTACCCCCAACCCAGCATCTGGTGAATTCCATTGTAACGGACGAAACATTCACACACAAAATAAATAATAAAAAGATTATGAGATGCATATTAATGCTTCAAAATAGGAGAGTATTATTTTTTCCTGATAAAACCAATTCCTGATAAAAACTAAAGATAAACTTGACAGGTTTCAAAATTTATTTCTGGTGTATTTAAGCTGAAAAAAAAATCTTTAATGTAACGGATGCTACATAAAATGGAACATCATTTATACTATAGCATCATAAGATAAAAAAAATCTGTGAATCTATTATGTCAATTTGTTCAAAAATTTAAAAAATAACATCACAAGACATGCCTGTAATTTATCAGAACCTTGACATAAAAAATCAGTCATTTTTTTTCTGTAATAAAAAATATAAAAACTATTTGTAACAGATGTTACATATAATACATGATGCTGCAACTGTACCCTTAACTAGGCTATTTATATTCAAAACAGTCACAAACATGCATTTATTTTACTTTTATAGTTTTTACATTAATATTAAATTTACTCCAATTAAATTCAGTGGCATAATTTACGTAAGTAATAAGGTATAAAAATGATAATTTTACTTGCTAAAAAAACTTACAAATAGATATTTTCCCATTACATCCCCTACAAAACAAACTTAATGTAAGGAAAAAGCAATAGTACGTTATAGTTCTAGAGGTCATAAGCTTTCCAATGATATATAACACTTAATAATTTGTTTAAAATGATTTTCTTTCGTAATGGTTTCATGTTAGGTGGAATTCACCATCTGGATAATATAACTCATAACAAAACTGGTGTTTACAAATATATTTAAATATTTATTTAAGTGGAAAATGTCAAAACTTGTATTTTAAATTCATATTTGCTGCAATGATTTGGCAAATCATCTGTATCACATTAAAACTCACAATTATAGCTAAATTAAAAAATTATTGAATGAGGATTTTTTTTTCGTTGCGTTTTATTGCAACTGTCCATGATTTCCTTTTGACATTATCTGTTGGAACACTTAAAAAAAAGCTTTCCTGGTGTATTTACCGTTGTGCTTGTGCAGCAAGGTACTATACAATATTTAAAATTTTCTGTAACACACTTTGACAACTTAAAAATAAAGAAAAAACACTAGATATCAAACTCAAACTACGCAACACAATCCAAACACCGAAGTAAACAAATTCGCCATAGTGCATTGTGACGTCACATGTATCCGCGTAGGAAAAGTAGCGTTTTTGAGACGAAGTAAATAGTGCGCGTTTAAAAACAAATTATGTTAACTTTTAGAGTTCTAAAACTAAAAAAAAAAGATGCTTTCGATCATATTTTTCTATTTTCTATATCATAAATGTAAAATAAAAAAACGTGCAAATTCCTCATTACTGGGCTCGTCAGATCAAAACGTTCTTTACTTATAGAACGGCCCTCGTAAAAAAGCATTCAAGGTATGTTAAAAATGTAGAAATATCTGAATCCGTGATTGCTAATCACTCTAAGGAATTCGGACCCAAATTTAAATTTTCGGACTCTAAAAACATTCACTTTGCTAACTTCGCATCTGAGTTAGATTTTGTAGAAAATTTTGCTGTCTATACTAATTCCTCAATGGCATGTCTACTTTATCTTTATCAGCTACCCAGAAAAATATTTTCGTAGAAATGCGTCTCTCAATGTTTTCTGCTTTCCTCTAATCATTAAATTATATTCTTTTATTTCTAAATTCTATTTCATAATCCCATCCTCTCGGTTTTATTTTCCTGTTATTTCACGTCATCTTGTTTTATTGGTTTGTTTCGTTTCGGGTGAGTTCCTTTGTACGTCCTTACGATAGCAAAATTCCACACCTCCGTTCGCCACACCTCCGTCACTTTTGCTTTAACGTCGAATTAAAAAAATGAAATAAAATAAAATAATTAACAATTTCTTTTTCAGCAAAAAATATTATATACAGCTTTACTTACCTTAGATCAATCGTTCTCAGCATTATATCTGAACTTCTAAATATTTTTCTATTCACTGTCGACAGCAGATTCCTCGACAAATCTAATTCCCTCAACTGATGGAGATTAGAAAAAGCGTTATCATGTATGCGAGAAATTTTATTGTTTGAAAGCGTAATCCTTGTTAGATTTGTGAGGGTGGATGGGAAAGCATAACCATCTATTACTTCGACGTTGTTATAAGACAAATCAATGCGCTTTAGAAGAGGTGTACGTTTAAGTTCTTTGGTTGAAACTGACGTAGGTCCGGATCCTAGGCTGCAAGTCGAGCAGAGGTGACTTCTGAAATAACATTAAAACAAAATATCGCTATCATGTTTGAAGCATTGAAAATTAAAGACTTTCAGAATGAAAAAGAAAATGTGATTAATTTTATGAAAGCCGGTTGGATAAGAAAAAACAAAACACTGTAACTTGCAAAATCAGCCGTGGTTACTATCCTACCGCATATACCTCATTGGCTACAGACGCAATATCATAAAGGGGCAACTGACTTTCAGAATTTGCCGATACTACGTAATTTCCTAACGTTTACTTTCTCTTTCCTAAATATCTCCAAGATTTTAAATTAATTAGTCAACTATTATAAAATTTCTTTATTCACAAGCAGTCGAGTTAATATCCTTGTGCCTTTAATACTTCCCTAGACTTGCTTTTGGTTTTTTTTTTAAAGTTAAATTGATCTCAAATTAAGAAATTTACTGTTTCTTATATTTCTAAATGCATACTAATGATCAAACATAAAAACGTTTGAATGACACTTTACAATATAAATATATATATATATATATATATATATATATATATATATATATATATATACTAGCTGAAAACCCGCACTTCGCCACGGAGTACATTCAAATTGGTTCAACGGTCAATGTATGCAATTAATGCTAAAAAAATTATATATATATATATATATATATATATATGTATGTATGTATAATAAATACGACGATCAATGTATATAATTGATGTAAATATATATATATATATATATATATAAATCGTAAGAGATATTTTTATAGACAAAATAATGTAGAAGAAAATATTCAAATTAAATCTAATAGGACATACTAAAGAATATAGTACAGTTTGAGGAACATATCATTTACTGTATTTTAATATTTTTTTGGCAATGTCAAATCGTCTGCCGCATTAGCAAGGGAAATTTTTTTTTGTCTATTTCATTGTTATGGACGTGACGATAAATTTATTTCAAGTACCAGAAAAAGAAATCACGTGATCAGAATTTAATAAATTAAATTCTAATATTTAATCTTTAAAAATTCACAAAAAATCAGAAAATGGAGGTAAAGATCTGAAGGTACAGAAACTGTAATATTTAAGCGTTTTAAGAATTTATGGCCGGAAATAGATAAATCTAATTATAATCCAACAAAGAAGGAACTATTTGACAATGTAAACTTTACTAAACTGAGATAATATATGTTAACATTTCTACCAAAAGCACTTAAATCTCCAACTATAAGGGATGACTATAAAGAGTTTATGCAATTATCATTAATTTTTCTTGGAGGAGATAATAATCAGTCGTTTCGCGCTCCTGGACCCACACATCACGCTCGATGGCTAAAGGTATTTATGCGCTAAAAATATTCCTTTTTCGAGAACAATTTAAGCTGTCATCTGAAGAATCTGGTAAAATGACAGAATTGTGCCTTTTTGTGAGCCTAATATATATTAGATATTGGAATGAAGCACCGCATGCTATTAAGGCCCCTTACAATGATATTCAGTTTTTAAATGACCTGAAGAAATATCTAAATCCTTCTGTAGCAAATATAGCATTATTGTCATTTTCCAGACACCTATGGTATTTATCTGAGCACTTAGTTGCATTAGCTTTTTTTGGTAACAGAGTCAGCATTGACACAAAAATGAAAATTATACAAAATCCTGATCGTCCACCAAAACCTACCCGTGATGATCGACTGGAACTAAAAATTGAAGAGCAAAATGTAAAGATCGAAGAACTTGTGACTGAAAAGACAAAACAATTCTTTGGTGCCATGGTTAAAGGAGGTAAAATTAAATCACAAGCTTTCATAGAAAAATCACCATCTAAGTGGGAAAGTGATCCTTGCTTTTGTGACTTTCGAGAAAGGTGCTTAAAAATGAAAGTTGTAACTGACAATGCTGAAAGAGCTATAAGCCTAATACAAAAGTATAATGAAACCCTTATAAAAGACGAAGAACAAAAACAATTCCTGCTTCGTCTAGTAGCAAACCACCAAAAGAGCTTTCCCACGACTTCCAAGATATCTTTGTTAATCTGAACTTTTAAAGTTTGAGCTTGAGCGACCTGTAAATATTATTATTTTGGAGGAAAAAAAAATTGTGCGCATTATTTACATGTAAAATAATAAAATAAACCTTGTGGAGCAATATATTTCAAAAGTTAATTTTATTGGACCACCCTACTGCACCAGTCTACAAAACAAAATTAACTGAAAATGTATTCAAATCTGCTTAAAGATGGCTAAAAGTATCAAAAAATCATTGTCATCGTGTTCTGAGCTATTCTAAAAGTTTCAAATGTCTAGCTAGTCGGAAAGTTAGTTAAAAATCGATTGCAAGATTTGTAAGGGACAAACACACACAAACAAACAAACAAGAAAGCAAGTTCATAAAAACATGGTAAAAATTCCATCAATTGATTATCTTTAAAACAAAATAAAACTCAATGCCTGAAAGATTTGTTGAGAAATCTTCCTTAAATTTAATAAAAACATGAACGGAAACTTATAGGAACTTCATAGCCATTTTTAACCATACTTCATTGCGCAATTTCATTGGAATTCCTCTGATAGACGAAAGATAGATTCATCTAGCCATTTATTTATGCCATCTATCCTCTGAAAGAGGATTCTATAATTTACTGCAAAATTATTTTCATTCAGATATTGCTTTAAGCCAAGGTCTCATAAAGAAACTTTACATGCTATACTTAGCTGATTCGAACTTGGTTAATTGAAATTTTTGGATAATTCGTACTTGACAAGTTCTCGAGAATTTTTTTTCATTTAATGTCATGTTAAAGTTACCTGTTTAACATGACATTAAAATGTCATCGACATTAAAATGTCAATACTTTCCTTATCGGATAATTGGATAGTTGGAATCTGGACGAACCACATTTTTCAATTAACGCCAATGTACACTCACTCAGTCAAGACTGATATCAGTCCAGAGGAACGATATGGCGATGGTTCCAGAACAGTGGGATTATCTTACATAAGGCTTCTAGATACTTAGCCCTAACCTAGAGGCTGACGTCATTTACGAATCATGCTTAAACGTTGATAATGAAGTTGCTATTTGTGGGCAGCTGACTGATACAGAAATTTCTGGAGATTTAATGGATGAAACTACTGAATCTTCTCTGATGAAGATTCAATACTGACCATTGCAAACTCTACGGAAATGTTAGAAAAAATAAAACGATTTTTTTTAACACAATCTAACATTGAAGATCATGTTTTTCATTCAATTAATATCCTTGAAGATTTTAAATTTTGTTAACACAAACAAAAAGAAGCAAAAGAAAATTACAACTTTTGGTTAAAATGAGATACTGTAATTGCAATTTTCCATTCTTTCGTTTTTATACTTGAATGACTGAACAGTAATAAACATGATGATGCGATGAAAGCGTTCTTTTTCATTTTTAATGAAACTGAAGAGTTCAATTTTTGGATTATTCAATTTTTTTCCTTCTTCTTGGAATTCGAATAAACCAAATTGGACTGTGATATTTATCCTTCGTGTGCGGTATGTCAACATTTTAGAGAAATGAAATACAGTGGAACCTCCATGGATCGTTCTCCGAAACATCGTTTTCCCGTATGTGTCGTTTATTTCATCCAGTCTCGGTGATAATATTTCCTTGATATGTACCCG
Source organism: Dolomedes plantarius (assembly GCA_907164885.2). Lineage (NCBI taxonomy): Eukaryota > Metazoa > Arthropoda > Arachnida > Araneae > Dolomedidae > Dolomedes > Dolomedes plantarius. Next base: position 68,889,715 of record OU015491.1, read on the forward strand.
CATCCAGAGTTTTCCCGCATTGATCGTTCAGTACAATCGGTCCTTTGAAAAACGATAGATCAAGGTTCCACTGTATTTCACTAAATTAACCTGAAGTTCTCAGTGAAGGAAACAATTACGCTATTCTCTTAGCTCAACCACTGAACTTCAACATTATGAAATAAATTGCAATGTGCAGAATCCAGTTTCATGAAGACCTTTCTCTTGCCTTAAAAAATAAATTGAAAATTGGTGATTGTTGAGAAGGGAAAAATTCTGAAATCTTACTTCAAATTTGCGTGTTTGACAACTAGACTTGTCAAGAAGTCACTCTGTCCTTCTAACGCACTGTCACAAAGAAAACAACCACTCAGGCGTCCATTCTGTATTTCGAGTTCATGCACTCGGACTTCAGACAGCCATTTATTAGGAAATATTCCACTCAAAGGATGTCTAGTTTGAGGACTGGCCACGTTCTCAGACGGATCGATCTTATCCTCACCAATGAAAATGTTGAGCAAGAGTAACCGATCCAGTATCATGCTCTTAAGGGGTTTTGTTACCTATAGAAATGCCAAAATTAGCCGTTAGATATAAATGTATATATATATATATATATATATATATATATATATATATATATATATATATATAATTAAATAACTATTTATTCAATTCTTCTGTTTCTAATGGATTGTACGGTGTCTAAGTATGTTTATTGTTTAGATCATACTTATCAGAAACAATCCATTGGTTTTTAGACAGTATCGGCATCGCTGATGAAGAGGTACTGTCTAATACCTATTTAATACTTATCTTTTCATGTTTTTAGTTCCTGGCTGCAAGAAGTTTTAGAGCTCATACTGGTTTTTCACTTTCAACTTTGTATTATTTATTTTCTTTCGATAAAAGTGCAGCATTCAGCTCCTTACTTGAAAGTAATTTGTTTTAATGTCCTATACTAATAATGTTCTATGTTAATTTAAATTTATGTATTGGCTTTTCAGCCTTTTATCTATTGTTTGGTCACTAACATATCTTTGTTAATTATATATATATATATATATATATATATATATATATATATATATATATATATGTGTGTGTGTGTGTGTGTGTGTGTGTGTGTGTGTGTGTGTGTGTGTGTGTGTGTGTGTGTGTAATGGAACTTCGATCGATGGTTCCCCAATCGTTTTTCCATTTGTGTCGTTTACTTCATCCTATCCCGATGATCATATTTCTTTGTAATGTTCCCGCGTCTAGAGTTTACTGTAATTGATCGTTCAGTGCAATAGGTCTCTTTAAAAATGATAGATCGAGGTTCCACTGTATATATATACAGGGTGATTTTTATTAAACTAACACTATTCAGAGCCACCTGTAGCGCGATCTATCAGCCGGAATTCCTCCAAAATTTAGGACTAAGGACGACATGGGAAAGAGTTTCCATAAACAAACAAAAAAAAGTTCCAAAAGTCGCCGACAGGGTAAGATATGGCGCTTTTGTTGTCGGCGCACCCGAGAATTTGCATAAAACGCAAGTAAAACATCAAAATGCAAATTCATGACTACGTAGTCGACAGCAGCGGCAGTATTTTGGGCAATAAAGATCGGTGTGGAATCTGTTGCGTCACGGCTTTACAGAAGAAAGGATCATCAGTCGCTTTTTACCAGTTGCATGGCCACCTTGCTCCCTGGACCAAATCCATGTGACTTCTTTCTGTGGGGTTATTTAAAGTCCAAGGTCTATCTTGTTGGAGTCTCTAACTTGGCGGCCCTAAAGGACAACATATCCCGAACTGTGATGAACATACCTCGTGATTAGGGTTTTCGATTTTGAGCAATTTTTTTAAAACCCGGGTTTCGGGTTTGACCGGGTTTTTTTATTTAAAACCCGGGTTTTCCCGGGTTTACTTAGTTGGTTCCAGGGGGTCAATAGCAAAGAACTAAAATAATAAATAGTTTAATAGAGGCATTTAATTTATTTCGGAATCTATATATATAAAACGCGTAGGTATGCGGCACAAAAATCGACGATATTTCTACACTCCGAATGGCAACGGCTCCAACTACTGGATGTAAACATTAGAGGCTGTCCGCGCGTGTGTGTAGTGGCTCGACGATAGCACGTAATTCGGTACAATTTAATTGCTGTATTTTACTCGTGAATAATTTTAATTTATTCACGAAATAATTTTAATTTATTCATTTGATATGATTAAGTGGAGATATCTGAATTGCGAACAATAGTACACACAATAGTACATACAGAAAGTGACGTAATCTACAATATATTTTAGTACTTTCTGAAATTTTACTCCTTTTTATAAGTGAAGAAATTTTCCCAACAATTTGTTATTTGATTAGTGTAGATATCTTCATTTTGAAAAATAGTACATACAGAGAGGGATGTAATTTTTAAAATCATTGGTGTTGGGTTTCTCAGTCTTATCTTTAACTCTGTTCTGAAGTAATGGAAATTCACATTTTTTAATCACGATGTTTTAGAATCAGCCTTATAGTGAATTTAGCAATGATTAAAAATTTTTTGGCTGAGCTCCCACTAACCCTTAACAACTTAAATTTATGTTAACAGGTAATGGTAACATTCCTTACATATGTTATTTTCAGTTGAATTGTTTTGCAAAAGAAAATATATAACTAAAAGCGACCATGTTGGTCGCGCAGCGGCTAGTTTCAAATATAAAAAATAACAGTAAATAAATTTAATGTTAATTAACATATACATATATGTATAACATAAATTAAAGTGGTACAAATACCTATTTTTTTATAAAACTGCCTTAAAACAATCATTGCACTCAACGTATCATCATTGAGTCGGCTTCTGAGTTTATTAGCAAAGAGACCCATTACAGAAAATGCTCGTTCTGCTTCCACCGAAGTTGGTCGAATTGTTGTTAAAGACCTGTAAAGTTTATCTAGCATTTCGGGTCGGCTTTTTGTTGCCCGAAACAACTCAATTTCTTTTCTTATGATATATGCACCAGATTTTGATTTTTTTTATGATTTTCCTTATTATCATTCTCCTGCAGAAACATACTAAGCTCATCAGATAGGGACATCTGTTTAGTACAAGCACCATTACTCGTAGCATCACCTTCAATTCCATCTTTTAACTCTCACCTCAACTGCTACTTCTGGTTCAGACTCTGAGCCATTATCATTTACGTTGAATAGGAATTTATCTGGTATTCTATTGTATCAGATAAATAACTAATTCCCCGGGTTTACATTAAAAATTCCCCGGGTTTCGGGTTCGTAAAATCTTTGAAAAACCCGGGTTTTCGGGTTCGGGGAAACCCGGGTCAAAAACCCTACTCGTGATATGTTACGCTCGGCCGTTGAGAACGTAGAGTTCAGGACGCAATGTGTCGTCCACCAGGATGGTGGTCATATTGAAGGACAGAGAAGTGAATTTGCTGCATAAAGTGATGTCGCAGTGAAATCTTGTTATTCATTTGTCTGTTTATTACAACATTTTCGGTATTCACCTCTTATCTTTATAGCCTGAAATACTGGCACTGCTGTATTTCTACGTAGTCGTGAATTTGCATTTTGATGATTTACTTTTTGTGCAAATTCTCGGGTGCGCCTACAACAACAGCGCCATATCTTCCCCTACGGCGAATTTCGGAAATTTTGTTTCGAAAAACTGTTTCCCATGTCGTCCTTCGTCTCTCTATCAATTTTGGTGGAATTCCGGTCGAAAGATCGCGCTACAGATGGCTCTGAGTAGTGTCCGTTTAAAAAAAATCCCCTTGTGTGTGTGTGTATATATATATATTAACCTTGTGTGTATATATATATATATATATATATATATATATATATATGTATGTATGTATGTATGAAACGCCGGCATTCTATAGAAGGACAAATACTATTTAGGTAAAGTATGAAAAAAAAGGTCATGATAAGGCTATTATTTAAATGGCGTTCATTCCTCAAAAATACAAATGTTATTTTAAAAAAATAATTATAGAGTGCCATTAAAAAACTTTTATTCAAAATACGTAAAAAAAATTAAATTTGTACAAAACAAAATTTATGCATTTCTTATTAAAAAAAACAAGATAATATATGAACCTACTTGTTGCACCAAGAAAAGAAATAATTTTATTTTGAATTGCACTTAATTTTATTTCTTATAAAAAGTAAAACACGGTCATTAAATAAACTTTACTAAAAATACACACATTAAAATAGGAAATATAAAAAATGTAATTATTTCATAAAAAATATAAAATTAAAATTAACCTACTTGTTGCAACATGGTAGACTTGAATGATATTTTGATTTACACTTCATCACTTTTTTTCACGCAAAGACATTTCATATTTTGCCACTTTGTTTTACACATACACTTGATGAATCCTTGGCCGCTTTCACTGGACTGAGCAATTTCAGCTGACCGGAGAGGAATTTCGTGGTCAAGAATATCTTCAATTCTAGGCAAGTTCTTAGGGCATAAAGTGAATTGTGATCTCGCATATAGTTATTTTAAAATTCCCTCAGAAGTTCCAAGTCGGTAGAAACGGTCCTCCGTCACACTCATTACAATTGTCAAAATATTGAGCGAATCACCTCGGCCCTTTTCGACGTCAGGAGTAGGAACTCGCACAGTAGTTCCCAAAGAAGCAGAGGGAAACTTTTTTTTCCAAATTCATTTTCATTTTTTTTTGGCTTGTATTTCCAGATTGATTTTAGAATTAATTTTACCTTACAGCATTTTCAGTACCTGACAGCATTTTCAGTTTTTAAACAAAGAGTGCACAAGATATCCAATTTATCATCTTTACTAGCATGTTCGCAGAAGTTTTGAATATTTTGACGACCCATTAGGCATGCGTGTCATCGCTGGTTTCCTTTAAACACACATAACAGGAAGCAGGAACGGAAATCTATTCGGTAAGCATGTCATCATCATGTTGGTTTAATCCACCATCGACTATAATCTCATCTATGTTTTCTTAAACAGGCTCTTGCATAAGCTAATTTGTTCCATCTTTTTGCATCGTTTGGACGCTTTCTATTATTTTTTTCTAGCTGTACCTCCGTATTTATGTCTTTTAAAACATATTGGGGTAGAAAAGACGTTGTAAGACTTACTTTAAATTTGCAGCCAAAAAAGGTTTCGTATGGTGTTCTTTTGATTCCACAATGATGAACTATATTTTTCATAAATTGAACAAACCGCAGTCTTTCACTCCATTGGTCATATTTGTTGTCCTGCATCCAAGTACTAAGCATATTTTCAATATCTTGATTAGTTCTTTCGACACTACCTGGCTTTGTGAATGGCGAGGCTCTCCATGGACGATCTTCGGTGCTGGCCAAAACTCCTTCAAACCTCAAACCTTCAAGAATTTCGTGGGGTCACCACATTATTAGCAAATTCCCTACTATTGTCAGACTGTAATATAGATGGCGCCTCAAGCAACGAGAATATGTCCACTAGGTTGTAGGCTACTTCTTCAGATCTGTTTGATGTCAGAGCCTTCAGAATCACAAATTTTATGAGATGATCCTAGTACACACTATAATAAATTTGTATTCTCTATCTGGCTGAGACTGAAAATCAACAAGATCTACCTGAAAATGGGAATTAAATTCAGAAAAAAATCATAGGTTTCACAACAATATCGTTTTTAGTACCTTTTTGTTTTTTTACTGGAAGGGCTCACAAAGATGGATGTACAATTCAATATCAGGACGTGTAACTTTTTGTATTCGGTTGAAGATTCTTTCAACAATCTATCACGTCCTCCGTGTTCGTCTTCGAATCGTCGTTGCATGTCTATTGACTGTGAATCCTTCTCCAACACTTAATCTTGCTCTTCCATTTTCATGCAGCAGAGTATAAAACTAATTTTTTGTTGAACAAATTTAAGTAAAATCGTGTAGTTTGACAATCCCAAACAAAGCGCAAAATGCTAATGGCATATTCTGACTCAGCCTGAGCGGATGATTAAAAGTCACGTGCCTTGCCACGTGATATTCGAAAGAAATCGGAGATACATTTCATACTTTGCCGGTTTGTCATTTGACATTCTATAAAATGCCTAGGAAATGTGTGAAATATTAATCATTTCATACATTGCCGACCAGTTTTCAGCGTTCTATAAAGTACCTATGTATTCTATAGAATGCCGGATTTCAAACTTTGACGGTAACTAACACTAACACACACACACACATATATAAGAACCTGACTTATATAAGTTCTTTATATATGCGTTGAAATCTTGAAGTATCAGCGGGGGGACAAATGAAGGGGGAGTGTTGTACAAACTCATTAAGTATATACACATTTACAAAGGAAATATAATTACCTCTCCCATATGAGATCTATTGATTATTCCAGGACATACTAGAAGTGTTTCACCGTCCGCTAAGAGGGTGCAGAAACAGGGATTTATTTTCTCCCAGGGTGGACATAGAGATCCTGATTCGCTTGAACAGAAGCACAAAAATGTCAGAAACAAAGAGACTTTGTGGAATTTCATCGTCTTTTAACTGAAACAGAATTTTGAAAATATTATTTATAAAATTCGAATGAAACAACCACAGAAGCATGCGGAAGTTTAAGGTGACTGCCTACGTTCGGAGTCAATTTTAAAATATATATTTTTTTTAAGGATTTTTTGGTCTTTTATGGCAAAATAGCACTTAAAAATTAAAAGAGGAACAAAAACTTACCTGTAAATAGCAACTTTTTAAAAATTGGTCAATTTGAATTAATCTTTAACGAGACTTAGCTAAAATGCCTATCACTCTGCACAAAATCCTAATGCTACTATTTTAATTTCCTTCTCACACATGATACATATGACAGTTATCTTCAAAATGGCCTACAATCTAAGAGAAATTTTAAAATGCAAAAATAATACACTCAATTTTATTTTCCAATATGAAAATTTCCCCCGATTCGTCATTCCTTTCCTTATAAAAACATACCCAAATAAAAACTATTTATTATACACCAATTATTGTGCGTCATTTCATTAACAATAGCATCTAAAACATTTCCTAAAAGTTTTATCAAATTATATACATTATTATGTGAGATATGATAATCGTAGAGATTTGTGCTAAAAAAATAATTCTAAAAAAAACGCATTTAAAGTTTTTTGTCACTTCAATTTTGTGGCAAAATATGTTTTTTTAAATAGCTATAACTTTGCTTCTCATTGATGTAGAATGAAACTCAAAATAGTTTTGAAAAGACGAAAGATTGAATTACACGATTCTTGCAAAAAAAGAAACTGACCAAAATAGTTTAAAAATGACATTTTCATCGATGGCAGTCACTTTAAGCAAAGATGATTGTTTCAAATTCATATTCTTTGAGTTTGACCTTTTAAGGAGGAGCATGAGAGAACAGACCGTACATGGTTAAAAAAAGTCAACTAAAAAAGATTAGTTTTGCAGAAATTTTACAAGATCAGCAATGCTGTAGAACATTAAGTCATTCCTTAGAGAAGGGATATAAAAAACCTCGAGGGTAAAGAGTACTCACAGGCAATCTCTAATTTGCGCCCTCTTTAATTTCGAGATAATTATGTGTTTAAACCTTTTAATACTTGAGGGTTTTATACACATGTCTAGGGCCCTACTAGGAAACTACCTCCATTTATTGAAATCTAATATCATATGATAAAGGTATTATAATTTCATACTAGCAATTGATAAAAAATGCTTTTCTTCGTTACAGAAATTTCGTGAATCTCAAATATGTTTTCGTATGCCCAGAAAACAGAGTATATCGAACGTAAAAGTATGAATAATTGTTATCGACCATAATCGTATAAATAATTGTTATCGACCATAATCGTATAAATAGTTGTTATCGAGTTCTTAGGCTTTAAACAGATCTAAACTCCTGACTTCAAAACCTATTTAATGAAAATTCCAGCTTGGAAACATGTTTTAATACACCAACTGTCCTTCAAATTAATATACTTTTTAAAACTTAAAATTTTATAAAATTGTTTAAATCCAAAATGGGAAACTTTTCTTCTGGTTTAGGAAGGATGAAAGAAATATCTTTACAGAGTCACTTTTTCCATCATTTTACTTGGAAATACAAAAGTAACATCCTTAGGCTATAGGACGCATTACGAGCCACCATTGATGAATACCAGAAACGTGATAGCGTACGCCTACATTTTAAGACACGCATCTTGCAAATTCTTTTGCAGTATTGCTTTCTTCAGTGACCCCATGTTGCTTTCCATTTCAGAATCTAAGGGAGATCAAACGCCTCGAATTTTAAGGAATTTTTTGATATCCAGATCTAATAACTGGTCTTCTATTGAACAATTTTATTTTACTCCTTTATCTTTTGGGATGTAAAAGTAAACCGCAACGGATAACACATGCCAACAGTGGTTTTGATGCCGGGTCATTTGGAACTGATTTCATATGAATTTGGTGCCCTGAATTTAAATATGGCATTATTTTTTGCCTAGGAGCTCAGATTTCTAAGATATAACATTTTAGTGAAATATACGTTACACTATTTTAAGTTCAGTTCATGGATCAAATTATAAAACTAAACACGGATTTTTTTTTATTATTATTATATATTTTTAAAATGTTAAAGGAACAAAAAAATCATAGAGAATATTGCAGTAGTACTTATCTAATTACAAAGAGCAAGAAAGAGGAAAAAGTCATCGATGAAATCAACTAGTTACTAAACGCTTCGGAAACTTCTTTTCCGTGACATTCTTGAATGTAATTTGGAACAGTCCCTTTTTAAACTCCAGCAGTAATCTGCTATCATGTGCGTATCCCATCTTTCTTGGTAGTGGTCCTCCATAGTTTTAATATCCTGATGAAATCTTTCACCTTGTTCTTCACTGGTGTCTCCTAAATTTTCAGGAAAATGGTCTAAGTGGCTGTGTAAATAGTGCACCTTAATGCTCCTGTTACACCCAAGGGATCTGAAACTGTTTAGCATCCCGTTTACCAGTTCACCATAGTTTTCACCTTTGCATTTACCCAGAAAATTTCTGACAACTACAACAAATGAAACCCAGGCTTTTCGATCAGCCTCATTCAGGGAATTTACGAAGACAGGATCCTTTATGAGTTGTCTTATTTGTGGGCAGTCAAATATTCCTGCTTTAATTTTTTTCTGTACTCAACTTAAGCATTTTTCTCTTTATATATGCAAAGCATGATCCGTTCTTATCAAGAGCCTTTACAGACTGCTTCATTAGGCCCAGCTTGATATACAGTGGAGGAAAGATGATTTCCTCTCGTCCAACTAAAGGGTCGGTAATGACATTCTCATCCCCAACGTCCATGTTTTCTCTCTTAGGCCACTCTTTTCTAACCTAGTAGTGTGTTTTGTCTCTGCTATCCCAGAGGCACACTATGCAAGGATATTTGGTGTAGCCACTTTGCTTTCCAAAGAGAAAGTTTACCATTTTTCAGTCCACACAAATCACCCATTGATGTTCATGATCCTTTATCTAACCAAGACCAAAGCTATGGTGTCATATTCTTCTTTCATTTTCGTTGAGTGAGCAATTGGTATTGAACCATATTTGTTCCCATTGTGTAGAATGACACATTTTAAACTTCGCTTTTAGCTATCAATGAATAGGCGCCAATCATCTGGAAAATATTCAGAAAAACCCATTTTTCCCAGAAGTCCAGTTTCCCAGGAGGACAAATCACCCATACTTGAATGTATTGAGGAGAAAGAAATATTGATAGATAAGTGGATGTACAGTAAAACCTCGTTTATCCGGATCATATATATATGATCCGGAAATAAAAATGTCTACATATATGTAGGCATTTTTATTTAATGTTCACATTAGATAATAAATTTACTATGATAGCAAGAACGCAAATACAAGTACGCCAAATATTCGCTGTTTAATTTGATTCAATGTACAGTTCCTACATAGATTGTACAATAAATTATGGTAATAAAAAGTTTTTTGTTGAGTTTAAGAAAGCTTTACTAGACTTACCAATTCTTTGTTAAGAAATGATGCGAAAAGTTATTTTTATATTTTTTAATGTCTTGGAAACAATACTATGTAATTTTGTTACAAAACAAAGTAAGTCTTCTTAGTTAAGGATTTTGTATTGCTTATTACCTATATTACCCGGATTATCCGGATTTTCGACTGTTCGCATTGCCTGTGGTCCCAGTTAGTCCGGATAAACGAGGTTTTACTGTATCTAAAAAAATAGAGCTGATAGAAAAAAACCATTTCATATTGAGATTCAGCGCCCCAAATTTAGCTAAAATCAGTTCTAAAGTCCTAGGCACTAAAAACTTTTTGTTGTTGTTGTTGTTGGCCTGTGTAATCTTTTTACGGTTAATTGGAAGTTCAGAGCACCTTTCCAAACACGTGATACAAGAAATGCATCCTATATTTGCTACAATGAGTTCAATATAAGGGCTCAATTTATAAAGAAGGGCACAATATGTTATATATAATGGATAATGTGACGTCACGCATGTATTCTGCTGTTCCCACGACCTGCGAAGAGCCCTTCCACAGCTGCAGGATTAAAAGCACATCCATGCGTTCCCACTGCATTCTAAAATTCTGTGGGGGGTTAAAAGGCTAGCACATGCGGTTTCACTACCGAAGACTAACATTCCTGGTTTCTGCGGGCTAAACCCCGTTTCATCTTTACCGAAAGATCGGGGATCAGCCGCCATTTCCCTCGTAAAGATGTCCCTTCTGGGTCATCAGTCAAAGCATGCTGACGTTATAGAAGCGTTCCTATAAAAATGCCAACAGAATCCAGGGCTGTCAGCGTGCACGAAAATCCTTGTTTCCCTCTCTGAAAATCCCACAATTTCTAAGAACTGGCCGCCACCGACGAAGATTTCAAGCCGTGTATATATGTGAGACTGTTATTTTTGGGGAGAGCCCCTGTAACATCTGGGCAAGTGCGGCTGTGCAGATTTCTGCTCCCCGAAAGAATGAGTTTTTGCCGCTATTAAAATCTTTTGCACCAGTCTGGTGATACTGTAATCTGCTTAGACCAACCTCTTACTTGTTACGTTTTGTGTAAAATAAAGTTAAGTTTTTCGTTACTTCTGGCCTGCTACTTTAGACCACTCGGATACCACGCCAGTTGAACACGTTTCTGTATAAGTATGACACAATACGTAACATATATTCCGGACGATAAGACGCACCTCAAATTTATGGGAGGATTTTTAGAAAAGAATATTTTGTATTTTGTAAGGTATATAAAGATATGTTCAATTTTTACTTAATAAAGATAAAAAATATATATATGATAAATATAATAAATAATACATATAAAATATATACCGGGTGGCCATAATTAAACTGACAGTGCTCACAGTGTTCTGTAGCGCGATCTATTTGCGAGAATGACGCCACATTTTGTAGGAAGATTAAACAAGACGGGGGACGAAGGATTCCGCGAAAAAATAAATTAGTTCCAAAAGTCACCGCTAGGGGAATATTTGGCGCTGTGTAATAGAAGACTGGACCTATGATAAATTCCGCTGTGAACCCACACCAAACAGTTATCTTTGGTGAATGTAAGGGAATTTCTGTGACTGCATGTGGTGATTTGTCATCCCAAATTCGGCAGTTCTGGGTATTCACAGTTCCATGCAGGTAAAAGTGGGCCGGATAGAAGTTGATAATCTTTCGTAAGATTTTCCATACCGTACTGTAAGGCATATCCATATTCCGAGCTAATCCACGAGCGCTAGAGGTGGCAGCAATATTGTCTGGTCCTCTGTCGACAATCGCCGTGGCAACTGCTTCGATTGTATCCTGTGGTACAGGTTTTCGTCCTCTGCCTGACTGAACCTTCAGAGAACCTGTTTTCTCAAACTTCGCAACCATTGCTTTTAGCCCATTAACTGACACAGGGCCATTACCTTTACGCATTTTTTTTTGTGCGTTCTAAAAGCACGAAGAGCGGCTGACGCGTTGCACTGGTTGAGGTAAAAGAATTTGACCAGTAACGCACGCTCGACTAAAGAAGGAGACATTGCACATAAACTTTCAATCCGATTGATTCGAAACGTAACACATTGCCTTTTAAAACCCAAGCAGCTGGCACTGTGCAAATGGATGTAACGTGAAATTTGAATAAAGAACTTCTTCTTCTGCTCAGCGTACGTGATATTGCAGATCACGAGACTTTATCGGTGTTTATGTAGATTTTACGCTTTTTTAAAAGTGTTGCGATATTGCACTTGAACTAAATAAGAAAATGTGCATAACAAAAGGTAATTTTATTCCGTATTAATTTGCATTTGTTAACACTCTATTTTCTATTACACAGCGCCAAATATTCCACTAGCGGTGACTTTTGGAACTAATTTATTTTTTCGCGGAATCCTTCGTCCCCCGTCTTGTTTAATCTTCCTACAAAATGTGGCGTCATTCTCGCAAATAGATCGCGCTACAGAACACTGTGAGCACTGTCAGTTTAATTATGGCCACCCTGTATAATACAGAAAGAAGGTTGTTAGCACTTTATGGAAACTATTTTGATAGTTAAGTTTTATGTACAAATGCCATATTTTTTGCGGTGATTTGCTTCTAACTGATAGCCATGGTTCTTGACAGTAGCTCTAACTCGAATTTTCCATGAAAGTAAATTTTTTCTTAGTACTGTCATGTCAATTTTACCCCATTCCTCTTGGACCGTTTTCCAAAGTCCGTTCAGTATTATTGGATGCCGTTTTCCTAAAGCTCGGTTCAATAAACCGAAAGCGCAAAAGCGTCAAGTAATTTTACAGGTATTTCATTAAATGGGATACACTTTTTTCCTGTTTCTGATTTTTTCCTTTGCTAAATAAGTGGCAGTTGATTTTAGACGTGTGACTAGAGGCTTTGTCCATATGAAGCTCAAATTTATCAATGTCCTTTCCACATAAGGCTGAAATTTCTTCTTCAAAAATTGGTTCTAAAATATTCTGCTTATAGTAGAGTGAATTAATTTTGGCTTTACTTGAGACTTTTTTTATTTTTAATTTGCCGTTGTAACAAAATCCTGCAACTATCATGAATCCCTTTGGCAACTTTTCTGTACACTAACGAAGCCATTTCGTATGGTCATTCCCGTCAGTTGAGCTATAAAAAATTGATCTTTTTTTATATTACAGTCTGTTAAATACACCCATGCCTCATCGAGTGTTACCACAAATTTCCATTTTCAGCAGCTAGGTGTTTTTCATATAATTTTCTACAGTTTGTTTCTCTTCCAGCAATATGCTTTGGCAAAAGCAGATGAACTTTAGGTTTAAACATCTTTTTTAACTTCAAATCTTCATGAATGATTTTACTTACAGCGCCAGAAGACATTTCTAGTTTCGATGCAATGGATCTTTGAGTTGGCGGATTTTCTTTTAGGATCAGAGACTTCAATTTCTTGATGTTTACCTGCGTTCGAAGTCTTAGGATAAGGTTTCGCGGTCATGTTTTCATTTTTACTTTGAGTTAGACTTTTTTTCCTTTCAAATTTAATATATTATAAATACCTTTTTCAAAAAAAGATATTTATAATATATTAAATTGCCATAACCGCGATTGTTTACACCGCTTTATAATTTGTTGATACGAACATTTCTCCTCGGAAAACGCAGTTACGCAACCTTCGAGCCATCTATCAATTTTAGGAGCCATTTTCAAAATAAATCTTTATTTTACATTCCAATCAAAACAAAAAAGTAGCAGACGATTATTCTGAAGTTGCCAAATTTTTATCTTAAATTGCAAACGCCAAAAATAAATTACAAAATCGTTGCCACAAAGTGCGAACGACCTTCTGCATATATAAAATATGCATAATATATATAATAAATATATATAATACTAGCTGAAAACCCGCACTTCGCTACTGAGTACATTCAAATTAAATACAACGATCAATGTATGCAATTAATGCCAATCAATATATATATATATATATATATATAATAAATACGACTATCAATGTATACAATTGATGCACAAAAAAAATATATATATTTATAAAAAATTGTAAGGGATATTTTTATAGACAAAATAATGTAGAAGAAAATATTCAAATTAAATGTAATAGGACATACTAGAGAATATAGTACAGTTAATATAGTACAGTTTGGGGAACATATCTTTTACTGTATTTTAATATTTTTTTGGATAATTTCCAATCGTCTGCCGCATTAGCAAGAAAAAAAATTTTTTTTTGTCTATTTCGTTGTTAGGCACGTGACGATAAATTTATTTAAAGTACCAGAAAAAGAAATGACGTGATCAGCATTTAATAAATTAAATTCTAAAAATTTATCTTTAAAAATTCACCAAAAATCAGAAAATGGAGGTAAAGATTCGAAAAAGATTTCATTTTAAAGGAATTTTTATGATCTTTCTTGTGATATAAATTTTATAATCCTCAAATTATTATTTTAAATGCAAACTTAAAAAAAGTTACTAAAACAGCTTAAAAATTTAATTTTAAAAAATCTAAGAAGAATTTTTCAAAAATATTTCTTAGTGCACCCCTACATTATAAGAAGAATCTCATGCAAAATTTCAGCCCTTTTGGTCCACTGGTCTGTGCGTTGTATGTCAGTCAGTCAATCAGTCAGTCAGTTACGGAACTGCTTTATATATACAGATATGTAATAAAACATTTATTTCATTTTAATGTTATCTTCGGACCATAAGACACACCCAATTTTAAGTTGATTTTTTATGTAAAATGTGCGTCTTATGGTTTGAAAAATACGGTACTTCGTAACTCTAATAGAGGAAAGTTCAAGCTCTGCAGACTCGTATATAAATGCATCATTTTTAAAGAACTTGAATGTATTCCTACAAATCTTCGGATTAATAGATTGTGGTGGACTTAAATGACGAAATACAGTATAATAAAGCATTAAAAAAGAAAACGTAAGATTTCATACCCTGAGATAAACTCTGCAGCTAATTTCGACAAATCACACTTGATTCAGCTTCCAGAGGAGACGCCCGTGCGCTGGCATTTGTAGTGGGGATATATATAAAGGGCTAGATCAAATCTGAAGCAAAACTAAACTCATAAATTAATGTCAATTGAGGAAGTCACTTATCGAGCGTTCTGAAAATAACAGATAAGCTTTAAAGAGTTTCTTCGTTGGTCATATGATCGCTTTGGTTTGGGAAATTTTTTTGCAAATCATTAGTAAAGGTTTCGGTTCGAAACCAAGAAAATATTCCAATTATATTTTTCTATGCGATGCGTAGCGTGTACTCTCAAATCCTCTACCCAACGTTAGTATTCTTTGCTATTTTGCATCGAGTGCACTGAAAAGCATAACTTGAAACATATCTTTCCATCCCTGAAGAGCTGGAAATATTAAGGTCCGATTTTCCAACCGATATTTCAGGGGAACTGTTTTGATTACATTTTATTAATAAATATTGACTCAACATCATGAACGTTTATCTCGGCACTGCAACATTTTGAAACTTTTTTTATTCTTCCACTGAAAGGAAGAAAAAAATTGCTCCGAATTCAAGTTGTGTTATAAAAAAAAAGTTGAAAAATTGTTCGCAATTGCTCCATTGAAAGATACTGTAGTGTTCCCGCTCCAATCTGCGAGAGGCGAACCACGTGACATCACTTCTTTCCCCCTTCTTTGGGGAGATGCGCGCCGTCACGTGAGAGTCGAGGAGAAATATCTCTCGCAGGTCGGACGCGCTCTGCCGAGCGGCTTACTGAAATGTGTTGTCCGAATAAATGTGTTTAAAAAAGCCTTCTGATGGAGTATCTGCTTTGTGTCTAGTTCTAAAGAGGCACGACGAACTACAACATCGTCGATTCACCTTACCGGGACTATTATATTGGTTACCCGGACTATTATATTGGTGACCGGCCGTCGAACACAGCCTGCGCCTTCGTACTGCGTCATTGGACTTCCGCTTTCGTTTTCGCCAGCAACCATGTCTCTCTCCCCTGGATCAACAACAGAAGCCTCTGCAGTCGTAATACCTCCGTATATATCGGTGGACCCCGCTTTATGGTTCCACATGCTAGAAAGTACTTTCGCGTTAGCAACTCCCAAAGCTATATCTGAATCAAAAACAAAATTAAACTATGTTGTCGCCCACCTTCCTCCTGCACCTGCTATTATGGTGCGCGACGTTATAATGAAGCCGGATACTACACATCCATACGAGGACCTAAAAACTAAAATCATAGAAAGATGCGGAGAAAGCCGAACATTGGAAATACGTAAGCTACTAGCCGGTGAAAGCCTCGGTGATAGGAAACCCACCGAATTGCTGCGTTTAATGAAGAGAAGAGCAGAAAACCACAATATCAGCGACGCACTTCTTTTGGAATTATTTACCCAGCAAATGCCGACCCCTGTGCAGACTATTTTCGCATCACTCGACCCCATCACTCCCGATAAAGCGGCAGAGATTGCCGATCGCATCTTGGATTTAACACCATCGAACATCAGCGCAGTTTCGATTCCCACACCTACACCAGCCGCCGCTCTGACTTCAGCGTCCACAGAGATGCTGTTGAAAGAAATTCAAGAGCTCCGAAACGAAGTCATCGAACTTCGACATTCTAGAAGTGTTTCTAGAAAATACAATCATCCTCGATACCGCTCAAAGTCACGCGGTAAGGATTCAACAATTTGTTGGTATCATGCAAAATTCCAACAAAAAGCAAACAAATGCAATCCGCCCTGTTCATTTGCGGGAAACCGGACGCGGGAAGAGTAGAAGCGACGTACCTCTCTCCCGCACCTTCTCGTCGCCTTTTCGTGAGAGACAAGAATACGGGTATGTGTTTTCTTGTTGACTCTGGATCTGACGCCAGTCTGATATCTGCTACCAAACAAGATAAATCACGACCAGTTCTCCAAACATTTCGTGCCGCTAATGGCACAAAAATTAATGTTTATGGTCGAAAGAGTATTACTCTTAGTTTAGGTTTACGCCGATCGTTTACTTTTTCTTTTTACATTTGTGATGTTTCATGTGCTATTTTAGGAGCTGATTTCCTGCATTATTTTAATTTAAATCTTGATTTACGGAATCACCGTCTTATCGATTCCATCACTCATTTAAACACTCCTGCTAAATTAAGTGTTTGCAATATTTTCTCTGTAAAACCTAATTGTGTTAATAATGTATATGGTAAACTATTGCTACAATTTCCAGAAATTACAAAATTACCGGACCCTAACCAACCGGTAAAGCACAATACTGTGCATTACATAAACACCAAGGGACCTCCAGTCGCGGCTAAGCCTAGACGACTAGCTCCAGATCGGATAAAACTCGCTAAAGCTGAATTTCAGCAGATGCTACAGCTTGGTCACATGAGACCCTCCAAAAGTAACTACTCTTCGCCTTTGCACATGGTGCCGAAGAAAGGATCTGTCGATTGGAGACCTGTTGGTGATTATCGTACTCTAAATGCACAAACTATTAAAGAGAAGTATCCTATTCCCTGTATTGCAGATTTCACTGCTGAATTACATGGTAAACAAATCTTCAGTCACATTGACCTGATAAAAGCGTACCACCAAATTCCCATCAATCCTGATGATGTACATAAAACTGCGATTTGCACTCCATTTGGCCTTTTCGAAAGCACGCGCATGCAGTTTGGCCTTTGCAATGCGTCTTCTACCTTTCAACGCTTTATAGATGAAGTAACTCGTGACTTAGGATTTGTTTATGCATTTGTTGATGATTTGCTTGTTGCCTTAGATAATGAAAAAGAACATATGCAACACCTTCAGTTGTTGTTTTCCAAACTTAAAGAGTATGGACTATGCATTAATGTTGATAAATGTCAATTTGGGCAAACCACTATTGAATTCTAAGGATTCAAGCTTTCAGCAGAAGGAATTGAACCCCTTCCTAATCGCGTTTCATGCATCCTGGAATTTCCTCAACCGACTACCTTAACTCAACTACGGCGTTATTTAGGTCTTTTCAATTTTTATCGGCGATGCATTCCCAAAGCTGCCGACATTTTAGCCCCTCTTGTTAAATTCCTAGAAGGACATAAAAATAAGAAAAAAATCCCCGTTCCAGTGCTAGCAACACTGAGCAATTACAATGGAACGACGAAGCAACTCTCTCCTTCACTGCTTCAAAAGAAGCTATAGCTCAAGCTACACTATTAAGACATCCTGTACCTGGTGCCCAGATAAGTTTATGGGTTGATGCTAGTAATGTCGCGATTGGTGGATCCTTAATGCAGCTCTCAGAAGATCAGTGGGAACCCATAGCGTTCTATTCTTGTAAACTAAATAAGGCTCAGAGAAATTGGTCAACTTACGATCGTGAATTATTTGCTATTTACTCTTGCATAAAAAAATTTAGGCATATGCTAGAAGGTCGCAATTTTGTTATTTATACAGACCAAAAACCCCTTATATTTGCCTTCCAACAAAACCCTAATAAATGTAGCCCTAGGCAGCTGCGCCATTTAGATTATATTTCGCAGTTTTCTACCGATGTTCGGTACACCAAAGGTTCTGATAACAGCGTGGCCGACGCACTATCTCGCATTGAGATCAACTCAATTTCTCTTAATGTGCTTGACTTTAAAGAGTTCGTCACTGCTCAGACCATTGATGACGAGCTGAAACAGCTTATCGAATCTGACACCTCATCTTTAAGATTGGAAAAACACTATTTTCCTCTCGAAGATATATATTTATACTGCGATATGTCACAGACACACCCTCGACCTTTTGTTCCCAAAAGTATGCGACAATCTGTTTTTCAAACCTTGCATTTTTTCTCCCATCCAGGTATATCAGCCTCATTAGATTTAATCTCTAAACGATTTGCTTGGCCTGGCATGCGTAAAGACATAAAATCTATGGTTCGCAGTTGTACTAAATGTCAAAAAGCTAAAATCTTTCAACATACCAAATCACCAATTGGCACTTTCTCTGATCCTGATGCTCGTTTCGCCCACATACATATAGACTTTATTGGACCGCTCCCACCCTCAGATGGCAATCAATATTGTATGACCATCATCGATAGGTTCACGAGATGGCCCGAAGTTATCCCTACACCCGATATGACTGCGGAAACAACTGCTCGAGCATTAGTACACGGTTGGATCTCCAGATTTGGATCCCCTGTTACTGTAACTACTGATCAGGGTAGAAATTTTGAATCTGTTCTCTTCAAAGAACTCACTAACATATTAGGATGCAACAGAATCCGAGCATCTGCTTACCATCCACAGTCGAACGGTATCATTGAAAGGTTTCATCGTCATCTCAAGAGCTCTCTTAAAGCGCACAACCAAACTAAATGGACTGAAATCCTTCCCATAGTCTTACTAGGATTGCGCACTGCTCTCAAAAGTGACATCAAAGCCACCTGTGCCCAGCTTGTTTATGGCACCAATCTCAGACTACCTTCCGATCTCATTACCAGTGATACTGTCAAACAACCCATTACCCTTACCTATGTGTCCGAGTTAATTAAAACAATGAGAACCTTAAATCCTATTGCCACTGCCGTACACGGCAATCCCAAAATTTATGTTAATCCCTCATTGAAAACCTGTTCACATGTATTTTTAAGATCAGATAAAATCAATCCTCCCTTATCACCTTCTTACACGGGACCACATCTAGTGGTCGACAGAAATGACAAAACTTTTGTTTTGGAATTAAACGGAAAGCAGAGTACAGTCTCTATTGATCGTATCAAACCTGCATATCAACTTTCAGATTCTCTTGAACCTTATGGACCTCAACAGCCAACTGAGTCCACGAATGATCAAACAACTCCTGTCGAACAGACCACCACCAGATCTGGTCGTAAAGTTCGCTTTCCACAACACCTTGTTTCTGAATATATTGTGTAAAAAATTTTGTAATATCAATTGTACATTATCTACCTATCCTTTTATTTCATGTAATGCATATGTAACCTTGTTTATCTCTCTTGTACATCATGCCAATTTCCCTCTAGGCATCATACGAATTTTCAATTGTACTCCAGACTGTTTGTATAATTCTCACTATGTACCTATGTATTAATTGCCAATTTTCTGTAATCGTGACTACGTCACTGGGGGCATACTCTGTAGTGTTCCCGCTCCAATCTGCGAGAGGCGAACCACGTGACATCACTTCTTTCCCCCTTCTTTGGGGAGATGCGCGCCGTCACGTGAGAGTCGAGGAGAAATATCTCTCGCAGGTCGGACGCGCTATGCCGAGCGGCTTACTGAAATGTGTTGTCCGAATAAATGTGTTTAAAAAAGCCTTCTGATGGAGTATCTGCTTTGTGTCTAGTTCTAAAGAGGCACGACGAACTACAACATCGTCGATTCACCTTACCGGGACTATTATATTGGTTACCCGGACTATTATAATACCATTGATGCAGTTTCGATGTGTGACAAAATAATATATCCTAGCATCTATAACTTATAAAAAATGTTTGCAGAGCTTCCGGTAACAACATGCGTCAGTGAAAGGTCATTTTCAACCTCACGCATTTTAAAAACTGGTTAATTCCCAATACACGGTGCCCCATGTATTTGACTATATACGTTGGAACTGCCATCTTGGTTACGTCTCCCATTGCCGTTGGCGATGGAAGACGTAACCAAGATGGCGGTTCCAACGCAGCGGGAAACATGAAATTTACTATAAAAATAATGAGAGAATATCAACTTCAACAGCAGGAAACATGAAATTTAAAGAAAAAAACCTATTTATATTTCAAATTTTAAAATAATGAGATAATATAAATTTCAACATGCCAAACTTTACGTTCATTGAAAAATTATCAAGAAATTATAAAAATGAAGTTAAATAATTACAAGATAAAAAGAACTTTTTATATACCATGTTTTTAAATTTTCTGTTGAATCATATAAACTTGACAATTCTATGTATTAATAAAAACTTTTTTCAAATTTTTTTGATGAATTATCCCATCAACTTGAGAGAAAATGATCAAATGCCTAATCAATCGTTTAGCTCGAGAATTTGAAGTTAACTTTCGTTTAACTTTTCATTCCCGTCCCGGCCGACAGATGGCTGCACCATTCTACAAAACAAAATTAACTGAAAATGAATTCAATTTTGCTTAAAGATTGCTAAAAGTATTAAAATAATGCAATGTCATCGTGTTCTGAGCTATTCTAAAAGTTTCAAATGTCTAGCTAGTCGGGAAGTTAGTTAAAAATCGATTGCAAGATTTGTACTGGACAAACACACACGCACACAAACAAACAAAAAAGAAAACGAGTTAATAAAAACATGGTAAATAGGGCCGTTGAGAGTGGAAAATTACACTTTATAAAGAAAATTTGAATTTTTGGCAGCAAAATCCCGCTTTTGCAGACCTGTTAGGCTTAAACTGCGAAATGTAAACAAACTTGCCTCTGGTTTTATAAAACTCATAGGTGCACATGGGATCTTCGCTTCGCTCAGATACCTTTGCTTCACTCCGCTACGCTCCATTGCGCATCCGTCCAAAAACATTACAGAAAATCTCCAGTCGCTGGCTTCACTGCATACCGCTGGCTGTAGTACAGTAAAACAAAGCTTCCGCTTGCTGTAGCGGTCAATAAAACAAAGCTTACTCTAACTAAACAAGGTTTTAACCTGATATTTAGAAACAACATCTGTAACCAACATTGCCGCCATAATAACTCAAGTAAGCAATTCGTAATCTATCTTAAACAACAACTTCAATTAATTTTAAAAAACACTTACCGGTTATTCCTTTTTTTTCCCTTTTTGATGTTTTGGTAGTCTCAATTTTATGCTGGTCTGTTGTGGCTGGACTGTAAACATCCTTTACGGCCTCAAGAAAGGAAGCGTATATTTTTGGGACATCATCCTGATGCAAGCGACGCCACGTGAATTCGGAAAGATAAGAATCAAATTGATCCTGAACTTTCCGAACGCCACGTAACGAACGCTTGATGCAGTTCCACATCCCCTCGACCGTATTTGTATGAGCTCCTGTGTCCGGGTCCTTAAACGTCATGCTATGATTTACTTTCAGATGTATGAAGCCCTCATCCTGAAGGCAATTACGCCTTCCAGCAATCAGAGATGACAGTAGTTCCCGGACGCACATACTTTCGTAAAACATCCATCAACACAACCTTTCCCCTGTTTTTAATCACTTCCACAAAACACTTATTCGTCCCTCTCTCAACACCCATTCCCCGTTAACTCGTTTTCCCCGATTATATTTCCTTTTGGCCAAATTTACTATCATCGATTTCGACGATGATTCCTGGCCCACCAGGCATATCACTTTCGCGAACTATACTGTCTACACAACCCCCACTCCCCAACAAAATTTCATCCAATCAGTCACAGTGTTTTTGGATATCCCCAATTCGTCTGTAATCCAAGAACACGGCGTTTTTTTTTTACCCATAAATAAGCTAATTGTAAAACCGTACTTAAATCTAATTTACTCTCTTCGAACCAGGGACCACATCTAATCGATCTTTTAACGTAATGTTCCTCCCCACCACCCCAAACACGACACACCCAAGAAAACCCATCATTAATGTCTTTCCCCTCAGTTAAAATCATTTGTGAATTACAATTTGGACAATAATAAATATTAGCAATTAACCCAACATACATACAACAATCAATCACACTTCTCTTACCCGCATTCTGTAAATCCCGAAAGAAATCCGAATTATCTCTCCCATTCACAAAAGAAGCCATACCTAGCAAAGAAAGATACGTCCGAGCTATGGAACTGCAAATCCCAAAAAGAACATTTTACGGATTAATTTCTTTGAAACAAGCGCGGAATAAAAATCCAGATTAAACTGGTCTACCAATGAAGCACAAGCCCTGATTGGCTGTTAATTATTCAAATCGGGGGCGATATACGGCTAACTTAAAAGGGCTTAAAAGCATTTAACAAATACAACCCACATTTGGCGTTGCATCTCCAAATTGGCAAAAATCTTAAAAAAATATCGCCAAAAAAAGCGGCTGCGGCACTGTGTATTGGGAATGAGTAAAAGGGTTATTTAAGATATTCCATGACACATTCACGATTGAACGGACGCGCTTTGCTATATATACACTGAGAGATTAATGTCACCACGACTGAAGTCTTTCAAAAGCTTTGTTAAAAGAGGTGAAAATTGGATTTTATTCTTTAAATAAATTTTTATAATCACCTAATAAACTTTATTGAATTTTCATTAAAAATATTTTTAATCCGCTGAACTCTCTCCCCCCCCCCTCCAAGATAAAACCCTGAGTGCGCCACTGAGCCTCGCATCTATATGTTCTGTAATAAGCTACATTATTAACATCTATGAAAGATGTCAAAATTATCAGCCGAAAGACTTAAAAGTTCTCTGATTCAGAAAATATGTCTCGCATTTTTAACGAAGGATTACGTTCCTCAAAAACGGTCCTTCGGAAAGCTAAATTTCAGCGTTGTCGCGAGTTATAATTTTGGCAGCGCGCCAAACCCAGTAGCAGTAACACAGTTAAACAAAAAAGTATCAAAATGCGATTGAAAAAAAAAAAGGCAAGCAACGATAAGTAATCCTACGTTAATAACCCGCGGAAGTTTAGAAGAGACTACCCGAAATATTTTTTCTCAAAATTCTTCGCTGAATGCGCATGGTAATGAACTCATTTTAAGAAATTGGTCTTAAATATGACATACGATAACGTAGCAATCATGCATCATTACAATGCCGCTAAAAACATGTTTAGGGCCTGTTCACATAGAATCCGTAAGCGTAAGCGTATCTCGTATTGAAATACATTTAACCAATTACAAACCTCCAAACGATTAGCCACGAAATAAATAAGGTCTAGTATTGGTTTAAAATATGCCAATGTGAGTAACGCTGACGCTGACGGATTCCATGTGAACAGACCCAAATTCTTTCAACGTAAACGTCACGGGATCGCATCCATGAAAGGTTAATCCTCCCTTGCATTTTTGGTTTTAGTGTCTTAGGGCATACGAAAATATCGCCTTGCGAAAATGACGTCATAAAGACGTATATTCTTAATCAAAAATTAAGCTCATTGGTAGATTTTACAAGCATACGTCACAATGACGCCTTTTTCGCACGTCGAAATTTCGTGATGCCCCGAGACCAAGGCCCTTTAAGTTTTCTAGGTACTCCTTTTAAACCCATTACCTTGACCTAGACCTTACCCTTTAAGTGTCTTCAAAAGGTTATGTAGGAAAATTCCGACGCAAGTTTTTTTTATCTGGGTATTTATCACAGCCAAGGACTATAGTGAGGGATAAGTGACATCACGCTTATATGAAAAACGTCAATTCCTTGTAATTTCTGCTCTCTTAACCTGAATTTATTCCTCCATACCCATGTTCTCAACCAGTGGCACGAGTCAAACGAATGATGATGCAAGAAAACTTTTAGCAAAATTATAATATAAAAATTTTACCATCCAAAAGTAGTATTTGTTTTCAATATTAGTGAGCGTTGTTGCTCAACTTACTAGTTTGGAGTATTACAGACGTGGGCGATCTATTATTTTAAGCCAACGATTTTCAATCCTGGGGGCCGTGACCCCTTCAAAATAATTACAATTCAACTCTTAAATAGTTCGAACTAGTCGTTCGTGCAGTTATTTATTATTACTGTTATTAGGTTTTGGTCTGGAAGGTCGTGAAGTGTTTATTTTTGCTTTTCTAACGTTTAGGGAAGGAGGGGGGGGGGGGCTTTTATATTCGACTTTATTTGGTACCGCGTCTTTTACCCGCCTCACCTTTCAATCATTTGTTCGCCTGCACCTCTATAAAAAATATCTATATAGATGTCTGCCGATCAAGCGTTGCCACAATTTCAGAAGAAAAACTTTAACCCCGAATTGAAGCGCGCTATGATTTCGACGGGCAGAGGATGAGGAAATGGACATGAGTGAAAGACGAACTAAAACGGTTATGTGTATAATGCTAAAACGACGGCGTATTGTTTAAATAAATTACTTTTAGACGTGTTCAACCAAAACGTAATGGTATATTAACCTTCCTTGTAAATAGCTTATATGTAAACTGTGTCGGCCTGTATCTCCAAGACTTCGACCAATTCCTGGCTGACTGACGGCCCACCACAATAATATTATGAATATTTTGAAAATATTTTAGATTTCGTCTTATATTAATTATAGAAATCATTGTTTTCCATGTACGATATTTTTCTTAAATATTTAAATTTTGATCAATTTTTTTTTTTAAACTTATGAATGAATTTGCGATATTTGGCAAATATTTAAGCTATTCCTAAATTTGATGGATTTTTTTCAATATTTTTAAATTAACTTATTTTGTTAATTGTTACTAAAATTTTAAATAAATTGTTGATTGTCTGGCGAAAAATTTTAGGATTTTTTTTTTTTTTAGCGTAGTATTACGTTCTTCAATAACGGTCCTCCGGAAAGGAAAAATTCAGAGTCCGTCGCGAGCAAGAAACTCTTATAGCTTCATGCTTTGTAGCTTCATGGTCTCGAGTTATAATTTTGTCAGAGCGCCAAACCCAATAGCAGTCAACAGTTAAACAGAAAAGTACCAAAATGTGTAAAAAAATAGGTAAGCAACGATAAGTAATCCTACGTTAATAATCCACCTCTTTCTTTAGAAGAGACTACCCGATTTTTATTTATTTTTTTTTATTTTTTTGGGGGGGGGGGTCTAACGGGGAGGCAGAGACGTGAGATATTCGCCTTTTGCTATTCACCACGATTTACTGGCTGCTTTATTATGAGAACACCATGTAGGTGAGCCAGATTTGCTCCCTATGAGGAGGGCGACACAGAAACGATCAAGCCTTAGGGCCTGTTCACATAGGAGTCCGTTGCGTTGCGTTAAGGAAAAGATGACGTTGAGACGATAATAAACCAATCATAGGCCTCCAAACGATTAGCAATGAAATTTTTAACGCCTATGATTGGTTTATTTTCGTCTCAACGTCATCTTTTCCTTAACGCAACGCAACGGACTCCTATGTGAACAGACCCTTATTCGTGATTTGTACCCAAGTCCACTACGGCGCAGCTCAGAAAGCTAACCACTACACCATGTGGGCTGCTAAAATTTTAAGATTGTGTGAAATGATGTTATCCTCAACTTCACATTTAGAGAATACCATTCGGCGTGTTTTCAAAACTTTCGCCAAATGTAATCGTCGCTAAGTGATGTCACGCCTGAAAATCAGTATGCGATGGGTTCATTGCCATTTTCCAGGAATTTCTCTCTCCAAAATTTAGGCTGGCCTCTGGTGCCACAGAATCAAATTAATTCAACCTTGGAGAGGGTCTCGCGATTGTTATGGATGTTTATAACCCTTCGGAATCAGCTGTAAACTCGTAAGTCCCTATCAGTAAGTAGCCCTCGAGTAGTAAAAGATCCCAACTAATCAAGCTTATACGGAACAAGGGAGTTTTAACGTAGGATTACGTTCCTCCATAACGGTCCTTCGGAAAGCAAAATTTCAGACGCTAAAACCGTCTGCCCATCCGTCCTCGCGAGTTATAATTTTGGCAGCGCGCCAAACCCATTCTGCATCGCTTGGGCAAGCATTGAACAGTTAAACAAAAAAGTACCAAAATGCGTCAAAATTTTGACATATATGTATATATATACATACGTACATATATATACTAGATACATATATACATAACACATACATACATATATACATACAAAGGTAAGCAACGATAAGTAATCCTATGTTAATAACCCGCGGTACTTTCGTTAGAAGAGACTACCTGATTTTTTTTTTTGGCATGATTTCAAATAATATGTATTGTGGATCGAACGTTTTGAACGTTTTGAACATGAACAACAGAAAATTCATGGTAATAGTTTGAGTTTCTTGCATATTTCTCAGAGATTTATTACAAAATCAAAAAAGATCAAAAAACCTGAATCGGGATAACGTTTTGAAGTACGGTGATTACAAGGTAAAACTGGTAAAAGTCCATTTTTTATAAATATTTTCAGTAAAGGCCACCGTAACTCGTTCGATTAATCACATTTCCACTACTATACTTAGAGTAGGGATGGGATATTGATATCAATAGTATCGAAAATCGATATTTTCCCTTCGATATTAGATATTATAATATCGATATTTGATTTCTGATAATATCGGGATATCGATATTTTATTCTCGACATTATCTGTTACACATTTTCAAAAGAATTTATTTGAAATAATTATAATTCATAACAATTTGGGTTGAAAAATCTCAAAACCAAAGGAAAAAATAAATGAAGGATTCAAGAAAATTATACAGAAAAATTGTAAAATTAATCACTGACGGCCTATATTCAGCTGTTGAAACAAATGGATTAAAAAAACTACAAAACATTGTTAAATAAAAGTTATAGGCCAATTCTACCATGAAGTTTTCTTCCGAATAGTTTAATTTTGAAAGTCTTTTTCATCAGATTTACTACATGTGTAGTGTATAGATGTTTACTCCCTAAGACAAACATCTTTTGAGGTTTTCGGCTCATATTGCTTTGAGTTGGAGATTTTTAAATTTAAAGGATAAAACATTTTGATTTTAAATAAAATTCTGTGATGACTGCCTAAAGACATCTGAAGCAATCTGGAGCATCTGGAGCCGAAATGGAGTAATTTAATCCAATAAGAATAAAAATTGATGGTGGAATTGGCCTCTAACTTTTATTCAACAAGAATTACATATCACACCATCCCATGTCACTAAGGTGTTTGAAAGTCAGTTCCACTATAAAACCTCTCAGAAAGCTTCATATCAATCAAGTAAACAAGGCTAAATCTTTTGAAATATCTTGAGTTTAGTATTTATTAAAAGTATAGAGTTGAAGACAGGTGAATTATTGTATCCAAATATAAAATAAAAAATTACTTAATTAAAATGTCATCATTAACTATTTTAATTTATGAAATCCCAGAAGTGATTTATACTGTGAAAATCTTATCCAAAAAATATAATTTTAAAAAGATACATATGTAAATAGGGCAAAAGAATTAAACTTAAAAACATTATTATTTATTTCTTTAAATACAAATAATTTCTTATGTATACAAAGTAATTTTAATATAAGCAATCAAAAAATGCATGAAAAAATCAAAAATTGTTCAATATATAAAAAGAAATTCTAGAGAGGACAAAAAAATGAATAAAAACATTCATTGTCCATTAATTAAAAAAAGAATTCTTCTCCTACTGAGTGGAGGAAAAGAAGTTTATTCAGTGTCTCTCCCTTGAGGCGATTTCTGGCTGGGTTAATTATATTGCCAGCTTGAGAAAAAATTCTTTCAGGTGGCACTGATGTTTTCGTCGCAGCCAAATATCGCTTGGCAACCCCACATAGTTCCGGGTACAATCCAGTTGATTTACTCCAAAAGCAAAGAGGACACGTGTTGATGTCAGCTTCTGCAAGGGATCGCAAATAAAGGAGAAGCTCACCAGGAAGATCTGAGCTACCTGAAGAACTCCGTTGCTTCCAAGTTTTCTGAACCATTTTGGAGTGTAATGACTTTGCGCCTCTTTCACACCCGGAATTCCTGAGAGGGCCTAACGGCAAGACGTCCATTATCATCTACCGTATTCATCGGTGACAGTCGCTTTGTCACCGAGTTGTGGCAGACGCCGCGTCGCCATCGGACAATTAGGAAGCCGTCTTCTGTAAGAAATCCCCCTCCTTGCAGACAAAGCCTGTCCCGAGGATAATCATTTAGCCTTTAGCGGAAGACGCGGAATGGTTTGAAGACGGTCTACAGAAAGGAATTCAAAGAGAGCCCGCTTCAACCACCCACAGATTTTTGTGAGGATATATAGTCGCCACCTTGATGTAAATGGGGGCAGTTGACTTTTTTTTTACAGGTGTGAACAACCCTCGTCGTCGGACGTGTGCCAGAGACGGAGAGCATGCCGCGTTCCTCTCATGATACCCTGAACCCGCGAATTATCCTTAGATAATGTTTACTTTGTAATTATTGTATAGAGCCTATATTTATTCTCGAATGCTAATAAAGCATTTTGTAAATATTAAAGGCTGTCAGTCTTGGTTTTAGGCGAAGTCCTTACAGACTGTTATTAAATGGTGTCAGAAGTGGGATTCGAAATGGTATATTTATAAGTAGCCATTTAGAGTTCGCATTAAGAACTAATATTTTAGAAATTTTGATGAATTAAATCAATTTCTGTGTTTTTTTAAATGGTATATGTACAAGTTAGCCATTTAGAGTTCGTATTAAGAACTGATATTTTATTTTAGAAATTTTGATGAATTAAATCAATTTCTGTGGTTTTTTTAAATGGTATATGTACAAGTTAACCATTTAGAGTTCGTATTAAGAACTGATAGTTTAGAAATTTTGATGATTTAAATCAATTTCTGTGTTTTAATGGTGTATGAGTTAACCATTTGAAGTTCTAAGTAGGAACTATTGTTTTTAGGAATTGTGATAAGTAAAACCAATTTCTGTGTGTTTTTATGGTATATGAATGAGTAACCAGTTAGTGTTCAAGTAAAGAACCAATATTTTGTTTGTTAGGAATTGCAATAAGTTTAGCCAATTTCTGTGTTTTGTTAATTGCAAATACTGTATGTTTTTCTCTATTTTTAAAGAAAGTGAATTTTTTTTTTT
Source organism: Dolomedes plantarius (assembly GCA_907164885.2). Taxonomy (NCBI): domain Eukaryota; kingdom Metazoa; phylum Arthropoda; class Arachnida; order Araneae; family Dolomedidae; genus Dolomedes; species Dolomedes plantarius. The sequence goes on from OU015491.1 coordinate 68,919,357, forward strand.
GCTTTTGATAATAACAGTGTTTATTTAGAATTTTTTTTTCTTTTAATAGTAACAGATATATTTAAGTTTCTTATGCTTTGATATTAACAGTGATAATTTAGTATTTGTGTATTACTGTGTGGGAAATCTATATAGAGCGTTGATGAATTTGAGAATTCTGTTTATGTGTATTCTGTGTAAGAGTTCGGTATTTTGATTTGATAGATATTGAGTAAATTGTGAATGTTTATATTGTGCGGTGCTAGTTTGGTGTTCATAAGGGCTAAAATTATAGTTCGGTCTAAAATTGATCAGTTTTGAACTTGTTAGTTCCGGTTAGGACACATACCGTCGGAAGGTATAGCTAGTAGCTGAGGGATAATTTTATTGTTTATCATAAATAATTAATAATAACCCTAAATTAGAAACCCTAAATTTAGAAAAATGTCCTTTTTAAATAAGGGTAAGAAAGGGGACCTTTTAGAACTTTTAGAAGAGTTAGGAGGACTAGCTGACGATACGCTTAAGATTTTCGAAATTAAGAAGATCATTACAGAAAATGAAAATTACGTCGAAGAAGACGCTAGACTCGCACTAGAGCGTATTATTGAAGATAGAAAGGAACGTGAAGAGAGACTTCGCCAAGAAGAGAAAGAAGCGAAACGAGAAGAGAGAGAGAGAGAAAGAGAAGACAAAATTCGTCAAGACCAACTTACTCTCGAAATGAGGAGACTGGAATTAGGAATTAATGGAGACAATAGAGCCCGAAATGGGAGGGACAGAGATGCAGACGCAACTCAGAACATTCAGCTCCTTAAAACCATACAGAAATTTGACGAGAAACGGGACGAAATGGGCCTGTACCTAATTAATTTCGAGAGAAGAGCAGAGATGGCGGGAGTCCCTAAAGAAGATTGGGTGCCATATTTGTTAGGGGTACTAACCCCAGAAATTTCCAACATGATGGCCAGAGAATCGCCAGAACAGGCCAAAGATTATGACTACGTCAAAGAGATGATTCTCCAGAGATTTAGGATGAATACAGAAAAATTAAAACAACTGTTTTATCGCCATCCTAAACTCGCAGATAAGTCATGGAGGAATTATGCCCATGAGCTTAGTGGCTATTATGATGAATGGATAGCAGATTTAGAAATCACTACATTTAAGAAACTGAGAGACCTACACATAACGGAACAGATGAAGAGACGGGTACCTGCCGATATAAAAGATCATTTTTTGGAGCAGTGGATGCAGATTAATACTCCTTTAGAATTAGCGGAAAAAATAGATAAGTATGAAAGCTTACAAGACAGTTTCCGAACAAGAGAATTCCCAAAGGATCAAAAGTCCACAGATAAAATTAATAAGCCATTTAAAAATAACCATAATTTTAAGGAAGAGAAGAAAGAAAAAAAAGATGTGGGAAAAGAAGCTTCTAGTGGACAAAACAAGGAAAGAATTTTTGAGAAAAGAAAACAGCTCCGTTGCTACGAGTGTGGTTCTTATGACCATCTGAGACCACAGTGCCCTAAACTTAAAGAGACGGAAATTATCGCGGCAACAGAAACTAGTGGAGGAGACTCGAGTGGCGTGATGACTCCATATATCAGTCAGGGAGTCGTTAATGGAAAATCTACGTCTATTCTGAGAGACACAGGAGCGAGCATTGATCTGATTTCTAAAAATTTGGTACAACCCCATATGTACACAGGAGAGCACGTTTATGTCAGTGCACCTGTGTTAGATTCATCCGTTTGCTTACCTATAGCAGAGGTCGATTTAAAATGTGAATGGGGCCACACCATAACTAGAGCAGCTGTCAGCAATACGGAATTCGAGCAGAAACACTATTTGTTAGGAAATAAAACGGCAGCCTTGCTTGAGAAGATCAACAGGAATGTAGAAGTTCCGGTGAAAATTACTGTGCAAACTCGGGCCGAAAAACTAAAATTTGATAGAGAAAGACTAGACACGGGAGATGAAATAACGAAAATAGAGCAAGTGATCCCCGGATCAGAAGCGGTAGAAGAAATCACTTCGGAAGAGAGCGCGACTATCTTGCCTCTCCAGGAGAAACAAATAATTACTCCCGACTTATTAAAGACTTCACCCGAAGAATTTAGAGTTGCACAAAGTGAGGACGAAGAATTAAAAGTAATTTTTGATAGAGCGAAAAAGAAGACGCCCGAAGAAAATAAGTACGTGGTGGTAAACGAGATGTTATTTTACCAGAAAAAAAATAACGATGGAACCACTAGAAAACTGCTTATTGTGCCTCGAAAGTATCGAGAGAAATTAAAAAGACTCTGCCACGAACATACTAGTGTTCATTTAGGCGTTGCTAAGATGAAAGAATCATTAACTCAGTATTTTTACTGGCCATATTGTCACTTAGACATAAATGATTACGTGTCGGCTTGTGACAAATGTCAAAAGGGGAAATGTCCTAATGTTAAGAATAATATGAAACGTCTTAACCATGTTAATTCCCGCCGAACACCAGGCTAAGCCGAAGTTTAGTCGTAAAAGTTTAAATGTATATTATAAGTATGTTGATTAATTGTAGTTTCAGTGTAAAAATGTGACCAGAAATTAATGTGTATTCGTTTGAATAATGTTTTTTTTTATGAATTGTAACATGTAATTGTTTGTAAATTTGAACGACTCGACCATAGAAGTTGAGTTTTGCTATAAAGGAAAATTCAGGTGAAATTCCTTTGACGTTAATATAACGGTTTTGTAGTGGCAAACGCCATATGGCGGTTTTATGTATGCCGTGTTGGAATGCCTCAGATAGGTTTTAATCAATGTTCAATTGTAACATTTTATGTTCTGTTTGGTTTGTTGCATAAGCCAGTAGAATGCCTCAGAAAGGTATTGGCTAACTTTTAAATGCAAATGTGTATGTTTTTGTGTATACCTAAGAAGGTAGTAATTGGAGTCAAAATGCACTCCGTACGGTGTTTGAATACCACAATTGAATGATTTATTGTGAAATCGATAAGTTTTGTCTGAAGAGTTGTTACGACAACAGATAAATGCAAGTGTTGTCAAAGAAACAAAGTGATTAACAGGAATGTGAAGTTTGTGAGTTTTTTTTTGATAAGGAATGAGCCAATGAGCTATTTTGTTATAATTTTATGTCAGTCAGTACTGAAAAATTAGACCCTAAATCGATTGTGAATCCTATAGTAGGATAAAATGAATATTTAAATTTAGGTCACTGATGACTGTCCACTTAAATGGAAAAGATTGGATCACAGGTAATCGTGAGCGAATTAAGTTCCCTGATCCAGGATTTACGGCAAACCGAGTATTAAATTGTTTTATGACGATAAGTGTTAAATGTATTAAAAGATAAGTAAGAAATTTAAAATTTTCATGTGTATTAATAATCGTAGTGATATGTTCTGTATGAAGTTTAGGTATCCATTTTGGATTTGTGTTTAATTTTATTTGTGTAAAGTTGTTTCATTATAACTGTGTTTAATATCAATTTGAGAATTTATTTGTGTCATGTGATCACAATTAAGGTAAATTATGGGATCCCAGTTGAGTGATTTACTAGTTATAATGTTTTTTATGTAGTGTCATGTGTATGTACTAGTGTTCTATGAATTTAATTTTTTTGATTGACAAGTATTAGTATACTGTTCTATTTAAATTTTTTGCCATGATTTGTTGTATTATTGTGAAATCTTTATAATTTCCTTGCTACGGCATGTTCTCTTATTAGAGATTTAAAAGTGCGTAAATTTTAATTATAAATTCCTTTTGATGTGCTTTTAAAAATGATACTTTGAAGTACAGTTAAAAATTTTCTTTCATGAAGGTAAAGCCAGAGTTTGATCAAAACTAACGGTCTACTCGTAATGTCAATTGGGCGTGCATTTGCCTTCGGGAAAAGTTTTATAATTGAAATTGTCCTGAGAAGGACCAAGTTTTTGTTCTGTTTTTTGCAGGTGAAAACTCTCTGCAGAAAAACATCTGGGGAGGGGAGGAATTTAGTCTGTAATGACTTTGCGCCTCTTTCACACCCGGAATTCCTGAGAGGGCCTAACGGCAAGACGCCCATTATCATCTACCGTATTCATCGGTGACAGTCGCTTTGTCACCGAGTTGTGGCAGACGCCGCGTCGCCATCGGACAATTAGGAAGCCGTCTTCTGTAAGAAATCCCCCTCCTTGCAGACAAAGCCTGTCCCGAGGATAATCATTTAGCCTTTAGCGGAAGACGCGGAATGGTTTGAAGACGGTCTACAGAAAGGAATTCAAAGAGAGCCCGCTTCAACCACCCACAGATTTTTGTGAGGATATATAGTCGCCACCTTGATGTAAATGGGGGCAGTTGACTTTTTTTTTACAGGTGTGAACAACCCTCGTCGTCGGACGTGTGCCAGAGACGGAGAGCATGCCGCGTTCCTCTCATGATACCCTGAACCCGCGAATTATCCTTAGATAATGTTTACTTTGTAATTATTGTATAGAGCCTATATTTATTCTCGAATGCCAATAAAGCATTTTGTAAATATTAAAGGCTGTCAGTCTTGGTTTTAGGCGAAGTCCTTACAGGAGTGTTCACCCTTTTTGGTTGTGCGCTTTAAGAGCGCCCTTGAGATGACGATGAAACCTTTTAATGATACGGTTGCACTGTGGATGGTAAGCAGATGTTCGGATTCTGTTGCATATTAATATGTTAGTGAGCTCTTTGCAGAGAATAGATTCAAAATTTCTACCCTGATCAGTAGTTACAGTAACAGAGAATCCAAATCTGGAGATCCAACCGTGTACTAATGTCCAAGCAGTTGTTTCCGCAGTCATATCGGGTGTAGGGATAGCTTCGGGCCATCTCGTGAATCCATCGATTATGGTCATACAATATTGATTGTCATCTGACGGTGGAAGCGGTCCAATAAAGTCTATATGTATGTGGGCAAAATGAGTATCAGGATCAAAGAAGGTGCCAACTGGTGATTTGGTATGTTGAATGATTTTAGCTTTTTGACATTTGGTACAGCTGCGAACCATAGATTTTATGTCTTTAAGCATGCCAGGTCAAACGAATCGTTTCGAGATTAAATCTAATGAAGCTGATATACCTGTATGGGAGAAAAAATGCAAGGTTCGAAAAATAGATTGTCGTATACCTTTAGGAACGACCTGTCGCATACCTTTAGGCATGCGACAGGTCGCATACCTAATACGTAATAAATACCTAATAAATTTTTTAGATAAGCTTTTCACAATATAAATCACTTCTAGGATTTAATAAATTAAAATAGTTAATGATGACATTTTAATTAAGTAATTTTTTATGTTATATTTGGATACAATAATTCACCTGTCTTCAACTCTATACTTTTAATAAATACTAAACTCAAGATATTTCAAAAGATTTAGCCTTGTTTGTTGCATACCTTTAGGTCGAGGGTGTGTCTGTGACATATGGCAGTATAAATATGTAAGGTATACACAAGATTCGATTCACAAGAATCGAACTTTTGAGTGAATGAATTAAAGAAGCTGCTTGGGATATGCTAATTTCGGCATACGCACTTAGTATAAATACCATGCAGCGTCATTAATAAAAAAAAAGTTGTTAAGGTTGAAAGGGTGTTATCCTGCGCTAGTGTTTAGCAGGCCCAAAGTTTACGTGGCAGTACTGCTGGTTTGACTCTCTGCTGGGTTGTGAGTATTGAAAATATATTGTTCTTGAAAGCTGTATTTATATATTCCGTACAAGTAGTACGTATGCTTATTGCTGTAAAAGCAAATTCTATATGTGCAACGAACTCAATAAACATTGTTTCATGTATAAACTGTGTTTGTTTCAAATTCAAATAGAGTGCCCCCTAGTAATTACTCTATAATGGCGCCCGAAAGTTTATATATACCCTGGTTGTTAGCGTTACATTTATAACGAACAACATAATTGAAATTAAACTGTGTACTTATATTGATAAAATTGTTGCAAGTACTTATATACTATTTGAAAATGAGAGTTGTAGAACAAAACCCTGCTGGAAATTTTCCTCGGGTAATTATGGTTCAGCATTTTGCGCCATTCGAAGCCACATTCAATGGCGGCCCCTCAAGCCAATTCCTAAAGAAAATTGAGCATTACTTTCAGCAACAATGCACCCCAGAGGGGGGTAAACTTAAAATTGCTCTAGCTGCTTTAAGAGGTAGTGCATATAAGTGGTACACGTGTATGCAAAGCAGTAATCTGATTTTTGACTATTTGTCATTCAAGCAACAGTTTCTTAGCGTTTTTCCAAAGACCTTTAATCAAAGTCAAATTGAAGCGGAAATTTATTCGCTAAGGCAACGTGAAGGTCAGTCTGCGTTAGATTTTGCTACGGAAAAGATTTCCAAGTGTGAGGAATATTTAGAAGGGGTAACGGAAGCGGTAATTTTAAAAATAGTTATCCAACGTTTGAAGCCAAGTGTTCAAGATTTTTTAGACAGTGAAAATATTACAAGCAAGGTTACCCTCCTTCAAGCTTTAGCTAAACATGACAATAGGCATTTCTTCGCTACCCCGTACCCTCATTCAGATACGAGAAGTTTTATACACCTGCGCCAAAATTTTTCGCGAGTTTCAAACCAGCAGCGTAAGCAGTATCGTGGGCGAAATAATAGAAGCTCACGGCGTTACAATGAAATTAGTGCACTTAAAGTAAATATGCAAGCACCTTACTTGCACTGGCAAGTTGTTTCACATGATATGGTTCAACCTGTTGAAACTATGTGGTCAAATGTATTAACTTGTCCGAGCAGTAATCATTATTTTGAGAATAGTGAAAGTCAGGGTATTTTTGTGGCTTATAATGAAAGTGAGTCTAGCTGGAATAATGCGGTAATTCCAGTACAAATTTCTGAAAATAGTGCCGATACTAATGCTAGTGGTTTAGAAAATAAATCATCTGACACTGCTATTAATGCTATACCTGATATTATTAATGCTATACCTGATATTCTAGATGATATTCACACATCTGTTAATGAAGGAAATTTAGTAGATGACGAAGTATGCGTTACGGAAGTTAGTGAATACTTATTAGTTGACGACAATAAAAATTCTTTAAACGATAGTAGGAAATCGCTGGGTAATGATGATATTATTTCAAGTTTCCATCCGAATAAGGATGCTGTAGGCCAGGTTGATAATATGGTTTTAAATAAAGTACATGAAAACCATACTGAGAGTCGGGATGAAAAGTTGACACAGAGTTATACTGTAAGTAGTTTAGCTGATGCTTCGGAAGTCATAGACGTAGTTTGCATTAAAACGCACCAGTACGAAAAGCTTAATCTTCCTAAAACTGAAGCAGTGTTAAAGAATTTAAATGATAGCGATTCTGAAGAAGGACGTTTTAAAGAGACTTTTTCGTCAAAAGAGGATAAAACTAAAGTTAAGGGGGGTAAAAAACGTGAAAAAGCACCTTCAGGTTCCAGCATTAAAACTGCTAATACTGAAGTAATTAAAGCGGTAAACAAGAAGTCGCATAAGCACCAATACCAAAAGCAGAGTCAGGTTGTTGAAAAAATAGAATCTGCATTAAAATCTAATACCGATGCAAGCAAAAGTAAGGTGTGCACTACAAAAACTCTATCAAAGGATGAACGTGGCACACATAAGGTACACAAGGTTATGAAAAGGATAGATGACAATTCTAAAGGTCCTTTGCATAAGTACAGGAAGCAGACGCAAAGGAAACGGAAGATATCAGCCGCCCAGCAAGGTTGGCCTCCTCCCGAGAGACCTCCTGTCCATCGTCAAGCCGGACCAGCGCCTCAGGACCAACGCCCTACTGCACGAAGGATGACCACATGGTCAACGAATCCCTTTACTAGGATTGCGACCATCAAGAGAGGTTCCACGGAATGGACAGACTGGTGCAAGGAAGTTGCTGCATTCATGAGGAACAAGTCTTGTATCAATTTTCTTATTCTAACTCCCACCCTTCAATAAAATCGAGCCAAATTGGTTTGAAGTTCCCCAGTGTATATACTGTGTAAACATTTTGAGGGGAAGGGGTGAGCCACTGAAAAAGAAAAAAAACGGCATACTGTTGTTTTATAAATTTTTGAAGGGGACATGTAGGGAATAGAAAAAAATACATACTGCATAATATAATAATTAACCACTAATGTACTAACTTCACAAAACATAACACATGTGATTTATAAATTGGGGAAGAGCTGATACAAACAGTCAAGAAATGTCATGCTGTGCAATTGTGTTGATACTTTTAACTAAAACAGATTTTTTAGGGCGCAGTTGGCCAGCCCAGTATCCGCAACTCTGCAAATCCACTGTGTGATGGTGTCACCTGGACCCTTCGGGGTTAGTTTTGTAAAATGGTAGTGGCATTTTTCCTCCACACAACGTGTGGAAGGTTTTTTGACTTTGCCACCCATTATGTAAAAAGTCAGACCAGCACGCGTTTTCAATTAGTTAACTGAAGCCGTTCAGACCTCAGTTACCTAATTTTTTTTTTCGAGGGAGGCCAGTGTAAGGTATACACAAAATTCGATTCACAAGAATCGAACTTTTGAGTGAATGAATTAAAGAAGCTGCTTGGGATATGCTAATTTCGGCACACGCGCTTAGTATAAATACCATGCAGCGTCATTAATAAAAAAAAAAAGTTGTTAAGGTTGAAAGGGTGTTATCCTGCGCTAGTGTTTAGCAGGCCCAAAGTTTACGTGGCAGTACTGCTGGTTTGACTCTCTGCTGGGTTGTGAGTATTGAAAATATATTGTTCTTGAAAGCTGTATTTATATATTCCGTACAAGTAGTACGTATGCTTATTGCTGTAAAAGCAAATTCCGTATGTGCAACGAACTCAATAAACATTGTTTCATGTATAAACTGTGTTTGTTTCAAATTCAAATAGAGTGCCACTTCAAATTATATACACCCAAGTCTGGGTAGAAGTGAGTTATATTCTCTATAAATATAATATATATATATATATATAACTCCGAGTGGAAAATAGTGTTTTTCCATTCTTAAAAAGAAGGGGTCAGATTCGATAATCTGTTTCAGCTTGTCACCACCGGTCTGAGCTGTGGCAAACTCTTTTAAAGTCTAGCACGTTAGGAGAAATTTAGTCTATATGAATGCGAGATAGTGCATCGGCCACGGTGTTATCAGAGCCTTCCACAGGACCATAGGAAATGGGTCGCAACTGCAATTCCTGGTCCACGCCCTCAATTGCAGACTTTTATTAGAGCCTTTGGTGTACCGAACGCATATAAGCAAACTGTACTTGGACAGAAACCTGGCCGATAATGCGCGCTTGCCATTGGCTGCTGTTGTCCCGCCTCTATTCAAAGCGCCATAATGCGATCAAAACAAACGCCATCTTGACAAAATGGATTTGTTATTGAGACGTATGGAAGTTAGAAATGAAGACTTCCCTGTTCAGTTTCAGAATGTTATTGTTGAAAATTCTGATACAATAATAATAAGAAGTAACTTAAAGTCCATAACGGACAAAAATAATTGGATAAATAATTGTATAAATAATTGCATAAATAATCTTTAAACGGACATAAAAATTTTATTCCAAGTTGAATAAAATCGGTTCTGAGGGCCAGTGGGAAGAATTCCTTCATACTGCTTGTAACAGAATTTCTCTTCGGCAGAGCTGGTGCGTCAATCCATGTTCAACCAACATCTATTGCCAGGAGATCTTTAAAAGTTACAAGAGGTTCGAAACGTTTACTATCTGGCCGTCCAGCTTCAGGTGTATCAGTAAAAAGAAAAAGAAGCCATTCCTTATGTACTAATATAAAGCTTAATCAACCAAATGCAAAAATGCATGGGCATGGACATTAGCTCACGTTGTTTATTTTTTTTACATTCACTGAATAAAAAATATACTATGTAGCATTCTGAATTTTCATGTAAATAATAATTCTTGCATTAATAAAACAAATGCTAATAAAGTTAAAACCTAGTGTGAGTGTGGTTATAAAAAAAAACCTCAAAAGGGAAAAATTAAATTTTTTTTGTTATAATTTTTTTCCTTTCAATAAAAAAAATGTGACTTGCAAGTTATTTTTGTTTTTCAAAACAACCAACAAAATGTAAATTTAAATAAAACATCAAATAAAGTAGTGTAAAAAATAACAGAAAACTAACTTGGTTCATACACCATGAAATAATAATTTAAAGTTAAAAATGTGACATGCAAGATATTTTTGTTTATTCAAAACAACCAACAAAATGCAAAATTAAATAAAACATTAAATAAACTGGTGTAAAAAATAACAGAAATTTAACTTGGTTTATACAACATTAAATAATTTTGAATTATTGTAATTTTATAGTGCATTAAATGGAAAATAAACCAATTTTCCATTATAAAAAACAGCATATTAAGCATTTTCAGCATTCTAGCAGCTGTTTTAGAAAAACACGAATATTCTTTCCATATTTCCTTTCGAATTGATCTATAACAGCGATGAGTTGGTATAAAGTTTAAAATTCTTACAATTTTACTTTGTAACTTTTATTACTTTCCCTATCTTCATACAGATGGCATTACCGTTTTCACACATAAGCATATTTTCACAGCTTAATTTTCGATTGCTGTGATTTCTTGGCAATTTTTAAACTTTTTTTTTCTTCTATTTCAAAGTTTATTTTAAATTTGTACGCATTTTAACTTGTGTTAATCGTATTTTCATCATGGCTTTATGTCAAATGTGTTGTACTTATCGTCAAATTTCGTGTTTTTCACATACAGCCTTTTATCGGCTACGAAACTAATGGTATTTCCTATATTAAGTATTTTAGCATAGAGCATAACAGTATATTATTAAAAATTGATAAGTGAAATCATCATGAGCGCATATACTCCTTAAAAGCGATACATCTTCGGCTTTGGTCGAAAGGAGAACGCCTTTTAGGAATTGGAAGGAATGACAGGACGATTCGTCCAATGATAAGCGCGCATTATCCTCCAGGTTTCTATCCAAGTACAGTTTGCTTATATGCGTACCGAACATCGGTAGAAAACTGCAAAATACACTACTGGCCATTAAAATTGCAACACCAGGAAGGAAAGCAAATAAGAAAACTTTATTTATTGTACATATACAGCATAGTAGGAAGAAAACATGATTAAATTTGTTGGCAATTTTGGGTATACAGGGTCCGAAAATACTACAAACAGCTGCCGCCTCTGGCAGCTAAAACGACTCTACCCTGGTTAGGCGTCGAGTTGAACTGGGCTTGTATGACAGATCAAGAATGACGGGCAAGTCATTCTATGCTGCTTCAAGTCTATGCCACACTTCGTCAATCGTAGTGGCTGGAGAGCGGTGGCGTCCCAGCCTCTCAGCAACCCATGACCAGATGTTTTCAATGGGTGAGAGATCTGGAGGACTTGCTAGCCAGGGCAACAGTCAAACACCCTCTGTGTCGAGGAAGTCAGGACACGACGGGCAACATGCGGTCTCGCATTATCTTGTTGAAAGATGACGTCTCCGAGGCCTCGAAGATAGGGCTCAGCCACCGGCCTTAAGATCTGAGAAATGTAACGCTTGCTGTTCAGATTACCGACGACGCAAACAAGAGGTGTTCGTGTCATGTACCCTATGGCTGCCCATAGCATCACACCAGGTGCAGGGCCCGTGGGACGACATTGTATGCAAGCAGGCCACGTGCGTTCTCCTCGGTGCCTCCAAACACGGATACGTCCATCATAATGCTGCACACAGAACCGGTACTCGTCTGAAAAGACGACGGGGTGTCACTCCTGTATCCAGTTTTGTTGTTGGGCGCACCACTGTCGCCACGCGTCTCTATGCTGCAGTTTCAAGGGAAGCTGCGATATTGGTCGCCGTGCAGATAGTCCGTGCTGCTCCAGACGTTGTCGCGCTGTCCTTGTCGTGCTGCAAACAAGCCCATTTTTTGACTCAAGGTCCGTGATGTGACTGTACGATCCTGCAAGGCCGACCTGACAACATGTCTGTCCTTTCGGGCGATAGTGGCGGGAGTCCGTTGAGATCCTGCATCGCGTTCAGTACGACCCTCCTGAACCCATCGATTCCATATTCGCATGACAGTCGTTGGATTCCGACCAATGCGAGTGACAATATCGCGGAACGGCCGCACTCTCCATAGGCCACGATCCTGCCGCTATCGAATTTCGAAACATGATGGTAGCCGTTTCTCCTTATTATACGAGGTATAACACGATCTTCTCACAAACAACAAACATTCAAATGCGATTTCCGAATGAGGAAACCGCTGCGTAACTTTCCTTTTATACAGAGTTTGAGATGTCGTTTCTCCCTCCTGCGTCATTCAATTGCTCTTGAATTCTAATTATTTGCATATCCCAGCATCTTTTTCCTTTCATGCGAATCTGACGTTTGTATCATCCCTCTTTCATGGTTTTTCAATGTGAATGGCCAGCAGTATATAATCTAAATGGCACAGTTGCAGAGGGCTACATTTATTAGAGTTTTGTTGGAAGGCCAAATATAAGGTTTTTGGTCTGTATAAATAACGAAATTGTGACCTTCCAGCATATGCCTGAATTTTTTTATGCAAGAGTAGATAGCAAATAATTCACGGTCGTAAGTTGACCAATTCTTCTGAGCCTTATTCAGTTTACAAGAATAGAGCGCTATAGGTTCCCACTGTTCATCCGAGAGCTGCATTAAGGATCCACCAATCGCTACATTGCTAGCATCAACCCATAAACTTATCTGAGCACCAGGAACAGGATGTCTTAATAGTGTACCTTGAGCTATAGCTTCTTTTTGAAGCAGTGAAGGAGAGAGTTGCTTCGTCGTTCCATTGTAATTGCTCAGTTTTATTAGCACTGGAACGGGGATGTTTTTTCTTATTTTTGTGTCCTTCAAGGAATTTAACGAGAAGAGCTAAAATATCGGCAGCTTTGGGAATGCATCGTCGATAAAAATCGACAAGACCTAAATAACGTCGTAGTTGAGTTAAGGTAGTCGGTTGGGGAAATTCCATGATGCATGAAACGCGATCAGGAAGGGGCTCAATTCCTTCTGCTGAAAACTTGAATCCTAAGAATTCAATAGTGGTTTGCCCAAATTGACATTTATCAACGTAAATGCACAATCTATACTCTTTAAGTCTGGATAACAACAACTGAAGATGATGCATATGCCCATTTTCATTATCTGAAGCGACAAGCAAGTCATCAACAAATGCGTAAACCAATCTTAAGTGTCACGAGTTACTTCATCTATAAAGCGTTGAAAGGTAGATGACGCATTGCAAAGGCCAAACTGTATGCGCGTGCTTCCGAAAAGGTCAAAGGGAGTGTAAATCGCAGTTTTATGTACATGTACCATCAGGATTAATGGGAATTTGGTGGTATGCTTTTACCAGGTCAATGTGACTGAAGATTTGTTTGCCATGTAATTAAGCAGTGAAATCTACAATAGAGGGGATAGGATACTTATCTTTAATAGTTTGTGCATTTAGAGTACGATAATCACCAACAGGTCTCCATTAGACAGATCCTTTCTTCGGCATCATGTGTAAAGGCGAAGAGCAATTACTTTTGGAAGGTCTCATGTGACCAAGCTGTAGCATATGCTGAAATTCAGCTTTAGCAAGTTTTAGCTGATCTAGAGATTACCGTCTAGGCTTAGCCGCGACTGGGGGTTCCTTGGTGTTTATGTAAAGCACAGTAGTGTGCTTCACCAGTTGGTTAGGGTCGGGTAATTTTGTAATTTCAGGAAATTTAACAATAGTTTACCATAAATATTATTAACACAATTAGGTTTTACAGAGAAAATATTGCAAACACTTAATTTGGCAGGAGTTTTTAAATGAGTAAAGGAATCAATAAGACGGTGTTTCCTTAAATCAAGCTTTATAAATATTATTATTATTTATTTTTAAAATAATGCAGGAAATCAGCTCCTACAATGGCACATGAAACATCACAAATATAAAAAGAAAAGTAAATGATCGGCGTAAACCTAAGCTAAGAGTAATACACTTTCGACCATAAACATTAATTTTAGTACCATTGGCGGCACAAAACGTTTGGAGAACTAGCCGTGATTTATCATTTCTGGTACAGTCGAACCCCGTTATAACGAACTTCAAGGGACCAAAGGTTTTGTTCGCTATATCCGAACCATTAAGAAAAATGTTAAGAGTTCACAAAATGTATAACTCATTAGTTGCTATGTATATTCAATAATTATGTATTGAAAAAATAATAAAACCTATTAAAAATAATCATTAATGAATTAAATTGATTAAAATCGATTTCATTAAAATGACACAATACTAATTAAATGAATTAAAAATGAAGATAAATGGAAATAAATTGATTTTGTCTTTAATAGTTGCTCACTGTTTTGATACAGAAATAATCGGTAATCTTCTGCCGACGTGATGCCGATTTCAAAAACATTTTATGAATTCCTTTGTCTAATACATCAAATGACTCCAACACACTTTCTTCCACTGTTTGTGTTGACAAAAACTTATTAATTACACTCATCGCTGCTGTAGCATCTGAAATGGTGGAGATTTCGTCATTCATGTGCTCCTATTCATCAGCATCAGAAGCAGAATCTTCGATTTCAGAATGATTCATTTTAATTTCTTCCACAATATCTTCATCAGTAGGATTTTCACATGTTATGACTTCATCATCACATGTTTCGAACAATTGCACGCCACAATCTGAGAATGATGAAATTTTGTGCTTTTCTATCTACATCGGGTAGGTAAATCTTCATCTTCTTCTTCAACATTCTTTGCTTCTTCAACAATCGTTGTATCTTCAACATTCTTAAAAAGTTTAAGAATTAAAAAAAAATATTCAGCTGTTGACTGAAAAAAAAATGTTCGTTATAGCCAATTTTTAAGATTTCGGAAGTTCACTATAAAAGGATAAATTAGCATTAAATACAATAGGAAAACGGCGGGACCAAAATTTCCGTTCGTTATATCCGGGAGTTCGTTATATACCAGGTTCGCTATAACGGGGTTCGACTGTAGTGGTTACTAGACCGGCGTCAGATCCAGAGTCAACAAGGAAACACATGCCTGTATTTCTGTTTCTAACAAAAAAGCGACGAGAAGGTGCTGGGGAGAGGTCCGTCGCAGCTACCGGTTTCCCGCAAATGAACAGGGCGGATTGTATTTGTTTGCTTTTTGTTGGAATTTTGTATGATACCAACAAATTGTTGAATCCTTATCGCGTGACTTAGAGCGGTATCAAGGATGAATGTCTTTTCTAGAAACGCCTTTAGAATGTCGGATTTCTACGACTTCTTTTAATAACTCTTGAATTTCTTTTAACAGCATCTCTGTGGTTTTCTGGCGTCAGAGTGTCGGCTGGTGTAGATGTGGGAATCGAAACTCGGAGCTAGTAAATCCAGGACGCGATCGCCAATCTCTGCCGCTTTATCGGGAGTGATTGGATCGAGTGATGCGAAAACAGTCTGCACAGGGGTTGGCATTTGTTGGGTAAATAATTCCAAAAGAAGTTCGTCGCTTATATTGAGACTTTCTGATCTTCTCTTCATTAAACGCAGCAATTCAGTGGCTTTCCTATCGCCGAGGCTTTCGCCAGCAAGTAACTTGCGTATTTCAAGTGTTCGACTTTCTCCGCAGCTTTCGATGATTTTAGTTTTTAGTTCCTCGTATGGATGTGTAATATCCGGCTTCATTATAACGTCACGCACCATAGTAGCAGTTGCAGGCGGCAGGTGGGCGACAACATAGTTGTATTTTGTTTTCAATTCAGATAAAGCTTTGGGAGTTGCTAACTCGAATTTACTTTCAAGCATATGGAACCATAAAGTGGAGTTCACCGATATATAGGGCGGCATTACTACTGCAGAAGCTTCTGTTGTTGATCCAGGGGAGAGAGCCATGTTTGCTGGCGAAAACGAAAACGTAAGTCCAGTGTTTGTAGACGCAGGCTGTGTTCGGTGGCCGGATTACCAATATGGAGATTCGAGGTGCCTCTATAGAATTAGACACAACTCCATCAGAGACTCCACCAGAAGGTTTTTTAATATATATTTATTTGGTCCCAATGTTTCTTAGGAAAATTCTGACAACATTAAGTACAATAAATTGTAGTTATTTTACCATGGAATCGAAAATGGAATTCTTATTGAAAAAACTCATAGTAACAAACTGAATAGCTAAAGACAACAGTTTTAATTTAGCATTAATCGTATATTGAGAATGACGTAAAAATCAAAACCGGTCAATAAAAATTTTTAAAAAGTGAAAATGTACAATATATACAGTGATACCTCCGAAAAGCGGACAGTCACGGGACTAAAAGTTTTGTCCCTTATTAGGAGGTGTCCGCTATTGGGGAGGACAACCTTTTTATAAAAATTTTTTGCACTTCTGTTCGACATTTGATTGAAAATTACGGCTGCAATTTTAAATAAAAAGGAAGAATTAATTAGGTAAGAAAAGAATAGCTATTTACTACTTTACCCTTTTAATTGTGTGCTAATCTTTTTATCTTGCATTAAATAATCCCAAAATACAATGTATAGGAGCTAAATTATTTTAATTACTACTGAAAAACTGTTGACAAAGTTTGATGTCTCTTTTTCACCCAGCAAACCTGTTTTTCAAGATGAATCTTCATAGGATTTAGCTTTGCTAGTCCCTCCGAATCTTCATTGTTCAGAAAGAACTGTTTTGATTGTTCTCTGTATTTCAGTGCTTCCGAATAATCTTTGATTTTGCTGTCTTCCATTGGCGATTCCTCATCATCATCCTCGGAAAGGGTCAGTGCTTCAGTGGTATCCCGATGAATGAAATTGGAAATTTGCAGGTTTTCTTCCTCAATGAATAAATCGTCGTCGATCTTACTATACTATTCAACTATGACATTTGAATCCAAATTGGCTACTAGATCCGCAAGTTCTTTTTCGCTTTTTTCGGTAGTACTGTCAGTTGCCACTTCGCTTGTACTCAAAAATCCCGCCTCCTTAAAACATTTTAGAGCTCACCCAGGTTCCACCATTTTAAGGGCTGACGTAGTCCAGGAAATTGCATCCAAAACAGATACCAATTTTGCCAACTCTTCACTGGATTTGCAGTAGATAATCTGTGAAAGCACATGTCTCAGAAGCAGCTTTCCGTATCGTACTTTAAAGTTGCGGATAATTCCCTGATCAAGTGATAGTAGCATCAAAGTGGTGTTAGGAGGCAAGAAAACTAAATTAACATTTTTGAGCTTTAAATCATCAGGATAGGAAGTAGAATTGCCCATGAACAGGATTTTTCTCTTGTTTTTTCATTTTGATGTCTAACACCACCAACCAATAGCTGATTATCTCGGTGGTCATCAACGCTTTCTTATTTGACTTCCACGAAACACTAAGTTTTCGTACATCAATTTTCTTGAAACATCTAGGCTTGTTAGTTTTTCCAGTAACAACTGGAGTTTCGAAGTCTCCCAGCATGTTGCAACACAGCAAAAGAGTGAGCCGCTCTTTTGAAATTTTCCCGCCAATACATTTTTCACCCTTAAAACATAAGGGCTTGTCCGGAAGGAAGAGGTAAAAGAGGCCAGTCTCATCGGTATTGAAAACGTCTTTGTCATCATATCCTTTGCACAAAGATTTAAGCTTTCCAATACAATCTGCTACTTCATTTGAATTTACAGATTTGTCTTCGCCACAAATCTTTTTAAAGATATGTTGTGATGTGTTCGGGATTTTTCTAGCCATCCGTTTGAAGCCTTAAAAGTTTCTAATCCTAAACTTTCACCGACTTCTCTGGCTTTTTCTTGGAGCAAAACATCACTTACAGAAGTGTTCTTTGCACGAGCAGAACGGAACCATTTCGTCCACACTTCGTCAATTTCGCTTGTTTCTGTCTTAAGAAACTTCAAATTTTCGTTCGAATTCAGGACCCACATTTTTCGAATTCCTTCTTTACCCTTCGAAAGTTCACTAATTTACGTTTTACCAACATGAAAACATTCAGCAAGGCTACGAATACTCAGTTTTTCCTTATAAGCAACTTCTAAAACGTCAATTTTTCCTTTCAAATTCGACGCCATTTTAACACGATCTGAATCAGTTTGCACTATCGCACTAAACTGAATATATAAGTAAAGTTTTAGCCTCGCCAGTGACCAACGACCAAGCCCCCCCAAAACAGGTTTTGCACCTCTAAATTCCAAGAAACACGGGGAGTTTTGGAATAATAGGAAGATTCTAAGGGTGAGGGGGTGACAGAGGGTAGGTGGGAAGAAGAATGCCATTGTGTACATTTTAGGGTCAAATTCCATTGTGTCAAGCACAGAAGGGAGGATTCGGAAAAACTTCGTTGTAAAGACGCATAAGCGTATATTTTTAGCTTGCTTGTTAGAATAATTTTGAAATGTTTGCCAAAATAATTGAAAGTTTTTCCAAAACTACCTGTCCGCTATTCGAAGTGTCCACTATACAGAGGGAATAACATGGATTGTCATATATAAAAGGACTGGGACTCGTAAAAATGTCCGTTAATTAGAGGTGTTCGCTATTCAGGAGTATCCGTTAAGGGAGGTACCACTGTATTAAGTAAACTCGTGATTTTTGTCATAATTCATTTCGCAACTCGCCCGATCAATTAGTGTAGATTGTCAATACTAAAAATATTGGTGAACTGGTTTGATGGAAACCAGAATATTTTTCAAATTGACAATACATGTGTGTGTGTGTGTGCCTGCCCTTTTATTAGGACATAGAATGGAATATCGTTACAAGTCTAAGAGAAACGGGAGAAAAATTAATAAGCCAGCAAAGGTAACAAAACTCACTGGGTTTTTTTTTCTTCAAAGAAAGATACAGGTGTTGAAAAAGACAATTAAGATTTAGTAAAATATGAGGTTGAGTCCGGTATACCACAAACCCCTACCAAAGATGTGTTAGCCGTTGATTGTGAGCCGCCAACATCCAGTTTTAAGATCGGTAAACAAACTTGCCATGATATCGCAACAGTTCATATAGTAGAAGATGTGACATTGCGTCTTGCGACATTGCGTCGTCAGACACGTCCAAGTGTATGCATACAGAATTTAACATCGGAAGTATAACTAGTTTACAACCCAATAAAAAAAATTTAGAGAGTGCTGGGGTTTCGATACCAGAGCTACACCCAACAAATTTGCCTTCTGACTCTACTGGGCGATTATTCCCGACATCTTTGCTGAGCCGCAGAATGCCTAATAATGAAGTAATACCAAGGGAATGGCTGGTTTGGAGTAATAATGGGCAAGCTTTATTTTGCTTTCCATGTAGATTGTTTTTTCTTCTGCCAGAATTCGTTCGTTCTCGATTTGCTTCAATAAATGGAAACTCAAAAGATTTAAAATAGAAAAATCTCTATGATAAAATCCCTGAAAACCAAAATAGCTCTGGCCACAAAGAATGTTATTTGAAATGGAAAAATGTTTTGGCATCACATCTAGAACAAGTCCAACAGTCCTACAAGTCACAAAAATACCTACAAGCTAGTGGTGCACCCAGGGGGACAACAAGGGGCCCTGCCCCCCAAAGAAACAGAAATTGCATTATGAATATTGATTTTGCATTATAAAAATTTGTATCCGTTCATCTCGCCCCCCCCCAATGCATTATAAATATCTTTATCCGTTCATCTCGCCCCCCCCAATGCATTATAAATATCTTTATCCGTTCATCTCGCCCCCCCCCCCAAGAAAATATCCTGGGTGCGCCACTGCTACAAGCTCATTATTTATCTTGGTTAAACCAACACCTTCTCTCCGCTGAGAGAAGGTGTTGGTTTAACCCACTCTTTTCTTCCGAGCGCTCTGCCACCTGTTGTATGTACAATCGGGGGGGGGGGGGGGCTGGTCCGCCGTGGGGACTGATTTTCCCTTCGGTTTAACGACTTGAGGATTGTCCTTTCCTTTGGGCTGAGAAGGATTTAATTAATTGGGCAAATTAATTTAATTCGTCACAAGCTGTAAATAGTAGACACTTTTTTCTCTATAGGTTAACACTGAGGCGAGCTAATCCAGTAGTGTGAGTACACAGCAGCCTTAAGAATCTGAATTATATTTATGCTTTAATATTTTGAAATAACCATTTTTGAGTTCAACGAAGAATTTTTGATGACAGTTATGGTTGATATTTATGTCATCACTCAAAAATACTTGAACATTTTTCTTCGGCTCACAACCACATTTAAGAGTGAGCACCGTATTAAAAAAAATTAAATAGTTTTACCATAACAGAATGATATTCTTCACTCTGTTAACAGATGGATGCAAAGAAATTTGAAATGGAACCATCTTTCATCTAAACATAATGAAATAGGATAATAAGGAAGATATAGATATACATTATTAAGTACTAATAAAAATAGCTCCACTTCCAAGCAAGCTACTGTTCTTGTTCTTATCGTTTTTGAAGAGTCATTTCTCGCTTAATCTGAATTCTAATTTATATTACTTGAACTACCAAAGATAGCATTTCAACGGGCTTTCTACAAAAATTAGTGCGAAGCTGAAAGACTCAAATGTAAGCTGGTCTGAACATTAGCCTTCAACTTACTATAATTCGGTAAACATTTGTCCAGTTTTAACGATAATCCTTGTTTTATTCTGTTTCCCACTGTTTCAGGCATAATGTTTTAGGGAATGTTTTAGGCATGAAGCTTCAATGGGTAATTCCTCGAAAAATGGACCGATTATGGTCGCTCAACGGCAAACGGCGCGACATGTAACAAAGGCACGGATTTTTCATGTATGTATGTATATATATACAGTCGGACCTCTATTTAACGAACCTCTATTTTGCGAACTTTTCCTTGGAACCAAGAAAATTTTGTGAATTTCTTCGTAAAATAACCTCCAAATAGCGAAGTGCATTCTCTATTTAACGAACTTTTACTTGTGATCCAATACTTTTTTTTCTCCATATTTCTCAAAATATTTCGGAACATTTCAAACTTATTCTTTCTTTTAACACATTTAACATATTAACTTTCTTTTTACACATTCCGACGCGGGTTGCAGTTTGAAGAAAATACGCCTGAAGGTGTTTTTGGTGCATTGCAAAGATGAGAAACGTATTATGAGAAAAAACACTTTTTCAAACAAAAAACTCAGAAAAAATTAACAGACTTTATCAGTAATTAAATTTAAGGACGCACGTGGTAATGTATGCTTAAAATTACTTGTTATAATAAATGCGATAATGTTATTAAAATTCATTATTTTTAACATAATTTTTTTAATTGAAAAAACAGTGTATTCCCAGAAAATGTTTTGTTTTATTCTTGTTTACCTTGCAGATTTCTGTTTGATGGGTAAGATATATAAAACAAATAGACATTAATTTAGAAAATAAAGGTGTGATCAATCACTTTTATTAATAATACTAAGTGTTTCTGAATTTAAAATCTGTTTTGTCTAGTTTAAAGTATTTTAAAAGGTGAATCTCTATTTAGCGAATTTTCCATATAACGAACTTTTTTTCGGGATTTAGCGACTTTGTTAAATAGAGGTCCAACTGTGTGTATATATATATATATATATATATATATATATATATACTGGCTGTTTACCCGGCATTGCCCAGGTATTTATTAATCTCAATTCCTTACTACACAGTAAAAGGAATGAATTCTACCTATAGTGTAAAATCTAAGTAATTTTATTTACGAGTATTTAAAAGTATATGTACAGTATACAAATGATAAAATAAAATTACAAATTCACTCTATTATTTAACTCAAAACTTGATTATAAACAACACTTTTAGTTTCCTATATTCATCTCAGTCACTCCGAAAACAATGGATTCGACACTACTCTCAGACATTATGGACATTTCATTTTCCCCCTTCTCCCCTCCTCCCCTAATGCTGATTGGGGGGGGACTGAACTTGCACTGAAACGGCATCAGTTGTGTCGCTATTCGTCTCAGTGACCCCGAAAACTATGGATTCGACACTGCTCTCGGTCATTTTGGACATTTTATCTTCTCCCCCCCCCCCATCAACGTTGATGGGGGGGGGGGGGGTTGCTGAACTCTCACTTAAACGGAATTCGGATTGCCACTGTTCCTCTCAGCGACCCCGAAAACTATAGATTCGACACTACTCTCGGTCATTTTGGAGATTTTATATTCCCCCTTCTACCCCCCTCACCCCCCTATGGTAATGGTGGGCTGAACTTGCACTTAAAAGACATCGGGAGTGTCACTATTAATCTCAGCGACCCCCGAAAACTATGGATTCGACAGTGATATCAGTCGTTTTTGATTATTTTTACATGTGTCCCCTCCCCCTCTGCCCCCCTAGGGGTGCTAGAGGTGTCGTATTGTGAATCTTAACCATTCTCGAATCAACTTAATCGCACACACAAAATTTCATAAAAATCAGTCCAGCCGTTTAGAAGGAGTTCAGTGACTAAGGGCCTGTTCACATAGAAGTCCGTTGCGTAGCGTTAAGGGAAAGATGACATTGAGACGAAAATAAACCAATCATAGGCTTTAAAAATTTCATTGCTAATCGTTTGGAGGTTTGTCATTGGTTAAATATATTTCAATACTTTAACGCTCAGCAACGGACTCCTATGTGAACAGACCCATACACACAGACAGAAGAAATAGAAATAATAAAGACATATATGTGTGTGTGTGTGTGTGTGTGTGTGTGTGTGTGTGTGTGTGTGTGTAATGAAGTATGACTGTTCATGTGTCAGTTGTTTGGCATCTCATTTTTGGACATTACATACTCTGTAGTTGCAGCTAGTGTGTGCTCTTATATGTGAATGCAACTGACTAGCTCTAGAAAAAAATGTATCATTATTTACTCATTTCCTTTAAGAATTTTAATGAAGTTTACCAAAAAATTGCAGTTTAAATAAACATTTTGAATGAAAATAAACAATTGAGGTGCTGAAAGGCAAAGTCGTGTAAGTCACATTTTCAATTTTTTTTATTTGAGGGCAAAAATGTAATCGCCATGTTCAGTTCATAGTGAAATTGCAAATAATTATTATTTTCAATATTATAATAATTATTATGAATTATAATTTGTTCAATTTATAGTGGAATTTTTTGTAGTTTCTGCAGTAATACACTTTGGACTTACACCACTTTGTAGAGAAATATTATGTTAAGAGATGGCGCTACAAGCCCATCGTTTTTGATTTTATTCTCAAAAATGTTTGGAATTTAGAATTCGCTTGCTTCTTGTTGTTGCTAGAGTGTTTAATCAGTTTTAAAAATGTAGTTTTCTTTGAAGGGGATTAAGATCCCATAATATGTCTATTCTTTTGAATTTAGTTAATTTTAGAGGCTTTCCAGCCTATTATCATCTTCTTGTAAATATGTAAATATTAAATTCATTAAAAAACATGCAAAAATGATTCGAACTTTGCATCACTTTCGTTTTGAAGTTTTTCTCACTTCTTAGTTTAGTTTCTAGTAGAACATAGTAGTTAAATTTCTTCAACTTTGCCTTTCACTGCCTCATTTGTTAAGCTGAATAAATGAATCCGTATTAAATACGCACTAAAAAAACAACTTGGTTTTTACAACAAAGGTTTTTTAATACTTTATTTATTATGGATACCAAAGCATTAAACAAAAAAGAGCTATTTTACGTTCTTCCATCACGAATATTGTTAAAAATGTTGATAAATTGATTGAAGATCAGAATAAAGTTGAATTGGACGATTGCTTTGAACTGTTAAATTCGAAAGGAATAGAAATTCGGGATTTAGATGAAAAAATCCAAAGTTTGATTAAAGATGAGGATAGTAAATTAGAATTAGATATTGAAAATTCCATGGAATATAGTGATAAAATAATAATAACGAAATCAAAAATCAAACGTTATTTCAAGAGCGTCGAATCTCAAAAATTGAACTTAAATATTTCTAAAAATATTTCTAGCGACTCGCATTCAGAAATCGGAAGTAAAAAAGAAAAAGAATTTGAAAGTAATGCTAAATTACCCAAAATGTCAATACAAAAGTTTTATGGCGATTGTAATGAATGGAGCAACTTTTGAAATTCATTTAAAATTTCAATTCACGAAAATTCAATGCTTTCAAAAGTAGAGAAGTTCAACTATTTAAAATCGTATTTAGGTGGAAATGCAGCAAGTTCTATTGATGGATTTTCGATTTCAGAATCCAATTATGATTCGGCTGTAGAGATTCTTACCAAAAGATTTGGCCAAACCCAGTTGATAATCAATACGCACATGTCAAATCTCTTGAATTTAAACCCTGTGCAAAACTCGAATGATGTAACAAAATTAAAAAAATTGTATGACACAATAATTGTTCAAATTAGAAGTCTTTCCTCTCTCGATGTAAAACCAGAATCTTATTCTAACATGTTAATTCCAGTTTTGATGAAAACCATTCCCAACGATATTGCTTTGGAGTTCCATCGTACCAATACAGATAGTCCCACTTTTGATTTAGACAATTTTCTCAAATTTTTACAGACTGAGATAGAATCCTGGGAAAAAATCTCCTGTTTGTCGCTTTCTCACAAATCAAAACAACTTCCGGAATCCAAGAACACATATAACAAATTTGACTCAAAATATACGTGGAATTCTAATGTTAAAAGAAAAGACTTTAACAAATATTCAAAAAAACCGTCGGTTACCACACATGAATTTATTGCGACGACATTACCAAACCGGAAGTGTATTTTTTGTTCTCAGGAACACTTATCGGAAAACTGCGGAGTGTTTACAGTAAATGAAAAAAGAGACATTTTAAAACAGAGCAATAGATGTTTTTTGTGCACGTCTTTGAAACATAAAATTGCATTTTGCCCCTATCGACAAACAAAGGCTTGTAGGATCTGTGGGGGCAAGCACTATGAAGGTATATGTTTTAAATCAAACACGGCAGTCAAAAATTCGGAAGCTGATAAATGTGAAGTTTCTCCAATTTCAAAAATTGAAACACAAGTTGAACAACGAAGTGAAAAAATTGTTTCCGCCGTTTCGCATGTTAACAATGTGATACTTCTGCAGACCTGCACGATAAAAATTAAAGCAGGAAAAGAAAAATGTTTGCTAGGCTCCTTCTTGATACGGGATCCATGAAAAGTTTTGTCACACGCGAATTAGCTAACAAATTAAATCTCGAAGTAACCAGGTAAGAAAAATTAACTGTTTACACCTTTGGGAACACCACCCATCTTCAAAGAAATTATGGCGTGGTTAAATTGAGTTTGGAACATAAAAGTTCTTCTGGCTCTAGAATAGAAGTTGAATTATTAGTAACGGATCAAATTTCAGGCTCAAACGTTCCGACTCCTAGATTAAAAGGAATTAGACAAATTCGACAACTAAAGAATTTGATACTCGCAGATTCGCTCGATAGTGAAGAATCAATTGGCATTTTAATCGGAGCAGACTATTATTATGATATTGTCATGTGACACATTAAACGTTTGAATAAAAATCTTGTCACAGTAGAGACTATTTTCGGTTGGTGTCTACAAGGAAGCGAGAGTCAGAATGAAGTCTCTCTATCATTCAATGTTGTTGTAGGGGAAGATTTAATTTCTAAACAAATAACAAAATTTTGGAGTCTAGAAAATTCAGGACTTATTAGTGAAAAAGAAAATTTAGATTCAACCGAAAATGAAGCACTTAAACATTTCGAATCCAATATAACATACGAAAATTCTCGCTACAAAGTTAGTTTGCCTTGGAAACATGACACTTCAGATTTGAATGATAATTGGGAAATCGCGGAACAAAGGTTCGATCTACTTAGAAAACGGTTTAAAAGAAATCCAGATCTATTTTTTGAATATCAAAATGTAATACAAGATTACTTAAATCAAAATATCATAGAACGAGTAACAGATGTTCAAGGTAAAGAAAACGTTACATTTTACTTGCAACATAGGGAAGTAATACGCGAGGATCGAACCACGAGCAAATTACGTATCGTTTTTGATGCGTCATCGCATCCCCCAGGCTCGAATTCTATAAATGACTGTCTTCATGTTGGACCTAATTTATACCCTGAGATATTCGACATCCTATTATGGTTTAGATATAATCCTGTTGCATTTACTGCAGACATCAGACAGGCCTTTTTGCAAATTCTCATAGATGAAAGGGACCGAGATGTAACTAGATTTCTATTCTACGAATTTCCCTCTGATGAAACCATCCCCCCTAATATATATAGATTTACTCGAGTGTTATTTGGGATGAAGTGTTCTCCGTTTCTGATGGCAGCGACTATTAGATACCACCTGAAAAAATATAGAGAAGTCTATCCTACAACTGTGGACCTTTTAGATGACAATATTTATGTAGATGACGCAATCGGAAGTCAGCTGACAGTCAGAGAAACTTTAACTACGACTCTAGAATCGATCAAAATTTTCAAAGAAGCTAATATGCATTTGCATAAGTTTCGTACTAACTCGAAAGATTTACACGAAATGTGGATAAAGGAAGGTATCGTTTCTGATGAAGATCCCGAAACTTTTGATAAAGAAAATCTCCCATTTAAAGTCTTAGGTATGGCGTGGGATAATTCTAACGATCTGATGTATTTTGATGTTCGAAGTTTATTGTCATTTTTGTCTAAACCTATAGAAACAAAAAGATTTATCCTACAGGTGTTGAGTCGGATTTTCGACCCTCTAGGAATTTTAGGACCCTTCACTATTAGAATAAAGTGTTTGATACAAAGGATCTGGTCATCGCTTATAGATTGGGATGAACCACTACCAGAAGATTTGACCTCCCAATGGAGAAACTGGTGTGAGGAGATTCCTCAAATGGCCGAATTTTCTATCCCTCGTCATTACTTTTTCAAATTCTCGAACTTTGATGTCCAAAATATCGAATTACATTGTTTCTCAGACGCAAGCACGAAAGCCTATGGTACAGTTGCCTACTTACGTTTCACAACAAAAAATAATGAAAATGAAATTAAAACTGCCTTCGTTGCTTCTAAAAATAGGGTAGCTCCACTAAAAGCTCTCACTTTGCCTAAATTGGAGTTGTTGGGAGCATTATTGTCAGCAAAGTTAAGAAACAATATAAGAAACAAAGTTAAATATACCTTGCCTTTTTTGGACAGACTCGAGAATTGTTTATTTTTGGATCAGAAAACAACCCGAAACTTTCAAACCCTTCGTAAAGAATCGCGTCGAGGAAATTCAAAAATTGACCTCGCCTCAAAATTGGCATTACTGTCCAGGCGTGGACAATTCTGCAGATCTCGTATCTTGGGGATCGAAAATATCTAAATTAACGAATGAACCCATTTGGACCCAAGGTCCACGGTGGCTTCAGCTCTCTCCTGATCTTTGGCCAAAATTAGACCTTACAGACACAGTTGACGAAGCCAAACTTGAATGTCGGAAAAAATCTACTGATGTACATCAGCTTGAATGTACTACCAAAAATATTGATGACCTCTTTGACTTATCAAAATATAGTAATTTAGAGAAACTGTTGAGGGTCACTGCTTGGATAAAACGCTTCATTTCAAAATTGAGAAAATGTAGCAGTGTTGAGGGAACTCTAAAAACAGAAGAACTATTAGAAGCTGAAAATTTCTGGATTCGGTCTGAACAAAAAATGTTTTTTGCCGAAGAATATAAATCCTTAAAAGAAGGTAAACCGATTGACAAGAATTCCCCCTCTGTTCAATTTTGTCCCATACATTGATGAAAAGGGAATCATGAGATTAGGAGGAAGATTAGAATTTTCTGACTTTACACTAGATAATAAGCATCCAATAATTCTACCTAAAAATTCTAGATTGACCTATTTAGTTGTACGTAAACAACATGAGACGGAGTTGCACGCATGGAGGGACTGCTGCAACTTTAGCTAAAGTTAGATCTCGCTTCTGGGTCCCGAAAGGACGTCAGTTAGTCAAAAAGACTATAAAAAGTTGTTTAATTTGCCAAAAATATTCAGTCAAACCTGCAGACCAGATGACAGCGCCCTTACCTAAAGACAGAATCCTTGAATCACCCCCATTTGCTGTTTGTGGGGTTGATTTTGCTGGACCGGTTTACGTAAAGAATTCAAAGGATACTCAAAAATCATACATCACATTATTCACATGTGCTGTAACCCGAGCTATACACCTGGAACTAGTTTCAAACATGTCGACAGAATCATTTTTACTTGCATTTCGCAGATTTTTGAGTAGAAGGGGAAATTGTAAAATCATTTATTCTGATAACGCAAAAACCTTCAAGAAGGCTAAAAAAGAAGTTGAAAACTTTTCTAGAATTTTAGAAGATGATGTGTTTAAAAATTTCATTGCCAAAGAGAGAACTCAGTGGAAGTTTATCATCGAGCGAGCCGCATGGTGGGGAGGGTTTTATGAAAGACTCGTAAGATCCGTCAAAAACTGTTTGAGAAAAGTTGTAGGAAAAGCGTTGTTGACCTTCGAAGAAATGTCTATTCTACTCGTCGAGGTAACTGTTCTTAATTCACGACCTTTGAGCTACGTTTATATTGAAAATGATGAGCCACAACCCTTGACTCCAATGCGTTTCCTGAACTTTGGACAAACTGATCCTAAGTACCCTTTGGCTTTCGCTGAAATCATCAATAGCGAAACAACAAGAAAAACTCTCTTAAAAAGAAAACGCTATCAAGAATTGCTGTTAAAACAGTTGTGGAGTAAATGGAAACAGCAATATTTGTTAGACCTTAGAACTGCCCATTCTTTAAAAAATCCTGACTTTCAACCCGAACTAAAATTAGGTGATGTTATGCTGATTCAAGGAGATAGCAAAAACAAACTGTTATGGAAACTAGGCAAAATCATTAAAGCCGTTCCTGGACGTGACGGTAAAGTCCGATCTTATGAATTAAAAACTGGAAATGGGACTTTGAAACGAACTGCACAACACTTATATCCTCTTGAACTATATTGAAGTCTAACGTTTTTATATGAGGCGTTGAAAGGCAAAGTGGTGTAAGTCACATTTTTAACTTTTTTTTATTTGGGGTCAAAAATGTAATGTCCATGTTCAATTTATTGTGGAATCTTAAATAATTATTATTTCCAATATTATAATAATTATTGGGAATTATAATTTGTTCAATTTATAGTGGAATATTTTGTAGTTTTTGCAGTAAAATGCTTTTAACTTACACCATTTGACAAACTGACTTACACCACTTTGCCTTTCATCGCCTCATATATCCTTTTTTTATTTTACTTAAATATTGAATTGAATAATTTGAAATGTTCTTTAGTTTATTATTCTTTTAAGTTTGAAGTTTCAAACTTCACTGTTTGAATTTGTTTAATAATTTACTTTCTTTATATTTTCATTTTTTTTAATAATAATTCCTATTAATTTTTAATTTGTTAAACGCTTTCTTATTTTATTTTAGATAGAACTTTATGCCTATTACATACTCCAGGTATTGAAAAGTATTGTTGATATTGATGTAATTTAATTCAAGTATTAACCTGTTGTTTATTTTATTTTTTTACTGTATTTTTGAAAATTTTGATTGATTAGAAATTTTGCCTTTTAGAAATGTGAATTTTTTGTTTATGATTGTATTTGAGTAGATGAACTCCTATCAGAGTTCAGGTGGGGAGTGTGTAGAGAAATATTATGTTAAGAGATGGCGCTACAAGCCCATTTTTTTTATTTTATTCTCAGAAATGTTTGGAATTTAGAATTCGCTTGTTTCTTGTTGTTGCTAGAGTGTTTAATCAGTTTTAAAAATGTAGTTTTCTTTGAAGGGGATTAAGATCCCATAATATGTCTATTCTTTCGAATTTAGTTTATTTTAGAGGCTTTCCAGCCTATTATCATCTTCTTGTAAATATGTAAATATTAAATTCATTAAAAAACATGCAAAAATGATTCGAACTTTGCATCACTTTCGTTTTGAAGTTTTTCTCACTTCTTAGTTTAGTTTCTAGTAGAACATAGTAGTTAAATTTCTTCAACTTTGCCTTTCACTGCATCAATTGTTAAGCTGAATAAATGAATTCGTATTAAATACGCACTAAAAGAACAACTTGTTTTCTCTTGAAACATATGAAAAATCCATATTAAAGCGTATGGTTTCTGTGTCAAAGCCCAGGCATGATCGGCGTGCGCGCCACCTAGTAGCGGCGACCAAATGTGTGACACATTTTAAACACTGAGCTGCTCCTCCTTCTTTATCTTCATGGTGTTAAGAACAACAGCTCAAATTTTCATATATCCTCTGTTCAGCTTTGCTTCTACTTTCTGTCAAAAGATGGCAACACCTGTAAAATTGATTTTGCTTATGTTTTAAAAAATATATTTATTGTGTATTAGAATTAATAGCTTAAAGATTAATGTTTAAATTGGTAAATTACTTTCTTGAACTTTAAGAATTTTTGGAATAATTTGTTTATACATTTATTGATTTAAACTTAATGGAATTTTCCTTATTTATTCTCTTCTTTGTAAAAAAGACTGGTGCATTTTGGGTAATTTTTATTCTGATTATTTTTTAGTTCTTCTATGATTATTTTGGAAATTTTCTTGAAAACGCTTTTGCTATTTATTCTATGTTATTCTATGTTATTCTATTCATTCATTTTTTTTGAGAAATTCCAATTAATTTTTAAAAATCGGAACATCCAGGTTTTTTTGTAAAATCAAATTATGGCATTTTATTTAAAACGCATTTTTGGCAAAAAAAAAAAACTAATGGATTTCCTTAACTATTCAACCACACCATTTTTGGTAAGTAAATTCTAGTTTATCATTGAAAATTAATTCCCATTGCATCACAGTTGTATTATTATAAATTCCATTAACAAAATAAATTTTATTTAACTAATTGGAAAGTTTTGTGTATTGTTCTTTTTATTTTTCTCTGTTCTTAAATATTCTAATGATCGTACAAATTGATTTGTTCTTTAAAATTTTCTCTATTCTTAAATATTCTAATGATCGTACATCCCCTCAACCTACCCACTATCAATCTTAATTTTCAAATTATCCTCATTATCATCGCGCTTCTTCTGTTTTCTTGATGTTTTCTTCACAGGACTGTTACTTTCTTGAAATCGAAACTTTCTTAAACCACTTTGGGATGAGGTAAAGGTATTCGCTAATTGGCAATCGCTATTTCGCTCTCTTTGGATATTGGAATTCGAATTAGCGAAAGAGCCGGTAAAAAAAAATAAATAAAAAAGGGAGTCCGCTGTGTTACATTTGAATTGGTTCCTAAGGCAAACATCCGATTGCAGATGAACAAAATATCCTCAGCTTGAATTGAGGGCCTGATGAAATCTGATTGGCTAACTTTTTCCACTAACAATTTTCAAAACAAAATGACTCGTCGCAAGTTCTAGTAGAATCATGTGTCATAAATACATGCTGAATTACGGAGAAAGCTCGAAGTGTGTTGTTAAATCTTTGCCATATGAGGAAGTAACCAACCACACTATTGGCAGCAAAAAATCAGAGTTTGTAAATATACCTAGTGTCCTACGATTACCATAAACGTAGAAGTCAACAATTTTGCGTGAGACTGTCTTTGAAATTTGTATACAAAGCTAATGATGCCAGAAATATAAATAAAATGTCAACCTTTAAAAAACCGCGAAAAAAAGGTGAAACTAGTTATATAATCTATTTACTAAATAAGCTTTCCAAAGATGATATTGTTTCAAGCATACTTGAAACATCATCAGACAAACAAGATTCTTCAGTAATGGGGAAGAGAAAAGCATTTGTAATAAAGGAAGCTATTAGAATCCTTACGGTAAAATTCATTATTTTAATGGCTGGTTTCTAAATAAGATCTGGTTCCATATTGTGATTATTTAAAAAATAAGTATCAGTTGACTGTGTAATTCTTGTTTCTGAAGTTAAATCAGGGCACTGTTTCCAGAATAACACCCCTTTCTAAAAGCTAAATAAAAGTATAACTAACTATGATAATATCAGTTGTGCTACTCTTTTACCACCCTCCCACTGATCGCTCATTTTCAGTAATAGATCATGAATGCATTGATTTTGATCAATTGTCTTGAAACAACACTTTTGTAATCCTTTCCCATTTTCAGCATATCCACATCTCTGTATGCAAACCAAAGTGTCTTTCTTGTTGAAAATGTATAAAGAATGTACATGAATGTATTTAAGTTGTAAATAATGCATTCATGTTTTTGGCACTCTCAATTAATTTAAGAGATTTTTTTTTTATGCACACACTTAACAAAAATTTGGTTTAAAACTATATTCTATACAATTTTAATTTTTCTTTTCCAAGCTATGCATAAAGTATGCCTTAGTTCATGTTCATGAAAAGGAATGTTCTAACATAGACTTAAAAGGTTTATATGTTCTCTTTGCAAATCAGCTAACAAGATTAAAGTCTGATGGATTTATATATTTTTCTTAGGTAATATATCTAAAATACCTTGTGATCTCTTAGTTGAAAAAGGTTCAAAGTTCAGATTTTTTTGTTATCTCGAAGGTATGTAGGTTATGTTACCTTTATTCTGGTCAGTCAGATGAATATTTACTCTTGACCTCAACCCTAGAAAAAAAAACAGGATAAACCATAGTGTCTAAATAAACCGTAACCACTGAAACTTCCTTGTTACTAAAAATCAGGCTGCAACTTTACAGAAAATACTAACAAATATAGCTAATTTTTTAAAATATTGATATTTATTTAGATTGGGTGTTTTATAAATTAGAAAAACGGTTTAAGTTAAGGTGGGTGATAACTGTAGTAAAAAAATTAATGTATTTATGTTTGCAAGGTTTATTTTAAGAAAATTAAAATTATGATTGTATTATTTTATATCTATGTCGCCCAGTTGGTGTAGCGGGTTCAAATCCCGAATAAGGCTTGGTCATTTCTGTGTTGTCCACTTCGTAGGGAGCAATGCTGGCTCACCTATATGGTGCTCCCATAAAAAGTAGCCAGCAAATCACGGTGAATAACAAAAGGTGAATGTCTAACGACAAAGTGCCTCTGCATCAAAAATAATATATATATTTATTTTTTTTTAGTTAAATATTTTACTAAAAAGGCACTACAATAAAAATCACTCATTTTTATTACATATTAATCATAGAATACATTAATTTTTAATAAAATTTTAAAGAGTATAACAGTTATTTAATTAATAAGTAAACTGTGTAAAAAAAAAAAAAATGTAAAGAATACTGTTGTTATATTAATATAGTGAGACTATATACCAGTACATTCCTCTGTTATTTTCTTTCTTTCTTTTTTTCTTTTCCAGCTGACATTCAAAATGCTTTAAGCCTTTTAAAAATTTTAGTTGTGCAGTGGATTCATATAACTGATAATATTTCTGTTTCCATTTTCATTTATGTTTTTCATAGGCTCCTACTTGTAAAATTCAGCCGTTAACATGTATTTTTTTTATTCTTTTTTTACAAGTAATAATGTAGTTTGTTTTTCAGATTTTCAGATGTGAGTTTATAAAGTGTTCCAAATAATTTTAACATTTTTCCTGTTATCCATTTTGTATAAATGCTTATTTTGTATTATGAATAGCCAAATTTATTTTTAATTTAATTAAATTCTGTATGTACTAAGATTTCAAAGATAATTGTATTGTATTTTCTAGGAAAAATTTTCTGACCTTGATGAGTTGATATTATTTTTACATTTACGATGTAAGTATATCTTGTATATATACATTTGATGTAAAAATTTCAAACCATATTATTTACAAATTATAAAAATTTTTATTGTTTGTTTTATCCAAATTTTCATTTCTACTTATTTTATTTATTTATATATATATATATATTTTTTTTTTAATAGATATTCTAACTAAAATTGTGGAAAGACCATGGAATATTCTTATGATTAAAAATGCAAAAAGTAGGATTTCTGCTATTTTAGTAGCATTTTTTATCTCAAATTTTAGCATGTATTTATTTTTTATTAATGTTTTAAAACATAAGATATTAAAATAAATTATTTTAAATGCTATTGCAAAGTAAGCAATTCAAAAAACATTACAAAAATTGTCTTTTTAATGTATTTTAATAATAATAATAATAATTTACAAATTTTTTATTTATTTACCTATTTTTTAACATTAAGATTATATATTTCTGGATTACATTTTATGACAAGAATTTTTCTATTTTAATCACATGGTTAGCTTGTTGCAAAATATTCAATGCTAAAAGTCTCAAACCTTAACTTTTAACACTGTTCACCTTATTTGACATGAACCGAAAGAGTAAAAATTTCACTGTACTATGGCACATTATTTATGAATATACACAGAATGAAAGATAAGCAGTATAGTACACAAATGTTATGTTATGCACACTATATATGCAATGTCCAGATTTATAAAAAATTATAAAACGTTGTATATAGCACAATATAATCTATATATATAAAACAGTTCCGAAACTGACTGACTCACTGACTGACTGACATACAACGCACAGACCAAACCGCTGGACCTAAAGGGCTGAAATTTTGCATGGCGATTCTTCTTATAGTGTAGGGGTACATTAAGAGAGATTTTTGAAAAATTCTTAGATTTTTTAAAATTAAATTTTTAAGCTGTTTTAGTAACTTTTTTAAAGTTTGCTTTTAAAATAATAATTTGAAGGTTAAAAATTTATATCACAAGAAAGATCATAAAAATTCTTTTAAAATGAAATCTTTTTGAATCTTTACCTCCCTTTTCTGATTTTTGGTGAATTTTTAAACATTCATTTTTAGAATTTAATTTATTAAATGCTGATCATGTTGTTTCTTTTCTTTTTGTGATACTTTAAACTAATTTTGCGTCTCGTGCATAACAACGAAATAGACAATTTTTTTTTTCTTGCTAATGCGTCATAAGTTTGGACATTATCCAAAAAAATATTAAAATACAGTAAAAGATATGTTCCTCAAACTGTACTATATTCTTTAGTATGTCCTATTAGATTTAATTTGAATATTTTCTTCTACATTATTTTGTCTATAAAAATATTCCTTACGATTTTTTTATAAACTAGGGGCTTTGCCCCTAGGCTCGCTCCTCTGTTATGCCTAATAGCGATATACTTAGGGGTGATTCTCGGGCAATGTAACAGCTTCCATCCATTTACTGTTGTCACTCTTAATGCGAATGGCTTTTCAACACTGTTGAATTATCAGTTTTAAAATTCAATTAAAAATCGAAAATTTAAGATATAGACTTGAAATGAGGTTTATATGAATAAGAAGGCTTTCAGCTTCCAGTTGATCTAAATATTTTCTTTGTAAGATAAAAACTCGAGGAGCATCGATATTGTATCCACAGGGACAATATTTCTTGAAAAACTGTGTTTCATTGTTTGATGAAAATATTAGTCTGTTTTAAATATTTTT
Organism: Dolomedes plantarius; assembly: GCA_907164885.2. NCBI lineage: Eukaryota > Metazoa > Arthropoda > Arachnida > Araneae > Dolomedidae > Dolomedes > Dolomedes plantarius. Next base: position 68,954,720 of record OU015491.1, read on the forward strand.
AAACAAATGGGGTCTAGTTTGAAAGAAAAATGTCTGTAGTCTTAGACTGTAAAAAGATCAAAATTCTACGATCATTTTTTGGCGAGTTATCGTAATCTGAAGATGAAAAAGTCAATATTTTCCCTCAAAACATAAAATAATTTTTAAAAAAATTTAAAGTCCGATGAAAATGAGGCATGTCTTACTTTGTTCCTCACGTTTTTCTGCATCTATTGGTATCGGTCTCGACCCCATACCCCCAGCGGTTTCGGAGGAGATAGCGTGACAAACTTTTGACGGCAGCGGCTGCTCCTGCTGCTGCTGCGGCGGGAGTTACTTTTTTTTAGAATAGAGATATATATATATTTTTTTTTACATCAATTTCATACATTGATTGTAGTATTTATTATAAATATATTTTTTTTTGTTGTTGTTTTGGCATTAATTGCATACATTGACCGTCGTATTTAATTTGAATGTACTCCGTAGCGAAGTGCGGGTTTTCTGTTAGTCTTACATAAACATACAGCATTAGGCTACGAAACTAAAAAAAAATCTTTTTTTTTTTCTGTAGCTTTTTAATAATTTCATGTCTGTATTTAAAGAAGATAAGTTTTATTTAATTTATGAATAGGGGTGATTAAAAATAAAATAAAGGTTACTAGGTGGCCCGTGCGAAACTTTCGCATGCGAATAAGATATGTTGGGATACTCCCCACTTTTTCTTCTTCCCAATTTGGAAGTTCAACTTCGTGTTGTTTTTCCCGCTCAGCGTGCGAGGTGCGGGCGTCAGGAATGACGTAATGTTACGATCGCAAGTTGCGATGTTCGCTTGCCATCACTGGTTGCGATGTTTAAATAAATTTGTAATACTTCTTATTTTCAATGGTAATATAATTTTGCAGTTTTGTTATTTATTGTAAATGTATTTTTTGTATAAATATTTATTTGCCATCCACTTTATTATTGTAATTTATGCAAATCAGCCAGATGTCCACGTGGTTTTTTGCACACGTGGGCGAATGAATTTAATGTGATGGTTTATGCTTGGCTCGCCGCAGGCGAGTCGGAGCGTTGTAGCAGGTTGGGAGCTTTTGACAATTCTCGATATTATTGTCTTTTTGTGATGGTTTGCCGAATAAAATTACTGTCTGTTTTTAAGTGAAGACTGCTTTTTTGCTTACTATTCCTTCGGCCCACTGTTGCGTTCTGCAGCGGTGTTTTTGAGAACCTACCACGTTTTATTTTATCGCTTCGTTCTCGCCAACAATTTAATTTGAATGTACTCCGTAGCGAAGTGCGGGTTTTCCGTTAGTCTTACATAAAGATATAGCATTAGGCTACAAAACTAAAAAAATCTTTTTTTTCTGTAGCTTTTTGATAATCTCTTGTATGTATTTAAAGAAGATAAGTTTTATTTAATTTATGAATAGGAATGATTAAAAATGAAATATAGGTTACTAGGTGGCTCGTGCGAAACTTTCACATGCGAATAACATATGATAAATTTTATAGCGAGGTTGGTGGTTTGTAGTAGGATGAAAGAAGGACCAGTTCATTTGTAGCTAATGTTTATTTCTTAAATAACAATGGTATGTAAGGATAATACAAAATCGATTACAAAACACCTTCAGATAAAAAATTGGAGGTGAAGCATAACACAAAACGGGAACATGAGATATAGACACGTCAAAATACCTTGTAGACAATAATAAAAGTTAAATATGACACCTCATAGAAAATTGGATATTTGCATTACAAAACCTCTTTGTACACACTATTTGACCGTGCTGTACTGACAACTCCAGAGAAAGAACTCTAGGGCAAAAGTTCATTTTTAACTTCAATTTTTAAACAAACAATACAATGTGTCATTCTACACAGTCCAGTCACATTAATGTGACCACCTGTCAAAATCCAGAATAACCACCTTTCGCAGAGCGGACCGCTGCGAGACGTGCAGGATGTGAGTCACTTAGGTTCCTGAAGGTGTTCACTGGGATGTTGAGCCATGCCGACTGCAGTGCCGTGGCCAGGTGCGCTTGATTATGCGGGTGAGGATCCATGGTGCGAACAACCGGATCGAGGTGGTCCCACAGATTCTCGATTGGGTTCAAGTCCGGGGAATTTGCTGGCCAAGGGAGTACGGTAAACTCATCCTGCTGCTCTTCAAACCACGCACGTACACTGCGAGCTTTATGACACTTCGCATTGTCCTGCCGGTAGATGCCATCATCCCGAGGAAAAACAATTTGCATGTAGGGGTGAACATGGTCCATAAGGACAGATGCATACTTGTGTTGATCCATCGTGTCTTCCACAATGATGAGTGAACCCAGAGAATACCACGAAAACATTTCCCAGACCATAAGGCTCCCTCCTCCAGCTTGGACCCTTCCGGCAATTGTTGCAGGGTGTTTGCTTTCAGACGTGTCACGCCGTATACTTCAACATGCATCTGCCCGATGAAGCATAAAACGTGATTCATCGGAAAAAGCCACCTATCTCCACTCAGTGGAAGTCCAGTTGCGGTACTGGCGTGCAAATTCCAGTCTTCGTCGCCGATGAACAGCAGTCAGCATAGGTGCATTAACCAGGCGTCTGCTGCAGAGGCCCATACGCAGCAACGTTCGCTGAACCGTCGTTGTGGAGACACTGTTGGTAGCCCCTTGGTTCATCTGGACGGTCAGTTGCTCAACGGTTGCACGTCTATTCGCCTGAACGCATCTCCGCAGCCGTCGTTCACCTCTGCCATCTATGGCCTGTGGTGCACCACATTTGCCACGTCGCTGATTTTGAATAGTGCCATTTTGCCATGCACGGTATACTTTTACCACGGCGGCCCGCGAACAGTTTACAAAATTAGCCGTTTCGGAAATGCTTCCACCCTTGGCCCGAAAGCCAATGATCATGCCCTTTTGGACGTCGGATAAATCGCTCCGTTTCTGCATGACTGCAAGAGCTAAAATGTATTCCGAATGCCTACAACACACTTTATATATCCACCAAATTTGCTGATGACACGTGCCTTCTGCGATTGGTTATTTAACGTTGACGTCAAAAGTAGGCGGTGGTCACATTAATATGACTGAACTGTAAATTCGTCAGAAGTGGAGAACTTAATCATTAAAATGGTACCTCATTTATCGATTTTAGTAAAGTATGAAGGGAGAAAAAGAGATCTTTACTAAAAATCACCTTCTACAAATAATATATATGATGATGGTATGTTTTTTAAATTTGAATTCTACTGTTCGAGAGATAAAAGTAAATAAATAAGCAAGTGTGTCTTGCCCTCTGCAAGAAAGCAAATCTTTACATGTGTCATACACATTTTCCCATAGTGTTTACATAAGAAATTTGCCACGTACCAACCGTTGTCACAATTTCATTTTTTTCTCTTCGACTCGAATTTCTTTGTCTCGAATCCCAAGCTTGTATCCTACTACTTCTATCCAGTTACAGCTCTAGTATTGACGAATGCATTGAATTCTTAATCATATAATTACAAGATAATGAATCATAGTAAAGGATTCTCAAGCTTAGAACTGAAATATATTCCAAGAGTATAACAAATTTTTAAAGATATATTTTTAAAACCTTTGATAGCTGTTATACAGAGGCTGTTCACACATTTTTTAGACGATGTATATTGTATTCACAAAACTAAATTACATAAAATTCTTGTGTTTTAAATGTTCTATTTGACATCCCTTATTCTGAACTATCTTTCGACACCGCAGTTTCCAGGATAATAATGCCTTTTGAACTGTCAGAAGAGGTATTCTATCCCATTCCTCCTGAACAGCTTTCCAGAGTCCTGTAAGGGTTTGGGGACGACATTTGGATAATGCAGATTTTAAAGTCCGAAAGCACAAAAATCCATAGGTGATACATCGGGAGATTTAGTAGGGATATCAGTGAAGGGTATGGCCTTGATACCAGTTTTTTGTTCCATTTCTTTTAGGAAATTTACAGTGGATTTTGATGTGTGACTGCTAGCTTTATCCTGATGGAGTCTCACGGATTGATGGCACTGTGGGTAAAGCGATGGCATTTCATTCAGAAAAATTGGCGATAAAATATGTTCCTGATAGTATTTGGAGTTAATCTCGACATTTCTTTCCACTCTCTTTATTTTTAACTTGCAATTATAAGAAAAACCAGCAACAATCATGAATCCCTTAGAAAAACTTTCTTTCAATTCTTTGAACCATGTACTTAAATTTTTTTCTTCCCTTTTATGATAATAAATGGCTCTTTTTTTGTTGCAATCATTTAAATACACCCATGATTCATCTATTGTGACAATTGGTTTCCATTTTTCTTTGGATAAGTGTTTCTCATATAGAATTCTGCAGCGTGTCCTGCGTTCAGCGATATGATTTGGAAGAAGACGATGCACATTGCGTTTTTTCGCTTTCTTAAGATTTAAATCAACGTTTATCATTTTGTTTACAGTGGACACCGAGCATTTTAATGATTTTGCAACTGTCCTTTGACTAGGGGGATTTTCTTTTAACATTAAACAACGTACCTTTGCAATAGTCGAAGATGTCCGTTTTTTCCTTGGATACTTGTTTGGAATTTTTGTCCCACTTGAGGCTCCCATTTGACGTTTTTTTTCCTTTCTTGTTGACGATATTACCTATCGACGCTTTAGATATCACAAAACCATGACTCTCACATCGTTTTTGGATAACGGAGTATGCATATTTCTCTTCGGAAAGAGCATAAATGTAGCCTTCGAACCACTGCTTTGTTAAAAATGCCATTTTGAATAAAAACAAAACTTTCAAGCCAGAGATGATAATTTTGACTTTTAAAAACATAGTACAATTGCAATTATTTCTTTTGCTGCAAACGATTTTTTATTACCGCTTACCAAAATCGTCTAAAAAATGTGCGAACAGCCTCTGTATACACTGCTAAAAAAAATTAGGGGAGCAAGCAAAGAAGTTAAGATAACCGTGCGAGACAGCCATGTATTGGCATAAAATGGATAGTACACGCGTATCAATGCGCAATACAGAAAAAAGACGTAAAAAAATTTGTAATTAAGCTTTAATTCTTTGGAAATATTGCAAAAACATGAAATGATGATTTAGGGCAACAATTTGGTTACATGTAAACGATAAAAAAAAAGTATTGTTTAGAAATGAGGCAAGATTTTTAATATGGCGTGTGGTCTCCTCGAACAGCTAAGACTGCTGCACACCTGTTTTCCATGGATGCGATGATGTTATCGATAAGACTGGGGAATACTGTTCCACTCCTCAAGAAGTGCAATCTCCAAGTCTCGGAGAGTAAAAGGAGGCCTTGGTCTCGCAGCAATGCGTCGTCTAAGCATGTCCCAAACATGCTCGATTGGATTCAGGTCAGGAGAGCACGCTGGCCATTCCATACGCTATATTGTTTCAGCTTCAAGCATGTTCTCCACAACACGAGCTGTATGTGGTCTGGCATTATCATGCTGGAAGACAAAGGATTCTCCAATGGCTGCAGCGTAAGGTATGACATGAGGTCTCAGTATCTCGTCTGCATAGCTGCGGGCCGTCAAAGTACCATTCCGAATGATATGCAGGTCCGTACGTCCACCTATGCTGATTCCACCCCATACCATAAAACCAGCTCGTCTGTTTTGTGACCTTTCACGAACGAATGTGGGGTTATTTCGAGTGCCCCTTTCCCTGCATACCAAAACACGTCGGGTGTCACACTCCAGACTGAATCGGGACTCGTCTGTAATCAGCACTTGGCTCCAATCATGTTGCTCCCAATCTCGATGTTCAGCAGCCCATTTTCTTCGGGCCGCACGGTGGCATGAGGTCAACGGAATGTAGACCATTGGCCTACGCGCATAGAGATCTCCCTGATGAAGCCTATTACGTACTGTTTGGCTGGACACCCTTCGTCCTGTTGCCAAGAGCAACTGTCTTTGCAAATGAGTAGCATTGTCTGTTCTGTTTCGACGAGCAGAACAGACAATGCTACAATGCTAACAGTATATACCGGTCATCAGTTGCTGTAGTGGCGCGTGGCCGACCTTGCCGTGGTCGACGTCTAACATTCCCTGATTCTTGGAATCGATTCCACAGCCTTACAACGACACTTCTGGAGACTCCAACAGCGTCCGCGACACTACGTTGTGTTTGCCCGGATTCAAGTCTGCCTATAATACGCCATGCCATGGATTCCGGTACATCACGTTGTTGAGACATTTTCAAGTCACCTTTTCTCAAAAAAGAATAACTGAGCAATCGAATTTCACAGTTAAGGCAGTGAAACAGACGTTTCTGAAACATCCCGATTTCCGTCCTTATGTTCTTTTTCTGGTTTTTGACGTCATGAACTTTGATTTGCATATGAAGTTTTCTTCTTCTGTTTCCTGCTAAGCTTTAAATTATGGATGATTTATTTTATGTTACTTATCGGTGTAAGTATTTGCGTAATTTCGTTAAAACCATGTGCACCCCTAATTGTTTTGAGCAGTGTAGTTTATACAATATTATACCTTCCTATTAATAAATATAACATAAAATTAGATTGTAAGTGTTATTCAAAGTTACTCTGATAAATAGTTTTCCACTTTTAAAATGAGAATTTTTACATTTGAAAAATTGACTAACTTTTTTTTCTTCTTTAGGATTCTCAAAATCGAATCTGTCTTCTGAAAAAGTATCAGTTTCTATTCGTAAATATTTCTCCAGATACAATACAGAATGTGTAAGTCTAATTTTTTTTAAACTCTAATTATTTATTGTCATAAATATATCAAATGTATGATTGATTGTTAACATCACATTCTCCTTTGTCTTGTGAAAGAATTTAACAGCTATTTTTCTTCAGAGGAAATCAGTTTTCACCTTTCATTCCATTAATAAACATTACCAATATTTATCATCACATGACCAAAATAAATATGTGGGGTTTTGAAGGATTTATATGTGAAAATTTAAGAATGCTTTATGGTTGAAATGTATAAAATTATTTTTCTGAAACATTTTAACTGCAATAAAATGTATGTGTTAAATACTACTTCAAAATTACAGAAAATATTTTTGATATAGTTGGAAAATTTAGAACTAAACAGTTTTAAACCTTAGTGAAAATTCTCTGAAGGTGAATCATAATTTTCAGGTTTATTTTGAAATAAATAAGATGCAAATAATTTTAAGGGTATTCTTAGAAAAATTATTCGAGCCACAAACAATGAAAATGGAACTAATTTAAATTTATTTTCCCTCCACCACCATATTTTATAAACAAAAAATTTTACTAGAGAGAAACATAAAATTATTTTTAATAAAAAAAATAGGCTAATCTGAACATACTTAAAAGAAGTAAAATAGGAGCTAAACTTTTAAGTTTAGTTGTAAATAATTTTTTTAAGTTAAAAATTGTAAAATATTTAACAAAATTGTCATGAGTTGTCAACTTTGTCAAAAGATTTGGATTTGACCAGATGGTATAAACATGGTGTAGATTGAAGAAAAAGTAAAAGAGTGTTTTTTTTTCCTTAATCCTCTTTATCTAATGTTTTCTTTGAAAATGCTAAACTTACAGGAGATAAGAATATCACGGTATTTCACTGTGATATTCTTTTTCCCTCGCTACAGGAAAAATTAATTTAAGCTAACTGCATTCTTTCTTAAGACGTTCAAACAGCCATAGGTAACCAGCACCATCGTAACACCTTCATAATGTTTTGCAAGTTATTACTTTGTTGAAATATTATACATTAGAAAAAAAAAAATTATGTTTAAAGGGTACTTACGTATTATAGCTGAAACTTGGCAGCTTTTTACCCTTGGCGCAATATCCGCTCGCCAACACCTAATTTCACAGTGGCAACCCATTTTCTAACCGGAAGTTATAAACAACATTTCCAGCAATAGCATGTTTAAAAATTACAAATGTGTGGAAGACGTGTCAGATAAAGAACAAGATTTCGATTATAAATAATTTTAGCTTTAATTAAAAATTGCGTACTAATGACAAAACAGAAATGCACGAAAAATATTCAAAATGAGTATGTTAAAACAAACGCAAAACTTTCGAAGCGTAAGTCTTAGGATGCTAAAATTTTGCATGTTGGTTACTCCTAAGAAATACATGCCCACTAAGAAATATTTTTAAAATAATACAAATTTTAAGGGTGTTAAAAGGGGCTTAAACCCCCTCTCCCTGTAAAATACACCCAATGTATCTCTTGAACAAAAGGGTCCGGGAATTTGAAATTTTGTATGGTGGTTCCCATTAAGCCCTAGGTGCACACCAATAAATCTTTTTTTTAAAGTTCAAATTTTAAGGGGTTTAGCCCCCCCCCCTGAAAAAAAAAAGAAATAAACCCACTGTATCTCTGGAACCATAAGGCCTGGGTAGCTGAAATTTTGTTGGCTGGTTTCCCCTAAGCCCTAGGTGCACACCAATAAATCCCTTTTTATTAGTTCAAATTTTAAGGGGTTTAGCCCCCCCCCCCCTCAAAAAAAAAAGAAAGAAACCCACTGTATCTCTGGAACCACAAGGCCTGGGAAGCTGAAATTTTGTTGGCTGGTTTCCCTTAAGTCCTAGGTGCACACCAATAAATCTTTTTTTTAAGGTTCAAATTTTAAGGGGTTTAGCCTCCCCCCCCCCCAAAAAAAAAAAAAAAAAAAAATTGCATGGCAGTTCCTCTTAGGCTCTAGGTGCTGACCAAGAAAGATTTTTAAAAAGCAACTTTTAAGGAGGTTGTAAAGTGGTTTTAAATCCTCAAAATAAAAATGAAATATCCAAAACTCGTATTTAAGTCGGATCACTATTGTTAAATTATTCAATGAACTCCTGATAAATGACCCCACCTTACTGCTAAAGTTAATTGAAATTAAATGAACCAAATGACATAACTCATGGCACTTATGTAATCTGTCGCAAAGCACGTGTATTCAGCTAGTATGAAAGATACGAAAGCAGTCATTAAACATGCATGAACATTTTGAGCAGCAGCATGTTTAAAAAGTATGTGGAAAACGCATGGAAAAGTTAAAAAAAAAATCGGCAGCTGAAGAGCAAGATTTCGCTATAGATAATTTTAGATCTAATTAAAAATTTCATATTAAAGACAAAATAAAAATACTCTCTTAGAAAAAAAAAAAAAAGCGACGCGCCAAGAAGGGGTAATGCAAATTGGACACAAATTGATATGCATACAGGTTTCGACGGCAAATGCAAATACAGTACAACCTCCCAAATCCGGAATCGTTCAGGACACGCCAATTCCGGATTTGAGAGGTTTTTAAATAACACTACAAAATTTTCGGAGAAAAAATAAACACACTAAAAAAAAAGTAAAATTGCTTAATTATTAAAAAAACCTAAATACAGAACATATAATTACATTCTAATTTAAACATTTCAGTCAATAATGTTTGTTGCTTTAATTTCAGCTTATTAGAAATTTTTTCTCGAATCCTATATAGTGACATAATTTCATGTTCCGATATAAAATGCCGGTGTTCTAAGCCTAATATTGTTTAATCTAATGATTTTATCAGGTCTTCCGTTGACATTGTTTTCAGGGCATTCTGAATCAATTTCACGATCGCGCCACCCGTAACACCGCATTTACGCAGTCGCGATAGCGGCGAGTCGAAATGGGAGGGGCGAATGTGTAAACGGTGTTCACGTCGTTTACACAAAAACTCGCCGTTTTTTGTACTCGCCGTTTTTTTTCGTATGTTTTATCTTGCGGGTGGCTCGATCGTGAATGTGTAAATGCGGCACAAGACATTCGCGAGACATTAGTCACGTTCCTGCATCGACGCGAGTGACCGTTCTCACATTCCCGCCTCTTGCTGTGAACAAGACTTCCCGTCGCTATTTTCCCCTTTGACCCCCCGCCGCCATTCGTCCCTTTGACTCGTGCCAGAAAACTTATCCCGAAGCGAGCGCCACGATTGGCGAGAGGAAACGTCGAGAACACCGTTTACACATTCGCCCCCACCCCCACCCCCCGCGTTTCGACTTGCCGCTATCGCGATTGTGTAAATGCGGTGTAAGAGAACAAACGATCGGCACATTTTCGTCGATGTCTAAAACTTCCTGTGTGACCAATTTATCCAAGTTAATATTGCCTTTATTTGCACATTCTACAAATTCTGCTATTTCAGCTTCTTTCCCAGACACTTGAAAGCCCTCAAAATCGTTGCTGTCACTTCCTTGAAAGGAAGTGCAATTTTTTACCGGTCATTTTGGTAGCGACATCTATCGGTAAAATAGAAAAGTAAAATTGGCCATTTATTAAAGCATTCCGGATTTGGGGAGGTTTCCGGATATGGGAGGTTGTACTGTATTTAAAGTTTGGCAGCCAATGAATGAGCATGTGACGCTGTAGGGCATCTTAACTTCGCAACTGGCAGGATATTAAAGAGGAGAAATTTCGATTTCAGGTCATAAATTCTTTGCGAATTTCATTATGTGTACTCAGGTAGACGGTAACTATGCCTCGCATACAGGGGTGCGAACAATATGCACAGATGTCAGCACAGCATCAAGAAGGAAGTAGTCGGCCTAGAGACACGACAGAACGTGAAGACCGAGTAATCGTCAGAGCAGCACTTACAGCCCCAGATTCATCATTATCATCGATCGTACGTGCAACTGGTGCTTCGGTCACCGCAAACACCCTTCATAGGCGGCTCAGAGAAAGGAGGCTGAGCTCACGGTGCCCCTTGAGTCGACTACCATTGACCTCTGTATACCGACAAACTCGTTTGCCGTGGTGTCGGGCACATTCGACCTGAAATGTCACTGACTGGAGTAGAATTGTCTTCAGTGATGAGTCCTGCTTCGAATTGAGCCCCGATAACCAGCCAATATGTGTCTGGAGACCCCCGGACAGCGGTGGGATACCAACCTGACTGTCTTCAGCCATACGGTTTGACAACCAGGAGTGATTGTCTGGGGTGCCATTGCATTTCATAGCAGGACCTCTTTGGTTGTCATCCGTGGCACCCTTACAGCACAGCGGTACGTCAACAATATTCTACGCCCCGTTGTGTTGCCCTTCCTATTACGGCATCCTGGGCTTATATTTCAGCAAGATAATGTCTGCCTGCACACAGTGAGAGTTTTTACTGCTTGTCTTCGTACTTGCCCAACGCTATCTTGGCAAGCAAGGTAGCCAGATCTCTCCCCCATTGAGCACGTTTGGAGCATCATCGACAGGTCCCTCCAACCAGCTCAGGATTATGACGATCTGACGTGGCAATTGGACAGAATTTGCCATGATATCCCGCTGGAGGACATCTGCCACCTCTATCAATCAATGCCAAACTGAATAACTGCTTGCATAAGGGCCAGAGATGTGTGGACCAACGCATTATTGACTTTTTCTCTAGAATAAATCATCCATTTTTTCTCATATTGTAAGCATTTGTTTTTCTGTACATGTTCATCACATCTACTGATTTTCGTCCCATTTCGTTTTTTCGTCAATTTTTTTTTTTTTTTTTTTTTTTTTTTTTTTGTGTGTGTGTGTATGTGTGTGTGTGTGTGTGTGTGTGTGCCTGCCTGCCTGCCTAAGAGTGTACACAAAAATATTCTAAATAAGGGTGTAAAAAGAAAAAAAATTATGAAATATAAATATGAATAAAAAGCTGCCATTAAACATGCATAACACTTTCTGAAGGCCGCAATTCTGCAATGGCAGATAAAATACTGGAAAATTTGTCTGCTCCCGCTACGTCATCACGCCACAGGAATTCGAAGAAGTAAGAATCTAGATGGTGGTGGGCAATCCCCCTATGTTGTTTGTTTCGCCACTTGGCAGATATCCAGAATCTTTCTATTGTTTGAGTATGTGCACCGGTCATCAGGTCAATGAAGTTATATCTGTGGTTCACAATAAAATGCCTAAAGCCAGCCTTCTCCAGTTCTTGTGTTTTATAGGCTTTCCAGCAGTCTGTATATATTGTGCTGCTCTCCTCGACATGGTCGCGAATAGTCGACATAAGCATTGCAGTTAAGCACTTATACCAAAAAAACCTCTCATGGCACACACCGCCGAATATCCACTGTTGTGGTGAAATTTGGCCTGCGTTACTTTTTCTTAGTGAAAAGACTTTCATCTACTTCCACAATTTTTGAGTGTCTGCCAATTTTCATAATAGTGCTTGAATTTAAAACATGAACACAAACTTCATGCATAAAAGTGAACCAGTCAAACGTCGTTTTATCTGCCATGTCCATTTACTGTTTGCACCATTGTATGGAGGTTAACTTCTGTGACCAGCTTTATATAAATCTTAAAGACGTTAAGAATGGCAATCGGGAACCGTTGAACCAGTTTTCCTCGGGAATTCTGACTGTTTTGCCACAATCTTTAATATTATATCTCCAGCTACTGGTCGATTAAAATAGGCACGCATGTTGTGAAAGTTCGGGCATACACTCTGACTGGGCAAAATTCCACGGATCTGGAAAAAAGACACTGCATCTTCTTCCTTTTGGCCTATATTACACTATCAAAGTTTTTCTATCAAGATATTTTTTACACTATCAAGATATTTTTTTAAAGTTATTTGCATCTTTTATAAAAGTTATATATAAAAGAAATGCTATGACCTCAATATACCCCTATTACACTATCAAAGTTCTTTGACAAAGATCTTTTATAAAAATTATTAATATCTAAGGGGGCTAAATCTCTTAAAATTTGAGCTCTTAAAAAAGATTTATTGGTGTGTACCTAGGGCATAAGGGGAAGTACCATACAAAATTTCAGCTTCCTAGACCCTATGGTTCCAGAGATACAGTGGGATTATTTAGGGGGGGAGGGGGCTAAACCCCTTAAAATTCGAGCTCATTAAAAAGATTAATTGGTGTGTACCTAGGGCTTAAGGGGAACCACCATGCAAAATTTCAGCTTTCTAGGCCTTATGGTTCCAGAGATACAGGGGGTTTAAGCCCCTTTTAACCCCCTTAAAATTTGTATTTTTCAAAAAGATTTTTTAGTGGGCACATAGGGCTTAAGGTGAACCACCATACGAAATTTCAGCTTCCTAGGTCCTATGGTTTCAGAGATACAATGGGTTTTTTTCAGAGGGGGAGGGGTTAAGCCCCTTTTAACCCCTTAATATTTGTACTTTTTAAAAATATTTCTTAGTGGGCATGTAGAGCTTAGGAGTAACCACCATGCAAAATTTCAGCATCCTACGACTTTTTCTTCGAAAGATTTGCGTATTTTTTAACATACTCATTTTGAAAATTTTTCGTGTATTTCTGTTTTGTCATTAGTGCACAATTTTTAATTAAAACTAAAATTATTTCGAATCGAAATCTTGTTCTTTAACTGACGCTTTTTCCACACATTTGTATTTTTTAAACATGCTATTGCTTGAAATGTTGTTTATAACATCCGGGCACCGAAATCTTTTATAAAAAACTTTGACGAAGAGCCCAACTTTTATAAAAGTTTTCTTTTATCAAAGTTGAGGTATTACACTGTCATATTTCTCGTCAAACTTCTCTTATAAAAAATCTTTGTCAAATAACTTTCATAACCTAAAAAAATAAAGAAAATCTTCAAAACGAAACTTAAAACTTGAAGCTTATGTAGCGAAAAGCAATGAATGGTGAAAACAATACTATCAACGAGGATGGGGCACATAATTGGCGCTTTATTGCCGTTTTTTTTGCCAAATTGCAAAGTTTCAGCTATAATACATAAGTATTGTTTAAAGTTTAGGTACTACAGGTAGCCCTCCTATAGCATGGCTTCTTACAACGCGGTTTCGCTCTAACACAATAGGATAAATTGCGGGAACCCTCATATAACACTGCAATCTGTAACACGGTTTCTCTCTAACACGATTAAAAAATTGCGGAAACCTTTGTACAACACTGTACTTCTACAGCACTAGATATCATGATTTTTGTTTAACACATTTAAAAACTAAATTACCTTAAAATAATGACGGGAAGGAACAATAAACTATAGTGGCTTTACATGAAAATGTATAAACAAATTATAATTTATTCATTTATAACTCTATAAAATTGCAAAAAGGCCTAAGCTTAGCTGAAAATCTTGAATCATTTTTCTTGAATGCAGACCCTTCCGCTGAAAGAAGCCGAAAATTCAAAAGGGAGCTGCAAAATTGTCTATCTCCATACCAGGAAATTTACAATGACCTTGTAAGAACCAGCAAACAAACCAAAATTACAGATTTTTTAAAGAGGATAGTCGGTTCAAAAAATCTAAATGAAGAAAAGGTTCTGAAAGTGAAGGTGACATCGTTCAACGGAAAACAGGTTTTCGTTTCATTGTACTTAGCAGTGATGAGGAAGAAATTTATTAAATTAATGTAACATTAAATAAAAATAATATTTTTTGTTTCTTTTCGTTTTGTGTTATACATACATTTATATTTTTAATAAAAATTAACTTGCTTATATGGAATTTAAAAAAAATTGTTTTTAATAAGTTTTCGGAACGTAACCCCCTTTTTTGTACTGTCTCTGGGTCTCATATAACACGGTTTCACACAACACGACATTTTCTAGGAACCTATCTACTGTGTTATAGGAGGGTTACCTGTATTTTACAAATTTTAAATATATTCAGATTCTATTTTTATCCATTTGAAAATAACTTACATTTTTTTATTATTATTGTTTTCAGTTCATCATTTTTTTAAGTGCACTCTAAAAATTACTGGCCTCCAACTTTTTTTTATCATTTAAGCCTGAAAATTATGATTCAGCTTCATAGTATTTTCATTGAGTTTGAATTTATTTAGTTTCTAAGTTTCAAACGTATTTTCAGTAACTTACAAGACTGTTCAGCATTTATTTTATCTGACTGAACCTGAAAAATTCTGACTGCATCACAAATGTCTAATGTTGAAAGATAAAGCAAAAAAAATATTTTACTAAACTTATGTAGAAAAATATATGTAACCAATTCTGATTTTTATTAAACTTAGTTAACTTGTCAAATTATTTTTGCATTATTCTGATCTTAAATTACATAAAATGATATAAAACCTAGAGGCATTTCTAATCAGCTCTGAATTGTTTTAACTTAATCAGGAATTTTCAGGCCAAACGCTAATATTTTTCAATAAATCTCCCAAAGTCTACAATTTATATTTTCCTCTTAATTCCCAAATTTACTGAATAAACCTAATAATTTCTGATTAAACATTCAAATTTTCTGACTGAGCTGATCATTTTTCCAGTAAACACCCAAATTTTCTAATGGATGTTAAGACATTGCTTTTATATTTAACATTTTACCAAAAAAAAAAAAACTCAAGTTTTCAAATTAAACCTATAACTTTTAAACAAAACCTTCAAATTTCCTGTTGTGCTGACATTTAAAGTTTTTAAAAATACATTTCCAACATAAAATACTTTGGAAAATTATGGATAAGTGTGGTGTAAAAATATAAAATTCTAATAGTATTATATGATATAAATTATTATTATTATGATATAAGTGGCTGGTAAATTTTTTTATTGGCTGGTGAACCTTTGTTCCAAATAATATAAAATTAAATACTCAAAAGTTTCTCCTCCTTTCTTTTTCAACCCTGTATTTTCTATCTCTCGGTAATACAATACATCCAGCTGTACCATTTTACTTTGAAACTTTGAACTCACTCATGAACTTAAGGATTAAAGAAGCGAAGACAGTAGAACATCGGAATTTTAATGTTTCTCACAATCCCAGGCCTCCCCAGTTAAGAGCCCACCCTGAAAATTCTGCAAAAAGGGAGAATGTTGTTTACTACATCGACGCACAAAGATACATCTAGAGACTCGGCAAAACTCCCCAATGCCAGAGGAAGTTGAAGAACTACTTTTCGACGCGCATGGTTGGAGAAGCGAAGTGGCTCCCGAATTCATGAGGAGAGGAAAGTTTGAGTGATCTTTTCAGAGAGGCGCCACCAGAGAGCACGGACTGACTTCCAGCGAGTCCAGAGACGTGGTAGACGAAAGAACAGATGCTTGAGATCCACTCCGAGCTGATGGGGGTTATGAAGAATTCATGTGCCAGATAATTCCCATCTGATGGGCATGCCCTACTTCTCAAACTTTAATCTTTACTATATTGCCTTTCTTTCTAATTTCTTTTCTTAATTTATTTTAGACTGCAGTCGTTATCTGGTACTATGATTTTTAGTTGATTTTCTTTTATTATAGTTTAACTTAAGTAATTTTTTTTTCACCAGCCATCAATTATTTTTACTTTATTTCATTATGTTTTGTTTTTATTATGAATATACAGTGGAATCTCGATCGATCGTTTTCGGATCCATCGTTTTTCCGTATGTGTCGTTCATTTTATTCAGTCCCAACGATCATATTGCTTTGTTATGTTTCCGCATTTATCGTTCATTTCAATCGGTCCCTTGAAAAACGATAGATCGAGATTCCACTGTATATATCTTTTTATAATGTGTCATCGAGGAATTGTGCCGTTTTTGCAAGTTAAGTTCTTCTAGTTTTTGTTTTGTGAATATGCCAGAAACAATAGGAAATTAATGTTTAAATAAAATTTGTGATTATTACCCCTAAGCTTGTGTCTTGTCGTTAATTCCTTTCTTTTTTTTTAAGAGTAAGTTTTAGTTATTTTTTTTTATTTCTTTTTATTTTTCTTTTAGGTTTAATCACAGTGTCTTTTACGGCACTCAACTCCCTTTGAACCTGGATATTGTGGTTAAAAATTAAAATCTTCAACAATTGAGGTTTTCACAACATGCCTCAATCTAACTTTAATCTTTAAGATAATCTAAATACATTTAAAACTATAATCTATATGTTAAACTTTAAGTTAAAACTAATTATTTAATTCCTAAACTTTTCTTTAATTCTGTCAATGGTAAATGTTTTAAAGTATACAGAGAAGAATATAAATAATTACAACAATTATGTACATCATACCAACATTCCCAACAGTGGCTAAAATTTTTCAAGTGAACCTAAAACTTTCCGAATGTTTATTTTATGGGGAGAATGTCACACTCCACATTCTCTAGGATTTGTGGTTATGAAACATTGGTTAACTTAAAATAAAACTGTAGTGTAGACTTTATTGTGAAATTGTAACCTAAATTTGATGTGTTTCTATGTGGTCATAGTAATAAATTTGCAATATTGTCAATTCAAAAATAAATATATGAATTTGTTTTACATAATTACTTGGCTTCTATATTAGGTTATAAATATTAATATAGGATGTATTTCTTTTTAGTTAGTTTGTGGCCATATTTTTTGGATTTGTAGAATGTTATGACACAAAATCAATAAAGGAGAAAGGCTTTATTGAAAAGCTACATTCTGTTTTTCTATTAATGATATTTCAGCAAGTCTCAGCAAATAATTTTATTAAATGCAAAATTTCATAATTATCACTCAAAATTTACTAAATAATAACCAAAAATCACACATAGCAAGATCAGGAGAATAGGATGGATGTTCTATCACTTCGATGTTTTTTGTTTAAGAAATTCGACTCTAATCCTTTCTGTATGAGAAGATGCATTGTCATGATGAAGCATAAGTTCCCTAACATTCATCTTGAAGAAATTCTGGAAGGCACCTAGTGGTGTACCAGTTAGCTTTAACTATCTTCTGTCCCGCTAGCTTTATGGCTTTGACCAGCCCAGTACTTCTGAAGAACATGGCATATATACTTTTATCATTGATCATTGTCTTTTCACCATTGTTGGTTTGGGGTCATCTTCAAAGACCCGTACTTTACTTTCTTGACGTGTTGGAAAGTTTTTTTTTAAAAAAGCGGTATGTACATCTATCTCATCACCAGTTATGATTTTAGAAATAATGTGGTGTCCACAGTGGCATAGCGAGCATAACTGGCGCCCGAGGTACGATACCTTTTTGGCACCAGCCCCCTCTCCCCATATAAAAATTAAAATTCTCCGGAATCTCTTATTTGTCTTGGGGACTATTTGGCGCCCGGAGCATAATAGACCCCCTTGCCCCCCTCTCGCTATGCCACTGAGTGTCCACCATCATTAAGTAATTTTTGGGTTTCTTTACTGATTCTGACTCACTCCGCTTTTTGTTGTTCTGTTAAATTATAGGGACCCAATGACAAACTAATTTTTTCATATGCAGTTCTTCACGAATAATTTTATGTATAGCTGCAGATCCAATGTTAAGTTCCTTCTGTATCATTTGGTAGGTATGATTGTTATCGATTAACATTTTCTGGGACTACAACTGACAAAGATCTTCCTATGTGTTCTTCATCCAGGAGAGAATTTCGACCTCTTCTAAATTCTGCAAACCATCTGAATACAGTGGCACGAGATAGAACTTTATTTCCATATGCTAATTGTCGACATTGAAGGCATTCTTCTTGATTTAGCCCCACTTTAAAATTATAGAAAGTTAGCTCGATAATGCTCTCATCAATTCCATTTTCTCTTCTTTCAAAATTTATTCTAGGATAGCTGAGTAGCAATTTTTGCCACAAATCATGGTCTGCTGACAAAAAAATTCAAATTTAAATATTCAACCAATATTTTTTTTTAATGCATATTGTCTACCCCTGTGTCAAAAATTTCAGTGTTACCTGTGTATCTTTAAATTTGTTCATTCTAGATATATACTTGATTTTTTATTGATGGAATTTGATATGATTCATCAAACAGTAGTTATAACATCATTAGACAGTTTTTAGTTTTTCAATTTTTAATTGATGAAAAACTGTTGTTGACTAAAACTGTGGATTTGTATTTCTAAATACTTTTTTGTTTTTGTATAATCTGAAAATGTTTATATTTGTATTATCAATGCTTTTCTTTATGATTTCTAGTGTTTTAGCACATAAAATATAGTATTCAGAGAAATAGAATTATATGTATAAAATATTTTTAAATGTAAGTTTATATTTGCTGTGACTAGTGTCCTATCTGTAAAACATTTAACAGAAATTTAGTCAAAGAGTTGTCTTAGAAGGAATCAAAAATATTAGTGTTGTTTAAGGAGCATGATGTTACAGTCATATGGATATACCCAGAGAAAGATATAAATCTACCAATATTAATAATTCCATACTATGTTCAGTCATTCTAATTAATGACTTCTCTTTTCTAGAAAGTTTGGTCAGAGAAGAGAGACCATTGTATGTGGATAGTCTTGATTCTTGGATATAATAAATCTCGGCCAATATACTGTGCAGCCCACATGAAATTGTCTCTAGTTTTTGTCAGTAATTTGAAATCTGACTATTCATTATTTACTGAAAAGGTATGTAACTATTATGCTTTAAAGGTACAGAACAACCATATTTTATAAATATTGTATTTTAAAATTGGTTTTAAGATTTGTTATTCTCTAATTTCTTTTTGTTAGGTGCTAAGAAAAACTTTCAGAGGATCTGAAGTTGTGTCGTTGACCACGTTTACAAGTAATGCTGATAATATTCAACGTTTAAACATCAAATCATGGAATATATTATGTAAAAAATTAGCTTGTCATGATGAAAAGATAAAATCATTTGAAAACATAGAAGATAATAACTTAAATAACTCCCAGAACAATATAAGTAAGAATTCTTTAAGTTTTTATATACTTGAAAGATTGCTTGAAAAACTGTTTTTATATTATATAGATGTACAGAGTAATTTAGAGAAAATCCACATATAAATGTATGACTTGATTAAGAAGTTCTGTTGAATCAGTTTGTTTTGAACACTTGCATGAATTCATTTCTTTCTATATTGGAGGAGATAAATCGGCTTTGAATTCTGGTAAATATGATGGGCAAGAATTTTGGGTTCTACAAATAATTCAAACTGCATATTCCATTATGGGTCTCTACAGGGCAATATCATTCACAGAGGGCTGTCATCAGTGCATTAATCGGTACAAAAGATTCTTCTGAAGATGTTGAATCTCTTTTTAGATTTTATAACTATGTTAATGTGATTTCCAAATGATAAAGGTGGGTCAAGTGTTTACATCCATGTATTTAGGATGTTATGAAAATTTGATGGGCTGGGTACCTAAGTTAAGTTGTGGTAGCAACTTATGAATGTGGTTATTGATGGTGAAAAAACACACTTCCATTATCACTGGGTTCACTTTGAGCTTAAGATCCTCAGTCAGCAGTTTTAGAATCAGCAGTTCTAGTACACTGTGGAACACGGGATCAAATAATCTGCATAGACGGCAACCTCAGTATACTGTTTCAAAGTAGTAATATGTGCATCAGAGTATATAATGAATAATATTGGTCTAAGGATGAAAACTTAGGGGAGACCTTCAATAATTATGAAATGGTGGACAATAACTGTACTTTATATTCTTAAATTACAGTTAATTAAAAGTTGCAAATCTTCTAATAAATCTTTTCCATTTTTTTATTAATTTTATTTTTATTGTTGCCTGATATGCATGTTAATGCAACAAGGACATGTATTCTCACATATTCTCACTTAAGTCAGGAACCACTTTCACTTTTGCTATGACTGTTAAGTATTTTTTCTTGGAATAATTTTACTAGGATGTTATAATATATCTTTTTTTCTGAATCAATGTTAGTTTACCATTTTGTCTTCTGATAGTTATTTGCTATCCTCAAAGCTAGAGAGCAGGATATAAAAATATCAGAGGATGTATGTCTGGCACATGTATCTTGCATCTGTGAAAAGCCTCTGTTATGTATTTTTATTATTTATAGACATTCCATTTTTCTACAATTTCACCTTTTATAAATTTCACTCAGATAGTATAACATCATATCCTAGATCAATAAACAAAACTGGCTTCTTTCAAAAGCCTTTCGATTGTTAAAAAATTTTTTGGTTAGCTTTAAGCTTGAATTTTATATATTGTTTTATAAAACCTAGTGATATGTCACTCAGAACTTCGAATACAAACTAAAGAAAAAGTCATTTGCAGGAAACTTGAAAAATGCAAAATAAGAATACACAGCTTCTTAATGTCTACAATAAAAATAAACAGGGTATGAGGTAATGGTGAGCTATTAATTAGTTTGAAACTAGTCTTCACCCTATAATTTTTATTGTGGATTATTTTAAAGTTTTGTGTCCCTGTTTTGCATAAATCCACTCGTTTCCTGCATATTACTTTTCTTATTTTATTATCTTTATATTGTGTTATCTCTTTAAAATTATTTATCCTGTGTGGTTTTATATTTATATTAACGTACTTTATCCCTTCCTCTTTTAATTTAGTTTTCTGTTACCTCCCCCATTTGTATCAAAGAGTTTAGTGATCACATCTGTAAATTTTCCATAGAGACAATCACACCTAATGCTCCTTGTCCTAAGGATGAACTATTAGGTAGTTTGAAACTAGTTGCCACCCCTTAATTGTCATTGTTGATATTAAGAAACTGTACATTCCTCATAGAAAATAATATTAATGTTAACAATAAATATACTAACAATTGCTTGTTAAAAACTATATCATCATCATATTTCGCATGACAGCTCAAGGTGGGCCAGAGCCTTCTGTTGAAGATTCCTCCAGTACAATCTATTTCTAGACTTGATCTGCCAGTTCCTCACTCCAATCACTAAAATCTGATTTAACAAAGTTAAGCCATCTTAGTTTTGTCCTTCCTCGTTTCTGACTAATGAAGGGCCTTGCAGCAAAAATCTTTAATGGATTTTTTCAATCATTCTTGCAATATGAGAGGCCCAGTTCATTCTTTTAATTTTAAAACTTTTAATAATTGTTAAAAACTGTATATTGTCTCATTTATATATGTTTATCTATATATGTATAATAATTATTATCATAGATGTTGATCCTCAACCAGAGTTACATGATGAAAGATTTGAAGAAAATGGTGAGCTATTAATTAGTTTAAAACTAGTCTTCACACTATAATTTTTATTGTGGATTATTTAAAAGTTTTGTGTCCCTGTTTTGCATTAATCCACTTGTTTCCTGCATATTACTTTTCTTATTTGGATAACTTTATATTGTGTTATTGTCTCTTTAAAATTATTTATCCTGTGTGGTTTTATATTTATATTAACATTCTTTATCCCTTCCTCTTTTAATTTAGTTTTCTGTTACCTCCCCCATTTATATCAAAGAGTTTGGTGATCACATCTGTAAATTTTCCATAGAAACAATCACGCTTAATGCTCCTTGTCCTAAGGATGAACTATTAGGTAGTTGAAAACTAGTTGCCACCCCCTTAATTGTTATTGTCGATATTAAGAAACTGTACATTCCTGATAGAAAAAAATATTAATGTTAACAATAAATATACTGACAATTGCTTGTTAAAAACTATAACATCATCATATTTGGCACGACAGCCCGAGGTGGTCCAAAGCCTTCTGTTGGAAGATTCCTCCAGTACAATCTATTTCTAGACTTGGTCTGCCAGTTCCTCACTCCAATCACTAAAATCTGATTCAACAAAGTTAAGCCATCTTAGTTTTGTCCTTCCTCGTTTCTGACTAGTAAAGGGCCTTGCAGCAAAATCTTTACTGGATTTTTTTCAACTATTCTAGCAATATGAGAGGCTCAGTTCATTCTTTTAATTTTTGTTGCAGCAGTATAAAATTAATTTGTCTTCATTTTACACAACTACTAACCATGCAGATTCTAAAACTCGTAAAGTAAGATTTGATCTTTAAAGAGAGTTAAAATATACTTTTATTATATACTATGTTACACTTCGTTTTCATATAACTATGCATAAAGTCTACAACGTCCCTTTTCAAACAAAAATTATAACAATGTTTTAAAACCAAAAAAAAAAGAAAAAGGAAAAATGCTAAAGTCATGTTGAGTTGTTATCCTCTTTGCGATTTCATAAAATCATCTGCTGAACTCAGAGTTCCATGGCTGTACGTGACACTTCCACTTTTGAATTTCTCGGATGAGAAACTCAAAATTTATCACGAATTAATTCAAAGATTTAGGCGTTTAATTGCTTTTATTTCACGTCCTACTCTGGTTCTCCTTCACATGCTGCTCCTTCACATGATATGTGCTCTCATTCTTCTGTTTTTCCCTCGAAATTCTAGAAGCTATCATCGAAATCTCAGGAACTTACCTCGAAATAACTCTCCTGAGGTTGAACTGAGCTCAAGTGCATACAGTCTTTGTACAGGACGCAATATTTTACCTGTTTGTGTATTGACTTTAACAAGACGTACGATGCTGTCTTTACCTGGAAAAACTTCAATTATCTTCCCTAAAGGCCAGTGTAACCTTTTAAAGTTCTAGCATTGGACAAGCACTATATCTCCTAGAGAAATAGGGTGGGTTTTTCTAATTTTCTTCATGTTTTGTCTTAGTTGTCCTAAGTACTCTAATCTGAAACGTTTTTTAAGATCTTCTCGAATTTTCAATCGATGCAATTTTCTCTTTTGAAGACTGACAGAATCCAAATGATCAAGATCGGGTACGCCACTTTCCTTCAGTTCATGCAAAAACATGGAAGGTGTCAATGGCTCCAGATCTAGGTCTTCTGATACGTAAGTGATTGGTCTAGAATTTATAACATTTTCGCAATCACATAACACCGCAGTCATTTCTTCGTACTTCAGAGAAGCCCTTCCCAAGACTCTCTTAAGTAGATCTTTCACGAATCCAACGAGGCATTCCCACCAACCACCCCACCAGGGAGAATTTGGAGGAATAAATTTCCGAGGGATTCGTCTTATGTTTCCAAAATTTATCACTTGGTTCCAATCTATCTTCTGCAAAGTACGATTTGATCCGACAAGGTTCTTGCCATTATCCGTGTATAGAATATGTGGTCTTCCTCAGCGGGCAGTGAAGCATCTTAGTGATAATAAAAATTTGTCGGTTGACAAAGAAGTGACGAGCTCAAGGTGAATCGCCCGGTACACAGCACATGTATACAAAACAATCCAAGACTTTGTACCATCCTTTAAGAAAAGAGGACCAGCAAGATCTATACCTGTTACTCAAAAACTGCTTCATCCCGTACTCGGTCTTCCGGTAGAGGTGCAACGTTTGCATCTGCGTGTTTTGCAATAAATCGTTTGTAACGAATACACTGCCGTAGCACTTTTCGGACAGTCCTTCTGCTCCTTAATATCCAATACTTCTCCCTCAAATTTGCTAACAGAGTTTGTATTCCACAATGTAGGAGTTCTGTATGCTTGTACATAATCAGGTTCATGACAACGGGGTGGTTTGAAGGAAGAATTATTGGATTCTTGAAATCTTCGGTATCTTCTCTCATAATCAGTCTTGTCTTCACTCTAATCAAGCCTTTAGAATCCGTAAATGGTTGCAGACTTCTCAAGCGTTCATCGTTAGCAGAAACAAAAGAACTCCTTTGAATAAGGTACAAAATTTTGACTCCAGCTTCTTTCAATTCTTCAGTAATTAGAGCTTCTCTTAAGCAGTTATCATTCCTTTTTTTGCAATTTTTGTAAAATCTGATCATCTAGGCAGTAATACTTATTAATTTTTCATACGACGAAAATCGAACAAGGTAGGATTGAATGTTACTTGATACATTCAATGATGTGACCACTGACTTTTTCTTTTCTGCGTTAACAATGTCTTTGTCTATTGATACATTAGACTTGGGCCAATTTTCTTGAGCTTCTCTTAGCCAAGTAGGTCCATCTTTTAGAAATCAAAGTTTCAACCGTACAACCTCTAGAAGGTAGGTCTGCTGGATTCAGTTTCCCTGCTACATAATTCCATTGATTGGGCTCACTCATTGATCTTATTTCACGTACTCTGTTCATAACAAAAGTTGCCCATTGATCATCATTCTTAATCCAATACAAGGAATTCATAGAATCTGACCAATAAGATATTGAAATAGGTCCAAGAGCAGCATAATCCGACTTAATGGTAAAAGCAAGTCTTGTTCCAATGCAGCAAGCTAATAGTTCCAGTCTTGAAATTGAAATACTTTTTAAGGGAGCTACCTTTGATCTAGCAGCTACTAACTGACAAGATATGCCATTTTTATTTTCAGATCTCAAAAATATACAGGTAGCATATGCTTCTTGACTAGCATCACAAAAAACGTGTAAACTATGTTGAGAGTTGGTATATCCTTGAATCCATCTTGGAATTTCCAACTTCTTTAAATTATGCAACTGTTTTCTCCATTTTTGAAAACTTTTTTCAATTTCTTCAGGCAATTTTTCATCCCAATTTGCTTTCATTTTCCAACATTGCTGCAATAATATTTTGGGAATCAGTGTTACAGGACATACAAATCCTATAGGATCAAATACTTTGTGACATTCTGACAAAATATGTCTCTTTGTTACATTCTCCAGTTCAGGGCTCAGTTCGCCTCTCCAATCGATTTTCAGTGTATCCATTTCTATGTTCCACACAAGTCCTAGAACAGATACATATTGAGGACTGTTCAAAACATTTGTAGGTAAGTCTGCATTATTTAGTGAAGATTGTACCAAGTTATGTTGCCAACCACGCAAATCAAATCTTCCAAGGGCCATGATTTCTTTAGATTCATTTATAAATTCTTCCAATTCAGCTCTGCTTGCAAAGCTGGCCACACAATTATCAACATACAGAGATCTTTTTAACTTCTGTGCTGTTTTTCTGTAGCGATCCGGTACTTTATCTAAATGATATTCCAATGTGGCTCCTAAAAGAAATGGACTTGATTTTACACCAAAAACTACACGACAATGTCTGTAAACCTTGAGATGCTTTGGATCTCCTTCCTCCCACCAAAGAAATCGTAGATAATCTTTATCGTTGTCATTAAGCCGAATTTGGAGAAAAGCCTTCCGGATATCAGAAGTGACACCATACTTTCCAAGATGAAACCTGTTCATAAGGGATGGAATTAGATCTACCAGGTTAGGTCCTTTCTCCAAACAGTCATTCAAAGGACAGTCTTTTAATCTTGCCGATCCATCGAAAACCGGTCTAATTTTTGTAGTTGAATTTTCCTTAATGACTGGTCTATGAGGAAGGTAATGGCATTTTAAATCCTCCAGGTTTGATTCTTCTAATTCTTCAATGATTTCTTCTGTCATCCATTCTTTGAAAATATTTTCATAGTTTTTCAAAATATTGAGATCCTTAATTCTATTCACGGTCGCTTTAAGTCTCTTTTCAGACAGAGGTCTATTAGATGGTAAGTCAGGATGATCTTGCATCCATGGTAATGATACAATGTAACGTCAATCTTCATCTTGTTTTTTCAGAATGCAGAAAAGCTTCTCTTGTTTGTTCTTCAAGTTCAGCTCGTTTTTGTTTCTCAGCAGGATCCAAGATTCCCAGAACATCCAAGTTCCAAAGATCAGATACACTTGCATTGTTTACGTGTAAAGATAAGACTGTTAAATAGCTATCTGTATTTTCGGCTTCAGTACTCAATTTGCCCATTAGAGTTCAGCCAATCAATGTTTCCATAGCAATCAATCCACATGACAAATTCACAATCTTTCCAGTGAAAAGTTTTCCCGCTATATCTGCTCCAATTAGCAAATCAACTGTGGGAGATAAACCTATTATATCAGCATCTTGATCACTTAGAAAAATACCTTTCTCTTTAATTTCCTCTTTCCAACATCCAGTTGTTGTTTGGGGAATGTCTGCACATATCTTCTCTTGATCAAGAACTTCAAAGGTGCAATGATAATTCCTCTGAAAACTGCTGATATAAATTTTGTAAAGAAGATGCTGTTGATAACTTTCAACTCCACCAAAGAGATTATGAATGATGTTTTCATATCTTATGGGTTTATAGTTCATCTTAGCGACAGCTTCTTTACTTGTGTAAGATTTTTGACTACCCGTATCTATCAAAGCTCTTACAGCAAAATCTTTATCCTTTCCTTTCAAAAAAACAAATAAAGTTTGAAGAAAAACTGTTGGAGAACATGTAGGATTCACTAAGGAGCTAAAATGTTCTGTTGTATTGTTGATGGATACATCCTTTTCTTTACTAGGACCACAATTCCCAGTAGCCTTTATATCTGGACACATAACAGGGTAATGTCCCCTTTGGCACTGTAAACATCTAATTTTGTTCCGACACTGTTTTGAGAAATGGCCCATTCTAAAACATTTATAACAACAGCCTCTTTTCTTCAGCTGAGCTATTCGTTCAGTTAATTCTAAGTTTGAGGCAAATTTACAATCTTTGGTTTCATGATTCTTATCACAGAATACACACTTTAATGAAGAAGAATTCTGATTACCTGAAGATAATCCCGCTGCAGTCGGGATGTCTCTTTTCAGTTTGTTAACTTTTGTATTATCCTTAATAGAAAATCCTGTCATGGCAAGAGTTATTCTTTCTTCATTTTCAACTTCAGTCTTCAAAAAATCCATCAAATTATTTAGGCGAGATTCCTTTTTGTGTTTATTCCAACTACTGTTTCCTTTCCATGCTCTCAGAACTTCTTCAGACAAGCATGATTCGACAAGTGGAAATAACATCGCGGCATATTTTTCAGTAGCTACTCCTAGGCTTTCCAAAGCCCTTAATTGGGTTTCAATGCGATCATATAAAGTTGGAAGTTTTACTCGCTGTTCTTTCGAATTCATACTTAACATTAACTTCAAAAGCTCTCTAACATAGAATTCTACTAATAGATCTTCTCTCCCAAAACGTGATTTAAAACAGTTAATTACCTTTCGGTAATTCTCGCTGGTAGGTGGAAAACTTTCTACCACTTCTCGGGCTCTAGTATTTGGCATTGTAGCTTGAATCAAGTATTGAAACTTGTTAGCTTCATCTATATTAGGGTCATTATCAATTTTACTAAATTGACCCCAAAATGTTAGCCAATCTTTAATTTCACCGCCAAATTTTTTTAATTCTAACACAGGCAATTTAAATTTTATTTTTGAAATGCCATCTATGGAATGACTATCAATATTCTCATTAATAGCGTTTGTTTTGGTTTGTATAAGCAGATTCACTTTTATAAATTTTCTTGCATATTCATCTGCTGTCTCTAGTTCGGTTTCCAAATCTTCTTCTTCAAAGTCCTCTTGCCAAAGAGCAAACTAGCTATTTCATCATTTAAAGTTGAGAGTTCATTAAATTTTACACTAAGCAGTTGAAAATTTGTCAAAATGTCAAAATCTTTTGATATTTCAACATCAGGTTTCCTCATAGATTCTTCAATAATATTATATATACGAGTAAACGCAGTTCGTGTAACTTTTTGTTTCCTTTTCAAGGCATCCATTATGATATATAATATATCTTATTCAAAATAGATAAATTTCAATAATAAATAATTTATCTTCAAAAACTACTTGCCTTTTTCTCTTTACATTGTATTCTCAAATCAAATTATACGAGTCCTGTCGCGGACGCCAAAAAAAGTTATGTTGCACCAGTATAAATTTGATTTCTCTTCATTTTACACAACTACTAACCATGTAGATTCTAAAACTCGTAAAGTAAGATTTGATCTTTAAAGAGAGTTAAAATATACTTTTATTATATACTACGTTACACTTCGTTTTCATATAACTATGCATAAAGTCTACAACGTCCCTTTTCAAACAAAAATTATAACAATGTTTTAAAACCAAAAAAAAGGAAAAATGCTAAAGTCATGTTGAGTTGTTTTCCTCTTTGCGATTTCATAAAATCATCTGCTGAACTCAGAGTTCCATGGCTGTACGTGACAATTTTAAAACTTTTAATAATTGTTAAAAACTGTATATTGACTCATTTATATATGTTTATCTATATATGTATAATAATTATTATCATAGATGTTCATCCACAACCAGAGTTACATGACGAAAGATTTGAAGAAAATAGTGAGCTATTAATTAGTTTGAAACTAGTCTTCACACTATAATTTTTGTTGTGGATTATTTAAAAGTTTTGTGTCCCTGTTTTGCATAAATCCACTCGTTTCCTGCATATTACTTTTCTTATTTGGATAGCTTTATATTTTTTATTGTCTCTTTAAAATTATTTATCCTGTGTGGTTTTATATTTATATTAACATTCTTTATCCCTTCCTCTTTTAATTTAGTTTTCTGTTACCTCCCCCATTTATATCAAAGATTTCGATGATCACATCTGTAAATTTTCCATAGAGAGAATCACCCCTAATGCTCCTTGTCCTAAGGATGAACTATTAGGTAGTTCGAAACTAGTTGCCACTCCTTAATTTTTATTGTTGATATTAAGAAACTGTGCATTCCTGATAGAAAAAATATTAATGTTAACAATAAATATACTGACAATTATTTGTTAAAAACTATATCATCATTATATTTGGCACGACAGCCCAAGGTGAGCCAGAGCCTTCTCTTGAAGATTCCTCCAGTACAATGTATTTCTCGTCCTGGTCTGCCAGTTCCTCACTCTAATCACTAAAATCTGATTCAACAAAGTTAAGCCATTTTAGCTTTGTCCTTCCTCGTTTCTGACTAGTAAAGGGCCTTGTAGCAAAAATATTTACTGGATTTTTTTCAACCATTCTAGCAATATGAGAGACTCAGTTCATTCTTTTAATTTTAAAACTTTTAATAATTGTTAAAAACTGTATATTGTCTCATTTATATATGTTTATCTATATATGTATAATAATTATTATCATAGATGTTGATCCTCAACCAGAGTTACATGATGAAAGATTTGAAGAAAATGGTGAGCTATTAATTAGTTTGAAACTAGTCTTCACACTATAATTTTTATCGTGGATTATTTAAAAGTTTTGTGTCCCTGTTTTGTATAAATCCACTCGTTTCCTGCATATTACTTTTCTTATTTGGATATCTTTATATTGTGTTATTGTCTCTTTAAAATTATTTATTCTGTGTGGTTTTATATTTATATTAACGTACTTTATCCCTTCCTCTTTTAATTTAGTTTTCTGTTACCTCCCCCATTTGTATCAAAGAGTTTGGTGATAACATCTGCAAATTTTCTATAGAGACAATCACACCTAATGCTCCTTGTCCTAAGGATGAACTATTAGGTAGTTCGAAAGTAGTTGCCACCCCTTAATTGTCATTGTTGATATTAAGAAACTGTACTTTCCTGATAGAAAAAATATTAATGTTAACAATAAAAATACTGACAATTGCTTGTTAAAAACTATATCATCATCATATTTCGCACGACAGCCCAAGGTGGGCCAGAGCCTTCTGTTGAAGATTCCTCCAGTACAATCTATTTCTAGACTTGGTCTGCCAGTTCCTCACTCCAATCACTAAAATCTGATTCAACAAAGTTAAGCCATCTTAGTTTTGTCCTTCCTCGTTTCTGACTAGTGAAGGGCCTTGCAGCAAAAACCTTTACTGTATTTTTTTCAACCATTCTTGCAATATGAGAGGCCCAGTTCATTCTTTTAATTTTAAAACTTTTAATAATTGTTAAAAACTGTATATTGTCTCATTTATATATGTTTATCTATATATGTATAATAATTATTATCATAGATGTTGATCCACAACCAGAGTTACATGATGAAAGATTTGAAGAAAATGGTGAGCTATTAATTAGTTTGAAACTAGTCTTCACACTATAATTTTTATTGTGGATTATTTAAAAGTTTTGTGTCCCTGTTTTGCATAAATCCACTCGTTTCCTGCATATTACTTTTGTTATTTGGATATCTTTATATTTTTTATTGTCTCTTTAAAATTATTTATCCTGTGTGGTTTTATATTTATATTAACATTCTATATCCCTTCCTCTTTTAATTTAGTTTTCTGTTACCTCCCCCAATTATATCGAAGATTTCGATGATCACATCTGTAAATTTTCCATAGAGAGAATCACACCTAATGCTCCTTGTCCTAAGGATGAACTATTAGGTAGTTCGAAACTAGTTGCCACCCCTTAATTTTTATTGTTGATATTAAGAAACTGTGCATTCATGATAGAAAAAAATATTAATGTTAACAATAAATATACTGAAAATTTCTTGTTAAAAACTATATCATCATCATATTTCGCACGACAGCCCAAGGTGGGCCAGAGCCTTCTGTTGAAGATTCCTCCAGTACAATGTATTTCTCGTCCTGGTCTGCCAGTTCCTCACTCCAATCACTAAAATCTGATTCAACAAAGTTAAGCCATTTTAGCTTTGTCCTTCCTCATTTCTGACTAGTAAAGGGCCTTGTAGCAAAAATATTTACTGGATTTTTTTCAACCATTCTAGCAATATGAGAGACTCAGTTCATTCTTTTAATTTTAAAACTTTTAATAATTGTTAAAAACTGTATATTGTCTCATTTATATATGTTTATCTATATATGTATAATAATTATTATCATAGATATTGATCCACAACCAGATTTGCATGATGAAAGATTTGAAGAAAATGGTGAGCTATTAATTTGTTTGAAACTAATCTTCACACTATAATTTTTATTGTGGATTATTTAAAAGTTTTGTGTTCTTGTTTTGCATAAATCCACTCGTTTCCTGCATATTACTTTTCTTATTTGGATAACTTTATATTGTGTTTTTGTCTCTTAAAAATTATTTATCCTGTGTGGTTTTATATTTATATTAACATTCTTTATCCCTTCCTCTTTTAATTTAGTTTTCTGTTATCTCTCCCATTTGTATCAAAGAGTTTGGTGATCACATCTGTAAATTTTCCATAGAGACAATCACGCGTAATGCTCCTTGTCCTAAGGATGAACTATTAGGTAGTTCGAAACTAGTTGCCACCCCTTAATTTTTATTGTTGATATTTAGAAACTGTGCATTCCTGATAGAAAAAAATATTAATATTAACAATAAATATACTGACAATTGCTTGTTAAAAACTATCATCATCATATTTGGCACGACAGCCCAAGGTGGGCCAGAGCCTTCTGTTGAAGATTCCTCCAGTACATTCTATTTCTAGACTTGATCTGCCAGTTCCTCACTCCAATCACTAAAATCTGATTCAACAAAGTTAAGCCATCTTAGTTTTGTCCTTCCTCGTTTCTGACTAGTGAAGGGCCTTGCAGCAAAAACCTTTACTGGATTTTTTCAACCATTCTTGCAATATGAGAGGCCCAGTTCATTCTTTTAATTTTAAAACTTTTAATAATTGTTAAAAACTGTATATTGTCTCATTTATATATGTTTATCTATATATGTATAATAATTATTTTCATAGATGTTGATCCACAACCAGAGTTACATGATGAAAGATTTGAAGAAAATGGTAATCTATTAATTAGTTTGAAACTAGTCTTCACACTATAATTTTTTCTGTGGATTATTTAAAAGTTTTGTGTCCCTGTTGTGCATAAATCCACTCATTTCCTACATATTACTTTTCTTATTTGGATGTCTTTATATTGTGTTATTGTCTCTTTAAATTATTTATCCTGTGTGGTTTTATATTTATATTAGCATTCTTTATCCCTTCCTCTTTTAATTTAGTTTTTCTGTTACCTCCCCCATTTATATCAAAGAGTTTGGTGATCACATCTGTAAATTTTCCATAGAAACAATCACGCTTAATGCTCCTTGTCCTAAGGATGAACTATTAGGTAGTTCGAAACTAGTTGCCACCCCTTAATTTATATTGTTGATATTAAGAAACTGTTCATTCCTGATAGAAAAAAATATTAATGTTAACAATAAATATACTGACAATTGCTTGTTAAAAACTATATCATCATGATATTTGGCACGACAGCCCAAGGTGGGCCAGGACCTTCTGTTGGAGATTGCTCCAGGACAATCTATTTCTATACTTGGTCTGCCAGTTCCTCACTCCAATCACTAAAATCTGATTCAACAAAGTTAAGCCATCTTAGTTTTGTCCTTCCTCATTTCTGACTAGTAAAGGGCCTCGCAGCAAAAATCTTTACTGGATTTTTTTTTCAACCATTCAGCAATATGAGAGGCCCAGTACATTCTTTTAATTTTAAAACTTTTAATAATTGTTAAAAACTGTATATTGTCTCACTTATATATGTTTATCTATATATGTATAATAATTATTATCATATATGTTGATCTACAATCAGAGTTACACGATGAAAGATTTGAAGAAAATGGGGTTGAAGAGCATTTTGAAAATATTGAGTTGCCACTCATTGAAACTTTGAAATACCAGGTAACTTACTTTCTGAAACAGTAAATTTTAGACATAGTTTTTTATTTTATTTATTTATTTATTTATTTTTATGATCAAGTCATTTAAGAGTATTTTATTTACTGTACCTATTGAATATACGTTTAAATTTGACACTTTTGTTATGATTTGTTAGATATTTTATATCTATCTTACTTTCATATAACAAGTGCATTATGATTTTGTAGAACTAATCAAAAAATGTGTAACTAATCCAAAAATCCCATGCCCGAAAGTATACTGTAAGTAATGACTGACGACTAGATGTGCGATGGCTTACAAACTTCAACAATTAAATTACATTTCTTGCATAATTCAAAACAACAAAGTTCAAAAGTCTCTTAGCTTAATACACGAGAAAAACTCATCTCAGGCTGTCCATAATTAAAGTCCCACTTTCAAAAGGCTGCAAAAAAAGAACCACTGGTCAGAATGACTTCAAATTTGAACTGAATATACTGGAAGAAGGGGGAAACGATTTGGCATAATTAAAAAAAAAAAAAGAGTTCCAAAATGTTACAGCGCCATCTATTGATACATTTTGGAACTTTTTTTTTATCATGCCAAATCATTTTCCTCTTCTTCCAGTATATTCAGTTCAAATTTGAAGTGATTTTGACCAGTGGTTCTTTTTTTGCAGCCTTTTGAAAGTGGGACCTTAATTATGGACATCCTGTATATACAATTACTACAATTTATAGCATCACAATTGATATGTAAAATACAAAATTTACTTTCAAATATAAACAACAAACCAGATTTATAAACTCAACTTTAAATCTGAAAATAGCACCTTTACAAACAATATAAGCATAACCATTAAGCACATAAAACATGTTAAAAAATGTAAACAGCCCAAAATGTAAGCAATTTAAACAAAGCCAATAAACTAATTGTATAAGCTCATATACAACCTATAACTGCATTACACATTTGTATGCAATTATAAATAACTTTGCTAACAATTATACATAGCAAAACTCTTTCAAATAACTATTATTTCCATGAACATTAAAACAAACACATTAAACTTGACACTATGACATTAACCTATGGAGAAATTCTAAAGTAAATCTGACCCGTCCGAAGGGCCAGGAGGCAGGCTCAGGCCCGAGAACAAAAACCAAATTACTAATGGTAAGACAAACCTACTTAATAGTAAATATTTTACGTAGTTATAAATAATAAATATAGGCCAAGTTTCATTATTCCTACATTTCATTTTGTAGAACTAAATGTTTTCATTATGTATTCTCTTGTAAATGTCATTCAGATTCATTTTATGATATGTCATTACAGTGGTGGCAAAAAGTCCTGAACACACTCGTTTGCCTAATTTTTGTGTTTGGCTTAATTTTTCGTTATGAAATTATCGTACTATTTTAACTATTGTTATTGATTCTAATGTATTTATTCATGCTGATTTCAAATCTGTTTGTAGAATTCATGTAAAGTAAATAGTTTTATTGATATTTCAAAAAAACCATGATGAAACAAGCTTAAGGTCACTGTAATAATGAGTGACTGTTTTTTCAACCAATGAAATGCTCTGTTATTCCAAACAATCAGAGAGCAGTAGTGATGAAGGGTTGAAAGCAGAATGTGCAGCATGTTTTAATGTATTGAAAGCAGTTGTGTGTTGCAATTTGAAGTGCTTGTGTGGAAAATATTGGAATTATGGGCAAATTTTCATTTCTGCCTGATGATAAATGGAACAAAATAATACTTTTGAAGGAAGAAGGTTATTCTATGTGCTAAATTGCTGCAAATGTACCATGTGTCTTTCTACTGTCATAAGAACGTTGAAAAGATATTCTGAAACACATTTTATTGGGACAGGGAGCAATCTGGACAACCAAAGCAAAACAACTTTACGTGAAGACAGGGTATTGCACAGGATTTCACTTTCAAACAGAAAGCTTAATTCAACAAATTTTGAAACAATGGACTTTGACATCGAATGTGAATATTTGCCCAAAAACTGTGAGAGGAAAACTGCTGGAATTGTTATATATATATATATACATATAATTATATATATATAATTGGATTACGAGGCTGCAAAGCTCGCCCAAAACCATAACTGACCGACTTTCAACTCAAGAGGAGATTGGCATTGGCAAGAGATCATTTATTATGGACTATGGACTATTAAAGACTGGGAAAAGGTAATATTTAGTGATGAAAGTCAGTTTTGTATTTCTGGTAACCAGTGTAGTGTCTATGTGAGACGACACACTCATGAGGAATTCAGCCCTCAGTATCTGAAACCCACAATAAACACTATCAATGATAAAAAAGGCCCCAAACGTATTGGAATAATGTCTTATTTGTCGATGAAAGCAAGTTTAACATTTTTGGTTCCGATGGGCGTATAATTGTATGGAGATGAAAAAATGAGGAACTTAATCACAAGAACTTAGTAGGAACAGTTAAGCATGGCGGTGGAGGTGTCCTTGTGTGAGGGTGCATGTCAGCATCAGGACTAGGTAATTTGGTATTTATTGATGGCATAATGAATCATGCTGTTTATATAAATATTTTAAGAGACAATTTAAAATTATCAGCCCAAAATTTGGGTATTGGAAACAACTTTGATTTTTATCAAGATAACGATCCTAAGCTCATGGCTCTCAAAATTCGCCTCTGGTGTCTCTATAATTGTCCACAAGTTTTGAAGCACCACCTCAATCGTCAGATTTAAACCCAATAGAACATATTTGGAGAGAATTGGAGGTTCGAGTATGAAAAGCGAACTAAAAACAATTATGATGGAAGAATGGATGAACATTGATGCAGAAATTACAAAAGAACTACTGCAGTCTATTCCCAGACGTTTGAAAGCTGTTGTGGATGCTAAAGGATATCCTACTAAAGATTAATTTAATCAAAAATTAGAATATTTACTAATATGTAGAGGTTTTTTACAAGTGTACGATGACTTTTGTGAGATAAAGATTTTGTTACTTTGGATTATTGGTTTCTTAAAAATAAAGTTTTACTATGTTTTTAAAATATTTTATGTAGTTTTGTTAATAGATTATAGATCTTATTATTAAATACCCATTCTGAAATATTCATTTTAATTAATGGATAGACCCCTATTTCATTGAAAATCGTAAATGTACTAACACTTTTGGGAGCCACTATATATATCGCACCCCGGCAAGAAAAGTGACACAACTCAAAAATGGAGCATTTGAGAAAAATCAACTTAAAAGAATTTGATACAGCTTGAACTAGCATTACAATAAAGCTGATACAACTACCCTCAGGTGGACAAATTGTGAGATAGAGATGTGTCGCTTTTCGGGCACAATGGGGCACTTCATACATATTTTTCAAAGACATAACCTCAAAATTGCCATTTTTTTTAACTTGTGTCACATTTCTTGCCGGGGTGTGATTTATATATATATTTATATATATATATATATATTTATATATATATATATTTATATATATATATATATATATATATTTATATATATATATATATATATTTATATATATATATATTTATATATATATATATTTATATATTTATATATATATATATATATATATATATATATATATATATGTGTGTGTGTGTGTGTGTGTAGACTTTCCTGTCTACGTGGCGGCGTCTAGGGGGTGTATAAGAAGAACACTCTTGAGTCATAAATCAACTATACTTCCTTAAACTTAACAATAAGCGTTTATTAATGTAGACAGCAATTACAATATGGAGAGCCTACTTTTATAGTCTCCGGTGCAATATTACAATAATTACGGGAGCACAACGCTTCGCTTCCCTTCAATATACCAAAACGCAGGCCTTGACTCGCCCCGTTGGAAAATATAACCCTTGTGCCCACGCACGGAACAGCAAAACACACAACTTCCCTCAACGGGGTCTCTCTCCCTTCTCTGCTAAAATCCTGCACCCTCTCGCATGGGGGCACAAGAAAACACCGCTCTGTTGAGCGGCTTTAAGAGTCGGGTCATTCAACCCTCTCTCTCGACCGTTCCCTCAAGGAATGACGTAGAGAAGCGATAAGGATTTGTTGCACTCTGTGCTACACCTAGCAACAGTGCACATAACTATGGCCAGAGAATTTGCATAAATCCTACATATATATACATATATATATGAAGCTCTGCAAATAAAGTTGTTGTTTTTGTTGATAAGCCCCCTAGACTAGAAAATACTAGACTAGGTCCATGAGCTTCTGTCGTGTGAGCAAATGGGAGGCAGCAGTATCCTGATCTTCTGCAAGCAAGCTGACGGGGGTGCCTTAACAGTCCCTAATGTTGGAAGGATTCTCAGGGATAGCAGAACAGGAATAAGGGGTAAAGACCTTAGTAGAGTTCTCGAAGTACTTACTTTTTGTATGGCCAACTCCGAAGACAAGCCTTGGCAGACTGTATTGGTCTCGGACCTTTGCAGACCAAGGCCATACCAGGGTGCAAATAAAGTTTTTAAAGTTATAAATATAAGTCCATAGTTGGTACAAAATATAGTTGAAAATTCAGTGTAAAAATTTATTAATTAGCCACTCTTTCAACTCGTAGCCATCTTGAATTATCCCCATAATACAACATATGCATCTAATCTGCTCAAAATCTCCCACTTGTCTGACTCAAATTATTCATTGCAAATGTTGATCATCCCTCACATTCTAGCCTAACTGCTAATGACAGTAGTCTTTTCTTTAGAATGTAATTTTTTACTGATTTTTTAAACTGTTTATGGAGCATTTTATGTTCATTGAATTTACATTCTTTTCTCTCTTTTCTTTTCTGGAATAGACTGTCATTGTGTATTGGAAATTATTAGAATAACTGCAGATACATGCAAACAAAACTACATGTGTCTGAATAGAAGTTTCAGTGAAGGTTGAACGAAATTTTGCAAATTCTGATCTTAAGAGGCCAAATTTTAATGACCTCTTAGTTGTAAAATATTTAATAATGTAATAATATAGGATATGATGCTTTGTTATTTTACTCTCTTTTTTTTTCTTTAAGGTAATGCCTAGTGATTCAGACAAGGAAGAAGACAAGTTAATTTCTTACAGTTTTGTAAAATTTCATGGGACAAATGTTTGCAAAGGACTAGATAAGTTAGTTGAACATGGAATTGCTGATGCTCCTCTTCCAGATTATTTATATAAGCTGCCAAGATCTGGGAAGACGCAGTTTAGGTTAATGATATGATGATGTGTAGATTTATTTTTTAACTTGAGACGTGATATTCATCCTTTAACAGTAGCTAAATCTTTTAAAATTTCCTTTTTAGACAATCTTTAAAATACATATACCTTTTATGCTGCATGA
Source organism: Dolomedes plantarius (assembly GCA_907164885.2). NCBI lineage: Eukaryota > Metazoa > Arthropoda > Arachnida > Araneae > Dolomedidae > Dolomedes > Dolomedes plantarius. Next base: position 68,993,080 of record OU015491.1, read on the forward strand.
CATCATTTGCAGGAGATACTGATTTTATAAATTTTGGTAGTTAATTTTATATTTTTATATTATCTGGTAGTTTGTATCCCATTTGAAGTATAATTTCTAGACAGACACATACACACATATATGTATGTATGTATGTATGTGTGTGTGTGTGTAAGTAAGTAAATTTTATAGAACTTGCGTTTCTATATTTGTAAGAAAAAATATGTTAGTTCTTATAATTTAAAGCTAGTTTTAATAATAAACTATCTGACTCATTAAGAATTTCCCTTTTCAAGCTCATTTTATGTAATAATTTTAATTTGTGTAGCATGAAACATACATATATTGCCAAAATTTATTGAAAATACTGGTTTTATTTCTACCTAGTAATACTAGTAAAAGGATATAATCTTTGCATGCATAATTTGCATTGCCACTGTATCCCCCTGCAAAAATACTGATAATACATAAAAATAATTAATTTATATATATATATATATAATGAAAATAGGGATATTCTCACACAGTTTATTTGGGTAATATATAACTTTAAAGTAAATATATATTCTACGTTTCTTAATTTTGAATTAGTGTGCCATTTTTGTATTTAATCAAGTAGAAAGGTAATACAGGAAACATTCTTTTAAATGAATTAGTAAATAATTTCTTATTTAACTCTTAAAGGGGTAATAATTAAAAGAAAACCCTCTATAAGTCAAGTGTTTTGTAAATGCATGTAATTCATGTGTAGATTTATTTTTTAACTTGAGACTTGTGACATTAATTCTTTAACAGTGGCTAAATCTTTTAAAATTTCCTTTTTAGATAATTTTTAAAATGCATATACCTTTTATGCTGCATGACATCATTTGCAGGAGATACTGATTTTATAAATTTTGGTAGTTAATTTTATATTTTTATATTATCTGGTAGTTTGTATCCCATTTGAAGTATAATTTCTAGCCCCCCCCCATATATATATATATATATATATATATATATATATATATATATATATATATATATGTGTGTGTGTGTGTGTGTGTGTGTGTGTAAGTAAATTTTATAGAACTCACGTTTCTATATTTGTAAGAAAAATATGTTAGTTCTTATAATTTAAAGCTAGTTTTAATAATAAACTATCTGACTCAATAAGAATTTCCCTTTTCAAACTCATTTTATGTGCTAATTTTAATTTGTGTAGCATGAAACATACATATATTACCAAAATTTATTGAAAATACTGGTTTTATTTCTACCTAGTAATACTAGCAAAAAGATATAACCTTTGCATGCATAATTTGCATTGCCACTGTATCCCCCTGTAGAAATACTGATAATACATAAAAAAATAATTAATATATATATATATGTGTATAAAATAATGAAAATAGGGGTATTCACACAGTTTATTTGGGTAATATATAACTTTAAAGTAAATATATATTCTATGTTTCTTAATTTTCAATTAGTGTGCCATTTTTGTATTTAATCAAGTAGAAAGGTAATACAGGAAACATTCTTTTAAATGAATTTGTAAATAATTTCTTATTTAACTCTTAAAGGGGTATTAATTAAAAGAAAACCCTCTATAGTGCCGTTTACATGTGCCAAAAACCCGGGTAAAAGCAGGGTCGTTTCTTACTTTTTCCCTACGATAGGGGAAAATGCAGGGTGGATTTTCGACCCTGCTTCGACCCAGGATAAAACCCGCTAATTACCCATGATGCATTTCGAAGCTGGGAGTAAATAACATGGCGGATTTGAACTTGTGTGAATCCATGAAAATGCAGCTAAATGATCGATGGAAGGATCTGGAACCCCTTAACGATCGCATAATTTTCAAGAAAACAGTAGAAAAGTGCCTATTTTTTTCCGAAGGATTTCATTTATTTCTTGATCTGAACCATCCCCAATTACATTATAAATAGAATGGTACTGCCATCTGGTATGTAAAATAAGAAATAAAATTTCATTTCAATAAAATTTCAGTAACATTTTCATTTAAAGTGTTATGGTAAAATTAATAAATTTAATAAGTATAATCAATAATTAAACGTAACTTTAAAATTTATTTATAAATTAATTATTTTAGAATTCACAGATAAAAATTTATTTATATCTATTTATGATTTTTTTATTTATACATGACTAAAGATTACTGAAACAAAATTGAAATCAAAATTACATTTTGATTTTATAAAAGGATTTATTAAAACAATAAGTATCTTACAATTAATCTTATAATTTTAAAAAAATGCACCTATCGATTGGAAAATTTTCTTTCCAGTCTTTATTACTTCAGGAATTTAAAATAATTTCTTCCCACTAAACAGAGCTTCGTAATTTTGCCCACATTCTTTGTTGTGGAAAAACTAAATTTAGCGATGAAGCCATAGATCGTACGATTATATCTAATATCCGCATCAATCTTCTAGTTCTTATATTCCTTTTTTCCTATCTATTTTCTAAATTTATTTTTAAAAACAACAGTAAACAATCGTAAACGTTCTATAATTATCAACAGCGACTGACATATGCTGCATTTAAATAACAAATAGACGCAGACGTAATTGTGTTTTAGAAGAGGAGTGCATTGGTCGTGTCGACTTTATCTCCTGTAAGCAAGATATATGTAATCAAGGTGGGAGTGCTCAGTAGTTAAAATTTTAAGTAATGAATTAAAATATTAAGGTAAGAATAACGCGGGTAAAAGAAAAAAAATTAATAGTAAAGTTAAATTAAAACAAAAAAGTTAATTTTAACAGAAAAAATATAGACTTACAAGTTAAGAAAATTTAGAAGAAAAATTAGATAAGACTAATAATCCACGGAAAACAAAAAAGTAATAATATTAAGAGGCCCAGAAAAGCAGATATCATAAGAATACAAAAAATATTTTTGTAAGTTTTTCAATCTTTTTGGATTTTTAAAGTTTTATGATTTTTTTGTTGTTGTTATTTTTAAAATTTAAGAATACGAGGTCAAAAGAACAGCAATTGGGGAAAAAAAGGCCTTCCCCAGGACCATACACTTCGTAACGAGATAAATGCGGAGTTCGAAGATGGAAAGCTAAAAATAGCAATACAGTGAATTTGGAAAAGTATGACACCGGCTGGGATCGAACCCATAACGTGATTTACAAGGAATGATGGTGTATGAGGATCACTTCCGCCGAATCATGTGACGGCCTTTACTTCCGGTAAGACGGGTAAAAGCAGGGTGAAAATGTGGTCCCATGTAAACGGGCTTCGAAGGTTTTCCCTATTAGCGGGTAAATCCCGGGTATTATTGTTGTCTATGTAAACGCAGCTTAGTGTTTTAAAAGGCAAGTGTTTTGTAAATGCATGTAATTCATTATGTGTTGCAAATTAATTTAGTATTTATTCTTTTTTCATAAACCTGAGTCGGTATTTTATTTTCCTTTTGCTGAAAAGATTAATTATCTCTTCCTTTCACATGTATATTATTGCTTCATTGTTATATTTCATAAGTACACTTTCAAGGTTTCAGTTTGTATTCTATGGATGTTATCAGTGAAGATGTTTTAAAACTATTCACCTTACATATTGGTAAAATTCTTTTTAGATACAAGTGACTCGGCTTCTTGCCTAACAATTTATTTTAGTTATGTTGATATTAATTCTTTTAAAATATTTTTTTATTGTTTTTAAGTACTTTTAAGTAACTCTACACTTAAAATGAGTCTGTAAAATTGTAAATAGATATAAATTTGAACAAAATTTTCACAACAGTTATAATAATTTTTTGTTGTTGTTGTTGTTATTTGTATTGTTAGATTAGATAATAGAATTCACAACTTGACTGGTTGTTTTTCTTTGACTTTTCATAGAATTTGTTCTTTGTTAAAAATGAAACAAATATTAATAAAAGCCAGAGAAATCAAATTTGTTGGCAGTTAATAAACTGGCTGTCATTTCTTATTTGTAGTTATTTGCTGATAGATTTATTTGTTATTACATACAGTGATATCAGATTTTTAAGAAAGAGAACATTAAAATCTCCAATAAAGTGCTATATTGTAGTGCACTGTAAAAATATTCATCTAAGTATTGTATATTTTCTTTCTTTTTTTATATTCCTCATTCTAAAATAAATTGTTTTGACTACATCTATCCTTTACTGTACGTGTTATATATACATTTCAACGGATCTGTGATTCTATGATAATCAAGTATTAATAACTTGAGTGAGTAATACTTTTAAACTGTTTAACATGGACAATTGTTTGCTGATTAATACAGCATTTATTATTATAAGTAATAGGACTGGACTATCATTTATTACTGTAAATTTTACTTGTCATCGCATGTCATTATTAGGGATTTTGACCCGGGTTTCCTCGAACCCGAAAACCCAGGTTTTTCAAAGATTTTACGAACCCAAAACCCGGGGAATTTTTAATGTAAATCCGGGAATCAGTTATTTATCTAATACAGTAGAATACCAATTATATTTCTTAATTTGGAACCAGGACTGAATTTAACAAGTCGGACTCGGTACGGCTCTCAAACAAATGAATAATAATTACAAGATAAAAATAACTTTTTTTATACCATGTTTTTAAATTTTCCGTTGAATCATATAAACTTGACAATTCTATGTATTAATAAATACTTTTTAAAAATTTTTTTGATGAATTATCCCATTAACTTGAAAGAAAATGATCAAATGTGTAATAAAGAGGTATCAAATGCGTAATCAATCGTTTAGTTTGGGAATTGGAAGTTAACTTGCATTTAACTTTTCGTTCCCGTCCCGACCGATAGATGACTGCACTATTCTACAAAACAAAATTAACCGAAAAAGAATTCAATTCTGCTTAAAGATGGCTAAAAGTATTAAAAGAATGCATTGTCATCGTGTTCTGGGGTATTCCAAAAGTTTCAAATGTCTAGCTAGTTGGGAAGTTAGTTAAAAATCAATTGCAAGATTTGTACTGGACAAACACACACACAAACAAACAAGCAAGAAAGCGAGTTAATAAAAACATGGTAAAAAATACAATGAGACGAAGTGAGATGGAGATGTGGTAGGATGAAGGATGTATATTGGCGGCGGCGGCGGCGTACGCCATAGCTCTATTTTACTCAAGTTTATGAGCTGGGGATTCCCAGCAGCATGTGCGTTATGCCGTGTGAATTGTGCAATACTTCAACTACACGACCATGCCTGCTTTCTGTGGTTTGTGTTTGTGTGTGTTTAGTCTAGTTATATCTCTTGTTGTGTTGCATTCTAGTTGCTTTCTATTGCGTAGCAAAACAATATAATTTTTGCAGTTATTATTCTTTTATTAGGTATGTGTTTATTTGTTTAAAAATAACTTTTTAATGTGGATATACACCACCGTATAATTAAGTGCATGTTTGCACACTTTTCTAATGCTGTGTAGCTTAGCTGTGTTAATTACAAACTTTAATTACTCAAGTTTATTACAGTTTACAATCCCTAAAGTGAATATTTTTGAGGATGTAAGATCGAAGCACAAATCTGGTGTATGGAAACATTTTCCGTTTAACAAATCGCAAGAAACAGCAAAATGCAATATTTGTTCATCAATCCTGAAGCCTTCGGGTTCAAGTACAAAAAGTTTGATAAGCCACATGAAGACAAAACATCAAATTAAATTATTAACATGTTCTAAATTTGGTGGTGATGACGAATCCAAATTCATATCTCGAAAAACTGATGACTATTTCACAAAAAATGTAGAATCTGTTGAAGAGGTTATAGCAAAATTAGTTGCTGTAGATGGTATGACATTTCATCAGCTTGCCAATAGTTCATTGATAAGACAAGCTTTTAAAGCATCTAGTGTGCTCCTTCCTAGTAGTCCTAGCCAAAAAAAATTTTTATTTATGAAACATTTTCAATTTGTGCAGAGCAAAATCATTAAAATAATCAGAGAAATCAAAGAGGACAATGGTCGGTTTTCAATTAATTTCGATGAAACCACATCAATACGAAACCGTAGATTTATTAACCTGAATATACACTGTTCCACCGGCTTCCAATCTCTTGGTCTAATTAGAGTTATGGGAGGCGTAAATTTAGAAAGAGTAATTCAGATTGTAAAAGAAAGGCTCAGCGAATATGATATTTCATTGAATAATGGTGTGGTAGCTTCAATCACTGATGGTGCAAGCTTAATGTTGAAGTATGACCGTTATACTAGCCCATTCCATATTGTTTGCATGGCACATGCTATTCATATGGTAGTCTGTGATGTTCTGTATAAAATTTGAGAAATTAGATCAGATGAACGGACTGACCAAGAAAATGAGCAAATTGAAGAATGTGACTCTGGCTATGAAGATGAAAATGAGGATTCTGTTGAAGAACCCACCGAGTACAAGGACAATCAAACAATATTTATTGCTGAGCTTCAGAAGATTGTTGTAAAAGTCAGGAAAATGGTCAAAATGTTCCGAAAGTTCCCTGTTCGTAATCATATAAATCTGCAACCACAGACTTTGGAAATCTTTGGTAAAGAGATGAATCTTTTGCTGGACTGTAAAATCCGATGGAATTCTCTTTTAAAAATGCTGCAACATTTTTATGGGATGAAGAAAGAAGTTGAAATTGCAGTGCTTCAACTGGATTATCACTTTGATCTTAATAATCAGGAATTAGACAAAATTAAAGAATTATGTGATGCGCTTACTCTCCTTGAAGTCGCAGTGCAATATTTATGTAAAGACAGTGGCACACCCAGGATTTTTTCTTAGGGGGGGGGGAGATGAACGGATAAAAATATTTATAATGCAATTTCTATTTCTTTAGAGGAGGCCAGGGCCCCTTTGCCTGCCCCCCTCCCCTTGGGTGCACTGCTGTGTAAAGAAGATGCGATTTTACTCTCTCTGAAAAAGTATTAGAATTTACAGTGAATAAGCTAAGAAACCTAAACACTCCTATCGTGAATGTTCTACTTCAAAAATTTGAAATTCGATTCAAAGAGCGTCGAAACCTAGAGCTGGCTCATCTCATTAAATTTTTGAAAAATCCCGATTTCGTCAATGAATCATATGATGAGTTTGGTAGTAAAATTTTTAAAACAAATTATTTGATCTGGCAACAACCTCAATAAAATGATTATTCAACGTAAATGATAATGGCTCAGAGTCTGAACCAGAAGTAGCAGTTCAAGTGGGAGTTAAAGATGGAATTGAAGATGATGCTACGAGTATTGGTGCTTGTACTAAACAAATGTCCCTATCTGATGAGCTTAGTATGTTCCTGCAGGAGAATGATAAGGAAAATCATGAAAAATCAAAATCTGGTGCATATATCATAAGAAAAGAAATTGAGTTGTTTCGGGCACCAAAAAGCTGACCTGAAACACTAGATAAACTTTTCAGGTCTTTAACAACAATTCGACCAACTTTGGTGGAAGCAGAACAAGCATTTTCTGTAATGGGTCTCTTTGCTAATAAACTCTGAAGCCGACTCATTGATGATACGTTGAGTGCAATGATGGTTGTAAGGCAGTTTTATAAAAAATGAGATATTTGTACCACTTTTATTTATGTTATACATGTAGTGATTGAGCCTACATCGGTCTGTACTACCTGCATATTCCACCAGATGACACTATTATCCATTTGTGCCGCTTCAGCTCAACTAAAGAAGATACCTGGCAACCCCAGTCAGTCAGCGGATGGACGGCGATTAGCTATGATGTGTTTGTTTGATGGCTGTAGACGACTGCTCCTTCATTAGCCTATAATGTTATTAATTAACGATGCTTCTTTGTTAATAAGTTTTCATTAAATGTTAGTATAAATTATAATAGTAGTTATTTTAAATCACCGCACTGTTATCCTGACCCACATACATATATGTATATGTTAATTAACATTAAATTTATTTACTGTTATTTTTTATATTTGAAATTCTGAAATAAATTAAATGCTTCTAATAAACTATTTATTATTTTAGTTCTTTGTTATTGACCCCCTGGAACCAACCAAGTAAACCCGGGTTTTAAATTAAAAAACCCTGTCAAACCCGAAACCCGGGTTTTAAAAAAATTGCTCAAAATTGAAAACCCCAGCCATTATACAAGAGAGAATTGTTTTAAAAATATTTTTTAAAAGATCATTTGTTTTAAAATATGATAAAGTATTCACCATATGTATATAATTTTTTTAAATACTTGCTTTTAGATTTTATGAACATATAAAATAACCAGGATCATCTGAAGAGGTGATAAGGTTGACGGCTTCATACAAGAAAGTAATCAAAATTATATAATTACTCAAACTCAAAATGCATATCCTCCAAAACTTCCCAAAATGTGCTTAAGAATAAAGGGGAATATTTAGTAAGTAGAGTAATTAAAGGCTGTTTATGTACACACATACAACAGAAAATATAATTTTAATATAATTATACTGGATATAATATCAGTAAGTATATATTATATAACTGCACCCAAAATTCTCCTAAACTTCATAGCAGACTAGTGATTGAAAGGTCAAGTGAATACTAGAATTTGACTGGCAATCTCAAGAATTAAACCCTTAAGGTTACAGTTTTAGCAAAGTGTGTGTGCATAGTCTATAAATATAAAACAGTTCCTTAACTGACTGACTGACAGACTACACACAGACCAAACCGCTGGACCTAAAGGGCTGAAATTTTGCATGGCGATTCTTCTTATAGTGTAGGGGTGCACTAAGAGAGATTTTTGTAAAACTCTTCTTAGATTTTTTTAAAATAAAATTTTTAAGCTGTTGTAATAACTTTTTTTAAGTTTGCATTTAAAATAATAATTTGAGTGTTGTGAAATTTATATCACGAGAAAGATCCTAAAAATTCCTTTAAAATGAAATCTTTTTCGAATCTTTACCTCCATTTTCTGATTTTTGGTGAATTTTTAAAGATTAATTTTTAGAATTTAATTTATTAAATGCTGATCACGTGATTTCTTTTTTTGGTACTTTAAATTAATTTATCGTCATGATTATAACAACGAAATAGACAAAAAAGTATTTTCTTTTTCTTGCTAATGCGGCAGATTGGAAATTATCCAGAAAAAATATTAAAATACAGTAAAAGATATGTTCCTCAAACTGTACTATATTCTTTAGTACATTGGTTCTCAACGGGGGCGGTACCCCCCCCCCCTGGGGGCAGTGGGAGGATGCTGAGGGGCGGTGAACTGGTTTTGGGCTGTAGGGGGGCTATGGGTATATTTTAGGCGGTAGGGGGGGGGGGGGGCGATGAGCATGTTTTGGCCTTCGAACTTAATTTTAAAACTCCCCAAAAAATTTATTAAATCGATTATTCAGTTTACACCATTTGTACTAGCAATAAAACGAACTTACGCGACGGCTACCCCTCACGCAATTCTAATGGTGAGACAAATTTGTATTCTAAGTAGGATGACCCTGAAAAACTCTGCACTAGGATTCTTCTCTGATCCCAACCAGCACAGCGTATGCGTCAGCTGTGTTCGCGCTCATCGCAACGCATGCGTTGGGTGTTCTATGAATGTTTCATTTAACCCGTGTTTCTTGTTTTGCTTTTGGTTCGCTTTATTTCTTTTTTTTTCCCCAGTTTCGATTTACTTTCATTGTTTATTTGTCCAGTCAGCTAAAGGAGGCTATGGAGGTAAAGATTCGAAAAAGATTTCATTTTAAAGGAATTTTTAGGTAAGTGCGCTTAATAGTCCTTTATCGGGATCATGAATTATTAATTTTGAGAAATAGTTATCTTTCCCTCATCATATTTTGTTGCCGCCAAAGATGTCTTTTAATAAGAAGTGCCGTCAATACAATTCCACGTACTTGAAGTTCGGATTTGTTCCTTCGCCGTCGAACTCGCAACTACCCATGTGTTTACTTTGTAACAAAGTGTTAACTAATGAGGCAATGAAACCGTCTCGTTTGCAGGAGCATCTACAAAAAATTCATCCTGACAAACAAAATAAAGATTTGTCGCTTTTCACGAACATCAGGGACAAGTTTCTGATGGCACCGTCTATCTCAGGCTTACTAGCAACCTCATAAAAAAAATGCGACGATGGTTTGATAGCCTCTTATAATATATCAAAATTAATTGCTAAATCGGGGAAAGCTCACCATCGGCGAAGAGTTGATACTGCCGGCTGTCAAGGAAATTTTAGAAACGGTTTTGCACCATCCATCCGCATCCAGTGTTATAAAAAATATCCCATTAAGCAATGATTGACGAATTGATGAGCTGAAGATGTTGAAGCTTCCTTATGCAAACTTTTGATACCCACCGAATTTTCTCTTCAGGTTGATGAATCAATCTTGCCAAGTACTAATGAGGCTTTACTGTTAGCGTACGTCCGGTTTGTGAAGGAAGGAAAAATTATTCAAGAGATGCTTTTTGCAAGAAGCTTGATTTCAGATACTAAAGGTGAATCTATTTTTAATACTGTCAAAGATTGTTTTAAAGAGAAAAATATTCCTCTTGCGAACATTATGTCTGTTGCCACCGATGGAGCTCCTGCAATGGTGGGTCGTCATCGTGGGTTCATTGCCCTTTTGAAGAAAGAAGTACCAGGTATTTTAGCTCTTCACTGCGTGATTCCTAGCATTTAGTTGCAAAAAAGCTCAGTGACCGTTTGCATCAGTCATTACAATATGTCATCTCTGCTGTGAACAAAATTCGCAGTAATGCTCTCAACGATCGATTATTCGGGCAGTTGTGTAAGGACAACGATGAAGAATTCAATCGCTTGCTTCTACACACCGAGGTTCGCTGACTGTCCAAAGGCCTTAATTGATTCTGGAATCTTTTCGACTCTGTACTTAAGTTCCTCGAAGAGAAAGATATAGCTCTGAGAGATAGATTGCTACAATTTAAGATTGATGTTGCTTACATGACCGATTTATTCGCAAAATTCAATTAAATTAATTTACAGCTTCAAGGCGAAGAGCTCAATTTGATCACAACAAAATCTGTTATTTCAGCCTTTCTAAAAAAACTCACTTTGTGGAAGCAGAATTTTGGTCGCAACGAGTTCAGCCAGTTTCCAATCTTGACGGATCTGCATAAGAGCAGTGAAATCCCCTTCGATGAAACACAAGTTTACTGTCAACACCTTGAGTCTTTGCACAAGGACTTTTCTGAGCGTTTTGAGGATATTTTGTCCCTGGAAGTCCCTCAATGGGTCATGAACCCTTTTATGAGTATTGAGACAGCAGAAGTTCACATTCAAGAGGAATTAATCGAACTTTCAACTAATGACATTTTGAAAGCCTGCCTCCAGGATGGTGATCGTCTCACAGAATTTTGGCTGCAAACATCAGTCGCCTCTACCCAGGACTGTGGACAGTCGTCAAAAAGTTTTTTATTGCCTTCCCTTTCTCCTACCTTGTCGAGCGAGGATTTAGTGCTCTAAAAATATTGAAGCGAACGTTCAGAAACTGGTTCTGAAACATCAACCACTCCCACTGACATACTTGATTGCTTCATTGCTATTACTCTTTTAGTGTAATATTTTTTGCTGTTTTTTTTAATTATCTAAGTAAGAATAATTAATTTTTAAACATAGAAGTGCATTTCAGCTTTTTTTGCATTACTCATTTTAATTTTAATGAAAGGAATGCAATTGCCTTCTAGAGCAAATTTATCGAGTTAAATCGAACAAATTTGGTGTGTAAATCTACTGAAAAAAATTACTCAAAATTTGTGCCTTTAATAATTCTGTAAACCCCCCGTCCCCATACTCTAAATTACAGGATTTTCCCAAAGGGAGGGGCGTTAAAAAATTTTCTGCCCCTTAGGGGGGCGACAGCTGTAAAAAGGTTGAGAATCACTGCTTTAGTATGTTCTATTAGATTTAATTTGAATATATTCCTCTACATTATTTTGTCTATAAAAATATCTGTTACGATTTTTTTATAAATATATTTTTTAATTTTTTTTTTTTACATCAATTGCATACATTGATCGTTGTATTTATTATAAATATATTTATACATATTTTTGGCATTAATTGCATACATTAACTATTGTATTTAATTTGAATGTACTCCGTAGCGAAGTACGGGTTTTCAGCTAGTATATTCCATAGAAAGACACAACTTTTTCAAAGAAAGTCCTTTGCTGAAAGTACTTAAACCATTTTACAAATGACCAGTGGCGTACGCAAGGGGGGGTTGATGGGGGTTATAACCCCCCCCCATTGGTTCTGATTACATATATTATTTAATTAGGTTTACGCTTTGCACTGATTGCTCAAAACTACTCTTTCATAGTAATAGTCCAGTCAAATTAGCTCAAAATGGCGGCGAATCATGCATTAAATGAAGGGGTTGAGATTTTATCAGAAATGTGTAGGGGATGGTCCCCTGAGCAACGCCTAATAAAGTCCCCTCGATTTCAGGCGTCGCGGGAGGGGGGGGGTGTCCAGAGGTCACTCTTTTCAGTTTTTGGCGCTTATCTCGAAAACGGTGAGTCGCAAAGAAAAATGTCAGCCCAAAAATTAAAGCTTATAAAATTCCCTTCCAAATAGTATATCCATGTTTGTACCCAAGTGTTACCGTTTTCGAGATATGAGCCGTTGAATATGAAAATTTTTCAAAAAAAAGTGGTAGCGGTTCAGGTATCTCGTCAAACTTCCTCTTCTAACTCTTTCTCCTTCCATTTCTCAGAAAACTCGTGATAGAGAAAGTTGTAGAGCGAAAAATTTCATTCAAAAATGTATGTGTTATGCTAATTTATCTTCACCAGGTAAATTGTTAGAGCGTTTTGAAGTTTAGGATTTCTTTTCAACATTTTGTTTGTAAAATGCTCGTCACTCAAGTTTCGTTTCCATGGTCTGTAACTCTCTTAATCACTTTGTATGCTGTTTAATTAGATACGTATAGTATTCATAATCCATATAAATAATAAATTATGTATACCTGTACGTATAATGTCCATAATATACAGAAGAACACTTGTAGTACAAAGGAGGAAGTAAGAAAACAAACCAAAATGTATAAAAGTTGTTCATATAATCAAAAAATGGTTATCAAAAGTAAGTTCAAACAACAGTTACTTACATTAAATATATTATATACAATTTATTTCATCAACTGCTTTCCTATATATTAAAAGCCGTCAATCTGATACTTTGGAAAAAGTTTCAAACAAGTCAAAGTCTTCACTATCGTTTTAGCTTCTGTAGAATGTTCGAATTTTCATGAACTGATTTCCCATAAAGGTGGCATCCCCCTATAATGCCACGATCAAAGTCACTAAGCTCCTTTGACTTACTCATCGTCTCACAAACGCATAAATATAACCTGACAAACCACTACCAATACTTTTATAGCTTTCGGTTACGCATCAAATTACGACACCTGCTAGATCCACTTCTTTAGGGGGGTGTCCGGATACTTTTGGCCGGATAGTGTATAACGTATTATGGAATATTAATGAATTATATAAATTATTAAATTTACTTAATGGGTCAGTACGAGCAAAGAACAATGAAAGGTACCTGTGGTGATTGAGATCATGCTCATTTGGTGGGGCCTGGAACATGAGCAGGAACATTCGTTCCTCAGCTCCAGCAATGTCTCCTGGTGAAGATTTGGAGTCATAAAACACTTTGGCGATGTTTGTTGTTTCATTGACATACCGCTGGAAACATTGTACTGTTGTTGCTTTGCTTTTACCATAAATCGCTGACGTAGTGTCACATCCTGAGAAACTATGGATGCAGAGAATGTACTGGCTGAAAGATAAGACCTGAAGATGTTGGGAAGAGTAGAGCCTGTCTTCTGTGTTGCCCCTTCCGGCCTTCGTGAAAAACACATTCGTGTCTCGTGGGGTGAGTGCCACAAGTAAGACGAGCAGGTCTTACCTATCTACTATCACCACAGTTGAATGAGAGGTGTTTTGCCACTCACCTCTGACAATACTGCAGTCAGCATCTCCTTTGGCTGTAGTAGACTGTATACCTCTTGCACCCACGGCTTGAACTAACAGAGTAATGAGCTTGGTTTTGTTCCTTTCATTGGAAAGGAAGTTTTCCTGATGAACAGCAGCCACCATGTTCTTATTGAAGTCAATATCCACTGATGTTTTACTTGATGCTCTCCGATGTTGTTCGTCTCTTTCCGTGGAGTTCGTGTCTTCATAACCATCAAAAACCACAGCTGAACTGCTGCCGTAATGGTTGATTATGTAAGATACATATTGATCGCAGATGGAGGCGAAGGTGGTGTTGGTGTTTCACTTTACTCTATGAAGCATGAAGTCGCCATCGATTACCGTGAAATTGTTCTTCACATTGATCAGTTGATTAAATTTTGGGAAAGTATCAGACAGTGCTGACCTTTTGATTTTTCTCATTATCCCCTCGGCGAATAGAGACATAGGGTATGGGGCTAACTCGTACGTTAGCAACTCCTCTACATACCCTTCTTTCTTCTTGGTGATCAGAGTTCTTTGAAATTTCATCAGAGGCTCTACCACCACTACCTCATCATTAACTTTGATCATATTGCTCATCGCAGCTAAAGGAACGACTGAGTCCTTCGTGGATTGTTTCACTTCTGAGAAATTCATTCCAAACAAAAGTGCTCATTGTGCGGGTTCCAAGGACTGCTAGCAGTTGACGTTACTTGTTCCAATTACTCCCGTTGAAAGTTACATCAAACAATTACGTTCAGTAAAAGGCGGGTGATCAGCCAACCCTTGAGTAAGCTTCCTTCTGTCTAGATCATCTGTGGTTATGCTTGATGCTCGAAATTCAACATGTTGTATGGACGCTCTTGCAGTATGGACGCCACAAAACATCTCAAGTGAACTACATATTGCTGTAGCTGTGCTAGCTCCCCCAACCCATTTCGCCAACACCGAATCACTAAAGCCTCGTCCACGTGTTAATTCTCCTTCACTCTTCCTGTCACACATGAGTGTCACCTCAATTGCCATGTCAGACCACACACCAGCCATTGGTGTACCAGTTCTGTTGACAGTGAAGTATCCACGATCTATAAAATCCTGTTTAAGTTGAAGGTAGCGAGTTGTTAGTCCCAGCATGTGTTGTACATATAGGTGAGTACACTTTGCATAATGAAAATTCCCGCTGGCATGGAAGTAAGGTATCATCAGTTGGGCACATGTCATATGATCTTCCCAGTTACGCTGTGCTGCAATAAATTTTTTCATCAACACCACCATTTCAAAGTACTGGACCCAGAAAGTTGCTGTTGGCCCATAACCTTTGAGACGTGACAATTCGTTGCTCAATTTCCACTGAATGCTGCCAAGGGAGGTATTTATGGAAATGTCTTGTGGAGTAATTTCTACTGAGGTCAGAAGTAACTAAACTACTTCTTCCTTTTTCATATGGTGTGGTATCTAAATTTTCCAAAATGATCTGAGTTAAAGTGACACTTTTATACATTTTGGTTTGTTTTCTTACTTCCTCCTTTGTACTACAAACGATCATCTGTATATTATGAGATATACATTATACGTACAGGTATACATAATTTATTATTTATATGGGTTATGAATACTATACGTATCTAATTAAACAGCATACAAAGTGATTAAGAGAGTTACTGACCTTGGAAACGAAACTTGAGTGACGAGCATTTTACTAGCAAAATGTTGAAAAGTACTCCTAAACTTCAAAACGCTCTAACTATTTACTTTGTGAAGATAAATTAGCATAACTATACATTTTTGAAGGAAATATTTCGCTCTACAACTTTCTCTATCACGAGTTTTCTGAGAAATGGAAGGGTAAAGAGTTAGAAGAGGAAGTTTGACGAGATACCTGAACCGCTACCACTTTTTTTGAAAACATTTCATTTTCAACGGCTCATATCTCGAAAACGGTAACACTTGGGCTCTAAGTTAGCACCAATCCTTTTTAATATTTTTATTAATGATATTCCTAACTCTTCATTCACTACACTAGCCATGTTTGCAGATGACACGGCAATACTAGCTAAGCATCAAAATGTTAAATATATGCACAATTTCCTACAGAGATATATTGGAATTCTTGAACGATGGTTCGAACGGTGGAGGCTCAAGTTAAGTCCTTCAAAATCTAAAGCTTTTTTTTCAGTTGCAATAGAATTCCACCTCCTCCGGTCACAATATGCGATCAACTGGTTCACTTTGACAGAGAGGGCAAATACCTAGGAATTTACCTCGATAGTCGACTGACGTGGAAGAAAAATATCGAACATAACATTAGAAAAATTTTTAAAGCCCGTAAGGATATCTCCCACCTGCTGCACCAGAATCAAAACGGTTTAGATAACAAAGTACTCTTGTATAAAACCGTACTGCGTCCCATCCTGTTGTACGCAGTTCCTGTTTGGGGCTCAGCGGCTGACACCCATATCCAGCGATTGCAGACAATTGAAAATAAACACTCCGCGGTATTAGGAAGGCGCCCTGGTACCTTAAAAACGTACTTATTCACAGGGATCTGAGAATCGAACCCATTCGGCAATACATTAAGGATCTCGCATCTAACTTCTACAATAGATTATATTTAATAGACAACGAAGAAATAGCTAACCTCCCCGACTACGACCCAAGGGAATGCTATAGGCGTCCTAAGGCCACTTTGATTATTCACCCTGGTCTCCCCCTTTCTTAACTCTCCCTTCAACCTCTTCTAAATTTTAATTTACATTTGCCGTTGCTTCTGGTTCTGACCTGCGTTTTTTTGATGGATCGACCTCAAGACTATCCTTACTAATTTTTGCTTAATCGTCTGCTACCGTAATTTTTTTAAATAAAACCTGCCACATTATTTACTTATTTATTTTTTGCTAGTATTAGTATTATTTATTTTTATTTATTTATTTTTATTTTTATTATTATTATTATTATTATTATTATTATTATTATTCTAACTTTCAAGTCAACACTCTTCTTTTAATCCTGAGAACTGAAATATAGCCACAAAAAATTATCCATACCGAGGATATGGAGCCCTGCTCTCTGATGCCTCGTTAATGTACCATGTCTATGTCTATGTCTACGGTAACACTTTGGTACAAACATGGATATACCATTCGGAAGGGAATTTTATAAGCTTTAATTTTTGGGTTTGACAATTTTCTGTGCCACACCCTGCTTTCGAGATAAACGCCGAAAATTGAAAAAAGTGACCTTTAGACACCCCCCCCCCCCCCCCCCCCGTGGCGCCTGAAATCGAGGGGACTTTATTAGGCGTTGTTCAGGGGACCAACCCCTACACATTCCTGAAAAAATCTCAACCCCTTCATTTAATGCGAAATGAAAACCTAATTTGACTGGACTATAACACCCCCCTTTGAAAATTTCTGCGTACGCTACTGCAAATGACTAATGATTACATATCTTGTTATGAAACCTCAGTCCCCATTTTGTGATGAATAGGCATATTTTTAAGTCTTTAAAATATTATATTCTCTTACTTTTTGTAGTAGTAGTATTCAAACAATTTTTTAAATTTCATTAACCTTAAAAGTATATATGTTATGCCAAAAAATATTCCTCAGACCCTAACGTTTTAAAACTCATTCCCTAACTTGAGAGATTAATTTCTAATTTTACAAACCCCTATTAAACTACCTGTAATTTTTATATCTATCCTGAGGCATGCTGCAAGCTAAACATGAAGTTCAGAAATACCCAGCTAGCAGTTCTATATTGTAACCATAAGGAATCGCAAATGATGAATTTACAGAGTTTGTGAAAATCCTGACCACATGGAATGGTTCATTTTAAAAGTGTAGGGGTGTTATGTGATGTATAATTGCCTTTCTACATTTACATTTCAAGCCTTGGGATCCCTCAAGGAGGGTCATTCTCTCGCTGAATGGTGTAATAAATGTTTTAAAATGGAACTTTGTATTTTTATTGATTTTGACCACTCGTGCCACTTACAATTACAACAATTTTAAGATTTGTCTCCAGTGTTAAATCTTGGAATTTAACATATATATACATAATCAAGCCATATATCAATTTTACAGTTTATTTACATGTTAATATGTAATTTGTCTAACTTTTCAATTGTCTTTATGTGTATTATTGAATGAAAGTAAAATTTATAAAAAAGTTAATTTTTATTGAGAAAATGTACTTGCCAGTACATGACATACTACACTGCTGGCCACCCAAATTGCAACACCAAGAAAGACAAGAAATATCACAACAACATTTATTTTGTAGATAACATGTTGACCAAGTATCAAATGATTAAATTTATAGACTTCTGTGAAGTGTGGTTCCTGCCAAAATCAGTAGCCAGAGTAGGCGCCATTGTTGGAGATCACCGCTGCCACACGCCTCGGCATTGATTCAAAGAGACTTTGGATGAGTTCTTGGGGGTACAGCAGACCAAGCAGCTTCCACACGTTGCCAAAGTTGATCTGCTGTGGCAGCTGGGGATGGAATCTGAGTTAGTGATGCCACATCGATGTCGATGTTTTCGAAACATCGATGTTTTGATAAATGTTTTTTTAACATCGATGTTTTGTGCTCGATGTTTTACGTTGTCTCGATGTTTTTTTTAAATGAAAAAGTACCGTAAATAAAAAAAATTTACCACGTAGCATAATTTTCACACTCAGTAAATGTAAGTCTGAATTCTGAAAAGGACGAATACAATAGGGGGAATGATTCCTTAGCAAACAGACAAATGACAATTAACAACCAATGAACCAATCAGAGCGCTTGGAATGTTCCTGACACTCCAGAACCTTCCATGGGGTTTTATTTTACAAATAGTATATACACGAGTGCATCCATTTAAGTTTTTGTTTTGTTCTGGTTTTATATAAGTTGACGTTAATATTATTAGTAAGATGCCTCCCAAAAGTACCGTTTGGAAATATTTTTACAAAACCACTGACAAATTGGCGAAATGCAATATTTGCCTTAAGTCCCTCAAAACTTCTGGCAATACCACGAATTTATCTGGACATTTGAAGGCAAAACATGGCGGTATTTACAACGAGAATTTTGAGTCATCAATGTAGCCCAAAGCAACCAAGTTTTTGTCATTTGTGCCTGCCCAATCAGAGAGTAAAATTAAATCACCCCCTCCCCCACGACTAATGGAAGTAACATTAATGTTAGAGATTACTAAACCAGTTTTAAAAAATGGATGTTCAAAAACATCGATGTTTAAAAACATCGATGGTTTTTGGGCGATGTTTTATTAGCATCGATGTTTTAATATTGAATATCGATGTTTCAAAACATCGATGTTTTGTTATCGATGTCGCATCACTAATCTGGGTCAATCGTAGAGCAACCATGGACCACATGTTTTCTATCGGCGAAAGATCCGGAGAGCGAGGCGGCGAGGGAAGCAATTCAATCTGGCGATTGACGAAGAACCGTTGGACAATGCGTGCCACGTGTGGTCGCGCATTATCCTGTTGAAATATGGCTGTGGGCAAGCCCTGAAGGTAAGGAAGGACAACTGGCTCCAACACCTCGGAGATGTAGCGCTGGCTGTTTAAAGTACCGGCAATGCGTACTAGAGGTGTGCGAGAGTGATATCCAATATCGCCCCATACCATAATACCCGGTGCAGGACCAGTGGGGCGGTGCATAACGCAGCTGTTCAGCATCCTCTCTTCACGGTGTCTCCAGACTCGAATGCGACCATCGTGGTGTTGCAGACAGAAGCGTGACTCGTCAGTAAAGACAATTTCATTCCATTCTGCCGTCCACATCCTTCTGTCACCGCACCATTGGCGGCGGAGACGTCTGTGGTTCTGCGTCAAGGGTAGACAAAGCAATGGACGTCTTGCGGACAGACCACTCTGCTGTAAACGGCGTCGAATGGTACGCGCAGACACTGGATGATGCGTTACAGACTGCATGTGCTATGGTTCGTGATGTGACTGAGCGATCCGTCACTGCCATGCGCACAATTTGCCTGTCATCACGTGAAGTGGTGCGCTGAGGTGGATGCGATCGAACACGCCGGTCCGTCGTACCCTCCTGCATCCAAAGATCACATATCCGCATTACAGTTGTTTGGTTTCGTCCAACACGACTACCGATTTCCCTGAAAGATAATCCACAATCTCGGTAGGCCACTATCCTTCCTCTGTCGAACTCGGATACTTGATCAAAAGATGATCGCTGTTTTCGACGAGGCATAATTGATCGTTTTTTTGAAAAAACCAGAAGAAAAACACAATTGCCGAACTTGAAATCGTCGAAATCTCGAAGCCTTAAATAGCGCTTTGAAGTAGCGCCACAGGCGCGCGTGATGTGCGTCTGCGCTGAAATTCTAATCATTTGCATATCTCACCTCCGCTAATGCATGTTGTAAATTTCATGTTATTTGCATGTTTCCTTCAGGGTGTTGGATTTACAGTGGCCAGCAGTGTAGCTGAAAACCCACACTTCGCTACGGAGTACATTCAAATTAAATACAATGGTCAATATATGCAATTAAAGCCAAAATATATATATATATATATATTTATAATAAATACGACTATCAATATATACACTTGATGTAGAAAATAATATATATATTTATAAAAAAATCGTATGGGATATTTTTATAGACAAAATAATGTCCAATCGTCTGCCACATTAGCAAGAAAAAAAATATTTTGTTGTCTATTTAGTTGTTATGCACATGACGATAAATTTATTTAAAGTACCAGAAAAAGAAATCACGTGATCAGCATTTAATAAATTAAATTCTAAAAATTAATCTTTAAAAGTTCACCAAAAATCGAAAAATAGAGGTAAAGATTCAAAAGAGATTTCATTTTAAAGGAATTTTTTATGATCTTTCTCGTGATATAAATTTTATGACCCTCAAATTATGATTTTAAATGCAAACTTAAAAAAAGTTACTAAAACAGCTTAAAAATTTAATTTTAAAAAAATCTAAGAAGAATTTTTCAAAAATCTCTCTTAGTGCACCTCTATACTATCAGAAGAATCGCCATGCAAAATTTCAGCCTTTTAGGTCCAGTGGTTTGGTCTGTGCATTGTATGTTAGTCAGTCAGTCAGTGAGTCAATTACAGAACTGTTTTATATATATAGATTACAGAGATATGATTAATAGTAGCATGAAAGCAATTTTGAATTGAAATGGAATTCAGATTATGATCAACAAACAGCACACTGAATTAAAAATGATAGATTAGTTTCCAAATTCTTTCCTATGAATTTTTTTCTTTAAGTGTCAGTTTTCATACACATTCTGCCCAATAGAGGGAGAAACCTCCCCGTCTCTTCAGATGTTTTCGAAGAGGATGATTGGGAGAAGTCATGACGCATGCGCGTCGGTATATGGTTTTTGTTTTTAGTAGTACAACTGTGATTCTCCGAGAGAGAACATCGAGCAATCCTGCGTATTGTCTCAAAGGTATTATATGTATAGAAAAGGATATATAATAAAACAGGAAAAATACAGTCTCAAGTATCTTCCATCGGTATATCAAGAGACACCGGGTAGGTGTCCCCGAACCATTTTCTAACGTCAGTGGATTAAAATCAACTAATTTCAGTGTATCCCGACATTAGTGGCGCAGTCACGGCAGGATTGATTATTGATGGAAGATTAATTATTGATTGAAAAATGGAGCTACTGAAGATTAAAAGAGCACCGCTCCGTACAGCGTTTACGAAAGTTTATAATCTCCTTAAGGAAAAATTAGCAGAAAAAGAACCAAAAATGACAGACATCGAAATAAGTCTGGAACAGTTGACGGATAAGTCAAACCGGCTCCGAGAAATAGACCAAGAACTGCTTGATGCCTTATTAACTTCAGGAGCAAAAGAGAAAGAATACGCTCAAGAATTCGAAGCTTGTGAAGTATATGTGGAAAAATTCGTACAAATAAAGACAGAAGCAAAGCAAATTTGTTCGTCAAGAGGTCAAAAAAGTCAAGTGGAAGAAAATAGTGAAAACGAAACCGAAGCTAGAATTTCGCAAGTTCAAATCAGGCTGCCGAAAATTAATTTAATTCAATTTGATGGAGACCCCCGAAAGTGGCTAAACTTCTGGAATACCTTCATAAAAATTCATGAAGACGATACGTTGGACGACCATTCGAAATTTGTGTATTTAATACAGTCAACGATCCCGAATTCCAAAGCACGGGAGATTGTGAACAGTTACCCCTGCACAGCTGATAATTATTCAAAAGTGATAGAGCACTTGCGCACTAGATTTGGAAATACCCAGATTCTTATACAAATTTATGTGCGCGATTTATTACAGTTAGTTTTTGCCAATTATACGTCAAATCAAAAATTTTCGTTATCATCGCTTTACGACAAATTAGAGACTAAATTACGAGCGTTGGAATCGCTTGGTGTCACTAAGGATAAATATGCCAGCATAATATTCCCTCTAGTTGAATCCTGTTTGCCCACGGATATATTACGAATTTGGGAACGAGAACGGGAAAAGTCCACAGAAATTAGAGGTAAGACAGATTTAGATTCTCTTCTTGAGTTTTTAAAAACTGAAGTATTAACTGAAGAACGCATGCTATTAGCGCGCGATGATTTCGGTTTGAATAAACCCAAGAGGAGTTCAAAAAATAAAGATTTAATGGAATCAGATATCCCTACTTGTCACGAATTGTGGGTAGGAGAGAAAAAATCGACGCCTAATAAGATAAAAATAGAATTATGTTTTTTCTGTGAGAAGCCTCACCCGACAGAAAAATGCTTTAAAGCAGAAACGCTTTCCTATCAGGAAAAGAGAGATTTGTTATATAAAAAAGGAGTTTGTTATGTATGTTTGAAAAAGGGGGGAAATCATATTTCCCGCAACTGTCGGTTAAAATTGAAGGTCAGATGCAGCATATGCCAGAAAGTAGGTCATTTGTCTGTCCTTTGCCCAACGGCGACAGACAAGAGTAAACAGACATTTGCAAGCTCTGAGGCTAAAGAAGAGGCGAAAACGGTTGGCAATGATCAAATACTTTCGTCGAGTTGTTTACAAGATGAGGGAGTTTTATTGCAGACATTAGTGGTTGGAATATCCAACGGGAGCAGGCAAAAAAACATAAGGGTCATAATTGACAGCGGAGCTGTGCAGTCGTTCATTTGTAATGACGTCATTGAGTATTTACAATGTGAGAGCGTGGGGGAAAAGAGATTAATTCATCAACTTTTCGGTGGCGTACAGACAGGTGAAGAGTTACATCGCATGTATAACATTTGTGTAAATAGTCTTGATAATGATTTTAGTTGTGAGATGTTATGTTTAAACAAAGCAATTATTTGTTCAGATGTAAAAAGGATATCCTCAAACGGGTCGTTGTCAGAGGAATTAAAAACTTATGGTATTTATGTGAATGATATGCAGGGTTGTTTTCCGGAAGTGGGAGATGAAATAAAAATGCTTATCGGTTCTGACGTCGCGGGAAAATTATTTACTGGAAAATTAAGGTGTTTAAAGAGTGGTCCCGTTGCTATGCAAACAAAATTGGGATGGGTCATCATGGGAAAAGTACCAAATTTTAACGAGAAGGATACCCACACATGTGTTTCGTTACTGTTGAACGAGAGATCAGCAGAAAATTTTTGGAAATTAGATACTATAGGAATAACTGACCCGGTCGAAGCGAAAACAAAACTAGAGTTGCAAAAAGACAGTATGCTATATTTTGAGAAAAGGTTGAGAGTAGATTCCGAAGGTAGATATGAGGTTGCACTACCATGGGTTTTAGATCGTTCTAGGTTACCTAGCAACCGAGAATTGGCGGAAAAACGCCTAGAGACTACTCGGAAGAAATTAATGCACTCGAATAAAATTGGGGCCTATCAGGAGGTATTTGATAACTGGTTGGAAGAAAATATTATTGAGGAGGTACGTAATGATGTACCTAATGAACATTATCTTCCCCACCGTCCAATTTTTAAGGAAGCTGGTACTACGAAAGTTAGGCCGGTTTTCGACGCGTCAGCACATACTAAGGGAACCGTCTCGTTAAACGAATGTCTAGAAACGGGTCCGAACCTCCTCGAAATCATACCCTCGTTGATAAATCGCTTCCGGAAGTTTCCGGTAGGAGTAGTTTCGGACATAGAGAAGGCCTTTCTACAAATAAGTATTAGAGAAGAGGATAGGGATTTTTTACGGGTTTTGTGGAAAGGTGTGAATGAGAAGGATATTAAGGTTTATCGCCACCGACGGGTGGTTTTCGGGCTTACGTGCAGTCCTTTTTTGTTGGCGGCTACTCTAAATTGTCACTTAGATAATGTTACGGAGTGTTTTTTAGACACTGCAAAAACTTTAAAGGAGTCATTTTATGTAGACAATTGTCTTGTGAGTTTCAAGACAGTTGAAGAACTAGACAAATTTGTGATCCTTTCGCGGACGCTGCTTTCGTCCGCAAAGTTTAATTTAAGGGGATGGAGGACGAACGGAGAAAGTGAGGTAATTTCTCAGGCGGGGTTAGAGGAAAATGTTTGTGTTTTAGGGCTAGATTGGAATCTAAAAGATGACACGTTGTCATGTAAAATAGAAACGAAGACGGAAGGGAACATGGTCGCTAGTAAAAGGTCCCTACTTTCATGCACGAATAAATTGTTCGATCCCATGGGCTTCACTTCTCCCGTTACTCTTTTCCCAAAATTGGCCTTACAAGAATGCTGGAAACAAAAATTGAGTTGGGACGAGAAACTCCCAGAACCGTTAGAAAAGCAGTTTTCTACGTGGCTAACGAAGATGACATTACTAAAAGAAATTAAGATTCCGAGATGGATGGAGGTTCGGGGTTCGATACCCGAAGATGTCAGCCTGCATGTTTTTTGTGACGCGAGTAGGCAAGCATATGCTACTGCTATTTTTATAAGGATAAAAACAAATGAACATGTTAGTGTTAATTTAGTGCAATCACGCACACGAGTTTCCCCACTTAAGAACGTAACTATTCCAAGGTTAGAGTTGCTGGGCTGTACTATAGGAGCCAGACTGGGAAACACAGTAACTTCAGATTTAAGAATTGCTGGAATAAAACGATTCTTTTGGTGTGATTCCACAACAGCACTGACTTGGATCCGGAGAGATGTTCAGTGGGGCACTTTCGTTTGGAATCGAGTACAGGAAATCCGTACGTTGACAAAAGTAGAAGAGTGGCGTTATGTTCCGACTGAACTAAATTCAGCAGATCTGCCTTCGAGAGGCTGTTCAGTAGAGCACTTTCTTCGATCAAAATGGTGGGAGGGACCCAACTGGCTGAAAGGACCTGAGGAGTCGTGGCCCTCCGAGGTTGAGAAACCTGACGAAGAAATAGTGAACTCCGAAAAGAGAAAATCGGTGCTTGCCGCCACTGAAGGGATTTTCGTGCCGAATGATTGGTTTTATCGTTATTTCTCTTCATTCCCGAGAATTTTGAGATTAGTTGCGTGGATATTACGTTTTTTGAACAACGTTAGAAAAACAGACATATGCAAAGAAATTGAACTGTCGATCTCGGAACTTAAGAAAGCTGAAGAAACAATTTTCATTCTGATACAGAAAGAATCATTTTCGAAAAATGAAAAACAGTGTTTTAAGAACCTTCGAACACTGGTTGACGAACAGGGCATTATCAGAGTAAAAACTCAAGTGATGTACAGACATGATACAGATGATTTTAAGTACCCGGTACTTTTACCTTCCGATCATCGGGTAGTACATCTCCTGATTTTATGGGAACACCAGAGACTGTTACATGCTGGGGTCACCCTGTTGATGTCTAATTTACGCGAGCGGTTTTGGATCATCAAGGCTAGAAGAACAATCAGAGCTGTTATACACCGTTGCGTACGGTGCAAAAGGTTTAATGCAACTAAGACAGAGTCCATACCGATTTCGTTACCAGCTGACAGAGTGCAAGACTTTGCAGCCTTCCAAGTGACGGGTGTAGATCTTGCCGGCCCCTTATTCCTTAAAGGAGCTAAGAAATCTTGGATCGTTTTGTACACCTGTGCAGTATACAGGGCGGTTCATTTGGAGCTGGTGACGTCGCTTTCAACCGAATCGTTTCTGCAATCTTTCCGGCGATTCATTGCCAGGAGAGGTAGGCCTGTCACAGTGTATAGTGACAACGGAAAGAACTTTGTCGGTGCTAATTCAGCTTTTTCTTCCATCGATTGGGAACTTGTTACGGCAGCGTCGACATTGCAGAAAATCCGTTGGAAGTTCAATCCTCCTTCCGCCGCCTGGTGGGGCGGTTGGTGGGAACGCTTGATCCAGTTAGTAAAACGGATTCTGAGAAAGGTTTTAGGAAGGGCTGTCCTTTCTTATGAAGAACTCCTGACCGTCATCTGTGACTGTGAGCAGGTAATAAATACACGACCTCTCACTTATGTGTCAGAGAGTCCGGAGGACCCGTCTCCTTTAACTCCGGCTATGTTTCTCCAGACACTGAGCTTGTCCGATGTTGAAGACATCGATTTGGTGGACCGTCAGGGGTTAAACAACCGAATAAAACATGTACAAGGGATCCGGGATCATCTCCGGAAGAGATTCCGGAGTGAATACTTGGGACAACTAAAACAACAAACATCTGGCCGAGATGTTAAACCATTGTCAGTGAACGATGTGGTCATCATTGAAAACGACCAAAAACGGGCACAGTGGACTTTAGCCCGAATAGTGGAACTATTTCCAGGAAAAGACGGTCATTCACGAGTGGCTAGAGTAAAGACGCAGCAAGGAGAGTTCATCCGACCGGTTCAAAGACTTTACAATTTAGAGGTGAACATTGACTCTCCTTTCGAACCAATCGTCCATACCCGTAGTGGGCGGCCCGTAGTCGCTCCCAAAAGACTCGTTTATTGACATTCAAAAAACTTTGATTCAAAAGACAATTTTTCTTTTTTTTCTAATTATTGTAATTCATGTTGTACATATGTATATAGTTATTGTAAATATTTTCTATGTCTTTTAATTTTAGGTACTATTTTTTCTGTCGTGAGAAAGAGTATTGATATTTAGAATTGTATATGCCAAAAGTAAGTAAATTTTGTGTCTAGGTGAATTTACCAAAGGTAAATTCAGGTGGGAGGATGTCAGTTTTCATACACATTCTGCCCAATAGAGGGAGAAACCTCCCCGTCTCTTCAGATGTTTTCGAAGAGGATGATTGGGAGAAGTCATGACGCATGCGCGTCGGTATATGGTTTTTGTTTTTAGTAGTACAACTGTGATTCTCCGAGAGAGAACATCGAGCAATCCTGCATATTGTCTCAAAGGTATTATATGTATAGAAAAGGATATATAATAAAACAGGAAAAATACAGTCTCAAGTATCTTCCATCGGTATATCAAGAGACACCGGGTAGGTGTCCCCGAACCATTTTCTAACGTCAGTGGATTAAAATCAACTAATTTCAGTGTATCCCGACATTAGGAGCAACTTTAAATCAATAGGAAAGATATTGTGAAATAAGGATTTTTTACAATATAGCATATGTATGCTCTTAGATCTTGACAAACATTATTATACATACATGAATTCTGTTCATTCTTGAAATGTTGATTTATATTCTTTTAAGTGTATGCAATCAATTTACACATTTCCATCATAAAAACTCTTGAATGTATATTTGTACTTCTTATTTTTTCCTACTTAGACTTTATTTTAAATATCAGTGCAGTTGGAGGGAAAGCTTAACTGCCCTCAACCCCACCATTAAAAAATGAAGTATTAAAAAGGTACCTACACTGTTGTTTTCCATCTACCCTTCCCAACCTCACAGACATTTATCTGCTAAATGATTATTAAATGATAAATTAATCTGGCCAATTTCACTAGCCATAAATCAGAAATGTATTCATATATCTGCAAGCTCTAGGTGAATTTAGTGGACAAAAGCCTAGAATTCCACGCTTTTACTCAATGTTTAAAATTAACTGTCTTCCTCCCCCTACATATATTGATTTAATTTTTTTTAATTTTTATTTTTTCATACATTTGTGGCTTTTAACCCTTTCCGGACAGGCATCTCATATATGCATTCCCTACGAATGTCCCTCACAGTCGGGCGTCCCAGCCAAGCATTGCTGAAGAATGAACCCAGTGGATGGGTGATACATATGTGCATTTTAAGCTGGAACAATTTTTTAAGACCCCTAGATGGTGCCTGGTGTCTATGACTTTGAACTGAACGTTTTAGTATTCTGACCTGCAGTTTGTTCACATTCTGCCTTAATTTGATATTTTACACATCAACTGTTGTAGGAGGGGGGGGGAGCGTAATGTAAACAAACAGAGCTTGGCTCTAACATTCCACGTGATATAAGCATTTACGCTTCTGCTATCTCTCCGAATACTTCTTTAAAAAAATTTTTTCGCTACTATATGTGGTCTTTTAGATTGTTATTGTCAGTTCTATTACATTTTGCACTGCTTTCAGTTATATTTCATATACTTCCCTTATTATTTTGGAAAGCCTTGACTTCAGTTATGGCGAGAAAATGTTATATATAAGAGGAAGAATATACTCGCATGATAAATGAGCCAATTAGTGACATAGATGAGAGTGATGATTCATTGTCTAAAGAGTTAGAAAGATTTCTAGTGATTCTGATACGGACATTTTGTCAGAGACAGCTCACTGAGTACATGACTTCCACTTCCCGTAGAAGTTCGACTCAAGATACTTTATCTTTGACTCGAGCACTGGAGGAATTGCATCCCCATACATTTATTGGAACACTGGGAACAAATTCTGTATTAAATGCTGAAAAAGAAATTGCATTTCTTTACTATTTTCTTTGATGATGATCTATTAAATTTGATTGTTGAAGAAACAAACAGTTTTTCTCAAAACACTCAAAGAAGTGCTCCATCAACTTCTAAGTCGGCCAAATATTCAAATTTAAGTATTGTAGATATGTTTTTTTTTTTTAAATGATAATACTGAAGGTGCATAGTTTGTTTACAAACCGTGCTAACACAAAGGAAAAAGCAACAAACATTTTATGCTAGTAGATCATGCAATGTAGGACTTTGCGTTTCTCCGTGCTTCGAGATTTACCACACTCAGGCTTCATTTTAAATATTGTTACTTCTTGTAAATAGTTTGTGTTGTACTTTTTTTTATTAATTTTAAAGTTTAATAATGTATTTTGTCAATTAAAACTAAGAAATAATTTCAATAGTGCTTTCGAAGCTTATTTCTTAAGGCAAGCGAATTCTTTTATATTTTTTAATATAAATTAAAGAAAATACGGTTTGGAGCACTACAGTCATTTTTTGCTACATGAGGGCTAATTAGACCGGGACCTACAGCTGAAAGCCGATTCCGAACGGCTACAAACATCCATGCCAAGAGTGGGACTCGAACTCACAGACTCCGGTAAAGATAAAAGATTATGAAATGCTAATTTTAACGTATATGACAGCTTAACTAATAATCTAAAATGGTACCACAAATTATGACGTTAGGACTTAAATTTTTTTCTTAAAGTTAGGCTTAGCGACACAACCCCCCCGTCCTGTGGGACGATTCCTTTCACCTTCGCTCCGTCCCCAGTGATTGTCTTAGACAGAGGTGCACTGTCGTGAAAGGGTTAAAAAGCTTTAAAACTTTAGTTAATAGTTTTCAATTATATTAAAATGGCCAAGTACCTATGAACTAAATCATTTAGATTCTAATTGTATGGAACTGTGACATTCATGCAAGAAGCTGTTCAAAAATGAATTTATAAGAGTGTGTGTGTAGATATGTATAAAGCTTCTAAGAAAATATATTTCAAGAAGAATGACAGAATTAAAACAACGAAATAAAGACATTTATTGTGAATTTTAACAAATGAGTTTAAAAAATAATTTGTTCTTTGGAACATGAAAACAAATTTACATACGAAGGCTTGGGGTAAGAAATAATTACAACCAAATAACAAAAATGACTTAAAAAACAAATGGGAATGTTGACATAAACCTAAACATTTGATACAGCTCAAACAGGAAAAGGAAAATGAACAAAGGGAAAGAAAATAATTCTAAGAGTTTAATGAATCAAACATGAAATCAGGCATGTCAAGAGTCTGAGATTCAGAATTTGTAAACTGAGGGAAATAAAATTTATCTAATGTTTGTGTTTCAGTATTCACACCCAAAGTTTCTTTACTTGAGCACCCAGAAATCATGTTTTGCATATCCACAGAATTAATTAGCTCATAAGGATCCATATTTAGCCCTGTGGGAAATGATGAGAAATCTGTTTGTATCTCTATCGAAAGCTGATCGGCTTGTAGAGGAGAATCATCAATATTTGGAAAATCTTCCCATGGTGTTTGTGTTTCAGTGTCTGAAAATTCTAAATCCGAAAAAGTGAAGTCATCAGTGGTTTGGGTCTCCATATTCGCTAATAAATTATAATCTAAGACAGCAGATGCCATAGTCTGTGTGTGTATATCAGACAAAGTTGGTTGAGAAGGAGTTTCAATATTAGGTTCAGACTTTACACAATTCCCGAATACAGAAAATACAGGGCATTTTTCACTAGATGTATCTTTATCACTTGGATCAGTCTGACCATGATCATTCTCTTTAGGGGATGTTTTGATTTCAGAGAAGTCATTTAAAGAATTGCTGGAAAATATATTTAAATCTGGTA
This sequence comes from Dolomedes plantarius, assembly GCA_907164885.2. NCBI lineage: Eukaryota > Metazoa > Arthropoda > Arachnida > Araneae > Dolomedidae > Dolomedes > Dolomedes plantarius. The sequence continues at coordinate 69,023,630 of OU015491.1, forward strand.
AAACATTATTTTCAATATCTACAGGAAGACCAGATAGTGGGTCATCAGAAGCCATGTCAGTCAACATTTGAAATTCTGTATTGCAAGTTTCGTTTTCTTTTCCTTTCATGGCATCTTCCCACGAGTACTTAAGCAACTCCTGATCAGTAATAGTTTCTGAATCACAAAACACTTTGTTACTATTCATCATATTAGTCTGAGTACTAGTAGAGCTCTTAATTAACCGAGGTCCAAGGCTATCAGCATTTTGAAGAATAAAATCCCTAAGGCCAGGCCAGAATGAATTCTGAGAATTGACCATTTGATCACTTAGCATACTTGGCTCAGTTGTTATAGCTACTGATTTCCTACGTGATCGTCTCTTCTTTATCTTCACTACAGCACTTTCAGCTGTTTGTGTGTGGGTGCTTTCAATGCCAGCCTTCAAGGACTTAGGTTTATGTCTTGTGCATTGTGATGCTTGTGACTGTCTTAATTTTGCAGAACTATAAGCAATGTTGTCTGTAGTTTGCGTAGCCACGCTTTTCTGAAATTCTTCATGACTGCTTACAGTCATGCTATCTTGAACATTGTTAGCATTGACAAAGAGCTGATTCGGTGAAGGAAGTGTTGACCCATCAGGTGTAAATGGCTGCACCGTGTTAAATAAGTTTTCTTTAGGCTGTTCAAGGATCCCAGGCGAGATAGCATTTTGTGCAGGTGTGGAAGATACAACATTTGCAGGAATTGATAGAGTGAGCATAACAGGCTTATTAGTTTTGGGAAGGATAGGTCTTGGAGTAACTAGAGTGGTTTGGCCAGGTTGTATACAAGTCACATTTTGAATTATAGGCTGTATCACAACGATGACAGGGTTGTCAACTGGCTTAGGAGAAACTTTGTTTTGTTTCCTGGAAAAAAAAATACAAAAACTCATAAAAATGCTAAAAAAATTAGCAGGTTTCTCTGTACCTTATATATTATCATTGGAATTAGATGATAAAAAAAATACATGTTCTTTATGATTTAAAATATTAAGCAAAACATAAACTTGAAGTTTGTTAAATTACACTTTAACATTGTTGAGACAACCCCACTCTTAATTACCTAATTATCCTTTAAACTTTAACTACTGAGCACACTATCATTGATTACTTGACATCTTGCGTACTGGAGATAAAACCACATGGCCAAGGAACTCCATTCATCTCTATATTCTGCTCAGATTGTTGAGACAAGGGTACAATTAACATATGAAAGGAATTTTATGTTGATGGACAACCGTATTCGTTAGTAAATAAGGGAAAAAACCAACTTTAATAAGAAAAAAAATATTAATTATTAAAAATATTAACTAGTAGATAGAAACTACTATTGCTATCTCTCAGATGAATATATAATACTCATAGATACATCACCTCAAAGCTTAGTTAAATCTAACACACATGTAAATTCCCCAACCCAACTAGGCTTTGAAATCATGGTATTTAAGGAGAAAAAAATATAGACAAAGTGGCATAAAAGAAATAACCAATATAAGACACACACAAAGGAAAACATGTGACTACAAACAATGAGTTATGAGTCCTTACAATCTTGGAAAGGAGCACAGAGGGAATGTTGAGCAAGTAAAATTATTTTAAAAGTTAAAAAAGGAAAAAGAAAATAGCATTAGAAATAGCATATTTCTAATGCTATTTTCTGTAAACAAAGAAAACTTTACAGAAAATAGCATTAGAAAATATGAGGCAGTCAAAGGTCATTATTTGTTTTGTATTGTTTTGGGGAGGCATAGGTTCAGTTTAAGTTAACCATTATATAATTAATAAAATCAGTATATCAAATCACGTTAAATATATCAAATATTAGAATATAACATAAAACACCTTAGTTAAACAGAAAATAATAATTGATACAGTCCACACTTGACCATTAATACCGAGTCTTGAAATAATATAATGTCTTGTTCATTTATACAGAAAAGTACTGCCCATAATCCTCCTCTAACTGCAGTTTAAATGAGACTGACTCTTTAGTACTTGAGACTGACTCTTTAGTACTTGTTTAGTACTTGTACAAAATTAAATTACCTTCTAGATTCTGTATAAGAGCAAACATAAAAAATAAGATTGGTATGAAAAGAAGAGTAAATTTTTCAGTTTTAAATAAATTAATAATAAATTAATCAGTTTTAAGTCCTGATGCTCTAAGGCAGAGGTGGGGAACCTTTTTACCATTAGAGGCCACATGTAAATAAGGTAGTAATAAAGGAAGCCGCATAAGTTGATGAACCTATAAATGAGACTTTTATGAAATTATTATAGTTAGATATAGTTTTAACAATTTGGTGCATTATATAGAAAAATAACAAGAAAAATTAAGTCCTTATTTATTTATTATTTGACATAAAAAGTTACAATATAAAATATTTTTGTATTCACATAAGGATAAAAACTTGTTATAATATTAATCATTAATTATTATTATTATTTTTTTTTTTTTGCAGAAAATATATGTTTTAACGTACATGGAGTCAGTCACAACAATAATAGAAAGAAAATAGTTTTGTGTAGAGATCATATAACATGTCTGGTAGTATTGCTAAGAAACTCTGAGCATTAAATTACATATAAAGTGTAGTTAAAGTATCATACAATCAAGGTAAACGAAGCTCATTTGGATAAATATACAATTGTAGCGACTTCAGACAACAATTTCAACTTTATTTTGGCCGACACTGTACATACATTCATGTCGTTCTTTATTTAATTCGATTGATTTGGAAATTGTTGTAATCTATATAATTAAATATTAATTAATACAAGTGCTAGTTTTTATGAAGGCTGCAAGAGAAGATCACGGAGGCCGCATGTTCCCCTCCTCTGCTTTAAGGAATTCATACTGTATCATGTAACAAGTACTAAAGACATTAATTTTGTTACTGAAGAACAAGTCCTTCAAGTTTTTATGCATAACAGTAGAAAACAAATGGTATGTATGATTAAAATAATAGCTTAATCTCCTATGACAACTATAAGTAAAATTAACATAATTATTAATAACCTTTTTTAGGAGGATAAAATATGAATTATAAAATCTTACTGTTCCCTTTATTAAATAGGACAATAAAAACATTGAATGTTTTCCCTGAGGAGCTTAGCTCAACATAACTTTTAAGATTATACAGAAAAGCTGAAAGGTGAAATTTAAAAAGCTATCAATAAGTATTAAATAAATTTTATAAGTCATTAAAGAATAGAACTAAGATAAAATTGTATATAAATTTTTAAAAGAACATCTGTAATATAAAGAAAATCTTCATACCGATTAAAATTTGTATATATTACAAAATATTGTAAAAAATATGCAATTAAAATTTAAAATGAAAATTAATACTTTCAGTGATTGATTTTTCAGTTACCTCACTATATTCCACAAATCCTCACAGAATTTCCTAAAATAATACTGAAGATCAAATATTTGTTTTAAGATTATTGCAACTTGGTCTATACAATGATATATAATTTTAAAATAAGCACATCAGTGTTATTCTATGCATTAATTCTAGTGTTTGGTTTCCTTATATTATTTTCTAAACTAATAAGCAAGATTTTAATACTATTTCATCTTGAAAAATTCTTTATAGATATACTTAATGCTATAAATCAATATCTGGTTATAAATACATACAAACCAACACTGCATATATACCTTTAATGAATATATTATACAGTCCCTGCCACTTTATAAAATCACATCCATCCTGAGGGATTTGATTTCATTACATGGCTGATTTTAAAAACCGGCGATTCATTTAAAATAAGTTTTGTTTCCTATGTAATAGAATTAGTTCCATAAATAAAATAAAAAAAGAAATCAAAGACACTTAAATTTAATGCATTATACGTTTAATTCATTTATTTAATAGTTTGATTATAATTTTTTTAAATACTGACTAATTGTGGTTTGTTTCAAAGAATCCTTTATCTAATGTTAAATAATGTTTGAAAATGCATAAAATTCACTGTAATGTTCTTTATCTCCACCTTGTTGCTCCAAGGTTCAATGTAAAATATCCAACACTTGTGGGGCTTCAGTTGCAGTTGGTGGGGGTTCATTTTTCTCGTCATCTTCAGATTCTGAATCAATGTCATTAAAACAAGAATCTTTTGAATTTACAATTTCTTGTACAATAACAGAGTCAAATTTTACCAACTGACATTTGCAAATCATCATCAATGGAAACATACTTCTTCGTTCGGGTCAATTTTGACCCATGTGGAATTTTCAGAGCATAGCAGCATGAGCACTGTAATTTTTAATATATTATTCAATTATTGCTGTAATAATGCATTAATGCTTTCGTTCTTCTCCGTTATATATTTTTTTGGTTCCAATTTGGCACAATAGATGACACTAATAGTACTGCACTGTCCTTAGCAGTTCCTAGTTTCTGTAACCAGTATTTGCTTCCTGCACCTTCCTTTCCACTCTCGTAGAGTGTGTAAAGGGGTGTTGTAAAGTGACAAATCTGACCAGTCGACAAGTCAGATGGTGACTCTATTTAGCAAAGATGGTAAAATCAAATGGAAATCTGAACCACAAGCTTGTAGGCCTGGGGCAGAAAATGTTGTGAACATGACTCCAGGGCCCATGAGATATGCCACGTCTAGAATTGAAGACAAATGCTCTGCATTTATGTTGTTTTTTTCCTCCAGCAATTGTGAATATCATACTAAAAAATTGTAACGTCGAAGGAAAAAAGGTGTTCGGTGACAGCTGGAAGAATTTGAATAACATTGACTTGGAAGCATTTATTGGCTAGCTGCTGCTGTCTGGGGTATATAAATCTTGTAATGAGTCTACAGAGAGTCTATGGGATGCCATAACGGGAAGGGATATCTTCAGGGCAACTATGTCCTTAGAAAAATTTAAAATGATATCAAAGATTCTTTGATTTGATGACAAGCAGGCCCTACCAAGAAGACGGGTAACCGACAAATTTGCAGCCACAAGAGAACTTTAGGATAAGTGGGTAGAAATTTTGCCCTTGTTGTATAACCCTGAAATGTACGTTACTGTGGATGAACAACTGGTACATGCCCAGCAAACCAGCCAAGTACGGAATAAAATTTTGGGTACTTTGTGACAACGCTACCAATTATGTCTGGAACAAACAGCCGTTTAGCCAGTAAAGAGGGAAGTGCGTAGTCCTCCATAGTATCCTTCACCATCACAGAAAAATAGCAGATACAGACACAAAGAAACCTCAAATCATTCTAGATTATAACAGTGTCAAAGGAGGAGTAGACTTTAGATAAACTAGCCTCCCACTATTCTGTCGGAGAAAGACCAATAGAAGGTCCATCATAGTTTTTTCCAACATCCTAGACATTTCCGAGTATAAAGCATTCTTATTATTCATCAAGATCAACCCAGAATGGAAGATGAACTCTTTTCACAAAAGTAGAATCTTCAATGAGAAGCTTGGCATGACTTTGGTTACCCACCACATTGAAGGAAGAAAACATCTGCCAAGAGCAAGGGCTGCCCATGTATTGGCGATGAGTATTCGAAACTCAGGACAGCCTGAACCCCAATCTGAAGAATATGGAAATGTAGCAACTACTGACAAAAGGGGAAGATGTCGCTTACGCACACAGGCTGAAAACAAAAGTCCTGTGAAGTGTTTCAAAAGTAGACAGATTACTTGTAAGAAATATTACATTCAAGTGTGTAACAATTGTATATAAACGGAACAACTTAGAGGCTAACGAATTTACAAATTTTCTATGACTTTCCTTCATTGATTGTTCAAGCGTCCAAAATTGTATTGTTGGATGTAAGCTAAATATTTCATAAATATTTCGTTAATGTGTAATTTTATTTCTGAAAATAAACAAACAATATACTCAGGTGCGAACTTTGTTTTATCAATTGAATGGAAAAAAAATATATGTAATAAATACAGGAAAAATCCATGCTACATTGTATTGCATTTGAAAGTTTACAATGATTTTCAGTGGGAAAGGACTGAATTACAGCAGTTTTATTTTATAAATACAGAGTGATTCATTAAATTCAAGCTTCCTTATAGTTATGAAAACTTACCTGTAAAACAATGTTAAATGATATACAAATACATAAAAGTGTAGATAAAATTATAACTAAATAAATTAAATTACTAATATAAATAAAATGTGACTCTAATACAACAACATTGAAAATTACGCCTTGGGTCATTTTTGACCCGAACACCTTAGGTGTATGCTACATTGCAACAGCGCAAGAAGGTTAAAAGCGGCAGTATTAATTTTATTAAGCGGTGATTTAATAATGATTTCACATTGATTTGAATTTGTTCCTTTAAATTTGATTTTAATAAACATCAGATTTTATTAACCAGTGATTTTTAATAGCGGCGGGTACTGTATCCATATAAACCATAATACAAAATCCTTTTTAATGATATTATAACAAAATAAATTTAGATAATCTATTACTAAAAGATTTATATCATTAAGTATTACATTTATATCATGATACTAACAACAATAAAATTTAAATTGAACACTTACATTTTATCACTAAGTATCACATAATCTGGAAGTTTATGTTGAGTTCTTCTAGCATGAGTCAACAGAGACTCTCGTGAAGTATATTTAATACCACAATCACATTTCCATTCCATGCCACAAGTTTTCTCATGATGCTTTCTAAACCACTCCAATCCAAAGCTCTTCTGACATTTGGCACAAGAAAATATCTTCTCAGCATGTACTTTAGCAATGTGCTATAATTAAAATACAAAACAAGTTCTTAAATATTATATATTGCAATCCAAAGAAATAAAAAATGATATTCTACAAAACTTTCTTTAATATAAAGGTAATTCATTATTTCTTTGCTTTTCAACAGCAATTTTTTAAACCTCCAATTTAAAAAGTTTGACTCTACCTCTCAAGCACAGTTAGACTCACATCCTAAACTTTTATACCTTAAGAGAGTTTCATTGCTAAATGAAAAAACCATTTTTACTTATTCTGATTAAAATTAACGATAATTTAAAGAATAACACATGTTGGCACTGTAATAATAACTTACATCTTAAGCAAAAATTCTTTAATTAAAATACACTCAAACTTGTTTTTGTGCGGTGGATAGGGACCACATAAAAGAAAAGGCATAAAAAAAAAAAAAAAAAATTGCACAAAACTTCATGATTAACTTTAAAAAATATTTTTCGCAACACATTTAAAAATTATTTTTTTATGCGGTGTATAGGGACCGCGTAAAAAAAAGTCTCACGTAGAAAATAACTCAAAACCTTACGAAATAACTGGGAATTAAACACTCAGCATTAAATACTTGATCCGGGCAATATCCACCATCTTCAATAATTTTTGCTAACACTTTAGAATAACTTTTAGCAGCTGCTGCATCAGCGGATACATCTTTGCCCTTTATCTTCAGATTGTGAAGTGCGTGACATTGTAAAAACCCGAATAACCAGCCATTGCTTGCAGAAAATTTTGGGCTTCCAATGTGAGACGATGAACTAGAGGCTCTAAATCCTTCAGCTGATTATAAAACCGTATAGCTTTCTCTTTAATTAATTCTCTGTCAATGGGGATTCGTTTTTGAGTTAATTCTTGAATCCACAATATGAGCATCTTTTCCGTTTTCTCTATCAAAATGTTTCTTGAATACGATGCTCATTTAGTGCTTTTGTTTGTGGCACAATTACTAGATTTAATTATTTCACCTGCACGTTTTTGTATGCCTCTTATAGTGGATTCACCTAATCCAAATTCTTTACCAAGAGCTGTGGATCCTTTACCTTCTGCTATTCGTTTTACAATCGTAGTCTCAGTTTCTAAGGAAATTGCCTTTCTCTTCACTTTCTTTTTTCCCTTATTCATTTTCAGGGATTATGTCTAAAAATAAAATAAAAATCCTAAAAATTTATATCTAAATAGAAAATATAATAAATTTACTTTCGATTTACGTTTTGAAATGAATCTTATCTTAATGGTCCAGGAATAGGAAAGCACTTTGAAAGACATCAATTAAATAATGCGATTATATAATTCAATACATATGTAATGCAATTGGCTGAAGCAATACTGCATTTTCTTTGCAAATCGGTATCAGTATATGTAATGTGATGAAATATCAAAAATCGAAAAAACTAAATGGCCAATCAAACCTACTAATTTTATTTTATTGATAACTTCATCAATTATGTTCTAATTGGATTGAAATTTTCATATACCGCACAAATAAAATCGCACAAAAACAGGTTTGAGTGTACAAGAGAAAAATGCCCTTAATTTGATTTGGCATTTATAATAATATTTTCCTCTTGATATATTGATATTAAGGGCCCTTCTGCACAATAATGTACTGTAACTTCACTGCACAACAAGGTAAGTAGTACTGTTCAATTTCAAATTTCCATCCTCATCAGTTTTTTTTTTCTTGAAACAACAGCTAATTCTTTCAATTGCTCTCAGATCTGTATAAACATATTTAAAACCTAGAAAGTACTCCAATTCCTAAAATAAGGATTAATTATTTTTATTTACCTTAAACACTAGTACAAGAAAAAAAGTTATAGCCATCAAATTTAGGCAGTTTAATTTTGGAATGAAAGAAAGGGAAAATGTAAAAAAATATACATGTCCAACATACCTACCAACAATCAAAGATCTAGGTTTCCCTCTTTATGACTGTCAACATATTGCAATCAAGTAAATCAAAGAAATACAATTTCACCTATGTTGTTTCTACTAATGCCCCCTGGCCTGAAACATTCCAGACAAAGTTCTTATAGGGTAGTGGGAAAAGGGATGCGGCTCTGGTTTATAATGGCACCACAAGGGTCGGAGTCCGATTTAGCCAGCTGCCACCTCAATTTTGATGGAGCGAACCCCCAGGGGTGATTTCTAGGGGTAATCGTACCCTCTCTGACCTCATAGAGGGACTCTACGGTCTACAGATTTAACATGCCCTTATCAAGCCTAGATACGGAGGCATTTAATGGTGCTTGTTAGGATTTGATCCAAACACCCTCAGCACCAATAGCCAATGTGCTATGACTAGGCTACCTTGGGCCCTTTTTCACCTATAATTACAACTTGCAAACTGACAGAATTCATAACCTTAAAGGTCTTAAAAGCTAGCTGCAAGTCAAAAGCCCAAAATCATCAGTGAAATTTTTTTTTAAAATCTCATTTCTTTAATTTCTTTGTAAGCATTTCATCAAACTGATATAAAAGTATTTCTATAAAATAAAAATTATGATTTTAAAGCCTTTGATTATGCAGTTTATAGCATTCAATTAACATGTATATTTGAATTGTTCATGCAGCAGATAAGGACCAAAATCAAAATTAAACAAATGTGTATAAATTAATTATGCCAGGGGCTTATAAAAAATATACATTGGAAACTTGATTGTTCCCGAATAATAATTTTCCCATATGTGTCATTAACTTCATCCAGTTCTGATAATAATATTTCTTTGTTTTGTTCCCGCATCTATAGTTTTTCTACACGTATTGTTCAATGTAATAAGTCCCTTTAAAAATGATAGATCAGGGTTCCACTCTATTAGAAAGATACAGAGAGAAAATTTGTCAAAAATTCATTTCATTAATATTATATCCAGTCTCTAGTAAGAATTAATGATTACAATAATGAAACAAAGAATTATGTTCTTTATTAAAGAACAGGACAAGAACAAGATATAGCAATAAATATATGTCACAACCAATGTCCAAAGTTTGGCCAATTCACAAAATGGCTGGTCACTTCTAGCATTGGCCAAGCAACTTGGTCAAAGTCCGAAATAATCGAGAATTTATGACTACTTTGGGCTTTGGTCATCCAATTCGCAAGGCACCAAACACTCAAAGGCCAGTTTGTGAGTTCCCAAGAAAAATTGTCCTTTAGTCTTTGATTTTGAAGTGATTTTTTCTACTTTGACTAAACTAAAGGGATTTTCACAGTGGTAATAATAAGAGTTAGAACTGGTATGATCAACTCCTGTAACTACATGATCCAGGACTACAAAACTTCTAGCTTTCACCACTTTTTCTTGGAAAATTGGGGAACTGACCATTGATTGTCAGACACATCAAGAATTGGCGGTCCAAAGCTCAAAGTATTCATAAATTCTCAATTATTTTGAGATTTGACAAAGTGACTTGGCTAATGCTAGAAGTGGCCAGCCATTTTATGAATTGGCCAGATTTTGGACTTTGGCCATAACATATATAAATATATATATATATATTGAGGGAGGGGGTACAAATAGGTTTATATATTTTATTTTTTATTAGCAATTTGGTTCTTCATAATACATGAAGAACCAATTTTGGGTGAAGGGCTTCCTTCCTTCTGCTGATATCCTAGATAAGGTTTTCACTTTTTTTTTTCTGGGATTAAAGTTAAATATGAAACATTTCAAAGTGGTTCAGTTATAATTATTTTCTAAAATCCATATTTCCTCTTGTTTCTGTCTATTGTGATCTACCATGAAAACCAGATTCGTTTTTAAAGCATATTATTATTACTAAACAATGTCTATGAATGCTAATAGTAATAAAAAGATAATTTCAAGTAAAATACATAATTATTTTTTTACTCAAATTTCAAAATTTTTTACTGCAATCAGCAGTTATACTATAATTATACATTTGAATACATCCAAAATTATACATAAACTTAATTCTCATTAATATAGAAAACAAAATACTTGATTCAAATGCCTTTTTTCTGTAAAATGCCTCTCTGATCCCAGATAATACAAACAACCAGACACTGGACAATGGATCTGTGACTTCATCTTTTTTGCATTCTTATACTAGAGAGAGGGAAAAATATAATATAAACATAAAATGTGGAAAAAATAGCAATCTTTAAAACCTATCAGGACATATTTATCTCAATCCACATTCTTATAACATGCAATAATTTATATGCTATTAGATAATATATATATTTTAATTTCAATAACAATGTAAACATCAATAATTTAAAAATCTTTAAATTAACTGTTCTAGGTAATATATTTTACTTCATAAAATAACTAGTGAAGTCATTTCAGAAAATCAAACTTGATTAAATCTTACTAGAAAGAGTACTTTACATACCAACAATACTTAAATGAAATAATAAAGAAATATTCAAAGTCTGTGGATAAATGCATTAACCCAGTTTCTAGCTACTACATGGCCTTTCATTTCATATTAAAGCAAAATAACTTATTACATCTGCCACAGTTAAAGTAGTTTATGCTATTAAATCTTTTATAATACTCATAATCACATCCTCAAATCTGCACCAAAAATTATTTACTAACTTAATGCATTCCTTACCACAACTTATATTTCAAATACAACAATCAATGAATATATAAATTTTCAGGTAACATTACGGGCCAGTTCACATAGAATCCGTCAGCATCAGCGTCCCTCTTATTGAAATATATTTAACCAATTACAAACTTCCAAATGATTAGCCATGAAATTGTTAAGGTCTTTGATTCGCTTTAAATATGTTAAAAAGAGTATCACTAACACTGATGGAATGTATGTGAACTGGCCCCAATACCTATTAGCTCACGATAGTTCTCAGAGAACTGGAATATTTCTATACTGTAAGTTTTGTCTTTATTACAGAATTGTTAGGAAAAAAATCTAATTAAACATCTCTGAGAGAATATTTAATTGAGAGCTGGTGAACTACTAAGCATTTAATCAAATCATACATGCTTTTTAAGAATGAGTGATTTGAACACTAAGTTTCTAAGGCTTATAAATTAATTTTCTGTATCAACTACAACTAAAATAAACACACATTCAAAATTATCACTTCAGATAATCAAGAAACTGAGAAATTTAGAATAATAAGGCCAAGATCTTCCATTATAAATAATTTTATATAACTACTCTACGGCTCGACTATTTTGATTTAAGCTATTATTAATACATATGTGGAATAAAATTGTAATATGGATCTGAGAATATCATTATCATTGATCACGCTACTATGTTTTAACTACACAGATTGGATCAGTCTCTATTTGGCAACGACGCAAATACTTGCGAATTTTGCTTTCATTTTGCAATAAATAGAATTACAAATGAAAGCAAAATTTAAGTATTAATGAAATCCCTTCGTAATAGGCGAGTGAAATATTTCATCTGTACAAAATTGCACACTATTGCAAAGGTTTGAAGGCAAAAAATTAATTTCTTAGCTGTAAGATAGAGAAATATGTTGCCAAATTCTCTAATTTCAGTACTTCGATAATAATAATAATGGGTAATGATGAAAAATTTACAAATTGGCTTACATTGTGGGACATTTTAAGCAATTTAATCCATAACATCTAATATTGATTTCGAAGGAAAAAACTGCGTAGGCAAATGGAAAAAATAAAAATAGACCCTAGGTATGAGGAAAACAGAGTTCATGATTGATAATATCTCGTGAAACATGAAATCTCGCTAAATTTAGTCCTTATAAATTTACCGGTTTCATTTTAAATTATCAGGCTCAAAAGCAGTATGATATAAATGGTTGGTGAACATTTTAAGTTAAAACACAAATGTTTTTAAATCCCTTTCCATACAACATAAACATCGTGCAGTGCTCTTTATCTCTTTCAGTTACAGTTAATTCGCACGCAGATTGGCCGGCATGTGAGCTTTTTGTGAGCTTCTGCTAATGGTGATTTCAGTGCTCGGTTGTAAAGCTGTCACTTCATCAACGGTTTACGGAATAATAGACTATCTATATTTGAACGGTATTTGTTTAAAACCAGAAATTAAATTTTCCTCAACATCGTAAGCTTTATTTTTTATTGATGCATGAACACAAGCAAGCATTAATCTAGACAGGTCGTAACAAAATGTGCGTAAATTGGAAGACTTCAGAGAATCTTGCTCTCGTTTGATTAAGTTAAAATTTTCTCAGAAAAAAGCTCAAATATTACATGAAGCTGTACGCCCACAGCTACAAGACACCTACAAGAAAATAAACTTTTGTAGCAATTGCATTTTGGAATTGCTACAATAATTTATTTTCTTGTGTGTGTCTCGTGAAAATCGGTTACGATTTCAGAAAGTTATAGCCGTTACTCGTATCAACATATTTTAAACCAATCACAGGCCTTAAGAATTTTGTGGCTAATCGTTTAGAGTTTTGTAATTGGTTATATATATTTCAATACGAGTATCGCTGACGCTGACGGATTCTGTGTGAACAGGTCCTTAGATGTATCTAAAGTGATTTCTGCTCTACTATGTCGGCATGTATGAAATGTACATACAATTAAAACCAGGCGGAACGAAATAAAATGAAGAGAGCGAAGTCTGAGAAATCCGAACCGGGGCCACTCACTGCTGCAGAACGCAGTGACGATAAGGGCCTGTTCACATAGGAGTTCGTTGCGTAGAGTTAAGGGAAATATGACGTTGAGACGAAAATAAACCAATCATAGGCGTTAAAAATTTCATTGCTAATCGTTTGGAGGCCTATGATTGGTTTATTTTCGTCTCAACGTCATCTTTTCCTTAACGCAACGCACGGACTCCTATGTGAACAGGCCCTTAGGGCCTGTTCACACAGAATCCGTCAGCGTCAGCGTTACTCGTATTGAAATACATATTTAACCAATCAAAAACCTCCAAACGATTAGCCGTGAAATTGTTAACTGTTATTGGTTTAAAATATGTTAATACAGGGCTGATCGCATAGCAGCCGTTAGCGTAACGTAAAAGGTCAACGGATGATGTCATAGCACTCAAGATATATGATTGGTTAAAATGTAAGGGCCTGTTCACATAGGAGTCCGTTGCGTCAGTTGCGTCACGGACTCCTATGTGAACAGGCCCTAGGAGTCCGTTGCGTTGCGTTAAGGAAAAGATGATGTTGAGACGAAAATAAACCAATCATATACCTCCAAACGATTAGCAATGAAATTTTTAACGCCTATGATTGGTTTATTTTCGTCTCAACGTCATCTTTCCCATAACGCTACGCACCGGACTCCTATGGGAACAGGTCCTAACGCCTACGCTAACGGACTGCTATGTGAACAGGTCCTTAGGGCCTGTTCACATAGGAGTCCGTTGCGGAGCGTTAAAGTATTGAAATATATTTAACCAATGACAAACCTCCAAACGATTAGCAATGAAATTTTTAACGCCTATGATTGGTTTATTTTCGTCTCAACGTCATCTTTCTCTTAACGTAACGCAACGGACTCCTATGTGAACAAGCCCTTAGAGATAGGGCCTGTTCACATAGGAGTCCGGTAGTGGAAGCGTAAAAGTAAAGGTGGCACTGAGATGGAAATAAACCAATCATAGGCGTTAAAAATTTCGTTGCTAATCGTTTGGAGGTTTGTCATTGGTTAAATATATATTTCAATACTTTAACGCTTCCGCTACCGAATTCCTATGTGAACAGGCCCTAACACTGACGCTGACGGATTCTGTGCGAACTAACCCTAAGGAGCTGACGAGCAAGTGGCCAGTACATCAATAGCTCGACCTAGCGGCTACTGATGTACTGGCAAAAAGAAAAAAAAGCAACTCTGTGAAAACTGCGTCAACCTTGAGTAGCAGCAGTTCTGAGGAAACTGTTAAGGGGGCGCTGGACTGAGCCTCCGATGTTTCGAAGCCAATTTTAAGTCAATGGGGAAGTTCTTTACAAATTGCAAATTCGCATTTAAATATTTTGAGAAAAATTTTTCTGCATAAGATACCTGACTACTTAACAATTCGTACTTGTTTATCAATTTTTGGTTTTCTCTTAAAATTTAATTTTAAATGACTCTCGAATTTCTGAACTGAAAAAATAAGCGGTACTTTTGCTATAAACTCTTTATAAGTACTCGAGATCAAATAATAATACAATATCAAATAATGCGCGGGATTCCTGAATCTTTTGGCTTTTCAGAGATACCTTTTTCTTGTGTAAATTAGGGTAAGAGTAATTTGTAAGCAAAAATGACGAAATTTTGTAAAAATCGGATCATTTCTCCAAGAACCACGCCTCCCGCCGGCAGTGAGGTTCAGGATGGGGAAAGCAGTCAGGGGGAGACCCCCGGGTGGTAAAAGACAAGGGTTGGGGGGGAGGACTGTGATTTTTGTGTCTACTGCCTTTCGAGATGAGCACAACCGTTTGCTATGTGCCTTTCAGCTGACAGGATAAAGATTTTAGAGCTACACCTAGACTAGTTTCGTTCTTAGCTACTTGACTTATTGAAATATCTGTATTGATAATTGGCTAACTTTTGAGTATCTTTTTAAGCATATTTCATTTATATACATATATCAATATCAGAGTTAATTTTTGTTTTTATATAAATAGTTTTGCTTTTGACAAGTATTTAATTTCAGATTTTTGTCATAATATTGTTTAAATCAGGGGTGTCCGACCTTTTAGCTTCCGTGAGCCACATGTAAAGAAGACGAACTGTTTTGAGCCACACAAAAATTTACCTAACATTAAAAAAAGTTGATGAGTATAAAAAGTATAATATATTGTTAACAAATTTATCTCATTATAAATTTTATTTATAATTATAAAGATAACAATAGGCGTCATAAAATTAATGTGATATTTGCCATTGAATTTTAGAAACTAATGCATCAATATCTGAGTCAGTTGTGGTTGCAATTCTCAGGGAGTTCTCAAAATGTTCATCCGATATTTTTTTTTCTAATTTAACTGTTATTCTGCTTCACTCTTGAAAATAGTTGTTCACAGATGTACTTGCTTCCAAACAATGATGACGTGAATAACACATGACTCTTCAGTGAGGGATATTTATCTCTGGGCAGGTACGGTTTATAAAATTCCAACAAAGAGACTTGATAGAATTTCTCTTTAAGTTGGATGTCAGACTGCCACTCTACGCATTTCATTTGAAAATTTGCGGGCAGGATATCTATATCGACTGTAAATGGAGTAGCAAACGTGCAAAACAATTGTTTATTTTTCCAAAAGTCCTGAAATCGATTTTTAAATTCTTGTACTAAATCGGAAAGTAAGGCTGCGAATTTTTTACTATTTTTAGAATTATGCGTGGTAAGCGTCTCGAAATGCAAAGAATTGTTAACATTTAATTGGGCTTGCCATAATTTCAATTTCATTTGGAACCCGTTTATGGTTTGAAACATTGTACTGATAAGTTGATTTTTACCCTTTTGACGGGTGTTTAAGTCATTTAAATGGGCAGTCAAATCCATCAAAAATATTAAATCTGCAAGCCAGTTGTCATAATAAAGTTCTGGCACACGTTTTTTTCAGTGTTATAAACAATTTGATTATCAAGTAGGTTTTAAAATCTTTTAAAAATTTGCTCTCAACTAAGTCACCTTATTTCTGTGAAGTATACGATATCACCTTACTCAGCATCCAAGCTTTTAAGAAATTCCTGAAATTGGTGATGATACAATTCCCGAGCCCTTAAAAATTCACCGTTTTGTCGACCATTTGCTTTAGAATTGACCATTTTTAAAGTATTTCCGCTTAAATTTTCCTGGTGTATTTTGCAATGGTTCTTCATCAAACGATAATTTTCAACAGCAATGGCATCGCCTTCTATTTATAATAACCTTGTTTGTGAATGTATTCAGAAGATCATAGAGATTGTGTGTTCATGGTGTTTCATTCTTTATATTAACTTTAATATGATTACAAATATGAAATATTAAAGGTATAAAAACTTCACATTTAATTTTTGTAATGAATATAATACACAGAAATTGCATACGGAATTTTGTATAGAATTAAAGATATGTCAAATGATGTACTGTCGATTTGTTGAATGAACAAAGCGGGATCTGTAATGGCCGCCTGCCATCATCGCCGAGACGGGCTATTGATATTTTTTCTCGCTTTGAGCTCCTTTCTGGGCCGCACTAATACTTGCTTTGGGCCACGGGTTGGACACCCTGGGTTTAAATCTTCAAAATGAGCTCCCGATAATAAAATTAAAAAGAAGAAAAAACATTCTATGGATCGCCGCCCGCTGAAATTATCTGCAACAAGAAAACCAAATAGAGGCGCGAATCTCCCTTTTATATATATATATATATATATATATATATATATATATATATATATATATATATATATATATATATATATATACCCAGTGGCAGAAAGTTTTGTAGCTGTCTGCGACAAGATTTTAAAATTTCATAATCTGTCTGCAAATTTTGCGTGTAATTTTATCAAATAAATAATACATTAAACCAGCTATTTTTTATTATTTTATTTAAAACATGGTAAGCATGATGCATTCTCATTAATTTTGCTTATAACTTTTGAAGTTACAAAGCGTTTCATCATCTCACTTCTTGTAGGGTTTCTAAAATGAAGAAGAACCATACATGGACAATAAAGCTGCTTTTAAAAATCTTTTGGTACCTTTAAAACCAGATGGGGGCCCATTCAGTTGAATAAAAACCCTCTTATCATTAGTGCCCACTTCTTCATCTTTCGATCTCAGCCTATGTTTACCAACGACATCAATTACAGACCCTTAAGTCTCACATACAGCTTCAGAGACTGGCATTGAAATAACGAAAGCAAGTAACTTTAGAAATGTAGGAAGTTTTTCCTTCAGTTCATGGAATGCAATTTTAAATAAATGCTTCAGATCTGGTGCATCACCCTCAGTAACAATTGTGTATACTCTATTGCACATCCATTCATTGAATATCTGATATTCAAACCACAGAGTCTTTCTTAAGTCCAAGGAAGACCCCACAAAAGGAAACACATTTAAAATGTCATCGAAGCTATCTTCAGTGAGTCCCTTGTTCGGTTTTGCTTCCTCTATGCTAACATTGTTTTTTCGATAAACCAAAAAATTATAGATGAACAAAACACTCCTCTGGTCAATGACAGAAAAAAATGTTGGTTTACCATCTGATTCAGTTTCACAGAAATATACACTGAACTGTTCAATTAGAGCTTTTACATAGTTTGATAGGCATAAGAAATTACCTCTTAGCTCATCACATTCACTAGCTTTGTGTTGTGATCTAAGACTCTTTAAGCTAATTCGTTTCTCAGGAAGGGGAACGCCATGGTACGTACTGGAAATACCACTATTTGATGAAGGAAACATTTCCAATGCTGTTGATAACAAGAGAAGAGGTACGTAATGCTGCGTACTGCCACGGAAAAAAAATGTCCGAGAGTTGTGGACAATTTTTAAAACATTTTATTGGTGCAGACAAAAAATGCCCGAAATTTGCGGACAATTTTTGAAATTGTTTTCATTAGTGCAGACAAAAACTGTCCGCAAGGGGTTTTCTATGTCCGCGACGACGTCGCCGTGTCGCGGTGTTTCTGCCACTGGGTATATATATATATATATACAGTGGTGGCAAAAAGTCCTGAACACGCTCATTTTTTTGCCTAATTTTTGTGTTTGACTTCATTTTTCGTTATGAAATTATCGTACTATCTTAACTATTATTATTGATTATAATGTATTTTTTCACGCTGATTTCAAATCTGTTACTATTTTTTTTAATGCCGTAAGTATTTTTTGTAGTACAGCTGCCTGAACAGAAGAATGTGTAGTATGTACAGAACAACACAATATAGAATAACATAATATACGTAGTAGAATAACATCAAAAACTTACAAATACGGTACATTTAATATGAATTTTGAAAATTTGGTGGTTACATGTTTGAACATCAATATATTATGGGCCAGCCGTTTGCTTTAATTGCATCTTTTTGAAATGGAATGCATCAATTTCACAAGAAGTTCTTTCATGACAACATGGTTGAAGGAAAATATTAAAGCTTCAATTAATTCACGTTTGTTTGAAGGTTTTTTCTTTGAAATATCATAACCAATTTTATGCCATAGGTTCTCTATTAGATTAAGATCCGGAGACTGTCCTGGCCAGTTCATCCTATTCACAGTATGCTTTTCGAACCATTTCTGGACTACCTTTGCACGGTGACATGGAGCATTATCGCCCTGAAAAATTCATGACTGATCCCCAAAAAGATCTCCTGCTGTTGGTAGCAATTTATTTTGTAGTATTCCAACGTAATCTCTGGCTTTCACTATTCCGCTCACGATGTCAAGTCTCCCAATACCACGAGAAGACATACAGCCTCAATATCATCACTTTCGTCGGGTGCTTTACTGTGGGCTTCAGACACTGAGGGCTGAATTCCTCATGAGTACGTCGTCTTACATAGGCACTACTTTGGTTACCAGAAATACAAAACTGACTTTCATTACTAAATACTATCTTATCCCAGTCTTTAATAGCCCATAATGAATGATCCCTTGCCCACGCAAAGCTCCTCTTGCGTTGAAAATCGGACAGTCGGTAGTTTTGAGCGAGTTTGCAGCCTTGTTATCAAATTTCCAGCAGTCTTCCTGTCACAGTTCTTGGGCACATATTCACATTCGATATTAAAGTCCATTGTTTCAAAATTTATGGTGAATTGATCTTTCTGTTTGAAAGTGAAATCCTGTGCAATACCCTGTCTTCACTTAAAGTTGTTTTAATCGGATTCAATAATTGTTCCTTGATTCTTACAATTTTTGAACTCGTCTTCTTACAAATACTCATTGTTTTCTCTATTTGTCATTGTAAAAGCTATTATATTTAGTTAAAAAATGTTTTAACAAATGGAAACATTTCTTCCAAAAAACACACAAAAAATAATTATTAGAATCTAACGAGGTAAACGACTGTATCTAATTGGCTGCAGATGAGTACGGCGTCACAAACTTTTTAGAGTTGCTGAGGTCTAGACGAATGATTTTTCCCTTCGTTTTTGCTAAAGTTTACAGGTGACATGCTCTGTGAAAATCCCTTTTGCTTAGACCAGGGGTCGGCGCACTTCAGCTCGCGAGCTACATACAGCTCTTTGATTGCGTACATAGAGGGCCGCCCAGAGACTTTACAGGGCCTGGGGCAAACTTCTGTTGGGGGCCCCAAGAAAAGAAAAAAATGGAAAGAGACGAAAATACACATTCAAATGAAGTTACTCATACTTAAAATTTTATTACGTGAATGATTAACATAATTATATTTCATTGCACTGCTCCTTGTTATATCCTCCAATAAATATGACAATATGTAAATTTTAAAAAAACTAACATTTAATTACATTCAACAACTTAGGAATTCAATAGATATTTAGATTATCAACTGAGGTATAATAAATAAAGGCCTTGAAATCCTTCAACTATAATAAAAGATACTATAACAGAAGATGAAGTGGTAAATTTAAAACTAAGTAGAAAACTGAAAATAGTTGAATTTGAACGATTTTAAAGTTAAAAGAGTAAATTTACATTAATTTTTTTTACATTAACTTTAGCAAAGTCATGTATTATTTCACTAATTGTTTTGACTAAATCATGTTCAATACTGAGCATCATTAGATGACATTAATCTGTCCTCGCCCATTGTCGACCTCACACGATTTTTTATGAGGGACATTTTGCTGAAGGCTCTTTCTCCTGTTGCAACAGGCAATAGAAGTACAGCTAATAACCTTAGACAAATATAAATCTGCGCTAAAGTTTTCAAGGTCTTTTTTTATATATCACATTCAATATATTTACACAAGAGTTTAAGTTCTTTTTCCCGTTAACACATATTATTGAGTCCTTGATAAGCTTATAGTAGATCGTCAAATCATCAGAGAGATCAGTTTTAATTATTTCCTTTGGGTAAACGCTGGCAAGTTTTTCTGCGATAGCATCAAGGTACGTTTCTGATTCAGTTGATTTCAAATCGGTTTCTGTTGGACAAATAATAGGAGAGAACACTTTTGATGCTTCGTCCATTCAGTCTGCCATTGATCTATTTCGACAATCAACAAGTCTAAGGAGGGGGTAAAAATACATTCACTTTGAAATGTAATTCTATGGATTCACATAAACAATCTGGCTCTCCTGATCCTGAATCATCATAGAATTGTTTCTTTTTTCTTCCTCTTGTGGTTTTAAAATCTGTTACTACTCCAGAGTTAACAGCTACAAGTTCAGCTTCTTTAAATAGAGTATCACAACTATTTATAATGGTTCCAATGTCTGAAATTAAACTTTTCATTACAGTTTCAGCGTTTATGAGAGAGTTTCAGACTTTGTAAAACCTTGTTTCTTTCGTCAATCGCCTGCAGAATCTTGAACCAAACTGTCGTCAGTAAAATAAATTCAAAGGACTTCAACCAACGCGTAAGTGCATCAAGATCAGCCTGCGTCTCAGATGGAAGATTAATTTCTTCATCTACACTGCTCAAAACAATTAGGGGAGCACATGGTTTTAACGAAATTACGCAAATACTTACACCGATAAGTAACATAAAATAAATCATCCATAATTTAAAGCCTAGCAGGAAACAGAAGAAGAAAACGTCATATGCAAATCAAAGTTCATGACGTCAAAAACCAGAAAAAGAACATAAGGGTGGAAATCGGGATGTTGCAGAAACGTCTGTTTCACTGCCTTAACTGTGAAATTCGATTGCTCAGTTATTCTTTTGAGAAAAGGTGACTTGAAAATGTCTCAAGAACGTGATTTACCGGAATCCATGGCATGGCGTATAATAGGCAGACTTGAATCCGGGCAAACACAACGTAGTGTCGCGGACGCTGTTGGAGTCGCCAGATGTGTCGTTGCAAGGCTGTGGAATCGATTCCAAGAAACAGGGAATGTTAGACGTCGACCAGGGCAAGGTCGGCCACGGGCCACTACAGCAACTGATGGCCGGTATATACTGTTAACAGCTCGTCGAAACAGAACAGACAATGCTACTCAGCTGCAAAGACAGTTGCTCTTGGCAACATGACGAAGGGTGTCCAGCCAAACAGTACGTAATAGGCTTCATCAGGGAGGTCTCTATGCACGTAGCCCAATGGTCTGCATTCCGTTGACCTCACGCCACCGTGCGGCCCGAAGAAGATGGGCTGCTGAACATCGAGATTGGGAGCAACATGATTGGAGCCAAGTGCTGTTTACAGACGAGTCCCGATTCAGTCTGGAGTGTGACACCTGACGTGTTTTGGTATGGAGGGAAAGGGGCACTCGAAATAACCCCACATTCGTTCGTGAAAGGTCACAATACAGACGAGCTGGTTTTATGGTATGGGGTGGAATCAGCATAGGTGGACGTACGGACCTGCATATCATTCGGAATGGTACTTTGACGGCCCGAAGGTATGCAGACGAGATACTGAGACCTCATGTCATACCTTACGCTGCAGCCATTGGAGATTCCTTTGTTTTCCAGTATGATAATGCCAGACCGCATACAGCTCGTCTTGTGGAGAACATGCTTGAAGCTGAAACAATACAGCGTATGGAATGGCCAGCGTGCTCTCCTGACCTGAATCCAATCGAGTATGTTTGGGACATGCTCGGACGACGCATTGCTGCGAGACCAAGGCCTCCTTTTACTCTTCGAGACTTGGAGATTGCACTTCTTGAGGAGTGGAACAGTATTCCCCAAAGTCTTATCGATAACATCATCGCATCCATGGAAAACAGGTGTGCAGCAGTCTTAGCTGTTCGAGGAGACCACACGCCATATTAAAAATCTTGCATCATTTCTAAACAATACTTTTTTTTATCGTTTACATGTAACTAAATTGTTGCCCTAAATCATCTTTTCATGTTTTTTCCATATTTTCAAAGAATTAAAGCTTAATTACAAATTTTTTTACGTCTTTTTTTCTGTATTGCGCATTGATACGCATGTACTATCCATTTTATGCCAATACGTGGCTGTCTCGCACGGTTTTCTTAACTTCTTTGCTTGCTCCCCTAATTTTTTTGAGCAGTGTATATTGTGCATGGCATCCAAAATCTCGGAGTATCTTTTGACAAGAGGTCATACAGCATCAACTCTTGCACTCCATCTTGTACTTGACACTGAGTGAAGTGAAATATTTGCTGTTGACTGTTAAATTTTCCGCCTACTTGGACTTAATGCAAAAAATTTGTAAAGTTTTTGGACGTTCCCAAAGTATGATTTGACTTCTTTGTTTCTTTCCATAGCATGAACCCCACACAGATTCAAAGTGTGTGTACCACAGGGAGAAAAATACTCTTGGAGGTTTTCAGCGAGAATTCTGGTTTTTACTCCCTTAAACTTCCCTGACATATTTGATGCGTTGTCGTATACTTGGCCTCTGCATAGCTGGAGGTCTAATCCACAGTTTTGCAACACGGTCTTTATATTCTGAGCAATAGATTCACCAATCTTTTGCCCAAAGTCAAAGCTTAACAAACCTTTCAAAAACATCCCATAAGCCATTTTTTTTAGAGAATGTATCTTATTACAAAAATTAGTTGCTCCTTGTGTGAAGCATCTGGCGTCCCATCAACTACAATGCTGTAGTGAAGGGATTCTTTAATTTCTTACATGATGTAACTTTCAAATTTATTACCACACACTTTCAAAAATTCGTTTTGGGTCCTCCACGATAGGTAGTAAGCTTGCGTCTTTTTCCGGACTCTTTGGCACTTGAAACTGTTTCCGAATGATCTCTGATGTCTGGATTGTAACGTCCTATCAGTTTCAATGTGGACAAGAAATGTCCAAAATCGTCCTGATCTACCGTACAGCTGCTACCTCTATAAGGAAGATTTCTTTCTGCTAGGAATAACACAATATCTAACACAGCTGTTAAAATTCTTTTCCATTTCCCCTCTTTTTCTAAAATACATTTTATCAAAGCTCCATCAATTGCAGATTTTCCACCTTTAAGTACATTGAGAAGTTCTTTCCATTTTACGTAGTTATTAATGTGGTTTGGATTTGATTCATGGCTTTTTATCTTGTCATATGTCTTTTTCCAATGGTCATTTAATACGCACTGCACAAATTTTGACTGTTGTTTACTAACATCTTCAGCTTCAAATAAACAACGAGGGAAACAAAATAACCCCTCTTTTTTCTTAATCCAAACCATCCAATCTCTGTCAGCAGATGCCGCAAAATTTTTCATCAAATTTGTCATCGGCAAAGACCTACCACTGTTGTCTCGAGGCATACACGCTGGCTAAATAGGTGGCCCCTTTAGGACTATCATGTCTCTAGATTTATTATCAAGTCTAACCCACGTGGCTGGATCAGTATTCACTTCAAAATGTTCCGTTCCTTTGGAATTTTCTTCTAAGTCAGAAGGAGGCGTGATTAAACATCGTTCGTCCTCTGATGTCTGATTTTCACCTCCACGAACTGAACAATCCACTTCTTGAGACCCACTATTACTAATCCGTCCAGTTTCCTTGAAAACTGATGAACATCCTGGTGATTCTCCCAGGTAGACATGGCGTTCTCTGGCAATGGCAGGTCTTCCGTGTCAAATCGTTTTCCATCATCTTCTATACTGGTTCCGGTCCGAAAAAAAGCTATCGAGGGTCCGTTTACCCCGTTCTTCTTCAGCTTTTCTAACAACTTTTTTTTCCCATTTTCAGCACCAGATGGATAGATGCGCGCTTCATGGTTTTGGAGTTAAGTCTACTGAATGTCTAAATAAATGACAATCTAATTTCTAATCTAACATAAACAAAGGGAGCGCTGCAGACTACTGCCGGTCGTACCATTGCGAGGGGAGCGAGGGTGACTTATACTTTTACGTATGTTTTGGGACTTACTAAAGGAGAGATAAAGTTAATTTTTACTTCTTCATAATGATAAAATTATCTTTCTAACAGCTTCCACCCACGAAGCTTTTTTTGCTATCTATTTTAGTAGTTAGGTCTGTCTTCAATTTATTAGAGATAATGTAATTTTATAGCAGTTAAGACTAAACAGTTATATTTTTCTTAAAACTAAATTGCGTATTTTTCAGAAGACTATTTTGGAGTAAGAGAAATCTAATTAATCGGATAATTTATTTATTTATTTATTTTTTTTTTTTGGGGGGGGGGGGCTTTTTTCAGGAGATTATTTTGAATTTTGAAGTACGGTACAAGTTTCAGAATTTTCTTTCGCATAAAATCTAATACATTCATTTTTTAAAAAAAATTGGGGAGGGAAGGGGGGGGGGCGCCTGGCGCAAAATGTCCCAGATCCCCCCTCCCCCCCTCTCTGGGTGGCTCTGCGTACCTATGGCTCTGAAGTAAAATTGAAAATGAAAATAAAACTATCATAGTTTCATTTCTTAAATTTCCACTGAAAGACCAAACGCGAGGAGAGGACATAGCAAATGCCGCTCTTGAATGCATGGGAAAAAATCATATACCACTCAATAAAATTCTATCAATTGCAACCGATGGTGCAACAAGTATGGCGGGAGCGGAAAAGTGTTCTGTTTCAATTTTAAAAGGAATAATTAATCGTGAAGTAATTATTTTCCATTGTATACTCCACAAGGAAGCACCTTGGGCACAAACATTTCCAGAAGATATCGGTATAAGTATGGAATTGGTTGATGTTGCTTACGTTCCTTAGCCGGAATGCATTCCAGACCAGATCCATATAGGCTTGCGGGTTGAGGGGTGCAGCTCCGGTTTATAATAGCACCACGAGGGTCGGAGCCCGAGTTAGCTAGGTGCCACCTCAATTTTGACCGAGCACCCCCAGACATAGGCGTAGCGTCGGTGAGGGGGGGGGGGGACTCCCCCCCCCAACTTAACTTGAAATAAATAAAAACGTTAATAGACGTTCAGTTGAAATCGGAAAATTGTAGAAAACTTTAAGAAAGATGTTTTTTCCCCGCTTTTTAAAACTGTGAAACTGAAGATATCTTTAGCCTTAACAGAGATTTTAACAATGATATGATCCATAACAAAAATTAGATGCTATATATTTTTTTTCCCATTTTATTTATATTTTATTTATTTTTCTCGTTGTATAACTTTTGAATACTACTCAAACATCAGTACCATTGTTATTCAATTAAAAAAAAATCACAATATTTCATATTTTAAGGACCCCGGCCAGGCAGTCAATGCGCGGAGGAGGGCCCTAAATGATTTCAATTTGCGCCCCCCCCCCCAAAAAAAAAGAAGTTAGAGGCACGCTACGCCCCCAGAGGTGACATCTGGGGGGAATCGCACCTTCTCCACCCACTGACCTCAAAGAAGGACTTTACGGTCTTCGGATTTAACATGTCCATATCCGGCCCAGACACGAAGGTATTTAATGGCGCTTGTCGGGACTCGATCCCAGAACATTCAGTACCGAAAGCAAACACGCTACCACTAGGCCATGTAATTGGTAATTAAGATTAATAACTTTATTACCAATCGACGAGGGAAACCATCGGCAGTTTAAAGAGTTGCTAGATAAAATGGAAAGTGAGTGTTCAAGTCTTCTCTAGTACAACGGGGTTCGGTGGCTTTCCTGAGGCGAAATGTTAAAGCGTTTTGCATCTTGCATAAGCCAGAATCATACGTCGACCCGCCTTTTCGGCACACAACAAAAGTAGAACCCGAAGACGCCAGTCGCTGCGCGTTATCCATACTCGCACAGAGTAACACAGGTCCGTAATTAGTTTAGGACAAACGGAGCTAGTGGCGTTAGTTGAGGCCCCAACGTCCATTGTCTCTCTTAGCCTGGGCCATCGACCAGTTTCTAGCCGGACTACGAGGAAGTGAAGACATCCGACACTAAGATGATTCTACAGCAACTCGACTCATAGGTGTAGAGAAATATGTCAAGAGATGGCGCTGCAAGCCCATCGTTTGATTTTATACTCAAATGTTTTGGAATTCGAATTTCGCCTTTCGTCTCTCTTCTTTGTTGTTGCTAGAGTGATGAATCAGTTTTAGAATGTAGCTTGCTTTGAAGGGGATTAAGATCCCATAATATGTCTATTCTGTTGAATTTAGTTAATTTTGAGGCTTTCCAGCCTATTATCATCTTCTTGTAAATATGTAAATATATTAAATTCATTAAAAAACATGCAAAAATGATTTGAACTTTGCACCACTTTCGTTTTGAAGTTTCTCACTCTTTAGTTTCGTTTCTAGTAGAACATAGTAGCCATATTTCTTCAGAGGATACAACTCCCCCAGGGGACTCGCAGCCGTGTTCTCCATTACCAACGCCTTGGTTCTCACAACGAACCTTGGCGTCTTGGGAGCAAGCTACACCACCACACCTCCGGCCACCGGACTTGCATCTTGTATAAATGAAATCAAACTATTCTATAAATGTAATGAAACTATTAAAACAAGGTTGTTCAATATTAAGAATAATTACAAGATAAAAAGAACTTTTCATATACCATGTTTTTAAATTTTCTGTTGAATCATATAAACTTGACAATTCTATGTAATAATAAATACAATTTAAAAAATTTTTGATGAATTATCCCATCAACTTGAAAGAAAATGAAATTAATTGGAAGTTAACTTGCATATAACTTTTCGTTCCCGTTCCGGCCAATAGATGGCTGTACCAGTCTACAAAACAAAATTAACTGAAAATAACTGAAAATTAATTTAATTCTGCTTAAAGGTAGCTAAAAGTATTAAAAAAATGCATTGTCATCGTGTTCTGAGCTATTCTAAAAGTTTCAAATGTCTATCTAGTCGGGAAGTTAAAAATCAATTGCAAGATTTGTACTTGACAAACACACAAACAAGAAAGCAAGTTAATAAAAACATGGTAATTAACAGAAGATCAGTGGTTGCAAAAAAAAATGTACTTTATGGTGGACGTTACATCACAACTGAATCAGCTCAATCAAAAATTATAAGACAAGGTAAATGTTTTTTTTTTTTCAATGGTAGAGGAAGTTATTTCATTCGAAATTGAAATTGATTCTCTTCGGTGAAGATTTAGAGAGGGGAACTTTAGTTCATTTCCAAAACTTGTCTCAATATCGCCGAGTAAACAATTCTCTCATTTATGAAGTTTATTTCAAGACAGCAGTTTTAAACATGAGAAATTCTCTTCTTCAAAGGTTTCAGGAATTCAGAAATGTTAAAGCGACCCTATCTTTTATTACAAATCCTCTCAATGTCTATAGGAAGGAATTAAATTTTTCCCCGTTTGATACTGACACAGCTAGTTTCGAAATACAATTGCTGGACTTGACAAGCAAAGACTTGTGAAGCGCCAAATTTGTATATCTTGGTACTGAAATAGAAGAACTGGAAAAATAAAAATGATTTCACAGCACAAGCAGACTGCTATAAAAGACTTACAGAAGGCAGACCCAATGATTTTCAATCCTTGGAATAGTCTTCCAAACTCATATCATGAGTTGAAAAAAATTTGTGTTTGGTGTTCTCAGTATCTTCGAGTCTGCGCATTTATGTGAGCAATCATTTTCTAACATAAATTTCATGAAATGAAAATTGAGGAGTCTAACTACTGATGCCAACTTGGAATCGTGCCGTAAATTAAAAACGACTAGTTACAAACCGGACTTACAGAAACTTTCTATAAGGAAATGCAAGCTCATTGCCCGGACTGGTTAAAACCAATGAGAGCAATTTTTTGTGTGATTTTTTCTTCATTTAATAAAGATATAATTAATACCGTTACAATATTACTTTAAATTTCCCCTTTTTTTTGTAAAAATATATTTATGGCTCTCGAATAATTTTTAACTTGTTGTGAGGGACAGGTTTGACTATTCCGTCTCAAAAGTTTGCCGACCCCTGGCACAGACGCGGAGCAAATCAATACCATATCACGCAGAAATATAACACAGAAACTCTCAAAGAAAATTAATTGCATACGTAAAACAGTTCAAAACGCAATGTAATCACGTATAAATTCAAATCTACAAAATACAATTTTTTTTTTGCCTATTAAATAAGGAAACTGGCACAATTGGAACGAGGACATCGATATTTGCCTTAAAATTTAACATTATTGAACATCGGGAACAGCATTCCATTTTCACTGAAGCAAACTCTTAAAACATTCATGACTACTAGCAGTTCATCTGGAGATTTAAGAAAATTTAAACTTAATAACCAATGTATATATAACAGTTTGGCTTGGGTGAGAATTTCACATTCGAGTGGGAAATTTCACCCCTATTAATCGATCTACAAGTATCAGTGGCGGATAAGTCTTTAGAAACCTCCAAGAGCAATCTAGTTTTCAGGTTCCCTTGTTCTAAATGCTATTAACAAATATTACTTAAGATGTTTCTTTACGGTCGAAAAGGAAATTTTATTAGTTAGTTATTAGGTAGTAAAAACTTATAGTTCGCTGTTTGTCGTTCGACGAAAGGCGAATTGTCTAGACGGATCATTGCTAGAAGATGGTATCTTTGCCTGCGTTTCGCATAATGCATCTCTTTTTGAAGCTTTCGAAGGCCCATCCTGACAACCGAGCTCCCAAGCGCGCGCTTCTTGTGCCTGTGCGATGATCCGCCACTGACGCGTGCCATATCGCGAATTGGGTCTATAATTTGAGAACTGTTTAAAGAGTCTCGAACTTCCAAAATTAGAAAATAAATAAATAAATTCATCACACACTAAATGTGATGAATATTTTACGCTCCTTGTCCCCGATTGTCAAATGTATGTTAGTGATTATTTAAAAAATTACTAAATTTAGCGAAGTGTTACGTGCATTTTAATTATCCTTTCCGGTTAGAATCTAAGGCTATGTACACATGAGAGCGTTGCAACGCTCGTTAGAAAAACCGAATGTGTACACTAGTAGCGTTAACGCCACGTTGACCGCCAGTATAGCTATGGAAGTTGAAGAGGCAGCATGTGTTTCGATTTTGTACCGTAGGTATAAAGCACGAAAACGAAGTCAAAGAAAGTACTGGGTACGTCCGATTTCAAATGACAGATTGACTCACGGTTCTTTTGTAACACTTTACCCGAATCTAAGAAAACATGAGCCCAAGTTTTTTAACTATTTAAGAATGTCGATTGCATCCTTTGACGAGTTATTAGAAATAGTTAAGGATGACCTGGCTCCTAGTGAGAACGTTGTAAGGGATAGCATTTCTCCAGAAGAAAAACTCGCAACCACATTGAGTAATGAAAACATTTTCTGTATTATGTACCCTTTATGTACCACATTATGAATTAATAAACGAAAACTCACGTAAATTTTTATTTATGTTAATTCAATACTAACTAACAATTAAATGTAAAAAAAATTACTCACCTTCTTAAAATTTAATTAATTACTAGTTAATTGAAGTGGTACTTTAAAGTACCGCCAGTATTAAAGGGTTACAAAAATCTTCAAACTTTGAAAATTAATCAGAATGTTTAAAAAATGATATAATTATTTATTATGAAACGCAGAACAATTTTAAATATAATGAAAATTTAACTTTGATTACATTAAATTTTTTTTTAATTTACACATTAAAAAAATTACATATGCTGCATTTTGAATGAATTTTTGATTGAACTTTTCTTTGTGCACAAAGCTTGCAGAGATCTCGATTTGACAGAAATGTTATACGAATTTTGTACTCTAACAGGGAGATGGATTAATGTTTTTCGGTATATATTATGTATTAATTTACACATGCTATTTCCAGCATAGCAGAAAAGAGTCTATGCCATCAATTTTTTGATTTTCTGTCTCTGTCATAGATCAATCATAGCATATCCGACTTATCAACACCACTCATGTGTGCGCTATGTGTGCAGTTACATTAAAAAAAATATCTGTAGATAGAAAGTGGAGAGAAAATTTAAGGAATTGTAAATTTATAATGTACTCAGGGAATGTATATTTGTGGTTCTATATCAGAAAAATAATAAAATACAAAAATCATAAAATAAAAAATATACATTAGTATAATGGGCACTAATATCTTTCATGTAACACCAAACTCCCGATTTTAATTCAAATGTTTAAAAAATTTTAAAAATAATAACATTCGAAAATTTCGCAAAAGTTTATTTTGAAAAATTCATGTATTTCATATATATATCTTATTTATTCTGCCCTTTGTAAAAAAATAGAAATATGCCTGTCAAAAAATAGTAGTCAACTGCCCCAGAGCACACGCTCAACGCAAACCATGTGTACGGTCTAATTCACCACAAAGGAACTCGAGGTGCGCTGCAGACGCGCGATCTGCGTGGGACTCTCCAGACTCGCGTTGTGACGCGCCTTCTACTATAGAAGAGAGCGTTGCATGTGTACGCAATCATTTGATCAGTTGTATTTCTTCAACGCGCGTTGCAACGCTCTCATGTGTACATAGCCTAAACTTTTCCCGTGGCCATGAAATGCTAAACCCAAATACTTAGAACTAATCTCAGTAGTTGGCAGGAGATGTTTTCGGTACCTCTTGCTAATACAGAGAATATTTCTTTTCAATGCGGCCACGGCGAACACCAGTCAATGTATATGAGTGCATCCGCGCCTGAATTCAAAATGTTGAATAATGTTAATTTCAACTATTTTAAGTACTGAGATTATAAAATTTGAATATAGTTCACAACTCGGGATAATGAATGAATCAATGGACTCCAACTAATCAATTGCATTGTTATAATATGTAACTTCTCATATAATAACAAGGTCCTAAGTATTGATGGTAAGCTAATGTTTAAAAAGCCATAAACATACGCTCAGTAATTTACACCTTTACGCTGGAATGAGTTATAACGGTGCACGAGTCATTTACGTTTTTGGCATTCCAGCTCTGCAAGTAAAGAATATGATTTATTTTATGTTATTATATATTTTTTAAATCTTTGAAGAGTTTGTAACTCGTTCAATAACCTTTTCGTTAGCTTGTAGTTCATTATTTTCCCACATTTATCATAAGTTAACATTCAGCTTAGAAAGCTTCAATCAGAATTAAATTCGACTTAAAATTGGGGTGCGTCATATGGTCCGAAGGTAACATTAAAATAATATGAATATTTTACTATATGCTTTATGTTTATTTATTAAAATTTATTTATATTTTTCATAATACAGTCGGTCCCCCCAACGTAAAAAAATTCTATTTTAAGACGATTTTGTTTCTATTTAACGATGATTTTTTTCTACTTTTTCTTCAACATTTTATCTACTGGAGGGTTACTTTCTGTGGGGGAGTTTGGTTTCAAAAACAGACCCGGAATTTCCTTTATGTTTGTTGCAATCATAGACTTGTTGCAGTGGAAAAAACCGGGGGAGGGGGGGGGGATTACTGTTTCTCGGAAGATCGAACATTCTTCCCTGGTGGATCGAATTTCTTAGTGCGGGTGTGGAATCATTCTATTGTACCTACCATGTTGTCATGTGATTTACGAACTGTCCAAAAGCACCCCTCTCTAACTCCTTCTGGGAAGCACGTGTTCATGTTTAGAGAATTCATGGTTGGGTGTAGGAGCTCATTCCAGTACGAATACGAGGTGAGCAGAGCAAAATGGCATCAAAGCGAGATCATCTTACGCTACACGAAAAAGTGAAAATTATTGAAAACTCGGAAGAAAGTGTTGGAATAACAAAAGTCCAATTCTCAAGACAATTTCAGCTACCCGAGTCTACTCTCAAAGGCATTTTAGCAAGCAAAGAGAAAATTCTTGAAGCAGCACAAAAATTTGGTTTGGGATCCAAATCCAAACGGCAGCAAATTCAATGTGGCCGATCAGAAGAGTTTGAGAAGGCAGTCCTGCAATGGTTTCATCAAGCAAGAGCATCTAACATTCCAATTTCCGGAGTGATATTTAAAGAAAATGCTATTATTCTGGCAGAAAAGTTTAGAATACAAAATTTTCAGGCTTCGGCTGGTTGGCTAACAAAGTTCAAAGAAAGATACGGGCTTGTATTTAAAAGCATATCTGGTGAAAGTGGCTCCGTAGATGAAAAAATAGTGGATGAAGGGAAAATAGTGCTGAAGGGGAAATTAGATGGATATGATGAGAAGAACATCTTCAATGCAGATGAGACGGGCCTATTCTACAATATGGTGCCTAATAAAACCTTAACGTATATGGGCAAAAAGTGCACTAATTCGGATGGATCTGAGAAATTTCCACCACTAGTTATAGGCAAATCAAAGAAACCAAGGTGTTTTAAGAATATCACCAGGAAACCTTGTGAGTACCGCAATAACAATAAAGCGTGGATGACATCACAAATTTTTATTGACTGGATTAGAAAATTTGATGCAAAAATGCATCGAGAAAAGTGAAAAGTTTTACTTCTAATCGACCGATGCACTGCACATACTCCAAATATCCCTGGACTTACAAATTTAACTATCCATTTCTTACCAGCTAATTGCACTAGCAAGTTGTAGCCATTAGACCTAGGTATCATTCGCAGTGTGAAAGCATACTACAGAAAGTCTTTAATTAGGAAATTAATAAACAATTCGGCTGACAGTATAAAAATTAGAAAATTTGCAATCTTGGAAGCAATGCACATGATAAGATCAGCATGGAAAGAAGTTTCTTCATCCAGAATAAAAAACTGCTTTCGCGTTGCTGGAATTCCCAAATAACTTGTAGTGGAACTGCAAAGTACGGATGTAAAAATCAACGAAGATGACATTACCCCTACTAAAAACTCTTCTCGCCTATCAGCGGAAGCTGCCGTCGAAGCCTGTGTTAGCTAACGGTTGCCCGTAGAATATGCGAAGCGTCGTTATTGTTACTGAACATTTTTAAGGAAGGTACACTCCAAAGAAAACAGACACGTAAATTAAAATAACATACATATATTAACACAACATACATACATTAATACAACATACAAAATAACCATTACATATAAATATTAACGGATATCATTACAAAGGATATGAGCGAGCCTAAAAACTTCGCTGCTACACCATCAAACCCCTTCTCCTCTCACGACCCCTTTCGCTGGAGGCCAACGACCCCTTTCGTACATCCCCTCTTCGCGCCATCTTGGCGGCGATACAACAACTTGCCACCACATTTGGCGGAATTCTCCTTGTATAATTTTAGTTTAATATTTGCTACTGGTCATAAGTCTTACACGTTCCCCTTTAGGGAGTTTATACGTCATTTAATATGACTATAAACAGAAAATAGATGTTCCGAAAACTATCCTGAAGTTTCTTGGAGAGTCCTTTAGAAGTTCTTCTTGAAACATGACCACACTAAGGAGAGAGTTAATTTTCTTTCACGCACATTAAACTTTAACAAATTTCATGAGTGAGTACTCATGAACATCACCCCTCGCGAGAGCAACCCCCTTGGCTAACGGCTGTCCCCCAAGCAGGTGACTCGAGAAATTGACACAAAAAAAATTATTTCGAAAACAAAATATTAGAAATTAAAATGACATGTAATACATATTATCAACCAATATACTCTTATCCAATGAATATTTAAACACAACACCAATTTCAACACTGAAATACTATTAACAATGCACACATGGATACACAATTTTAAAGGAATAACTAGAAGATAATTTACAGTTGCATGTTTCATGAGTGTAAATATACTAAGCAGCAAAGAGACACTTTGGAAGAGAATACAATACGATAACTGATTTTAAATTTTACATACAACCATGTGCTGCATAAACATGAAATACTCAAATTTTTACATTATAAAAATGGCACAATTTAAAACTCACAATTGGTCACGGGCAATCTAGACAATGCATCTGCATTTCCATGTTTTTGACCCTTGCGGTAGGAAACCGTTACGTTATAACGTTGAAGGGCAAGTGCCCATCGAGCTAACTTAGGACCCTGTGGCAGGGAGCTAGTCAAGTAGGTCAAAGGGTTGTGGTCTGATATGACTTGGATTTCAGCACCGTAAATCCAGGTGTCAAACTTCTTCAATGCTGATATCACTGTAAAGGCTTCTCGCTCTATTGTTGACCATTTCATCTGAGTTGGTGTTAATTTTTTACTGAAGAAGGCTATGGGTTTTTCGATCCCTTTTTCGTCATTTTGGGCAAGACAAGCGCCCACTGCCATTGCCGAAGCGTTCGTGTACAACTGGAATGGCTTTTCCAAGTCAGGGGTGTGTAAAGCAGGAATTTGGACCAGTTCGTCTTTCAGCGCCTGGAAGGCTTTCTCCGCTTCGTCGCTCCAAGGAATTTTGTTAGGAAGATGTTTCTTTGTCATGTTTGTTAACGGCAGGGCAATACTCGCAAAGTCTTGAATATAGTCCCGATAGTAAGAAGTAAGACCCAGAAATCCACGAACTTCTCTTTTCGTAGTCGGTCTTGCCATGTTCCGTATGGCTTCAACTTTCTGCGGGTCTGGCGAATGTCGTCCAGAACCAACAATATGTCCAAGGAATTTTACAGTTGGTCTGCTGAACTCACACTTGTCCAGGTTTATGGTAAACCCAATCTCTTGTAGTGTGGCAAGAACCTTTTCTAGGTGATTTAGGTGGTCTTCCCATGTATCTGAAAAAATCGCGACGTCGTCGATGTACGGTCGACAATAGTTCTTATGAATCATGAGAGCTTTGTCCACGGCTCTCTGGAACGTACTCCCGGCATTCCTAAGTCCGAAAGGCATCACTCTCCATTGAAAGTGACCCGAATGAGTAGCGAAAGCTGTGTAGCGTCTAGCTTCAACTTTGACCGGAATCTGCCAGTACCCCTTCGTGAGGTCGATAGTTGTTATGTAGTGGGCCTTTCCCACTTCCAGGAGAAGATCCTTCGCAATCTTCATCGGATAAGCGTCTGGCACGGTAAAGCTGTTCAAATGTCTGTAGTCCACGCAAAGCCTGACACTGCCATCTTTCTTCGAAACACAGACTACGGGATGAGCCCACTCGCTATCGCTTGGCTCTATCAATCCAAGTCGCAACAGTTCTTCAACCTGGCGGTCGACTTCCTCTTGAAGTGCTACGGGTATGCGATAGGGCCGCAACTTCTTTGGCGTGCAATCAGCTGTCAAGCGTACTGAATGGCCTTCAACCTTTGCTCGTCCTGGGATGTTACAAAAAATACTATGGAACCGTTTTAAGAGCTTGAATAGATCGCATCGTTGAGAATAATTCAGCCTCTCACTAGTGTCTTCGACACGAACACGAATGTCTTCAACAGATTTGATTGTGGTATCAGTCGGGGCATAATGAAGTTCACCAAACTCCGCGTCGTCATCAAACACTAACCCGACTTGATGCACTCTAGCAATGTAAGGTCTTAATTTGTTAAAATGGAGTTCTCGGATACTGCCATCTTCCATCCGAACTTTGGCGGAATGTTGCCTAGTTGTTTCGACTACGGTAACCGGGCCAATCCAAGTTTTCAGCAACTTGTGTGATGAAGAAGGAATAAGGACCAACACTTGGTCGCCAACTCCGAACTTTTTCTCTCTAGATCTTAAATTGTACCTTGACGCGTATTCTGCCTGGTTTTTGGTTGAATTCTCATTTGCTATTTTGTGAGCTTGTTCTAGCT
Source organism: Dolomedes plantarius (assembly GCA_907164885.2). Taxonomy (NCBI): domain Eukaryota; kingdom Metazoa; phylum Arthropoda; class Arachnida; order Araneae; family Dolomedidae; genus Dolomedes; species Dolomedes plantarius. Next base: position 69,059,939 of record OU015491.1, read on the forward strand.
TCTCCCTTAAATCTGATATGTAATCTTCTACGGATTTGGACGCATTTGTGGGTATTTCTCTCACCCCTGTCCATACTTCTTTCATTAACTTTAACGGTCCGTTCGGCAACCGACCGTACACCATCTGGTATGGCGAGATGTTCGTGGTGCTATGGGGAACTTCTCGGTACGCGAACAGCAGAAATGGTAAATGGACGTCCCAATCTCGTCTGTTTTCTTGAATGTTCTTATTCAACGTGTCTTTTAACGTTCGGTTCCACCTCTCTACTGCCCCCATACTTTCAGGATGTCCTGGGGTAGGAAATCTAGGAGACACACCGAGAAGATCTCTGAAATGCTTCGACAATTCTGCTGTGAAATTCGTCCCTTGGTCCATGCAAATGGTTTTAGGGAACCCAGTCTGAGTAAAGATTCTCATCAAGACATCGCAAGTTGTCTTTGCTTTTATGTTCTTCACTGGGATGGCTTCTGCCCAACGGGTGCACAAATGAACTGCACAAATAATGAAGGAATGCCCCCTTCTCGACGGCGGCTCTAGAGGCCCAATGCAGTCGACGCTCCACACTTCGAACGGATTTTCTGGTCTCACAAGAGGTTGTATGGGGATTCGGTCCCTAAAGGTCATCGTTCGTCTAACCTGACATTCTTTGCAGGATTCGCAAAACTTTTTGACGTCCTGTCTCACGGTTGGCCAGAAAAACGAGTATTTGATGCGTAGCAAAGTTTTCTTTTCGCCTAAATGGCCTGCCAAAGGGACTTCATGAGCCATGCGAAGAACATTCTTGCGTTTGCACGACGGCAACACGACTTGAACTATGCTCTGTCCTTCAACACAGTCTACGTGCGACAACACTCCATCTGTTACGGTATAAGACTTTTCATTATCTTTAGCTAAATCCCATAACTCTTTTAAATCTTCGTCATCTTTTTGGACGGCAATGAAGCTTTTCTTATTCTCTTGATGGGGAACGCATTCAATGGTGGCTGTCGCCACACCAGTTAAAATCGGATCACAACTACCGTTTGATTGTGACACGGTTCTATCTTCAGGCGAGTTGCCGACGTCATCTTGGAGGTCATCTTGATCGGGAAGTCCGCGGGTGGCTCCATGAATCTGAATGTTCTCTTGCAATAGTTCATAAGCCGTAGGACAAATCAACATGTCGTTGACCAATTTCTTCGAGATGGCACATAGGATTGGCACAGGAGAGTGCAGACCATCGTCTATTTTAATGTCGACGATCTTCAAAGCTGTGGTCTCCCCTTCACCAAATGCTGACACGATCTGAATTGTGCCTTCTCCCTCGCAAAAATTTTCAGGTACCAAGTCTTCCCTTAAGACGGAGATCTGAGCGCCTGAGTCCACCACCGCTTTTAACGACTGGTCACCGCACCTCAACGGGATAATTTTGAGATCGTTAATCGTCTGCAGCTTTCCAGATCCCGTTACAGGAACTGTAACTTTGGCGGTGAGTACCGAGGGTTCTGTACTCTTCACGGTCTGTACTGTATTGCTCTGAACACCTGACCCCGAGTTCTTAGGAAGGCGGCTATTTTTTGGACAAAATTTGGAGATGTGTCCAGTTTGCTTACAGGCATAGCAGGTTACTTTCTGCGGCGTTTCGGTTTTTACGCTGCTGGAGTACTTCTTTTCCTTATAATACTCCTGAGATTCCTTCTGAGGTGGCGAGGGACGCGAAAATCCCCTCTGCTTATTTTTGGCGTCTTCCACGCTGGTCTTCTTGGTTGGAGCTCTAACAGCTTCATACTCATCCAGCCTATCTGCTAACGAAGATGGTTGCAGAAATTTTGCCCAATCGTCCATGAGGTGTTCTCTGACTTGGATAGGGACACGTCTTTTCAGTTGATCGGTGATCATCAAGTTCTTTAGTCCATCGAAATCTTTGACGTCAAGTCCTTCGATCCACTCTTCGAAATAATTTGTTATTTCAAATACGAAATCTCTCCAAGAGCGAGCTGGATTTCGCTGATGTTTCACGAATTTCTGTCGGAAGGTTTCTGGGCTTATTTTAAGATGCTTCAGCAAAACCCCTTTGATGTAATCGAAATCGTCAAATTTGTCTTCTGACTCTCGAGCGATGAGTTGCGTGATTTCTGAAGGTAACAGGGGCAACAATGCCGACACCCAGTTAGCTTTCTCAACGCCGACTCTATGAGCCTGTCTTTCAAAGAGTGACAGAAATAAGACAATGTCTCCGTCCTCGATCTCGAATCTTCGTAATAGCTTAGTCAACTCGGACGTTTTGGTTCTAAACTCGTCTTGTTTAACAGTAGTAAGATTGACTTTCTCCCTTTCTATTCTAAGTTTTTCAAGTTGGAACTGGCGTTCCTGTTCCCTTTCTTTTTCTTCCTTGAGTTCACGAGCAACGCGCTCTTCTTCCACTACGGCTAAACGCCCCTTCACAAACTCTTCTTCATAGTCATCACTGGCCTTAATCAATCTAATAATACCTGCTGACCTCGTTCCCTCAACGACCACTTGACCTAGCTCTTGAGCTAAAGCTATTAAATCGTCTCTCTTGGCTCGATTTAAGAAAGCCATATTTATGAGAAAAAAAATTCCTATTACAGAAAAAAAACAACCCTAGACTTCGAATTGCTCAAAAGTCAGCACCGAACATATAATAGTTTTAACGCTCAAATAATTCCAGAGAATCGATTGTTTACATATGCATACAATACAAATATGATCAATTACAACATTCGTTAAAAAAAAATCAACGTCAACCAACGTCACAATGTGTTGTTCCGTGAGTTATCTAACAAGCAATGATGCAGTTTTAAAAACAACTTTTGACACTAAAATAAAATACAACCGAACGGTATCAAAGCAAAAACAAACAAAACAAGCAACCAATTCTTAACCACAGACTACACTTTAGCACTCCTTTTTTTTTTCGTTCGTAAACGAAACGGAAGAAAATGCAGATATTTATGTACTTCACTCAACTGATGCACTCACGTACAAGACTTAAATTTTACAAGACTCAAATTTCTTAGAAATTAGGTGTGCTTTTAAGGAAAAACATCAAAATATACAGGTAAATGCACTTTTGCTATAATATCATAAATGAACTGTACATTGACGTGCTCGAATTATACTGGCGTATAATTATGTACAGGCATACAAAGCAAAATACTTCTTTAATGTGCACTGGCGTGCTTCATTTATTGTACTAACGTATACACGTTCATACATATAACATTACTTTGATATGCACTGGCGTACTCAATTTATTATACTGACGTATAATTATGTACAGGCGTACAAACAAATACCTCTTTAATGTGCACTAGCGTGCTGCATATATTATACTGACGTATAATTACGATATGGTATACTGGCGTATACACGTATATAACACATAACATTACTTTGATATGCACTGGCGTGCTCAATTTATTATACTGACGTATAATTACGATATGGTATACTGGTGTATACACGTATATAACACATAACATTACTTTGATATGCACTGGCGTGCTCAATTTATTATACTGACGTATAATTATGTACAGGCGTACAAACAAATACCTCTTTAAATGTGCACTGGCGTGCTTCATTTATTATACTGACGTATAATTATGTACAGGCGTACAAACAAATAATTCTGTAAAAGTGAATATCCTTTAATAGTACTGGTGTACCATATCTCGAAAATAACATATGACAAAAACATATGACAAAATAACATATGACATAATAATTGCGGTTTCTCGAGTCGCCCACTTTATTAGGGGAAAAAAGAACTCTCACCTTTACAACCACTTCGTTGATATTCTTGGGCTTTCCATGTTGATCCTATGAGGCTGCGCCACTAAAAACTCTTCTCGCCTATCAGCGGAAGCTGCCGTCGAAGCCTGTGTTAGCTAACGGTTGCCCGTAGAATATGCGAAGCGTCGTTATTGTTACTGAACATTTTTAAGGAAGGTACACTCCAAAGAAAACAGACACGTAAATTAAAATAACATACATATATTAACACAACATACATACATTAATACAACATACAAAATAACCATTACATATAAATATTAACGGATATCATTACAAAGGATATGAGCGAGCCTAAAAACTTCGCTGCTACACCATCAAACCCCTTCTCCTCTCACGACCCCTTTCGCTGGAGGCCAACGACCCCTTTCGTACATCCCCTCTTCGCGCCATCTTGGCGGCGATACAACAACTTGCCACCACATTTGGCGGAATTCTCCTTGTATAATTTTAGTTTAATATTTGCTACTGGTCATAAGTCTTACACCCCTGAAGAATGGAGAAGTCTTGTTGAAGATGAGGATGTTTCAATTCACGATTTCTACAATTGTGATAAATATGTTTTAACAACAGATTTCAGAAATGTAGAACAAATTTATGAAAATATTGTAAACGAAAACACAGTGTCAGACGAAGAAGGTGAAATTGAAGACACGGAAAACGAGACACTGCCACCGTCTTACACATATGCAATTTCTGCTCTAGATGTTCTCCGACGCTATATTACATCGAAAATGGAAGGGGACTCATTTAACATTTTAGAAAATCTGGAAAAGTGAATAACGAAAACAAGGCGAATGAAGCAATCAACACTTTTTGAATTTTTTAAAACGTAATTTATTGTATTGTTTATACTCTTTTTTTTTCAATGTAATTTAAAAGAACTTTTTGTGAATAAAATAATGATGATAATAAAAATAACATTTTTAAACACGCCAATATATTAAGAAATATATTGACAGTCCTAAACCTGTAAAGTGTGAAGGGAAATGTTATTTTTTCACAAATTCTGTTTAAGGACGATCTCTACTTAAGGACGATTTTTCACGGTCCCTTGAAAGTCGTTAAACAGAGAACCAACTGTACATATAATATATATATGTAGGAACTCGATCTCGAGCGAGTCCCCACTTTCTGTATAAACTGTGGTCGGTGTCTAGGGGTTGTTGTTCTTAGTCTTATAGAAACCTTTCCGCTTACTGCACGGCGGAACTAGACTCTTTTATACTCAGAGTAAGACAGTACTCAATTAAAGACAGAGTCACTGCTTAAAACACAAACACTATATATTGACACTTATCAAATATTTACAGTTGAAGAAATACGTTGCATATAAAATTACACGTCAGGCCGCACCAGGCCTCCACAATCAGAATGAGTTAAAGTATCCGGCCGTCTGTCGCGATAGGATTGACTAAGCCACCGTCTGCTGCTTATCAGGAGCCAACGTCATGCCCCGTCGAGACTGTCTCTCTCGTCGCAGCCGTCTGCTGCTTTCGGCACCTCTTACAGGTCGGGACCCAATCTCAGTCTCCTCTCAAATACTTTTCTCCCAGTTCATCTCTCGAAAACCTAATAGCGCTGTCGTCGCACAGCGTACACGGCGACATATGGCTCATAGCTGGAGCCCTGGGATAACACAATACCCATATATATATATGATAATAACGGCCCACCATTATATATCTAAAGCGTATTTAAAATTATCCTGTTAATAAAGCACGACCCCTTTTTCCAAAATTGCAACCTAAAAGTAAAATAAGATAATTTATCGTAGCCCCGCTGATCATGATACAGGCATGTGAAGTAGCTGAACTCAATAACATCCCCAGATATGAGTGTTAGAAGTTATGAGATTCCAAATGTCAGGATAGTGTCAAAATTCTTGAAGAGCCCTCGAACCACTCTGAAGTTATGGGTTCTGTAACGTCAAAAACCACACTTTACAAGAACTTTATGGCCACTTATCCTGCACCCGGGTCAATAGTTCGCGGTTCTAACAAGCGCGGGATCTAGCAGTAAAGTCCCCGATAAACTTAAGTGGACACGTGAACTCCACGAATCTAAAGTCGCCCAATTAAAATATTAAATAGTTTAGGCCCTCTGGCGTCAATATCGCAAAGCACTTATTTACTATTTGCGTGAACAGAAGATTTCTGTCTCTTGGTGTCTAACTCTCGTTGCTGTCGGACCTGCGGTCCGCTCCTGTCTTAACTTGTAATGTAATAAGAGCTCTGCGCCCCGTCAGGGCAAGTCCAGTGGACACTGCAATTATAACGCTTTCGTAATGCTTCATAGTTGAATAAAAAGGTTATTTCAGGGATATCGTCTGAAAGCTGTGTTCTTCTTCTATGGCTCCATGTGTGTTTCTCTCCAAGTTGTGTGCAGCGATTTACGGTATGGTCAACACTTCGCCCAACTGCATCACACCCTCGTGCCGGCTACGCCTCCGATAAGTGCTATGCCTCTCCTCCGCGGCGTGAGGTATGGGGCATCATATATATATATATATATATATATATATATATATATATATATATATATATACTTTGAATTTGACCTAGATATACCAAATTAATCTATTAGATTTTCCTCGAAGCCCATATGCGGACAGGAAGCTTATATAACCGTTATATAAGAAGATTGTTCGAGAACCATGACGAACGATCACCCCATATGGTCAGGTGTCACCTTTTGACCAATTAAAAGTTCACCACGCCCGTACTCAGGGCGGGAACCTAGGGTTTTCGCGGTCTTCTGTGTTCTGCTCGAGTCCGACAAACATGCACAACTTTTAGCTCAACGTTCTTTTGTTTTATCCTGTGCTGTTCCGGCAGCCCCAGTATGATATTTTTCACGTGTGACGGTCCTATAGTGATTATACAGTATGAATATAATGAAGTGTATCTAAACATCGGATTATTACAAAAGAATAAACGATCTATGTAACCAACTATGTGGATCCTGTGTTCCTCGACTGGACTCTCAGCCTAAGCCTTTCCCAGCCATTCTCCACGATTGAATAATGATTCCAGGTCTCTTCCTGTCATCCAACATCTCCTTTTCTAATTAATTAATTAATCAATCAATCAAATCAATCAATCAATCAATCAATCAATATAGACTTCTGTGAAGTGTGGTTCCTGCCAAAATCAGTAGCCAGAGTAGCCGCCATTGTTGGAGATCACCGCTGCCACACGCCTCGGCATTGATTCAAAGAGACTTTGGATGAGTTCTTGGGGTACAGCAGACCAAGCAGCTTCCACACGTTGCCAAAGTTGATCTGCTGTGGCAGCTGGGGATGGAATCTGGGTCAATCGTAGAGCAACCATGGACCACATGTTTTCTATCGGCGAAAGATCCGGAGAGCGAGGCGGACAGGGAAGCAATTCAATCTGGCGATTGACGAAGAACCGTTGGACAATGCGTGCCACGTGTGGTCGCGCATTATCCTGTTGAAATATGGCTGTGCGCAAGCCCTGAAGGTAAGGAAGAACAACTGGCTCCAACACCTCGGAGATGTAGCGCTGGCTGTTTAAAGTACCGGCAATGCGTACTAGAAGTGTGCGAGAGTAATATCCAATACCGCCCCATACCATAATACCCGGTGCAGGACCAGTGTGGCGGTGCATAACGCAGCTGTTCAGCATCCTCTCTTCACGGTGTCTCCAGACTCGAATGCGACCATCGTGGTGTTGCAGACAGAAGCGTGACTCGTCAGTAAAGACAATTTCATTCCATTCTGCCGTCCACATCCTTCTGTCATCGCACCATTGGCGGCGGAGACGTCTGTGGTTCTGCGTCAAGGGTAGACAAAGCAATGGACGTCTTGCGGACAGACCACTCTGCTGTAAACGGCGCCGAATGGTACGCGCAGACACTGGATGATGCGTTACTAGCCCAGTCAAAATAGGTTTTATGGCTAAAAAAAGTATGAAAGTTTTAAAAATTGGTGGAGATGTTTGTTTAGGCATGCTAATGAACATACTAAAAGTCCCCACCGATCAGACTTGAGCTTTCGCCGCCATCTTGGAAAATGTGTACACTTTTTTGGTTTTTTGGAAATAACTTTAAAAATATTGATTTTATAAAAAATAATTAAATACAAAAATTAAAGAGCATTAAATTATGAACAAAAATCATTCATAACATTTTTTTATATGTCTAACAGGAACAAAGATAATTGACTTTGAAAAGAGCGCACTATCACACGTGGGACGCGCAAGCGCGGTTCCCCATCGCGGTGGGGGGAAATACCCACGCATGTGCATACCATAATTAGCGAAATTAGTTTTACACTAAATGGGAAGGTGTTTTGTATTTTTTCAAATAACTAGGGAAATATTAACTTTACATAAAAAATGTTTATTTCCAAAAATTAAAAAACATTAAATTATGTACATAAACGATTTTATACATTTTTGTCGTAAACCTAACAGGAACGAAGATATTGACTATAAAATGCGCGTTGATAATGGAGGTAGCTTCAAAGTCTTGTTGCAGGCGCTCTTCTTTGAATTTCTAACCTCTCCCACATTTCGGCATTCTTTAAACACAAGAAAATAGACTTTAATGTTTTTGGCTATGTAGATAATTAATCATTATTAATTTTATACATGAATGTAGTAAACTTGGGGGTATTCACTATCAGATTTCCATTGCGAATAATTGTTCAAGCTTACCTACTTCAGGATTTACGTGCTTTTTTCGGTACGGGATTCTCCCCTTCGTCAGGCATGTATAGATCGTCTATGGATCCGCTAGCATCGGCCCATTCATCAACTTCTTTCATTCGATCGTCATCAAAAATAGGGCTGATGCCATTCTGACATACCCCATTGTAATTATTGCAGGCCGTTGTGCAGTTGATGCCTGCTTTCCGACATCCGCATCTTACTCCACAGCCAGTCTTACAGTTGCAAAATACCATGTTTAAAAGTGAATCGGGAGCTACTGCATCCATAGTTGTGATGGGCACAAGAATTTTCTCTTGACGCTTCCAGCCCCACAGGCAGTTGGGCCTTTCTTTTTCAGGTGCTCCAAAGTCTTCCTCATTTTAATTTCGAAGGCTTGTATTTGAGTGTGTGCGTTTAAGGTTTCTTGCGATGGTGGTTCAGTAGCAAAATCTCGAAACAACTCACGGAGATTTTTACATTCCAAATCCGATATGTCCATGCCGTCAAAAATTATTTTTGCTAAAGCTGTTTGGGTCAATAAATGAGCTCGGACGGCCCTAACGTATGCATGGCCTGGCAACATTTTTTCTACTGACGTAGGTGCATAAATCAAAGTGAGTATTTCTTTTAACCCACTTCCAGTCATTATGTACCCAATGCAGTCTAAGAATGACATTAAAAGATGGAATCCACCAAGCCTCACAATTCAACTTGATAATAATGGATTGGATGTTGCTGCGACTATCTCTCGAGCTTTAATATACAGTGGTTGGTCAAACGTGAGTATGCAAGACTTTTGGTGCGTTTTAACACACTGCTGGGCAGCATATTTCAGCGCAGTGAAAATGGTGTCATACTTGCTTGGTGGTGAATTAACAAAAGGAAGGGGTATTACTTTGGTCTTTTCACAAGGCTGGTTTCTGGTTATACAATGGAAAAACCCTTTCCATTCAGGTATCTGTGGAAGACCTAACCACTTAGCACATATCCAGGAGATATCAGATGGCTTAGGCAGTGGTAAATCTTCCGCTAAAGGATTTAAGACATTCAATTCTTCGATAGTAATTGTTTTTAACCCAGGCCCTCGAAAATTTTCAAACGTTTCCAGAGGAATGATTCCCATTTTTGCCTACGGTCGATGCGGATGTAAGTTCGGTTAATTTTTTTATCTTCGTCCCGGGTTCCACTGCTTACGCTGGAGTAAAACAAGCAACGCCCCCATGCTATGAAACGTATTCAGGCCATCGATTGTCGACACATTGAAATCTGCATTGTCAAATACGAATTGGCAGAATGATCCCTCGCGCATTTAGGGTTTCGGATGATTTATGGCTGACATCTCAAGTGTTTGGGCTTCATATTAAGAAGAACAAAATCCCAAATTCGAGAGTATTGTTATTAAATTCTTGGAACAGAACTTTTTGTACAAAAATAAATCAAGACCATTGAGCAGAGGAGACATAAATGATAGTGGCCTTAGCGCTGATATAATGACGTGAGCTATTGAAGTGACTTTTTCCGCCTTAGCAGACTTTTTTTTAATAATCAAGTGCTCCAAAAGAGATTTTAAGCTTTCTGGAATGCCCTTGTTCACATCTCTGAAAAAGTTATCACTTGGAGGGTAGCAATGAGTGTCATAAACTGGTGTCTGGATATCTTCTTTTATTATGGCTGCAGCAGTTTGTACTATTCGTAGACGCTCCTCACGATCATTTCGTATCCTTTTGTCGTACCAAGAGTCTGATAAGACTTTCATTCCAGTATTACGTAAACATATGACAGTAACTTTTTTACAGTTTAAAGCAAAAATAATGCCATCCCCGTATTTTTGTTTCAACTTATTTCTCAAAGTGATGTAGTCTGGAAGTAGCCCTGTAATTTCAGATTTGAGTTCGGGTAGTGAGAATTGACAGCCGTCATTATTATCATTAAGGAAGAAGGATATTTCGTCTACAGCTGCTGAGACGTAATCCGACTCTGGCCGCCCTCTCTTTCTGATTGGTGCAGTGTGTAGAAAAAAGGTTATGAAGCAATCTTGGTGATAAATCGCATCAGCTGCAACTAAATCAGTAACGTTTATTATACGACACTGAACTTCCTCTCCCTACTGGTCATGTCTATTCTCTGCAGCTTCAAGAACTTTGTTTTTCATTTCGAGACTCCTAACTTCGTATATAGTTCTTCGCCTGTCAGTTGGTTTTTTCTTTTGTCTTGCTTTGAATTCTTCGTCTATCACTGCCGTACAAAAGAAACATTTTGTCCTAAAATCGAACTGAGGTAAAAAAGATCGTAAACTTACCGCGCGCTCTTCACTTTGGGATGTTGACGCGATTTCTGCATTTCTTTTTAAATCAACTTTTATACTTCCTGGTTTGGTGTAATTTCTCCGACACAACGAATGAACCGAAACAGATTTTAAATGTTCCAACTGTTCATGCTTATTGTCTTTTCTTTGGACACTAGCTCTCTTTAAAGCGTCGATCCCCTTTTCTCCTACATTCACGAAATCATCATTTGACATTAATTTTTTACATATAAAACATAGTTCCGTATCAGCCATTGTTCACAGACGCACACGGAACGGTGACTAACTATTAACTGTCTAGGAAAATACTAGGGAAAGACCGATTTGGCACCTTACCGTATGCACATGCGCGTGTCTTCCAGTCATCGTGATGGGCACCCGCGCATGCGCGTTTCTGGCGTGATAGTGCGCTCTTTCAAAAGTCAATTATCTTTGTTCGTGTTAGACTTATAAAAAAATATAATATATGTTTTTTGTGCATTGATTTTTGTAGAAACTACCTCCATTGTCAAAGCGCATTTTATAGTCAATATCTTCGCTCCTGTTAGGTTTACGACAAAAATGTATAAAATCGTTTTTGTACATAATTTAATGTTTTTTACTTTTTGAAATAAACTTTTTTTACGTAAAGTTAATATTTCCCTAGTTATTTGAAAAATACAAAAAACCTTTCCATTTAGTGTAAAACTAATTTCGCTAATTATGGTATGCACATGCGCGGCTATCTCCCCCCACCGCGATGGGGAACCGCGCTTGCGCGTCCCACGTGTGATAGTGCGCTCTTTTCAAAGTCAATTATCTTTGTTCCTGTTAGACATATAAAAAATGTTATGAATGATTTTTGTTCATAATTTAATGCTCTTTAATTTTTGTATTTAATTATTTTTTATAAAATCAATATTTTTAAAGTTATTTCCAAAAAACCAAAAAAGTGTACACATTTTCCAAGACGGCGGCGAAAGCTCAAGTCTGATCGGTGGGGACTTTTAGTATGTTCATTAGCATGCCTAAACAAACATCTCCACAAATTTTCAAAACTTTCATATTTTTTTTAGCCATTCGTCAAAATTGGGTCTATTTTGACTGGGGTATACAGACTGCATGTGCTGTGCTATGGTTCGTGATGTGACTGAGCGATGTGTCACTGCCATGCGCACAATTTGCCTGTCATCACGTGAAGTGGTCCGCTGAGGTGGATGCGATCGAACACGCCGGTCCATCGTACCCCCCTGCATCCAACGATCACATATCCGCATTACAGTTGTTTGGTTTCGTCCAACACGACTACCGATTTCCCTGAAAGATAATCCACAATCTTGGTAGGCCACTATCCTTCCTCTGTCGAACTCGGATACTTGATCAAAAGATGATCGCTGTTTTCGACGAGGCATAATTGATCGTTTTTTGAAAAAAACACAAGAAAAACACAATTGCCGAACTTGAAATCGTCGAAATCTCCAAGCCTTAAATAGCGCTTTGAAGTGGCGCCACAGGCGCGCGTGATGTGCGACTGCGCTGAAATTCTAATATATTTGCATATCTCACCTCCGCTAATGCATTTTGTAAATTTCATGTTATTTGCATGTTTCCTTCAGGGTGTTGCATTTACAGTGGCCAGCAGTGTAGATATTATGCGACAAGTGCCTCCACGTTCGAAAAAAAAAATTATATACTCAGGTAAACCTCGTTGATCCGGATCTCCGAATCAGATATGTAGATATTATTTTTATTTCATGTTCACATTAGATAATTTTTAACTATGATAACAAGGACGTAACTACAATTATGCCAAATATTCGCTTTTCAGTTTGATTCAATGTACAGTTCCTGCATAGATTGTACAATAAATTATGGTAATAAAAAGCTTTTTGTTGAGTTTAAGAAAGCTTTACTAGACTTACCAATACTTTGTTAAGAAATGATGTGTAAAGTTATTTTTATATTTTCAATGTCTTGTAAACAATACTATGTAATTTTGTTACAAAATATAGTTTTTTATCGAAATAAACAGTCTGCTTAGTTGAGGATTTTATTTTGCTTTTTACCCATATTACCCGGATTTTCGACTATCCGGATTGCCTATGGTCCCAGTAAGTCCGGATAAACAAGGTTTTACTGTATTATTTATTTTTTATATACATATTTATTATATTTATTATGTATGTTTTATCTTTATTAAGTACAAGCCGGGCTTCGCCTAGCTACGCTCAAGCCATCCGTGTAACATATTTATGTACTTCGGGCCCCACAAAAGAAAAAAAAGCCTACAAATGTATTAAATTCAAGTGAATAAATTCCTTTCAATTTTCATTCCCGTCGCTGCCGACAGATGGCAGCACCACTGCACCAGATGATTTGGTTTCTCAGCAGTGAGTGATTTTAGAATGAAAATATCTCTAAAACTATTGAACTAACAAAATAAGTGCACGCAGAAAAAATTATCAGTTTTCGAAGCTCTTTCCAAATATGTAACATTTACGTACTTTCATGAGAAAAAAAAGACACCGATTTTCCTGTATATTTGTCGGCCATTTTTTTCGAGGAGTGGCCCGCCCGGATGAGTTACGGTCAAGTGATCTCTCGACTTCCACTTGTCCCTTTATTAGTATAGAAGAAATTGAAAATATCTTTACATACCTAACAAAATACAGAATATTCTTTTCTAAAAATCCCCCATAAATTTGAAGTGCGTCTTATATGGTCAGAAAAATACGGTATTCTTTCCTCTGAGATCTGGTTTCACGTTGTAATTTACAGAAACAACTGTATCACTTTAAAAATATCAGATTTATTTTATAATGTTGGTTCTAAAATTTTATTTCCTTATCAAACACCCCTAAAGCTTTATAATTCAATTGCAGATTTTTTAAAAATTCTATTAGTAGATTCCATATTAGCCACAGTTTCTAATTTCCGTGGCAATCCGATTTTGTTTAAAGTATCTGCCTACTTTTGAAACACTTTTTTCAGAAATATACAGTACTGATAAATACATATATTTTTTAGTTCAAATGGGATATAAAATCGTGAAAAGAATTATAATTTTGGTTAAAATTTCATAACATTTTAAAATGTTTATAGGAGGGAATTTTTTTATAAATTTTTAGTAAAATTTAGTGCTTACGCCAGAAACCCTACACTTCAATCAACTCAATATTATTTTAATTTCCTTTATTCTATATACTACTGTGACACTTACCTGTGTTCTGAACTAAAAGTTTTACAGTATTCTCCAAAATCACTGAAATATACCAAAAAAGTGAAAAAAAACACTGATTTTCTTTTTAAGTGTTACTTGTAGAATGATTCAATTAACACATAGCTTAGTTTTTAGTTCAAAACTTAGTTAATATGTAAAACACTATTGGAAAATTTCAATGAAATATATTAAAAACTTTTTAAATGATTAGCTTTCTCGTTTACAAAAAGTCAATGAAAAATGAGTGTTCTAGAAAATGCATTTAGAGAAGATGCCACTTCCTTTGGAAGATGCCACTTCCGATCATTTAATATCTGTGATGCCCGGTATAAAGTGATTAAGTCAAAAAAAGGGATTTTTAGATATTTGTTAGTATTGATAAAAAAGAAACAAAATCTTTTGACTTCTCTAAAAGGCCTAAGTCAATCAATTTTGTATACAAAATTACATTTCTTTGTACAAAAGACTCAAGTCGAAATTCTTGTTCTGCGATTGGTATAAGAGCCAATAACTTGGTATATTTAAATCACTGTTTTTGACTTAAGCCCTTTATACCGGGCACCATAGATATAGCTTTCGGTTTATAAAATTGGCCATAAGTTCTCATCCAACGATCGTACGTAAAGCAGTTTCGGAATCCTAAAAGACTGACCTTTGAAGTAGAGCAATATAAAAAAAAAAAAAAAAAATCGAAATTTTGTACCAAATCAGCCATTTCAACGTAAGTCTTAACGTAGATACCTTAATTAAGTTTTCAGTTTCGCATGTTTAGATATCCAAAACTAAAGCGCTTCTTAACTGATTCATCATACTTAAACAACTTATTAAGAAAGTATCATTTTGTTTACGTTTTCCTGGCATTAATAATACTGCGAAAGTGTACTCTACAAACAGCTGTCAATGAATGATACCAGCCTTATAATACAACCGGAGTATGCTTTAAGAAGAAGCATCCGGGCCAATTAAGGCCACTGTAAATTCCTCGTAAACATCCAATCTGAAATCGCCACTTCATAACACCTCTCATTCGAGTGCTCGACGCGTAGCTCTAAGTACGATTCTTAATCATTACTCTTGACATTTCCCTCATTACCAAGGATTTCTATGTTTATGATTTAGATGATTTATATATGCGCCACAGCTGTAAGTTCTCCACGTCGTACATACTTTATCATCTGGCTCGTGATCGCCAGAAGTAAACACAAACAACTCACTGTCGCCGTAACTTGTAAATTGAACGCATGCACAACCTCCATGAGAAAGCTAAAGGTCAAATCGAATGCACACCTAAAATGTTAGACCTTAGCTGTTCATTCTGTAAGTTTATGTTTGAACCAGCAAAATTCTAGTGCTTTCAGGGTACAAAATTACCAAGGGTTTGACCTTTCTTTTGATCAGTTTTATATATTTATTGTTCTGTGTCTTGGCTGTAACCAGCCAAAGACGCCAGAGTGGCATCTTGTACTTAAGAGGAGCTGGTGAATGACTACAGTGGAGCACCCAGGAATTTTTCTTGAGGGGGGGGGGGCGATATGAACGGATAAAAATATTTATAATGCAAAATCAATATTCATAATGCAATTTTTATTTCTTTGGGGTGCAGGACCCCTTGCCCCCCCCTGGATGCGCCACTGAATGACTATCATGCAAATAGAGGTAGTTGACCGTGCAAGAGAGCTTATGAACTCTAGGAGATTGGTTAGACGATTTCTGAACGCTTCTTATGAAACATGAGTACTAAATGCGCAGGGACTTATAGTTTATGCCATATTCCTAAAAGCTACATTGACATCTCGGCTGATCCGTGCCAATTTCGAAATATGAACCCGCCATTTCTGGCCACAAACCTGGCCCCGTTCTGCCATTGTCTTGCCCAATATGAGAGATATATTATATACTAATAATGATAACAAACGAGATATTTTTATTAAATATCCGCTGCGCGACCAGCATGGTCGCTCTTAGTTTTATATTTTCTTTTGCAAAACAACTCAACTGAAAGTAACATATGTAAGGAATGTTACCATTACCTGTCATCATAAATATACGTGTTTAAGGGGTAGTGGGAGTTCAGCCAAAAAATATATAATTGCTAAATTCTCTATACGGCTGATTCTAAAACATCGTGATTAAAAAACTTGAATTTCCATTACTTTAGAACAAAGTTAAAGATAAGACTGAGAAACCCAACACCAATGATTTTAAAAATTACAACCCTCTCTGTAAGTACTATTTTTCAAAATTAAGATAACTACACTTTACCATTACATCAAATAAGAAATTGTTGGGGAAAAATTTTTTTACTTAAAAAATGGAATAAAAATTCAGCAAATACTAAAATATAGTGTGGATTACATCACTCTCTGTATGAACTATTGTTCACAATTCAGATATCTACACTTAATCATATCAAATAATAAATTGTTGGAAAAATTTCTTCACTTATAAAATGGAGTAAAAATTCACCAGGTACTAAAAAAAATGTAGAAAATTAACTATTAGTGGCTGTCAGTAGGTATGCCGGCTACGGTTAAGCCTAACCTCGCAATCATTTATGCTCTCTCTTAATGAATTACTTCTCCCCTTTCGGGGATACTCTAGATTGTGTGCACGGCCGCCATCTTGGATTTTTCCGCCAGGGTTTGGCGAGTTTTGCTTGGCGATAATTATTGCGTTCTGGTACCTTCACTGGCAACCCCTTCTAACCAATGAAATGATTGAACTGAATTTTTTTTGCTCTTATTCAACCTTTAATTGACATCTTTTCACCTACAGATAAATTTATTTGGTCTCCATATCATCAAGAGTGTTTTAATAACTTTCAGTTAATATTCTTTTCTAGACCAAACTTCCCTTGTGGGATCAGGATTTTTATTTAAACACTGATGCATCAAATTTGACTATTTCTGGCATTTTGATGCAGAAGTTTGTTGATAAATTATTATCTATATCATATTTTAGTAAGTCACATAAACAAGGTCAGAAAAATTATCCCACCCTCAAAAAAGAACTGTTCGCACTTTACAAATCTATCATTGCATTTAAATATTATTTATACAATAGAACTTTTACTGTGTTAACTGATAGCAAACCTCTCATCAACTATAAGCATACAACTTCTCCTACTGATATTGTAACTAGAGGGTTACTCGAAATGAGTGAATATTCCATCATTTTTGAACATATTCCTGGTAAAGTTAATGTTTTGGCAGATTATTTTTCCCACCTCACCTGTGATCCTCCTTCTCAAAATTGAGCCACTAATCCTGAAATTATTAATAGTGAGGATGTCCTCCCTATAACTTCTGTAAATGCTATAACTACTGACCGATGCTATAACTACAGGGGCGTAGCTACCGTGGAGCAGTTGGAGCGATCTGCTCCAGGCGCACGAATCATGAGGGGCGCAAAATTTGAAAGAGTGAAATAAAAATTTGTGAAAACTTTTGTATAAATAATTTCGATTCCTCAGATTTTCTATAAAATATACAAAAAATAAATGAAATATTTTTTAATAAATAAAACTAGGCCAGGCCGTGCTTTGAATTTTTGCCCAGTGTCGGGCACTAGAAATTCTCAAACGCCACCAGTTGAGTTTGTTATCAGGAAAAGGGAGATGGCCGGAGTATCTACATCCCCTATGGCGAGAGTCATTACAATCCTTCAAATGTCATTCTAAACGAGCGGGGGTAGAATTCTCTAAGGTCAACTTACTGACTCCTCCCACTACAAGAGTCAAAAACACGCAGGAGTCCAAACAAAGATTTTTTTTCTTAGTACATAGCAGCCTTAACATCGGCGCAGAATAGAGGCAAATGTTTTTTTAACGCAAGCTTAGTATTTAGCGCTTCATATTCCCATTGTTTACTTTGTGCAGTGTAAGAATTTCAAGATGATTCTTGAATGAATGTGTTATACAATTTTTAAAACTTAATGAGACTGTGGATTGTAATTTATTGTTCTTTTTAAGTGACTTCGTACAATTTATGACTATTATTTTACTAAATTACTTATCTACAGCGTGTTGGATTCACCGACGTATAATTTTAAAAGTAAGTGATTTAATTATAAAGTATGTTAATTGATGTTGCAATATAAAGAATAATATGTACTACTTAACAGTTACATATTATAGCTGAAAGTTGGCAGAAAACATTTTCAGCAGCAGCATGTTATAAAAATACAAATATGTATTTTTATAGCATGCATGAGATAATTTTTAAAAAATCAGCAGAGGAAGAACGAAATTTCCATTATAAATAATTTTAGATCTAATTACAAATTGCGTACTAATGACAAAACAGAAATACACAAAAATATTCAAAATTGTTAAAATAAACTGAAATCATTAGAACCATAAGTCTTAGGATGCTTAAATTTTGCATGGAGGTTGCTATTATGCCCTAGGTGCTCGTTAAGAAATCTTTTTAATAAATTAGAATTTTAAGGGGGCTAATAGGGGCCTAATCCTTCCCCCCAAACAAACACGCACTCTCTCTCTCTCTCTCTCTCTCTCTTAGGCCCTAGATGCGCATAAAGAAATATTTTTTTTAATACAAAATTTAAGGGGTTAAAAGGAACTTAATCCCCCCCAAAACAACAGCAACAACAACCTACCTCTGGCACATGTTTTCTAGAAAATTAAAATTTTGTATGGTGTTGTTCTTAGGCTCTAGATGCTCCCTAAGAAAAGAAATCTTTAAGAATTCCTTAAAAAGAGAAATCTTTAAGGGGATAAGCGTATTTTACCTGTGACTTTAGAGTTGTATTCAATACCCCAGGTAGCGCGTGTCACAGGATACGTGAAATAAAATTAACAGCCAGACTAGCGATTAATTAAATTAAAATACACTTTTTATTAAGTGCTCTTGGTTAGATACGGGTAATTAACAGTGAATTGACAGTATCACCAATGTACAGGAAGTCAGACAGTTTTATGAACAGCTAGAAAAAATTTACGTTTTTTCAGTTGTATTAGGCGTTAGGAAACGAATCAAACTAACTTAACAAAAACATTAAAAAGAGTTTATCCAACACTTTTGTCTTCCCGTGTTCAGGCCTTTGATGCCCCTCATTCTCGTTATTTTGATGTAATTAAAATATTGACATACACTGTTAGACACAAAAAACAAAAAACAAAATGATGCACCAAGAAGGAGTTATCCGAATAGGATGAAAGTCGGTAGATGTGATATACATGTACAGAAAAACAAATGATTATAATTTGAGAAAAATTGGATGATTTATTCAAGAGAAAGAGCATCCCAAAGTGAAAAAGTCAATAACACGTTGGTCCACCTCTGGTCCTTATGCAAGCAGTTATTCGGCTTGGCATTGATTGATAGAGGTGGCGGATGTCCTCCTGCGGGATATCGTGCCAAATTCTGTTTAATTGGTGCATTAGATCGTCAAAATCCCGAGCTGGTTGGAGGGCTCTGGCCATAATGTTCCAAACGTGCTCAATGGGGGAGATATCCGGCCACCTTGCTCACCAAGGTAGCTTTGGGCAAGCACGAAGACAAACAGTAAAATCTCTCGTCGTGTGCTTGTGGGCCTTGTCTTGCTGAAATGTAAGCCCAGGATGGCGTGATATGAAGGGCAACACAACGGGGCATAGAATATCGTTGACGTACCGCTGTACTGTAAGGGTGCCGCTGATGACAACCAAAGGGGTCCTGCTATGAAATGAAATGGCACCGCAGACCATCACTTCTGGTTGTCGGCCCGTATGGCGGAAGACAGTCAGGTTGGTATCCCACCGCTGTCCGGGGCGTCTTCAGATACGTATTCGCTAGTCATCGGGGCTCAATTCGAAGCGGATCTCATCACTGAAGACAATTCTACTCCATTCAGTGACATTCCATTCAGTGACATTCCAGGTCGAATGTGCCCGACACCACTGCAAACGGGCTTGTCGGTGTACAGAGGTCAATGGTAGTCGGCGCAAGGGGCGCCGTGAGCTCAGCTCCCTTTCTCTGAGCAGCCTATGAATTGTCCTTGCTGTCACCGAAGCACCAGTTGCACATACGATCGATGATAATGATGAATCTGGGGCTGTGAGGGCCGCTCTGACGATCACTTGGTCCTCACGTTCTGTCGTTTCTCTAGGCCTACCGCTTCTTTCTTGACGCTGTGTTCGGCCATGATTCACTTATTCCTGCCAACATCATCTAATAGTGGCATCGCTCCTATCCAAATGTCGACTGATTCGCCGATTAGACCAACCGGCTTCTTTGAGCCCAACTACACGTCTTCTCTGAAATGCTGACATCTGTGCATATTGTTCACGCACCTGTATGCGAGGCATATTTACTGTCTACCTGAGTGCACGGAATGAAATTCGCAAAGAATTTATGACCTGGAATCGAAATTTCTCCTCTTTAGTATCCTGCCAGTTGAGCAGTTAAGATGCGTTGCAGCATCACATGTTCATTCATTGGCCGCCAAACTTTAAAATTTTGCATTTTCCGTCGAAACTTATATGCATATCAATTTGTGTCCAAATTGCATTAACCCTTCTTGGTACACCGTTTTTTGTTTTTTGGTCTAAGAGTGTATTTATCATTGAATGAAAAAAATTATGTCGAGCAACGTGAAGCTAAAAATTTGATACATTATTTTAAACAATTTTCAACAATTATTTTTATAATTGTACAAAGTAAAATACTCGAACCTATTAATACAGTCTCGAAAATGCTGCAAAGTACAATGAAAATATAGAGAAATCCGTTGAGATGCTTTCATCACTCCTAACACAATTCCAGAACTTAAGGAATAATTGGGAGTTTATTAAAAACGATGCCCTTGTGTTATCAGCTCTATAGAGGCATGATTTAAAACAGTGAAACGCATTGAAAACAGTGAATAATGTGTTCAAAGTCGAGCAGTTTTATAGAGTAATGGATTTAGAAATTAATCAATTAACTATTAGATTTAAATCCGTTCTACAATTATGTACACATTTTAAATGTCTATCACCTGCATATCTCTTCGCGTCACCTGATAAAAGTATCCTGGAAGGATCAGAATTGTTACAATCGGCATATCTTTCCGATATTTCACCTAGTTTGGGACCTCAACTGTTTCGATTTAAAATGTGCTTTTATATTCAATTAAAACAAATTGCTTCTATACGCGAAATTGCTGAACTACTTTTAATTCTCACCGCAGCCTCAAGTAGCTTCTCTGACATGCATGATTTTTTTTAACTTTACCGGTGACGACAGCGACATCAGAACGAAGTTTTTCAAAGTTGAAATTAATCAAAACATATTTAAGAAGCAACATGTCACAACACCGTCTTAGCCCTTTGGCCACGATATCAATTGAAAGAACAACAGCTTGTCAACTTGATCTGGAGAAAATGATTGACCGACTTGTAAACGCGAAAGCGAGAAAACAACAGTTTTGAAGGTTTATTTATGTGCAAACTAAACATGCTCTAATACATTTTGTCAATAGCGTTTATAAAATATGTAGTAAATATTAGTGGGTTCTCCGTACTTAAATAATTATAATTTGTTTTATTATTACACTGCTGGCCACCCAAATTGCAACACCAAGAAAGACAAGAGATATCACAACAAAATTTATTTTGCAGATAACATGTTGACCAAGTATCAAATGATTAAATTTATAGACTTCTGTGAAGTGTGGTTCCTGCCAAAATCAGTAGCCAGAGTAGCCGCCATCGTTGGAGATCACCGCTGCCACACGCCTCGGCATTGATTCAAAGAGACTTTAGATGGGTTTTTGGGGTACAGCAGACCAAGCAGCTTCCACACGTTGCCAAAGTTGATCTGCTGTGGCAGCTGGGGATGGAATCTGGGTCAATCGTAGAGCAACCATGGACCACATGTTTTCTATCGGCGAAAGATCCGGAGAGCGAGGCGGCCAGGGAAGCAATTCAATCTGGCGATTGACGAAGAACCGTTGGACAATGCGTGCCACGTGTGGTCGCGCATTATCCTGTTGAAATATGGCTGTGGGCAAGCCCTGTAGGTAAGGAAGGACAACTGGCTCCAACACCTCGGAGATGTAGCGCTGGCTGTTTAAAGTACCGGCAATGCGTACTAGAGGTGTGCGAGAGTGATATCCAATACCGCCCCATACCATAATACCCGGTGCAGGACCAGTGTGGCGGTGCATAACGCAGCTGTTCAGCATCCTCTTTTCACGGTGTCTCCAGACTCGAATGCGACCATCGTGGTGTTGCAGACAGAAGCGTGACTCGTCAGTAAAGACAATTTCATTCCATTCTGCCGTCCACATCCTTCTGTCATCGCACCATTGGCGGCGGAGACGTCTGTGGTTCTGCGTCAAGGGTAGACAAAGCAATGGACGTCTTGCGGACAGACCACTCTGCTGTAAACGGCGTCGAATGGTACGCGCAGACACTGGATGATGCATTACAGACTGCATGTGTTGTGCTATGGTTCGTGATGTGACTGAGCGATCCGTCACTGCCATGCGCACAATTTGCCTGTCATCACGTGAAGTGGTGCGCTGAGGTGGATGCGATCGAACACGCCGGTCCGTCGTACCCTCCTGCATCCAACGATCACATATCCGCATTACAGTTGTTTGGTTTCGTCCAACACGACTACCGATTTCCCTGAAAGATAATCCACAATCTCGGTAGGCCACTATCCTTCCTCTGTCGAACTCGGATACTTGATCAAAAGATGATCGCTGTTTTAGACGAGGCATAATTGATCGTTTTTTTTTTAAAAAAACCACAAGAAAAACACAATTGCCGAACTTGAAATCGTCGAAATCTCCAAGCCTTAAATAGCGCTTTGAAGTGGCGCCACAGGCGCGCGTAATGTGCGTCTGCGCTGAAATTCTAATCATTTGCATATCTCACCTCCGCTAATGCATGTTGTAAATTTCATGTTATTTTCATGTTTCCTTCAGGGTGTTGCATTTACAGTGGCCAGCAGTGTATATTCGCATTTATTAGATTGAATTTCTTATTGTTGAAATGTCTTGAATTTCAAATAAATTGTTATTAAGTAAGGTTTTAAATTGAAATAAGAGTAGATAGAAATAATTGAAAGAAGAAATAAGAGTAGCATTTAATTGAAATAAGAGTAGTAAGAAATTTCGCCAGAACTCTTCCAAGAAACAAGTGGGCGCACCGATTTTACTTGCTCCAGGACGCTGAATATGTAGCTACGCCACTGTGGGGGCCCCTGGGCAGATGCTATTTGGGGGCCCCCCTCATGAACATTTATAAAAATAAGGACTATCTATGAGCTATATATACTATTAGAAGTACTAGGTGCACACACCAAGGGGGTTTGGGGGGCCCCTAGCATCAGGGGGCCCTGGGCAAAGTCCCGATTTGCCTATGCGATAAAAAGGCCCTGGTTATTTATTGTATGATAGTGTTGTATTTCTAAGAGCTATATATAGATGAATTTTATTACTTGTTCAATACATAATTATAACTCCACTAACATCTCATTCTGCAATCTTAGAAAGATACAAGTCCTATGAAATAGTGTATTTTCAAATTATTTTCTTGAGGGATTATCAGTAAAACGCTGTCTTGCACATTATCTTCATAAAATACATAGTGCACCCTAACCATCGCGTTCGCTAAGTAGCAGAAGAAGGTGTCGCAATTTTTAAGGCGGGACACTTCGTGTAAAAGGTATATATATATATATATATAGATCTAGTCTAATCTTTCAAATCTAATTCCCTTTCGAAACTTATTCTATTTCAAATTAAATCCTAGTGTCTAGTTAAGTCGAGAATCAATCGCACAAAAAATGAACGACTGTTATGCACGAACGTGACATTTTTATTCGAATCTGGCTAAAAACTGCCAAGTCCAAGGCCCTTCAATATCTTCTTCAACAGATGGCGCTTTAACTGGGCAGCTATATCAACACCGACTCAAACACTCAACACCGTTGTGTTTGAGTCGGTGTTGGCTATATTGACATTGTGCTTACAGAGGTCTGGTAGTAGTTTTCCGTGTAAAAGATATCTTTTAAAGGTTTCGACAAACCAGTTCATAGATAAAATAGCTCATGTCCATTGTTTCAGACACTTCAGTCTATTTTGCAGATCTTCAATCTCCATGTTAAACTACGGGGTATTTGCTTCTCTCTCTGTCGAGTGTTTTGTAAAAATCTTCTTATTTTAATCGGCACATTGCGGTAAGAGGGATTACTGCATTTGTCGGAAAATTCTGCGACAAAAGATTGGCTGAAAATTTTCCACAATTAGGGACCACTAAGCGATAAGTGGTTTCATTGCAGGGGGAAAAAAACCACTTGTTTAACTCCGTTTAATTCTTCCAAAAAATGGTTTTAATCAGTGGTGGGATTCAAACGAATTAACAACAAGTTTTATGTCCTTATGACCATTTTAAGTATACCAAAAGATATACCGAAAGGCAGTTTAATAATTCATGCATTAATTACTCAAATAAAAACAATAAAAGAGGTACACAAAACTAGATTATGTTTTAAGATAGAGTTTTAAAATATTAAATGCCTGACAAACTATTACTGAAGATATTACCACATTGCTGTTTGATTGGCGTCCTCGCTTGCAATTTTCTTTGCTTTTATCATAGGCTACGTGATTTATTCTTAACGATCTTTGCACTGTAGGAGTAGGATTCCATTCCTTTCCGATTAGACTGGACCCGGTGTAGGGTAGGTTTATTTTTAAAAAATTGTCTGTCCTGTGAACGAAGCAGATGGCGCTCATTTGCAAACGGTTCGCAGAACCGGTGCGAACCGGTTGAATCCCACCGCTGGTGTTAATTTTGAAGCGATCGCCATCAATACTTTGATACCCAGTTAGAAATTAACTTCCACATTCAAAAGACAGAATCCAAAAATATTCATTTGCTAATCTGTGATTAGAATAATTACAAGATAAAAAGAACTTTTTACATACCACGTTTTTAAATTTTCTGTTGAATCAAATAAACTTGACAATTCTCTCTTAATTGCACAAACCTTCACTTAATTATTCTTTTTCACTTTCCTTTATTTAATTTTAATCACTTTTTAGTCGTTTCCACTATCCACAGACTTTATAAACTTTAATTTTTATAATTTTTAAAAATTTTTCGCACAATATTTTTGTATACAAACTAAATTTACATGTATTCTGCTTTCAAAATCGTCAAACGCCGTTACGCAAAAGTGCAAGCATTGAATTTGATCGAAGCGCCACCTTGCGGATTTTTTCGGCTAAAAGTATTAAAATAACGCATTGTCATCGTGTTCTGAGCTATTCTAAAAGTTTCAAATGTCTAGCTAGTCGGGAAGTTAGTTAAAAATCGATTGCATGATTTGTACTGGACAATCAAACACACACACACACAAACAAACAAGAAAGCGAGTTAATAAAAACATGGTAAAAATACTCCACACCGTTGTTGACGATTTGTTAGGTCAACTAATTAACTTCCTCAATTTACGAAACTGAAATTGTTTCACCTCCAATTCCACAAAACACCGACAGATAACACGAGACGAATGTTACTGGAATTCTAAAACAATTTTAAAGATATCCAAGACCTCTTATGCCATTGTAATGACTGTTAAACTGTTGCAGTTTTGTTTTTTTTTTCCCCAATGCGGCACTTGTCGTCAAACATTCGCGTATACTACGCCGCACTTTTACTGTTCATTTTATTGTGGGGGCACTATATACAGTGGCGTAGCAAAGGGGGGGCAAGGGGGTCTATCATGCCCCGGGCGCCACTCGCAGAGGGGCGCCAATGTAAGGTCTATATATTATATTACTATATGTTTTTCAGGGGAGGGCACCAATATAAGGTCTATATATTATATTACTATATTTTTTTTTTTTTGGGGGGCGCCAATATAAGGTCTATATATTATATTACTATATGTTTTTCGGGGAGGGCACCAACATAAGGTCTATATATTATGTTACTATATGCTTTTCGGGGGGTGCCAGTATAAGGTCTATATAATATGTTATTATATGTTTATCGGGGGGCGCCAATATAGGGTCTATATATTATATTACTATATGTTTTTCGGGGGGGGGCGCCACAAAGGTATCGTGCCCCGGGCGCCAGTTATGCTCGCTACGCCACTGACCATATAGGCGGACAGCATTACCCCCTATGAAGGGACGAAACGAACGGAGGCATTTTTCGTGGCGAGACGCCAGAATTCGATCTGAGCACCCTCAGCACCGAAAACCAGCGCGCTGTACCACTGGGCCGCCACAATCCCGTTTTTATATATTTTTTTAATATAAAAATTTATTTTTAAAAATATGAAATTTTTTTAAAATACAGAATTTTAAAAAAGAAGAAAGAGTAAATAAATTTTAATATAATTTGTTATGTAATAAAAATTATGACTAAATCATTCTCCGAGAATTTATTGCAGCAAATAGCTTGATTGCATCTCTATAATTAATTGTATTAGATACTGCCTTTTTCAATAGAAATTATTACTAGATTTTTCAATCGCTCTTGGGTTATTGTTCGTAGATAATTTTCTAGAAATTTCAGTTTAGATAAATTGCGCTCAGCAGCTTTTACAGTTTCAGGTAGTGTTAGTAGAATTCTTAAAGCTACAACAACGTTTGGAAATATGCATTCAAAATCTATTTCTCATGATCTCAAATTCGGCAGTTTATAAAAAATAGCCAGAATATTCGCTTATTTGTGTAATTTTACGAATTTCGTCATACATCGGATTAAATTATTAATATTTTTTTCGTTATTTGATAAGAATTCCATATTTTTACTTTGTCTCATTTTGGCGCCTATTACAATCCGCGGCCTCATGTATGGGACCGGCTCTGCTTACTGCCATATAATTCTTCAGTAAATTCATTTGACCTCATTTTAGTAATTAATCTTCAACCAAAACGATATGAAACTCGCTCTAGTAATGGAACTGTATTAAAATTCAGGGCAATTTATGCAATTAATTCATAATGTGAACTATATGGGTTCCACTATATTTCAGAGACTAATTTGTTCTTTTGTCAATGGATTTTACGTATAAAAACCTTGATTTGGTAGAACACCTATTTTAAAAAAGCATCGGGGAATACTTCCTTATAAAAACTGACACAAAAGCATGGATCTTATCTATTTGCTTCACGTGAAGTCTAACTTTCCGTGATCTTCTAAACGATATGAAACTCGCTCTAGTAATGGAACTGTATTAAAATTCAGGGCAATTTGTGCAATTAATTCATAATGTGAACTATATGGGTTCCACTATACTTCAGAGACTAATTTGTTCTTTTGTCAATGGATTTCTAATCATATATTCCTTAAAATTGCATAAGATTGAAAAAAGAAAAATTAAACGTAAATGACACAAAAGAAACAAACTTGCAATGCTAAAGACGATTGCCGAAATTGTAAATAAGATAAACTAATTTATAAATTTCGACTAAACATTTAATTCTGATATATTTTTTTCAAAAATATTTTACTAAAGTTACTCAACGGAGAATTCAAGACGAAAACAGTATTTTATTTTCAACTGATCGCGTATCAAACTATACTGTCCTTATTCGCGTATCAAACTATACTCGAATAAGGACTATTATCATAAGTCTACTGGTACTGGACTGAAAATTTTTGCCTCTGGTTTTAAAGAAAGTCACATTTTCTTTTATTGTGGTGTAATAATACGACACGCTCCGTTCCCTGTTAAGATAGTCCTCTACTATAATATCTAATCCCCAGGTGGCAGCACTTCAGCTCCGCCGTTTGTGTTTCAATCTTCGAATGTCGCCGTGTGCGACCGATGAACTTCATAGATGAGATTCATGTATCAGTGGCGTAGCGAGCATAACTGGCTCCTGGGGCACGATACCTTAGTGCCGCCCCCCCCCCCCGAAAAACATATAGTAATATAATATATAGACCCTATATTGGCGCCCCCCGATAAACATATAATAACATAATATATAGACCTTATATCGGCACCCCCCCAAAAAAGCATATAGTAACATAATGTATAGACCTTATGTTGGTGCCCTCCCCGAAAAACATATAGTAATATAATATATAGACCTGATATTGGCACCCCCCCCCAAAAAAAAAAATATAGTAATATAATATATAGACCTTATATTGGCGCCCTCCCCGAAAAACATATAGTAATATAATATATAGACCTTATATTGGTGCCCTCCCCTGAAAAACATATAGTAATATAATATATAGACCTTATATTGGCATCTCCCTCGAAAACATATAGTAATATAATATATAGATCTTACATTGGCGCCCCTCTGCGAGTGGCGCCCGGGGTATGATAGACCCCCTTGCCCCCCCCCCCTTTGCTACGCCACTGTCATGTATACCACCAGTTGATATGCTTTTAAATAATATCTAATACAAAAACTATTTAAAAAGTGGAATTTAATAAATGTTTACTGAGAATAACAGTTTTTCTAGCTAAGAAACACAGAGAGAGTACAACTGTATTATACTCAGAATATATGTATGTAAATAAGAGCAGGGCCCGATTTTGAAAATTCTTGACTTATAGGTACAACTTGGGATGCCCCCCCCCCCCCCAACACTGATGTGAGCATAAAATTTCCAAAATTGACACCCAAAAAAATCATCATGAATCATTGTGAAAGTATCATTTTACCAAGAATAGGCTATTCGAAGCGTAGAAGCCTAGAACATTATCAAATAACAAAAAGCAATACAACATATTAACTTCATCATTAAAACACTAATACAATGCAACCAGAAAAACTTATTAATCCCTTATATACACTATAACATACACATGATGAACTGTACATATAACTATACATATGATGAACCAATCAATCAAATTTGAAGGCATATATAAAAAAAATTGCTATAAAAAAGGGTAAAATAAAAAAAAAATTTAATTGGGAATTTTTTCCTTTTTTTTCCCCTTTAAAATAAAATTTTTGGGGGCCCCCTAGGCCCGGGCCTACCAGGCCTAATGGAAAATCAGGGCCTGAATAAGGGCGCTATACAGGTGGGTGGTTAACACCACAGACAATATCATTTTTCTGATTAACATTAAACATTCCATTTTGTCAGAGGCACGTCAAGAGCTAAAAATTACGGAAGAGAGAGAAACACCCTATTTTAGGAAATACATAATTTAGGGTTAGTTCTAGTTTATGCACTGGAATACATATACGAGTTTCGAGAGAGGCCAGGACCCTCTGGCCCCATAGGCGTAGCGTGCTTCTAACTTTTGGGGGGCGTACGATTTGAATTCAGTTAGGGCCCTCCCCCGCGCATTGACTGCCTGGCAGTTCTTAAAATCTGAAATATTAGGATTTTTTTTAAAAATTGAATAACAATAGAATTGATGTTTGAGTAGTTTTCAAAAGTTATACAATGAGAAAAATAAATATAATATAAATAAAAGGCGAAAAAAAAATATCATCGAATTTTTTTTATGGATCATATCATTGTTAAAAACTATGTTAAGGCTAAAGACATAATCGGAATCTTCAGTTTCACAGTTTGAAAAAACGGGGAAAAAACCAATTTTCTTTAAGTTTTCTATAATTTTCCGATTTTAACTGAACTTCTATTAACGTTTCAATTTATTTCAAGTTAAGTTTCGGGGAGGGGGGGGGGGGACGTGGCTCCCCGTGCCCTTCCCCCCGACGCTACGCCCATGTCTGACCCCCGCCCCCCACCTCTGCCGACGTCTTGTCTGGTACACATTCTTAGAATAAGTAGATTTTCCATACATATTCTTTTAAATAATTTAATTAAAATATGTTAAATATTAAAGAGGAAAAGCGAAATAAAGCAATTAAAAAATGTCAATATCGAATGACAATGTCATGTTAAATTTCACTTTACCTCTTTAATATTTAACATTATATATTTAATAAATTTATGAAATTAATATAATTATATGTATTTAATAATTTAATAATTTTATGAAATGAACTACATAAATGTGTATGTGTATGTATACATATATATATATATATATATACATAGTTTTTTCAATTCTCCTGAACACAGTCACGTACATTATGTGATATCAGTTTTCTAATATTGTTGCAAGCGCCACGGTGCTTTCACTTTGACAAATTCGCGTTTCGGCCTTTTTTCAGGTTCTCCAAAATTTCGAATAAGAATAATGTAGAAATACAGTGGTACCTCGACTTACGAGTTTAATTCGTTCCATGACGGAGCTCGTAACTCAAAATACTCGTATCTCGAATCAATTTTCCCCATTGAAATGAATGGAAATGCCCTTAATTCGTTTCGGGCTCCCTCAAAGCACATCAATTTTTTGTTACATGTTTTTAAATAAGAAAAATGTGCTTATAAACGACGAACATTATATAAAAACGCAATACAATAGAATGTACTGCAATAAATTTGTTTTATTAAGTGTAATGTACAACATTTACCTTGGAGATCAGACTTGAAGATGCTGATGGAAGAGGAGGAGGAAGGCTAAACTGAAAAATTAAATCTTATTCGTTGATTTTTGACCTTTTCGCCCCGCTTTCGAGTGAGTGAACGAGTGAGACACGGAAGCTGGGCGATTGTTGCATCGTTCACTGTGTCTGTAATGTCCAGATTCTTCTTTCTGAGAATCCGAAGAACGTTTTCTCAGAATCAGTAGAAGGGGGAGAGCTTGCGATCCTAGGACCAAGGTCATCCCATCCCTTAGACCCCATGGGGAGTTCCAGTGTGGGGGGAGGGAAGTGAAGCTATCTCTCTGCGAGAGAGGTTGGTCGCTGTTCGGTTTCAGAGGGCGATTCAAGTTTAGGCAGATCAAGCTGCCCCGGGAGGTATTTCTTGAGTGTTAATCTCTCGGTTTAAGACTGGATAGTAGTCTCAGAATAATATGTATACAATTGTATAATAATTGTACATAAAGGTTGTAAATATTATATGCTTCTTGTGTTCTCATTCGATGAGCGCGCAACATGGCATTCGCTGCTCAAATTAGCGGTGGGATATCTGAAGCTTGCTCGTAACCCGAATTTTAGCTCGTAACTCGAAGCAAAAAATCTTCCGAGAGAATGCTCGTATCTCGAAAAACTCGTAAGTCGAGGTACCACTGTACCCTGGATTTGTTTAGCAGAGAAAGGAAAAATAATGGATATAATCAATAAGACTTTGGTTGCGCGTTTAAAACAGCGATCTGTGTTTCTCTTAAAGTTTTTTGTTGTTTTCAGTATTCATTTTAATATAAATGATTACATAGTTAGATGGTTTCATTTTAAATTTCTCCGCTACTAGAGAACTAAATTTAGGGGTATGCTCCAGCTCGTTTCCTTCGTTATCACGAGTCCAGTTAAGAATGATAGGGGTTCTAAGGCCAAACCAGACGAGACTGGGGAGATATTAATGGGGTTGGAAGGTTTAGGGGGCGGCGTCTGACTCACATGAAGTCCAGTAAAAAATTTTTCCCAGGGTCCGGTGACTGCTCAAGCAGTGGGGCAATCAAATGGTACGGGGTGGGGAAATATTTCCCCCTCCCCAAGAGCTTAAAAATAGGTAGGATTCTGAGGGTGGTTCTGAAGTAATTTTTATCACCCCCCCCCCCCCCCCAACATCCTCAGTAAATTATTCTGGTTGCGCCTCTGGGTTCAAAATATGCACCTCTCTCGGCACATCAATGCAAAAGAACAACTGATGGAGTTTTATATTTTATTTTGCAGTGGCGGTCCAAGCCTTTGGAGGCCCCCAGCGCAATCTAGTTTTGAGTCCCCCTTTGTTCTGTTGTTGCTGTTGTGGCTTATGCCCGTTGACCGACAGTACATTAGATCAAGTCCATATAGGCTATTGGGCAGAATGGTGCGGCTCTGGTTTTGAATAGCACCACAAGAGTCGGAGGTCGACTTGGCTAAAGGATCAGTCCCGTAGCTTTGAACCGAGTCAAGTGGCGAGACCGGTAAACTTGACCTCGCACCTCCAGGGATAAATTTTGAGAACTTGGACGATATTGTAGCCACGACAGATTTTTCGTGCACCAGCCGCCATTAGTGTACACCGCGATGGATTTGTCAGCCACCGGCATCGAACCAGAGACGTTCAGATTACTGTCTCGCTGCCTTTGGCAACTGGGCCAACGCGCCTATCCCTTTGTTCTAAATACTATTAATGAATTTTAATTATTACTTAACATATTTTCTCATAGTCGCAAAGGAAATTTTATTGGTTAGTTATTAGTTTGTAAAAACTTGTGCAACGCCGTTTGCCGGCAAATTATCTAGATTAAGATTATACCTTTGCTTGATGTTTGCATATGTATACAGTGGAACCTCTATTGATCGTTCCCCGAATCTTCGTTTTCCCGTATGTGTCGTTTACTTCTTCCAGTCCCGATGATAATCTTCCTTTGCTACGTCTATCGTTTACCGCATTTATCGTTTAGTGCAATAGGTCCCTTTAAAAACGATAAATCGAGGTTCCACGGTATCTTTTTGAAGCTGCTAACTTTCGAAGGACCCCAAGCGCGCGCTTTTTGCGCCTGTGGGACGATCTTGCGCCACTGCCAATTTGCACTCCTCCTTTTTTTTTTTTTTTTCACCCAATAACCACTTCTTGACTATCAAGGGCCCTCCACGAACTGTCATAATAAGGATCGCTGATTCCGACGCCGGTGTCCTGCTATGAATCTTCTTTTACGGGCTCTTGCAGCGCGCGTCCCCTCCATCCCGGCTCCCACCACGTTCCAAAAAGGTGCGTGGAAAAGTACCGAATTTTTCCCAACGTTGCGGATTGTTAGGAAACCTATCGGCCGGCGTCCCGAAGTCGCTCCGCCTGCGTCTCTGAATCGTTCTTTCGGGCCTTCGTTTCGTGATCGGCTTGCAAGGATATGACCTTCGCAAAAATAACAACAAAAAAAAGTACGCTTTTCTTGAGCGGAAAGAGAGAGAGAGAGATCTCGATATACCTACACGGAAGTCGAGGATAAATAAATGGGTGCCGCAATTCGACGGGCGCAAGAGAGAGGAGGAACTGATAGCTTTCTGATGAAAGTTTCCCTAGCAAATGACTGGCTTGATGCGATTTTGATGAAAGTTCAGAGAGGGAAAGAAAAAAAAATAGGGAGAACGAAAGGAGGCGAGGCGTCTGTAACTCTTCTTTTCCAGGACATTCAGACTGTTTCTTTTCTTTTTAGGAAAACGGGTTATAATCTCGCGCGACAGATGTACTAAGACTCCGAAGCGGTGTGCTGCTTCCCGGCAGGCTAAGCTCTCCGAGAATGGCAGACGGGCGTCATCAATTGACAATCGTCTGAATAACTGAAACGTAATCATATGGCTATTAAGTAAGACCAGGTTCGTTTACGAAATGCACCTTCTCTTGGCCTTTGCTCTGTATCACGCGCCCATGTTTTTTTTTTTTTTTTTTTTTTTACTTGGAGGTGGCTAGGAAACAATATTTCTGTTGGAGTTATGTCGTGGGCACGTTACCTTAAATTCAACGCCTGCATTTTTTCTTTGAAACTGAAATTGTTTAAGGTGTATGTCAGAATCAAGTTGCCAAACTACAGAATTAAAATGCTGTAAATGGCAGCACTACCTGGTATCCTCTGAATAGGTACATTTTTCCGGCAGGCTTCACTCTCGAAAAGAGGTATCGGTGGACATGTGAGGCGGTGAGAGGCAAAGTGGTGTAAGTCACATTTTCAACTTTTTTTATTTGAGGCCAAAACTGTAATCTCCATGTTAAATTTATAGTGGAATTGCAAATAATTATTATTTGCAATATTATAATAATTAGTATTAACTATAATTTATTCAATTTATAGTGGAATTTTTTGTAGTTTTTGCAGTAAAACGCTTTGGACTTACACCACTTGACTTACTGACTTGCACCACTTTGCCTTTCACCGCCTCATGTGTTGGAGAAACTGATTTTTAAGGACATTACTCTTAAGGTTTCTGTTTACTAACCCTACTGGATTCGTTCACCTCCATGTTAACCTATGGAAAAAATGTGTCCAAGGATTGCCGACTTGGAGAGACAAATATTTTTTTTAATTGTACTTCTTAATAGAGAAAGAAATTTTACACCTTGAGGCAAATTCGTTAAAAAAAATGGAAATAATATTTTTAAATTTAAATTATTCGGATAAAAAATATGGTGTTGTGTGTTTTAAAATCACATCAATTCCTGAGGTGGACGAAATTTATAAAATGAATCTTGTTGCAAGGTGCAGAAAAGCTCGGGCTATCTGAAAATACCATTTTTATCTGGTTATCAGCATTTATGTAGCTGTAAATAGTAGACAAATTTTCTCCATAGGTTCACATTGAGGTGAGTGAATCCAATATGCTTAGTACACAACAGCCTTGAGGGGGAGATCACATTTGCACGCGCAAAAGTACACTGATTTTACTACCAAGTTTAATGTGTTGTCAAAGAGTTAATTTGTAATTAATTTTAACCAATTTTTTAGGGTGAAATGTACAAAGCTTTTTCTATTAGAAAAAAAAGCAGAATTGTTGGGAGATTATTAGAAATTATTTTTATGTAAAAAAAATTATTAATGTTTTATGAAAAATGAATCTTAGGTCAATGCATTGCTAGCAAATTTTTTAAAAACTATAAGAGTTATATATTAATTTATTTGTATACATTCTATCATTAGGTTATACTTTAATGTACACCTAAAATAATTTCTATATTTCACATAAAAATATTTTTTCCAGGCAAATGTATTGTAATGTACAAAAAATATCATAAATATATTTTTTTTATGTTTCTGTAAAAAAATTTGTAATATGTACTTACTTAAATTTAGGTAGAAATTGTATAAACATTCAAGATATACATGTATACAAAATTTTAGCAATTTGTGACGATTGGTTTTGAAGAAATAGTGCGCACAAGTTTGAAAATAACAGTTTTTAGAAAAAGCCATTTAAAGTTTAAAGTTTCTATAAATTACTTTGCTATTACCTTTATACATTTGGCGATAAAATCGGTTCTAATTGTAGCACAGTCGAACCCCGTTATAGCGAACCTGGTATATAACGAACGAAAATTTTGGACCCGCTGTTTTCCTATTGTATTTAATGCTAATTTATCCTTTTATAGCGAATCTCCGAAATTTTAGGAATCGGCTATAACGAACGTTTTTTTCAGTCGACTACTGAATTTTTTTAAATTTTGAAACTTTTTAAGAATGTTGAAGATGCAACGAATGTTGAAGAAGCAAAGAATGTTCAAGAAGAAGATGATGATGATTTACCTATCACGATGTGGATAGAAAAGCACAAAATTTCATCATTCTCAGATTGTGGAGTGCAATTGTTCAAAACATGTGATGATGAAGTCATTACATGTGAAAATCCGACTGATGAAGATATTGTGGAAGAAATTAAAATGAGTCATTCTGAAATCGAAGAATCTGCTTCTGATGCTGATGAAGAGGAGCACATAAATGACGAAATCTCCACCATCTCAAATGCTACAGCAGCGATGAGTGTAATTAATAACTTTTTTTTCAACACAAACAGTGGAAGAAAGAGTGTTGGAGTCATTTGATGTATTGGACAAAGAAATTCATAAAAAGTTTTTGAAATCGGCATCACGTCAGCAGAAGATTACCGATTATTTCTGTATCAAAACAGTGAGCAACTATCAAAGATAAAATCAATTTATTTCCATTTGTCTTCATTTTTAGTTTATTTAATTAGTATTGTGTCAGTTTAATGTAATCGCTTTTAGTCAATTTAATTCATTAATGATTATTTTTAATAGATTATATCATTCTTTCAATACATCATTACTGATTATACATAGCAACTAATGAGTTATACATTTTGGGAACTCTAACATTTTTCTTAATGGTTCGGGGATATAGCGAAAAAAAAAACCTTTGGTCCCTTGAAGTTCGTTATAACGGTGTTCGACTGTATCAACTTCATTTTTTTTTCAAAATATTCCTTATATTCCATTCTCCAAAATTAATTCATAGTATAAAATTGAGTTTTTTGACGATTTTAAAGTGATCTTCCCCCTTAAGTAAGACAAGGCTTTTCGACGCAATGCTCCTTTTCTTGGCTTCACTCTAAATCACTAACGTACCCATTTGGGCTTGGAGGGCACTAGGAGACAATACTTCTGTTGGAGTTAGTTACCTTATTGGAATCTTACCTTAACTGGACTTTATCATCAATTGAAATGTTTACTCCTGCATGTCAAACTCAAGTTGCCAAACTGCAGAATGGACCCATTGCTTTTTTTAGTCTGGTTGTAACATCACATACAGCATAGTGGTCCATGGTTGTGGAAAATTTTCAGCTTAAGGCTGCTGTGTACTAACCCTATTGGATTCACTCACCTCAATGTTAATCTACGGAGAAATTTTGTCTACTATTTACAGCTACATAAATGCCGATAATCCAATAAAAATGATATTTTCAGATAGCCTGAACTTTTCTGTGCCTTGCCGCAGGATTCACTTTATAAATTCCGTCCACCGAAGGAATTTAAGAGCGTTTAAAACACACTATATCAGATTTAATACCCGAATAATTTAAATTTTAAAACATTATTTGCATTTTTTTAAACGAAAAATTTTCCAAGGTGTAAGATTTCTTTCCCTATTTCGGAGAACATTCTAGAAAAAGAAAAAAATAATCCAATTCGGCAATCCTTGGACACATTTTCTCCATAGTTTAACATTGGGGTGAGCGAATCCATTAGGGTTAATACACAGCAGCTATAAGTAATATGTCGCTCGCGTCTCTGAATTTTCCCACGACCACCTGTAAACAATGGAACTCCGCCTACGGGAAATGGGTTCATAAAAATGCTATACAGACACCACCACTATCTGCTTCCCTCAAAGAGGTACATAAATACGATCTATACCTCTTTTCGAAAATCTATAATTTATCTAGAAAACTGGTACACCTGGCAACACCGTTTAATAATTTATTTGTCACGCGATCTTTATTTACAGTTTCATCAGGAAATTTGTTGAATAATTTTGCATAATAATAGAAAGGAATCCATTTTAAAAGTTTAATTATTTAATTTGTTAGGACAAATAATAATATTTACTTGAACACGTTAAATTCCTCTCCCATATTTTATTTATTTATTTATTTATTTTTATTTTATTTATTTTTTAACAGCTTTGTCGATCATGACATCCTAAATCTTCAAATCCTTTTACACTCGACAACTAAAAGAAATATTCTGTTTTGATGTCCCGAATATGCCATTCCTAACAGAGTTATCCATTTCCCCCCTTTTTAATACAGACAATTAATAGATGCCAGGCCGAGTTATTTTCTATAACTTGCGTTAAACGGTGTTACATAAGTTGACCTCGCAGAGCTTTTAATCCTAACGTTAGAAAGGGGGGGGGCGGGATCTTATTTTTCTAACTACAGATAGCAAAAGAATACATTTGAATACCGTTTTCTTTATTTGAAAATAGATGTTGTTGTCTTCGGGCTATCTGAGCGAGATTCCAGTCCAGTAAAAAGAAAACGCTTGTTTTTCAAAAATCTCATTAGTTAATAGTTTCAAAAGAAAATCGGTTTTAATTGTCTAGCTAGAGACGTTAATACAGTCGAACACCGTTATAACGAACATCAAGGGGCCAAAGGCTCTGTTCACTTTATCCGGTGGTTCGCTATATCCGAACCATTAAGAAAAATGCTAGAGTTCAAATGTATAATTCATTAGCTGCAATGTGCATTCAATAAGGATGTATTAAAAAATGATAAAATCTATTAAAAATGATTATTAATGAATTAAATCGACTAAAATCGATTACATTAAACTGACACAATAATAATTAAATTACGTACAATAGGAAAATGGCGGGTCTAAAATTTTCGTTCGTTAAATCAGTGAGTTCGTTATTTACCGAGTTCGCTATAACGGGGTTCGACTGTAGTTTAATGCCTTAAAAGCAAGAGGAACGAAAGAAAAATTAAACTATGCGCCCTTTATATGATTTTCTACCATTTTAAGACAAAGGGAATTTAAACTAGGTATTCAAATATATATATATATATATATATATATATGTGTGTGTGTGTGTGTGTGTGTGTGTATACATTAGTTATCAAAAATTAAGGAAAAATCACAAAAAGAGGGATAACACGTTCAAAACTAGGCCAATCTGTTTAAAATTTGAATATGTTGTTAAGTAAAAGGTGCTGAATAATACTACATTATGCAAAATAATGGCGCTGCAGTCGGAATACGTCATTTGCGAGGAGCATAAAAGTTCATGTTTCAGAGCAAGGCGGCAATTGTCGGTGCGAGGCTGAGATTAGACATCTGGCATAGCCAAATTGTAACAATGACCTCCAGGCATCATTTGACCGAAGAACTGCGATGGCGAGCTATTGGGAGACTAGAGGCAGGACAAAGTCAGACAGAAGTGGCCAGATGGCTAAATGTGAGTCCGTCTGTGGTTCATAGACTTTGGCAACAATTTCTAACCACGGATTCGGCTTCCGGGAGGTTCAGCCAAGGACGGCCATATGCTACGACGAGTGCCGATGACCGATATTTGTCATTATGCGCAAGAAGGAAGAGAACCGTAACTCCGTCTGAACTCAGAACCTCCCTCGCTGCAAGCTCCGGAAAGTTGGTATCAACGTCAACTGTGCGTAAAAGGCTTCACGAAGGTGGTCTTTTTGCGAGACGACCAGCCATTTGAGTCCCGCTCAAGTCACGCCATAGGCGGGGAAGTTTGCAGTAGGCACGTCAACATGTCCACTGGACGCGTGATCAATGAAGGGCTGTTCTCTTCACGGATGAGCCCAGGTTTAGCCTCCAAAGCTATAGTAGGCGTATTTTGGAGAGAACCTTGAACTCGTTTTCATCCATGACACATCCGTGAAAGAGATGCATACGGATCAGGCAGTGTCTGTATTTGGGGTGGTACTTCTTTGGGTGGACGCACAGACATCCATGTCTTTCCCCGTGGAAATGTGAATGCCCACACCTGTAGAGATGACATCCTTGATGCTTATGTGCGCCCTTATGCCGGGGCAATAGGTGATGCTTTCGTCCTACAGGACGATAACGCGAGACCGCACAGGGTTCGCATCGTGGATGCTTATCTTGAGCAGGAAACAATTCAGCGCATGGAGTGGCCAGCTCGATCACCGGACCTGAATCCTATCGAGCATGTTTGGGACGCTTTAGGACGACGTATAGCTGCTCTCAATCCTCCTCCTAGGACCCTAGCCGCGCTTTCAACTACTTTGCAAGAGCAATGGCTCTCACTTCCTACCGAACTCATAGACCGCATAATTGACAGCATGACACATCACTGTATGTGCTGTATTGCTTCTCGGGGGGATCATACGCCATATTAAAGGTACTTTTCCTATACCAAACTGACACATCCGATTTGTTCATTGTATACACATGCTAGTTTCTATAACACCATAATTGTCTGGCGATTTCTTTTTATGCTATTTTATACCTACCTATGTGTTGTATAATGTGTATAAGTTTCATTAAATTCTACACGTAACTTTTTGAGTAATCGTTATTTTTGTGACTTTTCCTTAATTTTTGATAACCAGTGTATATATACATTTGATAATTGGGGATTAGAAAAATACTGGAGAAAAATTCCTGCTAGCTTGACATTGAAGATACGGTATATCAATTGCCTCAAGTGATGGCGACAATGTCTCAAAAAATTAACTCAAAAGTCTCTGTGAATCTACAGTCGAAGGTGAAGGCCCGTTCATAATCCACCCTGAGCATTGCGTCACGTTACTTAGTTGGCTTCGAGACTGTTGACATGACCTATGATTGATTTGATATATCACGTGGTCAAAGAACTGAGCTTTGTGACTGGTCAAAAGTTTTAACGCTGATGCTAACGTAACATTTCAGATTTAATGTGAATAGGCAGTAATTCTTTGCACTGATCAATTTTTTTAGTAAGAATCTGATGCTGACAGTCATCATTTGAAGATTTAATGTATCGATTTGGGGAGATTTTCAATCCTCTTGGCCCTGTAACGTATTCCTGCGATTTGTGTCAAAAGCAAACACTTAGGTAGCGTCACAGGTTACGTGTAAGGTAGACAGCTTACTAAAATAGAGACTTTTAAGATAATGAGAATTTCAGTTTTATTTAATATACACGGTTAGGCCGCGATCTCGAATGATATATATACAAAGGAGTCCGTAGAAGTTGGAGTAGAAATCGGGAACTGTCTCTCAAGGATGGAGCACACTGTCGCTAAAACGAGGCGACGAACTGCTGGTCAGGTCACAGAAAAAAGGGCCCGCACTCGTCCACTGGAAGCTAGCAGCTTCTCCGAAATAACACAATTGGGGAGATCAAGTTCCGATCGGTTTCCCCGACCTTTCTCGGTGAAAAAGGGTCTTCTCACGTAGAGGGCAGAGCCTCACAAAAAACAAGTCACTTAAAAGTGCGTGGAGCTAGGAGATCAGGTATCACTCCTAAACTCTCTAAGAAAAAA
Source organism: Dolomedes plantarius (assembly GCA_907164885.2). Lineage (NCBI taxonomy): Eukaryota > Metazoa > Arthropoda > Arachnida > Araneae > Dolomedidae > Dolomedes > Dolomedes plantarius. Next base: position 69,100,378 of record OU015491.1, read on the forward strand.
CTCTCCGCACAAAAAAAACTGGCCTTCAAGCCCTCGTCGGCTTATTTAAAAGCTTGATCCCTGGCGGAATTCTTTTCCAGCCTCCTCTCTCTAGCTCGCTCCGGATAGGCTGAGCGTCCAGCCGTGCGCAAAAAAACGATGCCGATTATTTCATCTTCATCGCCCGCTCCCTCGTTAGCGGTCTCGTTTCAGGGCGTAAACTGTCATTGTCGGCCAATGTCAAAATATGGCGCCAGACTGTCTCCTCTTTTCATCCCAGGAATGCGCTCCGAAGAGGTGTCCATTGTGGCTCCTCTTTCGCTCGGGGGGTCTGCCATTCTTTAGAATCGGTTCACGGCTAGCGACGATTTTAATGGTCTTCCTACTCGCCTCGAGGAGGGGGAATTGCCACAGCCCCTCCAGTGAATGTGTCAATGCTTCAAATTAGTCTTGACCAGTGGGCGGCCTGTAACGTCCCGGAAGGTTGTTTTACCCGTTTATTCAGACATTAAATTTACCAAAAAAATTTGAAATTTATGAAATTTTTTTTTCTGTTGTTATTTTAGAGCATGTTCTTTATGTTGTTGTTGTTCTTGGGGGTATGCGTACTCCACGAGGTACCTGTACCAGAGTTTGAAAACCCATAAATTAACAAAAAAAAATTTTTATTGTTAGTTTGGTAAATTTTATTGTTATCGTACGATATTCTACTGAAGGCAGTAGAGTATCGTACGATAATAACGATTACAGTAGGTAAAACGAGACGGATCGATAAAAAAATGTTACAGTTAAATGAGAAATAAGACTACTGTTTATCAATACCCGCGAAAAATAAGTGATAAATAAAAATAATCAATATGATAATAAAACTCTTGTTTTTTTTTTGTTTTTTTTTAAAATTCGTCTATAATTCGACGCAGAAGAAAACCGCACAAAATAATGCCATACTTGCAAAAATGCGGTAACCGTGAAACGCTTAGAGACAGAATGAAAAAAAAAAAATTCAAGTAGTTTCTTCTTTAGAAACTACCGCGGGTATTTAACGTAGGATTACTTACGTTGCTTACCTCTTTTGTATGTATATATGTATCTATATATATGTACGTATATGCATACATACGCGCATATATATATGTATCTATATATATCTACGTATGTATATATATATTGACGCATTTTGGTACTTTACCGTTTAACTGTTTACTGTTTGCCAACGCGATACAGACTGGGTTTGGCGCTCTGCTAAAATTATAACTCGCCACGACGGACTGTTTTAGCGCTTGAAATTTTGCTTTCAGGAGGATGGTTATGGAGGAACGTGATCCTACGTTAAAAGTTTCGAATAAAAAAACGGGGCATGGGACCTATCAAATTTCAACTATTCTTAGTACATCTGTTCCTAGTATAACTATCCTTAGTATTTCTTAGTAATTTTAAACCCTGATGAGAACAAAATTAATTCACTCTAAATTTCCTTGTTGGCATCTCTGGGACTGCTTCGTTTACGGAAAAGCTATTTGCAGTAAAACTTCGATAATTCGGTATTGCTTGACATGAATCAGTAAATTAAAATATGAATCACTTATTTTTTAAGAAAGAATAATTTAAGTTAGTTAAATAGTACCAAATTTAATCACTCAATATTAATTAAACTCATTATCCTTCAATTAATTTCTTTTATTCTTAATAACTTTAGAAAAACTCTGTGAGTGGTCAGTTTTGTAGTGTTAGAACATTAGAGGGCCTTTTTTAAAATGACTGTAATAAAAGTAGAATGAAAATTCTATTGTAATAACCTTTTATGAAAAGAAACGAGCTTCGTTAGAATTGAACAATATGTTACTGTTTTATAGGTATTTTTTAAAGCTACAGTTCTGAAACGCTGTCTTTTTGCGATCCATCTCGTTTACACTAATATTTTGGTGAATGTCGGGTGTAAAGGTGCCATCTGTTGATCATCTATGAATAAAAAATAAAGGTCAAATATTGCCAGATTTGGCGAAAAACTGTGACAGAAAGGGATATAAACAAATGGTAGCTAATCGGACAACGACGCAGTAATTTTTAAATCATATTCCGGCGTTAATTCATTATTAAGACTAGAAAGACGGGAATTTTTTTCTTACTAAAAAGACCGAACGCCGTCATTTTGAAGGTTAAAAATAAAATCAAGAATTTAAAATATTTAATGCATTTTTTAAATGGTTAAATACTTTAAATTTTGAACTATTTCATACCAATATATAATAAATTAGTATATATTTAGATATAACTAAAAGGTAAATAATTCAACAGAGAAAGATAATTACTAATAGGAAGTACTTAACTTATCTTTCTCTGTTGAACTATTTACCTTTTAGTTACATTTGTCTGTTTTCAGTATGAGGATTTGTTGCAACTGCGAAATCTTTTATTAAAAAGTTGAAATTTTTCAACGCTAGGGTATGTTTTCTTTTAATTTGTTCGGCTGTCTATGCCTTATTTATATGTATTATTTCGTGTTGAATTATTTACATTATTTGTGTTAAATATTTAGATATATTTTTATGCAGGTATGCCGAGCTGACAACCTGGTATGGTTTATCCGTAAAAATATCTTCATGATTTGCGCAGTCCTTATTTTTCAACACCAATATTTCCTAAGAGCCAATATTTCTGTTATTTGCAAAAGGGGGGAAGAGACGAAAAGTGAATAACATTTTTCCGGTATTGTTTTAAAGATTTCTGCTTGTTTTTTAAATTGCCTTCAAATCGACGACTTTCAATCTTAGTAGGTGTACAACACATTTTCTCCCCCTCTTTACTATCGAATATAATTTTGTAAATGTGCGTGCATATTTCGCGTAAAATTAGAAAAAGTCATAAAATTTCAGAAGCCTGAGGACATAAATACAGACATAGCGCTCATTAGTATGTCCGAAACCATCAAAATGACCGCAGCCTTCATCCTAGTGTTAAGGCTGTTATGTACTAACCCCATTGGATTCGCTCATCTCAATGTTAACCTATGGAGAAAATTTGTCCACGGACTGCCGACTTGGATTCAAAGATTTAAAAAAAAAAAAATTGTACTCCGTCATAGAGAAAGAAATTTTACATTTGTATACATTTTTCGTTTTTTTTTTAAAAATGCAATTGATATTTTAAAATTTAAATTATTCGGGGGAAAATCTGGTATAGTGTGTTTTAAACGCTCATAAATTCCTTCCGTGGACAAAATTTATAAAATGAATCCTGTAGTGCTTTGCAGAAAAGTTCAGGCTATCTGACAATACCAATTTTATTTGATTATCAGCATTTATGTACCTGTAAATAGTTGACAAAAATATATTTTAAATAAAAAATTTGGGGGCAGCGCTTAACCCCCCTATATAGAGAGAACCATTACAATCCCTCAAAATGTCAGTCTTAAGGGGGGGGGTGGAATTCTCGAACTGTCAACTGGACTCCTCCCACCACAAGAGTCTGCAAGAATAGGAAAAGGGAAATGCGATTTTTGTTCTTAGTACATAGCAGCCTTAAATTTATCTAAGGTACGGATTTATTTTAAATTTCATTGCTGTCATCTGTCGTGAGGAAGATGATTTTTTTCTATTATTATTTACGGAAAAATTGTTTTACTATCAGAGAAATAACGCTAGATAATGTGGCTATAAGCCAAGAAAAGAGAATAGAATATGTTCGCATATCTATCTGTGAAAGATAGCAAATAAGTTAACAGTATGTTATAAAAATTACTCTTTGTTGAGACTAAACTAGTAACTTCTCATAATTACAATAAATAATTAATGACGATTCTTGAATAACCCATAATTTAAATATTTAATTGATTTATCTGAAATTAAGTCTTCATTTCGTGCAGTATTGAAATTAGCTTGGACTTGAACCCTGAGAGTCCACCGTGTTACGTTTGGACTTGCATAGATTTAAGAAAGGACGAATCTTTCCTTTGTTTACAAGCAAAACTGCTATTTTAACTCTACGCGTCAAATTCCTCAGCGCCGCTAATGAGATATGACAAACAGTGAGTCACTTGTTGGGAATATATATGTTTTCACCGCCAGATAGCGCTGTACGGGTCAATGCCCTGGGGGTGTCTGTCGCGGTTTGTCACTACTTCTTGGTGTTTTGGCCGAGCATGATGACTCGGAAGATTTTTACTCTTGAATCTTGAACGTAAACCCTGGCCCAACTTTGTTGGGAAATAAAATGTTGTTATTGTTACTAATTCTTTGTTTAGTTAACTTTAACCTAATTTACATTTTACTTAATATTATTTTTTCATGGCGCCCAACGTGGGGCACGATCTTAGTATTAAAATTGTGCCAATTGAAAATGGATTATTGAAAACCATACATGGATCTTGAAGACGTCTGAATAAGGTAGGACATTATATTTTTTAAATATGGAAGAAGATATGTCAAAACTAAAATCAAAAAGAAAAATAATAAGGACCGCTGTGTCCAAAATTTTAAATAAACTACAATCAGAAATCGAAAGTGAGGACTGTGATTGTGAAGTTTTAGAAGAAAATTTAAATTTGTTATCAACAAAATCAGAAAATTTAAAAGAATTAGATAAAGCAATAGAGTTGAATTTAAATGTTACTGAAAAGGAATTTGAAGAAGAACTAATTTGTGTACAAGAGTACGAAGAGAAAATTACGATCTGGTCATTTAGAGCAAAAAAGAAGCTCAATAATGAAAACAAAAGTAAAATCGTTGAGAACTCTCAGACCTCGGTTGCTTCAACTTCCGGAAATACATTTAAACAAAGCATCCAACTTCCTAAATTAACTATAGGAAAATTCTTTGGGGATCCTAGCAATTGGTTAGATTTTTGGAACCAGTACTTAATAACTATACATAATAATGATGACATAACTAAAATTGAAAAATTTAGTTATTTAAAAATGTATTTGGGAGGTCCGGCTTTGGCGGCTGTTTCTGGGTTCTCCTTGTCAAATGAAAATTATGATTCATCTATTGAATTGCTAAAGCAGCGGTTTGGAAGGAATGACATGGTAATCAGCTCACATATAAAACACTTATTATCGGTAGATCCTGTGAAAAATGTTCGTAATGTAAAAGCCCTCAGAACGTTTTATGATAATTGCGAAATTCAGATTAGGAGTCTACAGTCTTTAAATGTGACGTCGGGCTCTTACGGTAACTTGTTATGCCCAATAATACTGCAAAAATTACCAGAGGAGTTAAGTTTAGAGTATAACAGAAAACGAAAGTCTAATTCAGATTTTGATATTTCAGAGTTAATAGATTTCGTACGAAAAGAAGTTGAATTCAGGGAAGCGTCGTATCTATTTAGTAAAGACTGTAATACGAAAGATAATTTAGATTTCCATCAGAAAAACAAAACGGGATTCTTAAACAAAAATAGTTATTTGAAGGGTAAAAATATCCCAACTGCGTCTGCCTTTACTACAGTAATTAAACCATACTGTTTTTTCTGTAAAGTAAATTCCCATAGTGTTGTAGATTGCGAAAAATCCGACGAGGATAAAAGAACACTTTTGAAAATTCAGGGTAGGTGTTATAAATGTTTTGGAAAAACACACATGTCTCCAAATTGTAGAAGCAAAATTTCTCCCTGCCAAAATTGTAATAGTTCAAGTCATAACAAATTATTCTGTAGGAAAGTTAATATTGATATACCAACGGAGGACAAAGAGTCTGTTATTGCATCTTTGTCTTTAAATTCCGAAAATACTTGTAAGGGGGTATATTTACAGACTTGTTCAGTTTTAGCAGAAAATGTTGACACGAACAAAAATAGTACCGTTAGGATTTTAATGGATGGAGGATCCCAGAAATCATTTATTAGAGCCGATCTAGCTAAACAATTAAATTTAAGATGTTTGAGAAAAGGAAAACTGTATGTTTATTCATTTGGGTTTAGTGAAGGTCGTGAACGGGATTTTGAAGTCGTTCAAATAAATCTTAAAAATGTTAAGTTCCCCCCAAAATCCATAATAATTGAAGCGCTTGTAACAGATACTATAACAGGAGCCTTTGTAAAAGTACCAACTAAAAGCATTCGTGAAATCTTAGATTCAAAGGGGCTGCAGCTAGCCGATAGCGGAGAAGAATCGGAGATAAGAATTCTGGTGGGGGCGGATTACTACTGGAATGTCCTGGCTGTGGGGAAGGAGAAACTAGGCAATAATTTGTTCGCAACTGACACCTTGTTTGGGTGGACTATTCAGGGTGGAGGCTACGACAAGCTCTTGGAGAACGCAGCTGTGATGAATATCGGTGTACAGTATTTTGCCGACGCGTCGAAGAATGTTGAGATTAATGACATCGTAAAGCGGTTCTGGTCTCTGGACACACTGGGGTTGACAGAAAACAAACAGGAGGTTTCCGATGAATCGGTTATTCAGCAATTTCAGAGGGAATTGCAGTTTGATAATGGGCGATATGTTTCTCCCTTGTTATGGAAACAAAATCATGAAGCCTTAAGTAATAATTTTGAAAACGCGAAAAGTCGTTTAATGTCTTTAGGAAATAAATTAAGGAAAAATTTTTGGCTTCGTAAACATTATAATGAAATAATACGCGATCAGTTAGATAACCGAATTATTGAAGAATGTAGTTTTGAAAGTAGCAGTGACAAAGTTTATTACATGCCACATTCCCCAGTTGTAAGAAAAAATTCTACGACAACTAAAGTAAGAATAGTTTATGATGCCTCTTCAAAACAAAACAATGCCGCATCCCTTAATGATTGTTTAGTTCCTGGGCCGAATTTAAATCCTTCAGTGTTAGATATGATACTGCGTTTCAGACAATTTAAATATGCCTTTTCCGCAGATATTGAGAAAGCATCCCATCAAATTGGAATAGCAGATGTTGACAGAGATGCTTTGAGATTTTTGTATTTTGATAAGGATTTTAATTTGAAACCATATAGGATGACTAGAGTACCATTTGGCGTTTCATGCAGTCCCTTCATTCTGGCTAGTACTATTAAGTATCATATATCTAAGATAGCCCCAGAGAAACCCGATGTTTATGAGATGCTAAATACTTCGGTGTATGTAGATGATCTTTTTTATGGGGGTGATACTCTTGAGCAAACCTTCAAGCTTAGTTCTGAAGCATGTAAAGTATTTAGGAATGCAGGGATGAATTTACGGAAATTTAGTTCTAATTCAGAGGCTTTAAAGAGTCGGTGGATAAGTAATGGGATAATAAACGGAGAAGATTCAGAGAATTCATTAAAGGTGCTAGGGCTTCACTGGTGTACTCGTAAAGACCAAATTTTCTTAAACTTTGAAGCTTTGTGTGAAACGTTAAATAATTGTGAGAATATTACTAAAAGAAACATATTAAAGGTGACTGCTACAATCTTTGATCCTGTAGGTTTTATTTCGCCTTTTGTAATACGTGCAAAATTATTAATTCAAAATCTTTGGCGATTAGGAATAGATTTTGATGATGAAGTTCCGAAAGAATGTAAGCAGTTGTGGTCTGAGTGGTATCACGAAATAGAGAAGTTGAAGAAGCTGAAATTAACACGCGAATATTTTCCTGGGAAACTCAGAAGTTTCAATGATTTGGAACTACACATTTTTTGTGACGCATCAATAAAAGCGTATGGAGCTGTCGCATACTTTAGGTGTCCCAAAGAATTCACCACGTCATTTGTAACATCCAAAACTAGAGTTGCCCCAGCAAGTAAAGAGCTGACGTTGCCTAGATTGGAATTACTAGGCGCGTTAATTGCCTCCAGACTTGCAAAATATTTGAAGGAATTGTTTAAGATTCCAGACGAAAGAACATTTATGTGGTCTGACAGTACAATAGTTTTACATTGGATCAATGGGTCACCACATAGGTGGAAACAATTTGTAAGAAATCGGGTAACTGAAATACAGTCCCTAACAGATCCGGCTTGTTGGAAGCACTGTGATGGAATTTCAAATCCTGCTGACATTCTTTCACGTGGTTGTTCCGCAGAATATTTGTTGTCGTCAAAGGTTTGGTGGTCAGGGCCACATTGGTTGAGTGAACCAGACTGTATGTGGCAAAGAAGTGTACGAAATATAACGCAGAATTCCGAATCCATGTTAGAGAGAAAAAAGGATGTAAAAGACATTACAATTTTGCAAGCTAGTGTCGACGATCACAAACCCCTTTTAGATCTTGAAAATTACAGCAAATTAAGTCGAGCTGTTAGAATTATCGCATGGGCAATGCGATTTATTCATAATGCAAGAAAACATTTACCGAAAAGAAATGGCACCTTGACAGCTGAAGAAATATTCTCTGGAGAAATTCGATTAATTAGAGAAACGCAAGCTGAACATTTTGCAGTGGAAATTCATAATCTAAAATTGGGACAACCAGTTACTAAAAAATCTAACATTTTCGAGCTCAATCCCTTCTTAAATGAAGATAACGTCTTATTAGTGGGAGGCAGACTCCAAAAATCCTCATTGAGCTACTATGAAAAGCACCCGATAATCATGCCTCCTAAAAACAAATTAGCTGAACTTATTGTTCTTGATGCACATGAAAAGGTGTATCATTCCGGAGTATCAAGTACTCTCATTTACATTAGAGAACGATACTGGATGATAAAAGGTAGGCAGTATGTAAAAAACATACTAAAAAAATGCGTTATGTGCAGACGCATGAATGCTCGACCTGTAAATCAAGTTGTGGCTCCACTACCGGCTGCAAGAATCGAACAGTCACAACCGTTTGATGTCGTTGGGTTAGACTTTGCTGGCCCACTTTATGTGAAAAATGAGCATACCAAGTTCTACATTTTGCTGTGCACGTGTGCAGTTACAAGAGCTGTACACTTAGAACTAACGAGAGATTTAACAACTAACTCATTTCTCTTAGCTTTTCGCAGGTTCGTCTCGAGAAGAGGAATCTGTTCAGTTGTGTATTCGGACAACGCTCTTACCTTCAAGGCTGCAGATGCAGAACTTAAAAAGGTGTGGAAGGTAATAAGTCATCCAGACGTTAAGACGTATTATGCTTCCTCGGGTATCCAGTGGAGATATATTGCCGAGAAAGCGGCTTGGTGGGGCGGTTTCTATGAGCGACTAGTTCGTTCCGTGAAAGTGCCACTACGAAAAACCCTTGGACGAACATCCTTAGGTGTGGACGAACTTCACACCTTGCTAACTGAAATTGAAGCGGTGGTCAATAGAAGACCACTGACTTATGTCCCTGATAGTCTCAATGATCCACAACCACTTTCACCCGTTCATTTCCTAATAGGTAATAAAGTGTCCAATTTACCTCCAGTTAAATTCAATAACATTGTGGGTCAAAGCCGTAAAGAAACTTTGCTAAAAGCATATTTGTATCGCGAAAGACTGCTAAATCAGTTTTGGCGCAAGTGGACTAAAGACTATTTATTGAACTTGAAATCTGCAAACTGTAATAAAAATCAGCAGTCTAAAGGTGATTTGAAAGAAAATGACATTGTGATCATTCATGATGAACATTTACCACGAAATATGTGGAGATTGGGAAGGATTGTAAAAACCTTTCCAGGTAGAGATGGTCGTATTCGTAGTTGTGAAATTAAAACTGAAAGAGGAACAATTAAACGACCAGTTCAACTACTTGTAAATTTAGAGTGTTAAATGTAATCATTTTCCTACAACTGTAGTTCAAATGTCTCATGTATATAAAATGTATATAATATTTATTGTATGTTTATTTGTAGCGAAATTTTAAGAATGATTCCATTTGTGAACGTGTAGTTATGTGTAAAAATATAGTATTTAGGTAAGTGTGTTTAAGGATCTCCAATGAAGTGAGAATAGTAAGTTCCTTACTGATTGTATATTGTTAATTCTTGTATAGGTTTTGTTGCATTTTTATAGATTGTTAGTCTTTGGATATAATTAACTTATTAACTGTTAGAAAATATTTCATTCAAAATTGAATTTTAAACTTTTATATTTTTGAATTAAGGTATACTTGAATTTCTTAATTTAATATGTATATTTGATTGTATAATTTTGGAATCATGAACATTAATTGGAAACTTAATTTTCTGAATTTAATATTATATTGAAATGTGATTTTTTGGAAACATGAACATTAATTGGAAGTTTTGAATGTTTTGGTCTCAACTCAAATGTTGAGAAATTGTAATTGAAATGTGAACTCTTGAACCTAAAATTATTTTGAAATGTTGTAATAAGTATTGTCCTGAACATTGCTGTTCAGCCCGGCCCAGTTTGTTGGGAATATATATGTTTTCACCGCCAGATAGCGCTGTACGGGTCAATGCCCTGGGGGTGTCTGTCGCGGTTTGTCACTACTTCTTGGTGTTTTGGCCGAGCATGATGACTCGGAAGATTTTTACTCTTGAATCTTGAACGTAAACCCTGGCCCAACTTTGTTGGGAAATAAAATGTTGTTATTGTTACTAATTCTTTGTTTAGTTAACTTTAACCTAATTTACATTTTACTTAATATTATTTTTTCATCACTGTCTATTAAGAATCGAATATTTACTTCCTCGCAAAAGAAATCACACCATTTTTTTTTTCAAGCACTTTGGCACTTTTCCAATATTTTTTTTGCTGAAATTACTTCTATTTTGAATTGTCGTTCTGTTACGAAGACAAAATGCGAGTATTTTCAAGTTTTTGTTTTCATTCGTCTTCCAAAAAAGTTTTATAATAGATGTAAGTGATTTGTAAATCTAATGAGTTCACTTTTTTGATTTTTACATATAGCCAAAAGCTGATATAATGTCAAGTTCTCATGTTAAAAATTCTGTGTACTAACCCTATTGAATTCGCTCACCTCAATGTTAACCTATGGAGAAAATTTGTCCAATGTTGCCGACTTGAATTTTATGGGTTTTTTATTCTTTAATTTTACTCCGCAATAGAGAAAGAAATTTTACATCTCAAGGTATTTTTTCATTTAAAAAAAATGGAAATAATATTTTTTAATTTAAATTATTTGGGCAAAAAATCCAGTATAGTGTGTTTTAAATGCTCCTAAATTAATTCCTTTGGTGGACGAAATTTATAAAATGAATCCTGTTGCAAGATGCAGAAAAGTTCAGGCTATGTGAAAATACCATTTTTATTGGATTACTAGCTGAATACCCGCGTTTCGCTACGGAGTACATTCAAATTAAATACAACGGTCAATGTATGCAATTAATGAAAAATATATATATATTTATAAAAAAAATTGTAACGGATATTTTTATAGACAAAATAATGTAGAAGAAAATTTTCAAATTAAATACAACGGTCAATGTATGCAATTAATTTGTATCTTTAATATCCATAAAACAAACTATTTTAAATTAAACTCTTAAAAAACTTCCACCTCAATTCGTCACCTTATTGCAAGAACTAGGTAACTCGATTCTTCAAGTTCTTGAAGATCTCAAATGTTTACTTCTTCCAGTGAGAAAATACTCGTCGTTCTGTTTGTCTAATTATTACACTAGCCAACAGATGGCATTAGGTTAGCAGCAAAGTGAGTTGTCTTGTTACTGCATTCAATTCTTATGTAATCTAGCTATAAATAGCCAAATATCTCAAAAATAATTTTTGGTGTGTTACCTAGTTCTTGCATTCACGTGACGAATTAGTCTAGTGGCTAAATGTTTATCTTTTACTGCATTTCAATATTTTTTGTCAATTTATTTCGTTGTTATGCACGTGACGCAAAATTAATTTAAAGTATCACAAAAAGAAAAGAAACCATGTGATCAGCATTTATTAAATTAAAATTCTAAAAATTAATCTTTAAAAATTTACTAAAAATCAGAAAATGGAGGCAACGATTCGAAAAAGATTTCATTTTAAAGGAATTATTTTGATCTTTCTCGTGATATAAATTTTATAACCCTCAGATTATTATTTTAAATGCAAACTTTAAAAAAGTTACAAAAGCAGCTTAAAAATTTAATTTTCAAAAATCTAAGAAGAAGAATTTTTCAAAAATCATTCTTAGTGCACCCCTACACTATAAGAAGAATCGCCATGCAAAATTTTAGCCCTTTAAGTCCAGCGGTTTGATCAGTGCGTTATCGGTCAGTCAGTCACTGAAGTGTTTTATATATACATATATATATAAAATATTTTTTTTAGATATGAACTGATAAGATTGAAGTTTTTCTTCCATGTGTTCCGATTCATTCTGTACGTTTGAAATCTCGGCCAAGTTTGAAATCGGCAGTCTAGCCTGATTAAATAATGACAATGAGTTCTGCCTCTATACAAACTGATATTGGGAAACTGTACATAAACTTAACTAAAACGCGGAATAAAACCTGAAACTACAGGAGAAAACTCGGCTAAGGAAATTACCGATTTAGACAAGGTTGAATTCACCGGAAAATAAGTAAAGATATTACCTTTGTCGATTACATGTAAGTCTATTGCAAATATTGTATACGATCTATTGCATTTTCCTTACCTTAAAAATACGTTCGCAATGCTTCTCTCTTTTCAAAACTAATGCCCAGAAAAGCGGAAAAAGCTTTTAAATTGTAAAATAATCATTATAATAGTCTATCAGGCTATTTTAAAGAATTGAATTAATTTTATTTTTTTAATAGGTATGGGACTTAATGAAAGCGTTATGATTTATGTTACATCCTTTCTTGATATTTTACCCTTTATTTTTCTCTTTTTACCCTTTATTTTTCTAATCTCTTTTTACCCTTTATTTTTCTAATATACTTAACTGTTTATCATAATGTTTAATTTTTGAGCAAGACTTGTGTAATTTTTATTCTATACACATTGATTTAGCAGTTTGGTGAAAATTTTGGGAAACCGTAATTTAGATAGTGATAAATGTACAACTTATAAAAAAAAAATTATATAGTTCATAAATTCTAGGGAATTATTTCTTGTAGGTAAACTTTTTAATTAGAGCCACTTAATAAACTAAAGGAGAATCAGATGCGCACAGGATTTGATTAAATTTGTGATTTTCATACCTAAATTAATTCGGTAGCAGCCCCCCCCCAAAAAAAAAATTTAAAAAAAAAAAAAAAAAAATTGCCGAACGTGATAGAAACTTGCTACAGCAAATTGCTTATAAATTTTAGAACAAAGAAAAACTACCTTAAAAACAATAAAAATATAAATAGTTTTTTAATTGGGAATGTTGATGCTTTTAAAACAACTTTCTTCTTCAGTCGGTAGCCGTACGTACTGTCATGTAGTAAACCAAAAAAAAAAAAAAAAACATTCCCACTTGCCACAACATAAAAAAGAAACGAAGGGAATGCGAACTGGAAATAGTAGAAAAAACTGCTCGAGAGAAGACCATGGAACAGAGAATAGGAGAAACGGAAAAGTAAACCGCAAAGATAGAAAAAAAAAAGAAAGAAGAAAAGCGAAAAAAAGAGAAAGATAAACATGAACACACAAAATGTAAAATAAATAAATAAATAAACAAAAAAAAAAGATAATTAGCCATAAAAAGGAAAGTCGTGTTCTTGTGTTTCTCAGCCATTTTCTATCGATACCGGTTTTCGCCAATAGCCTAGCTACTGCCTCTCCTCCAGCATGGCGCACGGCTGGCAGACAGAATTCCGCACAGCGATGGTTCCGAAACTAGCAGAACCCCAAGGGACTCGTGGGATAATAGCCGCAAGTGGGAAGTTTCGCATTTTTTTTTTTTTTAAACGTTTCTTCGAACTTCTAGGGAAAATAACGAAGCATGAAAATAATTACGGTACTCTCGAAAAGTTTAAAGAGAAACTCACAGATAATGCGTTCTTCAGTCTGAATATAAACGCTAGGAAATGGGCCTGTTTAGTTGTGTAAATATCCTCACGATATAAAATTTGACGTATGGCTACCACGGTATAAGATATAACAGCGATACTGATATAAGAGTTACTACGTATTGGCTTGAGAACTGTTCTCGAATAAAGTTGTCCCAAAAGAGAAAAGTTAATGAAAAATAGTGATTGAGAATTATTAAAAAGTTCTGAAAAAGTTACCTTTTGCACAACTTACTTTAAGAGGTCTTTTTTAGGATTGCTATTTATACATACACCATTTACTTGTCTCTCTCTATATAAAACAGTTCCGTAACTGACTGACTGACTGACATATAACGCACAGACCAAAACGCTGGACCTACAGGGCTGAAATTTTGCATGGCAATTCTTCTTATAGTGTAGGGGTGTACTAAGAAAGATTTTTGAAAAATTCTTCTTAGATTTTTTAAAATTAAATTTTTAAGCTTTTTTGTAACATTGTTTAACGTTTGCATTTAAAATAATAATCTGAGGGTTATAAAATTTTCATCACGAGATAGATCATAAAAAATCCTTTAAAATGAAATCTTTTTCGAATCTTTGCCTCCATTTTCTGATATTTGGTAAATTTTTAAAGATTAATATTTAGAATTTAATTTATTAAATGCTAATCACGTGGTTTATTTTCTTTTTGTGATACTTTAAATTAATTTTGCGTCGCGTGCACAAAAACGAAATTAATTGACAAAAAAAATTAAAATACTGTAAAAGATAAAATTTAACCACTAGACCAATTGAGATGGAAGTTTTTTAAGAATTTAATTCAAATTAGTATGTTTTATGGATATTAAACATACAAATTAATTGCATACATTGACCGTTGTTTGAATATTTTCTTCTACATTATTTTGTCTTTAAAAATATCCGTTACGATTTTTTTTAAATATTTTTTTGGCATTAATTGTATACATTGACCGTTGTATTTAGTATAAATATTTTTTTTTGGCATTAATTGCATACATTGGCCGTTGTATTTAATTCGAATGTACTCCGTAGCTAAGCACGGGTATTCAGCTAGTCCTTTTATATTAACATCGCGTGGAATTGAATTATATATTCGATTTTTCCCGTGGCAATATGAAACGAATTCTTGATTTCAGTTTTAGCTGCACTCCCCAGGGATTGCAGAGATTGCAACGCTCCTACGGGCCGCTCAGGGAAACAACTCAAGTCATTTTGAACCGATTTCACGCAACGGAAAATTTATTTCAAAAGAATGGATATTCATGCATCTAGTGCGCGCGTCCATCACTCGATGGAGTGCCCGGGCATTTTGCCTCTGTGAAAGTGGCAGAAAACGCGTCTCCGGAAAACCGCTGCTAAAACATCGTCCTGTCTCATAGCAGCAGAAAATAGAGAAAGTTTGAAAAATGAATAAATACCAGGACTTGACTTCTGGAATAACGGAAATGATAAATTTGCCTTCTTTTTTCTGGAATCCGCCGTAATTTATGAGTAGCCTATTACCTCCCCGAAAGGCTGATTCACAAAATTTTTATTTTTTTATTTTTACCCTTCAAAAAAAAAAATTTTTTTTTCTTTCGCCCCCCCCCCCTCTTTTTTATTTATTCCCCCTAAAACTCCCTCCCCCGCGCGCGCAGAAACCGAAGACTAAACGGATCGCGAAAATTTTCTATTTTTGATATTGCCAGGAAAAAGTCAGAAGATGCCGTGCGTGTGTGTGTGTGTGTTTGTCCGGGGCCAGCGCTGGCGCCCGCGAGTTTCGGCGCCTCCCCCACGGCGTCGCTCGCAAATAAAAGTTCTAATCTCGGCAGGCGCCAGATAGCGGGAGAAGTTGACCAACTTTTAGCAGATTATGCGCAGAAAACTATCCCCCGGCGCCGAACTGGCAAGGGGGAAGGTTCGGTGCGTGTGGGGGGGAGGGAGGGCAGGGAAGGGGCCGGCATGAGGTCCCTTCCTCCTTTTCAGAAGTCACAGAATGAATGGGAAACAATGGTTGTTTACCATTGTTTGCGAGGCCAGAAAGGGGATGAAGATAGCGATTTTGTTTAATTTTTGATCGAGGGAAAAATCGTTTGCTGGGATGTTTAAATAGCGATAGGGGGACGCGGACCGCAGTGCAAGGCCATCAGTTTTCTCCCAGGGGAAAGTACCGAAATTTTAATGTTTATTTGTGGCTTAATTGAATTTATTGATACTGAGCGATGAAGATTGTTTAAATTCGTAGATTTGGAATACAATCCACGGCTAAGTAATTTACTCAAATGAGTTTAAATGTTACATGCATGTATATTTGAGTGTGGGTGTGTATATATATACAGTGAAACTTCTCTGTGATGGCTAGTAATGGTTCCAAAAAAAAAGTGGCTGTTTTGAGGGGTGGCCATGGGAAAGAGGTTTCTTCCATGATATTGGCTGTATGAAGTCTTGAATCGGTTCTGAACAAAAAATGACCGTTTAGAGGGGTGGCTTCTATCAGGGCCCGATTTAGAAAATTCTTGACTGTAGGCACAACTCGAGATGGGGAGGCCCTAACACTGATGTGGGCATAAAATTTCCAATAATGACACACACACAAAAAAATAATCATGAATCATTGTGAAAGTACCATTTTACCAAGAATTGGCTATTTGAAGTGTAGAAGCCTAGAACATTAACAAATAACAAAAAGCAATACAACATATTAACTTCATCATTAAAACACCAATACAATGCAACCAGATAAACTTATTAATCCTTTATATACACTATAACATACTTACGATGAACTATACATATGACTATACATATGATGAACCAATCAATCAATCAAATTTGAAAGGATATATAAAAAATTGCTATTAAAAAGGGTAAAATTAAAAAATTATTGAATTGGGAATTTTTTCTTTTTTTCCTTTTAAAATTAAAAATTTTTAGGGCCCCCCAACATTCGGGGGCCCCTAGGCTCGGGCCTACCGGACCTAATGGAAAATCAGGGCCTGGCCTCTATACACACACACACACACACACACACACACACTGTAAATATCTGTGTGTGTAAGTAAAGAACTGCCATGAAAAGGGATTTAAAATTCAAATCCTTCTTTAAATCTAACAATGTGGGCCATAAGTCTTTTATGCGGACTTGCGACAAAAGGGAACCGTTAACGAAAATTATCTTCATGATTATTTATTTATTTATTTATTTTATTTTTCGTTTTAATAATGTTAATGTTTGAGAGGGATATAAACACTCCCTTCACCCGTAAGGTTAGGTCTGATTATGATCTGAGTCAAAAATTCAAAAATTTCAAGTTGATCTTTTGGAATTCCAGCAGTTAACGAAGTTCCCCTACATCATGTTTTGGGATTTTAAGAGCAAACCCCAGGCAGTTACTCACAGGCAAGATTTCAGTCGAGTCGGGAGGTTCGACGTGAACAAAGGAACGAGCGATCACAAAATAGCCCGTAATGACATGAGTAGAGCGTTAAATAATTAATAATGTATTAACTGCTTGATATTTAAAAAAAAAATTTTTTTAAGCTTCTAATGCAGTAGCGTATCGATAGAGGGGTTTTAGGGTCCACTCCCAGACGCCAAGATTTCGGTCTAGAGCAGTGGTGACCCACAGAGGGGTTGTCAAAAAATTGGACAGGTCGCGGAGAATTTGACGTAAATTTATATCAATTTGGTTATTTAATTAACAATGTACTTAAAATATGCGAACCCCGATATAACGAACTTCAAGGGACCAAAGGTTTTGTTCGGTTTATCCTGTTGTTCGCTATATCCGAACCGTTAAGAAAAAGTCTAGAGTTCACAAAATGTATAACTCATTAGTTGCAATGTGTATTGAATAATGATGTATTAAAAAAATGATAAAATCTATTAAAAATGATCATTAATGAATTAAATCGACTAAAATAGATTACATTAAACTGACGCAATATTAATTAAATACGTACAATAGGAAAACCGCGGGACCAAAATGTTCGTCCGTTATATCCGTGAGTTCGTTATATACCGGGTTCGCTATAACGGGGTTCGACTGTAATTACATATTAATTTTTTTAATTTTCTTTTCATACATATATTTTATATGTTAAAAGATATACAGGATTATATTATTAAATAAGGCAATCTTTTTAATAATAATTTAATAATATATTATTAAAAAGATGTATATTATTAAATAAGGTGTCAAATATTCTTAAAATACTAAGCAAAAGTCGATTAAAATAGCTTGTCAAGATTTCGTTTACTGTCCTTTCAACAACGTCATATCTCAAAAATCGGCGATTTTTAGCTAAGCCTGTTTTCAGAATGCCCTGAAAGAGTAGTATATCCCTGAACGAATGTCATATCTCACCGCTCAATATTTAGCCGCTAGAGAGC
The DNA here is from genome assembly GCA_907164885.2 of Dolomedes plantarius. Taxonomy (NCBI): domain Eukaryota; kingdom Metazoa; phylum Arthropoda; class Arachnida; order Araneae; family Dolomedidae; genus Dolomedes; species Dolomedes plantarius. The sequence continues at coordinate 69,118,499 of OU015491.1, forward strand.
AGAGTTATTATTTATTTTTAATACATTGATTCTACTTTTAAACTTTAAAATCACCCTCCTGAAAAATCACGTTTTATGACTTTGATGTCAGGAGTGAGCGATTTGTTAACTTCTTTTTCCTTTTTTTTTTGTTTGTTAGCATTTTCCTAATTTCTTAAAAAAAATTTGCTACTACCAAAAAAATGTTCATTGGGGTCGAGGGATTCTTTTATTGACAGAAAGTGGGTCGCGATCTAAAAAAAATTGCGCACCACCGGTCTAGATAATGGGGGGCAATTTGCTGTATCTTACATCTGAAAAATGTTCATGTTTTGCCATCTATGAATATAGAAACAATTAAGGCGCTATGCGAAGGTTTCAAACTTCATGTCTTCCTGCGCAAATACCCCCATAAGCTAAAAGATCCGAATCGAAAAATTCATTTTTCTCAATTCCCTTCCTAAAATAAATCTCTAACACGAATACAGTGAAACTTCTCTAACCGGCCACCCCTCGAAGCGGCCATATTTTGTTCAGAACCGATTCAAGACACCATAGAGCTAATGTTATGGAAGAAACCCCTTTTCGACAGCTACCCCTCCAAACGGCCACTTTTTTCCAAGAACCGTTACTGGCGGAGTTTCACTGTACCTTCTTTTAGAAATAAATTATGGATGCCTCATTAAGCTAGCTTTTTATTTAGCTTATTAAAAAAAAAGTAATAAGTAAAGTAAAGCGTTGCTTCTGTAATTTTTTTACAGAACAACATTCGTATAGTCCCACTGAAATCAAAGTTTCCCACTGTTTCACAAATAAAAAATTTCAAAGAGTCCTTCCTCCCGCTTCTCTTTACTTTTTATCAGTATTCTAATTCGTATGAAACAATTTGTTTTGACACTGAAGGGGATAAGGTGGATAAAACGGCCGTGGTGTTTAGACTCGGCGGATTTTAACTCTTACATACATGAAAGCCCTAGTAGAAAAAAAGATTTTAATAATCATTTCCTTTTTGTGGGTAGTAAAAATTTTCGGACTTTGGACAGACAGATTATATATTTGAAAAAAATTTACCTGGGAAATGCATAAATGAAAATATATTAGGAAGCTTACAAATTTGTTTATGCTGTAAAAACTGCAAACAAAATTACATTATCATAATTTGAGGATTTAATGCTCTAGTACTCATAAGAGATTTTTTAGAAGCGTGAATTATTGGAAGTTTTACCTCGGTAGATCCTCTTAAATACTGATTGACAATACCTTATATTAACGCATATTTTTGTAAAAATGTGTTTACGCTGTAAAAACTGCAAACAAAATCACATTATCACAGTTTGGTGATTTAATGTCCTAGTACTCATAAGAGACTTTTTAGAAGCGTGAATTATTGGAAGTTTTTAATTGGTAGATCCTCTTAATTATTTATAGACAATACCTTATATTAACGCATATTTTCTCACAAATGTGTTTACACTGTAAAAACTGCAAACAAAATTACATTATCACAGTTTGATGATTTAATGTCCTAGTACTCATAAGAGATTTTTTAGAAGCGTGAATGATTGGAAGTTTTTCCTTGGTAGACCCTCTTAATTACTGATAGACAATACTTTATATTAACGCATATTTTTGTAAAAATGTGGTTACCCTGCAAAAAATGCTAACAAAAATACATTTTCACAGTTTGATGATTTAATGTCCTAGTACTCATAAGAGATTTTTTTAGTACCAAGAATTATTGGAAGTTTTTTCAGGTAGAGCCTCTTAATTAGTGATGGACATTACCTTATATTAACGCATATTTTTGTAAAAATTTGTTTACGCTGTAAAAACTGCAAACAAAATCACATTATCACAGTTTGATGATTTAATGTCCTAGTACTCATAAGAGATTTTTTAGAAGCGTGAATGATTGGAAGTTTTTCCTTGGTAGACCCTCTTAATTACTGATAGACAATACTTTATATTAACACATATTTTCGTAAAAATGTGTTAAAACTGCAAACAAAATTGCGTTTTCACTTTGATGATTTAATATCCTAGTACTCAAAAGAGATTTTTTAGTAGCATGGATTATTGTAAGTTTTTTTTTTTAGGTAGAGCCTCTTAATTATTGATAAACAATGCCTTATATTAACGCATATTTCCGCTCTTGCATTTTTTAAAAAATAATTTCACAGACAAACAGACGAGAGACCTATGAATTCAGATCCTCTGCCATGGATGTAGACTGATAACTACTGTCGTCTCCCTTTTGCCTGCGGCGATCTGCATTGCCGGGCTCTATCTACCGTATATTTATCTCTGCGGTTGGATGGCGGCTTGCGGTAAATAAGGTCCTTGGTGGTCAGGACGGTACACAACAACGTAGATCTTACATAGACAACCGGTCGCTTAGTAACCATCGGGTCTTAAGCTATTTATGTTGACTGCATCGGAGGACCGTTCGTGCTTTCGTCTGTAGTTTACGCCCTTAGAAACTTGTGTTAGATCTTACTGGCATGTGTTACTGGCGTAAAGTTATTGAAACATTGTTTATTGTGAGAGAAGGACTCAGAGGCAGCTGTTAATCTTAGGGCTTAAGTGCGATAACTGCCTTATAAATAGAAATGATCGAGGGGGTTACAGAATTGACGAAAAGGGTAAACAATCAGAGCTGCGACTGGCTTTTGTAGGGATTTAGTGTATAAGACACGCCTATTTTTGAAACAGAATAATGAGAACTATAAACAGTAAAGTTATTGATTATTAGTAACACAAGGTTTAAAAGTAATAAGTTATTTAGAACAATTATCATTTATAATTCATGCAATTTTTTTTATAGTGTCCTTCCTAATTCTTGTTTTTTTACGTATGCTACTTTTGTACCTGCTTAAAAAATGACGCTATATCTGACTTTTGCAAGTTCGTAAAATATGAGCTCAATGGTTTTTAGCATAATTTTTCAGCAGGAAAGAGAGGGAAAACGTACCTTTGATCATAAAAATGAGGACATTTCTAGGCTTTAGGCTTTTTGGGTCTTTTTTAAGGTTTTAAATTGAAAAATAACGCCTATTTTAGGGCCCCTAAATTTAAGTTTTAAGGCCCCTTTTTACTTTTTAAGAGGAGTTAAGACCCGATTAGGAATATTACACATCGCTCACTCCTTTCAACAACGTCATATCTCAAAAAACGCGATTTTTCAGGTGAGTGATTTTAAGGTTTAAACGTAGATTAAAATGTATTGAAAATAAATATTAAGGGGGTTCGGGACGCATTTTAAATTTTTTTTTATTTATTGAGTTAAAATTTTGAATTTTTTTGGTATGATTAACCATATAATTTGTAAACAAAATCACTTCATAAAACTTCTCAAAATGTTTTTAAATTTTTTAAAATTTTTAAAAAGTGGGGTAATTTAAAATTGTTATAACTCGAAATATTATTTGTCGAATTTCAATTCTTTTTCATTTAATTAAACAGAAATACAATATAAGTTTTAATTTTGATTCAGCATTTCTTTAAATATTAATTTTTTTAAAAATTAAAAATATTTATATTAAAAATTACAAAACAAAATTATGTAACATATTTTTAAAATATCATATTTTCAAAAGTAAATACTTTTTTCAAATTTGCTGATGCAAAATTAAAGTAAAATAGTTTAAAAAGACATGTTTTAAGTTTCAACCATTTATCTTTAACGGTTCTTGACTTATAACAATTTAAAGACGATAAATGAGGAAAAAACCCATCATGCAGAAAAACGCACTTACAGGTTTAAACAACACTTGGCTACTATTAGAATGTTGCAAAATAAATAAATAAATAAATAAATAAATAATAATAATAATAATAATTTCTCCTGTTCTAATTAAGATAGAAACATGATTTAAACGTCATTTTAAGCGTAAAGGAACACAGAAATTTTTAATGTAATAAAAATTTTTCCGAAAATTCGAACAATTTTGTGGATCCCCTTAATTCTGCTTTCTAGCGGCTAAATATTGAGCGGTGAGATATAACGATCTTGCAGGGATATACTAATCTTTCAGGGCATTCTGAAAACAGGCATAACTAAAAACCGTCGATTTTTGAGACATGACATTGTTGAAAGGAGTGAGCGACATGTGTTTAGCGCACCCAGGGACTTTTGCATAAAAAATATCGAAATTTTCTCAAAAACTTACAATATATAAAATTTCGCATTTATTCAAAAAAAAAATATGTAAATTCTAAAATTTAGCATTTATTTTTTAAAAAATCACAATTTTACTTACTTGGTTAGGTAAGTATCAAAATTCTTAGTTAAAAGCTAACATTGTAGTAGTCTCCACATTCTCTTTCTTAAGTCTTTAGCAATAAGTAATAAGCAAATTTCGAGAGTGAGATCTCTCAGTTAAAGACCGCGGATGGTCTTAGATAAGCAATTATGTTAATAAATTGCTAATATTATTACCTAATTTCGCTTAAAAAGCCGTTTATCACCGAGTTTTCGCCGAAAAGTAATAAAAAAAATAATTTTCGCATTTATTCGCTCATATCGGCAAATTTCGCCTTTATTTGCGTCTATTTCGTAAATACGAAAATTACGTATCCTTATGTATACTGTAGGTCAGCGGTGACCAACGTGTAGCACGCAAGCTGTCCTTAAGCGGCGTGCAACTTATTTTCGATGTGCCGTCCCCCCCCCCCACACACACCAAAAATAAATAAATAAATAAATAAAAATCTGAAAATTTTCTGAAATCATGAAGTTTTTATTATACGTTCTATATTGGGAAGTTTTTATTATACGTTCTATATTGGGAAGTTTTTATTATACGTTCTATATTGGTGAGTTTTCAACTCTGTTCTCCAATAAATTAGGATACACAAGTAACAGTTATTGACTTATCATAAAATGAAACATTTTAAACACACCCCCAGGAGAAATAAAAATAAATTAATTAAAGACTAGAACCGATAACTAGTACATCTCTATGTTCACAACACAGTAAAAAAAAAAAATTTAATATTGGTTCATTTAGTTGGTTCATTGGTTCAGACAGTTAGATTTTTAGGTTCGACTCCGGTACGGACAAACTGTCCGGGTGAAATTCGGAGCAAATCCAAAGGAGAGTGAGATTTCTCAGTTAAAGACCGCGGATGTTCTTAGTTAAGCAATTATGTTAAAAAAAATATGGCTATTATTACCTAATTTCGCTTAAAAAACCATTTATCACCGAATTTTCGCCGAAAAGTAGTAAAAAAATAATTTTCCCATTTATTCGCTCATATTGTCAAATTTCGCATTTATTCGCATCTATTTCGTAAATACGAAAATTATGTATCCCTGCATAAGGATACGTAATTTTCGCATTTACGAAATAGACGCAAATAAAGGCGAAATTTGCCGATGTGAGCGAATAAATGTGAAAATTATTTTTTTGCTACTTTTCGGAGAAAACTCTGTGTTAAACCGCTTTTTAAGCGAAATTATGTAATTATAGTTATAGGCCTCACCATCTATGAGAGACAGGATCACTGATTCTCTGTTAAGGTCACTTTATTTTTCACTGGGCTAGTGAACACACTACAACACTTCTTCACATTATTCAGTATTTGTTTTGCTTTTTTCTCTGAAAATGTAACGTATTTGAACGGAAACTGGACCCAGTACGTTTTAGTTTTCTGGACTCATTGTGCTGACCCTACTAAGTCCATAAATGACCTGTAATTTAACAGCAGTTTAGTAATTACACCAATTAAATAATAATAATGACCATAAATTCACAGTGTAGCTTTACAGTCAATCAAATAAGTTGCCGCGTTAAGTGGGTAGCATCGACAACCTGAAAGAGACAAGAATGAGATTCCACTCATCACAATGATTGTGAACTAGGATTTATCACATCATTTTACATCAAGTCAAAAATTCGAGGAGGCCATCGACATCGTTCACGTACCCCTCCTCTATCATCCCTCCAAGAAAAACCGGTTTAAATACCAACCCCTCTAACTTGTACAACGTAATAATATGCCTGTACCGTACCTAACCATTTTGAAGAACGAATGTTAATCCAGGCCATCACAGTTTAAAGACCAGGGCTTCCAGAAAAATGTAGTAAACCCAGACTGCATCTTATAAATAATAATAATAATAATAATAATAATAATAATAATAATAATAATAATAATAAATAAAAAAAATATTGTAATTTTAAAAAAAAACTTTTTTTGTTAAAAAGGATTTTAAAAAATACAAATAAGGTAAATACACACCACATCTTCTAAGATTACTTGAAGTTAAAATAAAATTATTTTATTTAATTGCCATTTTTTTTCCCATTTTATCATTCACCTCCAAATTTATTTTCTGAAGATTCCCTCTCTCTCTCTCTCTTTTTAAGCGTGCTTCTTATCGTCTATAACAGGGGTTCTCAACCTTTCAGGCTCTGTGCCCCCCTTTGAATTCTGATGTAAGGCCACGCCTCCCCCCACCACCACTACCATATGTGGTCAATACAAGTAGTACAATCGGAATTTGAAACTCAAGCTGGCTATTGAATGAAAATATAGAATAGATAATTTCACACACAAAATTTAATATTACTACACATATCTTAACTTGGAACATATTATTATTAGAACATATAAAATCAAAGAATTAAATGCAGATCAAATATGTTTGAGGTAATCAAGGATGTAGGTGAGGTTGGCATGCAATACCAGTCACTTTCACAACATTAATGAGAGGGCTGGCACTGTTTGTCCTTGACAAGTTTTTGAATATTAGGTTGTAACTGTGACAAACTGTGACAAAGCACACCTCGGGTCACTTTCAACGTCCAGCTTTTCTCGATATTTTGACTTTATGTATGCTAATGCTGAAAATCCAGATTCAAGGAATTTGTGGATCGGAGATATGTGGATGAAAACTGCCCTAACAACCTCAAAGCTTCCAAAGCAACTTCTGGGTAAACAGGAAAATAGCGTAACCAAAAATTTTCAACATACATGTTTTCGAACTCCGCGTTTGCTTGAGAATCACATAGTAGGTCGATTGCCTGTTACTGAATATGATCAGGAAGTACATCCACGGCGATTTTAAAAGGATCTCTTGCCAACTTAAACTCCCAGTTCTCTGAACTAATATCTGGAAAATAATCAATTTCATTTTGCAATGCTACCAAATGCCCTATACAAGGTCCTTCAATTCATTTATCTGTTGCAATGGGAGATTTTTTTATCACCGAGGAGGTCGTTCAGTCTTGGAAAAAAAAAATCACGCCTCCCTTGAAATTCTTGCACGCCCCCCCCCCATGGGGGCGCGCCACCCAGGTTGAGAACCGCTGGTCTATAACATGCTTCTTCTGTTACGTCTTTCACCAGGTCTGTTTTAGGTATCCAGGTACAAATTTTTATCTATATATTTATTTTGCCATCGTAGTATCGTTTATGGTTTCAGATTTACGATAGTTTGTGTCTTTTGTTGTGATTTTATAACCATGTAAAAACACTCTCTCTTACGCTCTCAGAAGAGCGAGCTAAAATAGTTAAGGGGATGCAGGACTTTCAAATTACCAAAAATCGAACAAAAATTAGATTTTTTTGGTGTATTAATATTTTTTAAAATATGTAAATATTGGAATAAAATGCATTTAAAATATGTAGTGAAAAGTAAAAAGAAAACTTGGTGGCTTTAAAAAAGTAAGTATTAAAGGTAGGTGAAAAATTTCAGGTAGTCTCTTCTAACGAAACTATCTCGGGTTATTAACGTAGGATTACTTATCGTTGTATGTATATATGTATCTATATATATATATGTACTATGTATATATATATATACATATATGTATGTCAAAATTTTGACGTATTTTGGTACTTTTCTGTTTAACTTGTCCAAGCGATAGACTGGGTTTGGCGCGCTGCCAAAATTATAACTCGCGAGGATGGACGGACGGACAGACAGTTTTAGCGTCTGAAATTTTCCTATCCGCAGGACCGTTATGGAGGAACGTAATCCTACGTTAAAATCATCTTTTAAAAGGCTTTTTCTCAAAATGAGTCATTTCCAGATTTGCAAGTCTTTGAAATGCTCCTGGCGTCATAATTTTTGACGAAATTTTATAAAATTTATAACAAAGACTCCTCTAAATACATCAAAATAAAGTTAAGTATCCATTTTAGGTTTCGACATTATTTAGATTATCAAAGTTTGACTTAAGTGTGGGAAAGTACAAAAATTTCCCGAAAATTTAGAGTACAAGCATAAAAATATTTCCTAATAATTAACTATTCAACGAAAGTACAAAGTAATACATAACTCTGTTCAAAATGTATTTATAAGCAACATAAATGCAAAATTAAGGGGAGGAGTTAAAAAGTGGATCGCAAGGAGCATTTAAAAAAATAATTTCAATTTTTAAAATATAAATTTTTTTTAATATTTATAAAATTTTATAATATGTTTAATATACTTATACTTTAATGAATATATATGCAAAATTTCATATCTCTGAGTTAAAAATTTAAAAAATCGCTTTGTAATGTCCACCAGCCCCTTAAAAGTAGATCATGAAGTTTGATGAGATTTTATACTTGGAATTACTAAACCCATTTTTGATAACATGTAACAAATACTGAAATTCTCGGATGGTTTTGCAGGAAGGAGGAGAATCATTACATTATCAGAATGATCTCCACTTTTATCATTTTACATACATTAATTTGCACAACTAGGGACTTCGCCCCTAGGCTCACTACGCTCGCTCCTCTGTTAGGGCTAATAGCGAGATACATAGGGGTAATTCTCGGGCAATGTAACAGCTTCCATCCATTTACTGTTGTCACCCTTATGCGAAGGGCTTTTTATCACTGTTGAATTATCAGCTTTAAAATTCAATTAAAAATCGAAATTTTAAGATAGAGACTTGAAATGAGGTTTATATGAATAAGAAAACTTTCAGCTTCCAGATGATGTAAACATTTTCTTTGTAAGATAAAAACTCGAGGAGCATCGATATTGCATCCACATATGGGACGATATTTCTTGAAAAACTGTGTTTCATTTTTTGATGAAAATATTAGCCTGTTTTAAAATATTTTTAAACAAATGAGGTCAAGTTTGAAAGAGAAATATCTGTAGTCTTAGCTTGTAAAAACATCAAAATTCTACGATCATTTTTTGACGAGTTATCGTAATCTGAAGATGAAAAAGTCAATATTTTTCCACAAAACAGAAAATAAAAAAAAGTTCGACGAAGATAAGACATGTCTTACTTTGGTCCCCCCCATTTTTCTGCATCCATTGGTATCGCTCTCGACCCCATACCCCCAGCGGTTTCGGAGGAGATAGCGTGACAAGCTTTTGACAGCGTCAGCGGGAGTTAATTTTTTTTAGAATAGAGAGATTACATAATTACCTTCACATAATTAAATTACTCTTATACTGAGAAGTAAATATATATTTTTTACTATATTTTTAATTGACTAGGGAAAAACTCAGATTTTGAGATATTTTTTAAAAAGAAAAACCATAAACCCATATGATCACTGAAAAACCTACATGTGTGCATAAAAACCCAGGTATTGGAGCCCTGGTAAAGACACTTTGCTGATCACCAGATCATGTCACTTTGCCATGGCATACAGGGTTCCCACCTATATCCATTACACCCCCTTAACTTCTAAACGGTGACAGCTTAGGGAGGCCATAAAGTTGGTGTCTAGATGTAGTAAAAAGGCTATGCACTACTCTATGAGACAACTTACAACGCCATCTATCGGCAAATTTTGGAATTAGTGTTTATCTCAAAAACGGTTCAAGATACGGGGAAAAAGTCAATTACAAAGTTGTTCAGCATCATCGATTTAGTAAGAAAAGACACCTTTTACACCTTAATACTCAAAACAGAATGTAAAAAATGAATATTTGTTTAGTCGTGATTTTCAACACTATGGCGTCATGAAACGCGAGTGAAACTCGAAAACACCACCTCACGGACTAAATACCAGGACCAGAAACATAATTTCAACAACATAAATAGATGATCCTGAAGATAGGGAAGTGTCTCAGTTTCTTTCTTCCACTCTTTATGACATGACAATTTTCGAAATCGTGACCAAACAGATGTTCATTTTCTACATTCTGTTTTAAGTATTAATGTGCGCAAGGTGTCTTTTCTTACTAAATCGATGATGCTGAACAACTTTGTAACTGACTTTTTTCCCGTATCTCGTACACGTTTTTGAGATTAAAACGCTAATTCTAAAGATTGCCGATAGATGGCGTTGTAAGTTGTCTCATCGAGTAGCGCATAGCCTTTTTACTAAACCTAGACACAAACTTTATGGCCTAAGCTGTCACCGTTTAGAAGTTAAGGGGGAGGGTTGTAACGGATATAGGTGGGAACCCAGTTTACGAGTAATTGCCTTTCCTTACTTTTTATATCAACTGAAGTCGTCATTTAGATTTCCCGGCATTTGCAGTTACGGATTATTCAAAATTTGAAGTTAGTGCCTAAAATATTCAGGAAAACACGTTAGTGTGTTGGAAAAAAAAATTGCTTCCCTTTCTGTTAACGCCAAAATTTTCTGCCATGGAATCATTCACAAACACCACTCTCCGGCGGAATTTTAAACGAGGTTCGTGCGTGTTCCGTGCTGTTATCTATATTAATAGAATGAAGTGTTTGTGTGTGTGTTTATGTGTGTGCTGCCTCGAGACGAATCTATGTCACTTACAGCCATGAAATTCGTCACACAGGTAGTACAGACAATGAGTAAGTGCACCTCGAACCCCGAATTTTAAATTTTATTCTAGAAAAAATTTGATTCAAATTTTTATGCAATATTTGGTTCTATTTGCGCTAAGGTCCGCTAGATGGCGCCACGAGAGTGATACAGTATGCACTATATCGAGTGTGAAACATACATAGTCTTTGCGCTATTTATTGTTGTACCAAAAAAATTTAAATACCTTTATTCGATGTTTTTTAGTGTTTCAATTCTGTGGCAATGATTGATGAAGGGAGCGGGTCCCTAAACCGACCGGCTAGATGGGCGAAGCCCGGCTAGTACAGAGATATTTTCAAAGCTAGCTTGATACTGTTCGAGATTCCCATCTTTTCAGTTTTATTCTCATCTTCCTGTAGTGCCTAATCATTCATTTAAACATCGTAAAAAATCAAATATTTACTCATTCAATCAATCTTACATCACTTTTTTTAAAATATTTCCTCCTACATGTTAATATTGAAATATTGATGAATATATAGAGATTCATTGAAAAGTAAAAGGTCCTATTTAGCAATTTTAAGTTGTTTTTTTCTATATTTGGAAGCTACAAACAACTTCTAAAGTCATGTGAAGATACGTTAAGATTTATTCTTAATCGTTAAGCATGAAATTTTTTTTACGTTTATCCTTTAATGTGCAAAAATTATTTTATTCCGCCTTCTATTAATTTATTACGATTATACATTTTTAATTTTTTCATAAATTAACTAGCATAATATAATTAATATTCATAAATTAATAAAATAAACCCCGTTCGTGCTTTTTGAGCAAATAAGTTTGTTTTCGTGTCTTTAAAGCACCCTCTCCAACCATTTATTTTTATTTACAACTAGCTGAAAACCCTAACTTCGCTACGGAGTACATTCAAATTAAATACAACGGTCAATGTATGCAATTAATGCCAAAAAAATATATATATATACATATATATATATATATATATATATATATATATATATATATATATATATATATATATATATATATATATATATATATAATAAATACGACGATCAATGTATACAGTTGATGTAAAAAAAAAATATATATATATATTTATAAAAAAATCGTAATGGATATTTTTTTTGACAAAATAATGTACAAGAAAATATTCAAATTAAATGTAATAGGACATACTAAAGAATATAGTACAGTTAATAAAGTATACAGTTTGAGGAACATAATATCTTTTATTGTATTTTAATATTTTTTTGGATAATGTCCAATCGTCTGCCGCATTAGCAAGAAAAAAAATATTTTTTTGTCTATTTACTTGTTATGCACGTCACGATAAATTTATTTAAAGTACCAGAAAAAGAAATCACGTGATCAGCATTTAATAAATTAAATTCTAAAAATTAATCTTTAAAAATTCACCAAAAATCAGAAAATGGAGGTAAAGGTTCGAAAAAGATCTCGCCAAGAATCGCCATGCAAAATTTCAGCCCTTTAGGCCCAGCGGTTTGGTCTGTGCGTTGTATGTCAGTCAATCAATCAGTCAGTCAGAGAGTCAGTCAGTTACGGAACTAATATATATATATAGATAATATAATTTTTATATTAGTGAACAGTTCCTCCCAAAGGAAAAAAAAAATTATACGTTATTTTCAAACTTTTTTCTCGTTTGCCATTTATCAAACATATTTCTTTGCTTTAAAAAAATAATAATAAAATGTTTTGAAAAAATTACAACTTCTTGATTTGTAGCCATTATTATTTACGAAATATTAGGTCAAAATCTTAGTGAAAACATTTTAGGATTTTGCCCCGACCGCTATCAATGAAATACTTTTTTTTTCCGCATTTTCCTCTAATATGCAAGCAATAAGCTTTTTACTATCTCTGTTAATTTATTGCAATCATAAACTTCTTTAAAAAATGTTCACAAAGATGAGAAACTATACCTGATTCATACTTTTTGAGCAAACAAGTATTTGTGACTCTAAATCATTGTCCTCCAACAGTTTTTTTTTTTTTTTCATCGACGGTAACTAATTAAATGTCGTTTGCTTCTAGCAATTTTTCAAAATTTATTTCGTGTTAATCATATATATTCATTTGCCTATTTTTAGAACCAAAATTTATGAAAGAATTGCGAATGCTTCGTTTACAACCATTATGATAGACATATGATTACTTTTCAAGAAAATGACCTGTCAAAGCCTCTTGCACCTTCCACAAATAAATGGGAATGGAGTCTTACTGTCTGGTTTTCCAGTCAAATGCGCAATCATTTTTCAAACCTTTCATACTACAGTACACTGGAATTTTCCTCCGCGATTTTTAGGGGCGTCGAACCTCTCCATATCTTGCGGTTACCAAAGCTATAAGAGCTCTATGAATAATAGACTAACATTTATAGACATATTAATCATGATTCTCATAGCGTTTCTAGCACAGATTTGTTTTGTTTTAGGGTATTGTATATATTTCACTCTTCTTCGACTTGCGTTATTACCGAAGTGAAAAAATGTTATCTAACGTGAAACTATGTGGAAAAAAATATTGATTTTGTATGTTTGGCGCATTTAGATCTTGCGTGTCGGTTATTATCGGTTTTAAGGTCTTATCAAAGGGAAATTCAAGAAAAGAACCATATAAATACAACAAACGATTATTCATAACGGAGATCTTTTATAAGTGACGCAAAAGTCTTCTGACGTATTAAGTATAAATAATAAATTACTAATTGGAAGAAGTCCTCGATCGATGAAGCTGTTGTGCGCAATCCCTTTGTGTTATATAAATCATATGTTAAAAATAAAATACCGTGGGTGGAACTAGAAAAAGTTCTAAAACCTGGTGATCTGGCAAGGGATAAGCCGAAGTCGACAGCAATCGCTGAAGCCAAGAAATTGATATCATGATTCCCAAAATCGTGTATGACAGCTTCTTGAACCCCACAGTAAAGCATAAAAATGTTTTGTAACTAAAAGATCAGTTCTAAAAGTTGCAGAACACTAGGGACGAATCGGGCATGCGTAGTAGCGTTCAGTTGTCTGTGACTTGAAGAAGAACGAAGAGTCCAATATTTGCAGTAATTTTTTTCGTTCTGATTGTGAACTTGAAGAGCTGTTATCTACCACTTTATCTTTTATGCAGGTTCCTAATAAGTAGTATCAAAATGTTTATTTAAAGTATCTCGGTAATCATCAAGAATCTTTATTCAACTGATGTACGGATGTCAAGATCTACAATTTTCAGAAGTTTCCTGGAGTGTGTTGCCTTCCTACGAAGAGAAGATCCCCGAGAAACAGGTCACTCAACCGGTGCCATGTCTTTTCTCGCGGGAGGTGGATTATACATATAAGGTGTTTTTAAGCAGGGTAATATTGTTAACAAATTAACGTTTCATTTTATCCATATTCAACAAATAAACATTTGCAATCACTACTGTTTTCAGCTTTACTCTCATGATTTGTGCGGAATATACTGCAAACGTATAGCAGCAAACAAGTATAGTCCAGCTAATGGCATGATGCTAGTAAAAAAAGAATGTGCATTTCAGTTAGTAATATCGAATTTCAGTCAACTGCATAGCTTTTCGTCAATATCATTTTCTGCCATACTTTCGTCATTCTGTTTTCCAAATTATTAGCCCTAAAGGAAGACTTTTTTTTGGGTCCCAATCTCTTTGTTTACTCTCTCTTTTTTTAAAACGTAGGATTACGTTCCTCCATAACGGTCCTCCGGAAAGCAAAATTTCAGACGCTAGAACCGTTCGTCCATACTTCGCGAGTTATAATTTCGGCAGCGTGCCAAACCCAGTCTGTATGGACAAGCAGTAAACAGTTAAACAGAAAAGTACCAAAATGCGTCAAAATTTTGACATATATATATATATATATACTAGCGGCCTGTCCCGACTTCGTCCGGGTTGAACAAAATATTATACAAATAAATTTCCAGTTGATAGCCAATAAATTGTATATCTTTTTTTACCTTAAATGTCCAATAAAAAGCGTAGTTCCAAATGTAGTTTACTTCAATAAACCATTTAACGTTGCCAGTTTCAAAAATCCTTTTTGTATTTATCAATACCTCCTCTACTTGAATCTTAAAAATATTAAACCTTTTCCTTACGGGGTGGGATAGCATATATCCGAAGCACATACTCTCGAAAAATACGGTGTGATGTCGGCAGAGATATAGTCTCGAATTCCACTTCGTTGTGACTTTCCTAACGTCTTTGCCCCCAAAGAACAATTGGGTGACATTCTGGGAACGGGGGGTCAATCTTGCTGAAAAGGACTGAATAATAATCTTTTGTCGTTCTAGCTAGAGGCTATTTCTTTTCAGGCGAGAGACATCAGTAGGGCGGTTCACCCGCGGTTCATCCATTTTCAGTCTTTTGAGAGATGAAAGAGGCACGGAGTGCCGATAAACTACTATTGAAATTCTTCTTCAATAGTAAGAAAGCAATTAACCACTCTTTCCCCTGACCCCCCACGCTGAATGTCCCCCATATAAAATGGGGATAGGAAGTAGATAACATTTTCCAGTTGTAAAGAGCGATTTCGAAAAACGGACCCAGTAAGCTAAAAGGTGTTACTATGGTTACTTGACTGCGGTTGACAAAGGAAAAGATGTAAGGTACATTTTAATGTACAAAAGTTGTACATTACCCTCCACATACAAAATCTGCTCTCTCTCTTTGTATATTATTATAGAAGTATAGATACACATTGGTATCCCAAAATTAGAATAAGAGATGAAATAAAAATAAAAAAAATAAAAAATGATTTTAAGTAAAGAATTTTTTTAAAATTATTTTAAGCACCTAAAATAATATTCAAATTAATATTACGTTATTTATTAATTAAAGTTAATTTTTTAAAAGAAATAGGTGTGCTTGAGACCGTAGTTTTATTGAAAAATAAAAAAGGATTTTAAGTAAAGAATGTATTTTTAATTATTTTAAGCACCTAAAATAGTATTCAAAGTAATATTACGTTAGTTATTAATTAAAGTGAATTTTTTAAAAGAGAGAGGTTAAGAGATGAAATAAAAATACAAAAATAAAAAAAGGATTTTAAGTAAAGAATTCTTTTTTTAAATAATATTAAATTTTTTTTAAAATAATATTCCTAAAATAATATTCAAATTAATATTACGTTAGTAAATAATTAAAGTTAAATTTTTAAAAGAAAAAGGGCGTGCCGGAGAACGGCTAGTTTCTAACCACTATCGTAAAAACAGAAGCCCACCGCGATAGCACCACGCTAAGGATCGTTGAAGACTTCGGCACAAAAAGTGGTAGAGGACAGTAGCGGTAAGAATGGAGATTGTTAGGATTAAGCCCCTAACTTTATTTCTACTGATCAGATATACATAATATATAGCCTATGTCCATCTGGAATAATGTACCTTTCAAACAGTGAAAGAATTTTTCAAATAGGTGCAGTGGTTCTGGAGATTACCCTCCACGTACAAAATCGCTCTCTCTTTATATATAAGTATAGATAGATAGATTGTAGAAGTATAGATACACATTGGTATCTCAAAATTAGAGTAAGAGATGAAATAAAAATACAAAAATAAAAAAAGGATTTTAAGTAAAGAATGTTTTTTTAATTATTTTAAGCACCTAAAATAATATTCAAATTAATATTACGTTACTTAATAATTGTGTGCACTCCGCCATCTTGGATTTTTTTGCGCCAACTTGGCGATTTTACCGTGTTTTGAGGAGTGGAAAAATTCTAGCCAATGTGTTTTAAGCGGTGTTTTCAAAACGCTGGACTTTGAATTTTTTAGTTTTTTTAATAAAAACCACCTGTTTAAATTATGAAACTTAGAAAAAATTTTGAAAAATCATTTAAACATTGGACTTAGATTTATTTTTGGGTTTTTAATAAAAATCAGTTTTTTAAATTATGAAACTTGGAAATTTTTTTGAAAAAATAATTCTCAAATATTGGAAATTTTGGGTTTTTCTTTTAGTTTTTTTAATAAAAACAACCTTTTTAAATTATGAAACTTAGAAATATTTTTGAAAAATCATTTAATCGTTGGACTGAGATTTTTTTTTGTCATTTTTAATTAAAAACTACCTTTTCAAATTATGATCCATATGAAAAATTTGGTCAAATGAATTTTACTTACAGATAAAATTTCAATGCCATGTATTCAGTTTGCCCTAACTCTTTGACTAATAGCAATGAATCACCAAAATATTATGCCAATATATTGTTAATTAGAAAAAAAATACAGCATTTTCGTACCACCTAAATAACTTGCAATTTAAAAATTATCTCAAATTCAGCTTTGAAAAATGTAAAATAATTATGAACCCATAAATTTATGGTGAGTAACCAGATACTCTTTTTTTTTTTTTTTTTTTTTTTCGGGTTAGGGCATTGTGGTAATGAGATTTTACTTCAGATTTGACCTTAACCAAATATTTGGTGCATACAATAAAATCGGGACAATGATTATTTGACCATTTATCCTGCTGTGTTGGAAATAAGAAAAAAAAACCCTTTTTCTAAACCAGTAACTTAACCTTAACTAACTTCTTAACTTAGGTTCCTGGGGAGAGAGAAGTTGAACTTCAGTTATTTAAATTTATTTGTAATCCACTACAACTTGGAATTATAAAATATTTTAAAATATATTGTATTTAAAATGTATACTGTATTTTACATTTTACGAAAAAATGATGGCAGATAATTTTTACTTCAAATAAATGAAATGGTGTATCATTATAGTATACTAATTGACAATCGATAAACAAAATTAAAATCAACTTAAATTTAAAAAGTTAACGAAAAACTGATAATGGATTCAAAAATTTTCAACAAAAAGACTCTTAGTTTTAAAAATAATTTACTCTTTTGAGTATAGTCAATTTGACTCAGATTTCCAGTTCAAGGCCGAGATCTGACTTAAAATTATTATACTGTAATTAAAAGATCACATCAGAAATAACTGTTTGATCTTAAAATTAGAGAATTTGACATTGGGTTATTTTTACCAGAACGCAATAATTATCGCCATGCGAAATGCGCCAAACCCTGGCGGAAAAATCCAAGATGGCGGCCGTGCACACAAATCTAGAGTATCCCCCTCTAACTTTATTTCTACTGATCAGATATACATAATATATAGCCTATGTCCATCTGGAATAATGTATCTGTCAAATTGTGAAAGAATTTTTCAAATAGGTGCAGTGGTTCCGGAGATTACCCTCCACGTACAAAATCCGCTCTCTCTTTATATATTAGTATAGATATACATAACACATGCATACCTATATACATTTAAAAGAGGTAAGCAACGATAAGTAATCCTACATAACCCGCGGTAGTTAGAAGAGACTACCTGAAATTTTTTGTCCTTTTTTCTTTCCTTAGTTTTAGTCCAATCATTTTTTTTTTTAAATTTTTTTTTACACCGCAACGTCCTCTTTTGTCAATAAAAAATATTTATATCATTTATTACCAATGGCAATTCAATTTTCAAGGGACTGCCACGGGTTAGGCGTTGCTTTCCGAGGGAGTGTTCATAACACTAAGTGCTCTTATCGGAAATCGAGGTTTATAAGTAGACCCAGTTTAAGCCAAGTAAGTTTTACGCCAGGACGCAATGGAAATGTTGAGAGATAATTTCGGATGACTGGGGCACAATAGGCAAAGGAAGGATATCGTGTCAACCCAGAAAGTATTAAATAATTAGTAACATATAATTATAAAATATAACGTGTAAGCAACTTTATAATGAAATTAAATGTGATAACAAATTGCTATTAAAAGTTACCTGCTCAAAAAAGTATTAGACTGTTAGACTTCAATTAGGCTCAAAAAAGTATTAGACTGTTAGACTACAATTTTTAAAGAGTAAACGAATATAGATAGCATACACACGTTTGAGTTTGAAAACATTTTTACTAGTATTCCCCATGATAACTTAATGAATATCTGCTCAGAAATTTATGATGTCTATCTGGATAGTACATTAATCTTAAAATGTGACTGGATTGATTGATGTAAATTTAATATTTTTGAAAACTACCTCTTTAATGGCTTGAGTTTCTTTAAATAGATAAAGGGTATCCCTATGGGAAATAGCTTTTCTAGCGCCTTTGCAAATATTTTCTTGCCTTCTTACGAAACTAAATTTCTTAACTCAAATAATATTACCGGTTTTAGGTATATTGATGACCTTATAATTTTTATCTGCAACGATTTGGAATTTCTTAATCAAATCTACCCAAAGGAACTAACTTTAAACAGGACTAATGATAATTATCCTTTTGCGAGTTATCTAGATTTAAAAATTCAAATTCAAAATAGCGAATTAAAAATTGGGATATATGATAAAAGAATAGATTTTAACTTTCAGGTTATCACGTTCAGCAATTTCCATAGCAACTTGAACTATAAAATTTATTATAATATCTTCTACTTACAACTATACAGAATAAAAAACATATGTAACAACGCTAAAGATTTTTTGGAGGCATGTAGCATTTTCGAGGAAAACCTAAGTAAGAACAATTTCCCTAAAAATTTCGGCAATTTAAAAGTTTTTAAAAAATGGCATTTAGACTCAGGTATTTTTTAAAGACGTTTAGGATAGGGTTTGCGTTTGTTTAAATTTCAATGGGGTGTGGCGCTGTGGTTTTGCTACAGTGACGTAACTATTAGGGTGAAATTGGCTGTTGTTTCGCCATAACCGTCACCTACGGAATTAGGGTATTGTAACATATTCCGTGCTTGGTGTCAAAGCCGACACGCTAGGTAGCGTCACACCGGTTATGTTTAGTGATAAACAGCTTACTAATAAGAACTTTTTACACTGAATATCAATTTATTAGAGAGTCTGGATTAAATACTTCACAATTAGGTCGTGTTCTGGAACATACATTTTACATTAATAATGTTCTTTGAAGTCTGCGATGCACGCTAAAGATTGTCCGTTCAGCTGGCTGGCTGATCTGCCGCTACGGATCGTAGATCGGGCCTTCAGGCAATAAAACTCTAATTGTAGAAGTCTCAGTTGCTGGGAATGGATTCCACTCGTCGGAACAGGCTGGAATGAGGCGAACTCGAACTCCAGACGCTGTGTGGTCTAATTATCAGAGTAGTGGACGGTTCGTCCCACGTTCTCACCAAAGAAGCTAGCTGCTTCGGAAATACTAAAGATCAAGTTTTGATCTCCAAATAACCCTTCTCAGCGAGAAAAAGGTCTTCTTCACACAGGGGGGCTGAGCCTCCAAAAATGTCGAAGTCACTCAAAGCGACTGGAGCTAGGAGATCAGCTATCACTCCTAAACTCAGGCTTCGAAACTCGTCTCTCTCTAAAAAAAATCTCCGGCATCCGTTTTTAACACTTTTTCCCCTGGCGGGATCTGTAACATCCCCGCTCTTTGATCTGGGGCTCTGATAGGTCCTTGGCCTTGAACCGTGTGCAAAACTATATTTGTTCTTTATATCGGCAGCACACGTTGGGTCATTAGGTCGTCTCATCAGGGGGATGGTCTGCCTTTGTTAGTCTTTTGTGTTATAGTGTCTTCGCTGTAGACATCGGGGCGCCTCGCTATTGTCAAGTCGCTCCTCGCTTGCGAGTCGAAGTTGACTCCTTTTGTAAGTCACCCTCGGCCGGGGGAAACCTATTCTTTCCGCAGTCCGCCGCTGGCTTACTCTGTTTCAAGCCGAGGTTAATAATTTTCTGGGCCATGAGGAGGGGAAATCTCACAGTATGTATGCATCTTTGGCTTTTCATTAGGATTGTATGTGTACTTGCATGTATGGTGCGTTGAGCCCTTACTGTAAGTTGTTTGTGTCTTTACATTTTCTTTTGACTAAATATTTCAGTGGGGATCTCGGGGCCTTGGGATGTCTTTTGGTTATACCTGCATCCTATTCAAAAAGTTTCCCTTGGGGTAACTGATTTGGTTAGGCTCCCTGATGACGAGACCAGTCGCTTACCTCGATTTCTGGTTCAGTTCGAGCACTACTACAGAATCTCGCCTCTGGTGCATGGAGCCTTGAGTGCTTGATTTCTGTTTGTTTTTTGTCTACATTCTTCTTGTAATTATCTAGCTCTGTTGGTTTATTTATTTTTAGTTATATTTGTCCATTTTCAATATAAGGATATGAAGCAACTGCGCAATCTTTTATTGAAAAGTTTTATGTTTTCATTGCTAGGGTAGGTTTTAAGTTAACTTGTTTGGCAGTCTATGCTCGCATTTTAATGTTTTTTGTTAGTTTGATTTGTTTATTTTATTTACCATATTTTTATTAACTTGCTTTCTTGTGGGTGTGTTTGTCCAGTATTCGGTTAACCAAATATTCGGTTGTGGTTTTATTTTTAACCCTATTCCAGAGGGGCTTTAGTTCTTTACACCTCTCTTGCTCTTTTCGGAAAATTTCTGAGCTTACACCCGCTAAATCCATTTCTGCGCTCCCTTCTCTCGGGGGCAGTACTAATTCGCTCTCGACCTGGACCGTTCCCTCTTCACTCTGACCAGTTTCGGTTTCAACTCCTACGGCGGGAATTGAATTTTCTAGTTTTTCTCCTCGACTTACTATGGCTAGCGACCGGTTTCGCGTAACGATACCGTTCACGGACTGGGGTTCGCTTTTGAGCCTCTCTACGAGTTCCTGGGTGTAATTTCCCATTAAGTAATGGTTCATTCCCACTGATTTTCCTACCACTGCTGCTTTCGTGAGCAGATCCCCATATTTCTCACTTTCTATTCGCACTCTAGCGACCGGTAAACTCCGCAATTCATTTTCTAAGGCTGTGCGGACCCATACTCTTTCTCCGGTAAAATCTGAGGCGTTTATTAATTTAATAGGGGCTAGATCAAAACTCGAACCACTGTCCCTGAGAATGGTGGTTTCGATACCGTTTATTTTTGCCTTACTTAAGTATGGCTTGAACACTGGTTCAAAGATCTCCGCAGTAGCTACACTGTTTACACGCTCGGCAGTTTGCCTGTGTAATTCGGGGCACTGAGGTCTCAGATGATCGGTCGACCCACACTGATAACAAGCCGGGGGCTTACGTTTTTCGAACTCGCGTGTGCGCCAGTTATTCCCACCTGATCCTTGGCTCCTCCCGTTAAAAGAGTTAGACCTTTCCCAGTCTCCCTTTTTATCCTCATTTATCTCCTCAGCGATTTTGGGTTTCTCTGCCGCCTTTTTCTCTGGTGGTTTTAAATTAAGGGGTTTTCGAATAGTGCGCCTTGTCGCTTCATATTCGTCCAATTTTTTCACTAAGATGTGAGGGTCCACTATAGCTCCCCAATCATCTAAAAAGTGTTCTCGGATTTCCGCCGGGACGCGTTTTTTACTCTGGTCTGCAACCATGAGATTCTTAAGGGCTTCAAAATCTTTTACACTTACCCCTTCAAGCCATCCCTCTAAATAATTTCTCAGCTCGAAAATTAAATCTTTCCATAGGGCACCTGGCCGCCTCTGGTGTTGATTTAGTTTAACTCTAAAAGTCTCCGGACTTAACTTAAAACGGCTCAGAAGTAATTTCTTTACCTGATCGTAATCATCTGCTACCTCAACGGGTTCGCGAATAATTATTTCAGCGATCTCCGTGGGTAATAATGAAAGCAAATGCATCATTCGTTCCCCGTCTTCAACCTGAGCCTTGCGGGCCTGACGTTCGAAAAGAGTTAGGAAGAGCGAAATGTCCGACTTATCCGGATCATATTTCTGCATTAGGGTTTTGAAATTTCGTACGGGCCTAACGCTCTCATTCTGGGACGAAGCTACGCTGGCGGTTTCGGCTGCCTGAGTCAACCGTAATTTTTGCAGTTCGAAATCTCTCTGCCTCACTTCTCGTTCAAATTCTAATTGCCTAGCTTCGCGTTCTAATTGCCTAGCTTCGCGTTCTAATTCTATACGTTCTGTTTTTTCGCGCTCTTCCTTAATGATTTTTATTTGAGCCCTAACACTCTCTTCATCATATCTCGCACTGGACAAAATTCTGTCGTATAGGTCACATTTCCTATCGTGATCCTCGAAATCAATCCCTAGATCATCTGAAAGAACCTGGAGGTCTTCCTTCTTATAAGTCATTAAAAATGGCATTTTTCCTATCTCAATATAACCCAATTACACTAGTCCAAAACCAATTCTCCAAAATAATACACTCTAATACGATACGTTAATAAAGAATAATAAAAATGCACTTTTCTTAATTTCTAGCACAAATACACTTAATACTCAAAACACAATATGCAATCTCGGTTCAATAACATGTTATACAATTCTACTCAGAAAAAATTTCATCTAATACATTTCCCCACAATAACATACATACACTTGCAAAAAATTCTATGTTTTCAATAGATACACTTTACTAAATTTTGTAACACTTCGCGACTTGTTCATAAACCAGATCACATATAAAACCACAATGTCTCGAATTTCTCGGACTCAAGAAAAATATTACTGACGAGCTGATGCTCTATCGTTTTTCGAATTTCTCGAATTTTGTTAACTATAGAGTTATTTATTAAAACAACTCTGTTGTCGACTTTCTCGACCACTCAGTTAACTACAGAGTTAATTATTGAAACAAATATTTTGTCGACTTTCTCGACCACTTAATCAACTAAAGAGTTAATAATTTAATACAGATATTTTGTCGACTTTCTCGACCACTTAATTAACTAAAGAGTTAATAATTTAAAACAGATATTTTGTCGACTTTCTCGACCACTTAATTAACTAAAGAGTTAATAATTTAAAACAAATATTTTGTCGACTTTCTCAACCACTTAATTAACTAAAGAGTTAATAATTAAAAAAACACTTCAAATACACATTTGCCTCTAGAGAATGAAAAAACAAGTACCTGTCCTCGAAGCTTGCTTCTCTCCTCGGGTATGCTGGCTTTCTCGGCTTAGTAGGAATGGCTCCACACTAGTCAGGCACTGTTGAAAGTTCGAATTATCGTACGCGCACACACTCACAGTCTTGCACAATCACTCACTAAAGCTGGATTCGTTCTAACGCTGCCACCATAAATTCTAATATTAGTTTAGCTGTAACATATTCCGTGCTTGGTGTCAAAGCCGACACGCTAGGTAGCGTCACACCGGTTATGTTTAGTGATAAACAGCTTACTAATAAGAACTTTTTACACTGAATATCAATTTATTAGAGAGTCTGGATTAAATACTTCACAATTAGGTCGTGTTCTGGAACATACATTTTACATTAATAATGTTCTTTGAAGTCTGCGATGCACGCTAAAGATTGTCCGTTCAGCTGGCTGGCTGATCTGCCGCTACGGATCGTAGATCGGGCCTTCAGGCAATAAAACTCTAATTGTAGAAGTCTCAGTTGCTGGGAATGGATTCCACTCGTCGGAACAGGCTGGAATGAGGCGAACTCGAACTCCAGACGCTGTGTGGTCTAATTATCAGAGTAGTGGACGGTTCGTCCCACGTTCTCACCAAAGAAGCTAGCTGCTTCGGAAATACTAAAGATCAAGTTTTGATCTCCAAATAACCCTTCTCAGCGAGAAAAAGGTCTTCTTCACACAGGGGGACTGAGCCTCCAAAAATGTCGAAGTCACTCAAAGCGACTGGAGCTAGGAGATCAGCTATCACTCCTAAACTCAGGCTTCGAAACTCGTCTCTCTCTAAAAAAAATCTCCGGCATCCGTTTTTAACACTTTTTCCCCTGGCGGGATCTGTAACATCCCCGCTCTTTGATCTGGGGCTCTGATAGGTCCTTGGCCTTGAACCGTGTGCAAAACTATATTTGTTCTTTATATCGGCAGCACACGTTGGGTCATTAGGTCGTCTCATCAGGGGGATGGTCTGCCTTTGTTAGTCTTTTGTGTTATAGTGTCTTCGCTGTAGACATCGGGGCGCCTCGCTATTGTCAAGTCGCTCCTCGCTTGCGAGTCGAAGTTGACTCCTTTTGTAAGTCACCCTCGGCCGGGGGAAACCTATTCTTTCCGCAGTCCGCCGCTGGCTTACTCTGTTTCAAGCCGAGGTTAATAATTTTCTGGGCCATGAGGAGGGGAAATCTCACAGTATGTATGCATCTTTGGCTTTTCATTAGGATTGTATGTGTACTTGCATGTATGGTGCGTTGAGCCCTTACTGTAAGTTGTTTGTGTCTTTACATTTTCTTTTGACTAAATATTTCAGTGGGGATCTCGGGGCCTTGGGATGTCTTTTGGTTATACCTGCATCCTATTCAAAAAGTTTCCCTTGGGGTAACTGATTTGGTTAGGCTCCCTGATGACGAGACCAGTCGCTTACCTCGATTTCTGGTTCAGTTCGAGCACTACTACAGAATCTCGCCTCTGGTGCATGGAGCCTTGAGTGCTTGATTTCTGTTTGTTTTTTGTCTACATTCTTCTTGTAATTATCTAGCTCTGTTGGTTTATTTATTTTTAGTTATATTTGTCCATTTTCAATATAAGGATATGAAGCAACTGCGCAATCTTTTATTGAAAAGTTTTATGTTTTCATTGCTAGGGTAGGTTTTAAGTTAACTTGTTTGGCAGTCTATGCTCGCATTTTAATGTTTTTTGTTAGTTTGATTTGTTTATTTTATTTACCATATTTTTATTAACTTGCTTTCTTGTGGGTGTGTTTGTCCAGTACAAATCTTGCAATCGGTTTTTAACTAACTTCCCGAACAGCTAGACATTCGAAACTTTTAGAATAGCTCAGAACACGATGACAATGCATTTTTTTAATACTTTTATCCATCTTTAAGCAGATTTTTACCATGTTTTTATTATTTTCAGTTAATTTTGTTCTGTAGACTGGTGCAGCCATCTGTCGGCCGGAAAGGGAACGAAAAGTTAAACGCGAGTTAACTTCCAATTCATTTTTTTACACGTTGATGGGATAATTCATCAAAAAATTTTTTTTAAAGTATTTATTAATACATAGAATTGTCAAGTTTATATGATTCAACAGAAAATTTAAAATCATAGTATATAAAAAGTTCTTTTTATCTTGTAATCATTTTTACACTGTTAGACTTATAGTATATATGTTAAACTGAGGAAACCTAGTGATTTTTTTTATTATCATTAGCTATTATTATTATGAATTTAAAGTTATTGTTTTTAATTATTTATAAATGTTTTTTTTTTATTTGTAAAAGTTAATTATATTTAAATAAGAACGTTCTTTTTTACACAAGCTGTATTTTTGCTTGTGTTAAAAATATAAATTATTGCTGATGGGTGTGAACAAACATTATATTCGCATACACCCAACTCTTTTTTTACAGGTTCTTTTTTTTTACACGAATTTGAAGTTACGTGGTCCAAGGGGGAAAAAAAGGTCTCATTTTGCACGCTTTATATAGTCTAATACGATTTCAAAACCATTGCCTTGTAAGTACATATCAAAAATCTATTGACACGCTTACAAAACTAGAAGTACAGCTATTTTAATGAGCAAAAGAAAATGTGTGTTTTGATAGAAATGTATACTGTTAAATATTTCCTTACTGTGAGTGGAGGCGAGTGTAAAGTTACTTCTATTACGTTGCCATTTTTATGCCAATTATTAAGAATTTAATTATGTTTTCAGTTAAACGAAATTGCGTTTAAAAATATTCATTTTAATAAATAGTATAATCACTAAATATTATTTTTTTTATTTATATTTTTGATTTGAAGTATTGTACGCCTAATTTTGGATTAACCTGGTATTTTTTAATTTGAAATTTCCATATTTATTTTTTGTTTTTGTTTGCCAGACTAAATTTATCTATGAATTAAGTATTTTGAATTAAATTGCTCAATAAAAATGCATATTATGTACGTACGCGTGTACATCAGAACTTTTAGAGTAGTTTCATTACTTTTTTTACACGGTTTTTGGAACTAAATATAGTTCTCTATTTCATCTTAAACGGTTTTCGAATGACACGGAACGTATCCCCCATTTTATTGTAGGAAAAGTATCTGTTTTTTACACTGTTTATTTTTACACGGATTTCTGAGGAACGTATCTACCGTGCAAAAAAAAAAAAGAAGAATTGGCTGTATTTCCATGTACCGTCCTTTTTATACTCTCTCTTGATTTTATTTTGATTTATTATTTTTTTATTTATATTTTTGATTTGAAGTATTGTACGCCTAATTTTGGATTAACCTGGTATTTTTTAATTTGAAGTTTCCATATTTATTTTTTGTTTTTGTTTGCCAGACTAAATTTATCTATGAATTAAGTATTTTGAATTAAATTGCTCAATAAAAATGCATATTATGTACGTACGCGTGTACATCAGAACTTTTAGAGTAGTTTCATTACTTTTTTTACACGGTTTTTGGAACTAAATATAGTTCTATATTTCATCTTAAACGGTTTTCGAATGACACGGAACATATCCCCCATTTTACTGTAGGAAAAATATCTGTTTTTTACACGGATTTCTGAGGAACGTATCTACCGTGAAAAAAAAAAAAAAAAAAAAAAAAAAAAAAAAAAAAAATTGGTTGTATTTCTATGTACCGTCCTTTTTATACTCTCTTCTGATTTTATTTTTATTTATTTATTTATTTATTTTTTTGAAAACATTCTCTTTGCATGCTTTCCACTTCTGACAACCCTACCTACAGCACACATGACTAGACTGTAAACACGATTAAATGATTAAATTTTTGTTTTGCAAAGAGATGGAAACTTCATTCTGGATATGCTTGACCATTTTGGAAAATTTCACCAAAAGGATACCGGTAAAACATCGTTACGAGGCTTAACTTTCCTGCTTAAGTATCAATTGAACCACTCACTTGCCAAACCGCTTAAGTCCATAAAACAAAAAAAAAGTGATAAAATAACGTTGTTTTTTTTAACGCAGTATTACGTTCCTCCATAACGGTCCTCCAGAAAGCAAAATTTCAGACGCTAAAACCATCCTGTCCGTACCTTGCGAGTTATAAATTTGGCAGCGAGCCAAACCCAGTCTGTATCGCTTGGACAAGCAGGAAACAGTTAAACAGAAAAGTACCAAAATGAGTCAAAATTCTGACATACATATATGTATATATATACATACGTACATATATCTATGGTGCCCGGAATAAAGGGCTTAAGTCAAAAAAAGTGATTTTTAGATATTTGTTAGTACAGTGCAGCCCCGATAATCCGAAAGTCCGCTTAATCCGAAACCAAAGTCAAAAAGAACTAAGATTACAATAAAACCACAGTGATACTAAGTAATATAAAGTATATTTCTGAAAATTGCAAGAAAATCCAAAGTTAGACAATGTACTGAAGTAATTATTACTGAACTTCCTTGGTTTGAAAAAAAATCTGTTAAATTTTTTTGTTGAAGAGAAGAATACTTCTCCCTTGAAGCCAAATTACGCTAGTGTGTGTCCCCGCTGGGGTCGTGGCTGAGTGTTGCTCTACGTAGCTTAGCGCTACAACAAATACATCTGCCTCGTCCGAGTGGAATACCCTCTGCTCCCTGTCACCGTCTGCTTCACCTTCACTCTCGTCTGAGACGTTGACAGGTTCTTTCAAAACCACTTCAACAATTTGCTGATCGTCTAAAATCTTACACTCTACTGTACTGTACTAGGCAGGGTTCCGCTCTTTTATCGCCCATTTCGTCCCGAGATTTGGCAAGGCTTAGACAGACCTTATAAAATAAACTGTGTAATCACACGTAATATGTAATATTTATGTAATCACATGTTATTATGTAATTTAAGTTTATTTTAAGAATGATTTCGCTTAATCCAAAAAATTCGTTAATCCGAAAAGGGTCCGGTCCCAGTCGTTTCGGATTAAGGGACTGTACTGTATTGATAAAAGAAAAATCTTTTTACTTGTATAAAATCCTTAAGTCTATCAATTTTGTAAACAAAAGTACATTTCTTTGTACAAAAGTCTCAAGTCGAGATTATTATTCTGCGATTGGTATAAAAGCCAATAACTTGGTTTATTTAAGTCACTGTTTTTGACTTAAGCCCTTTATACCGTGCACCATAGATATATAGATACATTTATACATAACACATACACATATATATATATATACACATACAAAAGAGGTAAGCAACGATAAGTAATCCTACGTTAATAACCGCGGTAGTTTCGTTAGAAGAGACTATCTGAATTTTTTTTTTTTAAATTCCTCTGAAAATATAAATTCAAATGAACATTGTAGAATGTAATATTGAAGATGTAGCTTTTATCTAATGACATATAAAATGAGGTAGAATATCCTTGGAGCAATCGTTATTATTATTACAATTTTTGCGTGACTGACGGACTTGACCGATTTGGCAAGTGAAAAAAAAAAGTAATAATATCCAATTCAGTCTTCAAATTATTATTTTTTTAGTACAGAAAAAAATGAAATAATTGCTTAATAATTCACAAGTACTTACTGTTGCAGCAGTTACACTGTAACTGACTCGTTTATTTTACTTTTTTTTGTGTGATGAAACAGAACTAAACGATTTACCCTTATCATCAAGTACTTCCTTCTGCGTTTGAATTGCGTTATTGCAACGATTTACATCAGTGTATGGACTGAACTTGATTGGCTTCTGAAAAAAGTTACTGATTATTCGACGGACCCAAAAAATTTTTTGTCATTGAGTGGTGTATTTCCGTATTATTTGAGAAATTTATTATGAATATAAAAAGTTGGGAGTCAATCAAGTCCCTTGACACTAAAATTTTAAAAACTTCACAAAGTGGACTTAACCGATTTTTTGCTTGTTGTTTTGACTTAAAAGACATTTTTATTGTTAATTTTTTTATATGTTTTATTTGTGCTCATCAACAGATGGCAGTGTTTCACTTGGTTGGGTTTTTCTTTTTCTGAAGAGGCAACGGTATAAGTTTTTAGAATTCTGTTTCAATAACTTTTACAACTAGCATGTTTCTTTTTCGTGTAATTTAAAGCCAAACTTTAAGAAGCGGCTTCTCAAGCTTTAGGGTTTTCAACAAGAAATATTTTAGCGAGGGCTTTGCACAAGGCAGGTCCTCCCATTGTGAATTCAAGTAATTACTTCTTAACGTATTTGTTATTTATTTTGGGACCAATTCTCCCTTCGTCGATGCCGCTGAGTGAATCGCTGCCGTTTTGCAACGTTTGTTCTACTCCACATTTACTGGTCGTGGAAATTGGAATAAATAGCTACAAGTGAAATGTATTTTGATTCTAATTAGTTAAGATTTGGAATACCTCTCACTGCGGTGACACCATACAAGAAGACTGGAAGTAAGAACGTTTCGTTCATGCTAAGCTGAATTTATTTACTTTCCCACATTGGTTGCATGGCAGTCGGTGCTGGGTTGGTTTTAGGGATGCGACATCGATGTCGATGTTTTCAAAACATCGATGTTTTGATAAAAACATCGATGTTTTAAACATCGATTTATTGAAGCCGATGTTTTTTTAACATCGATATTTTGTGCTTAAGTTGTCTCGATGTTTTTTTTTAATGAAAATGTACCGTAATAAAAAAAATTTACCACGTAGCATAATTTTCACACTCAGTAAATGCAAGTCTGAATTCTGAAAAGGACGAATACAAAAGGGGGAATGATTCCTTAGCAAACAGACAAATAGCAATTAACAACCAATGAACCAATCAGAGCGCTTGGAATGTTCCTGACACTCCAGAACCTTCCATGGGGTTTTATTTTACAAATAGTATATATACGAGTGCATCCATTTAAGTTTTTGTTTCCTTCTGGTTTTATATAAGTTGACGTTAATATTATTAGTAAGATGCCTCCCAAAAGTACCGTTTGGAAATATTTTTACAAAACCTCTGACAAATTGGCGAAATGCAATATTTGCCTTAAGTCCCTTAAAACTTGTGGCAATACCACGAATTTATCTGGACATTTGAGGGCAAAACATGGCTGTATTTACAACGAAAATTTTGAGTCATCAATGTAGCCCAAAGCAACCAAGTTTTTGTCATTTATGTCTGCCCAATCAGAGAGTAAAATTAAATCACCCCTCCCCCACGACTAACGGAGTTAACATTAATGTTAGAGATTACTAAACCAGTTTTAAAAAATGGATGTTCTAAAACATCGATGTTTAAAAACATCGATGGTTTTTGGGCGATGTTTTATTAGCATCGATGTTTTAATATTGAATATCGATGTTTCAAAACATCGATGTTTTGTTATCGATGTCGCATCACTAGTTGGTTTGAATAACTCTTTAGTTTATCGTTTTACATACATTTGGCGCCCCCGCCATTGTCGGTTGTTTTGACATTACATTATAAACTATTACTAAACTACTACTGTAGTTGTGAATGGCTCAGTTCCTACTGAGAAGTTGTTTGTTCTCTACAAATCATCCTCGATCCAGTCGTTGAGGCACATTAGAAAAGATTTAATGCAACTAGGAAACTAAAGTTGCAGTTTGGTATTCATTCGAATAGTATAACTTTTTTAAACGAAATCAGGAATCACGAGAAATTTGGAAAAAAATGACTTTGTAACGGAACCAACAACGCTCCCCTAGCGGACTGACGCAGACTCACCCAGTGTAACTCCAACCCTGGAGCAGTCCAGCAGCTATGCTGTTGTATCGTAAACACGTAACCCAGTCTCTTATTTGTTTCTTAGTATTTTGTGTGCGTGTTAGTGTTGTAATTTCTGTGGTTTGATGTAAGTTAATAAATCTTTAATAACTAATAGCTAGCCGTGTGTCATCATACTTCCTCGCTACAACTTTATTATATCTATGGTGCTCGGTATATAGGGCTTAAGTCGAAAAAAGAGATTTTTAGATATTTGTTGGTATTGATAAAAAATATTAAAAAAAAGTCTATCAATTTTGTATTCAAAAGTTCATTTCTTTGTACAAAAGACTCAAGTCGAAATTATTGTTCTGCGATTGGTATAAAAGCTAATAACTTGGTATATTTAAATCACTGTTTTTTGAGTTAAGCCCTTTATACCGGGCACCATAGATATACAAAGGGCGTTCCATAAAAACTGAGAGTGAAATCACGAAAAAATAGAGAAATACACGTACAGCAAAATGTATGCTATTCTTTATCAAAACATCTTCCCTCACATGATATCCCATCGATCAGTCCACTTATTAATGGGGCGAAGGCATTTCGTGGAAGCTGCTTCAGTGAACACTGTATAGCTGAAATAACGCCACCATCTGTCGAAAACTACCAGAGATCGCATGAAGCGAGGTCAGGGCAGTAAGGAGGCTGTGGCATGGATTTAATATTGCATTTTGTAAGAAGTTGTTAAAACTTAAGCAGCGAATGCACGACGCATTTTAAGTTTGAACTCCAAATCACTCACTTCCCATTGCTGTATTCAAAACGCGGATGTTCTTTGAACAACTGCTCAACGGCGAAAATTGAATCGTCTACCACGTTTAAAAACTTTTGCCACTGATTCTTCCTTAATTCAGAAAGTCATTTGCCGTTTCATTTTTCACTTTCACACTGTCGCCAACTTGAGGGAAAAAAAAAAAATCTCAGATTTTTATGGAATGTTCTTTGTATAGGACTAAAGATTAAAAATATGTTACTGATAATAGTAATTCATTAGAATAAAAAAATCTTTGTGTAACGATTAAATAAACTGAATTAATAATTTTAATTAAACCTTTAAAAAATTTTTAGATTCATATAAAAGGAGATGTAAATATGACTTTCTGTATGAGGTAGAGGCAGTAACATATGCGCCAAAAATGTTACTAGTTGAATACCCGCGCTCTGCTACAGAATACATTAGTGGCACAAATTATATAATTTTGTTAATTTAATTTAAATTAACTGTAAGAGTAAAGTGTTGTTATTTCTCACAGGAGTTCTTAATCATATAATTTAACGATAGGCAAACGGACATTAAATACGAAATTTAGCATTTTTTTCAATTTTGGAGAGTTAGCCCCTTTTATAACCTCCTTTAAGGTTGAATTATTAAAACAAACTTTATTATTGAGCACCTACTGCCTTAAAGGAACCACCATACAAAATTTCGTTTTCCTGAGATTTATAGTTTCAGAGTTACAGTAATCAGTTAATCAATGACTGAGTTGTATTGGTCTTTTTTAGAACGGTAAAACGTGATGGATTAATACATTTGTGAAAAATAAGATTTTCAAAAAAATTGCAGCTCCGTCCATTTAGGGCCGATTTTGATGAAACTCCGTAAGATTACGTTTCTTGATTCGTACGTTAATTTAAAAATAGTCCGGTTGATTTGACATTAAACAAGGTTATTAGAATATATATATATATATATATATATTTTAATTTTAGGGGTTTAGCACCTTTCAATTCTAATAAGATACGGTTACTTAAGTTCGAACTTTTTAAAGAGTTTTCTTAGTAAGCACATAGAACCTAAGAGGAATCACTCTTATATTTCAAACTTTTTAAAAAGTTTTCTTTGTAAGCACCTAGCACCTAGGGCCTAAGAGAAATCGCCCTGCAAAATTTCAACTTCTTAGGACTTACGGTTACAGAGATACAGTAATCAGTGATGGTATTTGGCTTCTATATATAGATAAAGAAAGTCCACCAGGTGAAGACCACGTTTCGACACCTCTTTTAAATATCATTAATAGTAATAATAATATTAATTGTTAATAATTAAGGCTTTATATAAGGCAGTTATTTTATAATTCTTCCAATTTCCAAGCAAATATCCAAGTTTCCGAATTTATTATGAAATATGTCATTTGGTACCTTTTTTTCTTTGTTTGAGAATGAAATTAAAGTTTATTTAACCGTTGTAAAATAATAAATAAATAAAAAAGTAGTAATCGTGAACCTTTGTCCAAAGTTAAAACTCGTTATCTACGTATTATATCGTTTTTCTTTCCAAAAATGGCACCGATATTTCATTTTATTCGAATATACGCAGGACAGGTGTTCCACGGTTGTAACCAGCTGCTTCGAATAAACTCGCAGTTGCAGCTTGTGGTAGGAGGCGGTGAGGATTAAAATTAGTCAGTGGTCTCAATTCAGACTTAAAGTGGAGAGAAAGAGAAAATATATCATTTTTGTTTTTTAAGTTCAGTTATTTTTAGAGTTCGAGATCTAACGAAATGTATATTGCATCTGATTAGAATTATTTGTGACAGTGGTTTGTACATGATTTAGAAATGCATTCCTAATAGGCTTGCGAACCGTCCGCTGTCCTCTTTTTAATGGCGTCCTGGGGGATTTTTAAAAAGTGTCCGAGGGTTTTAAGAATGCACAGTGGTTCTCAATCTTTTTATTTATTTTTTTTCTGTTCCCATCTTTTACGATAGTGCATATTATCATTCCCCATTTCCCAAGATTATAACGTAACTCAAAAGGTGCATTCCAGATAATATGCATATCATATAGAAAATCTTCTATTTTTCTCCCATATCAGTACATATACATTTATCTGGATTATTTTTATAGTAGAGATCAATAAATTTAACAGCAGTAGAAAATGCTGATAGTTTTCAAAACTTCTAAAAAATTAGTTTTCAAAATAAATTCAGAACTAATTACTTAACAGACTAAAGTTACTGAAGCATACTTCTATAAACAAATGTTCAATAGAATTCCAGAGTTATGTAATTTATTTTATTCAAGGAAGATTACAGTCAATATGAAACCTTTGACTGTTTTTTTCTTTCGATGCTGAAAATGACAACGCAGGCCATTTTCAGCCTCAATCTACCTCGTTGCTTCGTATTCATTCGCAACAGAGCAGCTGAAATTAAAAACAAACTATAATTTTACAGACTATAAATATTCTACAGACATCAAACTTTTTTGAATAGTGGTCCCGATTCCCTTCCCCCCCCCTCTGAAACCCTATAATCCCCCCCCCCCTTCCTAGGGGAGAATTCATCCTCGTTGAGAACCTCTGTTCTGTTAGTTTACAGAATAACTATGCAGAATAATTTTGCAGAATTTTATTTTTGCATAATGCGCTTGTAGAGAGAGTACAGTGAAACTTCTCTAGCCGGTCACCTCTCTAAACGGCCATATTTTGTCATTTCAAGACTCCATATTAAAGACTCCATAGAACCAATGTTATGGAAGAAACCTGTTCTCGATGGCTTCACAAAAACGGCAACTTTTTTTCGGAACCATGACTGGCCACCACAGAGAAGTTTCACTGTATATCGTTCATTAGCAAGCCAGTGGACTGAAGGAAGAAGCGAAAGCTATCAGAAACTGTATCCGAAATTATTAAGACTAAATATCTATGGTGCCCGGTATAAAGGGCTTAAGTCAAAAAAAGTGATTTTTATATATTTGTTAGTATTTATATAAAAAAAAAAAATCTTTTGACTTGTATAAAAGGCTTAAGCCTATCAATTTTGTATACAAAAGTACATTTCTTTGTACGAAAGACTGAAGTCGAAATTATTGTTCTGCGATTGGTATAAAAGCCATTAACTTGGTATATTTAAATCTCTGTTTTTGACTTAAGCCCTTTATACCGGGAACCATAGATGTAATTTCAAATGGATTTGCCAAGAATTTTATCAGTCTTCAAAATATTGATGAAAAGGTATTAAATAGAAAAGCTACGGGTAGGTCAAACAAACAGAGTGAACAAAATTTATAAATTGTCCTAAATTGTTGTTTTTTAGTAAGATTTTTGAGTATCAAGAAAAATATTCTGTTCGTTTTATAACAGGATTCCTTTAAAAAGAAGTATTTTTCTTTAGAAAATTTTATAATAATTAGCAGTATTTTCAATTAATCTCTGTTGCTTCATTTTACTGTAAGTCTTTATTAAAATATCTTAAATGAGACCTGGGTTACAAATGCGATGTCTAGAATTTTTTGCACACGACTTTTAGTTTTTTAAAAATTTATTAAGGCAATCCTAATTGAGAATGAAAGTTCTATAGGATAGAGTCACTATATGATTCATTTACCCAATTTATCATGCAAAGTATTTTCGTTTTAAACTCTGTGTCAGAATGAAATGCTTATACAGCTACAGTCTCTGATTCCGATTTGATACTAGAGATTGAACACTAATTTTAAGGCAATATTTACATTCGATCAACTGCTAATAGGAGTATAGAAGTACAAAACTAAAGTTCAAATTTTAGTTACAAATCTTTATTACCTAGCTTTTCGCGTAATGCAAATAATAACTATAAAAAACTGTAATTTGAATAAAAGGTATAAATAACCGTAATTAAATGCATTTATTTAATGCATAATGGCTCAAAATTTTTAATGCAAAAGGCAACATACAGTATTTTTTGGACCATAAAACACACCTTTTTACATTAAAAAATAGACTTAAAATTTGGGTGTGTCTCATGGTCCGAAAACGCCCGGTGGCGTAGTGGTTAATAGCTTAAAGCTGCCACACCACAGGTTCAGGGTTCGATCCTGCGACTGGGCAAGGTCGACTCAGCCTTTCATCCCTTGAGTGGTTCGTTAAAATGAGGACCAAACATGGTTGGGAACTAACTCTGGGGGTCCCGCGTCAGGTTGACCACCTGACCGAGAGATATGCTGTATGGCACCCCAAGTCCACGGTCAAGAAAGCGGAGTGGGCACCACCAGCCTTGGTCCACATTCGGACTGTTGTGCCATGAGTTTAGTTTTTTTTATAGTCTGAAGGTAACATTAAAATAAAATGAATATATTTTATTATATTTATTTATTATTATGGTATATATAGTATATATATATTATTCATTATATTTGTTATACATATATTTTTATTATTATATATATATGATGTATATATATATATATATATATATATATATATATATATATATATTATTTTTATTAAGTAAGAAATTGAAAATATCTTACAAAATACAAAATATTCTTTTCTAAAAAATCTTTCATAAATTTGAGGTGCGTTTTATGGTCCGAAAAATAGGGTACATCCAAGACCGTAAGAGGGACGGAGATAGTTAGAGGGATTAGTCCCATTTAACAATCTCTTGAGTCCCCTTGGGGTAGTTCAAAATGAAAAATGCAAATATGAAATAAATTAAAATATATAATTACCATTTTTATTTCTTGTCTTCACATAAAAAGTAATTTATTCTTTGTAAGCTAGCTTTCTCATTGTAAATTTTCCCTTCAAAGGCTCACAAGCATTTATGAATTAACGACTGTTAGTTATCAGATTTTTTTATGATTATTATTATTTCTTTTTTTGAGAATCCGAACTCTGAAAAATCTTTAAATTTAAAATTCTCTTTATTTAGTTACTTGTTATACCATTTCAATATGATTTATTCATGACTAAATGCAAATACGAAATTCATATACTTTTCTTAAATGTTGCCAGAAATTAGCAAAACAAATTATTTTGCCCACATAGTTTTTAAGATTCGGAAATAATATAGTAGCCCAAATTGGCAGAACAGGAAAAGTGAACTGAAACACAAAGAAAGAACAATTATTAAATGTTTTAATGAATGTTTTTAGTTAAGAATTCACCATTCAGGAATTAATTATACATCAAAACTCTATTCTTGAATATACATACGTTCAACTGCCGATATTAATGCACATATTTTGCGGGTGTACTTTCATTAAAGAGATTTCTGAGAGAGAGAATTTTTTCCCCCTTTACTGCAAAAATAGCATCATCTTGGGACTTAGCTCTTCTAGAGACTTTGAAATCTTATAAGTAGCCATGGCTGGTCTCAATTGGTGAGGCGGCGAGGCAACCACCTCGGGGGCCGAATTGAAATAGGCGCCAAAATGAGACAGTAAAAGTACGAAATTTTAGCACATAACATTAAAAAAATAGTTTAATCTAATAACTGTCAAAATCCTTAAAAATGCTCAAATATAAGCCAATATTAAGACTGTTTTTTAGATATTGCTGCATTTGAGTTGTTGGAAATAAATGCGCGCTCATCTTCTAGCGTCGTGTGTTTGTCGACGGCACACTATGCTTGTTATCGTTCGAGATCCAATGTCTGCCTGCACATTTTGTTTGTTACTCAGAGGTAGCTGAGCGCAGTTTTTTAAACTGAAAATTTTTAAAGAATAATTCTGCACGTCAGAGGTAAACCATCATAAGGGAATTTTCCCATTTTTCAGGAGAGCTTTGTGATGGTTTACCTCTCATCAGGACTTACATGTGCGATAGTTTATAAGTCTATATTTCACCCACCATCTTGTTTTGTATACAGGACAGTTTTCCTCAAAGAAGCTCCATCCAGAAGGAGTCACTTTCAATACAAATATCGAAAATGAAGAAAATTCACTTATGATGATTCACCACTGAAGTACTGAATTTACGCAAAGCAACAACCCAAGAACGACAGAATGATCTAGAATAATTTCTGTAGAAAAGACAGTATCTAAAACAATAAATTATAAAGAAGTAATCAAGCAATTTTCTGCAACTCAGTATCGAAGGCTTATTCAGCAATTATTTTTTTAACATAACATATTATATTAATTTTTTTTTTACTTTTTCTGATTTTTATAGTTACTGTAACTTTTTATTTTTATGTTTTTTTTAAAATGCATATTTTCCCCAACATGTCCGTTATTCTATTAAGTTGACTGTTTCTAATAGTGATATTTTCATTACTTAGAGTCTCTCCGAAAATTTGAAAAGGAGCCGTTTTTAAAACTTACCTCATCATGCTTAGGTGTACGTAAATTTCGCATAAGAAATATCAAAATTTCACATTAAAAAATTAGAATATACAAATTTCGCATTTATTCACAAAAAATATATATTCAAAATTTTCACACTTATTTAAAAAACCACAATTTTACTTACTTGGTTAGGTAAGTATCAAAATTCTTATTTAAAAGCTAACATTGTAGTAGTCTCCACTTTCTCTTCCTTAAGTCTTTAGCAATAAGTAATAAGCAAATTTCGAGAGTGAGGTCTCTCAGTTAAAGGCCGTGAATGGTCTTAGACAAGCAATTATGTTAATAAATTATTACTATTATTACCTAATTTCGCTTAAAAAGCTGTTTATCACCGAGTTTTAGCCGAAAAGTCGTAAAATAATAATTTTTGCATTTATTCGCTTACATCGACAAATTTCGCATTTATTCGCATCTTATTTCGTAAATACGAAAATTACGTATCCCTACTCATGCTCCACAATTGATCGGTCCGATCCTGTAAAGTTGCCATACTATGTTTTTTTCCCTTTCAATCTGTTTTTTTAGCTCAAATTTGTTTAATATAAGGAAATTTTTTCCTGTATATTTTGTAGATATGTAATCTATATATATAAAACAGTTCTGTAACTGACTGACTGACACATAACGCACAGACGAAACCGCTGGACCTAAAGGGCTGAAATTTTGCATGACGATTCTTCTTATAGTGTAGAGGTGCACTAAGAAAGGTTTTTGAAAAGTTCTTCTTAGAGTTTTTTAAATTAGATTTTTAAGCTGTTTTAGTAACATTCTTTAAAGTTTGCATTTAAAATAATAATTTGAGGCTTATGAAATTTCTTTCACGAGAAAGATCATAAAAATTCCTTTAAATCCCTTTAAAATGAAATCTTTTCCGAATCTTTACCTCCATTTTATGATTTTTGGTGAATATCTTAAAGATTAATTTTTAGAATTTAATTTATTAAATGCTGATCACGTGCTTTCTTTTCTTTTTGTGATACTTTAAATTAATTTTGCGTCGCGTGAGTAACAATGAAATAAATTGACAAAAAAAATATTAAAATACGGTAAAAGATAGAATTTTACCACTAGACTAATTGAGATGGAAGTCTTTAAAGAATTTAATTCAAATTAGTATGTTTTATGGATATTAAACATACAAATTAATTGCATACATTGGCCGTTGTATTTAATTTGAATATTTCCTTCTACATTACTATGTCTATAAAAATATCCGTTACGATTTATATATATATATATATATATATATATATATTAACATTAATTGCATACATTGACCGTTGTATTTAATTTTAATGTACTCCGTAGCGAAGTACGGGTGGGTATTCAGCTAATCTTTCATATTTCGCAGAAGCCTGGAAACTGCATCTGAACGGTGTTAATATTTTTAAAGCAATAACTGATTTTCCAGTTTTAAATGAGTTCCACGATCCTTTTGAATTTTAATAAGAACAATACATTTTTCGCGCTAGTTAATGATTCTAACTCCTGTCCTTTAATAGTTCACGAGCTTCATTTAAGAGCTAATCATTTTTCAGCCTCCGCTGAGAGACTGAACACCCTCCCCACCATCGTCTTAGCTTCGTTACGGTCCTGCCTCCATACATTGACTGCTTGGTACTCTGAAGATGCATATTTTTTTCGGTAAAGGTAGTTTTTCTTTCTCTTTTTTTTTTCAGGGTAGGCAGAATACACGACCTTCACCCTCTTGAACCCTGTTTGACCACTCGGCCTTTTCAAGACGACTGTTATTCTTTAGGATCCCCCTCGACCACGCATATCGATAATACTAGACGTTCCATTCAAAAGGGAACTGATCCAAGAGAAGGCCCGATAAAGCGCTCTTTCCAAAAGAAGGTTTTGCTCAAACGAACGTTTAGTCAAGTAGGTTTCTTATAATCCCAACACTAGTAATTTCATATCTGCTCTTTGGACTGAAAAGCTCGTTTGTTTTCAAACTGGCGTATAGACTGGCTTACTCCCTAAAAGGACGGTACAAAAGGCTAATCGAAAAATAATGAATTCATGGGGGTACGTAAATTTCGCTTAAAAAATATCGAAATTTTGCAAAAAAAAAGTGTTACATTATATAAAATTTCGCATTTATTCGCAAAAAATATATATAAATTCAAAAATTTCGCATTTATTTAAGGGGGTCCAGAACATAAAATTCTTCAAATTTTCGAAAAAAAAGTTTTATTGCATTGTAAAATTTTGTGTTCTTTTCGGCTTAAAATGACTTTTAAATCATGTTTCTATCTTAATTAGAACAGGATATATTAATTTTTTTGTTTGCAAAATTCTAATAGCAGCCAATCTTTGTTTAAACCTGTAAATGCGTTTTTCTGCATGATGGATTTTTTCACCATTTCTGGTCATTAAATTACTATAAGTCAAGAACCGTTAAAGATAAATGGTTCAAACTTGGAACATGTCTTTTTCAATTATTTTACTTTAATTTTAATTCAGCAAATTTGAAAAAAAATATTTACTTTTGAAAATATGATTTTTAAAAATAAGTTACATCAATTTTATTAAATTTTTTTCTCTAAATACTTTTAAGTTTTTTAAAAAATTAATATTTTTAAAACATATCCAGCTGGATTAAAATTAAAGCTTCTATTTTTTCGTTTAATTAAATGAAAAAAAATTAAATTTT
Source organism: Dolomedes plantarius (assembly GCA_907164885.2). Lineage (NCBI taxonomy): Eukaryota > Metazoa > Arthropoda > Arachnida > Araneae > Dolomedidae > Dolomedes > Dolomedes plantarius. The sequence goes on from OU015491.1 coordinate 69,159,477, forward strand.
AACAAATAATATTTGGAGTTAAAACGATTTTAAATTACCTAACTTATTTTAAAAATAAAATTTCGCATTTATTCGAAAAAAAATGTAAATTCAAAAATTTCGCATTTATTTTAAAAAATTCACAATTTTACTTACTTAGTTAGGTAAGTGTCAAAAACCTTAATTAATTGCTAACATTGTAGTAGTCTCCACATCCTCTTCCTTAAGTCTTTAGCAACAAGTAATAAGCAAATTTCGAGAGTGAGATCTCTCAGTTAAAGACCGTGGATGGTCTTAGATAAGCAATTATGTTAATAAATTGTTAATATTATTACCTAAATTCGCTTAAAAAGCCGTTTATCACCGAGTTTTCGCCGAGAAGTAATAAAAAAATAATTTTTGCATTTATTCGCTCATATCGACAAATTTCGCCTTTATTTGCGTCTATTTCGTAAATACGAAAATTACGTATCCTTATGTATACTGTAGGTCAGCTGTGACCAACGTGTAGCACGCAAGCTGTCCTTAAGCGGCGTGCAACTTATTTTCGATGTGCCTCCCCCCCCCACACACACACACACCAAAAATAAATAAATAAATAAATAAAAATCTGAAAATTTTCTGAAATCATGAAGTTTTTATTATACGTTCTATATTGGTGAGTTTTCAACTCTGTTCTCCAATAAATTAGGATAACATAATTGCTTATCTAAGACCATGGATGGTCTTAGATAAGCAATTATGTTAATAAATTATTACTATTATTACCTAATTTCGCTTAAAAATCCATTTATCACCGATTTTTCGCTGAAAAGTAGTAAAAAAATAATTTTCGCCTCTATTCGCTCATATCTGCAAATTTCGCATTTATTCGCATCTATTTCGTAAATACGAAAATTACGTATCTCTACTTATGAGTTAAAACATGGCAGTCGTGATCGCGTCTACAGCCTTTTAGTCCCTATGCATAAAAGTAAAAGTCGGGACCCTTCTTATGTAATCAAGAATGAGGGCGATATTTGTTAGGAAAAAAAATCATATTATTTTGAAGTTGTGTTAATTTATATTATTAGTCAGAGATTTAAAAATATACGAGTTGGTACCCGTCAAAACATAACGGCTGGATAGTAAATAAATGTACTTATACTCAACACATCATTTCCAAATGCTGAAAATCATAATATTAAGAATAGAGAAATACACTTTAAAAAATTGCTATTGAACCCAGCAAAAAAGGAATATGGTTACTCAACAGCGCGAAATAAACAATTTCTGTCAGGTTTAATTTTATATCTCACAAACATAATTATTAAAAATAAAAGTGGCCGAAAGAGAGCTAGAGAGATTCTTTGGATTAAACAAATTAACGTGGCGGCCTCGTGCTTAGTAAGTATCTAAAGCCAGATTTAAACATGTCATTGAGCATACGCAGAAAGCAAGTTAATGTGTTTATGCGACCTCGTGCTAAGTGAGTATATAAAGCCAGATTTAAACATGTCACTGAGCATGCTCAGAAAGCAAATTTTAATTGTAAATTATCGCTAATTAATAGAATTTGCTCTTACAAAAAGCAAATTTGAGAAATCTACGGATTACAATCTTTCGCTTAAGACCAAAATGAAGTAAATTGATGCAGTAGTTTTCTCTCACGGACTGCCCAAAAAATCGGCTTAGGAACTTAAATATATAGATAAAATCTACAGATAATTCCGTCCGGGCCCTAGGCAGGTGCCTGTTTTGCCTAGTGGTGAAAGTAGTGGTTTTGCCTAGTGGTGCCTGATGGCAGTTACAAACAATAAATAAACGTCCATGACCTGAAAAAAAAAATCTAGTACACCTGTCATGATCTTAATTTTGTGGCTGAAGGTATTATACATATTTTTACATCATAAAATGAGTGAACCACCACTGTGCTTTCAGAACTTTGTGTAGTCTATTAGTATTTTATTGATCATTGGAATAATATAATTTTTTAAAAAGTTTAATGATGTTAAGGTTTAGATATATTACGTAAAACATTTAGGGAATTTGTAGTCTATTCATAAATTCCTCAAGTCTCAATTTAAGTTTCACAGACATCCCCTGACACACATCTGTGAAGGAATAATGTTGTCACACTAACTCAGCGGCACAACCAGAATTCCTTCTAATGTTTAAAAAAAAAAAAAAAAAATCTCTGCCTCAAGCGAAAGAGTGGAAAGATCGATAAAATTTATACTGCAATTACAATTTTATTTCCCGAGAGTTAAAAATCTTTCGCACCTGTTGTTATGTAATTTGCATTCTCATTTCTTGGAAACTAAACAGTTATTACTAGAGCAGGGGTGGGCAACCTTTTTGAGAGCGCGTGCCAAAATCGACCAAATGTCTAACAAAAAATTTTTCCATGTGCCAACCGAAATTTCATGAGAACTTATTTGGTATCTTAATATTTGATTTGTAAGTGATCATGTAAATTATGTAAAACTGGTTGAATGAAAAAAAATTTGACAGGTTTTTACGAAAAAGTTTTTTTATGGATATTTTTTAATAGCCTGTAAGTATAACTTTAACTACCATACATATTCACATAATTTAAAGACATTATTAGCATCAAAACAAAAATTCAACACTAACTGATATTTTTTTCAACTAAGCAGCCATTAAATTTTTCCAGCTATGCAATTGTATGAAAAAAACACAGTAAAAAGTTATTACATATAATCTTTTGCTGATTTAAAATCCCTTTAATAAATGATGTATAAAAAAAAATATATTTATTTAGCTTCAAAACTATATTTAAACAACCCTGAACCTTTGAAATTTTCAAAAGAAAACATCAGATAATACTAGAGACAGAAAACTTGTTGACACTTTTTATATATTATCAGCGAGACTTCTGCTGCTGCAGAACTGATGGCAGACATTTTATATCGGGTTTATATTTAGTAACCTTGAGAGATATGTATGCATTACTAGTTTCATCCGTAAGACTACTCCTGTTATGAATTTTAATGAAGTTCATCAATGAGATGAAGTTCATAAATTAATGAAGTTCATCAATGAAGTTCATCAATGAGATTCATAAGCATATGTAGACGAAAATATGAATGGAAATGCTGCTGCAAGGTTTTTTAAACAGACATAATTTTCTGGAATAATTTTCCAAGTCCTTAATACTTCGGGCAAGGACTTGCTTCGCGTGCGCCAGAAACAAGCCATCGGCGTGCCACGTTTGGCACGCGTGCCAAGGGTTGCCCACCCATGTACTAGAGCAGCGGTTCTCAACCTGGGGGAGCGGGGTTGGGGGGCGTAGAAGAATTTCAAGGGAGGCGTGAGTTAAAAAAATAAAAAGTAAAACTAACTGTAATTTACTGTGCTCAATTTTGCGGTCACAATGTAACCGTAACATATTTTCGACATACGAACACGAACACGATAATTGTCGCACACGATAATTGTCGTAATTGTAAAAACACGTTAATTGTCGTAGCTACAATGTCAGAAAAAGCATTCTGAAGAGTTATGATGCAGTTAAGGGTTTCACAGAAAAGATAACTCTTTGGCAACGCCGTCTTCAGAGTTCAGAGCCAAACTTTTCATCCTTTCCAAGATTGAACGACCTCCTCGATGATAAAAAAAAAATCTCCCATTGCAACAGATAAATGAATTGAAGGACCTTATATCAGGGCATTTGGTAGCATTGACTATTTTCCAGATATTAGTTCAGAGAACTCGGAGTTTAAGTTGAATAGAGATCCTTTTAAAATCGACGTGGATATACTTCCTGATCATAATAAGGTACAGGCAATCGACCTAAAATGTGATTCTCAAGCAAATGCGGAATTCGAAAACATGGATGTTGAAAATTTTTGGTTACGCTATTTTCCTGATTACCCAGAAGTTGCTTTGGAAACTTTGAGGTTGTTAGTGCAGTTTTCATCCACATATCTCTGTGAATCTGGATTTTTAGCATTAGCATACATAAAGTCAAAATATCGAGCAAAGCTGGACGTTGAAAGTGACCTGAGGTGGGCTTTGTCACAGATACAACCAAATATTCAAAAACTTGTCAAGGACAAACAGTGCCAGCCCTCTCATTAATGTTGTGAAAGTGACTGGTATTACATGCCAACCTCACCTAGTTTCTTGATTACCTCAAATATATTTGATCTGTATTTAATTCTTTGATTTCATATGTTCTAATAATAATATGTTCTAAATCGAGATATGTGTAGTAATATTAAATTTTGTGTATGAAATTATCCATTCTATATTTTCATTTAATAAAGCTTCAATTTCAAATTCCGATTGTACTACTTGTATTAACCACATATGGTGGAGGGGGGGGGTGACCTCACATCAGTGTTCAAAGGGGGGCACAGAGTCTGAAAGATTGAGAACCCCTGTACTCGGGGATACCAGATTGAAAATTTTTTATTCAAATTACAAATCAATTTTTTTGCGTAAAATGGTTTGACATGGGGGATTTGAATAGAGAGAACATCATTAATAATTTTAAGAAAAAATTAAATAAAGAACAAGTTTTATTATTTAAAACTTGTTTACTGGAGTTCTGGATGCATATGCTCGAACTGAGAGCATTAGTATGTTATTTTCTGTTCTTTTAATAACATGTGTCTGTAAAGCTGTTCTCCCCCCTATGACACACACACACACTCATATGTGTATATATGAACATGACACAACAAAGGTGGGAGGGAGTCTGGTAATGTTAGATTCACCAGGCCTGTGATTCCGAATAGGAGTTCGTCATGAGACCACGGTATAGCAATTTTTTTTTTCCTTCTCCCCGATCCCTGCGTCCGCCGCTCGGCGCCCCTGATTACGGCTCTCGACGTTGCGATAAATACAACGTGCTTCTGTGTGTGCTTATGACTAACATTTGGCGCCAAGAATGTGTCTCGACGAGGAGCAGGAAAAAACAATCCCATTATGCACAACCAACACAGAGGAAGATTTTCGTCGCTACTGATATCGGCATCGTATCGGCATTTTCCCTGTTTGTCTCGAGTATTAGCAAGCATCAGTAATGACTTATCTACTACTACTAATCCTTTAAGGATTCCACGTGGTTATTCACAGTACACACACACACACAGAGTCGCGACGCGGAGGCTTCAAATCCTAAATCGGCTGTGCGGAAAAAGCATCCTAAACAAACCAGTCGTCGGATATCAAAACCCCGGATGTTTATTCCAGATGAAGGTACTTTGTACACTTTGAGTCAATTTCCCGTGTTCTATCTGAGACAAAGGGTCATTTCATTTGTTTGTTTTTTCTGTTTTTATTGTTTTCGTGAAATGGATTTGCATTTGTGAATTTAAACTCAATGATATATATATATATATATATATATATATATATATATATATATATATATATTAAATAAAAACATTATTAAACCTTTTTATTTAATATATAGCAGCTTACGGTTGAGCAGCGTAGCGCCATAGTAAGATTGCCATTGTTCATTAGTTTGATTTCGAGTTATACTTTTGTAAACATATATATATATATATATATATAGTGGCTCACCCAGGGGGGGCAAGGGGCCCTGCCCCCCCCAAAGAAATATAAATTGCACTATGAATATTGATTTTGCATTATAAATATTTTTATCCGTTCATCTCGCTCGCCCCCCCCCCCCAAGAAAAATCCTGGGTGCGCCACTGTATATACAGTCGAACCTCCATATATCAAACTTCCCTATATCGAAATTTTCTATATATCGAACTCTTAGCAAATCTCCATGTTCATTACATTGAAAAACTGTTTCTATATATCGAAAAAATCTCTATATATCGAAATTTTTTTCACGACATATTGGGAGATTTTATTCCAATTTTTGGCGTTTGAAACAATACTTCGTGGACCCCTGATAAAGTTTTTAATGGACTGAATAAATGCGAGCATTTCTTTGATGAACTTTCATCAAAACTGGCGGTTCAGCAAGATATTCGTAGTTTTTTTAAAAAAGAATGTAACTGTGATCACTGTAACCACTGTCTGGATTATTGTTTTTTTAAAGGTATATAGTACTCAATAAATGTTTCACATTGATTCAATTTTTATTTAACTTTCATTTAATGTGATTTGCATATAAATTGGAAATGGAGATTCGTATACGGAAATAAGCTTTAATTTTAATGTTTTATTGTGAGAATTATGATAAAACTAAGATCAATTCTATATATCGAAATTTCTATATATCGAATTTTTTTCCAACATTTTGCTACTTCGATATATGGAGGTTTGACTGTATATATATATATATATATATATATATATATATATATATATATATATATATATATATATATATATATATATATATATATATACCGGAGGTAAAGGACACCAAGTCCATTTCTTAAAAGTAGACTGTTTGAGTTCATTCCTTCATTTTTTAGCACTATTTTCAGTAGAGAAAAACTCTTACGCGAATGTTTGTACAGAAGAGACCTTGCCCATCGAAAATGGCACCATGTCCTATCATTGTGTCGAGGTAAAAAACACTAAGTGGATTTCTTTAAGCTCTCCTGTGAAATTCAAGCATTTGGACAAGCATTTTGGAGGTACAGAGCATTGTGACATAGTGTTCTATACCTCCGTGGTACAGATATATACACACACACACACACACACATATATATATATATATATATATATATATATATATATATATATATATATATATATATATATATATATATATATATATATGTATGTATACGTTACGCCAAAAATTTAATTTCCTTTTGTTAACTACGTTATTTTACCTGCCCTTTATTATTCCTGTAGAATGATATATTTCCCTTTTTGAAAATATTCTCGCACGAAATTATGTGCGTATTCCGTTAAAATTGTTGATCTCGCCTTCTTTAATGCCTTCAAACACGATATGGTCGAATGGCTATGGCGCTGGAGTTCGGCACTAAAGTCTGTGGGTTCGAGTCCCACTCTTGGCATGGACGTTTGTATCCAGTCGGAATCGGCAGTAGGTCCCGTTTTAATTAACCCTCATGTAGCAAAAATTGACCGTAGCACTCCAAACAAAACCAAACCCCCTTCCCTTCGTCAAACTAAACAAATTCTAAAATTGATATAGGATGAGTCTCTTGATTTCTTTGACTTCGCTTCCTCCATCTGCTTTTGTACAGAAGAGTGCTTTATCGTACGAACGTCTGCCGTCGCAATGAGATAAAATGACAAATATCTATGTATTTAAGTTGCTAAGCCGACTTTTTGGTCAGTACGCGAGAGAAAACTACAGCATCAATTTACTTCATTTTGGTCTCAAACGAAAGATTGTAATCTGTAGATTTGTCAAATTTGGTTTTTATAACCCTAATTTTTATTAATTAGAGATAATTTACAATTAAAAATTGATTTCTGCGCATGCTCAGTGGCACTGTGATAACGTGGCCACAGCGCCTTGCAAAAGTATTGACATACTTTAGAGATACAAGAGACCAGAGATTCTTGTTTAACTTACGTCCTTTATTGGACAATTAAAATTATATACAGAGTTATTTACAAGTTGTGGATGGGCACCTTACACGTGCAAAACGAACTCGCTAAGCTCATAGCTAAATCTCAGCTCCCGAGCCTCCAGTCAAAATGACTCGAAAGTTCTCTCCGGTTCCTGGTCTCTCCCTGTGTCTCTGCGTTCTCCTCCTCCGGGAGTCGGCGATCCCCTCTTTATAAAAGCCTCGCGCTCCTGGTGACAACCGCTAGCCCGCTGACGTCATCTCGCTCCTGACCGGCTTGTTCCCTCCGGCTGAAACGACGTCCCAGAGTCGGTTCTCTTTGTCGGTCGCGGTCTTCTTCCAACGGGACATCTACCCTGCCTCTTGATGGACGGTCTCGTTAACGATGTTTTCCCAAGTTACCTTACCGTAATTGGAACTGCATAGGCCCATCACCCGGTCTTTGTTAGCCTGAAAATGTACGATTCTCTGGAACAGAAAACATTATTAACAGGTCTTTCTATGGAGATCATCAGCCGCCAAGACAGCTGAACCCCTCGGCCAGTTTGCCTTTTCAATATTGTTCTCCGAACAACACATGAGGAATGGAGGCAATTACGTCTCCCGCACGAAGAATGTGTAGACTACATCACACACACCGCTTAACCTTTCTGCCCATTTTACTGAATAGCAAGGAAGGAGTGGAGGCATGTGTCAACAAAGATTGCCGCTACTACAACTCCTCCCCCCTAAAAGTCTTTTTAAACATTAAAAAGGCTAAAGGCAAGTTCAGTAGGTCCATTTAGGAAAGCCCACAAGAAACCATTTCCAAGAGGTCATTACCCTTTGGCTTTCTTCAGCCCTAACTCAAAAGAGTCACAACCGCCTATTTTAAACTTCACTAAAAACCCTAACTGCCCTCAGTCTGAGACACAATATTACAACACCTTTACACATAATAAATTCATACATGGTTACAACACAACACACATAAAGCATTATCATTTTAAGGTATTTTCACAGTTATCATTACAATACATTCCTCAATCTTATCTTACTGAACAATCATTTCTAAGATTTCTACCCCAATTAATTAATCGGACATATTTTAACTACATTGTAACACATGGAACAAATATTACTCAACAGACAGACCCTGTCCTCACTAAATACATGACAGTATTGCACATGAGATTACAACACAGATATCAAAATTATATAATCAAACTTATATACACTTATAAAATCATTTAGTTACTTAACATCTTAATTACATGCTAAAATTATCAGTCATTGTCACTGAACTTAAAATGAACCTTTACCAAAAATACCATTCATTTTAATAAAATAAACACTCAAACAACTATGTGTCACCTCCAGGTATACAGCACCTGACTACAGGGTTTCGGCAACACTGGCCCACCCAAACAAAACCGATGACTAACACATAGATTTTCAATACCATTTTAAAATTACTCAGTTTACACAAAATTTGACACCTTTAAATCCAGCATGTTTGACTCAAAACTCTAACAGGTGATGCTTAATTCCTGATAGGTCCATTTAAAATAGTACACACATTACACATGACACTGCCTTTACGCAGGACATGAAACACTATTACATAAAACTTCAACAACAAAAGAAATTCAACACAATGTACCTAACAAATTCAACACAATGTTAAACTTACAACCTGCTCGTCCAAAGACTCACAGTTTTCTTTTTTAAATACAGGACATTTGAATTTTTTTTCCATTTTATCAAACAATATTTAAAATTTTTCCATTTAGGCGTTGGTCCACAAAACTGACTCAACAACTAGAAACCTCAGACTACTATAGTCTAGATTAGTTTTACCAAGATTTTCATCTTTAATTTTTCTTTCAACAAAATGGATCAACTTATATTATTCACGGTCTAAATCAAATACCTAACCTTGAATTGAATATCAACCAAACAAAAAATTTACTTTCATCATGAAAACATGGATCCAAACAAAATTCTTCACATTTTAAATTGTTTAGCATAAATAAGGGTTCCAACCCCAACATCCTTCTCTGATTAATTCCATCAAAGAACTAAAGGATCCAGACAAAAAGAAATTCACTCATCATGAGAGCGGGCCTTTCTTTCGAACACAACCCTGTTTTCATATGGAAGTTTCTTATTACTTTTGTTACTTTAACAACACCTAGAACAGAAATCTCGTTCCAGTACATATTTAAACAATTTACTTCCATTACACTTGATATTCCAATTTCACTAATTACATAAAATTACTTGACCCACTATTGGTAAATTAAGATTCATATAACATAGAATCTACACGATTTATTAGGATTTTCACCTATCAGTTCATCCTGAACTAAAAACCTAACAATAGACAAAACCGTCTAAGTTTCCATTCACGATACAGAACAGTCACACAATTGGACATAATACAACAAAAAAAAACCTTAAATACTTTTCACCGTTGAACACAATGCAAATAGTTAAATAATTTCCATACATCAATAATCAATAATAATTGGCCATCTTACTCATGGATGCACAAATAAATTAAACTTAATTACAAAAATTCATCACAATAAATCCAATAATCACAATAATCACTATACATTCAATTCTTAGGCTATGAAATTACCAACATATTTAAAGTCGTACAATTCATCACAATTATAATTATATCATTATTTCTTAAATTATGTATTCACACTCAATTTAATACATTTCAGCAACACAATTTTACAATTTATACCTTAAGATCCTCATAACCATCCTCATAACTTAAATTTTCCTCACTATTCTCAAGTAAGGTGCAAATGTATACAATAGCTTTCCCTGCGATAACTGCCATAATTGTTTCATAATGCGTCGCTACAATTACAACCATTTCTGCTACAATAGGGAGAAGGGTATCCATCTTGCCGAAAAAACCTATTCTGTATCTGACCTTTTTCCGTGACTTATAATTCCACAGTTTGACCACTTCGGGGTTCCCTAAACGCGGCTCTCGCCAATTAACAGGATAGCATTGTGATTTACCCTTCCCATAGTTAGTCTCGCCATTTAATTTATTGTCTAAAACCTTCCCATTACAGGGTTTCCCTTCATTAACCCTTAATCTTTCCGGTGGGTTCTCTTGTTCTCCCAAAAACCGTATGGGGGAACTTTCCCTTTTCGCCACGCGAATACTACTCTCTGTTTTCCCCTGATACCCGTACAAAACGCCTCGTACGAACAAAAACCTTTCAGGTTCAATACAGCCGTCCCTCGACTCCTGTTTTCCTGGAATCGGTACGCGCGATTCACATTTTCCCCTTTTAGCCTCCGAAAATCGGACCAGCTTGCCCCGTTCCACGCTAAACTCGGAGTTTTTAGGGTCGCTCGCTTTTTCCCAAAGGGACTTCAAGGAGGGACAATTGACTTGCGCTTCGCCAAAATCAGATTCGAAAACTTGCACTAAACCCGTTTTCCCCAATTCGTTCGCCTCCCCCAAAATGAGCGGTCTTTCTGAATGCGATTCTCCCAATTCTTTTGTCCCGTCAGGAGCTACTTTCGACTTTACATTTTCCGACTCGTTTTCCCTACAATCAATTTTTCCGGGTAATTTAGTTGGTCGGATTAAAACTCCGGCTTTCCCAACCTCCTCAGGACTCACCAGCTTAGAGTTACTGCTTTTACCTAAATTAGTTTCAACGCTAACCCCACTATCCGTTTTATTCTCCCGAATAGCCATACTAGGCGAATTTTCTGGACCTGTGTCCCCTGTGCTAAAGCTATCCGCTTCAACTGGTTTAATCGCAATTTCTTCGTAAAATTTTATTGATTGCAAAAACTCTCTTAAAATTAACAACTCTTCACTATGACGTAACTTAAGTTCATCTCGAATGCCGAATTCTACTTCACTCTCAAGATCAAAGTTTAATTGTTTTAGATTTTCTATAGTCTCTTTATGGTTTCGCACAAATGACTCTTTGTCAAATTTGAATTCCTCTGACATTCCCGCGACTAAAGTTTTAACATCAGGGTCTAACGAAGTTCCCGAGGTCCCTCTGATTCTCGCCAGTTCCAACGCTCTATGTCGTTTTCGCTTTTCTAATTCCCAAGCTAGTTTTTCTCTTTGTTCTTCCCTTTGTCTATCCAACAAAATTGATTCTAGAGAATTTTTCGCATATTGTTCGTCAAAATCTGACGCTCCTACAATTTGCCTTATAATTCTTAGCTTTATGTCTGACATCGACACATTAGCATCGAATTTTGCTGCCAATGTCAGCAGGACACTTTTAGTATATCTAGCTAGAAATAGCTCCATTTCGGTAAATTCTGCCATAATTTCCCAAATTTTCCAATAATAACACTATAAGGTTCTTTATACTATTTCCGAATACCAAATAATTGCTGTCAGGAATTTCTAACACATAAATCCCTAATATTCCTGTGTAAAACCTTCAAACATTTAACACATACCATTACACAATTATTGTAATAAAACCTTAAAACATGTATTACATAATCATAAATATCATAACTAAAATTTCGAAAATGCCTGTCACATATACCACAACAGTTATACACTATGATATTTAAATCGCTAGAACCTGTAATCAAACACTTAACTACAAATGTTTCAAAGAACTTAACATAAGCACATATACAAGAATAAACGCTCTTAATCTACCGTTATGCCTCTGACACAACAATTATATAAAACATGCACAATATCACACAATTCCAGAAAACACATGCATACACAAATTTTTCATTTATTTATAGTATCGCCGGTGATATGTGTCTCACACTGAGCGCTTCCTGTGCACCAAAGGCACTGTGAGATTTTCTATGAATTCTCACAAAACTTTCCTGTTTAATCCCTAAACAGTGGTTTTCTTTTAAAACCTAACCTTGGGAGATTTATCTCAAAATCACCCCAAAAGAAATCCCTTTCCTGTTTAAATCCTTAAACAGAGATTTTCTTAAAACTTAAACTTGGGAGATTTAACTCAAAATCACCCCACGAGAAATCCCTTTCCTGTTTAAATCCATAAACAGAGATTTTCTCAAAATTTAACCTTGGGAGATTTAACTCAAAATCACCCCACGAGAAATCCCTTTCCTGTTTAAATCCATAAACAGAGATTTTCTCAAAATTTAAACTTGGGAGATTTAACTCAAAATCACCCCACGAGAAATCCCTTTCCTGTTTAAATCCATAAACAGAGATTTTCTCAAAATTTAACCTTGGGAGATTTAACTCAAAATCACCCCACGAGAAATCCCTTTCCTGTTTAAATCCATAAACAGAGATTTTCTCAAAATTTAACCTTGGGAGATTTACCTAAAAATCACCCCAAAAAAATCCCTTTCCTGTTTAAAACCCTTAAACAGAGATTTTCTTGAAACTTAACCTTGGGAGATTTACCTAAAAATCACCCCAAAAAAATAAATTGATTTCTAAAAATCAATAACATATATACAATACAAAAAGGAACTTTAAACCATCGTTTAATCCCTAAACAATTAATTCCTTTGTGATTCCTTCGAATCACTTGCATTACTTAACTAATTTTCCTAAACCTTCACAGGCTTAAATTTCGGACCCCTCGACGAAGAGCTGAAATTAACTATCTAAATTCTCTGAATTATCAGGCTAATTCCAAACTAGTCAACCCCACAATTTACTGCCCCTTGACGATATTTCGCGCAGACCTCTTGGAAGATTTCAAAATAGGCTCACCTTCGGTTATCATTGCATCAGTTGATCAGGCTGGCGTTTGACTTCCGCTCGGCTTCCCTTATCCTTCTTCTAATCCGTCTGGCTTTTCCTCGTCTGCCCGCAAATTCCGTAGGCTTCCGTTGACTTCTGCATTTGTCGGTTCTTCACCTGGATATCCTCCCAGCACCGCTTTCTCACTCCTCGTCGTTGGTCCGCCGTGTGTTCGCCTGCTATTTTACGCTAGCAGACAATCCACACCTTCTGCCACCAGCTGTGATAACGTGGCCACAGCGCCTTGCAAAAGTATTGACATACTTTAGAGATACAAGAGACCAGAGATTCTTGTTTAACTTACGTCCTTTATTGGACAATTAAAATTATATACAGAGTTATTTACAAGTTGTGGATGGGCACCTTACACGTGCAAAACGAACTCGCTAAGCTCATAGCTAAATCTCAGCTCCCGAGCCTCCAGTCAAAATGACTCGAAAGTTCTCTCCGGTTCCTGGTCTCTCCCTGTGTCTCTGCGTTCTCCTCCTCCGGGAGTCGGCGATCCCCTCTTTATAAAAGCCTCGCGCTCCTGGTGACAACCGCTAGCCCGCTGACGTCATCTCGCTCCTGACCGGCTTGTTCCCTCCGGCTGAAACGACGTCCCAGAGTCGGTTCTCTTTGTCGGTCGCGGTCTTCTTCCAACGGGACATCTACCCTGCCTCTTGATGGACGGTCTCGTTAACGATGTTTTCCCAAGTTACCTTACCGTAATTGGAACTGCATAGGCCCATCACCCGGTCTTTGTTAGCCTGAAAATGTACGATTCTCTGGAACAGAAAACATTATTAACAGGTCTTTCTATGGAGATCATCAGCCGCCAAGACAGCTGAACCCCTCGGCCAGTTTGCCTTTTCAATATTGTTCTCCGAACAACACATGAGGAATGGAGGCAATTACGTCTCCCGCACGAAGAATGTGTAGACTACATCACACACACCGCTTAACCTTTCTGCCCATTTTACTGAATAGCAAGGAAGGAGTGGAGGCATGTGTCAACAAAGATTGCCGCTACTACAGCACATTTAAATCTGGCTTTAGAAACTCACTGTTTCTGCGCACGGTCAGTGACATGTTTTAATGATAAACACGTTTATTCCGAGGAGTCTCTCTAGATCTCTCTCTCTCCCATTTTTATTTTTATGATAATTATGTTTATGAAATATAAGATTAAACCTGATGGAAATTGTTTATTTCGAGCTGTTTAATTAGCGATAATTTACAATTTTTAAAAAAAAATTGCTTTCTGCGCATGCTCAGTGACATTTTTAAATCTGGATTTAGAAACTCTCTAAGCACGAGGCCGCTTAAACACATTAATTTGCGTCTGCGCATTATTATGATTTTCAACATTTGGCAATGATGTGTTGAGTGTAATTTGTGTATTGGTACATTTATTCACTATCTAGCCGCCATGTTGTGACGGGTACCAACTAGTATATTTTAAATGCACATGTTCGAATTTACAAGCAGTTTATGCGGCCAGGATGCGTGTCTTCTCACGTTTTGGGAGAGTTCTGCTAGCTCACCCATTCCCAACCAGTGTGCCGCGGCACTTTCGGGTTCCACAATATCGGCCAGTTCTGCGAGATTTTTTTTATGGATAAACAAAAAAAATATCAGTAAGGCCCTCTTAAAATAAATATTGATAACAAACATTTGTACTCTAAGCCACCAACTGCAAGTCTCACACTAATAAAACAAAGCTATTCTTAATGGTTGCCATTGTAGTCTTCTAGTGCTGTGGTGCGAAAACTTTTATTTAACCGCTATCAACTTTCTTTAAATAAAAAATCGATGAAAATTTTTTTTGAAGTTGCAATTTTTTTTTAAATTAGGAAAATGTTAGCAAAACGATAGAAAAAAGGAAATAAGCAAATTTTGATCAAACTATTAAAAAATCAGTGAATTGTACTATATTTTGGTTAAATATTTACTTTGCATAATAGTTAAAAAAATGCCTCTCTTACATTTTTCAAAACTGGATTCAGTCGATTGTTTTTGTATCGAAAAGAACTCTGTTCATTTTACGAAATTTAGGGATTAATTTGTGCTTAAAATGTCCTTCAAAGGCAAGGTTCTGAAAAAAAAAATATTATTAAATAAAATGTTTTGTTAATTGAAAGTTGATTATGAGGAGATTCTTGGTTTACATATTTATAGAAGGTCGGTGTTCAATTCTAATGCGCCGAATACCTTTCGAATTTTCCATTTTTTATTTTTCTCACGGTTTTTTTTTTATTATTATTATAAGATCCTCTTATCCACGCGCGATTACATTTTTTAAACACCTGTTAGCTTCTCTTCAGTGACGATTGTTTTAATTCCATATGCTTAAAACATTCGTTGATTAAGTTTAATATCTCTTTCGAAGAAGTTTATCTCAAGTTTTATCTATAAACATATAAGAAATTTATTTGTGAACTACAAAAGTCTGATAGCAATTTTTTTATACGTTGCGCTCGCCTCTAGATTATATCCGTTTAGTACTAAAATTATTCATTCACATATAAATTTATACTACTTAAATGTGTCCGGTGGTAGGAAATTTATTTATTAAGTACAAAAGTCTGATAACGTTTTTTCAACGTTGCGCTCATCTATAGATTATATCCGTTTGTCGGAGAACTATTCATTTACATATCATTAAATGTGTCCGGCAATAAGAAATTTATTTATTATGTACAAAAGTATGATAACATTTTTTTATACATTGCGATCGCCAACTGATTAAATCCGTTTGGTCCAAGAATTATTTATTTATATCTCTGTAAATGTGTCCGGCTACAAGAAATTTATTTATTGAGTACAAAAGACTGATAACATTTTTATACGTTGCGATCACCAATATATTAAATCCGTTGGGTCCAAGAATTATTTATTTATATCTCTTTAAATGTGTCCGGCTATAAGAAATTTATTTATTAAGTACAAAAGTCTGATAACATTTTTATAAGTTGCAATCGCCAATAGATTAAATCCGTTGGGTCCAAGAATTATTTATTTAGATCTCTTTAAATGTGTCCGGCTACAAGAAATTTATTTATTGAGTACAAAAGTCGGATAACATTTTTTACACGTTGCGATTGCCTCTAGATTATATTCGTTGTGTCCTAGAATTATTCATTTACATATCATTAAATGTGTCTGACAATAAGAAATTTATTTATGAAGTACAAAAATCTGACAACATTTTTTATAAGTTGTGATCACCAATAGATTATATTCGTTGTGTCCTAGAATTATTCATTTACGTATCATTAAATGCGTCTGGCAATAAGAAATTTATTTATTAAGTACAAAAGTATAACAGTTTTTTATACGTTGCGACCGCCAATAGATCGAATCCGTCGCGTCCAAGAATTATTTATTTATGTATCTTTAAATGTGTCCCGCTATAAGAAATTTATTTATTAAGTGCCAAAGTCTGATAACATTTTTTAGACGTTGCGATCGCCTCTAGATTATATTCGTTGTATCCCAGAGTTATTCATTTACTTACATAGGTATATATTTAAATGTGACCGACGATCAAGCTAGCAAAAAATGTTCCGACTCGAGAACACATGCTTTCCCAACTCAACTCTCTGGCGCCTTTCTTGTAGTTTCATCTGTCTGCCTCTGTGACGAAACGTGACGCTCTTCACATGTAGTTACTACGAAATCTGTGGAATTCTCCGATATTCACATGCTGCACTGACGCCTGAACAAACAAAGTGGAACCTACAAGAAAAGTGAATCAGACAAAATACCGTAAATCTAAATATACCCTCATTAGCAGCAGTGGAAATAAGGCAAGGAGAGAACGGAGAACCACACGAGTATCGAATGAGGCAGCAGCATGTGAGATTTTGGACGAGAGTTTTGCTGATTATAACAATGATGTATACTTAGGGATACGTAAATTTCGCATAAAAATATCAAAATTTCGCAACAAAAGAAAATACACTATATAAAATTTCGCATTTATTCTCAAAATAAATATAAATTCAAAAATTTCGCATTTGTTAAAAAAATTACAATTTTACTTACCTGGATGGGTAAGCATAGACGTAGCATGCTTCTAGCTTTTTTCTTTTTTTTTTGAGGGGGGGGGGGGGGGGCACGAATTGAATTGAGTTAGGGCCCTCCTCAGCGCATTGACTGCTGGACGGTCCTTAAAATATGAAATATTATGATTTGTTTTGAAATTGAATAACAATAGAATTGATGTTTGAGTGGTATTCTAAAGTTATATAATGAGAAAAATAAATATAATATAAATAAAATGAGTAAAAAAATATAGCGTCGAATTTTTGTCATGGATCATATCATTGTTAAAATCTGTGTTAAGGCTGAAGATATAATCGAAATCTGCAGTTTTACAGTTTGAAAAAGCGGGAAAAACCAACTTTCTTAAAAGTTTTCTAAAATATTCCGATTTTAATTGAACTTCTATTAACGTTTGCTTCAATCAAAATCATTATAACATCAACAGGAGTGTCTTGGCTGAATATTTAAGTAGCTGAAATAATCTTGACTTTGGCGCTCAAGAGACGTTCTTAAATCTACTAAATTATTCCACGAAACTTGATGGTTGTTTTTTGCAGTTACATTTTTCAGTTCGACTCCGGTACGGACAAACTTGTCCGGGTGAAATTCGGAGCAAACCCGAAGGAGAGTGAGATTTCTCAGTTAAAGACCGCGGATCTTCTTAGTTAAGCAATTATGTTAATAAATTATTAATATTATTACCTAATTTCGCTTAAAAAGCCGTTTATCACCGCGTTTTCGCCAAAAAGTAGTAAAAAAATAATTTTCGCATTTATTTGCTCATATCGGGAAATTTCGAATTTATTCGCATCTATTTCGTAAATACGAAAATTACGTATCCTTATGTATACTGTAGGTCAGCGGTGACCAACGTGTGGCAAGCAAGCTGTCCTCACGCGGCGCGGAACACTTTTTCGGTGTGCGAAAAAAAAAAAAATCTGAAAATTTTCTGAAATCATCAAGTTTTCAATATACGTTTTATATTGGTGAGTTTTCAACTGTGTTCTCCAATAAATTTGGATACACTAGTAGCAGTTAGTGGCTTATTATAAAATGAAACATTTTAAGCACACTCTCAGGAGAAATAAAAATAAATTAATTAAAGACTAGAACCGATAACTAGTACATCTTTATGTTCACAACACACTTAAAAAATATTAAATATTGGTTCATCGTAAACTTAGTAACCACTTCTTTTTCAGTGCTTTTTTGTTGTTTTTTAAAAAAAAATCCCTGTGCTTTAAAATATGTTCAAAAATAATTTTAAATATTTACGCCTGTGTTTCAGATAAAATTTAAAAATACTTTAAAATATTTGTTGTTGTGTTCCATATTTCACAATTATAATATTATTATAGAGTTATTTTCTACAGTATATTTTCATTGGGGCACGTAGAATTTTCTTATTGTTTTGATTTGGCACCATACGCTAAAAAGATCGGCCACCACTGCTGTAGGTATTGTGTTTTCTCAGAAGTGATATTTGTTTATACGACAGCTGGTCGTCGCTTCTTGTTTGGCTTTGTTTGAAACGCACAGACGGACAGATGCTATCACTTTTCCTTAAAGGGGGTCCGGGACACAAAATTCTTATAATAAAAAATAAATAAATAAAAAGAACATTTAAAAAAAAATAAATAAAATAATTTTATAGAATCAAGTCACTCAAATCGCCAGACTTTTCCCTCTATTTTTCGTATGAGGAAGACCCATTGTCCTGATGGCATTTTCCAATTCCCACCACGGTTCTGTTGGCTGCCTTATTATGGAGACACCGTATAGGTCAGTGGTTTTCAACCGGATGTCCGAGACAACCCAAGAAGTGGTCCGCGAGGTCAGGAGTGATTTAAAAAAAAAAATGGTTTCATAGTTTCAAAACGACTGCGGTTTACAACTTTTTTTTTTTTTCATTTGACGAGTTGTCTATGATCAACAAAAAGTTAGGAACCACTGTTATAGGTGAACCAACACTGCTCCCCATGAGGGGACTGTGCAGGAATGACTACGCCTCAGCCAGGATTCGAACCCGACAGCAAACTCGCGACGCTATCTATTATACGATGTAAGGGGCTACAAATCGCATGTTTTTGTGATGAGTACATTAACACTGCTAGGATTTTATGTGGTACACAGTATGCGTAACCCTGATGTTTGGAACAGTAAGTCTATCTTGGAAGGTAATCTTCCACAATGTACCATCTTTAAGAGGATTATATATATCTTTAAGTTGAAACATCTCTAGAAGGATTCTTTGCACGGCATCTCAATTAATTTTGTATAGGTTTCCTTTGTTATATTTTCATTGAATTGTCTTCACGATTTTTCATTTAGGGTAAAATTTCTGGAAATATGTTATCCAAGGGAAAATTACTCTGAAAAAGGAGATAAAAGTATTCCCCCCATAACGTGATTAAAAATTTTACAAATACAATTTTTATGAATCCCGAGAGCAGCTTATTTTGAAATCTTTCCTAAGTAACAAAATTGTTCAAATAGAGCCAATAGTACAGCAGATATAGCTAAAACAAAATTTCAAATTGTTCAAGTATTTTTTATATGTATAATTATTTTTAAATAAAGATACATTTGTGAATGGAAAATTTTCTAGGATTTAAGTGTAAATAAGTAAATAAAGTTCGGGATCCCCGTAAAAATACAGCATTTTAGCTGCCAAGATTTCAGATTAATTTTTCTCAAGTTCCAGATGTGTTTCAAAACTGAGCAAACACCCAAATTTTTTATCTAAAATATATTTTTGTCAACTATTTACAGGTACATAAGTGCTGATAATCAAATAAAATTTGTATTGTCAGATAGCCTGAACTTTTCTGCAAAGCGCTACAGGATTCATTTTATAAATTTCGTCTACCGAAGGAATTTATGAGCGTTTAAAACACACTATACCAAAATTTTCCCCGAATAATTTAAATTTTAAAATATTAATTGTATTTTTTTAAAAAAACGAAAAATGTACACAAATGTAAAATTTCTTTCTCTATGACAGAGTACAATTTTCTTAAAAAAATCTTTGAATCCAAGTCGGCAATCCGTGGACAAAATTTCTCCATGGGTTAACATTGAGGTGAACGAATCCAATGGGGTTAGTACATAGCAGCCTTAAAGTATCAGATTATCAAGTAAATGCTTGCACAAATTAGACCAGCTACGTTACGCGGGTCGCAGCATGATATACTATACATACTTCATAATATAATTTTGTAAAAAATATAACTCAAAACCTAAGTGTATTCGAACGTTTATTTAAAAAATGAGTGCTATTTTTCATGTTGAGACAAACCTTTGACTATTTTAGACAAATCAGGTCTACACGCTACTCTCAATACGTCATCGAGGTAAGAATCAGTAAGCGGATTTCTATATACAGTAACCACCGCTTATAGTGATCAGTGGTTATAAGAATCAACCGTTTATAAGATTCAATATCGCGAAAACAAAAACAAATGTATTATTTCCATGTTAAATTTTTCGCTTTAAAGAATCAATCCACCGGTTTTAAGAATCAGTTTACACTCTTCGCTTTCCTTGCATTTTTCCAAAAAAGCAACTTAAACACTCAAAAGGCACGAAGTTCTTTCTTTTCTTTTAAAGAAAGATTGATAAGATGGGAGGGAATATAGTCATAAAATGCATCCCTTTCTTTGTTAGACAAAAAATAATAGTTTCCCCGTAAAGGCTTTAGCACAACACTGTCCTATTAGCTTGACCCGGGGGCATCTTTACCCGTCTGGGTTCGATTTCACTTTTCTCCACTGACAAACAAAGACTGGGACTATTTTTTTCCCACCTCCAACATCCTGGTCGCGGCTTCATGAACACTGAAACACATAAATTTTCCGGTGATTTTCCGTTGCCTAAGTGTCCACTGTCACTTAGGCAAACGTGACATTAATAGATTCAGCTCGTTATCAAACTGTGAAACGTAAGCTAGAATTATCTAATATATGTATATACAATATAATTATCTAATATATGTATATACTATTATCTAATAAATGTATATACAGGTGTGTGTGTGTATGCCTGTCCAAAAACATAAATTTCGGCTATAAGAATCAACCGCTTATAAGAATCAAAAACAGTAATAACAAACGTGATTCTTATAAGCGGAAATCACTGTAGTACGTTCTTCGACTATTTCATTTTGGAACTGGAAGATTCACAAAGATACGTTGTTGATGCGACAACAACGTGAGCAGCAGATAGCACATTTTTGTACAGTTTTGTATTTTTCAGGCGTTTATTTCCAAAATTATGTTTAGAAAAGCACATGCCTGATATGAGTGTTGAGTGTCCCGGGCCGCAATTAAAAGCTTGGTGGGCCGCGGTTTCAGTACCCTTGCATTAGACCTATAGGCGTAGCGTCGGGGGTGGGGGGGGAGGGCACGTGACCCCCCAACTTAACTTGAAATAAATTGAAACGTTAATAGAAGTTCAGTTAAAGTCGGAAAATTGTAGAAAAGTTTTAAGAAAGTTGGTTTTTTCCCGCTTTTTCAAACTGTGAAACTGAAGATTCCGATTATGTCTTTAGCCATAACGTAGTTTTTAACAATGATATGATCCATAACAAAAATTCGATGCTATATTTCTTTTCTCATTTTATTTATATTAGATTTATTTTTCTCATTGTATAACTTTTGAATACTACTCAAACATCAATTCTATTATTAGTCAAAAAACATACTATTTCATATCATAATCCCGGCAGTCAGTGCGCTGAGGAGGGCCCTAACTGAATTCAATTCCTGCCCGTCCCCCCCCCCCCCCCCAAAAAAAAATAAATAAATAAAAATAAAGTTAGAAGCACGATACGCCTATGATTAATCCAAAACAACTACGCAGATAAGACAAAACAATTTAGGAGGTAGCCTATCAGTGAAATGCATTGTGGAATACATCGATGGAGGCGAACACTAATTTTAAACGAATTCGTATCTTGACTGTATTTTAAACCTTATAATTTAAACCGTATCCGTTCACTCTTTTAACGGTTTCTTTAATATTTACCATATCAACTCATGATACCGAACGGAGAAATGATGTCTTATGTTCAACCTGTCGTCCTCGTATATAACACGCCGGGTCATTTAATTTTCGACCATAGCAAAGCTATACGTTAAGTGCCACGTTTTAAACAAGCCGAATGCTGATGGGATGCATCCACATAATGTATCCGAACCTCTTATCAATTCTTTGATGTTTCGGCGAAAGGCCGACTCCAAGTGGATAGGCTCGTGCCGTATCAGCGTATCAAATTTGATTCGGCGATACCACAAGAGCGCGGTCCTTTCGTGTCCGAATATGATGCAAATCCTGATACAGTTACTATTTAGTAATTCAAAATGGGCGTACCCTAATAAGTTTTTCGGAAGCACACGTGCACTATTCGTTCGTATATATATATATATATATATATATATATATATATATATATATATATATATATATATATATATATATATATATATATATATATATATATATATATATATACGCAGTCGAACCCCGTTATAGCAAACCCGGTATATAGAGAACAAATATTTTGGTCCCGCCGTTTTCCTATTGTATGTAATTTAATTAGTATTGTGTCAGTTAAATGTAATCGATTTTAGTCGATTTAATTCATCAATGATCATTTTTAATAGATTTTATTATTTTTTAATACATCGTTATTTAATACACATTGCAACTAATGAGTTATACATTTTGTGAATTCTAGCATTTTTCTTAATGGTTCGGATATAGCGAATCACTGGATAAAGCGAACAAAAACTTTGAAGTTCGTTATAACGGCGTTCGACTATATATATATATATATATATATACATGTGTGTGTGTGTGTGCACGTGCACATCAGTCACGTGATTGCGGGGGTATTCTTTTTCATGTCGATCCTACAAAACTATACGATCTTGCAAACTTATTAAATTGGAGCGAATAATGATATTCATCATATTAATTAACTTTAGAATGTATAGGAGATTTTTTTTTACAAAGTATGTTATTTACTTATATTAATTTAATAAATGAACTTATTTCTATGAATGACTGTTAAAGAACCCTTAATATGTCGCATGTGCCACCGCAACGGTGCTACGAATAGAGTACTCGTAGACGAATATACGGCATAAAAAGAAATTAGTTCAAGAAATCACGCGACTCGTACTCGCCAACTCTATAACGCGTACTCTATATCATTACTAGCTGAAAACCGGCACTTCGCTACGGAGTACATTCAGATTTTATACAACGGTCAAGGTATGCAATTAATGCTGCCCCCCCAAAAAAAAAATTATTAATATATATATATATATTTATATATATATATATATTTATATTTATAATAAGTACGACGATCAATGTATACAATTGATGTAAATATATATATATATATATATATATATATATATATATATATATATATATATATATATATATATATATATATTTATAAAAAAATCGTAATGGATATTTTTATAGACAAAATAATGTAGAAGAAAATATTCAAATTAAATCTAATAGAACATACTAAAAAATAACAGTACAGTTAATATAGTACAGTTTGAGGATCATATCTTTTACTGTATTTTAATTTTTTTTAGATAATGTCCAATCATCTGCCGCATTAGCAAGGAAAAAAAATTTTTTTGTCTATTTAGTTATGCACGTGACGATAAATTTATTGAAAGTACCAGAAAAAGAAATCACGTGATCAGCATTTAATAAATTAAATTCTAAAAATTAATCTTTAAAAATTCACCAAAAATCAGAAAATGGAGGTAAAGATTCGAAAAAGATTTCATTTAAAATAAATTTTTAGGATCTTTCTCGTGATATAAATTTTATAACCCTCAAATTATTATTTTAAATGCAAACTTAAAAAAAGTTACTAAAACAGCTTAAAAATTTAATTTTAAAAAATCTAAGAAGAATTTTTCAAAAATCTTTCTTAGTGCACCCCTTCACTATAAGAAGAATCGCCATGCAAAATTTCAACCCTTTAGGTCCAGCGGTTTGGTCTGTGCGTTGTATGTCAGTCAGAGAGTGAGTCAGTCAGTTACGGAACTGTTTTATGTATAGAAATCATGAAGCTACAGGTAGAAATATATAGATGGTGGAAATCAGTTGTACTTGCATGTAGGACTGCATCATGCTCCACGTATGTTTTGGGGTTAATGCGAACTTTTCATAGGGTCTCAAATAAACCGAATAAATGTTTAAGAGGTTGAAAACACTGCATGAAGGTCCAGTGTGCAGGATTTAAACATTTTCAGTTGATGTTCTGATGATGCATGCAGCTGTTTGTTAAAGAAATAAATGTGGTTGTATAAGAAATAGATTAAATTTCGTAATAATTAAAATTGTGAGTTTCTCGACAAACTTCTACTAAAATCATTAAGCCTAGGAAGGCCCCAAAAATTCGTTACTCTAGCACCATTTGATTAAAACCTAGAGCGCTAGCAGACAGACGTTCAAAAAGGTTAATTGTGTGATATGAATTCTCGAGATCTCAAGACAATTTTTTTTTCTTCTGAAATTCCGGGAGGTTGCAACATTTTCACATTGTTACCTTCTAGAAGAAATAAAATTGTATGGGTAAAAAAAAATTTTGAATATTTTTTTATACCTACCTATATAGAATTATCCTGTATTATAGGTATTATGGGATCAGTATTCAAATAAACTCTCACCGTTCTGTAAACTTTTGAAGCCAGCGACATTTTTCCCTCAGGTACCTTTTTGTACTTAGGTGATTAACTGCTCTGTAAATGTATCATACATTTTAAACAGGATGATTCAAAGCATGAAAATAAATGAACCACGAAACTAATATCATCATGAATATGCAGTTTTGCAATTTAATGTCACTCTTTTCCTTTTCTTATAAACGTATAAATTTACGCTCTGTGTTGTTATTTAAAATGCATTTATTTTCTTTTTACCCGCCGGCGTATCGATATTGAAACAAGTCAGTAACACATTTTACAGTTTATTCATTTTACTATATTTTTTAAACAGGTTAAATGTACTTCTTCATAGAATCTAAAACAATGCGTTTATTAATGCGCTATACTGTTGACGGTAACATCATTTTCAAATTTTATGTTAAAGAAGTTATGTCTCAGCAACCCTCGATTAGTTAACTTTATTTTATATTTTCTTTTTCCTTAAACGAGATGATCGCTTGTTTTCCGAATTTTGCATTAGTATTACTACAAGGGTTACTCTTTTTCTGCAGTCTACAACATAGTCCGTATTCAAATTTTTATCGGAGTGGTAGTTATTTACAGTCAAATCTTGATTAATTTATTAGTTCTACGTTGTTCCGTAACTCAAATATTTTGCTAGGTAAGTTTCTCTGCCAGTGGTCTTTTTTATTTTTTTTTAACGTAGGATTACGTTCCTCCATAACAGTCCTTCGGAAAGCAAAATTTCATACGCTAAAACCGTCCGTCCGTCCCTCGCGAGTTATAAATTTGGCCACGCTCCAAACCCAGTCTGTATCACTTGGACAAGCAGTAAACAGTTAAACAGAAAAGTACCAAATGCGTCAAAATTTTTGCATACATAGATGTATATATATACATACGTACATATATATAGAGACAGGTAGCCTTCCTACAGCACGGCATCTTACAACACGGTTTCGCTCTAACACGATAGGATAAATTGCGGGAACCCTCGTATAACACTGCAACCTGTAACACGGTTTTGCTCTAACACGATAAAAAAAATTGCGGAAAGCTTTGTACAACACTGTACTTCTACAGCACTAGATAACATGATTTTTGTGTAACACATTTAAAAACTAAATTACCTTAAAATATTGACGGGAAGGAATAATGAACTGTGGTGGCTTTACATGAAAATGTATAAAGAAATTATAATTTATTAATTTATAACTCTATTCAGATGTCATGGCTGAAAGCGTCATGCACAGTTGACACGTGTGACGTTTTGTACTGGCTCTGGGTCTCATATAACACGGTTTCACACAACACGGAATTTTATAGGAACCTATCTACCGTGTTATAGGAGGGTTACCTGTACATATGTACATAGCACATACATACTTATTTACATACTCATACAAAAATGGTAAGCAACGATACGTAATCCTATGTTAATAACCCGCGGTAGTTTCGTTAGAAAAGACTACCTGATTTTTTTTTTTTTCCCGAGCCGCCCACATCAAATAGTGGCTAGTTTCACGAACTTCTACGGTGTGGGCCCGGTTTCGAATCTCGTTTAAGGCGTGGACAATTTGGGCTGTCCTCTCATAGTTTGTGATGTTGGTTCGCCTATGTAGTGCTCCCGTAATATAGAAGACAACTAATTCCCGCCGTACAATGGGCGATTGTCGAAAAGACAAGGGCCTGCCGCGTTAGGGAAAAGGAATTTTTCTCTCGAGGTGGCCCCCGAAACCCAAAAAAGGGGAAATAACCATCACCCCCGGGTGATTAATCAGCTAAACACGCCCTAATATTTTAGGAATGCGAGGGAACTCAACCATTTCGCGAGGGATGCATCGTCCACTCCGGGGAGAGAGCAGAAGCGGATCCGGAGAAGGATGTGAAGGCGTTTTATTTACAATATGCTTTTCACATGGACGAGATAATCACGGGTTAAGTAGACCAGAGCACCTGTGTTCTGAGTGTCTAATGCACGTGGGCACTTATTAAATGCTTGGTTTACCATGTCATGACGAGGCAGATAGTGTTATTGTTCTCTCCGGCAGGAGTTGCAAAATTCGCAGAAATAAAGAGTAATTCCATGACCCCCTTCAAATAAAATTTGGTCATTCGTAGCATATACAATTCTCTGTTATACATATATATATATATATAGTCTATCCAAAGACATAATTGGTTGTTTTTGTTTTAATGAATAGTTTGTTCTGGTGCATTAATATGTTAAAAATAACAATAGGTTAAAATAGCAAAAATAACTACTAAAAATAAAAATAAAAATCATAAGTAAAAATAAAAATAATAATAAAATTAACTCTTAGTAGTAATAATAATAAAAAAATAAATAATTAAGGGAATAATAGTCGTAAAATACGGTAACCTAAGGAAGTCTGTATCTGAGAATCCACTACCTCATGGGTGCAAGTTTTGTGACGTCAGTCATCTTGCGGTTACAAGTTCTTAACTTCCACTCTGACTAGCGCCAGGCTTGGTGTTCTTTGGTTAAGTACTTTTATTCAATCTTAATTCAATAATTAATCAATTCTTCTGTTAATAATGGATTGTACGGTGTCTGAGTGTGTTTATTTCATAGATCATACTCATCGGAAACAATCCATTGGTTTTTAGACAGTATTGACACCGCTGATGAAGAAATGCTGTCAAAAACCTTATTCATACTTTTCTTTTCATGTTGTTTGTTGCTGGCTGCAAGTAGCTTTAGAGCTATTACTGGTTTTCTCTTTCATCTTATTCTTATATATATATATATATATATATATATATATATATATATATATATATACATACACACACAGTCGAATCACCTCGTTATAGTGAACCCGTTATATAACGAAGTCACGGATATAACGAACGAAAAATTTGGTCCCGCAATTTTTCTATTGTACGTAACTTAATTAGTATTGTGTCAGTTAAATGTAATCGATTTTAGTCGATTAAATTCATTAATGATCATTTTTAATAGATTTTTATCGTTTTTCAATACATCATTACTGAATACACATCGCAACTAATGAGTTATATATTTTGTGAACTCTAGTATTTTTCTTAACGATTCGGATATAGCGAACCATCAGATAAAGCGAACAAAACCTTTGGTCCCTTGAAGTTCGTTATAACGAACATAGTCGCTATAGGGAATTTTTCTCTTAAATTTTCTTATCATAGATCAGCAAATGCATATTTTTGAATTTGTTCTCTGCGTTTGAAAACAAACCTTAAATTGTGATGTGCGGGGTTATTTTTTTAAATTTACTAGCTTTAACATTCAGGAAAGTTTATTGAAATTCATGATTGATTCTTAATCTGTTGATTTTAATTTACCAGTGAAATTTTTATCTATGTAATTGATACGAAACAATTACATTGTTAAGGTAATTATAAAGATCGTATTTCAGCTTCCCTAAAGACGAACTTTGTGCCCACATACGGCCGTGTGTACGTTTGTAATGTATGTATGTTTGTAAGTAACATCTGACAAAAATAGTACGTAGGTTTAATATTTATTCTTTGTGACAAAGGTTTGTTATTTTATTTCCTATGAAACAGTGTCGCTTAAGATGTTGCATCAGTTGAGATCTTGATCTAATGATCTTTATTCTTTTTACGAAACATAATATGAGAATAATATCAGTAACTGAACAATTTTAGATATATGTGCGATCAAAATATATACAATCAAATACGCGAAAACAATTTTGTTCAAATAAGTTTAAACTGATAAGCATCTTACAACCGCCTGCCAGGAACAACGATAGAACGCGCACCTTTCGATTTCTAAGCCAGCATCGTAACTGCTAAACCATCCCAGTAATGTGAGGGAATCTTCTAGAGTGGATTCCACTCCTCACATACAACAAAAGAAAAACAGTATTATTTGAAGCGTACGTTTCAATGACCTTATTAGTTTTATATATATTCTTACAGGGAATATCTAAATTTGATTCATCATTAGAAATTTTACAGGGAAACTTGATTCAGAACTTTTTTAGAACTTTTGAGAAAAGCGTTCCCCCTTTCTCATCTTATGAGCAACTTGCGGTTTTAAAACGGTTCAACTGAATTCTCGAGTTTCTGTCAACAAATTGTTGCCTCTTAAAATAAAGTCTTTGTTTTCTTTTTTGTATAGAATAATTAGTCACTTTCTGCCAAATAAAAACCTTTGCACTCCAGATGTTTCAGTGCTCCATAGGCTCACGATCGTTATCTCTTGGACCCTCAAACTGGCATGAAAAATGATTATAAAATTGAGTTTCATATGAACAAAAAGGGAAGTATTAAATGTATGTTATTTAGGAGGTATAGATAACTTTTCTGTGAAGTCTTAAACTCGGTTGTTTTAAAGTTTTTGTACTAAAATCGTTTTCTTATAAATACAAGGTGCAAAAGTTATCCAAAAGGATTTCGGGCAAAAGGTATCCAAAAATCATGACTTATTTTTATAGAACTACCCATTAGAATTTGAAAAAAAATATTTAAATAGAAAGAACATCTCACCAAGTTTTAATATCAATCATAATTTTCGATCATAATATCATATGATTTCAATATGAGCACGTTTAGTAGCACGACTAACGTCTAAATCAGGGGTCGGCAGACTTTTCCAGGGTACGGGCTACTTCTAATTTTTTCAAGGTGTTGCGGTCCACCCAGTGAGCTAAAAAAAACGGTCTACAATATTTATTATAACTTAATAATAAATACGGAATATGTACTTACCTTCATAACTGCAAGAAAAAAAACTTACTCTGTTAAAACCGCGTTTAAAGCAAATCGCGTCGGTGTTCCATAAATATGTTTCTTTCAGTATGCGTGTCTTAGGTCTTAGTAAAGGCGGTCACCCAGAAATGTCTTGGTAGTCCACCGGTCGATCGCGATCGACTTAATGCCCACCCCTGGTCTAAATGGTAATCCAGTTCTCTCCAAGTGTTTCGTAGCATATCAGGCGTTATTAGACTTTTCTGCTTGGGGATTCATTAAATCCGTTGTGTAAAAACAAAAAATTTGAAACTGTCGATGAGTTGAAGAAGCGTATCATTGAAGCAATTCTTGTAATATCCTGATATGCTACGAAACACTTGGAGAGAACTGAATTACCATTTAGACGTTTGTTGTGCTACAAAAGGTGGACACATAGAAATCTATGATACTATGATCGAAGTCTATGATTGATATTAAAACTTGGTGAGAAGTTCTTTCCATTTAAATATATTTTTTTAATTCTAATGGGTAGTTCCGTAAAAATAAGTCATGACTTTTGAATACCTTTAGCCCGGATCACCTGTATATTAAGAAGCATCGTTGTTAGTGAACCACTATAGTAAAAGGTTACTTGAGGCATTACAGCTATTCAATTTTTATATATCAGAATACGGGTGGCCAATTTATCAACTGTTGCGAGTGACTTTCGTACTCAAATCAACATCTGTGATTGATCAAAAGATCAAAATTTGTTTGTACTGAAACAGATAAAATTTAAACTTTAAATACGAATTTTTCGTGAAAATCCCGCACTAATGCATACTTATTTCATTGATCTTTTTTCCTTTAAATATTAAGTCTTTTTCCTTGAAAATCCCAAGATGTCATTGGAATAATTTTGATATCACTATACATGTTTCAACTCCTTTCTTACTTTGGAAATTTGCCTTACTAAATTTTTACTTACGGCATTTGAATTGAAAGAGAAATATTTTCAATAAATTAATCGGCTTCTGTCCATCATTGTAGTTCTGAATGTCGTATTTGCACTAACTAGTTGCTTGAAAAGCTGTGAAAATAAGGTAAAATATTTCATCAAATCAGAAAGATTTGTAGAGTTCCATTAAGTCTAGAACTTGATTTGAAAATAGATTCCAGTAAGGGTGAAATCGACCCGAAGGTATTTTTACCAAATTTCTTCTAGTCAAAAAGCGTATTTAGACAACCGTAACTAAATACACAGAAGGATAAAACTAACGAAAGAAAAGGATAAAAAGACAAAATAATCTTTTTAATTAACTATTTAAATACAGTGGATTCTCGATCGATCATTTTCGGATCCATCGTTTTACCGTATGTGTCGTTCTTTTTATCCAGTCCCAACGATCATATTGCTTTGTTATGTTTCCGATTCTATCGTTTTCCCGCATTTATCGTTCATTTCAATCGGTCCCTTGAAAAACGATAGATCGAGATTCCACTGTACAAAAATAATCATTTTCATTAAATATTACAGTGAAATTTCTCTAAGGCGGCCAGTCATGGTTCAGAAAAAAAGTGGCCATAGAGAAATTCATCCCTTTGAATAGGGATGGATTTCTCTATGGCGGCCAGTAATGATCCCGAAAAAACTGTCCGTTTTGAGAGGTTAGGAGTGGCCGGCTATAGAAATTTCACTGCATATGAATTCATCTTCATTCCTTTATTTGAAGTATTTTTTACCGGGTATGCAGAACTGTCCTTTATTTCAGTTTTATTTTATTAAACTACGATCGCATACTGTCCTAGCAGGATTAAAAAAAAAAAGGATTAAAAAATATTAGCGAGAAATCTCTGAACAGGTAAATACCCCCCTCGATACACGCGTTTTCGGAGTAAATGTTTGCAAGTGTAATGTAATGCAAGTGTTTTCGGAGCAAATAGTGAACTTGCTTCTGGTTGACAATCCTGAACGGAAGCAGATCTCCACAAGAAGTGAATCCCATTGACCAGGGAAGGACAACGTGATATTGACGGTGAAACACACCAACTGGACTACAAACATTCAGAGTACACACAACCTATATCCATACTAATTAGCGGCAGAGATGAAAGCACGAGGTTACCTCTCCAAGTGTCGTTTCCCATGGATACGGAAACTATTATTCATGAAGTAACGAGGAATTTGCGAGTCATACGGGTTTCCCCGTGCCCTGTACTTAATCATACGGATTGGAATGCGCATTTTTGCGAATGTAATATTTTACGTTTTTTGGAAATATTTAGATGCACGCCAATAACGCTAATCCAGAAATGAAAGTTTTCATTCTACTTGCATTTGAATTTGTAGCTGGCGAATAAAATAATGGAATCAGAAATTCTCTTTAATTATCAGCGATGAAACAATGTATATACATACAATACACCCCCCACAGTCATATGTAGTCTTTGAAATTATCCAAAAAAAACTATTCAGGTAGTCTCTTCTAACGAAACTACCGCGGGTTATTAACGTAGGATAATTTATCGTTGCTTTCCTCTTTTGTATGTATATATGAATGCATGTGTTATGTATACATGTATCTATATATATGTACGTTTGTATATATATATATATATATACAGTCGAACCTCCATATATCGAACTTCCCTATATCGAAATTTTCTATATATCGAACTCTTAGCAAATCTCCATGTTCATTACATAGAAAAATTGTTTCTATATATCGAAAAAATCTCTATATATCGAAATTTTTTTCAAAACAAATTGGGAGATTTTATTCCACTTTAGAATAAATCTCCCAATTTTTGCCATTTGAAACAATACGTCGTGGACTTCAATTCACGGAAAATGTCCCTGATGAAGTTTTTAGTGGACTGAATAAAAACGAACATTTCTTTGAACTTTCCGCAAAACTAACTGTTCAGCAAGATATTCGTAGTTTTTTTTTTTTTAAAGAATGTAACTGTGATCATTGTAACCACTGTCTGCATTATTGTTTTTTTAAAGATATGTAGTAATCAATAAATCTTTCATATTATTCATTTTTTAGTTATTAACTTTCATTTAATGGGATTCGCATATAAATAAGAAATGGAGTTTCATATAAGAAAATTTGCTTTAATTTTTTTTAGGAGAATTATGATAAGACTAAGCTCAATTCTATATATCGAAATTTCTATATATCGAATTTTTTTCGCGCAATTTGCTACTTCGATGTATAGAGGTTCGACTGTATATGTATGTCAAAATTTTGACGCATTTTGGTACTTTTTTGTTAAACTGTTTACTGCTTGCCCAAGCGATACAGAGTGGGTTTGGCACGTTGCAAAAATGATAACTCGGGAGGTACGGACGGACGGTTTTAGAGTCTGAAATTTTCCTTTCCGGAGGACCGTTATGGAGGAACGTAATCCTACGTTAAAAAAAATAAATAATAATAATAGTTATACGTATATTCAACCTAGTTCAAAAGTGAAGCAAACGCACAATTATTATTCATTACAAATATATGATTTTAAAAATCCGTTTAATATCATTGAGTTCAATTATGACAACAAGGTTAATAAATTTAGTGTGCTATTCAAACTTGGCAAAATATTACAATTAAATGGTTAGAATAACATGAGCCACGGCTTACGATGTTTACGCCGTGATGCTAATTAAATTAATTATTTTTTTTTATAATGTTTAAATAATTTTTACAATGTTATTGTTAGAATCATATATTTTTTTTTTACAATGCTATTTTTCGAGTGTTATTCATTTTTTTTTCTTCCATGTTACATTACAGTCGAACCCCGTTATAACGAACTCCAACGGACCAAAGGTTTTGTTCGCTTTATCCGGTGGTTCGCTATATCCGAACCGTTAAGAAAAATGCTAGAGTTCACAAAATGTGTAACTCATTAGCTGCAATGTGTATTCAATAATGATATATTAAAAAATGATAAAAATCTATTAAAAATGATCATTAATGAATTAAATCGATTAAAATCGATTACATTAAACTGACGCAATTCTAATTAAATAACGTACAATAGGAAAGCGGCGGGAAAAAATGTTGGTTCGTTATATCCGTGAGTTCGATATATACCGGGTTCGCTATAACGGGGCTCGTCTGTATTATCATTTTATTCAGTTTATTTTTAAAATACAATTATTTTTACAATACAATATTAATTATTTTTAGAAAGTTATTAAAATTTTGAATTTTAAGGAATTCCCCCCCCCTCGTTTTGTATTGTTTGGGATTCTCAAGACGTTATCCAAATACCTAGAGATGACCTAGTTAATCGATGGACCATGAGATAAGACCCTAAAGCCTGAGTTTCTGGAAAATCCAATAGGGTTGGCACGCAAAGAAACTTAATACATGAATTCATTCTTTTTTTCCCCACTTAGTTTCACCTGTGAATGAACTCTTTTTTTTTATCGCGATATGAAATTAATAATGCAAAAATTTAAATCCACTATCAAGAAGTGTCAGAAAGCTGATCAGAATACTATTTTCGTAGAAAATTTATAAAGGATTCAGGGAAACAGTTTAGGGCTCCCAAGTTAAAATTCGGTGTTACGAATCATATTAATTTCTTCAAAATTGTAAGTTTAAGTAAATTTCTCCTTTCAAATGTTATTCTGGGTCAGCAAAAAGTTCCCAAATAATAAAATTGCTTCGAATAATTCTGGTGATGTATCTAGTCAGCTCATTTCATAACTTATAAAAATTCACAGACCCACAGGTAAAAGAAATGATTGAATATTATAAAAAAAAATTATAGATATTTTTTACTGTAACAGTGTCCAGTACTGCAACCAAAAATAAAGGTGCACATTTTTTCAGTAAATTTATCTAAAGAAAGTCAACACTCTAAAATGAGATTTATTTAATACTACGCACTGAAACCTGATGAAAAAGTTTTCCGCATGAAAACTAAAATTTTAGTTTTCAAATTTCTTTTCTAGAAGTCAGTAGGAAAAAAAAGTTTAGTTGCCTTTTTTTTTGGGGGGGGGGGCAAAACTGTTTTGTTTTGTTATTCAAGGACATTTGTTTTTTAAGATGGGATTATGAAAAAAATTCCTGAATACAACTGTAGATATTAAATTAAATTTTTTTGGGGGCCAAAAGGCATCTTAAAAACAAATGTCCTCGTGGATATCGATTTTTACTTCTAGTGTAGGATGGATCAGCAGTGTTATACGTGAGATGAAGCGGGCTTAATCAATGCTGCCTTTCTGTTAAAACAATGTTCTATTTCAGGGATACTCAAACTGCGACCCGCCAAGCTTTTAAGTGCTGCCCGAGACATCCACACTCATCATTAGGCAGGTGCTTTTTTTGCAAGCATCATTTTGGAAATGAGTGCCTGAAAAATACAAAACTGTACAAAAATCTGCCACCTGCTGCTCACGTTCTTCGTATCAACGTATCTTTGTGAATCCTCCAATTATAAAATGAAATATGCGACGAACGTATACAGAAATCGGCTTACTGATTCTCACTTTGGTGACGTATATTGAGAGTAGAACGTAGCAAGTATAAACCTGATTTGTCTAAAATAGTCAAAAGTTTGTCTCAGCATCGAAATTCACACTCATTTTTAAATAAACATTTGAATTCGTTTAATTTTTACAGTTTATTTTTTACATCATTATTTGGGGTGCGTAAATTTCGCAAAAAAATTACAATATGTAAAATTTCGCATTTATTCGCAAATATATATATATATGCATACAGTGGAATCCCGATCGATCGTTTTCCGAATCATCATTTTCCCGTATGTGTCGTTTATTTCACCCAGTCATGATCATATTGCTGTGCTATGTTCCCGAATGTATCGTTTTCTCGCATTTATCGTTCAGATCAGTCTGTCCCTTGAAAATCGATAGATCGAAATTCCACTGTATATATATATATATATATATATATATATATAAACTAAAACTCATGAGTCCGAATTGCTTTTCAGCACTGTGGACCAAGGCCTGCGGTGCCCGTCTTCGCTTTCATGTCCGTGGGCTTGGGGTTATATATATATATATATACGGTGGAATCTCGTCTATCGTTTTTCAAGGGACCGACTAAACTGAACGATAAATCCGGGAAAATGATAGATCAGGAACACATAACAAAGCAATATGATCGTCGGTACTGGGTGAAATAAACGACACATATGGAAAAACGATGATTCGGGGAACGATCGATCGAGATTCTACTGCGTGTATATATATATATATATATATATATATATATATATATATATATATATATATATATATATATATACATATATATATAAATTAAAAATTTTGCATTTATTAAAAAAATCCCAATTTTATTTTGTTAGGTAAGTATCAAAATTCTTAGTTAAAAGCTTACACTGTAGTAGTCTCCACATTCTCTTCCTTAAGCCTTTAGCAACAAGTAATAAGCAAATTTTGATAGTGAGATCTCTCAGTCAAAGACCGTGGATGGTCTTAGATAAGCAATTATATTAATAAATTATTACTATTATTACCTAATTTCGCCTAAAACGCCGCTCATCACCGAGTTTTCGCCGAAAAGTAGTAAAAAGAATAAACTTCGCATTTATTCGCTCATATCGGTAAATTTCGCATTTATTCGCATCTATTTCGTAAATATGGAAATTACGTATCCCTAATTATTATATTATGAGTTATAATAGTGTACTATGTTGCGGCCCGCGTAACGTAGCAAATATATACATGTGACCCGAGAGGGAAAAAAATATTTCAGGTAGTCTCCTCTAACGAAACTACCGCGGGTTATTAACGTAGGATTACTTATCGCTTGCATAGGTTTTTTTTTTTCGCATTTTGGTACTTCTCTATTTAACTGTTTACTGCTACTGGGTTTGGCGTGCTGCCAAAATTATAACTCGCGACGCAGGACGAATTTTTTCTCTCCAAAGGACCGTTATTGGGGAACGTAATCCTACGTTACAAAGGGTTGAATATGGCTGTTCTAGTTGCATCTTGCTATTTCTGATAAGAAAGAAGCGTTTCATTGGTATTAATGAAATCAAAAACCTTTTCATAAGGAACTTCATACTACCGTATTGCTGGCTATGCATTTAAACTACAAGACATAACCAGTCTGTCTTTAATCAGGGCCGCCCAGAGGGGGGTGGGGGGCAATTGGGGCACTTTGCCCCAGGCCCCCAACTGCCGGAGGGGCCCCCCAAATTTTTAAAAAAATTATTTATTAGATTACCTCCGAAAGAAAATTCTGAAACTTGTACCGTACTTCAAAATTCAAAATAATCTCCTGAAAAAAGGGGCCCCCCCAAAAAAATAAAAAAAATTATTCGATTAATCAGATTTCTTGGGGCCCCCAAGAGAAGTTTGCCCCAGGCCCCGTAAAGTCTCTGGGTGGCCCTGTCTTTAATAGCATACACTATGACAGAGAATTTTTCTTTTACATCCTCCCATTCTCTGTTAAATATAAAAAATAACTGACAATTTTATCATATTTTCTCTATAAAGAGAACAAGAGTATTTCACTTCTATCTAAAAGACAATTTTTTTTTTAGCAAAAGAAAAAGTTTTTCTTAAATTTTTTTTTTTTTAAGAACCTGCTGAAAATTAAGTTTATATAATCGAGTTTAAGATTCTAAGTTTAATATTTTCCCACGCTGAGCCAAAAACGAGAACCTTTTTCCTAGTGTTCCACTTGCCGCAGTTATTGTGCAGCACAAGGCAATGACCCGAGTGTGTTAGCGACAGAGAGACGACTGATACCAGTCGACTTACACATCGGTCAACAGCTTGGACTATCCAGCCGATACACGCAATGTACAATACTGTTTTATCTGCACTAGAAGGAAAAGTTAAAAATACATTCAAGGGGTTAAAATCATAAGATACCGTGCATTTTGGCAGAAACGCCTTAAGGCTGCTGTGTACTAGCCCTATTGGATTCGCTCACCTCAATGTTAACCTATAGAGAAAATTTGTTGACTATTCACAGTTACATAAATGCTGATAATCCAATGAAAATGGTATATTCATCTAGCCTGAACTTTTCTATACCTTGCAACAAGATTCATTTTATAAATTTCGTCCTCCAAAGGAATTTAGGAGCGTTAAAAACACACTATGCCAGATTTTTTATCCATGAATAATTTAAATTTTAAAATATTATTTGCGTTTTTAAAAATAAACGAAAAATGTCAAGATGTAAAATTTCTTTCTCTATTACGGAGTAGAATTTTTAATATTATCATTTTTTATTTTTATTTTATTATTATTATTTTTATTTTATTATTATTATTATTATTATTATTATTATTATTATTATTAAAAATCTGTAAATCCGAGTCGATAATCTTTGGACACGTTTTCTCCATTGGTTAACATTGAGATGAGCGAATCCAATAAAGTTAGTACACAGCAGCCTTAACTTTTAATACAAGTTAATTCTTAGCGTCCGCGAAATGGCAATTATGCCTCTTTTATAATCGCTTTCATATTTTTTTTGTCGTTTACATTTAAAATGTATAGCACTGTATAGCCTGTATTACATTTAAAATGTATAGCACTGTATAGCCTGTATTACATTTAAAATGTATAGCACTGTATAGCAATGTATAGCCTGTTCACACAGGATTCGGGTAGCAGAAGCGCTAAAGTATTGAAATATATTTAACCAATGACAAACCTCCAAACGATTACCAACGAAATTTTTAACGCCTATGATTGGTTTATTTCCGCCTCAACGCCGTCTTTCTTTTTACGCTTCCGCTGCCGGACTCCTAAGTGAACAGACCCTTAGCCTCTATTAAATTACGACTACGTAAATATTTTTGCTGTGACGTCCAGTAGTGAAAAAAAAAAAAAAAGATCCGTAAATCCGTATATACCGCGGAGGGAGGAGAGAGTTTTATAAAGCATCCAGGAATTAGTTTCGAGACAATCAGTGGTACAAAAATCGAGAATATGTCTCGGTGAGTTTTTGAAGAGGCCGAACGCTAGATATACGTGAACAGGGCCGCCCAGAGACTTCACGGGGCCTGGGACAAACTCCTGTTGGGGGCCCCAAGAAATATGATTAATCGAATAATTTTTTTTTTTTTTTTGGGGGGGGGTAGCCCCTTTTTTAGGAGATTATTTTGAATTCTGAAGTACGGTACAAATTTCAGAATTTTCTTTCGGAGGAAATCTAATAAATAAATTTTTTTGAATTTTTTTGGGGCCCCTCCGGCAGTTGGGGGTCTGGGGCAAAGTGCCCCAGTTTCCCCCCCCCCCCTCCCTTGTGGGCGGCCCTGTACGCGAAGTAGCTCCCGATCACCTGTCCATTCTGTTGAGATTTTTCCGGTTGCATACGGTTATCTGGCTTCTGGAGTACTTATTCATCAAGCTTCTGTAAAGAATTATTGCATACACTGCATATTCCTGAGGCATGTATCGGGCGGAAGTTAGTTACACATGTAGGCGAGTGCACATACAGGGAACCAATGCAAACGAAGGGAAACGAAGAAATTGGGATCAAGTTTCGATGAACAAATTCCAGCGTTCGGTTTGAAATTCGGTTGGCCGTTCACATTAACAAACTGAAAGCTCGTTCGTTCATTCGTGTTGAGAATTGATATAATTGAGCGAGTTCTGATGACATAGAATAACTCCAATCCATACTATATTGCGGAAATGAGTCTTCGATAACGAACAACAGAATTAAGCTTCCTACTCGAAGAGTAACGAACTCCTTTTGATGTACCGCCTAGTGAGCGAACCGTGGCTAAGGCAAACAAGTGCTTTCGGTGGTGTTCGTTGCTACGTATACATTTAGATAACTTCGTCTCTTACGCATCGTTTGCTGTATCTATACGCGTCTTATGACGAAATGGATAAGACATTGGTGAAGGATTCAACCAATCAGTACACTGCCATCCGATTGCAAAACAAGAGCCTAAATGTGCCAAAAGACATACATATTGACCAATTAAAGAGACTCTTGGGTATTCTCACGGTAGGACGCGGAAAAATATCCATTTACAACATCTTAACCATTCAGCGGGTGCGCCAATTTTTGGAACACCAGCGGGCGCGCGTGGCACAAAGTGCAACGTCTCTTTCAACCTTGATTATTCCTTTTGTAATAAACTTTTTTTTTAATTGAAAATAATAATTTTGCATTTTATGACTAGATATAAAAAGTTTATAATACTGAGATATATTTATAATTAAAGGCGAAAGAATACAAATACAATCGTCTTATTTCAAAACTGTCCAGTTTATTGGATCTAAGGACAACTTGCGAATGGATTCCTATTATGTCCAAAAACCTAAAAAACAATGAGATTGTCCATCTTCGTGATATGCAGGATACCGTGTAATAGCTGCACATTTTATCGAGTACATCAACTCCTACTTTTGTCGTATTATAATCCAGTATAATCTCTGGTTTACCACGGTTAGATCACGACTACCAATGCATGGAAAGGAATGCAAGGGTCAGAAAATCAGACCTGCATTAGAGACGGTGTAGCTATAAATAGAAACTGCTTAGAACAGTCAAACCTTACACGTAAAAACAAACCATTCAAAATTACGAAAATGTTGCACTCTGTACACGGGCGCGCACGCTGAAGGGTTAAAAAGGCCGAAGTCGAAGCTGTGTGTGATTGTAGATCCCAGATTGTAGCAATCCGATCGAATTTTCCGGTCGAGTACGTTATATAAATTCATGGCGGATGTTTACGCCAGTCACGTTCTGTAGCAACATACTTTGTAATTTCGGAAACAGCGCTTGTATAAAAATAAGCTTATAAATAAAATGTAATGTCACTAAAGTATTCACATTGCACAAGGAATGCATATGACACTGCAGTTTTAACGAGAAACTTGACAGTCATTTTATTTGACTAGAGCCGTGTATGCAGGTGCAACACGTGATTCATAACATGTCCTCCGAATGTCTTTTAGTTAGACATGCATTTTTGATTTTGATTACATGTTTATTAATTGTAAAGAGACAATGTATTTAGAAACAATTCTAGTTTGGGTTTCTTTTTATTCACCCCCGTTCCCTAAAATAGGAACTCTCTTCTAAAACGACAAATAGTGTGGAGGCACGGGACATTTAACTTGGTGACAGGTTAGCGTTTGTAAAACCATGGAGTGACGCACTTCGAACTTTTCTCACACGTAAGAGTAACAATGGGTTGAATGATAAATAATAAGAACAAAAACAGAATCAAGCGAACATTTTTCTCTTTATCTTTTACCCCCAACAGCTGGCTGTCTCTCTGCATTCAGTGTTTTCGTTCTGCAGATAGTACGTATTTAAAAAAAAAAAAAATTTCTAACTTTGATTAAAATGATGTGAACTGGTTTTTTGTCCACGGGTCGAAGATCCCCTGTTTTACAGTATTCATCATGTTTTGAGGAGAGAATTCAACAAGTGGAACGACAAATATCGCATTGTACTCTGGAGCAGTGGGATTCTTTAAGAGCCTTAAAACAGGTGTAAATAAAGATAATGCCAATGTAAATTTTCATCCCCTAATCCTCGAGTTAATATTACGTGTCCAGCTGAAGCAAGTATCCTCCCCAAAAGGGCTATTCTAGCTGCGCCACTGCCGTATACTTAAATGTCCCCGTGAGGTTTTTCGGTATGGGCAAGCCGAAACAACCTGTTGATGTCTGTGGGAGCCGGTCGCGCCTTTTCAAATTTTTGGAGTGGTTCTAAGTAATAAATGTATCACTATTCGAAATAGTCTATTTAACAGAGAAACGGACATTTTGGAGAGGAAAAAAAATATTTACTAAATAAAAAGAAAATTTTTTATTAATTTAAAAAAAGTAATTTGAAAAATCGCAGAAGTTTAAAAAAAGCAGAGAAAGTAAATAAAATTTATTATATAATAAAAATAATTACTAAATCATTCCTAGAGCCTTTATTTCAGCAAATTGCTTGATTGCAACCATAATTTGTTGTTTTAGATATTGTAAAAATTTCGTATTTTGACTTTGTCTCATTTTGGCGCTAATTTCATTTTGGTGTCGGAAGTGGACGCCTGTCCGCTTCACCTATGACACCGGTCATGATGGAAGCTGTGTGAGAGATAGGGCCTGTTCACATAGGAGTCCGTTGCGGAGCGTTAAAGTGTTGAAATGTATTTAACCAATGACAAACCTCCAAACGATTAGCAATGAAATTTTTAACGCCTATGATTGGTTTATTTTCATCTCAACGTCATCTTTCCCTTAACGCAACG
This sequence comes from Dolomedes plantarius, assembly GCA_907164885.2. Taxonomy (NCBI): domain Eukaryota; kingdom Metazoa; phylum Arthropoda; class Arachnida; order Araneae; family Dolomedidae; genus Dolomedes; species Dolomedes plantarius. The sequence continues at coordinate 69,201,374 of OU015491.1, forward strand.
CAACGGACTCCTATGTGAACAGGTCCATACACGTGAATATATTATCCGCCTGCTATTCGGTCAGGGATTTTCCCCCTTGGATATATTTTAAGTACAATGAAACTTCTCCAAAGCGGCCAGTCATGGTTCCGAAAAAAAATGGCCGTTTTGAGGGGTGTCCGTCCAGAGATGTTTCACTGTATACTTTAAAAGTGTTGTTACACATTCCAAAAGAATCAAACTGAAGAACCGGCAAATATCACCGTAAATTCCTGACTTCTATTGAGTGCATTATGCGACCGATGACCTAGCAGACGATAGTATCGCGTATATCTCGCTTTTTAAAAAATCTCATCTGCAAACGTCCTATTATCAAATCGGATAATGAGAGCCGAAATTTGTCAAACAAGATGCGTTTTGACTAATGAGGGAGATTATATTGAGAATCTCCAAGTAGAACTTGTATAAATAGATTATATTTTAGAATATTAATCGCTAGTAGTTCTGATCTAGACTAACTCAGAGCATATTCACTCAAGTAACAACACCCAGATAGACAACCCAGACGACGATTAAATTTAGGAATAACATGAAAAGAGTGTGAAAATTAAGCTTTCATTTCATAGGATTACGATTATATCTGTTTTCTCTCTCTGTTATGTACTTACACGCGCATATAATATATATATATATATATATATTATATATATATATATATATATATATATATATATATATATATATATATATATATATATATATATATATACTTACTTACTTACACACACACAATTGACACTAATCTTAATTTAAAAATTAAGATGAAGTTTAAAGTAACAAAATTTTATGGCAGCTTCCTATTTAACTTGCGCTAATATTTCGATTAAATGAAGAATTATTTTAGAAAGTCGTGACCGTTGATCTCTGTTCGAATATTTAATATTTATCTGCATTCTAGTCCTCTGCATGTTATATTTATTAGTATTATGAAGAGACACCTCTTTTGAACTTTTTCTAATTAGTAACTGAAACAATATGCATCTATGTTAATAAATTAATCATAACTAACGATTTTAGTTTCTTACTATCATATTTAATATTGTATTAATTGTTATTGAATTTAAATTAAAATATTTAATATCTTACTATTAGTTAATTAATTTGTATATTAAAATTAATTATGTTACTTTATATTATTATGTTAGCATTAATTTATTTCAATTAATTTTGTTAGTAACATATCAACTATTAAATTAACTTCATATTTTAATATTTATATGTGATGCACTACATTTCATTACAATATAAATGCAATATTAGTCTGTAAGTTTAAAACGACTAATTATTTTACTCATAAAATTATGAGGATAGTTGTTTTTAATAAGCACTGTTTTTAAAGCTTGAATATGTTTGGTCCTATTTCCTTTCTAGCATAGTCTATTTATTCGTATGAGTTGATTGACAATATTAGTTTTAAAATTGATTTATGATAACAGGTGCTGGAGTCTTAACAATCTCAAAATTATAATCAGACATTTTATCATATAATTCAAATATAAACTTTTGTTCTCTATTAAGACATACATAAAATTTAAGAAACCTATATTATGTAAGTTATTACTACTGAGGAGGAGTTCTAAAGTTTTGGGGTAGGATGCCAGATATATTTTTGTGCTATTTTTATTAATTGTAATTACATCATCTAGAGTCGTTAGCCCCAGGGACCTTTGCCCCCCCCCCCCCACACACACATCATCTACATCCTGTATCAATTAAATTTATTACTACTAGTCGATACCCGTCAAAACATGACGGCACGATAATAAATAAATGTACAAATGCACAATTTATACTCAACACATCATTGCCAAATGTTGAAAATCACAATAATTCGCAGAAACAAATTGATGTGTTTAAGCGGCCGCATGCTTAGTGAGTATCTAAAGCCAAATTTAAAAATGTCACTGAGCATGCGCAGAAAGCAATTTATTTAATTGTAAATTATCGCTAATTAAGCAGCACGAAATAAACAATTTCCATCAGGTTTAATCATATATTTCACAAACATAATTATCATAAAAATGATAATGGCAGAGAGAGATCTAGAGAGACTCCTCGGAATAGACGTGTTTATCATTAAAACATGTCACTGAGCATGCGCAGAAACAGTGAGTTTCTAAACCCAGATTTAAACATGCCACCGAGCATGCGCATAAATCAATTTTTTAATTGGAAATTATCGCTCATTAATAGAAATTGCGGTCAGAAAAACCAAATTTGACAAATCTACTGATTACAATCTTTCGTTTAAGACCAAAATGAGATAAATTGATGCAGTAGTTTTCTCTCACGGACTGCCCAAAAAGTCGGCTTAGCAACTTAAATATATAGATTCGTGTTACCAATGTCATCAAATATTTGTAATAGTTAAATTATTTGTAATAGATAGATACATAGGTGTAATTGTTTAAAAAACTTTTATTTTTAAACAGTTACGTAGACAGATAAATAGGTAGATAGATAGATAAATAGATAGATAGGTAGATGTTTAATTATTCACATAAAAGAAAAAGCAATAGGATGATAAGTAACCAATTGAGGTTCTGCCTTTCGTCTCACCCCCGTTCTTATTTGACCTGTCCACTTTTCTTTAGATGGGAAAGGTTAGACCTCTTGTTTATAGAACTTCTATCTTCACTTTTCCGGGTACAAATCTCATTGTCAACTACAATATCCGTGTCCACAACTATTGTACGCCCGCCGCGTGCCTCAAAAACAGAATTGCTGCCAGCGTGTCTAGAGCATTGTACGAATTTCCTCTCCCCCGTTATCTCCCTGTCAAAGTGAATTAGCATCCTTCTAAGTGATATATCATCGTGGCGCGCGTCATGCAAATATATCACCTATTTATCCCAACAAGACATTTCTGAGCCTCTCCGATGCGTAAACAAGAGCAAATTTCTCAATTCGTTGGAATCAGTTTGGGACTCAGTTCTAGCGAAACCGACTCTGACTCAGTCGGTATTCGAGCCACTTGGCAGATAAGAGAACCTTTCGATTTTTACCAGAGTTAATAAAAAGTTTATCTACCGGGGAGAAAATGTTTGGAGCACACGCAGGGGGTTGCGAGGAAGTATATGGGCTCCTAGGGGCAATTTCAAATTTGCGCCTCTCCTCAAATTAAGATGTTGAAGTCCTTTATATATATATATATATATATATATATATATATATATACACCAAAATTTTTCGGATCATAAGACGGATCTCAAATTCATGGAAGGATTTTTAGAAAATCCTTCCATAAATTTGAGAAATTAATTTGTATTTTGTTAGGTATTTGTATTTTTTTTTATTTTTAGAAAATAATTTGTATTTTGTTAGGTATATAAAGATATTTTCAATTTGTTACTTTATAAAGATAAAAAAATATAATAATAATATATAATAAATAAGAATATAAATGATAACAATATATAATAATATTTGCGCCTTTCCCACCTCACTTTAAGAAGAATAGAAGTCCTTTATATATATATATATATATATATATATATATATATAAATAACGCACCGGACGATAAGGCGCACCTCATATTTATGGAGGATTTTTAGAAAAGAATAATTTGTATTTTGTTAGGTATATACAGATATTTTCAATTTCTTAATAAAGATAATATATATATATATATATATATATATATATATATATATATATATATTTATATTTTTTTTTAAATATAATATATAAAAATAAATATAATAAAATATCCATTTTATTTTAATGTTACCTTCGGACCATAAGATGCCATAAGACCGTAAGAAGCGGCCCACCATGCTTTTATGCGAGGCCCAAACCTCTGACACTTATCAGGCACTGCTTTTGTAAGCATAATTTTGGAAATTTCTGCCTGAAAAATACAAAAAAATGTACAAAAATGTGCCACCTGCTGCTCGTGTTGTTCGCATCAACGCATCTTTGTGAATCATCCTATTCCAAAATGAAATATGCGAAGAACGTACATAGAAATCGGCTTACTGATTCTCACCTGGATTATGTATCGAGAGTAGAATATAGCAAGTATAAACCTGGATTTGTCTAGAATAGTCAAAAGTTTGCCTCAGCGTGAAAACCCACACTCATTTTTAAATAAATGCCTGAATAAGTTTTTAAGGTTTTTAGTTTTAATTTTTACATTGATATATTAAGAAGTATAGTGTACTATGTTTCGGCCCGCGTAACGTCTACCAACATATGCATGTTGCCCGAGAGAGGGGGGAAAAATGTTAAGTATGTCTAGTCTAGCTCCTACTTTAGAGTTTCTCAAGTGTACCCTTATCCAACACCACTTTTTGCTCCTACCCCTTTCAACCTTATGTATACGTAATATTCAGACGAAATATTTGTGTACAAAATATATAAGACAGGGATTCCCAACGGGGTCCAGTAGGATCATTTGGGGGTCGATGGAAGTTTAAAAATGGATCTATAGTATTCCAGGGGTCTATTTGGGGCTCTATGATAAATTTTTCTGTTTTAAAATTTAATTTTATTTTTTAAGAATGTAATTATTAGATAATAATATCCGTTTTAATAAATATAAATACATATTTGCATAGGGCGGAGTGATCCACGCATCTAAAGTCGAATGTCATGACGCTTTTGTATATGGCTCGAATGCCGTCGCCTGTTTTTATTTGTGTACCAACACTAGGCAGAACTGGGGAAATCCACTGGACCTTAAACGGCACATGGGCCCTCCCTATGTAACCAATCAGAAGCAGTTCCGGTGTATCTTGGCGATGTTTGGGCAATTACAGTATGTTTCTGAAATCTTGTTTATATTTGTGAATTTAAAAATTAAAATAGTACAAAAATAATAAAACATAAACCTAATGAAGTACTTTTTCCAATTTTTTGTTCCTATTCTTAGTCAAATTGTTACCTTTAAGTAGGGATGCGACATCGACAACAAAATATCGATGTTTTGAAACATCGATATTCAATATTAAAACATCGATGCTAATAAAACATCGCCCCAAAACCATCGAGGTTTTTAAACATCGATGTTTTTGAACATCGGTGTTTCCGTCCAAATATCTGTTCTGAGAAACATTTGAGACATTGCTCAATCGCTCTTTTAACATAAATGACACTGTTTCGTACTTCTGATCTATCATTGAATCCGTTGTTCTTCGTGATGGAACAGTATATAAAGGCACAGTTACTTTTAAAAAGTGTTTAAAACCTTCGTCTTCAATGACTGAAATCGGCTGAGAATCTCTACAAATTATGTAAAGAATAGCAATGAAAAATTTTGCTGTGCATATCTCTACCATCTTTAAAAGAAATCACATTTGTGAAACTGTTTATCAAAGTTTTTTGATGGAACCTAGGAATACTGGAATACGGACTTACGGATTCTTCTCTATGCTCCGTTTCAGTCACCGAAATGCTTGGAATGGCTGAGGCCGCAGCATCTGGATTGTGTGGTTTACTTTTTGCCTTGGGATTCATTAATGACTCAATATAGTCGTTGTAAATATCACCCTATTTTGCCTTCAAATGTCCAAATAAATTCGTGGTATTTCGAGAAGTTTGAGGGACTTAAGGCAAATATTCCATTTCACCAATTTGTCAGAGGTTTTGGAAAAATATTTCCAAACGGCACTTTGGGAGGCATCTTACTAATAACATTAACGTTAACTTATATAAAAACAGAACAAAACAAAAACTTAAACGGCCGCTCTCGTATTTATACTATTTATAAAATAATACCCCAAGAAAGGTTCTGGAGTGTCGAAAACATTCCAAGCGCTCTAATTGGTTCATTGGTTGTTGATTGCCATTTGTCTCGTTCCTAAAGTATCGTCCCCCCTTTTGTATTCGTCCTTTTCAGAATTCAGACTTACATTTACTGGGTGCGAAAACTATGCTACGTGGTTAATTTTTTTAATTTATTATGGTACTTTTCATTTAAAAAAAAAACATCGAAACAACGCAAAACATCGATGTTAAAAAAACATCGGCTTCAATAAATCGATGTTTATAACATCGATGCTTTTATCAAAACATCGATGTTTTGAAAACATCGACATCGATGTCGCATCCCTATCTATAAGCGTTTTATGTGCAATTATTAGTATTATAATTATGTTGTATGCTGTATATTATAGAGAAAAAATGTGTTGGGGTCGATGAAGAAAATCATTCTTTGAAAAGGGGTCGATGTAGGAAAAAGGTTGGGAATCCCTGATATAATACTTGTCATCACATAATCAACCCGAATAATTACAAGATAAAAAGAACTTTTTATATACCATGTTTTTAAATTTTCTGTTGAATCATAAAAACTTAACAATTCTATGTATTAATAAATACTTTAAAAAATTTTTTTGATGAATTATCCCATCAACTTGAAAGAAAATGAAGTTAATTGGGAATTAAATTGCGTTTAACTTTTCGTTAACTGATGGCTGCAACAGTCTACAAAACAAAATTAACTGAAAAATGAATTCAAATCTGATTAAAGATGGCTAAAATTATTTAAAAAATGCATTGTAATCGTGTTCTGAGCTATTCTAAAAGTTTCAAATGTCTAGCTAGTCGGGAAATTAGTTAAAATCGACTGCAAGATTTGTATCGGACAAACACACACACAAACAAGAAAGCAAGTTAATAAAAACATTAAAATATCATTCTTTAGATTCGATATAAAGTTAATTTGTTAAAAAAAAAGCATGTATGATTGCGTGATTTCAATATAAATTTATATTTAAATTTTAATCTGTGTTATGGGACGAATATAAATTTGTATACTTTTTGTCGAAGCCACAGTTTTTGTATAGTATGAAAATCTGTAATACATTATTTAAGTACATATAATATTAATTACTTACGAATTTACTTGAACTTACCTTTCTTTATGACATACAGAAATTTTTTCGGACTTACGGACAATGTTTAATTAGATTTCTCACTTTAAACAAGTATACCCACATTTTAACAGCAACTTCTCTTTTATTATATATATATATATATATATGCTGTGTGTGTGTATATATATATATACACACACACAGCATAAAACTGAGATGACCAAACGAGGTGCATGCAGCTCTCTATCACTTTCATAGCGGCTTTTTTCTTTTTTATTTTTATTGTTGCTCTTGGTTCCATGATCAAAACAACAGTCTTTTGACTTCAGAAACTCATGAATCAGTCACTTAGTTGCAACATCAAAATCTACAATAACTCCACAAATCAAGTGCATGCATCTCTGCTGGAATTTTGGGAACTTATGCCAAAATCAAAATACCCCAAATCAAAATTATCGGCAAGTGGTATAACCTCTATTTTTTAGTGCAACTTATAGCTGTGAATCCTTGTATTCTACATTCAGGTTGATAAAGAATGAACAATCTCGCTGTTGACAAATCAACATTAAACTGAATAGATGCCAGATTTGAATAATTTGGCAAAACAATTTGGAAAAATAATTATTTAAGCTATTGACTATTCAGAAATATTCATTATTCTAACAATTGGAGAATGATATATTTAATTTAAACGTTGAGGAAAAACAACCTTTAAAATTCCTTTCACATCAAATATAAACTTTTTCTGCTTTAAGCTCTTCTAATATTTCTAGACATTACTAAATTATTCCTAATACTGTTTACTTTTGCCACCTTTACTATAGCATAAAATGTCCGATCATAATTTTTTCAATTTCTTGAAAAGTCTTAATTTATTTCTTGTTTCTTTTGCCATCGAAACTCTTCCATTGCAGAAATTCACTTTTATATTTTAACTTAATTATATTTTAATTTCATAAATCGCACACATTGTACTGATTGACTAAAAGATAATATATATATATATATATATATATATGTATATATATATATATATATATATATATATATATATATATATATATATATATATATATATATATATATATATATATATATGTATATATATATATATACTTATTACAAACGAGCCCAGAATTTATGCCCGTGAACGTAAAGTAGATCAGCGAATTACTCCCTGGAGGGACATAAAACTACGCTCTCTCCGTTGATAAGAGTTTCAGGCATCTATTAAATATTAGACCCAAATCATTGCCATTGGCGCTATTAAAAAAAAAAAAAAAGAAAGAAAAAGAAAAACGATTTCGCTATAGAGTTATGGCTGACTTGTATAACACCTTAAAAATTTATTATTTACCAGGAAAAATAAAAGTGGATAGTTTGAAATTTTGAGTTAATCTATACTTATATATAAAGAGAGAGCGATTTTGTACGTGGAGGGTAATCTTCAGAACCACTGTACCTATTTGAAAAATTCTTTCACTGTTTGAAAGGTACATTATTCCAGATGGACATAGGCTACATATTATGTATATCTGATCAATAGAAATAAAGTTAGGGGCTTAATCCTAACAATCTCCATTATTTCCGCTACTGTCTTCTACCGCTTTTTGTTCCGAAGATTTCAACGATCCTTATCGTGGTGCTATCGCGGTGGGCTTCTGTTCTGACGCTAGCGATTCGAACCTAGCCGTTCTCCGGCACGCCTTTTTCTTTTAAAAAATTATTTTAATTATTAACTAACATAAAATTAATTTAAGGTATTATTTAGGTTATTATTAAGGTAAAAAAAGGATTTACAATTTATTGGTTATCAACTGGAAATTTATTGGTATAATATATTGTTCAACCCGAACAAAGTCGGGACGGGCCGCTAGTTAGTAATAAATACAATAAATGTCGAAGAATGGTTGGAAAAAAAATATCGATTACTTGCTGAAGCAAAAACTTGAGAATTAAATGCATATTTAGAAAGTGTCCGACAGTTGCTTAGCGAGAAATGGCCTTTCAGCTTCATTCCATGATATATATGTATGCTTCATTGCATTGAATATATTTTTTTTAAATTCTTAGTATAAATCGACAAGTCGATTTTTTCTCTACAACACACATTTATTTCGCAAAATCTTGAATCGTCGGATCATTGTTAGTTGTTCAATGTTAGTTGTCAATGTTAGTTGTTCACATTCATATAATCTCCTTTAATTTAAAAAGCCTTATAACCATTGTTTACTTAACTAACCTATATAATGTTACAAATATGCTGCTTTCTGCTTACATTGAAAATAACAGAGACATTTTCTATTAAAACAGAATGCTGAGGAACATTTTCGTAATGCATAACACATTACTTCAGTGAAATGCCAATTCTGCAAGCATTGCATTTCAAGCCTCTGATCAATTTTTCTGTGTATGTGGTGGACAAACAACATTTTCCAAAATATCATACAGTAACTGCTAAAACTGTATGACCAAGCTAGAAACAATTTTAAGTTAAGAAGTTATCGTGTAAAATTTATCAAACATCATAATCAATTTAACAATGGATGCACTGATAAAATAATTATTTATAAATCTTGTTATATAACCACTATAAATTTTAAAATTATTAAATTATTATTATATATTATTATAAAATTAGTTCGTGTAAATCGTTTATAATTTATTTGTCATTGGATACATTACTAAAATTATTTACATTAGGTTTTATAGGACTTTTTCTTTTGCGTGACATACCATCTCTATCCACGATCTCCTATGTACGAGAGTTCACTTTTACAGAATATAGATATCAAGAAATAGTTTTTAAAATTTTCTCGAAAGAATGAAACTTTTACGTACGTCTTTCAGAGTTTTGTGAATTTATGGCACAAAAGAGATTGAGAATAATTATTTTTTTAAAAAAAAGCCTATACTGTGTAAATATATAATACGTTATTAAAATATCTTGAAAAAGCAGTTGAAGTCCAAGGCAATTAAAAGTTATTTTAAACTTGTTATTTCTATGTTCTACTTCTTTCTTCCCTCAAAGAAGTAATTATTTATCAGTTATATTATTAAATATTACTAGATATAGGCAGATATCTGTTAGAGCAAGTCTTTGCCCATGATGCATTCACATACTGCAGTTCCCATAAAGGGGAATTCAACTCTCGAACTGCATGACAGGCGAAAACAGTCAGTCAGTCTAGACACGCGTTCGTAACGATTTAGAAATCCCGCCAGAGATGTAATCAACTGCTCCGAAGTTCATTCTGGATATTCTATTAAGAAGTCTCTAAGAAAAGCGGCAAGATCAATAATGAATTGACCCTTCTTTTGTTCTTTGTGAGAAGCAGGAGGGGAAGGGGAGATGAGCGTTTTCTGGGTGTCCGATATTCTAAGAGCGATCATTGTTTTCGTCAGTCATTGACAATCCGGTATTACGAAAACCGCCCTCTGTGAGGAACAGACGCCGTCCGCCGCTTCCACTATGTCGCGGAAGGAACCGGGTTGCCCGATTTGGCGCTTATCGCCTGTCGCCACGAAGTGATTTGGTGGGGGGAGGGGAAATATTTTGCGCCAAGTTTTTCGTTTGTTGCGTTCACCAATAACGTATTATTGCGCAGAGTCTCATAGTTCCATCCTAAAAAGCAAAAGAATACATTTCTAGATAAATATTGAATTACTTCTTAATTTTCTATAATAGTTAATTATGTATGCGATAATTTATCCAGCCACAGTTTGATAAATCGCGCACCTTTGACTTCAAAAACGCTTAAATAGATGAACTAAATTATTTATCCATTTATTTAGTGACAAGAGTTGGGTTATTCTTAAGTGTAAGTTTAAAGTTAGCTCACATAAATTTAAGACTGAGAGAAAATACTTATGGCTCAGAATTTCGCAGCCTTATTTACATGAATAATGAAAATGAAATTTACAAGTAAAACGAAGCAATAAAAATTTTTAAAAAAGAAAATTAAAAAATTAAAAATATTAAGAATGTTTATTTCACTTTGTCCTTAATTGTACCTTTGATTATGAAAGTGGTCTAAGTCATTGTACCGGTGATTACAAAAGTGGTGTAAGTCATATATTTTTCGCTTCGAGATATTGAAAGGTCTCAGTTTTAACAAGCTAAAAAATATTAGTATACTATGTAATAAAATATTTCAGAGAATACTTACGTTTCAATTTTAAAATTTTCTAAACACAGTTTCAGATTACGGTAATGTTAAAGAGTGCAACTTGAAAAGGCTAATAAACTTTTCTCTCTCTCTTCTTTTTTTTTTTCTAAGATTCTTAACTTACACCACTTTTGTAATCACCGGCACAATGACTTAGACCACTTTCATAACCAAGGGCCTTAGGTGTTGCAATTAATGGCTGTTAATCAATATCCGTTTTTTGTCGCAAATAGTCCAAATATTTTCACAAATTTTTCCATAAAAGCTAACATTTAACCTAACTTGACAATCATCGACAACAATTTCTGGCACCTTTGGTAAACAAATATGAATTAAAAACTGAAGTGAAGTGAAGTAGAAATTTCCATGTTAAATTTATAAACAACGAGCATTAAAATAAAATTTTATCGAATCCCAGGCTTTTCTTAAAATATTAATATGGTTAAACTTTCCTATATGTAAATATAACAGGAAAGAGAATACAAGGTTTGCCTAGCATGTCATTATTCGTATAAATAAGGCTGAGAAATTCTGAGCCATAAATATTTACAGGAGTCCCCAAACTCCACGAATCTGGGCCAAAACGAATGAACAATGAAAGATAATTTTAGGGTCAACCCCCTAATAAAAAATTAAAATTAAAATTTAGGAATAAAAAGGGAGGGAGAGAGAGAGATTGCCATTGCCTAGTTGTGCAGCTATAACAACTTGTGCTGTTAACAGTTGTGCTATAACAGTTGTGAAGCTCTAAACAGCTTGGTAAAGTAAATCCAGGTAAAGTCCTACACCTATCAGGATAAAGCTATATTTATACACGAAATTATATCGCTACTACTTATACAATAATTGCAAAAACAAATAAAGCGACTGCTTTGTAATGTGGTCTTTATTGTGGCGAAATGTTATGAGCTCTGTTTTGTGTTAGCCCTGAAAATTCTTGTACAAAAATAAATTAAAATTGACAGGATGGAAGTACGGTAAAACCTCGTTTATCCGGCGAACGTTGATCCGGATCTCCGGATAATCCGGATCATATTTGCAGACTTTTTTTTAATTTAATGTTCACATTAAATAATAATTTTTATCTATGATAGCAAGAACGTTACTACAAGTACGCCAAATATTCGATTTTTAGTTTGATCCAATGTAATAAAATGCTTTTTGTTGAGTTTAAGAAGCTTTACTAGAGTGTCACAGGGCGTTGACATGGATTGACTCAGAAAAATTATTTTTATATTTTTTAATGTCCTGTACACAATACTATGTAATTTTGTTACAAATCATAGGTTTTTATCGTAATAAATGGTAAGTCTGCGTAGTTAAGGATTTTGTTTTGCTTATTACCCATATTACCTGGATTATCCGGATTTTCGATTATCCGGCTTGCCTATGGTCTCAGTGTACGGATAAATGAAATTTTACTGTATTTAAATTTTTTTTTTTTTTTTTTTACTGTAGTAAGCATTATAATTACTTTGGATTAAATCTACGCTTTATCGTATCCTTTCTTTTTTTTTCCGGTGTTCGGACAATGCTTGGTTTATTCTCGTGAAAACAGCTAACAAGAAAAATAGAATTTTAAATAAATAAATATTTTTTAAAATACAAGGGTTTCTATATCTTAATTTATGTTTCACAGTTTATGTAATTATAAATTTAAAAAAAAATTTTTAATTCTTAAAAAATGTTCTATAACACGATAACAAAGTATTTCCAAGCATTTCCATTTTATATCGCATTATAACGTACTTTAAATATATATTGCGTACTTTAAATATATACTCAAAACATTTTTCTATCCAATAAATGCTTGTGATCTTTTGAAGCAAAAAAAGGGCAAATTTAAATGTAGGTTGTTTTAGTATGACAGTCCTCCGTCAAAATTTTATGTTATTTTAAAGATGGATGAAAAATAGGAGAAATGAAATAATTATTCGTTACATTGAAATTAATTTGTGTTATACATATTTTAAACTTATTACTCTATATTAAAAAAATTAAATTTCACCCATTGCACGTAATGTTTATATAGAAAGTTAAAAAGGAAAGATATAATATAAACAAAGTATATAATAGAAAACCACACTGTTTATTCACAACTATAGCCGTACGGGGAGGTCGTTAAGGGGGGAGGGGGCCAGGGCAGAACCTACAGAGCGCTTCTAAGACAGTTAAAAATTAATATAAAAAACATAAATCAAATAATGTTGAGTTTTCTTATTTATTAGTTATTAAAAATTATATAGTTAGTGTATTACGATGACGTTTCATTTTGTCTATTAAATTCCGAGTTTTTTTAAATGGGAAAATTTGTATGTCAATAGCATGCTTGGAAAACCAAGTTAGTAGTTATGTGACAGGTGCTGGTATTTTATTAGGTAATACATTCCTGAATTCATTTAAAATTTTAGCAGAATTTTTCTTTCATTCATTTTAGTTTGAAAAAAAATCATATTTTTATTAGAAATGGTATAAATATCAGGCCAAATGCGTTAATTTATAATAGAGTAATTTGTATAAGCCTCTCCGCCTTCTTTAATAACCCCCAGTTGTCTTTTGCGTGTAGTTCTCATGTTAGCCATTAGAATCAATCTGTCTTTTTTATTTTATTTATTTTTAATCGTAAACAATCCCTGTAATGCAAAAAACTGAAAAGAAAATATACTTTAAACTTCGCAAATCACTTGTTTAAAATGTGATATTTATTTCATGTATATGAAAAAAAAAATGATTTGTCAAAAAAAAAATAGAAAAAAAATCTTCTTTGAATTATAACATATCACTTTCGGCGGCTTTTAAAAAAATCCGAAATCGTCCGCGCGCGTCTGTGTGTCTCATTTTTTCGACGAAAACACTTTTCTTGATTGGCGAGAAAGGCTGGCGCCCGCCGCTCTCTCTGGCAACCCGCAGAGACTGACTGACGGGAACAGTGGCTGCCGGTTCATTCCTGAATCGGAGTGACGGTCGGTTGTTAAGTTCTCTCGTGTGTGTTTATCCGTGTCGTTCTCTCTCTCGTTTCCCACACACCACCACACTCTGGATACTTACCCAGCCGTTCTGACCATCTCGGCGTCGTGGATCGTCCATGTGCTCCTGGCGGCCGTGCTGCTGCTGTCCGGTCTACTGAGGCGCCGTAGCTCCGTGAATGCGGGCGAGGCGAGGCCACCGTTCAAACTATGTTGTACCGGTTTCATGTTCCGTAGGCGAGGCGCCCTGCTCCGACGCCTTGCGAGACTCGCGGCCCATGAAGCCCAACGTCCGGTGGAGGCCCTGTTGAAACGCCTGCAGGCCCCACAACTCGAAGCCCTGGCACTGGCCGTGGAGAGCCGGGGCGCGGAGCCGGCGCCCTGCCTCTTGCTGCGGGCGGCCGACTCGCTGCGGCTGGGACGCGGCGCTCCCGCCCTGCCCCCGCAGCTCCTCTTTTGCCAGTTATGGAGGTGGGCCGACCTGCGGACAACACAGGAGTTACGGCCCTTACCTACGTGTAAACAAATGAATCATGATCCCCTGTACATTTGCTGTAATCCATACCATTGGAGTAGGCTTTATAAGCCAGGTAAGTGACCAGTTCATCTTTTACATGTGTTAAATTTTAGTTAAGATATGCCTTCTCATTTCCTGAGGGATTAAAGAAGGCAAATCTTAAATACGTCTGAGTTGTCAGTTACTAACTATAAAAGTGCAGATGCAGTTAATACAATTTCATTATTCAATTGCTATCTTTTATATGTGTTAAATTTTAGTTAAGATATGCCTTCTCATTTCCTGAGGGATTAAAGAAGGCAAATCTTAAATACGTCTGAGTTGTCAGTTACTAACTATAAAAGTGCAGATGCAGTTAATACAATTTCATTATTCAATTGCTATCTTTTATATGTGTTAAATTTTAGTTAAGATATGCCTTCTCATTTGCTGACGGATTAAAGAAGGCAAATCTTAAATACGTCTGAGTTGTCAGTTACTAACTATAAAAGTGCAGATGCAGTTAATACAATTTCATTATTCAATTGCTATCTTTCTGAATTAATATCTTTATTCGTTACACTGAGAGCATTTCAAATTAACCATTTCTCGTTATGTTGGTCATTTATCATTTGCTGGTATAGACGTTTAAAAAAGCAGCTCTTTTGGATTGTATATTTTAAACCGAAGAGAAGTTACATTTGACTGCAATAGAAACAAATTTAAAATTTTTCTAAGGTAGTGTAAATTAACTATTTGTTTATATTGATCAGCTTGCAGTCTTTAATATTTAGCCCTATTATCATTTGTTGATGAATGATTACTAGTATTTTGTTTATTGCCATCTACGTATGTTTGTCTTTAGTTGATCAATAATGCATGATTACAGATTAGGGTCTCTCGTTAACGAGTTCTGGATAATTAAAAGGTTATTAGGTAGAATTTCCCTGGTAATAATATAACTATTATTACCAGGCAATAATATAACTCCTTTGTCGAAGTTTGCATTTAGTATTTTGTAATTGATTCTAATGCTTATTTTGAGTATAAATAGGCGTTTATTGTGATTTCTCATGTATTAGAAACATTTTGTTATTTATCGATTCCTTAAAAGGTGTACAACTGCATGTATGTTGTATGAGACGTGCATGTACGCTGATCTTGGAGAAAATTCAAGCTATAATAGAACTTGCATAATACCAAAAGTTAGGTGTCAAACATGACCGTCTATAAGTTTTCGTTTATTAAGTTAAAACAGAAACCTCTATTAGCTCTACTTATATGAAGCAGTTTTTTTTAATGTCCCAATTTTTGTCTTTGGTGTGAATTAAACTGGTTTAAGATGAAGTGCCATATTGTACATTTATATTTCTTTGTCAGTTCAATATTTGGGTGTTTCTATAAAGATTAAGAATGTCTGGAAATTGACATCGTGTAATTTCGAAGTGTTGATTATTTTAAGTTTCCTTGTAAATAAGTATCCTTAGGCTCAATTATTAATTATTAGTATTGACTTCGCGTTTGCCGGTGAAATATTTTTATAGTTGTTATGAATGGTGTAATAGCCATTTCATGATTTTAATTTATTGAAGGTGGTGATTGAGGACCACCTCCTCAATATCATTAAATATGGCTATTGATTATTTGCAGTGTGGTTATTTAAAGCACTCTTCGAACGCACACTTGAATTGTTAATGCATTAATGTTATCGTTGCGATTTTAGCAGAACGATTTATTTATTATTGTTAAAAAGAAATTTATATTTTCAAAACGCAAGTTTAAAAATATGTGCATGTTGCATGTGTTAGCATTCAGGTTGAAGGCGGCGCGCGTCAGTGAAAACGCCGTCGACTTCCAGTCTCACGATCATAACATACACGCCAAGACAGCCTTACTAATTCTGTAGACGCTGGCGGCTGAGTCGGCTTCGGGGCAATGGTGTACCTGGCGCTTGAGGTCACGTGACGGGACATTGCGTCGCCAGTGGGCGCCAGCGCCGCTTCAAAAAGGGACGCAATTAGGACTGTGGCGCCAGTCGCGCGCTGTGGCCTTATCTGGCGACGCCGACTGACAATTACTGGAGCTGCGCGCGGAAAAATACTTGTTCCTTTTCTTTAAAAACTTCATAAGTAGCATCTTATCATATGGGAGAAAAAAGATGGGCCTTGAATGTTGTGTCTTTTATCTAAGGAAAGCGGCATTACACAAAGGACTTGCAAGTTTCAATTGCTACTCTGGACCTTTAATTGAAGGTCCCTTAATAAATATTAGACCTTTAAGTGCAAAATAAAAAGTAAATCGACTGTTATTTTTGTGTCCAAGAGATATAGAAACTCTGAATAAGCAAAAATATATGATTTCAAAAGTTTGTGTTTAATTCAATGCCGTATGCTGATATTAAATTAATAAAATTGATTTGATGATGGAAAATTTAAATTTGCACATCTTGAGCAATTCTATCTTCTCTTATCTTTTTAGGTTGTGCCTCTGACATTGACTTGCAAATATAAAACACAATTTATACCTTATATCGACTCTGTATTATATATAAGTGATAAAAATGGGTTAAACTTAATTCGTCGATCGGTCGCAGTAGTTTACTATAAACATGAATTCGGCCTGATATTGAATTTTCTCGAGACTTAAATTTGCTAGTGTGTGTGTATTATATATAAATTTGGAGGAAATTAACTGTATAAAGTGAGATTTAAGTTTTTTTTCTTTTCTTTTCTAAAAGTCTACGGTTATGTGATTTGATTTTCTTATTGTTTCCCGTTGTTATATATGATGCCTACAATTTAAAGTATGAGTTCTGGAAGAAGTAAATTTATTTGTGCGTGAATTGAATAGGGCATCTATTATTCCTTGAACAAATGTTTGTTCGATTACTTAATCGCTGTGTTTTCGTTGATTTCGTTTAGTAATTTTTTATGTATTATATGAATTCAACGAATTCCATGATTTTTCTTGGGTAATTTTCTCTTGATTTCAAACCATTCCATTTGGCAGTTCGATATATGTTAATTATTGTTGTGTCTTATTTGTACGCAGATTTTTCTCTCTCGTAATATTTTGTAATAGTAATGTTAATATGGAGAAAATTTGGGGACTGTTTTATTGGGGGAAATCAGTGAAGAGTAAATTATAGATTGCGTAATCATTAATTAAATTAATAGGGGGGGGGGGGGGGAAGCTGGGAAGGGATCATGCAAGCTGTGCTAGGTAGAATGAACGGACGTGTGCTCGGGGTTAGTTATATTCTTTTTCTCTATGAACATACAACATACAACGATGCAATGAAAGCAAAATAACCGTAAAGCTTTTATCGGCAGTGGACTCCGGTAATTGAGATAAAATTTTTTGCCCTGAAAAGGCTGATTTCGAATTAAGTATCGAGAAAGCATGGTGTCTGAGCTGAAATTCCCAGTTTTATTTACTCATTTATTTATAATTTACTGTCCAGTTTCGTAATATAGAAGTATATAATATTTCTGGTATAATTACGTTTAAAATATTCACGTATATTTTTTTTATTTGTTCGTTCAAATAGGATAAAAATTTCCACGCGTGCCTAATAATTCCTGTCTACAGCAATAATGTAATATGTTTTAAACATTTATTATATTAAACAATAGATAAATGAATGTATTTGCTGACTAAAACTAATAAGCCTTATAAGGATTATGTGTAAGTATTTAATGTTATGATTCCTTTAAGCCGACGACGATACTTGACGATTTCGTTTGTAAACCTTGCCAAATCTAACGTGAATATTGAAAATTTCCACTGAAAGTTTTTTGAAAATGTTTTCAAATTTCTTGCAATACCTGCAATTAATTCCTGTCTGTCGTCTCCCGGTGCCTACTCCATTTGTTTCATGCCCTTTTGATAATGATATAGCAATTCATTTGAGTTCAGGTAAAATTTAGTTAACTAACTATCGTGTTAGGATAACTTTATGAGATGATGATATTCATTGTCTTTTTTCTTTATTTACCCGTTGTTTGGTTAATTTCGCTTCAGTGATGAATTGGTTCATTTCATGAAGTTCTACTAACTCTTTCTATTTTACTAACATTCGTTCTAGTTCAGAATGTAAAATAGCGCGATAGCAATCACAAAGAGCTTAGATGTTCATGTAAAAGAAAAGATATTAAGGATCTAGTTATAGATGGGGTGTTGAACGTAGACTGAAAGGAAAAAAAAAAGCTTAAGGTTTTAAATAGTTAAGGTAAAAAGGATGAGAATTAATGAGATATACATGAAATTTAGGAGAACTATGACAGCACCATTCTACTGTCAAATAGAATATTCAAGACTTGGTAGCACGATTTGATGTTTGTTTTTTACGAAATTAGTAATTAGATTTTTAACTTATGGTGGCATAATTCGCTCTCGGTCGTACTTTCCAAAGAGGAAAATGTTTATAGTTTGCCCAAATTATTTTTCACCTTGAACTTGTTATTTTTCATAAACAATTTGTCGAACTGCTACACGATTGATAAGTTTATTAATATGGAGGTCAGCCTGAGTTATGTTGTTTTGTTGTGTGTTCTGAGCAGCAGCTCAAAATATAGATGACGCTGTAATTTTGAAGTGCTGGAACACTTTTTTTGTTTGTTTGTTGTTGTTTCTGAAAATTGTTAAATTTATATTGGCTTACGACAATGATCCAAGGTGCTGTTTTTTTATATATCGGAATTTAATTAGTGATTGTCACATTCCAGTAGACATTTGCAGCGTAGTTGTAGAATCAATTGCAGAAATTTTTCTTCGAATGATTTTTTGTTTTATATATTAGCTGATGCAAAGGAAATTTCAAAGTCTACTTCTTAACTGAGATGCAAAGAAGTGCTATTTTGTGGATGTGAACTGAAAATGTTGATTAATATATTTTGTTAGGTAAATGTTTCGCGATTTTCAAATTAGTGAAGTTTCTAATAAATACTATAAAAGCCTTTTGATTGGTGCTTAATATGTCTTAAGATTTGATTAATAATTAATAATGAAAACTCTACAATAGCCATCGAAAGTACTGAAAAGTTGACATTGTATGGTTTTATTATTATTATTATTATTATTATATATCTGTTTACTGTGTAGAGGGTGTTAAGTCCAAAATCGTAGTTTTGAGTAAAACGGGATTGAAAATTCACACGTTTGTGTTTTATTTCACATATACTAAATTTTCATTGATGAATTAAAATATTTAGGAGTGGAATTGGACATAGCTTTCTATACGCTGCAGTAGCCCTTGATTTTTCAAACATGCCTGGTTTGATAACTCATCACCCTTTATACAGCAAACACAGATATATGATTTAACTCCCAAACCTGTTTGAAGAAGATAGAGAGGAAGCAGAAGAAACCAACAACTGTAAAAGAAAACAACTTTCCTGTATGCACTCAAGGGGTGACATACAACTGAAACTGTCCGTATAAGTTTAAAATACATTTTCAAAGAGAGTGGGGAAAGTTATGTTTCCCCTTTTAAAGAAAGAGGAATGTGTGATGACGGACGCTGGTCAAGTATAGAAAGAACATATTCTCGTGGTATTTTGCACGGATGAAAGATGGATTAGTTGATCGCGCAGTTTTAATCCCGAAGTTAAGTGATGCGTTTTTTTCCCCTCAACCCACGTTAGCAAATGCATATTTACGGGTTTTTATTATTATTATTATATGGAGACAGGTACAGTTTTAAAAATTGTAATTTAAAAAAAAAAAATTAACAGGACAACATTTAATTGTTTTCTTACTTTACAAATTTTTTTGAAAAATGAAATAAAATATTCCTTATAAAACGCGGGAATTGTATTTTAACCCTTACGTCGGCTCATCCTGTCTTTATACTGTTTCCCGGCTCATCGGTCTCGCAGACCGCCACGCTTTCCTATTGTTATAAGTTTTTCGCAGTTATAAGTCATTAATGCAAAACTACTGCCACCTCTCATTCTTGAAAAGGGTAAATAAAAAAATAGATTATTCAAGAAAAAATTCAGAATCCGATTCCTCAATCTGTGATAGTGCGAGAGAGACAAAATGTCTGGTTCGTTGTGAAACAGGAGAAATTCTTCCAGCTATGCTAGCTACAACAATAAAACATAGATCTTAGAAACAGAATGCATGCAGACTGACAGATAATTAATTCGGTTCAAGGCTTATTGGTTATACAGACCGGCAAAAATTTAAATCAGTTCAAGGCTCATCGGTCCAAAAGACCGACTATGTTTTACAACGATTAAATTTACCGATAAAATACGAGTGGGCGAAAATCTCTGATGTGTTGTACTTGAAAGTCAGGACCCGACTGAAGAACTCACAAACCCCCAACAGTCTGATCACCACCACCCCCACCCCACCCTTCAGAACAGGTGCAATAGCGGTCTCCTAGACCGATGAGCCGAGGTAAGGGTTAAGACTATTTTCAAATGCAGTGAAGAGAATTCATAATAAACATTTGGTAATCGGATTAGAATCAGAAAATTCCCCATAGAGTAACATTGGAAATGAGATCTGCGATGTCAACCGATGTATCACCCAAATAGGATACCCAAATTTTCAACGTTTTCTCTAGTCGCGTGCTTAGGTAAACAAATTTTTATCTGTGGCAATTTTAGTGGTATTTTTAAACAAATGGGAAATGGTGTAGTTAGTGTATGCAAATATTGGGCATTTCGGGTGCAGTAGTAACGAAGATACTGAATTGAAAGTCCACTCACGTTATAAAACAATTCTATATACAGAACTAACCTGTTCGCATGTGTCGCACGGGAATTCTATTTTCATTTGCCGGCTGTATTGTTATATTTACGGTTGCATGAATAGTTGCTTGTATGGTTGCATGTGCTTATACCGGTGGAAAGGGAGAATGGTCCAATATTCCTCTAAAGGAATGTAAAACATTACTTGTCAATTTTAAATGAGGCATAAGTAAACTGGTACCCTAACAGGTATCGGTGTTTCTTCTGTAAAAAAGTATTTCACAGTCCATCGATTGCCAGTGGTGTTGGCATCTTATCGAAAAGCTTTTGTTTTTGTTTCCTGTTTAAGGGTCAGTGGACTCATTCGTAGAGTTTAACGTTACGTTTTTAACGCATGTAGTTAACGAATTTATCGAGTAGCAAATTTGACATTAGCTTATAAAGGTATTGAACTCAAAAAATCGAATTCGTCAAACTTCGTGAACAAACTGTTCTAAATGAATACGATTGTTCTTCCTATTTAATTTTTTTTTTGCTGAAAAATAAATAATAATAAAAAGTTGACCATTGGACCGCGGGCCTTTAGCATCATAGGGGTTATTGCGCAACCTGAGTAATTCTTTTGATGCTATAGAAATCTACTACGGCTACACAGTTAACACCTAACTTTGTATTCTTTACAAACATATCCACGATCTGTAGATCGTCGTTCTTGTTAAATCGACGGTAATGAAAATTTCCCGTGAGTTTTATAATGGTTTGTGGAACAGGAGACGACAGTTGCCCGTTCCAGAAGACAATGAAAATTGCAGTGTCGTTATTCGGTGTTCCGTTATTCTCACGAGATTTATTCGTAATGGCATTTATCTAATTTTTCTTAAAACAATTGTCTTCGCTGAGAATCGTACCCGAAACCTTATACTTGAAGGACAGTCATGCTATTCTTTTACCTCTCAGATGTGTCATGATCATCCCTTATTAACTTAACACATTATTTTCTTAGTTCGTTATTTTTCGTCTCCCTGTTGTCAAATATATAAATAAACCTCACTATTATAATGCTATTATTTTCCCTCGTAAATCATTTACTTATGTAATGTCTTTGCATGTTTTTAATACCGAAGAAAGATTAGCCAGAACTGCATATACGAAACGCAATTAATTATGTTTGTTATTGTTACACGTGTTACTAATCAATGATATTTATCAATTTTCCGGTTTTTCTCGATTTCTTTTATACTCATATTTAGTATGTAGTGATGATGAGATTAATGTTTGCAATTGTCACTCTTTTTGTAATGTTGCCAATAACGATTAACTTTTTCCCAAATGTCATTTATTTGTTCTGAAGATTCAATTTTTTTTTTCTTTTTCAATTTAGATTCACCGCCGCCGCCATATAGCAGGCATCCTCAGGAACTAAAAATAAATACTACTAAAGGTAAATACTCGATTACAAAATAAATTATAGAAATTCGAATAAACTTGTGTATAAGTTCACTTGTAGTGTTTCATTGCATTATCAAATTTTGAAGACTTTCCTTTTGATCATTTTGAATGTTTGTATGATTTATTAAAAAATTTGATTAATTTGCCACTGGTTCTAATATAGGTGGGCTTAAGTTAAAATTAATGTATGTGTTTTATATCGTTTTGTTGCGAATATTCCATTGAAATATATACAAATCTTAATTAGATAAAATAAGCCTCTGATAATAAATAATCCAACAGATATAGATAAAAAAATTATACTAAAATAGACAAAAAACAAGCAGAAATCAAGCACTCTGGGCATCCTCTGATAATAATGATCAGAAATCATGTCATAACTTTGTATTTGAATGTTTGTTATATAAATTTCATGTTAAATGTAGATGTGATATTATTAAGAAACAAATTAACCATGTTCTCTCAACCTCATTTTTGAATACTGAAGTTTTAAGTGTTCTGTTTAATTGATAACATTATTTTAATCACTTTTGTAAGACTATGTATTTTCATATATTCTCACAATAATAAAATGTCCATAGGTGTTGTAATTTTTTTTTTGTTCTTATTTTACAGATAGTGCACCTAGTGAAGCAGTTTCTCCTGATTCAAGGTTTTCTAGCCATTTATCAGGTAGGCATCAGTTCTCTATTCAAAGCGAATTTTCTTTCAAAATCTAACGCGAACATCTTATCGCAATGACACACGCTGTCGAGTGTCTATCATGGTGCGAGTTAAGTCCACTGCGTGCTGCAATTTTCGCGGAATGCGGTATAAAAAATCGATAGTCGAATTCGAAAGGGCAAACTCGTTATCTGACGTAGTGCAAGGGGATTAATTCCCTTCATAATTTTGTTATCGCCGGTAAATTTAGTGTAACGATAAAATATCGGAAGCTCTGTAGCATCCACTGTATAATGGTGTCGTCGTGGATTATTAGACTGCAATATTTGTGTTCCATTTTTCAAATTTTTCTGTTACCTGTCGTGGATTATATTTACGTTATTATTATTATTTTTAGTTTTTCATTGTGTTAAATTGAAAGAAAATTCGCCGATTCCTTAATAATGTAAGCTACGAGTTTTTAAGTATGTAAATATGTATATATAAATATTTTTTCAGAGTATTAGTGCTCACACTTACACATTCAATGCAAGTACTGTAATATAAAATTTTATTAACCATCGATGACTTAAACGCTGATATTTATGTCGCATTTCTTGGTTTACACAAAACTTAAATTTAAATTCTTGAAGCTGGTAGTTGCCGGAGACATCCAAGCTGTCTAGTTAGTGAACAGTGAGATCACCATAAATGGTACTAAATTAAACGGGTTGCAGATGAACCTAATAATGTTGGCACTAAAGGAGCTTATGATAGATGGTTATCATAAGCTATGAATGAAGGAAATGAGCCACTGTCGTTTTCCCGAAATTTTGTTTATCTTATCATTTCATTTTAGGTAGCTAATTAAAAAAAGGGGATCTTTTCACATCTATAACTTGCCATTAATGATTGTTTATCTTTCGGTTAAATTTTCGTAACTTGCCTATTACTACGTACTTTCGCCTCTTCGCAAATTTAATTTTAATATAATCAAAGATAGTAAATTTGATGTGAAAGTTTATGTGAATATTATCATACCAAAACAGGAAAACACAGCTTCTTTAAGTCCATTATAAAAATAGAGGGATGGCAGCTGATTTCGAAGTAGTTAATAGTTCTTCATCAGGCCCAGGAGTATTGTGTGTAATTGTACGTACGGGCAGTTTACAAATGTCATGGTAATTGAAAGCAAAGCTCGTATTCTCTAGTAGTTAATTATTGTTCTTAATTAACGTGATGAATAATTGTTTAATGATTCTTTAGATTAAGATTTTAGGAAGTAAAGATCAATTATTTTAAATATCCAAATTATGTTTTTTTTTCGTTTTAAAAGTTGTTAATTTTTTTATCAGATAAGGATACAAATTATCGCTGTCATGAATTTTATTTTTCTCTGAAGACTAAGCGTACAGGTATGTTGTTCTAAAATAAGCGGAAAGCAAGGGGTTTCCCACCTCAGTTCTCTGTAATTCCCTCCTCTCGTTTTTTCGACGAACAATTGCCGAAATAACTATGAAGGATAACTCCGCCGGGGCCCGTAATAATAGTGTAATTCTTAGTTTTTAGCTCGCTCGTACTATATTAGTATTTACGATGTGTACCGATTATTTTAAGTTAATGATGGTGCATCAGTTAGCGTTGCAGAACGCCATCCCAACACTAAGAGGGAGGGAATTTTTTTCTTAAGTATTTTCCAATCACAGATAAGCAAGGGCTTATTTTTTAATCTTGTTGTTTTGCATACTAAGGTTGACGCGTAAATAACTTTTAAGTAGTTTTTGAAAATTGTAATTTATCTGCAGTTAATTATTTATATAGCATTGAAAAATTTACGTCTGTCGCGTGCAAAATTAAAATAGTTTTTCAAAATGATTAAAATTAAAATATTTTTGAAAAACATGGGAATTTCATTTTACAGAGGTTTTTTTTTTTTTTTTTTAATGCAGGAAACATAATACATGAATAGGTCTTTGCTTATCCGTGATAAGAAAAAAACCGAGGAAAATTCCCTATAAAGTATCATTGGGATTTGAGTTCTGTGACGTCAGCTGATGTTACAGCTATTAATGGTCGCTCTACAAATCATATTTGGAATCATTTTGGATTATTTATACCTTTTTGAAATCGGTTATATTTTAAATGCAAATTTTATTAAAGAGGTATCAGATCAAAAGTGAAGAAAACCCCCTCCAAAACGGTCAATTTTAACTGCGTGAACTCCGCTGGCGAACCCACTAATTCTTGTTGTGTTTCGTTTGCACAGCAATATTGGATCAGCCCCTAAATATTAAGTAGTCCCTCTAAGGTGGGGTGCCTCCTTGGCTGATTTTGTTCCTGAAAAGTTGCCCCTCCCAGAGTTGTTACTCACCGTTTTGGTGCAGACATTTATCATTTCGGTTGGTGGTGGTTGCTTCAAAGGACCGCTCCGTACCTCTAAATTATTATTTTTGCAGTCTGTATGCTTGTTTACATTCCGTACGTAGTAACGTGATGGTTAGTTATAATTATCTGAAGATTCACTGCTGGCTACCTTGGAAAGAGACAAAAATTTCTGTCCCCAGGTATCTGCGTGCTTATTGAGAAAAGAATTTGGTTAGATAGCTGTGATTATTTTTGTTTGGAGTTATTTGGAGTATTTTAGAAATAATTTCCAAAATATTTTGTTAAGGACGGTCGATGCCCCCAAACTCCCTCTCAACGACTAACCATCAATTCCTCTTTTTTTTCAAGTCACTCGTTATTTTGTATTGGAAGAACGGCAATTTTTTACTCATATTTCGCTATGAAGATAGCGATGCCTAAAATTTGCTGGATAATTGACGCCTGTGTGCCTCTGTATTACTTAAGTGGAAAGAAATGTTTTTTGCGCATGATACTGTATTTAACCGTTACCATGGCTTACTCTGGTGAAAGGAAATCATGTTGCCATTAAAAGAGAAATCTTATCTTGAGAATAAGTCTTACGGGTGATCTTTCCTTTGGCTCGTGCGCACAGTGTTTATTAGTGTTCTGTTTATCTGTGGCATGTGAAATATTCAGTGTTTCTGTGGGCGTGCGTTTCTGGCCGAAGGGCGTATGTCTACGATCCCACTTGTTACATACTAATTATGTCACTGTATTTGACACCCTTCATTGCAATCCATTTATCTTTACGCAACGATTTATTTCATTGTGCATGCTGACTATTATGTTAACTGTGCCCTATCCAGTCGTGTTTAAATTTAGTTTGTTTACTGTATTTTAAACGAATTGTCTCGTGGATGAAATTTATGAATTTATGTAGCAGATGAAAGTTTTTTATTTGTCATTTTAACTGGCATTAGGGTTGTTCCTCGGTTTCTTTTTGTTTTCATTTGTCATCGATTTAACTGAACTAATAGAATAATTTCAGCTATAACTATCAAAAGACTCCTATTTCTTTCTTATATTTACCCTTCAAAAATACTTTAATTCTAGAAATGAAACTACAGTGAAACCAACTAAAATAGGAAATGAAGTGAAAATAACTTCAGTCATTTCATTTTAAGCCTATAAACTAGGCTTTATGAAATCCCCTTTTAGATAAGCGACTACCTTAGTGTCTTGTGAATTTTAAGGTTTAAATGAAATTGCAGTAGATTATGGTGCATAATATGTACCATAATCTACTGCAATGAGTA
Organism: Dolomedes plantarius; assembly: GCA_907164885.2. Lineage (NCBI taxonomy): Eukaryota > Metazoa > Arthropoda > Arachnida > Araneae > Dolomedidae > Dolomedes > Dolomedes plantarius. The sequence goes on from OU015491.1 coordinate 69,228,320, forward strand.
CATATTATGTACTCATCATATGCAATTCGTAAGTAAAATTTTACTCGCATATTATAATATATTAAAAGGTTCATAGAGTAATTTTTTTTTCTTGGTGTTCATTATCAATATAAGGCAAACCTCATTGATTTATTTCACAATTACATTTTAATTATTATGAATTACTCTTTTAATAATTTTTCTGTTAATATCTGCAACGTAGTAGCATTTATGGACTTCACAATCATTAAATATATTCATGAAAGCCACGGGAGTTAGAGAAGACTTTGTAAGCCGAAATCAGAATTGCGAAATAACGAAGTTCATTTTCCTCAACAACTCATGGTTCCTTAATCAACATGGACACCCCCGCCGGGTGAAAGCAATATGTGAAATGACGTCGCGTAGAATCTCGCAAAAACAGAATCCTTGGAAGCTCTGATTTATGTGCGGTATTCAGCGGCTGGGATCGCAATAGGACCACTACTACCTCTACATTTTTTATCCCGTTTTCTCTCGGCGAGCATCTTGTTAAGTGGCAACATGAATCGTGTCTAATTAGTTTTCAATATATCTGTCTTTTACGAACTCCGTTATCCGGTTTTATCTAGAAACAGATTTGTCGTTTGCGACTAAATGTCTTCGGTGTTATCTGAAATATTTCTTTTTATCACCCATTATTTAATAAATCAGCTCAGCATCTGATTTACTACTATCCAGATTAAGCGAGTATGAAACTGGCTAAAGTTCATTCATAGTAAAATGTATGAAAATAAAATTATAAATTGTTGAAAAAGAAGTTCATTACTAAATATTTAAATAGAGTCTTATTGAGTTATAAAAATAAATAAATGGAACTTTTAGGTGTGCAATTAGAACTTTAGGGGGGGGGGATATTATGTCACATGTGATTTGTCTTATTTAAGTGGTGTCTAAACAATTGCATTTCGATAATTCATTTTAAATCCTGACATCAAAACGTCAAGTAATCGGAATCGTTTCACGCTGTTTGCTTGCTCGAAATTTCAGCCCCACTCTTTAAAGCTTTATTCCAAATATCTCTCTATTCTTGATTATTGAAGATTTTTAAATGGATAAAAGCAATGTTGGAGTTAGGTGTGATATTATGTCCCGCTGTCTTCACATTTTCGAGAATAATTGTGAAATAAAAGAGCGTTAAATGTTTTTCTGTATTCTCATTTGATAAAATTACGCACAGTGTGTATAATATCATGGCACTCGTATTTATCAACTACATGGATTACTTACACACTAATATGCTTTTATTTAAATTCACGTTGATTCTCACTTTGGATTGAAAAAAAAAAAAGATAAATAAGTTGCCTTTATTGAAAAGTTCTCCGAAATAACGATCTGAAACCAGCTAACATAAATGAATAATAGAGGAGCAATATACTAACAACGCTTTAGTGAAAACAAAATCGGCTTATACTCCGCCACGGTATCTCAAGGTATGTCATTTTGCTGCCATCCCTCTATCACGGGAATGGACTCTCCTGTGTGTGTGTGTGTGAGTGAAAGAGAGAGAAAAAGAACTTCAAGAGCTCTTTTCTCCGAGGAACATCATTAAAGGTGACCCGACACAAGAGTTCAACTTTCTTTTCCCTCCGTACACTCTTTTCCCTTAAAGTTAGTTCTTTCTTTGTGACTCCCCAACCCCATACATTGCCCCTCTTTGAACGTACACAGATATATATATATATTTTTCTTATGCTTATTTGTTGCGGTTATACCATTTACGCGTGTGTTAAAGTTTCCTTTATAAATGGTTGCATAAATATATCATTTATTCCCTCTATTTAGTGAAAAGTTACGTTTACTTAGAAATTAAAAATTCCTTGTATCGTATGTAATTTATTTTTTGTTTTTCCCCAATATTTAATTTTTTTTTTTTACATTTAATGTGATTTTATGTCAGGTTAGTTGAGATATAATTTACTAATTCAGGTTTTTAACAATTTTGTATTTGGACAGTATTCGTTAAAAATTGACCTTTGAAATAATCATGGAAACAGCTATGTAGGGAAAAGGAAATAAACTTAACTGCACGAAAAATCCGCGGAGATTCATTCATAAATAAATTTATCTAATGAAAACGTAGTAAGAAAAAAACGGAATATATGTTTTGTATACTTTGTTTAAATTTATAAACTGATAGTTGAATTAACTTTGCAGAATTATTCCGATAATTATTGTCTACAGTTAATAGCATTTTATTGTTTAAATTCGATTTTTAATAACCTTCTAGGATATATTTATAAATATAATTATATTAGTAAAATGAAGATATTTTTTCGTGTGTGTGTGTAGATTTGGCCGAAATAAGTTTCCAAGTCTGTTTATCTTGTTTTTAAGAATTTGCTTTTTTAAATGCTAACTTGTTAAATATAAAACCAATAACCTTAGCACATTATATCGAATCTGTTGCCTCTACTGTCGATAGTAAAATAAATTTTACTGGAAATTATGAAGTGCGTCATACATCGAAATGGGTCTTTAAAACGTTTTGAGCATTGTGACAGTAATGTTAGTAAACTGACTGTCATTGGTGATATACGCCATGTTGTCGCCTCCTTGCCAGCTGAAATTCCGTCATTGTGAATAAAAACGAATACATAAACTTTGTTGGGAAGGATGTAGTCAGAAGTGTGTCAAAAGTTTGAGTTCTACCTACTATTCCTCTCGGAAGCCTCGTGGCGCCGCTCTCTCTGGTAAACAAGAGGGGGGGAGGGGAGAACACTTAGGATTCTCGGTGCCGGACCGCAGGGTTGCCAGTTTTACAAAACTTTCCGGGCGCCAAAGGGCCTCGCCAAGACACCCGCTAAAAATAGAGTTTGTCTCTTAGTGTTGGTGGTATCGGTCCTTTTGTGAGTGTGGCGTAGGGGGAGGGAAGATTATTTATTAGCAGTGTCGCGCGGCTTTATTCTGTTGCAGGTCTTTGGCTTTTCAAAGGGGTTCCCAGAGATGAGAAACTAATTGCGAACATGCCCGGAATTTATCTTTGAACATTGCGCTCATGTGAAACAATCGATTATGGTTTTCAGTATTTTGCCATTTTGAAAAATACATATTTATTTTCAAATTTTAATTAAAGAAGCTTACAGAATATGGCAGACAACAAATTTTTTATTTTGAAATTTCAATTTATTAGATAGTATGTGAATATTTTAGAATATCTTAGGCCCTGAAAGCCGTTCATAAGGGATTACTCAAGTTTTTTTTTTGTTTTTTTTTAATTGATGCATTTTTCGGTATACCACCCTTGTGTGAGTACAAGGGGAGTGTTTAGAAATGCTAGCTTTTAAATAAATTTTGATTGCATTAATTAGGCGTTATAGATCTTGATTTCAAAAGGTTATTAAATTTGATCCATACATTTTTTTTCTCTTTATGACTGATTTGTAATTCTCTATATGTGTTCATTTTTTGCGTAGTTAGTTTTTCTGAGACAATATTATGAATTCCTGGAAATTTCTTATTTTATCATTCTGAATTTTTTCTGAAATGGTAGATTTCTCATACTCTGGCTGCATAAGACTGAAATATCACTCTAGAAATGGACCTGTGTAATTTCTTGCTTTTTAAGGACTTATGTTGATGGTTGGGAATTACAACAAATATATTCAAGTAATTTATTATATTTTGTCTACGATATTCAGATTTAAGGCCTTCAGTTTATTTTCATGGGTTCTGAGAGTACTATTCCCTTCTATGTTTAATAGCTTATTATAAATATGGGCAGTAAAAACGTTCTCGCATGTCTGAAGGTCAAGATCTAACAATTTTTTAAAAAATGATTTTCAATTTTTGTTGTTGTAAATTGACATCATTAGCACTGACTGATTTGCAAAATTCATTCCTAAAATCTTAAGATATTTAGTTCTTCGAACGGTACTTTAATATGGAACATTATACAGTGTGTACATAAATGAATATCCCAACTTTGCAGGGCTATTGAAAGAAAACTAAGCAAAGTACAAAGTTGTTGTTCATCGAAATCAAAAATCACAGTTGAAAGTTTAAATTCAACAAGTGTTCAATGTGAGTCCCTCTGGTAACATGAAGGATATCGAGGCGGTACGATAACTCATCCCACACTCTTTTCAGCATGCCAGGTGTGACGGTTTGAAAGGCTGCAGATATGCGTGTCTTTAAGTTCGTCAGCGTCATTTGGTAGCAGTGGGCACTCAAACTGGGGCTACATTAAACACCTGATGTATGATGTAGCCCCAGAAAAAAAATCGCACGGAGTGATGTCAGGGCTGCGAGAAGGCTATTGATGAAGAAAGAGTGAGGTCCTGGGGTGCTCGGCGACCAATCCACCGGTGTGGCAATTTGTCATTTAAAAACCCAATCTTCACGAACTTTCAACTGTTATTTTTGATTTCCTATGAACAAGTTTGTACTTTGTTTAGTTTTCTTTCAATAGCCCTGCAAAGTTGGGATATTCATTTATGTACACACTGTATCTTAGTTATTGCATGTCTAAAGTTAATTTTTGTGGGGATAACAAAAATTAAAACAGTTTAATTGAAATTCTCTGTTTTAGTAAGGTAAGGTAACCGTTACTAGGGAATAATGCTAATTAAAAAATAAGATTTTTTGTCTTATTGAATAAGAGAATTGAAACCATTCTGTTGGGAGAAAAGCGTGTTATCAGTTTTAGGAATTCGTATTGAATGTGAACAATTTGCTCGCATATGTCACACTTCTAGCTGCGCTAAACTTATCGCACCGATAATACGAGGGAGATAAGAATAACACATTTAATGGAGGCACTAGATCGCGCGGTCATTAATAAATGCTACCACACGTGTGTCCTCGCGATCCTCTTATATTAATCTGTCGTGGTGGCACTTCCAGTAAGTCTTTTATTGATTGGTATTTTCTTCCTAATGTTGAGTTGTGTGTGTGTGTAACGTGAGATCTAAACGAGGAAGCGGTGTGCGAAAAAATGCTTGCGGAGGCAGACGTCAAGTACGTGCACAGACTCACGCCCAACAAGAGGGGTCACCCTCTATCGCTCTCTTTCGTCTTACGAGAGAGTCTTGGACTTTTTTCTTGTTTTTATTGGCGATTTTTCTTTCGTCTTCAAGTGGCCCGGAGTTTCAATCTGCCTCTCAAAGGCGCCGCTCCTTCACTTTGTGGACTCTTCTTTATTCCCTGAAGTTTAGCTGCTGTTTTTCAATTTTTGATAATTTTCCCTTTTTGTCGAGGATTTTTTTTTATGGGGAACCGTAATGTATGTATAGACATTTATTTGTGGCGTAATGTATTTATGCCTTGTTGTTTAACTCTAGTTTTATTCCTGTCCTTAATCTCCTCAAGTCTTCAGTAGAGATTTGTGTAATTTTTTTTTACTATAAAATAGCGCTTGTAGGAGGACTGTCGAAGGAGAAGTGAATTTATGGACATGTTGAGAATATTAACGGACAGATAATATCGATTAGTGAGAAACATTCTACTTCTGTAACAGTCTACCTGTATCAAAATTAAAAATTTTCGACAAATTTAATTTGTAAATTTGGTATGGAGGGCTTTTTGGCTTGATAGAACCGCGTCAAAAAGAGTCTTTTTATTGAACTTAAATCCTAGTTAACGTAAACCATAAATTGATTTGATTATTATAATTAGCTTTTTTTAAAACCATATAGAAGTTCTATTGATGTAAATGATTGTACTGATTCATAGCCGTGATTTTTTATCTTACAATCGAGTTCTGTATTTTAATTTTGGTATTTAATTCTTCGCATCAGGTCACATCGCAAAGCTTAAATGTTATAATCTCTCTCTCTCTCTTTTATAATCAAATGAGCAGTGCCTCTTTTTTTTTCTGTAAAGGTGTTTTGAAATAAAGAGACCATAGTTTTAAAAGAAATTCAGTATTTATTTTCCTAGAAGGTATTAAATTAATTTTAGGCCGTGAAAACTAACATCGTCGGTTTTTTTTTTAGTTGATGTTGTTTCTTTGTATTAGCATTGTACTCTCCCAAACAGTAAGCCGATATATAACCACTGTTATAAAATGCATTTTAATAAATTTAAATTTGACTAGTCCCATTTCTTATTAAAAATAATATATATATATATATATATATATATATATATATATATATATTCCATTGTTGTATACTTATTTCAGTCGTAGCAATTATGTTGCCTGTCGACCATTGCACATAAGAAAGACAATCCAAACCACTTGTATTGAAAATAATTCTGTCAAGTGTTTCGCCTAAACAATCAAAACAAATTAACAGCAATATTAAACAGACAAAATAAATTTACAACTATATTCACTGTAAACGTGTGCTTTCCGCATTATGTGTCAAATAGATCTGAATGTTCTTAAAAGGATATTTATGACCAAACATTCAAAACTACATGTATTTTATTCATCAAATAGAATGCTCAAATATTTATAATAATTTAATATATATTCCATCATAATCAGTTGTGTTGAATATTCTAAAAATGTTTGCCACGTTGTAGTAGCTTAATATACTACATCATCATTTTTTAAAAAGATATTTATACATGTAAATATCGTCCCCTTCCAAATTATGAACTATGGGCTTAACTTCGATTTTGAAAGGTAGCAAGAGATAAAGGGGCAGGAATTTGTCGCACAACAACCGCTCGGGTTGTAATGCGATACAGCTTCAAACAAGGTCAGTCCATCAAAGAAAGGTTCTTTTTTCGCCTCTCTCTTATACACTCGTCTGAACCACTTGTGAAAAACTTTTCGAGAGGTCTGCCCGCTTACGTCGACAGTAAATTGTTCCAAAACGCCGCATAAATAATCCCCTCCCCCCCTTAATCTCCGTATAATTTTTCGAGCTTTTTAAGACTCGGTGACGTTATCTAACCTCTGATATGAGTACGTAGTTCACATACACTTGATGCTAGCAGACAGTCTTCTCCCCCCCCCCCCCTTCTGTCCCTGGATAGGTTTACCGTCTTTGGAAAATGCACCTGTCCGATGCTTTCGAGCTGTCTGTGGTGTAAAAAAAAAATAAATATGAATCTGTGTTAAATTGTTCGTCAGCTCTTCTCCATGACAATTTTTGTTTTTGTTTATTTGAACAACATAATCTGCTTGTATTGGAAGGTTCTTATGTTATTTTCTTTCACCAGGTTTAATATTTAACTCTTAATAAGGGAGCATCTGTGAGATGTATCCAAATTAAGAAGTAATCGTCTATTTGAGTGAATGTGTCTGTGTGTATGTATCCAAATGTTGCTCCTTATTCTGTTTGTGAGTGTAACTGTTTCAAATTGTTAAACCGCAACTATTCAGGTAACGGTATGTTTATTTACGAAAGTTGCTTTTAGGTTGCTCTCCTTCGGTTGTCTTACCTCCCAGCAATGATTTATTCATTACGATGTAGACTCTAATTTTATAATTGTTTACGTTTAAAATTCTTAATCGTTATTTACTGCGTAAGATGGTAAAGCTTTTGTTTCGTATCATAGTCTCTGTGCTTTTGTTCTGTTAACAGTTCCTGAATACTACGAAGCGTATTTTATTCAAACTTACCCCCAAATCATTATCAACATTACTTAATTGATGTTTGTAAGCGGATATTATAACGGAAACGATGGAATGTCGAGAAAGTTTCGATCTGAGATTCTTCTCTGAGGGTGGGGTTGACGACCTATTAAGGTGGCAGTGGAACAGGCAGGCGGAAGTTTGTCGCCTGCCCACACTTCTGAAACCTGTGCGATGAATCGACCCATCTACTGCGAATGGCAACACCTTTCCTGTCCAAAAATCAATACCGACATACCCTATCCCCCAGATCTACAGCTTATTCTTTCGTCTTGTTTACCTGCGGCAACGATCGACTTTTGGAGAAATGGGCATGGCGAATATTAAAGTTTAATCATTTGTGAATACGGCATGTTTAATTTTAACAATAAATTTTATCATCTCTGACTCTTTGGCCTGTGCTGCAGTTTTGTAATACCTGTCCGATTGCTGATTTTTCACGTAATACTTAATTGTTGTAAGGGAGAAATTCATCAGATTCTGAAATCTGTATTTCTTAAGCAATTTAAATGTGAAGAGAATTATAATGCCGACCATATTTTATGCAACTAAAAATATTTTGTGTGTGTTGCATTTATAATGACCTGCATTATAACTTGTATGAAAGTGTAATAGAATTTGCGAGCCTATTCTGTCTAAAAGTGATACATATTCAACAGTTGGGGATTAGTATGCTATAAAGTGATAATATATATAATAAGAAAGGATAGTTCAAATTGATTCACTTTTAGACTTACATACTCGTGGAAAAGCTGAGCAGTTTTTCGTAAAGGACAAAGGTGATTAACCATTTCGCATAAAGTTGGTAATTAATTTCACTTGGTGACTCTCTTTCTTAAAGGCTCCAATCCCAAACGAGAGATATCGAATTTTTTTCCCTCCGCGGACATTGACAGAATTAGTATATGGCCATATCACGTTTAATCTCTACTTCTGTCACTCACTTCTGATTTAGAAATAGAAGTGGAGGTGCCAACGGAAGACTTTCAGTTTAAACTGTGATCGCCTCAAGATCGCTTCCTTTTTTTTTTTCGTCGGCGTGCAGATTGATTGCCTTTTCTTGCTGTTACTGTCATTGTGTGGTTGCCAAAAAATTTTCTTAGTTCTGTACCTTGTAAGTTTTTAGTAGTCAGGTACCTATTTAAGATAGTATGGCTCCCCCCGCTATAAACTGTGATTTCTTGTTTTCTCTTCTTGAGAGTAATTGCCGGTGTGTGATGTGAGTGAAACTATTGTGTTGTAAAGACTAATAGGAATGATTCGGTTGAATAGATCTAAAGTATTCAGTTGTTTTATTTTCTTCTATGCGCGTTTTTTAATCTTGTCAGTCGAATGAGTTTTGTTATAAATTAACATTTTGTTCTAAAAGCTCGTTCTAGGAGTTAGAATTACCTTTTCTCAAATTGTTGTTTGAGATTTCACTGTCTAGGTAAAGTTTGAGTGGCACTTTTATTTTAAAGAAGGGAGTAGGTGTAGTTTCTTCTTGTATTTTGTAGTATTTTTCAGTTAAAGTGTAAACATCTGCTTTTACCAGTTTTCGTGCTTCGTAATTAGTCGGGTAATTTTGACTATTTTTATGTGAATTCTTTTAAAATTCTGTTGGGTCAAATGATGCAGTTTTTTTCTCTTGTGTTTCAATATAATGTGATGTTATCACTTGACATAAAGATAATTTTGCGAAACTTGAAATTTGAGTCTTATTTTTAAGCTATAGTAAAGATGAAATTTTCAAAATCCGCATTAGCTATTTCTTGAGAAAAACTATGAATTTTGTCATTTTGGTACGACTATCACGTTTATAAAAGAAAGAATGAATAGGAAAAAATTCTGTGAAGAAGAAAAAAAAAATGGGTGATATGACATGATGTGAAGAAATAAAATGGCTGGTATGACACTATGATGAAATTGGGTAAATTCTAATGATCTATCGGTACCCTTACATAGACAGAAAGTTGTTTTAGCAAGGTGCCCAGAAAGATCGAATGTGTCCATCCATGCAAACGCATTGATTATTACATGAAAATTGCTAAGTATTAATGCCTTGATGTTTCTCTCAACTCTGATATTCGGACCAATTAATCGATATTCATTATTTGTTGATTGAGTTGTTGCATTGTTCCTTTGTTTTTCGTGTTTATATTCACTTCTCTCATAATTTACACCACGTTATCTCTGTGCTTAGAGAAATGTAGAAAAGCCTGTATATGCTCTATTTGATAGACATATACGTGCACATGCTTATGATATCGTGCTTTGCACTACAGTTATAAAATCATTTGGTACGAAGCTGTTTACTCCTCTCTGCATTCGTTCCAAAACACGTTCATTATGTGACGAAATAAACAGAGAGCAGTCGCTTAATATCCCAGCAACAGTGAACACCGAAAAAACCGGCCCTCCGCAGTAGTAATCACCGCCGAAATTATGTTCGGTCAGAGAAAATGAGAAAGTAGAGAGAGAGCTTGTTCTTGTTTTTGGGGTAGTAGCGGCACCAGAAAAGAACTGGCAGCTGAGCGGCGAGGTTAAAAGAAGATGCGAGATAGTGCCCGAGGGCCGAATAATGGGAGAGGATTTTTTTGTTTTGTTTTGTTTTCGTTTACGTTTTTTTTTCTTTCTCTCTCTCTCATGCTACTACTGGGGGTAGGGGGGGGGGGATGAGCTATGTAGGGAATGCGAACCGCCTTGTCTTTCGCAAGACCACGTGATTTCAGGCATGCTTTCGCCCTTTCAACTATGGTCAAGAAGAAGGTAATGGAGGTGGTGATGGAACTCTCTGATACAATGTTTCCTTTGTAGGTATCTGGGAGGATGAGTTTTGAATGGTTGTTATATTAATGCTATACCATTGATTTTTAAGTACAGAAATCATTTGAAGCAAGCACAAGGTGCATGGCAGCACAATAAACAGGAACTGTATACCGGTGAACTTAGCGCAAAATATACGGAGGTCTGTTACTTTTGATTGTTGAACAAATTTTGTTAGACTCACAAAAAACTTAAAATTTTTTTAAATATATAAATCAAGATGTTACCTTTTTAGTTTTGTGCTAGAACTAGTTGCCAGTAACATATGTTTATGTTTGTTCGAATACGGATGCCTGTTTTTTTTTTTTTTTTTTCCCCGCTAGTAGTACGGATTGCTATGCTTAAATTTCCTTGTCATCAAATTGGGATAAAGAAATTTGTGCTATATTAAAGATTGCTGAAATGCATCTAGGTAGGCGAAATATTAGGGCCTGTTCACATAAGAATCCGTCAGCGTCAGCGTCAGCGTTACTCTTATTGACATATTTTAAACCAATCACAGGTATTTACAGTTTCGTGGCTAATCGTTCGGGGGGTTGTAATTGGTTAAATATATTTCAATACGAGTAACGTTGACGCCGACAGATTCTATGTGAACAGGCTCGTAGTGTAGCATCAAATGTCACTTGTTTCATTTAAATTTTAAAGTAATTGGCCCCTGGTCGGTACTGGCCTAAGAACTAGAGAATTGTAATCTCTAGACGGCAAGTGGAGTTGTAACCGATTCTTTGAGGTAAAGAATTTGCTTTACGTTCGCTAGATTCAGAAAAGTTCCAAGCGATATGCAACCAGAAATGATTACGGTTAAAATGATAAAATTATTCTTATCTGCATAGACAATCATTTTCCTTCCTCTTTTCCTTATTGCTTGTAGTAAGGATATTTTTTAAGAGACGTTTTACTTATCAAGAGTTGAAGCACGAGAATATGCGTTTTCTCTCTCACACACATAATATACAAAATGGAATTATGCTTCAGTAATCTCCTAAAAAGTTTCTCTTAAAAAAAATCCAAAACCATCTTATGTGATTGCTGCCAGTGCGCTTCTGTCACTACAATGTAATTATTTTTCGCAAATCGTAACTCGTTAAAATAGAGTTATTTTCTTCTGAAAATTGAACAAAGAACGAATGAGTTTCTTTATTGACTATTTTCTAAAAAAATTTAAAGCAAGTTGTTTCGTGCTATAAGCTTATATCTGTATTTTATGGATTCTATTTAAATGTCAAAAATTGCACAAGATCGCAGTTCCAAAATTTTAAATTTAGGCAATTTTTTCATATTCTTTACGTTTAAGGTTAGCATCAGAATATGCACTGTCGATCTCTACAATTATACAAGATTTTTCTTCGAGTCCAGTCAGGAATGTACCTTTAAGCAATATGCTAGAGAGCATTGAACCAACCATTTCATGGCGATATGAAAAGTTCTAAGATAACTCTTCCTATATCGCTGGACAACAAACAAAATATCTGTTTAGTAACCCGATATTCAGAGTGCAATTCAATTCTGGTTTCAATAATCCTTATCGATTTGAGATGGGTTCTTTTCTTCCTAATGTCAAAGGCCCATCTGCAGTTCTTTTCGAGTTTTGTATGACATATTTACTACATTATGTTTTCATAACCATTTTATATACGTACTTAACGACATAAACCGACTTCCACTGAGTTGTATAAAATTAATCGTGTATTTTCGTTTAAGTCTAAGAATTAATTTTAATTGTAAGAACTATTTTCGCCGGCCCTTTGAATTTCTCTTAAATATGATTACTTCAAGTTAAATAAACTGAAAATGTAAATTAATCATCATTAGTATTGCTTCTTCACGAAGTGAAACTGATGACCATTTAACAATTAAATGGCGAATAAAGCTGCAACCCCCCCCCCCTCCCAAAAAAAAAAAAAGTATTTGTTTAATTTACTATGCTTTAGTCACTGTTGCGTGATGCTGTGGTGGTCCTTATGTCATTTTGAATGAACCACGCCCTTTTCCAAATAGTCTTCGTATCGAGATCCTGCATCTGTTGCAAATATAGCTGCGTGGCTTCTGGAGACTATTGACCTCAATGTTGTGATAGGATCAACAGCTCAACGAGCAGTTTTCTATTTATTTATTTATTTATTTTTGTTGTTTTATTTTTTCATCACACATTTGATTATTTTGTATTCTTATACTTTCGCTAAATACGTTGTTATTTGGGTAACGAAAGTATCGCGTTCGTTATTGAATCGATATTGATATTTTAAGTTTTGGATATTGAATTACTGTAGACATATTCTCCTCAATCTTGTTCTCTTCAAAGAAAGATCAGAAGTATAAACTTTCGTAATGAATGTGTACGAAAAAATTATTCATTGGAAAAGCAAATTTTTATAATTAATTTTCATCTTTCGAAATTATTATTTGAGAATCGTAACACACGCGCGAAGTTAGTTTTACCTATTTACTGTAAGCTGTTTACTTAAATGAACTACTATAGGTTTAGTGTCTATAATGTAATTTTAAGTGCACCTTATCTCTTAGCATATTGTATATAGGTTTCGCTTTCCACACCATTAAAAAGTTGCCGCAAAAAAATTCTTTGCGTCAATTTTTTAACGGTTGGCAGTTAGTGCCATTGGTGTCGAATCTGAAAAATATTTTTTTAAAGCTTTTCTATTGCTTTATTATTATTATTATTATTATTATTATTATTTTCATTTATTTATTTATTTCTTGCTTGTGTATGTGCACGCTTTTGTGAAATTCTTAACTTGTTTTGGAGAGAGGAATATAGTGGACTACACAATATCTTTACTATGGAATGGGGTGTCAAAACTAATTCCCTTTCATTCTTTTCAATCTCATGAAGTAAAAGTTCCATCATTCTTTTTTCCCACCCCTTCGCATTCTATTCGAGTGAATCGTCTGCAAAACAATGTGCAAAGGGGGTGGGGTGGGCGTCGTCAGTTGTGTTCGGCGCCCATCCGAAATTTGGGACTAGACATCGCGGAGTCTCCATTTCTGTGGATTTGCAGACTGTCGCCAACAGTTGTCGCCAAGTGTGAGACTATGTGTGGTCGATATTTCATATGAGACTTTTTAATGGATCTTAGATTATGTGGATATAGAGTACGACGCTGCAGTTAAAACCAAATCTAAGTCATTCTTAGTAAACATAAAAAATGAAAAATTTTCTAATGAGTATTATGTATTGTTAAATTTATTACTCTTGATATGTTTAGATATGCTTTTGTATACAAAATTGCTGGAAAAGAGAAATTTTGGCAGCGAACCAAATTTGTTCCTTTCTTTATTATCTGCTATTGAAATTTTGTTTTATTGTGTTTTATTCCTGTTGGTCACAGCTGCCTTGAAATATTTTACGTTCCACATTGTTTAGGGCTACAAGTGAATCTATGCGAAATATTATGTAAATTTTAAGATATTCATATATATGTGTGTGTGTGTGTGTGTGTGATGGGAGTTCAAAATTTGTTATATTAGATTACTCAAGACATTAATAATCAAGGCCATATTAATTAAACAGCCAGAGGTGTTTTTTTTTTTGTCAAGAGGCTTTGTGCTCATGTTTTATTTTTATTCGTGGGAATTATTTTATTTTAATTTTAATTAGTTTTAGAAGACAGCAACAGTACCATTAAGTACTTACAATTAAACTCTGCTACGCTGAAATCGGTAAGATGTGGCTAAAATTCGAAATCAAAATAAATTGCTTGAACCAGTTGGAGTGTTAATTTTTAATAGCTGTTTATAATAGAACAATGTGAAAATAATATCTTGTAGCACCATAAATTGAACTTTTATCATTAATGCGCCAGTAGTCTCTTGTGATGCTCAAGTTCATTTAAATTACTTGTGACCTAACATATAATGTTATACAATAAATCTAGAGCTCATCCAGTCGATTTTAAAAATATCTGTGCATAGCAATAATTTTTCTCTACGCGTGCAATGTGAAGTTATAACGATGTGTGCTAGTTTTACCCATAAAAAAAATGTGAGAATTTTTTTGTGAATGACACTTAGTCATTTCCGTTAATATAATTCTCGAGCAATTACCCAAATGCTGGCACGGTGACGATCTGCAGGTTGTGCGACTTTTGTAATCACTTGCAATTTCAATGCACCCTAATTTAAATGTTATTTACCAATGTTTTGCCCCCCACCCCTCCCCTTCAGCTTTTTTCTTTACTTATGATCTCATGCACTTAAATGCATAATCATATTTGGCACTAGAATATGCTACAGAATTATTTTCATATCTTAACTTCTGAATATTTGTCCCAAGTGCATGACGACCTGTCAAAACATTCGAAACGATTAATTCTTTTTCGTGGTCTCAGCAAGCATAAACGCAGCTCTGCGAACAACGTCTAACCTCGTGTGCATTATTGCGCAATGGTCCTTGGCTGCGTTCATAGCGGCGCCCTACTGGCGACTTTTGTTGATGGATCTTTTGATATTTTTCTCTCATGCTTTCTTTTTATTATTATTTTGGCGGCATTTATTTTCGGGAACTCGTAACTTTTGTGGCACTGCGAGATATGGTAGGTCCCGAATATGAAGACAAGCGTAAGAATACCATCACTTTGGCGCCCCGTTTCGTGTTTGTTTGGATTTTTTTTTCTTATTTTTTTCAACGACATTTTATTAGTTTCCACGTGTTTTTGTTGGATTCTCCAAATTTTTTTTCCGCTTCCCGGAAACTTAAACGGCGACGTCGGGATCTTGAAATTGCCAAGTTTCTGTTTTTGACACGCCATCTACAGCTTCCCGCCCCCCCATCTATCTTTATATACTCGTGATTTTTTAGTTTTGGATATATTTTCTGTTTAATCAGTTCGTTCCGTTTCAAATTTTTTGGTTTTCATCTTAGGCTATTTGGTTAAAATATTTTTAATATGGAATATTGTTTGAGAATGTATTATGCTCGTTTCTTAAACAGCCCATAACAATCCACACACATTACAGTAGGAATGTTATAATGTGTAAACTAAGTTTCAGTGTTTGTTTACTGTCGAGCAGGTCAACAGAGTTGGTGAGTTTTGAAATGTTGGGAAATTCGGTATTCTGTAGGAAATTGTGTCCATGACTATGTGGTATAACGCATCTGATGAATTAATGTCTTCATAATATTGCATATTCTGTAATATAAATGTCCCTACAATTTTGAATCTGTTTACAATTTAATCGAATGATTAACAAGACTTCGCTGGCAATTTCACGAGAACTTGTTTAGCTGTCTTTCGAGGTTTTCATGGACGAAATAATCCATTTAAGCACGCAGCATGGCTAGTGTGCAAACATGTTTTGAAACTTTAGGGGCAGATGGAATTTATCAACTGGTGAAAAATAAACAACTACATCATAACAGATTGTTCATATAAGCTGTGTTATTTAATCGTCATTCATTGCATTCCACGACCGGGCTAATAGATTTCCCGGTGATTTCTCTTGTTCCTCATCCTCTTTTTACTTTTATGCTGAAATATTGCCTCTAAAATTCTACCATGCAATATTTTTTATGTTATATCATTTGCTTAATTTATTCCACGTTTTCCGTTGGACCTAAAAATTTCGTTATATAATCCAGATTTCTGTCTCGTATTCCCGTATTTAACTGTCACCTCAACATCATTCCTATCCTCCTTGTTGCATTTCTTTTATTATTTTCTTGTGAACCCCCTTCACCTTTCTTCCTTATTCCCCTGCATTCCAAAATTGAGGAATGGGAAGAGGAGAGGGGAGGGGGTAAAAAAAAAAGAACGCAAAGAAAGAAGAACTGGCCCTTTCTGTGAGCTCGAAGTTGTGTGAGGCCCAAGATGTTGGCCCACGCCTCGCGACCTTCGTTTTATCTGTTTATTTTCTTGTTTGTGTATTAATTTTTCCTCTCCTTGACATAAGTGTGTGACAGTGAGGGGGGATTGCTTCTTTCTTTTGGGTCAAGTGATTCAAGAGCTCTTGCCATCTCCCCTCCTTTCCCCCACTTTATAAAGCTTGCTTGGTCGCCTGAATTTAGGATATTTTAAACTTCAATATGTGCTTAGTGAATTGTATTTTTCTATATTAAACTGCTGTATAATTTTGATAATGTTAGTGCTTTAAGTCCCATAGTTTGTGACACCTGAGTGCGGTTACTGATTTAGCCTTAATATTTTCCATTATTTATTTATATTTTTTTTACAATCATAAATGACTTACTTTTCTTTCTTTCCTATATGTTTCTCCCATTTTAAACATATCTGGTTATTTATTTATGCGAAGATTTGATTGTTGTATCATAAAAATTCTTGAGGAAATAGGGTCCTTTATATTTTTATTTTTCTCGTGTAATTTAATAGCTTCCACTGTTGCTTTTCCCCTCCTTTAAAAAAAAAGTATAATTAACAACAGTGCACCGTGTGCGTGATGCATTTACATAATATTTAAAAAAAAAAATAAAATTAAAAAAAAAAAAAAAAATGAAGCCTTTGAAAGTCAGTTTCGAAAGCAAAAACAACTGTTGGTCTGGTGTTGAAAAGTAGTCTAAATTTATCTTTGCCAATTTAGCGAATGTAAATAGAAAATTTATTAGAATGGAGAAATGCAAAAGAGGATGCATTTAAAACCCTCGTCTCCTTTTTTACATTTTTTTGTTTCGCTGTTTTTTTTCAGCTATAGTTTGTTATAATTAATTTTCCCTTCTCCAAATATGAGGAACAACTAAGGAAATAAAAACAATTTTTTTGCTATTAAGTAAGTACTTGATTTATGTATGAATCAACGACGACTTTAAAAAAAAAATGTTGTCATTAACCTCTTAATTATTTGTCCATTAATATGGCCATCAGGTGTGCTGCAAGTTATTTTTGTTTTCAAGTAGTGAATAGTGTCTATGACAATATAACCTTCACAAATTGCCATAAAGTCGAATAATTTAATAATATTTTTAAAGTGGACTCTGATTGCAAGTTATTTGGCATATTTGTTGGCGTGAGATATTTGGCATATTTATTGGCGTAACTCAAACAGCGAGAAATCGGCAAGATGTGGTAACCATTTACTCTCTGTTGCATTTAAGAGGCACATCACGTTTTTTTACTGTTCGCGTTTTCTTTTGATTCTTTCTTGCTTAACCTTGGTTCAGAAAAAGAACGCCTACGAGTAAGTGAACGAGCGAAATATTGCTTAGGGGAAGAGGGGGAGGACAAGTTTGTGTGTATATGTTGAAAAGCCGAGGGGGGCATGTAAATCTACAAAAATCAGCTATTCTTGACATTTATTTTAAGTGGACCCATTCTCAATCCTCAGTTGGCCGATTTCGTCAACATAAGAATTTAGATATTTTTGTATTTTCGATTCTGGTAACTGTATACTTTTTGTTAATGTATTATAATACGTTATTCTCGAAGTTAACACATTTTATGCAATTAAGTAAAATAGGATTTATGTGATTCCAAATAGTCTTTTGGGGCTACTTTATTTCCAGGAATATTAGATATATGCTTTAAATCTGTCAAATGTGTTTAGTTTTGTTTGATCAAGGGCGCATGCTCTCTAAATGTCAAGGTTAGTTACGTTACATGTAGGATAGGGAAATTAAGAATTCGTAAGAGGGCGAAGCAAACATTTCTTTAGAGCTATCTCGTGTAAAATATTGATGTTTAATTTGGAAAAACTAAAATTTGCAGGATTGGAAAGAAAGGTTGTGGTTTGTTGTAATGAGGCAAAATATCAAGCTCTGTGTTAATTTTCATTTTTGATAAATTTAATAGTTTTTCTTATTGGTTAAGGTGGGGAAATTAATATGAAATTATTGAGAAGTTCTCTTAAATTTTAAACAGCAGTATTTAATTTGTTACGTGCGTTCACGATTGATATTTGTTTCATTTTATTTCTTCCTCCGAACTAACCTTTAGAAAATATTTTAAATTAGCTTCAAGATGTTATTGATAAACTTCATTATTATTTCTTCCATTGTTATAAACTTCGCGAAGTCCACTGCCGTGTCACTCGTTTTATTGGAAATTATGTCGAACTATGCAAAAACAGAAACGCAAATTTGACAAGGTCATAATTCGCTCCTAAAGAAGTGCCAAAATATCACCGGGTTGCTATCTTGTAAATCTGTTGCTCAAAAGAACATCCTTTTGTTAAATTACGAATTTATCTTTTAGTGAAATTACAGTTGTTCTTACGTCCCTGAAATTGCACATGCAACATATTTAATGCTACGTATGGTTAAATAATGTTTACAAAAGTTCATATTGGTGATGAATATATATATATATATATATATATATATATATATATATATATATATATATATATATTTTAAAGCAACTATAAGACAGCTGATTATTCTGACAAATGCTTAAATATTAAAGAGCCGCCGAAACACACAGCAGGTGTAGATTACGGGAGCGGGAAATGGTTTTTAATCTCCCCATAATAACTCAAGTCCAGGGAATATTTCAACTCCGTGAGATAACTTTCTAATCTTTTATTTTTTCTCTCTCTCTTTTTTTATCCCTGAGACCGACGGTGTAATCTTTTAAATGTAGAGGAGAGGATTCTGCGTGTCGCCAGACAGTCACTTACGTTGGAGACAGTCCGGATATCCCCCGGGGAGACAAACCTCCTCGATTCTCGTCCGTCCGTCTCCCTGTTTGCTCTTTTCCCTTCCCGCGCATTTTTTAAAAAAAGCACGCGACAGAAATATTTTTGTGAACGCTCGCGTGTGGTTTTTGAAGGTCGTGGAAGAAAATCGGTGAAATCCGTAATTAATCAGCTCGGTGTATATTTCGATGTTTTAAGTGATTAGCAGCAAAAACTTGTTCGATACAAACGACCCCCCCCCCCCTCCCCCCCCAAAAAAAAAGTTTATAAGCTGAGTAACAAAGATTGAGGATGTTACATTTTTGTATATTTGTAATCATTAACCTTGATTTTTTAAAATGCTATTTCGCTGGCTTTTAGATGTTTTGAAATTCTATTTTTTTATTATAATCTGAAATTAGATAAATACATATATTTATATATATTATACCAAACCTTTACAGAGCATTGTTATCGGAGAAAATAACTCAAATTGATCAGTCGACTATCAAATATTTTTCATGCAATTACAATTTTACCATTATCGGCGAAATAATATGTGATTTGATACTATAACTCTCTTAAATATCATTAGATTTTCTTCTGTTCTTTAATAATCCCTGAAATTGTAATATTAACGCACGCCCCCCCCCCCCCCCCCCCCCCCCCCTCAGTACCAAGCTTTAACATCATTAAATTTTTTTTTTTTTCGTTTTATTGTCTTGTAGTGTTTCCGTTCTTTTTGAAAATCTGCACTTGTATTATTACTTTTGAATTTTGTATAAAAAAATACGCGATGAGTAATTAATTTTTAAACTATATGGAGGGACTTTCCTGGCACTTAAAATAGTCATATAAAAATTAACTTAATCTCATATTCTTTTTTCTTTTTTTAAACAGCGCTCTGTTAAATTCTAAGGGGAGCATCATTATTTATTATATTTTGCCAATGACGTAACATTCATTCGTTATTTCTGAATCAATGTAATTCTTTTTATGGTAACCCGCGTCTGCTATGTTTTTATGTTTTATTTGGCCTACTCTCGTCTGCTGAGAGAAGCAGTCTCTTCATGATTTCCTTATATATAAAGTGGGACAAGTCGTTCCTAAAAATCTCCTCTTATTACGGACTAACGACAGTTCGTAATATTTACTTCCATGAACTCACGATGTTTTACTTTCTTCTTTAGAATACTTTCTAGTACGTATCAGTTCATCAATGGGTTGTTCTTTCAGATATATTAAATTGGGGGAAATTTACTCTCGTGTCAATGCTGATTAGTAAAAAAAAAGGTCATTAACCCTGTATATATTTTAAGACGACTTTTCCACACTTGTAATCGAGAGAATGTAACTAGTATCAAAGCAGATTTTTTACATGATTTATTACATGTTGTAGTACAACGTGCTTCTTACATGGGGTAAAGGAACCCTGTATGAATAGCTGTAGAGATGGAAAGGGATACTCAACAGTATAAAAAATCGAGGTGAACTTGCCCCGGGAATTTCCTTGAATTCAACTGAGTCTAATCTTTTTCTCTCTGTCTCTTTCTCGCTTTTTATTTATTTATGTCATTTTATTGTTGTGAATTTTGACGAGTCTCAAACACGTGTGTGTGTGTGGGGGGGATTTTTTTAAAAGTCTGTGTGAATCATAATCCGTTATTTGTCCGTAGTTTATAGTTAAAGCAAATGCTGAACACATCAATTAAATCTTGATGCAGATTCGTCTTTATCTGTATTTTTTTTAATTCTCTCTTTACTATTTGGAATGCTTTTAATAATTCTTAATTATTCGTTGGTTTTTCACTATTTTGTATCTTTAAAAAAATGTTGTCACTATTGATCCAGTGTCCGTTTAATGAATGACATTCAGATTCTTCGGACCACCCGTCTGAAGGTGGCGTGCGATCGTCTGGCATTATTGCTAAAGGCAAATCAATAGCGGCAGGTACCAATCGTCGAGTAACAGTGCAGTCTGGGTGACGCCACTGCAAGGAAACGTCCACTGTCTATTCCAGTTATTGTCCTTGACCCAAAGCCACTGACGCTATTAGATCTATCTACCTGCCTGAGCCACATTGCCTCTTAGATTTGCTCTAGATACTTTCTGATACCGAGCGGTGGTACCGCCATCTAGTGGTAATATTTATTTTTATAAACTGCACACGTGCGGCAGATTAATTATGCTTAGCAAAGCAGCTGTCGCTTAATTACTATTTGTGAAATGAGGTATGTTAATGCTTAATTAATCTCATTGTTGAAAACAAGTACAGATTATGGATAAAAGGAAGAAAAAGTGTCTTTTCCTATATCGTTGAATGAGATTATCGAATCTCATCAATGCGTTTGATTATGTTATTACGAGTTCTTAATCTAAATATTTTTTTATTCAAATGGTATTGTGTAAATGGAATTTCGTATTAATTCTTGAAGGCCGAATAATCAAGTATCCGTGCGGAAATTACATATATGTTTAGTTTTAAAAATGCCCATGTGAAATATAAGCAGATACTCGTTCTTCCTACGCAAGTACGATATCGCACGTTCGGTCCAAAGAAATTTCTATGTATTTCTGGTATACTATTTTAAAAGTGTATAAATCAATTTTTGCCTAAAATATCTGTTGAATTATGTTATTTAATTACTTGAATAATACCTGCAGCTCTGCATCCTCCCACTCATTTTCTACTGTTTTCTCCTTCTTTCAGTTCACATCCTGTGCGTTCGAGTCACACTTTTGCATGGATGTTTGTAGCCTTTCGGAATCGGCTTTAAACTGTAGGTCCTGGTCTATTTAGCCCTCGTGTAGCAAAAAGTTGACCGTAGCTCTCCAAACCAAACCCTCTTTGTACTTAAACAGTTGAGCCGTATGGTAATGACAAAATAAACAAGTTTTTTCCCCTCATTCCTTAAGTAGAATTATATTTGTAAAGAGTAGAATATTGTTTTGCATATGCTTTTAGAGCAAAGTTGATTTTAAAAAAATTACGAACTGAGAGAGAAAAAAAATAGGTTTAAGATTTTAAACAACTCGTTTTTGGAAAGTTTGGCTACTTTGAGTATGGCAGGAACACAAATCTGTCATGATGATAATTATAGCACCTTAGTGCTGATAAAAATTTAAACTAGTAGAATTAACTTTCAGTGTGATTTTTTAGGATATTTGTATTTGCTTTGTTATATATTAATTTTGTTTTATCTCTGCGTGTTTCTTCGAAAATATCCCATGTTTGAGCTTTATTTAAATGCTTAAATTATTAAGGAAAAAACGTTTGAGTCAGAATACAAATAATGCTGACATCGGGAATGTAACTTGTCTAAATTTTTTAAGCTCTTTTGCTATGAAGAATATCCATCCAGAGTACGATCTATCCTTTTAGAATGACTGTAATATTTTCTTTACCGCCAAGTCAAAGGTTTATAAAAGTAAGATTGTACGCTTTTGGCGAATTTAATCGCGGATTTATTATTATTATTATTATTTTCAATTAATTTTTTAAGTAATTTTGACTTCGATCCCATAATGATATTTATATTGAACCGGTGGAAGTGAAGTGCAAACACAGTAGACGTTAATGTTTGTGAAAGCACTCGGAAGAACACTCTACGTTCTGCATGGATAACAGTGATGTATTTAGTCAGGTTGATTTAATAGATTCTTTTTTTATAATTATTATTTCGCTGGGTTCTCTAACGTGAGAAGTTCGTCTCTCGTCAGTGTTCCTTTTGTTTTAATAATCATGTATTTAAGAAAAGCGCGTATTCTAATAAACTCTTTATATATGGGATTATAGTTCACGTGCCTTATTTACATGGGAGTGTCTACGTCAGCGAAAACAGAAAACTCTTTCCGCAACAATCCCTTCCCCCTTATCCCAGTCTAAGCTGACCTACATTGTGCTTACACCCAGGTAAATCCACCTTATTGAATTCGCAGTGGGACAGGTTGGGTAGGGAGGGGGTATTGACTAGACTCTTTTGTTGTCGGTTTGGCGCCATGCAAATTACCTGCAATTACTCACTTCTCCCCGTCTGCACGTCAAGCCGTCATCGCTTAAAGAGAGGATGCTGAAGGTTAGAGGTCGAAGAACAGCTTTGCCTATAATGAAGTTTGTGATAATTGATTGTGGGAATGAGTTGAAGGGGTTTCTAGCTATTGCTCCATCTTTTCTTAATGACACACACAAAAGAAATACATAGTAAATACTCGTTTCTGTACCTTAGCAATTTTTTGACTCCTTGATTTTTTTGCTATGAGAAACTGAATAAAACATATTTACATAATTCATTGAAATCATTTTGGTTGGTTGGTTGGGGTTTAATGGCGCTGGGTCCAGAGAGGACATGCCGTATTTATTGTGACCCTTCATATTATTTCGAATGTTAGGTATGACCAGGGAACACTTATCGAAGATGAGAATATCAAAAGCATAGAACTAACTGTACGTAATTGTTTCGTTTGGTTTAGTGACCGTCAGCAAATTGAATATTTATGTACATATTATTACTTGTTTGTAAATAAGGTGTTTTGTTATGGATATGTACGATAATGATAATGTTAGTCACGATATTCGCAAGATGCCGTAAAAGGATTTCATGATTTACAGACAAAAAATGTGTTGGACTTGCGGTAGACCTTGTAAACACTGAGGTTATCAATTTTGTATGTTAGTTCCCTGTACTTCAAATGTATTTTACAGAGCTGTTTAAATATGTATTAACTGGAATTAACATTATGAGTATGAAGAGTTTAGATTGTTATTGCTTTCAAAACTGAAAAAATTCGGAAATGATAAATCGAAAATTGGCCTGAGTTTGAAGATATTATCGTGGTGTCTGAATATTTGCACCATTTAAAAGTAAATCAGGCACAGTTTTCAATGCTTTACATTGCCAGAATTGAATGATTGTGTTAATATATAGCCAGTGTGCGTACCCAAGAAAGATTCTTGAACATTTAACTCGACTCTTGTTTTAACGAGCCTGATAATGCAAATATTTACTGTTTATTTTTGACATAAAAGATCCACTTGCAAGTGAGGAGAAAATTTTTCCTGGTATTTCGCATTTCATTTCTATGAATCATTCCTATTTCTCAATAAAATGATTACGTTAAACTTAATAATCATTATCTCTGCAGCTGGAATTAGACAATCCTATGAATGAGATAGATTCATTCTCTCTCCTCCTTTTCTGTTCAAGGTTATTATCGATTTAAAGGTCATTGCTTGTGTGGTAATGACCTTCTATTTTTCTGTCTCGTGCTATCCAAATTTCTCTCCATAGCAAATTCTCTTGGGTTTGAAAAGACGCGCTTGTATGTTCTGTTACGTCATATGCTCCTCGCTTGTTTGTGTACTTTATTAGTTAAGTTTATTCTAATTTATCGTTACTTATGCCAAGCACTATTTTCACAATGCTTGCTATGCATTACTGAAATTATAAACGTTTAATTTGTTTATAAATATAGTTGCGTAAAAAACTGTGAACGGTGTTTAAATTTTGATGACATTGATAGATACTGCAAGTTTAGAATTTTAAATTGGCTCTTTTCCAGCAGCAGGCAATCGGAGATTGAAATATAACTGTCGCAACTTAAGAGCATTTCAGTTAACTTGTTTCATATAAACCTGTAATTAGTTACAAAATTTGACGTTTAATTTATTACCATGCAAATCTTAGTTTTCGTAATTATCTCCTCTCCTTTTTTATACCTTATGAGTAATTCAAAATCGTCTGTGAAGCTAATTTTGCATGCAAAAAAAAGGTCGTTTTTCCATTTAAGGTTTTTTTTTTTGGGGGGGGGGGGGGTGAACATATCTTGATATTTCATGTTTCACAATCTTTAAGTTTAATTCCTAAATTATGCAAAAGTTTTTTATTGAAATTTTTTATTGTTTTAATTTTAAAAAATTATGTTCTTTTCAGGATCGAGTGATTCTCCTCGACCATGGTGCAATATTGCCTATTGGGAGCACTCTACCCGGGTTGGTCGATTGCTTCCTGTGTGCCAGCCTGCCATAAATGTTTTTGCTGATCTACCTCATGGTGATGGTCTGTGCCTTGAAACTCTGGCGCAATCGCGCCTAACGGACAATACTTCTGTCCTCCAGACTCGAGTGAAGATAGGACAGGGTATAACCATATTCAAAGAAGATCAGCAGGTGTGGGTGTACAATCGATCTGAGTACCCAGTGTTTGTGAATTCTCCCACGCTAGACCCTCCTAATACAGAGAACTTGACAGTTTATAAAGTTCTGCCTGGTTATTCAATTAACATCTTTGACTATGAGAGGTCGCTGTACAACCAGCGGTTACAGGATCCATCCTTACTCAAGGAGGGTCCCTTTGATCCATATGCCGTCCGGGTTAGCTTCGCCAAGGGCTGGGGCTCCTCCAAATACTCCAGACGTTTCGTCACATCCTGTCCCTGCTGGCTGGAAGTTATGTTCCTCGTCAACAGGTGACAGGTACAACACACATTCTCATAGCGTTGTACCTGTCATAAATTCTCAAGAGTTGAAGGTCAGATCCTTCAATGGCTGTTGCTAGTCGAGCTTAGTACCGTCGTGCCATTGTGCCGGCCATTTGGAGGGCCGCATTATGATTGGTGCCAAGTGAAAAATATATGATTTGTTTTTCATAGCTGGTTGCTAGCAATCTCTTTTTGGGTTCCTCAGGATTTCATTCTGCTGAAATGATTTGTCTGGTGGTAAAATTACACTTTACAGCAAAATATATTTATTTATTGAGAAATTCATCGTTTGTTCACATGTGAACAAATAACTAGGACAATTTTATAATTCATTGTTTTTGTGATTGTACCACCATGCCATTCATTTTGACTGAATGAATAGGTTGCAAGTATTAATGGTTAATCCACCATATTATGTAATTACTAGATATTTATTTAAATCATAATGCAAAAGCTGCCATATTTCAGCTATTCATTCATGTATTGTTAAGTTTCTGTAACTTTATTGATAAAGCAGTTTAGTAGTGGAACTCACAGCATGCATAAATGTCCCTTATACAAGAGTTTTTCATCATTTAACAAGATTATAGATTATCAGTCTTGCAGTTAACTTAGCTGCTAATGTTTTTAAATTGCAATTCTTTATGAATCATGTGATCTTTGCCATATATTTTTTTATTGTTTTGTAACTTCAGATACTATCTGTAATTGTAAGGGACCAAAATTGACAAAGCATTGTGGAAAACCACCGCACTTATTTGTTAAATTGTCCATTTTAATTTTATTTTGTCTTAATTGTAATAGCTGGTCCCATTTCTCATCTCCAGTCTTAGAAATGTTTATTTTCCACAATGTTTTGCATTGAACACCTTCTGTATACCTAATACTAAGTGTGCCATGTTGCCTGAAATGCCTTGACTTGCTTTTTTTCTCATTGCTTTTTTTTGTATATATGTACAGTATAAATTTATTATATAGAAATGAGAATCAAAAGAGAGTTTTGTTGGATTTCTATATTCCGGTGCACAAAATTGTGTCCTCTTCCACGTAAAATCTCTGTAGAATATTACCAGCATCTGGTACATATTCAGTGCAAGTACAATAAATCAATGCATATTTTTGATGGGCCATTATTGTAATTTGTTATTGAAAGTTAACTTTGTTAATGAAAAGAGAAGACAAGTTGTGCATTTATGAGTATTTGAGATATTCAACTGTACTGTTTAAAGTTTATTGTTTTAAGAAATTTTTCACTGCCATTTGCTTCCAGTTTCATATTCTATTATGATTTATACTCGTGACTAATTAGTTAAACTTGAATGAAATTTTAATTTTGCAATAATTCTTTGATATTGGTTTTCAAATTTTCATTTATTCCATGTAAGTGCCTCTCTTTTATACATCATAAATCCTTGTAAATGTTATCATAGTAATTATGGTTGATATTGAAAATCTACTTATTAATGCACAATTTGTATCCTTGAAGATTTGTTAAAGTCATGTAAATTTTGTAGTTGATATTGAAACAGTGCTGTTAGAAATACCAGTTTGTTGCTGAAGTATGTCAGTGCTTTTGCCTTACCTTCAGAAACATTGTACAAAGTTGTGTATAGAAATTATATGGAATCTGCTGCTATCTCTCGTCTTTTCCTCCTGTAAGTACAAAATGATGTATATGTTATTAAAAGTGCATTTACAGTAAATATTGTTGTGGCCACACTTCTCAAACTGCAGAGCTTAGCATGCTTAAACATATATGTGTGTGTGAATCTGTAATTTTTGTACACACACATACATATATAAGCACTTTGAAATATTGCCTGAACAGACCAAATGAAAATCCTATATTTTGATTGCATTTAGGATAATGTATTCATGATTAGTTAAGCAGATCAATTTATATCGTTTTTCAAAGTAATGTATGTCTTAAAAAGTATAAGCCAGAAAATATTTAAGCCAAGATAAGTATACAACTTTCATCATACAGTATATTTGATAAAATTTTCTTTAATAGCATGGAGACTGGGCTTCTCTATTTCTCAGTAACTTTTCTCTGTTATTTATTTCGGGCAATATACAGAAGTACAGTTTCTCGCTTTTAAAACTTGCTAAGTTTTGACTAAGTGTTTAAGCAATCATTCAATATACTAATGATAGTGGATAAATTCAAATTTAAACTGTTACTTTACTAAACAGTTTCTTGCCAACTGAAGGCTATGTGATATTTTCTGATGTGCCAATATCTGGAAATCCTAATTTGCTTTTAATTTTTTCAAATCCTCTTTTTCCTGATATAATTGATCTCGTCATAGACTTTCCAGTTTCAGTTTGGTTTGGAGTGCTAGGTCAACATTTTGCTACACGAGGGCTAGATAGACCAGGACCTACAGTTTAAAGCCGATTCCGAACGGCTAGAAACATCCTTGCCAACAGTAGGACTCGAACCCACAGGATCTGAACCGAATGCTAGCGCCCTAGCCATTTGGCCATTAACCTTCTAGTTTCAGTTTAATTGTTTAGCTGAGCAGTACAAGGAAATTAAATTAGATGTTTCTTAAAATTGGGATATTAAAAGTTATTATAGCAGTTATCTAATTATATGAATGGTATTTTGGTTTTTAGTGATCACTCTCCTAGTAAATAGATCATTTTATTTATAAAATATTTAAATTGAAATAACATGTTCAAAGACTTCATAGCTTGTTATAAGTACACTCACATATCCAAAAAATTATATATATATATATATATATATATAATACATGAAAATGGAATTTGAAATTCTATATAACTGAATAGTGCAGATTTTTTTTTCAAAAAAAAAAGTAAAAACATTAGCTGATGAAGCATTGATTAAAAACTTAAACACTTTTGATTTTATACCAAGATTCATTAAAGTTTTAGCATTCTTTGGCTATATTTTACTGAAAGTCTCTGTTGACTTATTTTTTGAAGATCTGAATTATATAAAATTTTACTTTGATAAAACTAGAGTTGTGCAACCTCATAACTAAACTGTTTGTTAACTCTGTTTTGACTTAGAATTATCAATATTAATAATGGTTGCTTGAACATAAAACCCTCTAAAGTTTTAATATTTTTATTTAACTCTGCTTTCACTTCTGTGCAGTGGCAGCTGTTTTAATGTGTGCATATAAATGAAGTTATAGTTTGAAATATAATATTAAAAAATAGAGCTTCTGTGTATTAGTTATTTTGTATTGATGATTTTCACTGTAATTTTGCTAGGGCATTACGTTTGTTTACATAAGAAAATAGATGTATTCAATTCAGATATCACTTCTCATCAGCATTTATGTTTGGCTGTGTATGAAATACAACTTTTTTATGGTGCTACCCTGTAAAATAATGTCAATAATGCAACTTCGCCATCTTCTTTTGTAGCCAAAGCATATATTATTTATTTGTATCTTTTTATTTTATTTTTACAAATGTGACTGAGTGGATATGTTTCTTGTGTGTTAGCGTAAGTGTTATTTCAAAAATATGTTAAATGCATCTGCAAAAATATATATTAAATAACAGCTGTTGATCGTAAAGATTATAGCTTCCCCACTTTTAAATATGCCAAACTTCTTTTTAGAAATTTCATGATAATTTCCTGCTGGAGCAGTGTTGTAAAATGATTCAAATATATATTTTTAATACTCTAAGAATGAATTTTGTTGTTATTGTTGAATTGTAAATTTTAAAATTATTGGATATAATTTTTATTGTATTATATTTTGTACATTACTCATGTTGTTTGATCCTCTCAAATTGCTTAGATGCAAACCTGAAGACAGATATCTTCCTAATTCCTCTCATAGTGTGCCTGTACTATGCCCAAAATGCTCGCCTTAGCCTAACTGCCACTCCAATGGTATGCATTTACATAGATTCTAAGCAATCTGAGCGACTTTTTAAATTATTATGAATATTGCTTGTATTATAGAGAAACAGTATTTCCAATTATATGCTTTGGCTACTCTGGAAGAGGAAATATCCATTTGTAAAGTAGTGCCTAGTTGCTAAAAAGGCAGTGAAAATGTTTTTTTTCCATTGTACAGTGTAAATAGTCATTAAAGCTATGCTGTAGGCATAATTTGGTAGTCTTGTACACAATTGTACAGTTTTGACGAGATATAACATTGTACAAAGAGGTTCTGCCTCATAACATTTCTATATAAAAAAAAATTAAAGAAAAAATTGTTGTCTTTATTGAGTTTCTGTTTATCTTGCAAACTATTGTCTCTCTGTGTATGTTTTTAGAGTTTCTGGGTAGTGGAAATGAAGGGATATAGATTCTAAGGACCACTTATCAGACCTAAAGCACTCTGCCTCTGAAGTTCAACAATTTGTACAGGCTAGAAGCATAATGGAAAAAATTTTAATGTTTACAGTTGATTGCAAATAGGGTGGGTGTCGTCTCATATATATATATATATATATATATATATATATATATTATATATATATATATATATATATGTGTGTGTGTGTGTGATAATAATCACATAAAGGAAATGAATTTAGATGAAGGAAGAAGTGTTCCTCACACACAATTAACAAACAGGCGAGAGACGATGGCAGTCATGGATCAGAGAGGGAACTTTATTAAGTTTGAGCACCGTGAAGGCAAAAGTTCATGAGCACAAAAAGCGGGGCGAGCAGCTAAGTCTTCCGTTACAGGCATATTTATACTAGATATATTTCCTATATTCCCACAAGATTTTAGAATTCTCTAATTGACTAGAATCGGTCACATAGGGACGCTTGGTAGGCATATTTATTATAGACTCTTTCATGAGGCTTCTAAGTAGGGACTTGAAACAGGCATATTTATGAACTGGTAAGTAGGACTGTAACAATGTAGATTTATTATCTACTCTCTTTCATGAGGCTTGTAAGTAGGGGCTTGAAATAGTTATTTACTATAAATCAACTTCACTGGGGCTTGCTGGTCATATTATATGTGGTCATGTTAGTGGGGTTTTAAACACCGATTGCGGGATTGGAATTTCTAGGGCCTTGAGAAGATTCAGCGGCACTTGCATTAAGAGCAAATATAAAATATGAATTAAATTATTTCTAGGTCCTAGATTAGAAGAGGGGCAATTTTCGTTACTTACACACACACACACACACACATATATATATATATATATATATATATATATATATATATATATCTGATTTATACGACTTCAACAGAAACTAACTGAACACCCACTCGAAAGAATATTTTTTTATTCCAACGCGGAGGCACTTGTCGCGAAGACATTCGCCTATAATTCACCGCAGTTTTGCTGGCCATTTTATTATGGGGGCGCCATATAGGCAGACCAGCATTGCCCCCTATGAAGGGACGGCACAAACGGAGGCATTTTAGTGGCGCTTCGCCAGGTTTCGATCTCAGCACCGAAAACCAGCGCGCTGTACCACAAGGCCGCCACGGCCAGAAAGAATATTCAAAATATTTTAATTTGACGAATGACTGACAAACAAACACAATACTCGCAGAACTTATTTACAATATTTACAGTAGTTAAAACTTACCTGAGTCATCTATCACTGACTAAGAGGGAAAACCCAGAGCGTCTTTGGGCTCAAACTACATTATAAAATTGAAATGCCGTTCTGGGCTTATATCTACAATGGAAGTATAACTAGAAGGGTTAGAAACAGTGGCGTAGCGAGCATAACTGGCGCCCGGGGTACGATACCTTTGTGGCGCCCCCCCCTGAAAAACATATAGTAATATAATATATAGACCCTATATTGGCGCGCCCGATAAACATATAATAGCATAATATATAGACCTTATATTGGCACACCCCCCCCGAAAAGCATATAGTAACATCATATATAGACCTTATGTTGGTGCCCTCCCCTAAAAACATATAGTAATATAATATATAGACATTATATTGGCGCCCCCACAAAATAATATAGTAATATAATATATATATACCTTATATTGGCGCCCTTCCCGAAAAACATATGGTAATATAATATATAGACCTTATATTGGGGCCCTCCCCTGAAAAACATATAGTAATATATAGACCCTATATATATAATATATAGACCTTATATTGGCATCCACCTCGAAAACATATAGTAATATGATATATGGATCTTACATTGGCGCCCCTCTGCCAGTGGCGCCCGGGGCATGATAGACCCCCTTGCCCCCCCTTTGCTACGCCACTGGTTAGAAAACACGTTTAAGATACTAAAGTGGGATACCTATATCAGGTAAACCCGCTACCCAAGAAACATTACGCCGTGAAACAGTTAGTAATTTTTGTAACCTGAAATAGAATTGAGTTTTTACAGTGAACCTAGCGCAAACTGACCGCCTCGGGTTTTCCCCTCGTAGGACCTACACTGTGTCGTCCCCTCCCTGAAAGAGTACGGCAGTGGGAGAAATGTCTATTAAGAGGGGTACGTAAATTTCGCATAAAAAATATCGAAATTTCGCAACAAAAAAAAATTTTACAATACAGTGGAACCTCGCACAAGGAGCAAAATAAATCGTAAAAAAATGATTCGCTTAACGAGTAACACTTCGCATAACGAGTGACGTGGAAGGAAGTCCCCTCTTCACGTCACCAGGATCATCAACGGCCGAAAAATAAGTATTTAACCCATTTAGGACCGCTCTATGTTTCCTTTATTGGAAATGCACCAAACAGTTTTTTAACACTTTTTAGAACATTTATTACACAAATAAGTTTTTTCCATAAAATTAAATTTATTTTTACGAGAGTTACAAAATGTTGCGTTTTCGCAACATCAGTCCAAAGCGGTATAAAAATTTTAAATAATAAATTAAAAAAAAAAATTAAAATCTTTGAAACATTTCGCATGAAGAGGTACATTACACTTATTACATACAATAATTGTTTGACTTTTGCAGTGTTTACATTTTGTTTTGTTTATTTTCACTACTTTTAGTAATAATATGGCCCATACGGTCTTTCCGAGTTTCGATGAGAATTAGATTTTGAATTGAAGATGGTCTTCCGATATGTGAAGTTTCGGGTAAACCAGAATTCATCTGCATTTCTTCAAGCCTTTTTATCAAAGATATGGTTCTCTGAAAGATATAGATCTCTGAAACTGTATTAAACTTATTTTAGAATTCCTTACATCCATGTAGAGTCTCCATTTTCCCCATACAATATGCTCCTTTTTCTTACTATATTGCTTACTTTTACATTTATTAGAAAAAAATGTCGATTTCACCTACAATGTCTTTAGGGGATTCGACATTTTCACATAAAATATTAACATCAATATCTTCTTCATCCGTCAAATCATCCGGACCTGGAGGGATAATGACGGAATTATGGTTCATCATTAGCTTCTGTTTAGGACGATTCTGAAATATCATCATCATCTAGCCCATGAAAATACTCCAATGTCTCTTCCAATGTCAAAAATCGTTTTTTTCTAGAGACAAACTTATCCGAAATGCAAACAATACCACTTTATTGCATAAAAAACTAGGCAGCACTAATAAAACACATTGTAAATTAGTAATACACATTGGACTGATGTTGCGTTTTCGCAACATTTTTAAAAATATGAATTGAGAAACATAAAAACAAAAAATATGATTTACCTGTTGAAGCCATTTTGTTCTTTAGTCTCTAGTAAACTCGGAACAAGCATCAAATCGGAAATTTAACATGTGCTGCTATCTAAAGTTATTTGAAATTAGCAATTTTTTTCCCTTTCAAAACACCAGAAAAAAAACAATTTTTTGCAAGTGCTAAAAGGGGCAAATGTGGAAACAAAAAATTATTATGATCAATTAAAGTATAGACAATAAAATAAAAATGTTACTTCAGACGTACAAAACTTAGAACATGCCTTCAAAAAATACAGACATTAATGTTGCGTTTTCGCAACGCCAGTCTTAAATGGGTTAAGGGTAGTAATGGATGGTTCGAGAAGCAAATATGGGACTGAAGGATAACACTGATATTAAAGAGCTTGTGGAAGAGCACACCCAAGAGCTGACCACCGAACAGCTAATAGAATTGCAGTGTCTTTCACAGCAAGCAGTTGTAGAGGAGAGTTTGTCAGTGGAGAAGGACGTAGAAACAGCGAAGAAACAATCTTATGTATTAAACAATGTAAATCGTCGAGAAAAAAATGTGCTTAAAAGAAATATTTTTCATAACATAATAACTCGCTCCTCCCTCTTTAAAGATTAAAAGTTCAGTAAAGCAGGGCCCGATTTAGAAAATTCTTGACTATAGGCACAACTCGGGATGCCCCCCCCCCCTAACACTGATGTGGGCGTAAAATTTCCAAAATTGACACACAAAAAAAAATAATCATGAATCATTGTGAAAGTACCATTTTACCAAGAATTGTCTATTCGAAGCGTAGAAGCTTAGAACATTATTAAATAACAAAAAGCAATACAACATATTAACTTTATCATTAAAACACCAATACAATGCAACCAGAAAACCTTATTAATCCCTTATATACACTATAACATACATATGATGAATTATACATATAACTATACATATGACGAATCTATCAATCAAATTTGTAAGGATATAAAAAAATTGCTATTAAAAAGTAAAATAAAAAAATTGAATTGGGAATTTTTTTCTTTTAAAATAAAAATTTTGGGGGGGGGGCCCTCACCATTCGGGGGCCCGGGCCTACTGGGCCTAATGGAAAATCAGGGCCTGCAGTAAAAGCCTGTTCGCATAGGAGTCCGGTAGCGGAAGCGTTTGAAGTATTGAAATATATTTAACCAATGACAAACCTCCAAACGATTATCAACGAAATTTTTAACGCCTATGATTGGTCTATTTCCGTCTCAGCGCCATCTTTCCTTTTACGCTTCCGCTACCGGACTCCTATGTGAACAGGCCCTAATAGGGGTTTCTGATATTATTTTGAAGTTAAAAAATCGTTTGAACATGAATGAGCCACGTCTTATCAACTCGAGGAAAATTAAGTGTTCGTTAAGTAAATGAAATAGTCCGCATCTGACGTTATGACTAAGTTCTGTAAAATAATCTTTCACTGATTTATTGCGGGTGTACGCTCTTAAACTAATATCCAATGCAATAATTTATTGCCTGGAAGCGTCTTATTCTTTTGGCTGCTCAATCTGAAATGATGCGTAATAACAAAAAAAAAAAAAATGATCTCCAGTTAAGTTTAATTACGGAATCAAAGTATTAGAATAAATTTCCAGGTAACGAAGACAAAATCTGAATCTGGTTGATAAATTTTATTAAAACAAACGCATAGTAGAAATTGGCACAAGGCATTTTAATTACTGTATTTGTTAAAATCTATTTCCTTTCTTAACCTTTTCCATATGGGGTGGGATAGCATGAATCCCAAGAATACGGGCCAAAGAATGAATATATATATACATGAGTGTGTGCGTAACAAGAAAACGCGTCTTCCTAAATTACTTTTAAAGCCTACTCTCTATTTAATAAAGCACGACCCCTTTTCCAAAATTGCAACCTAAAAGTAATGCAAGTTATAATTTATATTGGCCCTGCAGATCATGCAGCAGGCATGGGAAATATCTGAATTCAATAACATCCCCATATATCTCTGGACGGAGCCCGAAGGCCTGATTAAATTTGTATATAATAAGTAAGTCCTGTTTTCAAATTCTTCCTTTTGGTAAAACGCACAGCAAGCGCGTGATCTGGACACCACGCGAGAGGATTCAACCCCACGCGCCTATTTCATCATGGCAATTAATTAATCTCCAGGAGAACCACGACGTGGACACGTGAACTCCACGAGACTAAATTCGTCCAATTAAATAATGGGTAATTTAGGCCCCCTGATGCAGGGCCCGATTATGAACGCTGAGGGCCCCTGGGCAGATGCTATTTCCCCCCCCCCTTACGAACATTTATAAAACTAAGAACTATCCATGGGCTACGCATACTATTAGAAGTACTAGGTTCATACACCAAGGGGGTTTGGGGGCGCCCTAGCATCAGGGGGCCCTGGGCAAAGTCCCAATTTGCCCATGCGATAAAAAGGCCCTGCCCTGATGTCAAGATCCCCAAACAGTCATTTAATATTTGCCTGAACAGAAGATTTTTCTCTCTTCGCATTTAACTCTCATTGCTGTCAGATCTGCTGTCCACGAACGCCAGAAGTCCGGTGGTCATGACGGCTCTTCTCTTAACTTTGTCATGTAAACAGCTCTCCGTGCCCGTCCTGTTGCATGAACGCCGGGCAAGTCCAGTGGCCACTGCAGCTAATGCCTTCTGACAAATAAAACACGTCTTGGGATTTGTGTTTCTTTTCTATGGCTCCATGTTTGTTTCTCTCATCACCGAACCAGCGACTGTATCTGTATGATATCAACACTCCCTCGTGCTGACTGCATCTCTCCAAGTTGTCCTCAGATATGCAGTTCATTCGGTTGTGATTATTATCACACACACACACACACACACATGTATATACATATATATATATACAGTAACCACCGCTTATAGTAATCAGTGGTTATAAGAATCAACCGTTTATAAGAATCAATATCGCAAAAACAGAAACAAATGTATTATTTCCATGTTAAAATTTTCGCTTTAAAGAATCAATCCACCGGTTTTAAGAATCAGTTTACACTCTCGCTTTCCTTCCATTTTTCCAAAAAAGCCCCTTAAACCCTCAAAAGGCACGAAGTTCTTTCTTTATTTTTTTTTTAAAGAAAGAGTGATAAGATGGGATGGAACACAGTCGTAAAATGCATCCCTTTCTTTGTTAGACATAACATCATAGTTTCCCATTAAACGCTTTAGCTAAACACTGTCCTTTTAGCTTGACCCAGGGGCATCCTACCCGTCCAGATCCGATTTCACTTTTCTCCACTGACAAACAAAGACAGGGACTCTTTTTTCCCACCTCCCACATCCTGGTTGTGGCTTCCTGGACCCTGAAACACATAAATCTTCGGCGAAGTGTCCACTATCACTTACGCAAACGGGACATTATTAGATTCAGCACGTTATCAAACCGTGAAACGTAATCTAGAAGGTGAATCTTGGTCTGAGACTATTGGTATTGAAAGAGGTATAAACAGCCTCCTAAAAACTTTATTACATCAAACTACCATAGAAAACTTTTTCTTGCACCCTTCTTGTAGTTGAAATGTTAAACTGTTAAGGAGGTATGTTGTAAGAAATATTGGATTTTTTTCTTATCTTACTATAATCATGTGTATGTACTTATATGTCTAGAGATTAAGTTGTATTTTTAAAATTATAAAAAATAATTTTAATGAAAGATAATTAACGTAAATTAAAGAGTATTTTATGGTAAATTATCTCATATATGTATATATAGGTGTGTGTGTGTGTGCCTGTCCAAAAACCTAAATTTCGGCTATAAGAATCAACCGCTTATAAGAATCAAAAACAGTAATAACAAACATGATTCTTATAAGCGGAAATCACTGTATATATAACCCCCTTAATGGCCGTTCTTACAAAGGGGGTAAGGAATTTCCTGTTCTAAAAAGGGAAGCTGAAAAATGGGCCCCGTAATCTAGAGGGTTAAGCTTCTGTTGAAGTTTTATTAAATTCACGCTGTGAGGTACCTCTGTGACAGGGTAAGATGAACGAAGTGCCATGTATCAGCATATCAATCATTCTCTTAAATCGGGGGTATTCTGTTATAGCCGTATACAAGGCAAAACCTTATATATTCAGTGAGGTAAGTTCGAGGATGTTAAGCCGACCACAGCGGCAGTTTTCCTGATGCCAAATCGTTCCGACAATCCGCTGAGTAATGACTACTGAGCAATCCGCTCAGTAGGGACCCGCCGGACCAGAGGACCAGCGAAAGACGCTCTCTCCACCAAGTCAGAATCCAACCAATTTGCCTGTCACTATAAAAAACTTAACCATTTTTATTTGGCAACACAGCTCGCTTTCCAGACCCCCTTCCTGATTGCAGCATTTGTCTTTTATTTAATTTTGCTCAATTTTTATATTTGCATACATTTTGTATTTACATATACATTTAATATTTTCTATTTACATAATATATACAGCTTTATACCACATTACAGCATCAACATATCGATTTTATACCAATATCTTTTGTTAAAACCTATACTTTGCTACTGCTTGCACTTATTGATATTATCTACTATTCATACATGCACATTACATTTAAAATTTTACATATTTGCTTACTTTATATATATATATATATATATATATATATATATATATATATATATATATATATATATATATATTACTTTATATATATATATATGGTATCTGAGCCTTCACTGGAGTATGGTACCTGACTTTTCCACTAGATGACACTATTATCCGTTTGCTCCAGCTCAACTAAAGAAGAGATCTAGCAACCCTAGTCAGCGGTAAGACGATGCCATAACGACTACGCGTTTTGTCTGATAGCAGAAGACGTCTGCTCCTTCATTTGTCTATTATGTTATTAATTAACGACGCAACTTTGCAAATATTTTTGTAAATAAGCATTCATTAAATGTTAGTGTATATTATAATAGTTTATTTAATTTAAATCCCCGCACGGCTATCCTGTCCCACAAATTCAAGAAGTGGGATCCCAGGTTAAAGATATAGGCATAAAATTGAATCGCGAGGACTTAATTTAGGATCAAAGTCTTCATTCTGGATTGAAGAGGATTGATATTCACCATTCACGGTTTTACCAGTGACGATTTACGATTTAAATGGACGTGGAATAAAATCAAGCATTTTTAAGAGGTACGTGAACATTTTTCATATTGCAAGATGATACTGAATGATATAAAAGAAATAAGCGTTGCATTGAAAAATTTCAAATCAGATAAAATCAAAATTCTGCATAAACTAATTTTTGATTATGACGGGGATAGATCTTATCGAAAGAGATTTAGGAATTTCGAAGGATTTGATTTTGAAATCAAAAGTGATAAATTTCAAAAGAAATTAATAAAGATTGACGATGTGTTTTCTCTTGGCGAGCTTATTACCATATCAAATATTTTAAACATTGCCTTCGAAGGAGCTAAACCAGAACTTACAAAAAGAATTCTGTCTCTATTATGCAATATCGAAACGCTGGCTCAGAACACTTATACCAGGGGTGGGCATTAAGTCGATCGCGATCCGGTGGACCACCAAGACATTTTGGGGTGACCACCTTTACTAAGATCTAAGACGCGCATACTAAAAGAAACATATTTATGGAACACCGACACTATAGACACCTACAAAGAGTAACGTTTTTTATTGTAGTTATGTAGGTAAGTACATATTCTGTATTTATTATTAAGTTATAATAAAAATTGTAGACTTTTTTTTTAGCTCACCACACCTACGCCAATGGGTGGACCGCAACACTTTGAAAAAATTATAAGTAGCCCGTACCCTGGAAAAGTTTGCGCATCCGTGACTTATACAGATGTTTCTGCTTCTGATTCAGAAAGTGAAATGAATAATGAAAATAATTTTTCAATGCAGTGCTACATAAACGAAAAGAAAAATATAGCTGATTGTTCAATACAATGTGATAATGTTTATAGAAGTAATTTTTATGCAAACACTGTTATTCCAAGTGTTAACATTAATTATGCAGATATCGAAAGTACCATTGCTAAATTTAATGCAGAATCACATAAAAATATAATTAATTGGATCGATCACTTTGAGAATATGTCAAAGCTATTTCATTTGTCGGATTTGCGAAAAATTGTTACGGGTAAAAGTTCATTAGGTTAGAAATGCTTTGTTATTTGTCCGAACAGAAACCGACATTAATTTATGGCAAAAATTGAGACAAGCCTTGATTGATGAATTTTCTTTTGAAATAAATTCAGCTAATTTACATGATCTTTTGAGTAAAAGAAAAATGAGGGATTTTGAAACCGTTCAGGAATATTTCTTAAATATGAAAGAGTTGTGCAATTGCGGTAAAGTTGAGGAATCTGCTTTAATGCACTATGTTATAAAGGAATAAATGATAGACCGGAAAACAAAACTATTTTGTACGGATGTAAGAATTTATTAGAATTCAAAGAAAAACTTAAAGTTTATGAAGTAATAAAGAGTGATTCGGCAAAGAGTAAAGGTTCTTTCGATAGAATTAGAACAAAACATGATTTTAATGATAGATTTAATGCTTTTGATAAAACGAAATCGAAATATGACATAGTGATAGATTTAATTCTAAAAACGAAAGTGTAAATAAAGTGAAGTATAATGGTGGTTTTGAAAAAAATTTTGATAATCGTAAAAATAAGGTTTGTTTTAATTGAGGTGAAAAGAATCACATTTCGAAATTTTGTATCCATAAAGAGAAGGGAATCAAATGTTTTCAGTGCCAAGGTTTCGGGCACATTGCTTCATAATATCCTAGAACGAATTCGAAACCAGAAGTAACCACGATGAATGTTCAGGTAGAACCCAAACTGAACAATAGAGTAATGACTGATAATTTAAGTGTAAGTTCACTAATAGATACTGGAAGTCAAATAACGTTACTTCGCAAATCTGTGTTTGATAAATTAAATGGAGAATTAATTCCATCGAATTCTTCTTTAATTGGTTTTGGTAAATGCGTAGCAAAACCATTAGGTTATTTGAAAGGAAATATTAAGATTGATGACTTTAAGTGTAATGAAGATATTTGTGTTGTTGAAAACAATGTTACGTCTTATGACGTCATCGTAGGACTTAATGTATTAATGAAAGGTGAGACACTAATAAATGAAAACGGAATTACGATTAAAAATAAATCTCAGTTTGTAAAAGAAATAAACATGTCAATCCATTTCAAATCACCAAATTTCGCAAAGTAAAGTTGCTCGACATTTTTAATTTTTCTAATTTTTTAATCAAGTTTTCTTTATAGTTTTATGAGTTTAAAAACATAATTAAAAAATTTTTTTATGATTTTTTTTGGAGCGATCCTTTTTAACCGGCTATGCAACACATTTTTTGGTGAAAAACAAGTTTTACGGAAAACGCTGTAGCTGCTTTATTTTTATATCTATCAAGATGAATAAAAAAACTAAAATTTTCGGCATAAAATTGTCTACATTTTAAGTACTTAAGAAATTTTCATTAGACTTAAGGATCTAGGCCAAAAAAATGCTTGAAATCTTTAGAAACAAAAGGTCCAAAACCACATTTTGCTACCATTATTTTCTATGAAGGAAACCAGTCTCACCTTCAATATTTTTTTCTGGAACACAAATGTCATAGGGCTACTTGTTGTAAAAATTTCAGTCTGAAACCCTTTTCCTTTTTTTGGTACAGCTTATCAAAAACTGTGTTAAGCCTGTTTTTGGCAGTTTTCACTAATTAATATCCCAAAAGGGACTGAGTAAAAAATTCTGAAAACTTAGGATAATAAACATCTTTGTAATATAAAGATACCATATAAATATTTTGAGTGATATCTTACTGGTTTTTGAATTACAGTTCACTAAAAAAGCCCCCAAAACTCTGTTTATTTTCCGTCAGACCAGAGAAAGGAAGTTTTAACTTTTCTCTATATGATGCATTCTACATTTAAAAAAACAATCCATTATTGTTCCTGGATCTTAAAATACTAATACCTACATAAATAAATTGTACCCATTTTGTTTTACTGAAATTGTAAGAGCAACAACATAAAAAGTATTACTTTAAAATCATAGAAAATCATAGCTCGATAATGTTCTCGCCTCATCTCCATTTTCTCATCTTTTAAAATTTATTTTATCATAGCTAAATTGAAATTGTTACCACAAATTTTCTTCTGCGGACATAAAAGTGTTCAGATTCAAATATCCGACCAATAATTTTTTTTTGGGGGGGGCGCATATTGTCCGACCGTTTTTCAAAAATTTTTAAGTGTTACCCTCCAATATTGTTCCTTGATCTTAAAAGACTAAAACCTACATGAATAAGTTGTAACACTTTTGTTTTATTGAAATCATAAGAAGAACAACATGGAAAGTATTAAAAAATAGTGGTATAATTTAGTTTTGTTCATTCACATAAAAATTATTTATAAAAATATGTGAGTCTTTCCTTTTATTAACTTATTTCTTCGCATTTTAAAA
Source organism: Dolomedes plantarius (assembly GCA_907164885.2). Classification (NCBI taxonomy): domain Eukaryota; kingdom Metazoa; phylum Arthropoda; class Arachnida; order Araneae; family Dolomedidae; genus Dolomedes; species Dolomedes plantarius. Next base: position 69,269,849 of record OU015491.1, read on the forward strand.
TCTATTTACAGTCTTAAGCAGTGCTGAAATTTCATTGCACATATTTTCTGCGATATTGAATATTCGTCCAGCAATAGTTGTCAGTTCAATCGTTGTCAATTTGCGAAAGGACTTTAGTGACAGGAACCCAAACACTATCTTTTTTTGATAACTTAAATGCAGTTGCTAGTCCTGATGGATGAAAAAGTGCACTAAAATGTCATTGTACTCTTCACTTATATCAAGAACTTTACCTATCCACTATTTATCATCATAAATGCATGCTATTCGGTCGTTATTGTCAAAGGATGAGGCTTTTGTAAACTCGATTGAGGTTTTGAAATCAGCAAATGTTTGGCATTTCGAAGTAGTATAGCGCCTAATTTGATTTTCACTTATGGGTACATACCGATGATTACCTCGAGTACCTGGGATTGGTACACAACATTCAAAGCAAAGTACACAACATTTTTTTAAGCAAAGACTCATTTTGTAAAATTTCCTCTGTCGAGACAAAAATATAATTTATCCCTAATATTTTCTCTGAACAAAACTTAAACATATTTTCCGGTGTGAGTATTTGACCCCCGTAGGGTCTTTGAAGACTGGTTTTTGTTACTTCCCGTTTCGTGGTTCCACCTATACATCGCAAGAATTTTTTCCGTGTGATGATGCGAAAAAATTCCATTCTGCTACTATGCCAAAATCGTATTTGTGTTGACAGATGAAATTCTTTTTGTTTTTGTACTGACTGCTTGCACCATCACTAAAGTAAATAATCTTCTGTATTCCAGATATAACATTCTTCACCTCACGTACAACATGTTGTTGAAATGTATACACACTGATTGTATCGTGTATAAGGTGGTCACTAATAATGCAAATACTTTTACAACAGACTTGATTATGTTTCTTAAAATAACAAACAAAGGGATGTAGTGTAGCCTGTGTATTGGTCCTATGAAAGCTTTGAATTTCATCTTGGATCATAAAAGTATAAGTCTCCGAGAAGTCTCCGATAACTATGCATTCAAAATTTGTAAGATTCTCTTTCATTTCTCTAAAGTGTTGAGCTTGGACCTTTGATATAAAATGATGTGATTTTAATGAGATCAGTTTTTCCACAAGAGTTTGTAGAAATTCGTCACTAGGTAAAAGCTGTGTGATAAGTTCAGCTCTATCTGTCTTCACCCACTGTTTGAAACTGATATCATCAGGCAAGTTATCAATCTCATTCATTAAGATTTCAAAAAGTGCCTTTGGTTCGGGACATTCCAAGCTCTTATTCAGCATACAGGTTTCACTCTCAGTCACACACAAGGAAGTTTAACAAAATCCGGTAATTGGCGTTTTGTTTTGCCCCTTCTGTCATTAATATGATATTCTAGGGATATTTACACACACAGACACTATGAGTGCCAGATGTTCCAGGCTGAACACACCATTTTGGCCGGAGAGCACAGAACATTGATCTACCAATTATATGTTCTGGATAATATCACTGTTTGTAAAGACTAAAAAGCTCATTTAAGGGTATCAAAACTAACCTTTATCGTTTATATACCTTCACATTGTTAATTTTAACTGAGATATATTCTTTTTTACCCGGACAGAGGCGACTGTTCTCATCATCTTGATAAAACTCGATTACACAGTTGATAACTTCTTCACTTATCTTGTGTCCACCTGGTCTTTTACAAAGATATGGGAGGATACCTTGCTCCTTCACTAATTGTCTTTTTTGCGTTACAAGATACTCAGAAACATAAAATATTTCCATAATATTTTTTTATTGACCATGAATCTGGTAAGAGACTAATGATTTTAATTTTTTCATCTTTATTCGCCAAGCTACATTTTTCTGATAGTTTGTGAATCAAAATTTCATACTCACTTTGTGCTGATTTAGAGCAGACAGGGCCCGATTTAGAAAATTCTTGACTATAGGCACAACTCGGGATGGGGGCCCCCTAACACTGATGTGGGCGTAACATTTCCAAAATTGACACACCACACACACACACACACAAAAAAAAAAAAAAAATCATGAATCATTGTGAAAGTACCATTATACCAGGAATTGGCTATTTTAAGCGTAGAAGCCTAGAACATTATCAAATAACAAAAAGCAATACAATATATTAACTTCTTCATTAAAACACCAATACAATGCAACCAGAAAAACTTATTAATCCCTTACATACACCATAACATACATATGATGAACTATACATATAACTAAACATATGATGAACCAATCAATCAAAGGATATATAAAAAAATTCCTATTAAAAAGGGTAAAATAAAAAAATTGAATTGGGAATTTCCATTTTTTTTCTTCTTTTAAAATAAAAAATTTTGGGGGGCCCCTCAACATTCGGGGGCCCCTAGGCCCGGGCCTACTGGGCCTAATGGAACATCAGGGCCTGAGAGCAGGTCTCGTTTTGTTGTTCCTCTAAATCTCCACAAAAAGATTCTTCCATTTTCCTTTTCACAGCCGCGGCAATTTTATCTGTCTTTTTCTGTAAAGCTGAAGATCTCTTTTCTTTATTCAGTTTCGTTATTTTACTGATAGGTGACAACTCCAACATAGCACATATTGAGTTCACTTGATTCAATTTATTTTCTTCCACTAACTCATACGCTACAGGGACATATTCAAAATCAGTTTCATTGATTTTTTCTTCAGGTTCTTGAACAACTAGTTTTGATGCACAATTAGAACAGATAGCTTTACCAGGTATTAAATCAATATCAATATTTTTTGGTTTGGAAAGATGTTCAAGAAGTATTTTACGTAATCCATTTTTAATTGGCCTTTTATGTACACGAAATGGGTCACCAGGGCCTTTTTATCGCATGGGCAAATTGGGACTTTGCCCAGGGCCCCCTGATGCTAAGAGGCCCCAAAACCACCTTGGTGTACGCACCTAGTACTTCTAATAGTATGTATTTTTATAAATGTCCGTAAGGGGGCCCCCAAATAGCATCTGCCCAGGGGCCCCCAGTGTTCATAATCGGGCCCTGTGGGTCACAGCATTTCTTACCAAAAATATGATTATATTTATCTAAATATTTAATTTTATGATAGTGACAAATATTTATTTTATTTGTAATTCTTAATTTCAATAAGTTTTGCTCTTCTGTTGATAAGTCACTAACTTCAATCACCTCTTTAGGAACTGATTTGTAGTCCTGTTTATGACACAGTTCACCAGTTATTTCACCAACAACACAATTCATGTTATCAAGTGTATAATAGGGTAACATTCACAGAAGGATGCATTTGGAAAAAGGTATGTCACTCAATCAACAACAATAACACAACTGAGCTCAACAATATCAATAAAGCACTTACTAGCTGCGTTTACATGGACAACAATAATACCCGGGATTTACCCGCTAATAGGGAAAACCTTCGAAGCCCGTTTACATGGGACCACATTTTCACCCTGCTTTTACCCGTCTTATCGGAAGTAAAGGCCATCACATGATTCGGCGGAAGTGATCCTCATACACCATCATTCCTTGTAAATCACGTTATGGGTTCGATCCCAGCCGGTGTCATACTTTTCCAAATTCACTGTATTGCTATTTTTAGCTTTCCATCTTCGAACTCCGCATTTATCTCGTTACGAAGTGTATGGTCCTGGGGAAGGCCTTTTTTTTCCAATTGCTGTTCTTTTGACCTCGTATTCTTAAATTTTAAAAATAACAGCAAAAATAAATCATAAAACTTTAAAAATCCAAAAAGATTGAAAAACTTACAAAAATATTTTTTGTATTCTTATGATATTTGCTTTTCTGGGCCTCTTAATATTATTACTTTTTTGTTTTCCGTGAATCATTAGTCTTATCTAATTTTTCTTCTAAATTTTCTTAACTTGTAACTCTATATTTTTTCTGTTAAAATTAACTTTTTTGTTTTAATTTAACTTTACTATTAATTTTTTTCTTTTACCCGCGTTATTCTTACCTTAATATTTTAATTCATTATTTAAAATTTTAACTACTGATCACTCCCACCTTGATTACATATAGCTTGCTTACAGGAGATAAAGTCGACACGACCAATGCACTCCTCTTCTAAAACACAATTACGTCTGCGTCTATTTGTTATTTAAATGCAGCACATGTCAGTCGCTGTTGATAATTATAGAACGTTTACGATTGTTTTTTGTTGTTTTTAAAAATAAATTTAGAAAATAGATAGGAAAAAAGGAATATAAGAACTAGAAGATTGATGCGGATATTAGATATAATCGTACGATCTATGGCTTCATCGCTAAATTTAGTTTTTCCACAGCGAAGAATGTGGGCAAAATTACGAAGCTCTGTTTGGTGGGAAGAAATTGTTTTAAATTCCTGAAGTAATAAAGACAGGAAAGAAAATTTTCCAATCGATAGGTGCATTTTTTTAAATTATAAGATTAATTGTAAGATACTTATTGTTTTAATAAATCCTTTTATAAAATCAAAATGTAATTTTGATTTCAATTTTGTTTCAGTAATTTTTAGTCATGTATAAATAAAAAAATCATAAATAGATATAAATAAATTTTTATCTGTGAATTCTAAAATAATTAATTTATAAATAAATTTTAATGTTACGTTTAATTATTGATTATACTTATTAAATTTATTAATTTTACCATAACACTTTAAATGAAAATGTTACTGAAATTTTATTTCTTATTTTACATACCAGATGGCAGAACCATTCTATTTATAATGTAATTGGGGATGGGTTTTTTTTTTAAACTAGATGGGCAGATCAACAAATAAATGAAATCCTCCGGAAAAAAATAGGCACTTTTCTACTGTTTTCTTGAAAATTATGCGATCGTTAAGGGGTTCCAGATCCTTCCATCGATCATTTAGCTGCATTTTCATGGATTCACACAAGTTCAAATCCGCCATGTTATTTACTCCCAGCTTCGAAATGCATCATGGGTAATTAGCGGGTTTTATCCTGGGTCGAAGCAGGGTCGAAAATCCACCCTGCATTTTCCCCTATCGTAGGGAAAAAGTAAGAAACGACCCTGCTTTTACCCGGGTTTTTGGCACATGTAAACGGCACTACTAAGGGAGAAAAGTTCTTGTCTCAGCTAAAATGGAACATGTATAAACAAGTTTAACCTCACACAGTATCATCTGCTATTCAAGTATGTTGCCATTCATATTTCTTATAAAACATAAACTAATTTATTAATATCAGTATTGCTACATGTAATTAAACAGTTAATTTTAATATTTTTAATCTAAATTTAAAATTATTTTTAATTAAAATATATACATCATTGTAGGATATATTAATAGAGGGGTAACACTTAAAAATTTTTGAGAAAGGGGCAGACAATATGCGCCCAAAAAAATTATTGGTAGGATATTTAAATCTGAACTCTTTTATGTCCGCAGAAGATAATTTGTGGCAACAATTTCAATTTAGCTATGATAAAATAAATTTTTAAAGATGAGAAAATGGAGATGAGGCGAGAGCATTATCGAGCTATGACTTTCTATGATTTTAAATTAACTCTTTCTATGTTGTTTTTCTTATACTTTCAATAAAACAAAAGTCAATCCTTAAGTCTAATGAAATTTTTTTAATTACATAAAATGTAGACAGTTTTATGCCAAAAATTTTAATTTTTTATTCATCTTGATAGGTATTAAAATAAAGCAACTACAGCATTTTCAATAAAACATGTTTTTCACCAAAAATGACTGCGTAGACGGTTAAAAAGGGTCCCCCATAAAAATTATCAGATAAAAAAATATTTTAATCATGTTATTAAACTCATAAAACTATAAAGAAAACTTGGTTAAAAAATTAGAAAAATTAAATATTCAAGCAACACCTCATTGGTGATTTGGAATGGATTGACCCTTATCCGTTCTACTAGTTGATTTAACTTTTAATGAAGTTGAACTGAACACTGAACCTGACTTTCCAAATATTTTCAAGGATAAGGTGCAAAAATTAGTTTCGAATTATGTACCGCATAAAACTAACACATCAAATGTCGAATTAGATATTTTGGTAAAAAATAATGAACCTATATTCCTTCAGCCCCGTAGATTACCATTTTCAGAGGATAGTCAAGATCACAAACCAAAAGAAATGACTGAAGATACTAGAAAGAAGAAGATTCTAAAGGAAGCGAAAGTACTAAAAAAAAAAAAATAGGACTAAAACATGATGTTTATTATGAAAAATCCCAAGATGAAAATAAGAGAGAAAATGTTCATACTGAAAGACTTGAATCTCAGATGACTACGAATCGCCGATCTTACTTTGACTGGTTTGTTTTGTTAATAGAATTACAGTGATTTCCGCTTATAAGAATCACGTTTGTTATTACTGTTTTTGATTCTTATAACCGGTTGATTCTTATAGCCGAAATTTAGATTTTTGGACAGGCACACACACACCTATATATACATATATTAGATAATTTACCATAAAATACTCTTTAATTTACGTTAATTATCTTTAATTAAAATTATTTTTTATAATTTTAAAAATACAACTTAATATTTAGACGCATAAGTAGATACACATTATAGTAAGAGAAGAAAAAATCCAATATTTGTTACAACATACCTGCTTAACAGTTTTAACATTTCAACTACAGGAGGGGAGCAAGAAAAAGTTTTCTATGGTAGTTTGAGGTGATGAAGTTTTCAGGAGGCTGTTTATACCTCTTTCAATACTAATAGTCTCAGACGAAGATTCACCTTCTAGCTTCTTTCACGGTTTGATAACGTGCTGAATCTACTAATGTCACGTTTGCCTAAATGACAGTGGACACTTTGAAGAAGATTTATGTGCTTCAGGATCCAGGAAGCCGCAACCAGGATGTGGGAGGTGGGAAAAAAAGAGTCCCTATTTTTGTCTGTCAGTGGAGAAAAGTGAAATCGGACCCAGACTGGTAAAGATGCCCCCGGGTCAAGCTAATAGGACAGTGTTGTGCTAAAACGTTTAGGGGAAAACTATTATGTTATATCTAACAAGGAAAGGGATGAATTTTATGACTACATTCCATCCCATCTTATAAATCTTCCTTTTTTAAAAGAAAGAATCAATCTTTCTTTTTTTAAAAAAAAGAAAGAACTTTGTGCCTTTTGAGGGTTTAAGTCGTTTTTTTTGGAAAAATGAAAGGAAAGCAAAGAGTGTAAACTGATTCTTAAAACCGGTGGATTGATTTTTTAAAGCGAATATTTTAACATGAAAATAATACATTTGTTTTTGTTTTCGCGATATTGATTCTTATAAACGGTTGATTCTTATAACCACTGATCACTATAAGCGGTGGTTACTGTATTTCGTAATTTGTCTGGCTATGATTGTTTTATCATAGGAGGAGTAATAGTGAGTTTATATCTTACTGTTGTTGTTAATCAAACAAACATTTTTGCTGTTGTACAAGAAGAAAATGTAGTGTCACAAATGAAAGAAATGATCGATGAACTTAGAACTTACAACAAAATGTTGAACGGACAGATTGAGCGAATCAACCAGACTATCATATTAGTTCTTTCAAAATTATCTTTAGAAAGTCCAGCTCAGTGGTATAAATTTACAAACAAACTGCAGCAGACGATTAATTCCACATATCAACGGAGCATAGATACCACACCTTTTGAGTTACTTTTTGGTTCGAAGATGAATGTAGGAGGTCTGGAGACAAGCTCAAAGAAATGATCGAGCTCGAATTTCAAGCAAACTTTGAAGCTCAAAGAGATGAACTAAGAAAGCTTGCAAAGCAACAGATTTTTAAAACCCAACAAGAAAACCGGAAGACGTATAACTTACGAAGAAAAGAAGCACAATCTTATTGACTTAACAATTTGGTCGCTATAAAAAGAACTCAGTTCGGACCGCACTTGAAACTAAAATCGAAATACTTAGGACCCTACAAAATCATTAAGGTTAAAGGAGGCAACACCTATGACGTGGTCAAAGGTGGAAGTCATGACGGACCTAACTACACGACGACATGCTCTGAATTTCTGAAACCATGGTATATCACTACAAAATATTAACGTAAAAACATTGTATCTTCTCAAAAAGAAAATAATAGACACCATTTTTAAAGATGAAAAGACTGCATTTTAAGAACGAAAAGATTGAGCATTTTGGGGGCGTTCATTAATAACGTGTGGCGATTTTTCGACCCCCTTCCCCCCCTGGTGAGATATCGTGAGATTTGGCTCGACCCTCTCCTCCCCCCCCCCTAATCTCACGTGAGATTGTTCAAAATGCGTATTTTTAGTGTAAATACGTTAATCTGTGCTTGATTGCGTTGGTTTATTTAAAAAAAACATAATTTGCTTAATTATTTTTATTTAAGACTAGTATGTAAGACTACTAAGAACGTAGTCTAGAATCACAGCGAGAAAATCGAACAATAAAATACTTAAATAGGAACTACTAAAATTCTTAAAGGAATATTCATTCTAATTCAGTCCACGGGGACTCGTGTGGTCTCAAGAGTGACTACTCGAACTATTGTGTAGGATTTAGCCATATTTTAGTGTAGAAACATGTTTTACTTAATATAACCAAGTTTTCTTGCAATTTTACACTGTTTCTTGCGAAAAAAAAAAAAAAAATTACGTGATATTTGCCGAGACCCCCCCCTCTCCCCCACGTGAGACTCTGTGAGATTCGGCTCGACACACCCCCCCCCCCCCCCAATCACGTAAAAGCCTCACCTAATAATGGACTTTTGAAGACGAGAATACTGTGTATTTTGAAAGTAAAGGTTAAAGACGAATTGACGAAAATGAAGATTAAAGACGAACTGACTCAATTTTCATTTTAGAGCTAAGACAATAAGAATCTCTGTATGTTTCAAACATTTGTTTCTTTTCAGATAATTTTGTACTTTTTCAGTCTTGCTGTTCACTCTTTTTTTTAATATATATTTGCAGTATCGTCTGGAGGGCCAGCCGAGTGCAGGAGGGCCGAAAATGTGGTACCTGAGCCGTCACTGGAGTATGGTACCTGACTTTTCCTCTGGATGACACTATTATCCGCTCCAGCTCAACTAAAGAAGAGATCTGGCAACCCCAGTCAGCGGTCAGACGATGTCATGACGACGCGTTTTGTCTGATAACAGACGTCTGCTCCTTTCATTAGCCTATTATGTTATTAATTAACGACGCAACTTTGCAAATATTTTTGCAAATAAGCATTCATTAAATGTTACTGTATATTATAATAGTTTATTTAATCTAAATAACCGCACGGCTATCCTGTCCCTCCCACACACACACACACGCACACATACATACATACATATATATATATATATATATATATATATATATATATATATATATATATATATATATATATATATGATGTCCCGTACCTCACGCCGCGGAGGAGAGGCATAGCACTTATCGGAGGCGTAGCCGGCACGAGGGTGTGATGCAGTTGGGCGAAGTGTTGACCATACCATAAATCGCTGCACACAACTTGGAGAGAAACACACATGGAACCATAGAAGAAGAACACAGCTTTCAGACGAATCCCTGAAATCACCTTTTTATTCAACTATGAAGCATTACGAAAGCGTTATAATTGCAGTGTCCACTGGACTTGCCCTGACGGGGCGCAGAGCTCTTATTACATTACAAGTTAAGACAGGAGCGGACCGCAGGTCCGACAGCAACGAGAGTTAGACCCCAAGAGACAGAAATCTTCTTTTCACGCAAATCGTAAATAAGTGCTTTGCGATATTGACGCCAGAGGGCCTAACTACTTCTTAATATTTTAATTGGGCGACTTTAGATTCGTGGAGTTCACGTGTCCACTTAAGTTTATCGGGGACTTTACTGCTAGATCCCGCGCTTGTTAGAACCGCGACCTCTTGACCTGAGTGCAGGATAAGTGGCCATAAAATTCTTACAAAGTGTAGTTTTTGACGTTACAGAACCTATAATTTCAGAGTGGTTCGAGGGCTCTTCAAGATTTTTGACACTATACTGACATTCGGAATCTCATAACTTCTAACACTCATCTCTGGGGATGTTATTGAGTTCAGCTACTTCACATGTCTGTATAATGATCTGCAGGGATAATATAATTTATCTTATTTTACTTTTAGGTTCCAATTTTGGAAAAAGGGGTCGTGCTTTATTAACAGGGTAATTTTAAATGCGTTTTATATAATGGTGGGCCGTTATTATCACATATATATATATATATATATATATATATATATATATGTAGGAAGGAGTTAGTACTCCTTCCTTTAGAAGTGAATCATTAGACTTAATTATTTTGAACATTTAATTAAACTAGACGATGTTTACAAGACAGGACTAACACTTAGTATGAAATTAAAAAATAAACACAGAAGCATCAAAAGAGCTAAACATCGGGAGCTTGCAGAACAACACATCCGCTTAAAGTCCTTCGTGCCGCAGTAGTAGGAGTGGAAGTTGTAGTAATAGTTCAGTTGTGTTGCCAAACTCACTCTCACACGGCCGTTCTGACTTTCCAGACGTCCGCGGCTGGGTTGTCAACAATAATTCTGAAAAGATAAAAAAAAAGAGCAGAAAAAGGAAAAATATTTCAAAAAATCAAGCAGTGTTCAACACAGTGGTATTGGTGTTCAGTTTCTGCACCACTGTTTCATTTTGTCCGCTGCAGTTGATGTTATGGTTGGACCATCGTGATGTCCTAACTTTCGAACTTCGTAACGATCGTTGGGGTTGATGTTCGTGATCTCATATGGTCCGAAGAACTTTGGTCGGAGCTTTAATCCGGTTCCAAATTGAGTTCGTTGTATTGCCACTTTGTCACCGATCTTGTATTTACAAGCCGGTTTACGCCGTTTGTTATATTGTCGTATGTTTTCTTCCTGTAAACGGAGGATATTTCGTTTAGCTTCGATACGTAACGCTTCTTTGTCATCAAGAATTCTTTGGTGGTGTTCCTCGTCAAGAAGATTTTTAATCTGTAGATCCTCTTGTTTCATTTTAACACCAATTAAAAGTTGAAAGGGTGTGAATTTTGTACTGCGTGTGGTGGTACTATTTAAGATACGTTGCAATCTTGGGACATATTTAAACCATTTGTCGGGTTCATCTAGAGCTAACTTAGTTAAAACGGGAATAATTGTGCCATGAACACGCTCAACCTGACCGTTGCCACGTGGCACACCTGTTGCTATTGAAATGTGTTCAATTGACTGTTCCTGGCAGTAACTTTGAAATTCTGAAGATGTGAATGCGCTACCTTTGTCAGTAATGATTTTTGAAGGGTTGCCAAATGTAGTTTGTTGCAAGGATAATTTGTCTAAGGCATCTTTCGTACAGGTGGACTTCACGGGATAGTTCCATACAAATTTGGAAAAGGCATCAACTACTGTAAAAAGATACTTATAACATTTTTTTGTCGATGGTAAAGGTCCTAAAAAGTCGCAATGGTAACATTCAAGGGGTGCATCACCTTTTGGAATGGGGTGAAGGTATCCTTCTTGTTTTCCAGATTTTCGCGAGGACAAAATGCAAGGAATACAGTTCGAAATAATTTATTGAACTAATTTCTTAAGTTGAGGAATGAAAAATTCACGAGAAACAATTAATTCGGTTTTTTGTGAAGCAAAATGACCTTGTGAATGGGCGTTTAGCACTATTTCTTTCTGCATCATTTGTGGTACTACTAAAGTTCGGCATCCTGATGAAGTTTATAAAGAATTCCGTTTTTAACAAAAAATTCATCAGAAGGTGTAGATTCAAGCATAGGTTTAATTTGAGATATAAATTCATCCTGGTCTTGGGCATTTTTCACCTTTTGAGTGATATCATTTGAGGTAATTACAAGAATGGGGTTACGACTTAAAGCATCAACATGTTTCATCTGTCTACCGGGTCGATGACAAACTTCATAATCAAAGTCTTCTAACATCAATGCCCATCGAGCAATTTTAGCTGGTAGGTCTTTTTTGTGCATCGTTTTTTGGAAAGCATCACAATCGGTGATAATTTTAAATTTTGTTCCCAACAAGTAGTTTCGAAATTTTTTTAGCGCTTCAATAACGGCAAGAACTTCCAGTTCATAACTATGATATTTTTCTTGTTGAACTGTAGTTTTACGGCTAAAATAATGAATAGGATGAAACTGTCCATCATCGGATTGTTGCAAGAGCACAGCGCCAAAACCTAAGGAGCTGGCATCAGTGTGGAGTTCTAATGGGTATCCCTGTTGAAAAACATGAAGAACTGGGTTTTGTGAAAGAATGTTTTTCTGTTGTTGAAAAGCTGCTATTTGTTCAGGGGGTTTGGGAGCTTCAATAACTTGAAATTTTGGTTCAACCTTTTCACTTTTGACGGATTCATTCTCAAGGGCATCATCATCGGCATCAAATATTTTTGGTTCAAGAGTTGCTTTGATAGTTCCAATATCAAAAGCATTATCATCATCGTTATCATGAAGCAAATCTAAATCACTGGCATCAGCATCATCTAAATATTTTCCATCATCATTATCATGAAACAAATCTAAATCATTGGCATCATCATCATCATCATCACGTTCAAAATCAATTGGATTATCCATTTTCTCTACCCTAGAAATCTTATCTTGAGTAGATGTTAGAGGTTTTTCAGACATGCATATTTGGCCCGGATCTTGAATTTGTTTTTCTACAATTTTCTGTTCCGCAAAAGGGAGTCGTCGAGAACGTTGAGTTACGGGGATTTCATCTTGTAATAAAATAGTCATCTTAATTTCAGTGTCTTGAACTTTATGTGGTTTGTAGGAAGTAACGATATTTTGAACTTCCTCACGAATTTCAGAATTCAAAATGTGTGAAAGATCAAATGGAAAAGCTTGATCATCAGAAACATTAGCAATATTAACGAAGGTGTTATTATCAAGAGTAAAACGAATACCGTCTTCATCAAATGTAAATTGGGTTTGCTGTAAAAAGTCGATTCCGATAATCACATCAAAAGGAATCAAGTCATCCTCTAGAACATGTATTTTAGCAGGTAAAGTAATGGTTTGAATTTCGATGGAATCCTGAAAGAATCCGATGCTGTGAACTTGGTTTTTGCCAATTCCTGAAAAGGGAATGTTGGTGGGCTGCAATGGTGGCGAACCAATTCTTCGATAGGTTTTCTCATTGATGAGGGTTGCCTGTGACCCAGTGTCACAGAGTGCTGTCAATTGAGTTCCTGCAAGTTGAATGTCAACATGCATGGGATTTTTCGATGAAGTTTCAGGACAAAGTGCATTTACAGTGTTATCAGAAATAGGTTTTTGAGAATCAGGTTTTGGTTTAGAATTTCGATAACTTTTAGGGCAATTAGCATGAACATGACCAAAACTTTTACATCCGTAGCATTGTTTACCATGTGACTTATTCAAACATTGGTTGCTTTTGTGACCTCTCAAGCCACAGGAAAAACATACTGGCTGTGTATTTGGGCTACGTGTATTATCGACTTTCACATTGAGGTAGGAAGCATCAATTTTTTTCTGATTATTTTGTCTGAAATTCTGTGATCTGGTAAAGATTTGTTCATAAATTTTCAACTTTTCCTTAAATTCAGGGACGGATTTACAACCGTAAAGAATAACTTTATTGTTTGTTGAATCAGGAATTCCGTTTATGACATACTCAAACAGAGAGGAGTCATCGAGAGAACCTTTGTGTGCCAAATCTCTCATAGCTAAGAAATATTCTTGTAGGGTTTCAAACGGTTTCATACGTCGAGATTCCATTAATTTATGTAACTGAATACCGTTAATTTTGTCCGAAAATTCGTCTAATAAATGGTGCTTCAATTGTTCCCAATTTGTAATTCCACGAATAGACCTAATTAAAGTTTGAGCGGGACCAGTTAAACATTTTCTAACAAAAGTAATTTGGTGAATTGGATTGTTTATCTGATATAAACAAAAAAGTTCTTCAACGTCAGATATAAAATTCTCAACACTGTAATTATCACGAGACGAGAAAGGTTTTATTAAATCAACAACGTCTTTCAGACTAAACAACTGGAAAGAGAGATTCGCAGTTTCAACTGAAGGCAATGAATTTTGATCTGATTCACCAACGGAAATGTGTGTATTTTGCTTATTCGAAGATTCTTTTGCGTCAATGGTGGGGGAAAAGGGAGATCTATTTTCCTCTATAACGCTGTTAGTTTGGGATGAACGTGCACCCGGAAGTGAGTCATCATTCACTTCGCATTCCGAAAGATCAGAAAATTCTGCTTTTAATAACGATAAATCACTAAGACTCATAAGAATGGTATTGGCACATTTGTCTGGGTCAGTTGAAAATTCTAAATGAAGTAGATTACAAATAGAAATCAAGTCTTTAAGTGAAAACTCTTTAAGTACTTTCTGTTTCGTTGCTTCTAACACGAATGGCTGTTTAAAACCTGTAAATTTACGTAATCTGGTACGATTTTGTCTGTCGCCGTCTGTACCAAAAATTAAACGATGTAGAACCTTTATTTGATTCGTGCTACCGATTTTTAATGATTTTGCAATATTGGGGTAATCGTTGAGAGTAGCCATAACTATATACTAGGTTCAAACAATTATAGTACACAAATATACAAATATTCAAAACCAAAATCAATACTTATAATACGTAGGTACTCAAATTCAAAAATAAAATTTCAAATCGAAATTTCCTCAAATATCAATTCAATAATAAAATATTGATTCTCAAAATATGCATCAAGGAAATAATATAATATTCTTCAAACTGTATTCAAATTGCAATCATTCAAAATATATGTTATGTTGTGGTTTGTTCAAGGAAACAAGATTCTTCAAGTTAAATGTCGAAATTTTCATCAAATCATCAAATAATTTCATCGAAATAGAATTCTCTTCAAGAAAACAGAAGTGATAAATTCAACGTCAAAGACCATCAAAAATGAATTTAGCATCAATTAAATTCTTGCATCAAAAGAACGTTGAAATATCTTTCAGTTTTCTTAAATCATCAATAAGTTGAGAATTCCCTTAATCATCAAAATTTTCTTGAACAAGCGTCAACGTATGCATCAAATAATTTTAATATGATCCAAGTTACTTACAATTCTGGTTTTGGTTCTCATCATCCCATCAGAGTATCATCAGAGTCCGTGGCACATCACTTTGGCTTTCGCTTTCGATATCCAAATCCAAAATGACAGACAACAGTAATCCAGTCGAAATCAAGTCGTATCATCGAAAGAAAATAAAGTTTTTTTTTTTTTAAGTTCAGCATGCTAGGGGTATTTTTCGAGTCCGAGGGCCGAGCACCCATGTAGGAAGGAGTTAGTACTCCTTCCTTTAGAAGTGAATCATTAGACTTAATTATTTTGAACATTTAATTAAACTAGACGATGTTTACAAGACAGGACTAACACTTAGTATGAAATTAAAAAATAAACACAGAAGCATCAAAAGAGCTAAACATCGGGAGCTTGCAGAACAACACATCCGCTTAAAGTCCTTCGTGCCGCAGTAGTAGGAGTGGAAGTTGTAGTAATAGTTCAGTTGTGTTGCCAAACTCACTCTCACATATATATATATATATACATATATATACATATATATATATATATCATATATATATATATATATATATATATATATATATATATATATATATATATATATATATATATATATATATATATATATAAACATATGTTACCGGCAAAGTATGAAATCCGACATTCTATAGAATGCCTAGGCATTGTATATAATGCCTAAAACTAGCTGGCAATGTATGAAACGATTCATATTTCTCACATTTCCTAGGCAATCTATAGAATGCCAAATGAGAAATCGCCAAATTATGAAATAATCTCCGATTCGTTTCGAATATCACATGGCAAGGCACGTAACTTTTAACGCGCTCCTCAGGCTCAGAATTTGTCAGTTGCACTTTGCGGTTTGTTCGGGAGTGTCAAAATATGCAAATTTACTTAAATTTGTTCAACAAAAAATTATTTTTTTACTGTGCTGCATGAAAATGGATGAGCAAGCTGTAGTGTTGGAGAAGAAGTCATGGTCTATAGACATGAAACAACGATTCGACGATGAACTGTCCAAAATTCGAGTTAATGCTGCAAAAAACAGATCTTTCTTAACCGAAACTACTTACCAGAAGTTAATAAATGATGAAAAAAAACCCCAAAAACTACTAAGAAGGAACCCAGGGACTATTGGTTGCTGAATCGCAGTGATGTGATGATTGTGGAAAACAAAAGTAAACTCATTTATCCTGTTAAAGAAGGCATCAGTACTATACAGTATTACGTCACGGACTCTGAGTTAGGGCCTGTTCACATAGGAGTCCGTTGCGTTGCGTTAAGGGAAAGATGATGTTGAGACGAAAATAAACCAATCATAGGCGTTAAAAATTTCATTCCCAATCGGTTGGAGATTTGTCATTGGTTAAACATATTTCAATACTTTAACGCTCTGCAACGGACTCCTATGTGAACAGGCCCTTATTTCTCGTACTTCATGAAGCTCATTTGGCTATTGGACACGGAGGACGTGATAGAATGTTGAAAGAACTTTTTTCAAACAAATACAAAAACGTTACACGTCATGATATTGAACTGTACATCCGTCTTTGTAAACCTTACCAGAAAAAACAGAAAGGTATTAAAAAGGGCATTGTTGTGAAATCTATGATTTTTCCGAATTTAATTCCAGTTGTCAGGTAGATCTAATTAACTTTCAGTCTCAGCCAGATAGAGAATACAAATTTATTATGGTGTACCAAGATCATCTCACAAAATTTGTGATTCTTAAGTCTCTAACGTCAAAAAGTGCTGAAGAAGCAGCCTACAACTTAGTGGACATATTCTCATTGCTTGGAGCGCCGTCTATATTACACTCTGACAATGGTAGGTGGTGACCAGCTTGAAGTAGTTCTGGCCAGTACTGAAGATCGTCCATGGGAAGCCTCGCCATTCACAAAGCCAGGATGCTAAAAGAGCTAATCAAGATATCGAAATTATGCTCTGTACTTGGATACAGAACAACAAATCTGACCGCTGGAGTGAAGGATTGCGTTTCTTTCAATTTATGAAAAATAGAGCTTATCATTCTGATCTTTTCGAGAGGAAAATTATCGGACAGATTCTCATGTAAATTTGTGTTAGCTAGTCTTGAAAAGAAAAGGAAAATTATTAGCCGCTCTCTGTTGCCATTGGTAATTTGTATAAACTGTATACAGGGTTCCCACCTATATCCGTTACACCCCTCTTAACTTCTAAACGGTGACAGCTTAGGCCATAAAGTTGGTGTCTAGGTATAGTAAAAAGGCTATGCGCTACTCGATGAGACAACTTACAACGCCATCCATCGGCAAATTTTGGAATTAGCGTTTTTATCTCAAAAACGGTACGAGATACGGGGAAAATGTCAATTACAAAGTTATTCAGCATCATCGATTTAGTAAGAAAAGACACTTTGGGCACATTAATACTTGAAACAGAATGTAAAAAATGAACATTTGTTTGATCACGATTTCGAAAATTGTCATGTCATAAAGAGTGGAAGAAAGAAACTGAGACACTTTTCTATCTTCAGAATCATTTATTTATGTTGCTGAAAATGCTCTCCATTAATCGTCGTAACCACGAAGAGCTTTTTCGTGGTCTTTTCGAGCTTTGCTCGCGTTTCACGAACCATAGTGTTGAAAATCACGAACAAACAAATGTTCATTTTTAACATTCTGTTTTGAGTATTAATGTGCGCAAGGTGTCTTTTCTACTGAGGAACGTTGTAAATGACTTTTCTTCTCGTATCTTGTACTGTTTTTGAGATAAAAACGTTAATTCCAAAATTTGCCGATAGATGGCGTTGTAAGTTGTCTCATCGAGTAGCGCATAGCCTTTTTACTATATCTAGACACCAACTTTATGGCCTAAGCTGTCACTGTTTAGAAGTTAAGGGGGTTGTAACGGATATAGGCGGCAACCCTGTATAAGTACATTGAAGGTATAACCCATATATCTGAATTTTTCAATGGAGTAAGAGGTTTGTCTTGTCTAGTCTGTATATCATCCAGAACTACTTACTAGGGTATCGGGAAGACACCTTTAAAGAAATGTCTGGCAACAATTCTAAATGATCAGGGTAAAATATAAATTATCAGTACGCTGGCTAGGCATACCAATGGATGCTATCCGCTCATACTGTGAATTAGCCATCGTATATTGTACCAGACTTTCTTTTTTGAAATGCTCACCAATATAAATGCTCCCAAAGCTTGCATATAATTTGTTACGATCAGATAATCATGACGAATTTCCGATAGAAACGGATGCGGTTTCAAAAGAATGTCGGGAGCAAAACAAAATATATCGTGCTAACACCGCATCACACTCACCAGTTTGAGCAACCGCGTTCACAGAAACGGATCAATTCTCACCGCACAGGACGGATATGTCTCCGCACTTTTGCATTTGTATGCTAGCATAGTAAACGTCTGAATTTCAAAACGCCGTGTAAATAATCTTTTTTTTCTTTATCCCGTCTAGTCACTTGATGAATTAAAACTTTAAAGTCTGAGCGAAAACTCCTTTAATAGCATATAGCCCCAAATCATGCCCTAAAATACCTCGCACATGAGCGTAAGAATCATACTTCTACATTTGTATGCTTGCCATTGGAAACCTCTGAATTTCAAAAGGATGTGTAGATAATTTTTTTCCCTTTCTTGTCTAGTCACTTGATGAATCAAAACTTTGAAGTCTTGGTAAAAACTGTAATACCATTTCAAAGTCATGCATTAAAATTCCTGGCACATGAGCGTCATAGTCATTTACCATATCTTAGCGGATGGTGTCCAACATACTATTCTTTACTCCAAAATTAAGCACTTAACTCTACTTTTAAAGTAGGATTACGTTCCTCAATAACAATCCTGATGAGAGAAAATATTTGCCCGGAGTCGCGAGTTATAATTTTGGCAGCGTGCCAAACCCAGTAGCAGTAAACTGTTAAACAGAAAAGTACCAATTGCGTCCAAAAAAAAAGGTAAGCAACGATAAGTAATCCTACGTTAATAACCCGCGGTAGTTTCGTTAGAAAAGACTACCTGAAATTTTTTTTCTTGAAATTTTACAGGCCTATTATTATTATTATTATTATTATTATTATTATTATTATTATTATTATTAATATATTTTTTTTAACTTTTTTTTTTTTGGGGGGGGGGGGTCTTATTCTTTTTACCTTTCTCTCGAAAATTACTTTCTATTGAGTTATGAGACTTATTTAGTTTCTACATAATTTGCTTCACCTGCTAACAAGGACGATATTATATGACATATTTACGACAAAAAATTAATGTACGCAAAACAGAATACGTCACATAATAGAGGTATAGCAAGTCAATCACATTTAAATTATACAAATGTGAACCCATCGTCCAAAAGTCATCAAAAACGGATATTTCAACTAAAACCTCTTATGAATGGCTATATTGGTTCTTCTCTTAAAAGTACTGGAAAATTATCAAACTTCTTACATTAAATTACCCCACTGAAAACCGACCAAATGACCAACAACAACTAACGACAAACCTATTATAACCAATTGCTCTGCCATTGCCTCTAATTACCTCGCATTAGGAACAAACCAAAACGAAAGAGCTGGCAACTCGTCATTGGCTGCTGTTATCTCCAAGTCAAAATAAAGATTTCGTGAAACTATTTAAATGACAGTTCTACTCCATCAAAAATCTCTCAATTCATCACTGCAGGTGCTCTTCGAATTGAAACCGAGCACTTACCTGGCATTAGTTGTTCATTTGAGCAGAGAGTTTTTTCTTAACTTAGAGTACCGTGGGTTTACGGATTTTTTATTTTAGCTGGCAATTTGTCATTAGCTGCTACTATTTCCAAGTCAACGCAAAAATTTCATGAAACTATTTAAACAGTACCACTCCATCAAAAATCTTCCAATTCATCACTGCAGGTGCTCTTCGAATTGAAACCGAGAACTTACCTGGTAATAGTAGTTCATTTAGGAAGAGGGTTTTTCTTAACTATGGGTACCGTGGGTTTAAAATTTACGGATATTTCTTTTAGTATTTTGCCAAAAATTAAGGTTTTATGAGGACAAAAATATATTTTAAGGTTTGGTTTCGTTTGGTTGGGAGCACTACGGTGAAGTTTTAACGTAGGATTACGTTCCTCCATAACGGTCCTGCGGAAAGGGAAATTTCAAACGCTAAAACTGTCCGTCCATCCGTCCTCGCGAGTTATAATTTTGGTAGCGAGCCAAACCCAGTCTATCGCTTGGACAAGTTAAACAGAAAAGTACTAAGATGCGTCAAAATTTTGACACACATGTATATATATACATACGTACATATTATATATATAGATACATATATACATACAAAAGAGGTAAGCAACGATGAGTAATCCTACAATAATAACCCACGGTAGTTTCGTTAGAAGAGACTACCTGATTTTTTTTTTGCTACACGAGGGCTAATTAGACCGGGACCTACAGTATATATTTTGTAAGGACCGTGAGAAACCTGTTCTCGAAAACCCTTATAAATCAGTATGTCGCATTGGATGCAATGTGCTTATATCTCTCGAATATTCACTCTGTTGTTGTTTTTAATGCCCCCTGGATGGAATTTACAACAGACCAAGTCCATATAGGCTAGCGCAGTGGTCCCCAATCCCCGGGCCGCTGACCGGTACCGGTCCGTGGATCAAATGGTACCGGGCTGCCCAAGGAACATTAAATTATTTCCATTTTATTTACTGTGGTGTATTTCTCTCGGGTTAGTGCGACTTTGTCGGGTTTGTGCTAATTTATACCTTTGTAGCAGAAGAAATCTTGCAACTATTTTAAATTAGTTTAATGTTTATTAAACATTTCAAGATTATGAATTAAAATTGCAGTCATTGCCCCTCTCAGCGGGCCGCGGTAAAATTATCAAACGTTGACCGGTCCGCGGCGATTAAAAGCACTGGGCTAGCGGACTGAGGGCTGCCGCCCCGGTTTATAATGGCACCACAAAGGTCGAAGTCGGATTTAGCCAGGTGCCACCGCAATTTTGACCGAGCAACCCCCGCCCAGGGCGGCATCTGGAAGGATCGTACTGTTGTCGTCAAACGAGAATGCAGCGAGTAAGTGTGGAGACGCCACCGTGGGCAGACGGGCCTTTCAGCGAGTGGAGGAGAGAGTCGGTAGACACCGTGTTGAGCAGACGTGCCATAGGTTTCATTCATTGTCTATTATAAATGTTATATGTATGTTCGTTGGTGTAGTAATAAATGTTGTAGTTGTCTTAAAGAAAGTGAACTTATTGAGAAGAGTCAGAGTCAATTAATGGAACTGTTAACCACCCCCTTTGCCATCCGTGACGGACGTTTTTTGATTATAACAGTACCTTCTTCCGCCCTCTCTTACCTCATACAGGGACTTTCCAGTCTAAAGATTTAACGTGCTCATATCCGGCCTAGGCACGGAGGTGTCTTATTCAATTGGGATTTATCGGGATTCGATCCGAGTACCCTCAGCACTGTAAGCAAGCGCGCTACCAGAAGGCTCCCTCGAGCCCTATATTCACTCTATAGAATGTATTTGTCTTTGTACGTTCCTTTTTTTTGTAGTACCGGTGTCGACTTGATGTATGCATTTCTTTTGCAAATCCTATTCACTTCTAGTAGTTGTTCATACATGCCAAAATAACTGAACATTTTACCGATTATAAGTAAACGTTACCCAAAACTTTCATGTGGTGGTAGGAGTTTTACGATGCTTCTTTTGGTATTATTTGTTGTTTATGTTTTATTTGTATGTCCTGTATGCCATTAGAAAAAATATATATACAGGGTGATCATAAAAATTTTTTTTGCCGATATATGGACCTCTAGCGGCTGTTCCGTTCAACCGATCGAGAGGAGATTTCAGATACAGTTATTCAGAGGTATGAGCTCGGGTTTCTGTGAACGGCAACAAAGTGGCGCTCACAGTTACGGTTATAGGTACAGAAACTCGAAATTTTCGAATGGCAACGTCCACTTTTTCCCGTCGCAAAATTCTTAGCGCATGCGAAAACCCTAAAGAGCGTTGGAACGGTACGTGTATCACGAGGTCGTACCTCTGAATAATTATATTTGAAATCTCATCTTGATCGGTTGAACGGAGCAGCCGCTAGAGGTCCATATATTGGCAAAGTTTTTTTATGACCACCCTGTATATTGGCTTTTCATACTGGCCTCAAGAATCTTGTTATAATGTGCCTTAAAACTAGTTAAGAATAATTAAATAATTTTAAATAATCTTATTTAGTATTAAACAGAACAGTGGAAAAAATTTTAAACCATTGGTTTTGATTTATAATTTGTCACATTTTGTTATTTAAAACTGAAACGCTCCAAGCCACACATTTAAGTCATCTTGTGACCAAAATGTGGAGAATCCGCAGTGAATACACGAGGATGCTTCAAAACGCATCGCAGACAGAGGAACGTAACAGACATCTTCTAGAGAAAAACTGAAAACCTGTGAAAGTAGTACTGTCAATGCATCAAACCCTATTTCAATCGCTACAGATTATTTAAAATTTCTGAGTGGCTCATTTTTCGGGGTTTACTAGAGCCTTTTTTTATCTATCACTGTTTTCGATTTTTCTTTACTCAGCAGTACCTTAATAAGCTCGGATAATCGGATGTTTACTGTACTTCGCATAAGCTTTTTTGAAATGTGTACTCTGACTGGATGACATAATAAACAATAAAAATGTTTCAGATTATTAAAAGAGAAATATGAGTAAACTCTATTGTTGGATTTTGATTTTCTATATTTTCATTTTTTTTTCATTTTAAATGTACAATGGCACACAAAAAATCACTCGAGGCTTTTGATCGATCATTGCAAGATTTGCGGGGAAACATCAGACCATTTAGGAACACATTAATATTGCTTGCAGGAGATTTCAGGCAAACATTATCAATAATTCCTCGATCGACACCAGCGGACGAAATAAATGCTTGCCTGAAATACTCTGCTTTGTGTCCACACGTAAAGACGTTGACATTATCTACAAATATGCGTGTCCATCTGCAAAACGATCGATCAGCTGAGTTATTCTTACATAAATTGCTGGAAATTGGGAACGGAAAAGTGCCGGTTGATCTGACATCAGGAAGAATTTCATTGCCTCATAACTTCTGAAATTTAGTATCGTCAAAAGAAGAATTGGTTGAAAAAGTATTTCCCAATATTCAAACCAATTATAAGAATCATGATTGGATGAGTGAACGAGCTATTCTTGCCGCCAAGAACAAAGACGTCTACGAACTTAACAATATCATTCAGTATAACATTCAAAGCTAGGCAGTCACATACATGTCCGACGACACTGTTGTGGAAGCAGATGAAGCGGTTCATTATCCAACAGAATTTTTTGAATTCACTCGATCTGCCGGGGATGCCACCGCCCGTACTGCAATTGAAAATCTGCTTGGCAATTATAAAGTTGCGAAATATCAACCAACCAAAGCTTTGCAACGGCACGCGGCTTGCAGTAAAAAAATTACTGAGCATCGTCGTAGAAGGAAAGATCTTGACAGGACCATTCAATGGTGAAGATGTCCTCATTCCTCGCATTCCCATGATTCCAACGGATATGCCATTTAAATTTAAGAGATTGCAATTCCAAATTCGATTGGCGTTTGCAATGACCATCAATAAAGCTCAGGGCCAATCTTTACAATTGTGCGGGTTAGATTTAGACACGGATTGTTTCTCACATGGACAATTATATGTTGCGTGTTCTAGAGTCGGAAAACCAAACAATCTATATATCTGCACAGACAATGGAACAACAAAAAATATTGTATAACCACAAATATTGTAAAGTTGAACATTAAAAAAATTTTTTTTATTTCCAATGCAGCGGGCGAAAGGGAACAAAATTCTTTCACCAAGATATTACATAAAACAAGCAAGTACTAAAAACTGAACGGTAAAATATGTTGGTGGTTAACTTTACTCACGTCCGTAGCATACTTTAAGCTACACGTGCCCCCTGGGTAGTGCTAAGTAACAGCTTTGCAGCCTTTATAAATTAAACATATTAGAAAAGTGCTTTCTCTTTTCTTTCTTTTTCATTTAACCAGACTGAGCCACAGCAACTCGTGCCGGGTACAGCTAGTAAACAATAAAAATGTTTCAGATTATTAAAAGAGAAATATGAGTAAACTCTATTGTTGGATTTTGATTTTTTATATTTTCATTTTTTTTCTGAAGTTTAAATAACACTTATAATTGTTACTAGATGGCGATACTTCCGAAGTTTTGCCATCGCTAATCTTCCTTCCCGCGATGTATTTCAGTAGCATGTAGTCTTGTAGGGAGGAGATACGTGTCTTTTTTTGCTCGCCGTCCTATGTATTGAATTGATGTACTGTGAGAGCACATTTCATGCCAATTTCTGTTGGAATATATCTACAAGTTTGAAGTATAGGCATGCCGACATTTTTCCGCGTGAGTATCTAAACATTGCCTTGTACTAAGCTACTTTTCATCTTTCAATAAAGTCAGTTCTACAACATGCTTTTCATCATTTGAAAGTTATCAGCCTGTTGAGTATTTAAAATTCTTCGTATCCAGAATACAGTCATAGGAAATATCCAGCGACCTTCTGAGCTGTCTTAGAATCTTTTATCCCATATTTGCTGTGTGGTTCAGTTATTTTCTACTAGTAAGAATTCTGTTTAAATTTGAGTGAACTGAACCACACATCTATAAAACCCATGGGACTTTACAAGCTCCAACGTTTGCTAGCAGCATTTGCAATGTAGGCGTGGCAGATTCTGGCAACTGTCGGGCTCGATTTCGACACAGTCATTGAAAATACGAGAAGCAATTCAGTGCGCAGAAATCGCTGCATTTTTAGTATTAAAGAAAGAATTTTTTTTCTAATGGCAAGGCAAGGAAAAAAGGAAATACAAACAATTACACATAAGTAACGTGAAAGTAA
Source organism: Dolomedes plantarius (assembly GCA_907164885.2). Classification (NCBI taxonomy): domain Eukaryota; kingdom Metazoa; phylum Arthropoda; class Arachnida; order Araneae; family Dolomedidae; genus Dolomedes; species Dolomedes plantarius. The sequence goes on from OU015491.1 coordinate 69,294,844, forward strand.
ATGATCGCAGTCATTGCATTAGACAGTCTCTGGCACGCCAATATCGGGCGGTCTCGGAGTCACAACCAACAAGTGCTCCACAGCGACGCAGATGGACTCTGTTCATGGGTTCCATAAGATCACGAAGTGGACAGAAAGGCTCGGCAAATACACCAATCCGATGAAGATGCTCACCCAGACAGTCATGGCCGGCTTGTCAATAGCCGAAACGAGGCCACTGTCGTCGTGGTCTATCTCGTCGTGGCTATCTGGTAAGCAAGCGAGATCTTCAAACCTCCAACGTTTTGTCGTAATTCTATCCAGTAATTTCAATTGGTAACTATTTCTCATGGACTGTACTATGTATAATTTTATTGAGTGATATGACATATTTGAATTTGTTTATTGCAATAACGTCGCATCTTTTCCAGCGAGGAAATCTGCCTGTTCATTTCCATAGATGCCACTGTGTCCAGGGATCCACTACAGACTAATTTCCTCGTTTTTCAGGAGAAGGCCCCGGAAAACTCCCGAGAAAGAATTATTTGTTATATCTCATTACTGTCTCATTACTGCACACAAAATCTAAAGTTGCAGTATTTTTCGGACCATATAAGACGCACCTTTTTACATAAAAAAAATCGACTTAAATAGAGAAATTCCACGAGGGGAGGGATTGCTTTGTCCTTCAAATAATCTGTGTCTGCATCGAGCTGAAGACCATACTAACAAAGGGCGGAACCTAGATTTTAACCATTGCATAACCTTACAGCACTAAAACGGCACTGTGTCGTCGCTCCGTGGCAACTCTACACAGTGGCGTACCTAGACCATTTGGGGCCCGGGGCGGATTTATTTTTGGGCCCCCCCCCCAAGAAAAATGGCAATTTTTAACTTTTTCTAATGACATCTAGCCTTTCTTTGCCTTAACCCATTTACGACTGGCGTTGCGAAAACGCAACATTATTTACTGTATTTTTTAAAGGCATGTTCAAAATTTTGTACGCCTGAAGTAACATTTTTATTTTATTCTCTATACTTCAATTGATCATAATAATTTTTTTTTTCCTCATTTCCCCACTTTTAGCACTTGCAAAAAATTGCACTTGCAAAAGGGAAAAAAATGACTTTTTTCAAATAATAACCTTAGATAGCAGCACATGATAAATTTCCAATTTGATGCTTGTTCCGAATTTCCTAGAGACTAAAGAACAAAATGGCTTCAACAGATATATCATAATTTTTGTTTTTTTGTTTCTCAATTCATATTTTTAAAAATGTTGCGAAAACGCAACATCAGTCCAAAGTGTATTACTTATTTCCAATGTGTTTTATTAGTGCTGCCTAGTTTTTCATGCAGTAAATTGGTATTGTTTGCATTTCGGATAAGTTTGTCTCTAGAAAAAAGCGATTTTTGACATTGGAAGAGACATTGGAGTATTTTCATGGGCTAGATGATGATATTTCAGAATCGTCTTCAACAGAAGCTAATGAGGAACCTCGTCATTATCCCTCCAGATCCGGATGATTTGACGGATGAAGAAGATATTGATGATAATATTTTATGTGAAAATGTCGAATCACCTAAAGACATTGCAGGTGAAATCGACATTTTTTTTCTAATAAATGTAAAAGTAAGCAATATAGTAAGAAAAAGGAGCATATTGTATGGGAAAAAAGGAGACTCTACATGGATGTAATGAATTCTAAAATAAGTTTATTAGAGTTTAAGAGATCTATATCATTGAGAGCGTCATATCTTTGATAAAAAGGCTTGAAGAAATGCCAATGAATTCTGTTTTACCTGAAACTTCACATATTGGAAGACGATCTTCAATTCAAAGTCTAATTCTCAACGAAACTCGGAAAAACCGTATGGGCCATATTATTACTAAAAATAGTAAAAATAAACAAAAAAATGTAAACACTGCAAAAGTCAAACAATTTCTGTATGTAATAAGTGTAATGTACCTCATCATGCTAAATGTTTCAAAGATTTTAAAATTTTTAAAAAAAATTTTATAATTTTAAATTTTTAGTTTTTTAAAATTTTTATATCGCTTTGGACTGATGTTGCGAAAACGCAACATTTTGTAACTCTCGTAAAAATAAATTTAATTTTCTGGAAACAACTTATTTGTGTAATTAATGTTCTAAGAAGTGTTAAAACACTGTTTGGTGCATTTCCAATAAAGGAAACAGGGAGCGGTCCTAAATGGGTTAATCAGACAGTTTCCTTAGGCTATTGACCTGTGCAGACAGTGGCGTGCTCAGGATTTTATTCTGGGCGGTCAAGTTCTCCATGTGCTAGGGGTCATCCATTTCCCTGACGCCCTATTATCAGGGTGGACTAGAAGGGGGTGTCTTCTGGGGGGTATGGAATACCCCCCAGCCGAATGGGGGTCCGGGGGTCCTCCCCCGGAAAATTTTGAAAATTAGGTGTTAAGTAGTGCCATTTTAGGCTATCTAGAGTACTAGGTGCCACTTCTTAAAAATCATATATCTATGAATTCGAATAAAATATTTAAAGCGACGTCCCCGTTATTATTGGAGTGAAAATCTAACAAGAAGTGCTTTTTAAAGCAGATGCGCGACGAGACAGTGCGTGCGTACCCTGTTGAAAAAAGACGCCTTCAATACTTTAATAGGCAAGGGTTCGGTTCGCGGATAGTACTATAGAAGTGTATAAACAGCGCTCGGCACTTGGCTTTAGAAATACTGTTTCTGGCACTGTATAGCGCTAAAATTGTAACAATAAAGATCGCTAAAAATGTAAGTGCAAGAAAGATCGTAATGGTAAAGAATAAATAACACAATTACTATTAGGCCTATACGAAACATTTTTGCATTATTTTGTAAATTAAAAAAAAATATTTTAGCTCTGTGGCTCCCGCTTCCCCCCCCCCCCCCGTCGGCACGCCCCTGTGTGCAGAGAAAAAATTGACAGAATAAGGGTGCGAACTCGTGCAGTACGAGGTGAGCAATGATCAATACTGCTTAAGCGATAAATTGATAAAAAAAAAGTCTTATGTCAAGGTGTGGGTTCGAGCAATCGAACCAATGACGTACCGCACGGCACAGCTCCGAGACCAACGTTCTAACCGCCTGAGCCATGAGCTCGCTAACTTACTGTTCGGTACAAGGTTAAAATCAATTGTACGGCGCTGGTTTTCGTTGTATGAATTTTTCGTCAGGCCAAGGTGAATGGTAAAAGGCTTGGCCGTTTGATTAATAAAAGCGATAATAGTTAAAGACAAAATTCATATTAAAAAGAAAAGAAGCCATTTTGGCACCAATACTTACTTATAATATTCAGGTAGCTTCACAGAAAACCAAGAAATACCTCACTTTGATCTACGTTAACTTTATTGGTAATTCAACTTTAAAAATTTTTACTTTTCACAAGGCAATACACATTCACATTATCAGTATGAAAAAACAGAATGGGAATACATCACCTAGAAAATGCCGTGTTGTGTGAAACCATGTTATATGAGACCCAGGGACATATCCAAAAAGGGGTGGGATTGCGTTCTGAAAACTTATTAAAAACAAACATTTTTAAAAAATTCCATATAAGCAAGCTAAATTAAGAATTCTGCAATTTCTGTCTTTTTCTAACTTTTGCATCAGAAAATTGTCTAATTGTCTCATGAAAGTTTATTTTCATAGCCAACTTGTTCTAGATGGATAACATTGCTAGGCCATTTAGTCTGATTTGGCTCATTGTTGAGCGCAAATAGTTTTTGATGACTTTCAGTTTCGAAAAACTTCTTTCACAAGTTGCAACTGAAATGCAAATCGTCAAAAACAACTTTAGTGCTAAACACAAGTTTGGTACTGACTCTTGAAATTCCATACGAACAATGAATTGCAAAACTTGAAGAGCTGACCACTTTTTGACTTCCTCTGTATTAATATTTGAAGGTTATCATTATGGAATGGAATAATATATCTCCTAATGAAACATTCAAACTCGTTCAATCTATGCAGAAACGATTGATGGAGGTCCTTAGAAGTAAGGGCTATCTGACCCGATAAGTCTTAGTCTTTTTATTTCTGGCAAAACCTCGTCCTTAGAAAATTAGTCTTAACTTTCAGTTAGACGAGAAATAAGTTCTGGCAATTTCTCATCTGGAGCTTTGATCAAATTAACCGACTGCAAGACTTCAAATTTGTATGAATGTTCTCCATGGATTTTGTTCTTGTTTGGATTTCCAAATACAACCTATCTACACATTGGAACATGGACCTCCTTAGTTCTTCTTGTAAAGATAAACCCTCATCTTTAGCTTTTTCACCTGGCATCATCTTTTTCGATCTTTTTCTGCCTCTCTTTTCAATAGCAATTCCCATTTCTTCACATTTCTGGGAAGCGAAGTCCAAAGCATCACTAACTAAAGATTCTCTGCTTTCCTTAATAAAAATTTCCAGTGCTCTTAGTTTATTTAAAGCCTTGTCCAAGGAAATCCCCAGAATTTGCAGGTAGTGTTGAGTGTGGTTGATTTCCTCCAAAATGTCTGACCATAGGCGTAGAAACGCTATAAACTTAAAATCGCAAACATTTGCCATTATAATGTGAGCTGATCCTCTTGTATCTAGGTTTTCAGACTCGTCGCACAGCTAGCTTCTCCACTGCATCGATCAATTTTCCAAATTTTCCAAAACGCACAACATTATTCAAATTTTTACGCCAAAGCCAGAATCTGACACAAAGAATCGGCCTGTAATTTCCAGGCTCATCGTCGTCATCCGTCACTCTTTCCTCAACCTAATGCTTAAATCAGGACTTCTGACACCAGAAAACTAACCAGTCTATAACAGGGCACGATTTAGAAAATTCTTGACTTTAGGCACAACTCGGGATGGGGCGATGGGGGCCCCCTAACAGTGATGTGGGCGTAAAATTTCCAAACTTGACACATTCAAAAAATAATCATGAATCATTGTGAAAGTATCATTTTACCGAGAATTGGCTATTTGAAGCGTAGAAATCTAGAGCATTATCAAATAACAAAAAGAAATACAACATATTAACTTCTTCATTAAATTAAAACACCAATACAATGCAACCAGAAAAACTTAGTAATCCCTTATATGCACTATAACATACATATGAACTATACATATAACTATACATATGATGAACCAATCAATCAAATTTGAAAGGATATACAAAAAAATTTGATATTGAAAAAGGTAAAATAAAAAAAACTGAATTGGAAATTTTCTTTTTTTTCTTTTAAAAAAAAATTTTTGGGGGGCCCCAAAAATTCAGGGGCTCCTAGGCCCGGACCTGCCAGGCCTAATGGAAAATCAGGATCTGATCTATAAGGACTTTGCCTAAAATAAAGACTATCAGCCTATTTAATGATTTTCATGCGTTTATTGCACTTCTAGGATAAATACGGTTACGTACAAAATTTTAAAATTCATCAAGAAAAGTTCGTGGGTTCTGGAATACGACGAAGAATGTCGGGCGATTCTCAGCAACTTAGCGTCAGCTTTATGGCATCTCTCAGCACCATAGGCGTAGCGTGCTTCTAACTTTTTTTTCTTTTTTTTTGGGGGGGGGGGGCACAAATTGAATTCAGTTAGGGCCCTCCTCAGCGCTTTGACTACCGGACGGTCCTTAAAATATGAAAGATTGGGATTTTTTGAAATTGAATAAAAATAGAATTGATGTTTGAGTAGTTAGTTATACAATGAGAAAAATAAATAAAGTATTAATAAAATCAGAAAAAAGTATAGCATCGAATTTATGCTATGGATCATATCATTGTTAAAATCTATGTTAAGGCTAAAGACATAATCGGAATCTTCAGTTTCACATTTTGAAAAGGCGGCAAAAAACCCAGCTTTCTTAAAAGTTTTCTACAATTTTATGGAACTTCTATTAACGTTTTAATTTATTTCGAGATAAGTTGGGGGGGGGGCACGTGAAATGTTGGAAGTCGCTAAAATATGCAAGTGTAATATTTTATGAAAACAATAACGTTGTTCTCTGATTTTTTTAAAAATTAAAAATGTAATTTTTTTGTAGTAAAGTTATTGTAGTAAAGTTATCATTCAATTTTAAAAATGGCCCCTGTCGTGGGGCCCCCTTAGTAAGTGGGGCCCGGGGCGGACCGCCCCCCCCGCCCCCCCCTTTGGTCCGCCACTAACTCTACACAACTAGCAGCTATGGTCATTCCAACTAAAATCAAACGACACGTTCTCCGAGACAGCACTGCGATGCTACAAATGAACCTCACATTTTGGTCACAGAGTGACTTAGATGAGAGTTGGAATATTCTCCACCATTGTAACGTGATATCGCAACGCACGACATCACGGCAACATTTCGGGCAGAAGGGTCAAATGATTTATTCATACTCTTTGCTTTTACACAAGGTTCGCACAGTCCTTCAAGTCCTTAAAAATGTCCGGAAGATAACCGAATGGCTAGGGCGTTGGCATTCGGTACCAGAGTCTGTGGGTTCGAGTCCCACTCTTGGCATAGACGTTTGTGGCCGTTCGGAATCGGCTTTAAGCGGTAGGTACCGGTCTAATTAGCCCTCGTGCAGCGAAAATTGACCATAGCGCTCCAAACCCAAAACAAATCAAACCTTAAAAATGAGTACGAATCCTGTTTATATATGTATAAGAGTTAGTTTAAGTAAGAAAATTACTCAGAAAATGCATGGTCTCATTTTAACTAGCCGAAATGTAAAAAATATAAAAAGTTATTAACGATACAAAATCTAATGAGCAGTTTACATGGAAAAAAATTCTGCATGCTTGGAAATGCCCCAATAGAACATTTCTAAACAAATTCCGTTATAGGTTTAGTTATTATTATTTTTTTAATTGGGTTAACTTTTAAGATGGTTTAAAATAATATAAAAATTTTTATTATAGTAATATAAAATTTTTTGTACGATAATTTTTCGAGGAATATTTTTTTGGTGATCTATACTGTATCTCCAAAATTACTAATAATCTGTGCTATATCTTTAAAGGGCCTATGACAAGGCTTATATCTACATAAGAGCAATAAAACACTGGGGGGGGGTACCCTCCCTATGTTTCAAAGCAAAAACGTACGTTTTAAAAAAATGATTTAATCTTGTTTCATATCGTACATAATATATTTTTATAACCGTCGAAATTACTGATATGACATGGGCACATTAAATCTGCAGGTTTGAAAGTCTCTCCGTGGGGTTTGTAAGGGTGGGTGGAGGCTACGAGCTCTCCAGAAACGAACTATTTGTGATAAACAATCTTAATGAAAGTTACTGAATAACAATGCCAAATGAAAAATAAGAGTGAACTTAAAAGCAAACATGAAAAAAAAGCTTATGAATTTGAACAAAAAAATTTGGAACCAAGAGATTTTTTGTTCCCAATTTTAGAATTTTTTTTCTTTTTAATTTGCGCTTCCGTTATCAAATGATGTAGTCACCAGTAGTGATCACCAGTTTTTTAAATTATTTAACAACAAAAATCACTGCTGACTTCGTGAACCACTTCTTGGGACCCTCGGTTAAGAACCACTGGTGTAAATTGTGGTGGCTTCAGGCAGTGGCGCAGCCAGGGGGGGGGGCAAGGGGCCCTCCCCTCCCCAAAGAAATAGAAATTGCATTAGGAATATTGATTTTGCATTGTAAATATTTTTATCCGTTCATCTCGGCCCCCTCCAAGAAAAAATCCTGGGTGCGCCACTGGCTCCAGGGCTGAAGTTGAACTCCGACACTTGTGGTGGTCTTCTAACTAGGAACGGGATATCGAAAGCAAAATATCGATATGAGTATCGATAATAATATCGGCTATTAGTATCGATATCAATAATATAGCTGCACAAAAATATCGATATTTTAAAATATCGACGATATTTCAAAATATTGACGATATTTCAAAATATTGACGATATTTCAAAATATAAAAGACATTTTAAAATATAAACGATATTTCAAAATATCGAAAACACATTTTCCTTTCAATATGCAGTCAATCGTATTCGGTGGAATGATTGTATAGCAAAATAATATATCTATATATGGTAATAGTACGATAAAAAAAATTATCGTAATTTTTTTAATAATGAAATAACATTTTAATCAGGGCCGTTCCTAGGGAAGCTGCCGCCCGTGTGCGAGAATAATCCCCCTCCCCCTCATACGGTATGGATCTATTGAAACTTCTCTGAAATATTTTTACCTTAAATGAAACAACGAATCACAGAAAATATTATAAATTCAGTTTATTTTTTAATTTTACAACCTAGCATAATAATTATTAATGTATTGATATAATAACCAAACGAATACGTTATATTAAATACATACAACACACATCTATTAATACATATACTGGATAAGTCAGTCAAAAAGTTTAAATAATCTTTGCTTTTCTTACCTTTTTAATGCAAATTCTGTTATAATATCTGATACATCTATATCTTCCGAAATGTCCTTTTCGATACTAATAATAGATAAGTCTGAAAGTTTTTCTTGTCCTATTGTTGATCTCAAATAATTTTTTATTATTTTAAGTTTTGAAAAGCTTCTTTCCACACTAGCCACATTCACAGGAAATGGTAAAAAAATTCGTATGGCAATCCCTAAATTTGGAAACAGATAGATGAGGTTATTTGTAAATAGGTATTGAATCACATTTAGCGTGTTCATTTCAGGGGAAATATAGGGCGCAACGTTGTCAATTTCATTGCATAAATCTTCAGCTGTATTATCTTTTTCATTTTTAAATGGATCATGTAACATACACTCATGGACAAAAAAATTAGCGCACCAAGAAGGAGTCGTCAAAATGAAACGAAATTTTACATAAGTAATGACTACTTTGATATAAGTAAATGATAAGAAAATCAAAGAAAAAGGATAATTTATTTCAGAGAAAAAGGCAAAAGAACGGAGGAGTTAATACTCCGTTGGACCCCCCTAGCGCGAATGCACGATGCGATACGATCGGGCATTGAGTCATACAAGTTCTGTATGATGTCTTGAGACATTTCGTTCCATATTTGCTGTAACCTTGCCTCTAGTTCGTTCAAACTCGTGGGATGCCCAACTCGTCGTCCCAAATGATCCCAGATATGCTCGATTGGAGACAAATCTGGGGATCGGGCAGGCCAAGGAAGGGTAGTAACAGTGCGGAGACAGTCTTGTGACACCCTTGCCGTATGAGGCCAAGCATTGTCTTGTTGAAAAATGGATCCTGGGAGCCGTTGCATGAGTGGCAACACATGTGGTTGCAGGATTTCATGAACATACCGCTGGGCTGTCATGGTGCCACGGAACAATACTAGGGGTGACCGTGTATTGTAGGCAATGGCACCCCATACCATCACACCAGCTGTGGGAGCGATGTGTCGCTGTACAGCAAAGGCAGGATTGAAGCGTTCACCACGGGCTCTCCACACACGAACACGATTGTCATCACTGCCGACATTGAATCTGAATTCGTCGCTAAAGACGACCTGGTTCCATTCCGCTGCAGTCCAGTTTCCTCGTGCGCGGCAAAACTCCAAACGGAGGCGTCGATGGGTGGGCGTCAAGGGCAGCACTCGTAATGGGCGCCGCGATACCAACTGTCCTTCAGCCAGGCGCCTTCGTATGGTTCGAGAAGACACAGAGGCCCCTAGTGAAGGAGCTACCTGTGCCTGGATGGCGGCCGATGAAGCAGTTGGCTGTACACGTGCATTTCTTACGATGTGGCGGTCTTCTCGACGACTGGTCTGTCGAGGGCGTCCTGAGCCTGGTCTTCGTGTACATGACATCTCTCGGGTCCACTGGTCCCAACACCTCCTCACAACACAATCAGAGCGGCCTAATTGACGAGCTACTCGCCTAGCTGACCACCCAGCTTCCATCATCCCGACGATTCTCCCCCTCTCAAACTGCGACAACTGCTTATATTGTCTTCGAACACGGCGTAATGGCATGTCTATCTCAGTTCTTCCTTTGTAAATGATTCAGCACACTCAAACAAGCTTTGGTTACCTGTTTTATACTCCACATAGTACGATGTTCAACGCCCTCTACCGGCTATACGTAATGCGCAATCACGCTGCATTTCTAATCATTTGCATATCTCCCCGACATGTACCTTCATTGCAAGTTTCGTTACGATCCCGCAATTATTTCTTGGTGCGCTAATTTTTTTGTCCATGAGTGTACTTTTCACAGATTTACATTTTGTATACCTATTTGATTTATCTGTTTTAAGGAAATTATTTAGGTCGTTGAGAAAATTGAAAACTGTGTGATGTTGTTTTATTTGTTCGAACCTTTCTTCTATTTTTGATAATGCAGTGTCCAATATTACAAAGTAAAAATTAATTTTGAATTGGTCTTCTGGATTTTTTGGAGCCTCATCTTTACATTCGTAGTCAAATAAAGGTTATTTTGTTCGGGGTCTAACAATATTAACCAGAGGAAATGAAGGGTCTCAATCGATATCTTCTGCAATATTTTTTGCTTTTTTTCTAAAATATCACTAAAACCTTTATCTGACCTAATATTATATAAATATGTTTTGGTTTGCTCTAACATTAAAATAATATTTGACAGTATAGCATCAGATTCCTGCATAGCTTTACTTACGATATTAATTTTTGTTAACACATTATACCATGTAATAATGGAAAAATAAATTTAAACGACTTAATTTCCAAAAGTAATGAATTTGCCATTTTTCTAGTTTCAGAGTCTCTAGTATTATCAGAATAGAGGGTATATAGAGCATCATATATTTTTATTAGATTGTATCTAAGAACTTTTAGCGCATCTATTCTGCTTTCCCATCTAGTATCTGAAAGGGGTTTAAGTGTTAAAGTTGGGATTTCATTTTTTAAGACCTTCCAACGTTTATTCGATGCAGAGAAGATAACGTATAGATCGTGAACAATTACAAAAAAGCCTGTAATTTCTAAAGACGCAATAATTTCATTTTGAATATGAACACCTAAATAATGAGGCATATTTGATGGATTTCTGCTAATTCCAGTGAGGTGGTCTGATATGGTATCATTAAATTTTGCAATTGTTTCAATTAATTTAAAAAAATTTCCATTTTGTTGGTCGTATAACTTATTATTTTTGCCTCTAAAACTCAAATTTTGACCGGCTAAGAATTTAACGGTATAAATTATAATTTTTAACACGGAAACCCATCTATCTTTTTCCATATTTATTAATTTCTTATTTAGAGAATCAGCAGTTGTTTTAGAAGAAATTGATTTATTTAAATCAATCCAAGATTTTGTATTATAAATGTGACTTTTTGATTTTTCATGACGTTCTATAATCTGAGTTAAATGTCTCCAATCGTTATATCCCTCAACAAAGGTACTAGAAAAAGTTTTAAACAATTTGCAAGGAAAACAAAATACACAATATTTTAATTTAGAATACACTAGCCAAACCCTTGATATTATTTTCCCGTTACTTAATTTTTTTTTATAATAAAAAGATGAGAAACCTCTGTTATCTTTATTTAAAGGAAAGTTTACATCCGCTTCTGTAGGTTGATTAGGGCCGTACTCTACTAAAGTTAATTTAATTTTGTCAGATAGTGCGGAAGACCAACAGCTAGGATCCTTACAAACATCATCTTTATAAGAAACATGAAGAATATCTTCACGGTCTTTGGTCACGGTTTCACTAATTCAGGACCTGGTTCTGCAATTAAAACATCTTCCTTGGGGTTTGTGATTTCGGTTTCCGTCACATTTGTATCTCTGGAACTTGATGGCGCCCAATGCGATCTTGCTGGAATTAAAAATGCTTTTAGTGAACCACAAGCCTTCTTTTCTAATTCTTCTTTTTAAAGTTTTCTTTTTCTGTATTGAGCCCCAGATGCCGGCGATGCGACGCGATTTGATGGGAAGATAGGTTAAAACGTGTTAAAACAAACACGAACAATGTATTTCCCAACTGGTTGCGACGTGGAGTAGCGTTTTTAAAACCAAAGTGGATTTGTTTATTTCAGTTATACTTGTAAAATGCATTTTTAACTCTAAGTAGTTATCTAGCATAATGATAATATTTTTATATTGATTATTTTACTAATAAAATTGTTTATAATTTTTTTTAACCGGGCGGCTGACTTGTAGCTCGCCCCCCCCCCCCCTTGACTTGCCGCCCGTGTGCCCCGCACCCCTGGCACCCGCGAGTTGGAACGGCCCTGATTTTAATAAACAATATTTTATAAAATTGAAAACTCTCTATTTAGAGAACGAAAGGATGAAAACTTCATGGTGGAATTGGCCTGTAACTTTTATTTAACAATGTTTTATAGTTTTTTTTAAATCCATTTGTTTCAACAGTCGAATATAGGCTATCATTGATTAATCTTACAATTTTCTGTATAATTTTCTTGAATCCTTCATTTATTTTTTCCTTTGGTTTTGAGATTTTTCAACCCAAATTGTTATGAATTATAATTATTTCAAATAAATTCTTTTGAAAATGTGTAATCGATAATATCGGGAAATATAATATCGATATTACGATATTATCAGAAATCAAACATCGATATTATAATATCTAATATCGAAGAGAAAATATCGATATTTCGATAATATTGATATCAATATCCCATCCCTACTTCTAACCGCACTCATTCAGCGCTGCAAGGGGCTTACTAAAGCGAGCGGTCACTACAGTGACATAGGAGTGTTTTGATTAAGCGGACAACATTCCTTTTAAAGGCCAAGAGACTCGATAAACGCATCCCTATTTTCAATCATTAGTAGTTACTAAAATAATTAATTCAGAAATATGAAAATTTTAGGGTGAGTTAAACACCCTTTCTTCTTTATAAATATGGCTCTCAGATTTTTCTAGCTTGAAGAGAAATTTTTTAATTGTTTAAAATTTTAACCATTGTTTTTTTATTGTTATGTCATTTCGCACATATCACCAAAACAGTTTGGCTAGAATACCATGAAATTTTATACATTGGCAATATAAATAAGTATCATTGAAATGACCTACTATTAAGTCAGTCCTGCCATAAAAATTTTAACTACAGTAAAATTTATCAAAATTTTTTTCGAAATTTAAAATTAAAAAAAAAAACCATTTTTGTTATGAAGAACTAAGAATTTTGATTTCATAGTAGTTCACTCTAAAGATGTATTACACAACATAATTTTAAAAATGAAAAAATATGTATATTCATTATTACAGTCGAACCCCGTTATAGCGAACCCGGTATATAACGAACTCACGGATATAACGAACGAAAATTTTGGTCCCGCCGTTTTCCTATTGTATTTAATGCTAATTTATCAATTTTATAGCAAACCTTCGAAATCTTAAGAATCGGCTATAACGAACTTTTTTTTTAAGTCGACTACTGAATTCTTTTTTAATTTTTAAACTTTTTAAGAATGTTGAAGAAGAAGAAGATGAAGATTTACCTATCGTGATGTGGATAGATCAATCAAGTAAAACTCTTTCAAATTTACCTTATTGTTAGTCTGCCGCCAAAATTTTAAATTATTAACCTTTCAGCGGGCGCGTCAATTTTTGGAACATCAGCAGACGCGCGTGGCATAAAGTGCAACGTCTCTTTTGACCAGGGGTTTCCAACTTACAAGTGTCCAAGGGCCGCAATCGAAAACACATGTCTAGTGGCGGGCCGCAATTTAATTAGGACCATACCCAGGACATTTTTTCTTGAGGAAGGGGGATTTGGAGGATTTGTGTATAGTATGTACTATGAAATTTTTAAAAATTCGAGGATGAACCTCCAACAACGACCTTGATTATAACTGGCCAACTTTCATTAAATTACACAGACACACACAAAAAAAGTCAAATAAGAAGTGGGTATTTAAATAAGAAGTGGGGGGGGGGGGTATGAAATAGTGAGTGGACACTCTACTTTTCATGGAATTCGAGGAAAATCAATGTTTTTTGTAAATGAACAGCATTTGAAAACAAAGATGTTTACAAAAACATTTTTCGCTAACTAAGAATATCTAAATTGATGCTGCAAATTATTTTCCTAGAAGGCTTCGCGGGCCGCAAAAAAGGCACCTCGGGCCGCATGCGGCCCCCGTGCCGCCAGTTGGAAACCCCTGCTTTAGACTTTAAACCTTGAATATTCCTTTTGTAATAAACTTTTTTTTTCAAACTGAAAATAATAATTCTGCGTTTTATTATCTCAATATTATAAAATGTTAATAATATTGAGATATATTTATAATCAAAATCCAAAGAATGCAGATACAATCGCCTCATTTCAAAACTGTCCAGTTTATTGGGTCTAAGGACAACTTGCGAATTGATTCCTATTAAAAAATGAGATTGTCCATCTTCGTGATATGAGGGATACTGTGTAATAAATACTAGCTGCACATTTGATAGACTCCTACTTTTGTTGTATTGTAATACAGTAAAATCGCTTGTTTACCACGGTTAAATCACGACTGACAATGAGTGGAAACGAATACAAGGGTCAGAAAATCAGACCTGCATTACAAAGGGTGTAACTATAAATAGAAACTGCATAGAACATTAAAACCTTACATATAAAAACAAACCATTCAGAATTACGAAAGTGTTGCACTTTGTACACGGGCGCGCCCGCTTAAGGGTTACAGTGTACCGTGACGAAAAAAAGGTTGAGAATCACTGGGCTAGCGCGTTGGCATCAGTACCAGAATCTGCGGGTTCGCGTCCCATACTTGGCATGGACGTTTGTAGCCGTTCGGAATCGGCTTTCAGACGGCCCAGGTCTAATTAGCACTCGTGTGGCAAAAGTTGAGCGTAACGCTCCAGACCAAACCAAGGATTGTTGTGGGCCCGCCCACAGGGTTTAGTGGTTAGAGTCTCGAACTTCTTCAAAGTGGGCTCGGCTAGGTATCCCAAATAAGGCATGGTCGTTACTGTGCTGTCACATACAGTAGGGAGCAATGTTGGTTCACCTATATGTTGCTTCCATAACAAAGTAGCGAACTAATTTGCGATATGAATGGGTCAATGTCCTCAGGAGAAAGTACCTGCCGCGTAGGGAAAAAAATGCTATTGATGTCGAATATTATGAAAATAATTATCAGGAACTCTCAGTATATATCAGAGTTACAAAGAAATATTATTCTCAATGCAAAGAAAATCCGCAATATAATTCTTGCAATCTAAATTCTGATTCTACCAAAATAATGAAGTAAAATTGTTCTGAAATATATTTTTATGCGTATTCGTATCAATTCATCTATTGTCATTCCTCTTTTTTATCAAAAGAAATGATATTTAAAAAAATATTTCAAATGTTTTAATTGTTTGGCTTGTGAAACTTTATTTTAACCTTTGAAATACCTGTAACGGGGCACAGATCTTTGGATTTATAAACTGTGTACACATTGGTAGTTTCATATGACCTCTAAGGTCTTAGAAAACTAAAATCTTGAAATGGGTAAGAGACAAAGGGCCAGCTTGAAGAGCTCCCGGGCTCCAAAGCCAATTTATCTATGCCATAGATCGCCAAACCGCCAATCGCGAGCTACTAGTAGCTCGCGGGGAAATTTTAGGCAGATCGCGGTCAAGCCCAGGTGGACTAATCTGAAGTTGCACTACTCGTTGTTGGGTGCTCTGGACCCTATGTTTCGAGGACAGAGCCCTAGTTCGCAGCACAAGCCCCTCAGAGTAGCTGAGGTTACAGGAACAAGCCACGATTCCTGGCAAAAAAGTTGCACTTCACAGCTCAGGCCGAGTGAAGGTAATGTTCAGCTCCACATATTTGTGCGAAGTTTCCTTTTCCAGTATGATTTTATAAAAAACAAGTACAGGAAACTTAGTACTAAACTTAGCAAGTTAGTACTGAAAACAAGTACTAAACTTAATTAGATGAAAAAAAATTGTTCTTACACTTCTTATTAAATTTTTTGCAATATAAACAATTTTATTCAATTGGATGTAATATTTACTAGAAATGTATGTTTATAGGTATAGTAAAAAAATGTGTGATTTAGAAAAAAAAATTTGTCATGGTTTCTTTTGGTAGCTCATAGTAAGATTTACGAGCAGTACGGTTGCTCGGTGGCTTCAAAGTTTGGCGACCACTGATCTATGCCATCTTGGAGATTGAAGTTTAGCATAGGATTTGTGCAAGTAACCAGAAAGAGCTGCTAAAAGGTGCATGTAAATCAATGGAATAAGTATTCGGAAATTACAGCGACCACAGCTTTCGCTTATACGCCTTGTTCAAACTGACGACCGGAAGCTACGGAGCAATACCTGAACACGCAGCCGAGGGTTAATTTCCCAAGTTCGGTGACATTTTTCATTCATGTAGGGCCCGAGGATGCCGGATATACAGTACAGATCTGCAGTCCACTCAAGGCACCCCAAGCTCCCAATCAATGGAATAAATGGATCTAAGCACACTTTAATGTAAAATAACATTGTTGTGAAGACCAGAAGTTTACGAACATGTGCTAATTAATTTTGTAAAGTGCAAATAGTTAAATAATCGCTTGTTTTAGTGATCGTGAAAGGATTTAATTAAAATCTTAATTTTTCTTTGGAAAAAGATCATTAAATATCAATGAGCTACACTGTTGAGAACAAATTATCTTCCAAATACTCTAAATAGTACAAACACCACTTATTATCTAGGAATTCAGACAAAAATTATAATTGTTGTTCTGTTTAGAACGTACAAATATAGTCTTAGTTAGGTGCGCGTTGCAACGTGATGTGTGCGTTTGATAAGACCAGATTAGAGTTATATCAGAGAATTAAAAATTAAAGTGGATTACCAAAGCTCCCTTTTGGAAGCGAGGTTAAATTGGGAGTAATTGACCCACTGCTTAAGGGTGGCCCGACGTTAAAATGATCAATTTTTTATGTCCCAGGCTCATTTGAATTATTGTGGGGTCCTCAGTGGCGTAGCTAGAACTTTTGCCGCCCGAAGCGGTCTCCAATTTGCCGCCCTTTCTAAGTCAATCAATTGGTGGTTTTTATAAATTAATAATTGTAACTGAGACAAACTATAGGTGGGGAACTTTTTTACCATTGGATGCCATATTTAAATTAGGCAGTAATAAAGGAGGCCGCTTGAGTTGATATGTACCTATAAATGCAACTTTTATAAAGACCACAAGAAACTTACGAAGGTCGCAGTTTCCCCACCTATGAGACAAAACATATACCTAATTTATAAAAAAAAAATTCCACAAAAATATGTTTTATTTTATATTTTTATATTTATAAATAAAAATAAAGAATTTCATTTCTTTTGGATAAACAAACAAATTGTACACATATGTGTATGTAAACAAAACATATTTATATATTCGACGTCAAGTCTCGACGTCGGCACCATTGATGTTTGTATCCGAGCAAAATTTTTAGAGATATTTTCAACCCTACATTGACTTGACGATGAGGAAAAATATTCGAAATCATATAGTAATTCATAATTCGTAGAAATCGAATAGTAAACTTATGAATTGAACAAGTGGTTTTTTACAACTAATACTAAATAAAAATATGCCGCCCCAAGATATGTGCCGCCCGGTGCGGACATTACCCACCGCACCCCCCTAGCTACGCCACTTGGGGTCCTTTAAAGTTTCGATCTATCTCCCCACTTTTCTGTGGTGTCTCCATCCACACCCCTTCAGAAAATAAAATTGGCCGCAAACTCCGTCGTAACCCGACTTGAACACTTACAGAATATATGCCGCGAGAATCAATAGCGCGTGTAGCTGACATGTTATTGTTTAACGTGACGTCACATCCCCGGAAGCGGTCAGAGGATTCCCTTTTTTTTTGAATGAGACCTCACTGTCCTTCTCACACGTAACGAAGGGACCTCCTCCTCTTTAATCCGTAGTCAGTAGAGCGTCTCCCACAGATTACTGATCTCTTTGTATATACTTCGCCCTCTCTCCTCAAGGCTTTCTTTTGCCTTCTGGGTTGTCACGGGCGTGAACTTGGCTTCCGGTGTATCTTTCACTGGCGACGGCAAGTCGCCGCTTCCTCGAGCGAAACCAGCGAAACGGTTTCCACATCGCTTATAACTGAATGCGGGGGGAGAGGAACGTTATTAATAAAGAGGTTATGGGTATCCGATTCGGGCACGGTGCGGAATCTTGGCGATGGGTTGTCTGCATCAGCAGGCACGCCCGATCAAAGGGGTTCGTGGGGCCAAATGCCTCGTCATCAGACACCACTGTATTAAAGAGTGAATGAAACTGGAATCTGTTTGAATTACAGGAAAATTTAAATCCTTTACCCTTTACCTCGTTGGTCAAAAAAAGGTATCCTACCATCAGGGCCCGATTTAGAAAATTCTTGACTATAGGCACAACTCGGGAACGCCCCCCCCCCCCTAACACTGATGTGGGCGAAAAATTTCCAAAATTGACACACACAAAAAAAATAATCATGAATCATTGTGAAAGTATCATTTTACCAAGAATTGGCTATTTGAAGTGTAGAAGCCTAGAACATTATCAAATAACAAAAAGCAATACAACATATTAACTTCATCATTAAAACACCAATGCAATGCAACCAATCCCTTATATACACTATAACATACATATGATGAACTATACATATAACTATACATATGATGAACCTATCAATCAAATTTGAAAGGATATATATAAAAAATTGCTATTAAAAAAGGTAAAATAAAAAAAATTTAATTTGGAATTTTTTCTTTTAAAATAAAAAATTTTGAGGGGGCCCTAGGCCCGGGCCTACTGGGCCTAATGAAAAATCAGGGCCTGCCTACCATTCAGCTTCTTTGCCGTGATCAGGAACGATGTCAGGAATAATATATAAAGGACCAAAATTTCGGGAAGGGAGACGTAGGTTGTCTACGACCCAGACCCTGACCTGATAAAATACGAACTATTAAAGGGAAAAGGGACCTCAAATCTCGAAATTTTTAATTATCAATTTTTAACTGTACATAGAAAATGAGAATAAGTGGTATTATTTTTTACTACACTAGGGGCTTCCCCTAGGCTTGCTATGCTCGCTCCTCTGTTATGGCTAATAGCGAGATAATAGGGGTGATTCTCGGGCAATGTAACAGCTTTCATCCATTGATTGTTGTCACCCTTAATGCGAAGGGCGTTTCATCACTGTTGAATTATCAGCTTTAAAATTTAATTAACAATCGAAAATTTAAGATATAGACTTGAAATGAGGTTTATATGAATAAGAAAACTTTCAGCTTCCAGATGATGTAAATACTTTCTTTGTAAGATAAAATCTCTGGGACCATAGATATTACATCCACATAGGGAACGATATTTCTTGAAAAATTGTGTTCCATTTTTTGATGAAAATATTAGTCTGTTTTGAAATATTTTTAAACAAACGAGGTCTAGTTTGAAAGAGAAATGTCTGTAGTCTTCGACTGTAAAAAGATCAAAATTCTACGATTATTTTTTGGCGAGTTATCGTAATCTGAAGATGAAAAAGTCAATATTTTCTCTCAAAACATAAAGAAAAACAAAAAATTAAAGTCCGACGAAGATGAGACATGTCTTACTTTGGTCCCTCCATTTTCCTGCATCCATTGGTATCGCTCTCGACCCCATACCCCCAGCGGTTTCAGAGTATACAGCGTGTCAAGCTTTTCATAACGGCAGCGGGAGTTACTTTTTTTTTAAATAGAGAGATTGAGGACCCTTAGAATTCAAAAATAAGGATTTTTTGGCTCAAAAATGCCTGTTTTCAAAAAAATTTTTCAAAATGCTCCGTGTGCATTTCAAATTATTTAAAAACCCTAATATTTTTAATATACGTTTACCGTATATATAAACATAACTGTGCACTGATTTTTTTTGTTATGGATTTAAAGCCATAAATAATAATTTTTTTAAAAATCTGCCTGTTATTTTTTTATGTTTTTACTTTATTTCATGGTCTATAAATATGTAAAATATTTTTAGTTTCAAAAAGTGATGCACAGTTTTGTGGCAAACACTTCAGTTAACAATCCGGAGAAATTTGGAATAAAATGAAAGCGCATAGAGCATTTAAAAAAAAAATTCTAGCATTTTTTGAAAAACAGTTCTTGTTCTTCCACAAACTACTTATTTGTGAATTTTGAGTATCTTCAATGTAGTAGGAAAGAATATTAAGTATTTTCATTTTGTATATAGAGTAAAATATTGAAAATTTAAAAGAAGTCTCTTGTCTCCTTAATAATTTTATTTGCAATATCCCTATACAGGAATTTCTGATAAAGCTTATTATAATTAGCGATTTGTTGACAGCACCGCTCAAAATTTCTTTATGGATGACAAAAATATCACTAGACTGTCTTTCATATCATTTATTAAAAAATAATTACCAGATAAAAAGAACTTTTTATATACCATGTTTTTAAATTTTCTCTTGAATCATATAAACTTGACAATTCTATGTATTAATAAATACTTTAAAAAAATTTTTTGATGAATTATCCCATCAACTTGAAAGAAAATGAAGTTAATTGGAAGTTAACTTGCATTTAACTTTTCGTTCGCGTCCTGGTCGATAGATGGCTGCACCAGTCTACAAAACAAACTTAACTGAAAATAACTGAAAACTAGTTTAATTCTGTTTAAAGATGGCTAAAAGTATTTAAAAAATGCATTGTCATCGTGTTCTGAGCTATTCTAAAAGTTTCAAATATCTAGCTAGTCGGGAAGTTAGTTAAAAATCGATTGCAAGATTTGTAAGGGACAAACACACACACACAAACAAACAAGAAAATAAGTTAATAAAAACATGGCAAAAAATTAAACACGTGTTATTATGGTAGAAACAGGCCCGACATGGAAAGATGGGTATTAAGATTCTCTGAATTCATGAGCTCACTGCTTAGGTCTTAATTAATAAGCACGGCATCAGACCTAGAGCCCAGTATAAATATTTTATATAAATTTGTTCTTAAACATTTCTTTCTCGGGAATTATATATCTTTATTTCTAAGATTGAGAGCAAAGATATAAATTTTTTTTGATAATTTAAAAAAATAAATAAATTTTGTAAGGTATACACAAGATTCGATTCACAAGAATCGAACTTTTGAGTGAATTAAAGAAGCTGCTTTAGATATGCTAATTTCGGCATACGCGCTTAAATACCACGCAGCGTCATTTAATGAAAAAGGGGGAGGTTGTTAAGGTTGAAAAGGTGTTATCCTGCGCTAGTGCTTAGCGGGCCAGAAGTTTACGTGGCAGTACTGCTGGTTTGACTTACTGTTCGTGAGTATAAAAATATATTGTTCTTGAAAGCTGTGTTTATACATTCCGTACAAGTAGTACGCATGCTTATTGCTGTAAAGCCAATTATATGTGCAACGAATTCAATAAACATTGTTTCATGTATAAACTGTGTGTGGTTCAAATTCAAATAGAGAGCCACTTCAAATTATATACACCCAGGTCTGGGTAGAAGTGAGCATAGATTCTCTATAATTTGTTCTTTAACATTTCTTCCTCAGGAATTAAATCTTCATTCCTAGGATTGGGAGCAAAGATATAATTTCATTATATGATGAATGTAAATGATACGTGAATTTTTTTCTACAATTATTAAAACCTGTCATTGGAATTACTTTTAAAAAAAGAAAAAAAAAGAGGAGAAAAAATAATAATAAAGACAGCAATAAACAAAGGTTGAGATTTATCATACTTTCTCCTCTGTAAATAAACGAACTATCGTGTCCATCAGTGGCGTCCCGGGTTGATATTCTGTCCGATGAACTACCGTGCCAAGTCGTTGATGAACCTAACAGAGTTCCCTATAAATTTCCACTTGATTTTTTTCTTCTTCTTCGAAATGAAATGTTTTTCAAACTTTGAATAACTTCTTGATTTAGTGTTTGAAATTTCGAACCTGCTCAAGAGCTGATATTGTACTCTATGCATTGAAACTTTATACTCGAAAACTTTCAGAACTTGCTTTGTAACAATTTTTAGAGCTTTGAACAGACCGATATGCGACGTATATTACAGCATCATTCACTTAGTACAGTTTCATATACAGTGGTACCTCGACTTACGAGTTTAATTCGTTCCGTGACTTAGCTCGTAACTCGAAATACTCGTATCTCGAATCAATTTTCCCCATTGAAATGAATGGAAATGCCATTAATTCGTTCCGGGCTCCCCCAAAACACCAATTTTTTTGTTACATGTTTTTAAATAAGAAAAACGTGCTTATAAACGACGAACATTGTATAAAAACGCAATACAATAGAATGTACTGCAATAATTTTTTTTTATTAAGTGTAATGTACAACATTTACCTTGGAGATCAGACTTGAAGATTCTGATGGAAGAGGAGGAGAAAGGTTGAACTGAAAAATTAAATCTTATTCGTTGATCTTTGATCTTTTCGCCCCGTTTTCCTGACTTTCGCTTTTATTACTAACTCTCTTAAAGTGAACGAGTGAGAAACGGAAGCTGGACGATTGTTGCATCGTTCACTGTGGCTGTAATGTCCAGATACTTCTTTCTGAGAATCTGAAGAACGTTTTCTAAGAATCCAATCTCTTGGTTTAAGACTGGATAGTAGTCTCAGAATAATATTATACAATTGTTTAATAATTGTACATAAAGGTTGTAAATGTTATATAATTCTTGTGTTCTCATTTGATGAGCACGTAACATGGCATTCGCTGTTCAAACTAGCGATGGGATATCTGAAGCTTGCTCGTAACCCGAATTTTAGCTCGTAACTCGAAGCAAAAAATATACCGAGAGAATACTCGTATGTCGAAAAACTCGTAAGTCGAGACACTCGTAAGTCGAGGTACCACTGTATTAGAGTTTTATTCAACACCTCCTTCTCAAAGATTAAATATTAAACCCACTCACTATTTTTATCAGATACAATATTGCAAACATTAAATATAGGAGGATTACCGTATATACTCGCTAAGCACGTACCTATGGCCTCAAAATGTTGAGGTCGGGGGGGGGGGGGCTTGCTTCGAAAATTAAGTCCGTATTATTAGCTTAATAAGGAATTATCGGCATTTATTCAGCTGGTGGTTCGGAGTCAATATATACATGGGATGTTCAATAAAAACTGAGGGCAAAATCACAAGAGAAATATGGAAATATACCGGTAATGCAAAAAATATGTTTCTCTTTTTCTAAATATCTTCCCTCAGGTGATATGCAAATAATATGTTTCTCTTTTTCTAAATATCTTTCCTCTGGTGATATGCAACGGTCACATCGTTCGGTCCACTTTTCAAGGCATTTTGTGGAAGGTGCTTTTAAGTAAATAGTGTGTACAGCTGAAATAACGTTGGCATCTGTTAGAAACAACCAGAAATCGCATGCAGCGAGGTCGGGACTGTATGGAGGTTGTAGCGTAGTTTGAATATTAAAATTTATATAAAAAAATATTTCTTTTTATGTAGAGCAAAATTTTATCGCGCAACGCATTTCATTTCTTAAGTCTGAATCATCTCCGTAGCAAACGTTTTTTAAACAACTGCTCAACGACGAAAACAGAATTGTCGGTCGTGTTTAAAAACTTTTGCACTGATTCATCTTTAATTCAGAAAGTCAGTATTTACTTATTTATAGTCCCCATCAGTAATTTGAGTCGAATAGTTTTTTACATGCCCAAAACTTCGCATTTCACAAACACGTACCCATTAAATAGTCTTGTACAAGTGGTAGATTATAAAGACATTTTTGATAGATCTTAAACAAACTTACAGCAAGAAAAGTGTCACTCATTATAGTAAAATGATTGAAATATGTATTATAATTTTCTTAAAAGAGTGTAATTTATTGATAAATAGAGTTCCACACTTTCCACTGCCGTTAAAATCTTTCAAATTAGTTGCTTCAAGTCTAAAAGCAAATGAGAATTTAATAAATAAAATACATTTATTAGTTGCTTCTAAATTAATGTTGAGAAAATTTACCATCAACACGAGAGATAAAAGGATTCAATTGCCACCAAGAGGATGAATTGGTGAAGCAATCTGAAAGATCATTGAGCCGGCCAGTCAGATCACTTCGTTTTCTCACATCGACGAACACTCGCTCTCCGATGTTATTTACAGAAATATCTATGTTAGATGTGATGAAACGCAGTTCATCACATCTTCCTATGGTCCTATTGTAAAGAGGATGAACTACAATACTGATGAACTTTTGAATTTTACAGAACAAACAAAGTCTTCGACGTCTGCTCACGCGCAGAAAAAATCCTGCTCCGTACGAGGTACGCAATGGGCTTTAAACTTAAAATGGAGGATGAGGTAACTTAATGCGGAGAGGGGGGGGGGAGGGGGAACTCAAAATTTATTTGAGCTCAAAGTCTTACGATGCACTTGATCTTCTACTGCTCCCAAATGCATCTACAGGTATAGTCTCAGACTGTCGAAGGAGTATGTCCAGTGGTGGGATTCAAATATATTAACAACAGGTTCTATGTCCTAATGGCCATTTTAAGTGTACCAAAAGATATACCGACAGGTAGTTTAAAATTTCATGCATTAATTACTCAAATAAAAACAATAAAAGAGGTACACAAAACTAGATTATGTTCTAAAAAAGAGTTTTAAAATATTAAATGCCTGACAAACTATTATTGAAGATATTTCCAAATTGCTGTTTGATTGGCATCCTCGCTTGCAATTTTCTTTGCTTTTATCATAGGCTATGTGATTTATTCTTAACAATCTTTGCACTGTAGGAGTAGGATTCCATTCCTTTCCGATTAGACTGGATCGGCCGCCCGGTGTAGGGTAGGTTTATCTTTAAAAAATATTTGTCCTGTGAACGATGCATCTGGCACTCATCAGCAAACGGTTCGTAGAACCGATACCTACATTAGGTATCGGTTCTACAGAACGGGTGCGGACCGGCTGAATCCCACCATTGCTAGTGTCCCGATGAACCCATCATATGTGGAAGCTGTGTTTTATACACTGAAGTGCCACTGAATTAGGGATACCTACCTAGTAACGAGTTGGGCCTCCTCTGGCCTTGATAACGGCTGCCACACGACGAGGCATAGATTCAACAAGTTTCTGGAAACGTTCCACGGGAATGGCTTGCCAAATATTGGCTAAAGCTGTCCATAATTCAGTAAGGTTCTTTGGTGCTGTGTGATGGCCTTTCACGCCTTGTTCCAAAACATCCCAAAGATGCTCAATAGGATTTAAGTCTGGGCTTCTAGGTGGCCAATTCATGACAGAGAAGTCAGAGAAATGCTCATCCAACCAGCCAGTAGCCAACCGGGACTTGTGAGAGGTACAGTTGTCTTGCTGGAAAACTCCATTACCGTGCGGATAACAGAACAGCATAAAGGGATGGAGGTGATCACCCAGCAACTCTACGTACCGAATTGCATTGAGGAAGGTTGGTACACGCAGATCTCAAACTGTGCCACGAAAAAACACCCCAGACCATAATTGAGCCACCATGCCCTTGTACAGTTCCAGCCAGGCATGCAGGATCCATGGCTTCATGAGCCTGACGCCATATTATCAGCCTCCCGTCGGCGTTAAGTAGTCGGAATCGAGACTCATCACTCCATGCTACTCGTTTTCAGTCCTCTACACTCCAGTCTCTGTGCTCTCTTGCCCAGGCAAGACGTGCAGCCCGATGGCGAGTATAGAGCAATGGTACTCTCGTAGGTCGACGGCTCCTGAAACCCATACGGTGAAGCGAGCGTTGCACAGTCCGTTTACTGACTGTACGACTGACACCGTCATTAAACTGGGTGATAATTTGAGCTAATGTTTGTCTTCGCTGGCTACGTACAATACGCCTGAGCCGTCTCTCACCACGCACTGTCAAGGCTAATTGTCCTTTGCAGTTTGCCCGATCGCTAGTTTTTTTCCACCATCCATGTATTCTTGGTATACTCTTGACACTGTCGACCTTGAAAATCCTAGCTGTCTGACGATTTCGGAAATTGAATGGCCCATGCGTCACGCACCTACGATTTGTCCGCGATCGAAGGCGTCTAAATCAGGCAGTTTACCCATACTGGCAATTTCAACAACTAATTCAGAACAACCACAGTACGCGCTATATATGCAGATACCACAGAACCCTCACTTGCGCATACATGATGCGCAGCGCTACACAATTTGCATAGGCTTTGCTATCCCTAATTCAGTGGCACTTCAGTGTACATTTAACATACCTTACCTTGTAGCTCAGAATAAACAGAATTCTCATCTGAAATAAAAGCTTACATTAGTGTACAGGTGCAGGCCCTGATTTTCCATTAAGCCCGGTAGGCCCGGGCCTAGAGGCCCCTGAATGTTGCGCCCCCCCAAAAAAAATTTTATTTTCAAAGAAGAAAAAAAATGAAAAAATTCCCAATTCAATTTTTTTTAAATTTTACCTTTTTTAGTAGCAATTTTTTTATATATCCTTTCAAATTTGATTGATTGGTTTATCATATGAATAATTATATGTATAGTTCATCATATGTATGTTATGTGTATTGTGTATGTGTGGTCGTGCAAACTAGTAGGAAACTGTCTATGAGAAACTTTCTATAATCGATGTGGAACCGGATTGTATTGAAATGAACATAGAAGAATTTAACAATAACAATAAGGGTTTTATTAAAAAAACCTATTAGAACATAGCAGAAAATTTAGAATATGGGAGCAACCGAGTCTCGGAAGAGCTCAGGTCCCGACCAACTAGCTAACTCGGCAGACTACTAAAAACAGCGCCTACACGGCGAGCGCCAAGCCAAAGCTTGGCAACCCTAGTGCGGTTCAACGACCTTGCGGTCTAACATCCCGCCCGGCGTTGAAATGTGACAATACAGTGGTACCTCGACTTACGAGTTTTTCGAGATGCGAGCATTCTCTCGGTAGATTTTTTGCTTCGAGTTACGAAATAAATTTCGGGTTACGAGCAAGCTTCACATATACCACCGCTAGTTTGACCAGCGAATGCCATGTTACGTGCTCATTAAATGAGAACACAAGAAGCATATAATATTTACAACCTTTATCTACAATTAGTATACAATTGTATAATATTATTCTGAGACTACTATCCAGTCTGAAACCGACAGATTGGATTCTGAGAAAATGTTCTTCGGATTCTCAGAAAGAAGAATCTGGACATTACAGCCACAGTGAACGATGCAACAATCGTCCAGCTCCTCACATGTTCACTTTAAGAGTGTAGCTGGTAATAAAAGCGAAAGTCGGGAAAGCGGGGCGAAAAGATCAAAAATCAACGATTAAGATTTAATTTTTCAGTTCAACCTTTCTCCTCTTCTTCCATCAGCATCTTCAGTCTGATCTCCAAGGTAAATGTTGTACATTACACTTAATAAAACAAATTTATTGCAGTACAGTCTATTGTATTGCATTTTTATACAATGTTCGTCGTTTATAAGCACGTTTTTCTTATTTAAAAACATGTAACAAAAAATTACTGTGTTTTTGGGGAGCCCGGAACGAATTAATGGCATTTCCATTCATTTCAATGGGGAAAATTGATTCGAGATACGAGTATTTCGAGTTACGAGCTAAGTCATGGAACGAATTAAATTTGTAAGTCGAGGTACCACTGTATTTCAACAAGTAAATCACAGTAATCAGTTATACTATACAAATTACAAATAATTATACTGTTACAGATATACAAGCAATAATAGTAGTTCACAACATTATATAACACCTTAACATTACTAAAGAAACATGAGCTTGACAAATACAAACTTATATATTTACAGGTAAAACACATAATTTAGACAAAGCCCTTTTTAGAATTCCAGTCTTTGTTTTTATTAAGGCAATTCTTACTTTGCCATCTGGACCAGAAATGACTTCTTCAATCCGACCTAGTAACCATTTGCATTGGGGCAAATTGTCTTCCTTTGCTAAAACTATTTGATTTTTCTCGATGTTAGGTTTGGAAAATTGCCATTTATATCTTTGTTGTAGGTGGTTTAAATAATCCCTCTTCCATCTTTTCCAGACGCATTGGGTTACCTTTGTTGTCTTTTGCCACCTACTTAATCTATTATCGGGCAAATGAATGATTTCAGGCTCTACAATTGTAGTAATAGGTCTCCCTATTAAAAAAATGTTCAGGCATTAATGCCTCTATGTCATTCGCGTCAGACGGTAAAGGGGTGATATGTCGTGAATTAAGAATTCTTTCTATTTGAGTCACTATTGTGAGAAATACTTCGTACGTATATCTTAAATTCCCCATGGCTCTTTTTAAGTGAAATTTAAATGACTTAACTCCAGCCTCCCAAAGTCCGCCAAAATTGGGAGCTCTGGGAGGAATAAATTTACAATTTACGTTTTCAGAAGACAAATATTTTGCTAAAATTTCATCGGGATATTTTACAAGATTATATAAACGCTTCAATTCTGCGTTAGCTCCTCTGAAGTTTTTAGCATTGTCGGTAAACAAAGTGGCACATTTTCCACGTCTGGACCAGAATCTTTTTAATGTAGCAACAAAACCTCTTGATGTTAAATCTGAAATTATTTCTAAGTGTACAGCACGGGTTGTAAAGCAAACAAAAATTGCTACATACACTTTTTGCAAGTCGCCTTTTCTCTGTCCTTTGTATTTTATAAAAAAAGGTCCGCAAAAATCTACTCCTGTATGATTGAATGAGCGCTTAGTAGGTACGCTGGCAACACTCGTTCTTTAGGAAGACCTCCCATTAATTGTTCACCTACAACTGGGTTGGCTCTGCAGCAAATTATGCATTCATGAACAATCTTTCGAGCTAAATCTTTACCATTAATAGCCCAGAATTTTTGTCTTACACAGTGCAATAAGGATTGCGGACCAACATGGAGATACCTTTTATGATAATCTTCGAAAATTAGTCTAACAAGTTTGTGTTTCTTTGGAAGCACAATTGGATGTTTTTGAGAATAAACTAAATCTGAATTGTTTAATAGTCCCCCTACTCTTATTATCTTATTTTCATCTAGAAAGGGGTTCAAGGATTTTAATTTACTATTACCTGCTACTTGACCACAATTTTCTAAATCGACAAATTCTGCATTAAACTCTTCTTGCACCCAACGAAGAAGTACATTTTCTGCACTACTTACCTCAGCTGGAATTAAGGGGCCCGTTTGTCTTTTTTGAGGACATCTAAGACTATGAACGAATCTGAAAATATAACTTAAGATACATACAATTTTAGTATAATTATTGCTAATGTTAATCAAATAATCTAAAGGATTAAAGGCACTGCTCACAGAGAGTGTTACGTTAGAGTCATAATTAGATTCTGAGTTCTTGAGACCCTTTTTCGTCTCAGGCAGATTCATTTCTGGAATGCAAGAATCTTCATCGATACAAGGTAAGTTATAGGATGCCAGAAATGTAGGGCCTATCCACCACAAATTTTGATCCATAATTTGGTCTGGATTCACTCCACGGGAGACCAAGTCTGCGGAATTCTCAGCCGTCTTCACATGTTGCCAATGAAACTGCTTGGTCAACTCTTGAATTCCAGAAACTCTGTTAGAGACGAATACCTTCAGTAAATTTGAAGAGGATTTAATCCAAGCCAGTACTATAGTTGAATCTGTATACAAGTAAACTTTGCTAATATCCAATTTTAGAGATGCTAATACCTTTGAAACTAGCTTGGAAAGCAATTCAGCTGCGCAGAGTTCCAGCCGCGAAATAGTTAATTCCTTAATTGGTGCAACTCTAGATTTGCTGCAAAGAAGGTTGACATTTACATCATTTGCGTCAGTTATGCAACGAACGTATATTGCAGCTCCATATGTATCTTTCGATGCATCCGAGAACCCATGAAGCTCTATTTCTTTAACAGAATCGGTCAAGACATAGCGGCTAACTTGAACTTCTTTGAGGCTTGGTAATGCCCTTCGATAAATTTCCTATTTCTTTTTCTCATTAAATGGAAGTTCTTGATCCCATTCAATTTTTAAGAGCCACAAATGTTGCAAAAATATTTTTGCTTGCACAATTACTGGTCCTAATAGACCCAATGGGTCGAACAATCTTGCAATTTCTGCTAAGACGGAGCGCTTAGTAGGTACGCTGGCAGCACACGAAACAATAAAATTAAAGTTGTCTTTCTTAGGATTCCACATCAAACCAAGTGTTTTGACTGTATCCTTTTCGAACTCTTCGAAATGATATTCTTGATCACAAAAAGGGACCTTTTCTAGCAGTTGTTTTTCATTTGAGCACCATTTGTGCAAGTCCATACCTCCGGATTTTAGCATCGAAATTAATTGCTGCTGCAATTCAATAGCAGTGGTAACATCTTCGGCTCCTGACAGGATGTCATCGCCATAAAAATTTTTTAAAGCTGCAGAGGACGCTAATGGATAATTGGCTTGTTCATCATTAAGCCAGTTGTTTCAACACTCTAGTAGCCAAATAGGGAGCACATTTTGTACCGTAGGTAACTGTGAGCAATTCAAACAATTTAGCTTGATCTGTAGAACTCTTTTTCCAAAGAATGCGTTGGAGGTTACACTCTTCAGGGTTGACCCAAATTCGCCTATACATTTTCTTTATATCTGCCGTAAAGGCAAATTTGTGTTTTCGAAATCGTAAGAGGATGGAGAAAATGTCTTCTTGCACAATGCCTCCATTGAGCAAACAATTATTTAGAGACAATCCAGTAGTAGATGGGGCAGATGCATCGAACACAACACGTAATTTAGTGGTGCTGCTATCAGCTCTATAAACACCATGGTGAGGCATAACATATCTTGAATCTTCTTTATCTTAACTAAATACGTCACCAAAGTAAGAATCAGTAAGCCGATTTCCATATCTGTGGCTTTATGGCAGATGTTCATAAGTCATTTTCTCCTGATTTTGGCAAATTAAAAAAGTAACATTTGTCGTGAAATATAAAATCGCCCAATTAAGTTTTTCAATCCAAATATTATTTAGTTAATACTCATATTCAACTTCAAGCATATGGCTGGTCTTCAATGAAAATTTTCAATTATGGACTAAAATTTTGGGGGAGGGTAGAGAAAACTCTTTAATTTATAATAGCATTTCCTAATACGAATAACATAATTCCACATATCAGCTTTTGCCACATTAAAGAACCAATTTTAAGTGTGACATATCAACTTAAAACATAAAATTGAATTTTTCGGACATTTCCATATCTGCCATAACGCCACAGAAATACGTTCTTTACACATTTCATTTACGAATAGGATGATTCTCAAAGATACGTTCTCAAAGACAACGTGAGCAGCAGAGGGTACATTTTTGTACATTTTTTTGTATTTTTCAGGCACTCAGTTATGTTTACTAAAGCACCTGTCCGATGATGAGTGTGGGTGTTTTGGGACACAGTTTGAGTACCCCTGATATAGAGCATGAAGACTATATCGTTCTAAAGCAGTGCTCCGCAACCGCTGTGCCGTGGCACACTAGTGTGCCGCGAGGTGATCTTGACTGTGCCGTGGTGATTTTATCCATTATGATAATAAAAAAATTAACCACCGCATTAAATAGAAATTTTTCTAAGTAAAATATTCCTCTAACTTTTTGTTAATATGTAATTTTTCTGGGTCGAAATTATACACAAAAGAAAAACATGTTGTTAGCCCTACATTGTATGTATGCTCGAGCGTCATATTTCTGGATTTCAGTTAAGAAAGAATATCCACAAATTTCTGACAAGGCCATTGCAATTTTGCTCCCATTTTCGACGACATACTTATGCGAACAAAGTTTTTCGACACTGGTTCTAATTGAAAATGACAAACGATCCTATTTAAAAGGCCTTGACCATGAACTGTAGCTCTTTCTATTATAGAGCCAAATATAAAACGCACATTTATCAAAACAATCTCAAATATCTCATTAATAAATTAGTTATGTTTAAATTAACTTTGATTTATTAGGCTTAAGTAAAGATCAAAAACAAATTTTAATATAAAAATTTTTTTACTTGTAAACTGTAATTTTATATTTTTGTTCTTGTGTTGGTGTACAGTTCAAAATGATTTATATAAAACTTAAATGATTATAATTATCTTGATAGATAGAGCTATTTTGTTGTGTTTTTTTTATCTAATAAAAACATATACGTATTTATTGTAATTTATATATTTGCAAGCTTTTTCTTGTGGTGTGCCGCGGAATTATCGAAAAAAACGTTGTTGTGCCGTGGAAGTTAAAAGGTTGCGGAGCTCTGTTCTAAAGAGAAATTATGTCCGAAAAATAATATTTCCTCCCATCGCCGGTATAGTTCAATTGGTAGAATGCCTTCTCCGAGGTTAGGAGACCCTGGTTCTAATCCCGATTCCAGAAGACGATCGTTATGATCCCATGTGCATAATCGAATTTCAAGCTCCAAGTGGAAAACAAAGTTTAGGTGTGTTCTCTGCATTAGTGAACATATCTGAAAGCACACTCGAAGATAAATGTTTGAAGCACTGGAGCAAAATTAATACTGATAGATTGGGATGCAGCCGCATGTATTCGAGACAAGGTCTAGTAGCTGCGAAGCCCAGACAATGGAACAGGTGGGGCAAATGGAAGCTAAAATCAACTATTGCAAGATATGTTGATGATTCTACTCCGTGGGAAAAAAGAAAACCCTCATCACATGCAGATTATTTTCCAGTAAGAGAATCCCTCTGGCGGAAAGTCTTCTCTGAGCGATTCGAAAACCTTTAATACAAATATTTCTCGACTTGCGACCGAGACATTGGTCGTAAGTTGATTTGGTCGTAAGTGGAGTTTCAAACAATTTTTTTTTTTTTTTGCATATGTACATACATATATTTTTTACTTTCTAGCATACATACGTAATTTAAAAATACACTGTACTTTATTTAGAAGGCATAAATTATTCTTCGCCATCACTACTTATTATGTCAGTACAATCCAATGGTTCAGAATTTGCGACAGAAGATGTTTTTTTTTTTTAACAAAGTTATCCAAGGTAGTTTTTAATTGTCATGTAATACGTATAGGTATATACTGTACATTCAAGGAACAATATTTTTGAGAAAAAGATAAAAATAAGTAAAAAATAAAATAAACATTACGGTCGTAAGTGCGGGCGGTCGTAAGTCGAGGAATACCTGTATGTCAGTTGCAGTGACGTAGCGAGCATAACTGGCGCCCGGGACACGATACCTTTTTGGCGCCCTCCCTCGAAAAACATATAATAATATAATATATAGAATTAGCTATTTTGGGACCATGTGGCGCCCCTCTTCGAGTGGCGCCCGGGAGCATTATAGACCCCCCGTGCCCCCCTCTCGCTACGTCACTGGTCAGTTGACAACCGTTTCCACGACAACATGACTTGCGGCGTGGAGGGGGAGCTACATATTCCACCCTCTCCAAGGCTTCATTCAGGGAGGTGAACTCTGCATAGAGAGACCAGTCACATTTATCCAAAAAGTCCCTCTCCAAAAAGAACACGACTCGCAAGTTTCATTATTTTAGTTGTGTGCTGTATTAAGTGTCAGGGACTGATCAGAAGTATTAACGCCTGCTGTGTGAAACGTTTACTAAATGATAAAAGGCGTGATATTAATCAGTAATTGTTGGGAAAAGATGCAATTTTCTCGAATGGTAGGCTTCCGTCCTCTCTGTTAGTATACTTCAATCTGAACACAAGGAAAATAACCGATCACGTATTAAGCGCTTTAATGTAACTGGAAGGCATAAAAACTAGTGGTTAACTAGATCGAGTGACTCAAATAAATTTTAGTAGTGGCTTTGTTTGCTTTTTTTAGATAGAAACAGAGCCCTAAAATAAGGCCGTTGCAGTATTTAAGTATAGTTTTGACTTGCGCTAGACATACAGATTCGTGTGGTCGAGTTCACTTCTTTACAGACTTTTTGAGCTCAGTGTGCCACAGAAGGGCAAGTAAGCTGTAGGCAGATGTGTACTAACTAACCCTGTTGGATTCACTCACCTCAATGTTAATCTATGGAGAAAGTTTGTCTGCTATTTACAACTACATAAATGCTGATAATCCAATGAAAATGGTATTTTCAGATAGCCTGAACTTTTCTGCACCTTTCAACAGGTCATTTTATAAATTTCGTCCACCAAAGGAATTTATGAGCGTTCAAAACACACTATACCAGATTTTTTTTCCCCAAATAATTTACATTTAAAAGTATTATTTGTAATTTTTTAAAAACGAAAAATGCCCCAAGGTGTAAAATTTCTTTCTCTATTACGGTGTCCAAAGAAAAAAAAATCTTTGCTAAGCCGATTCTTTGGGCAGTCCGTGAGAGAAAACTACTGCATCCATTTACTTCATTTTGGTCTTAATCGAAAGATTTTAATCTATAGATGTGTCAAATTTGGTTTTTGCGACAGCAATTTCTATTAATTAACGATAATTTACAACTGAAAAATTCATGCTCAGTCACATGTTTAAATATGGCTTTAGATACTCACGAGGCCGCATACATTAGTTTGTTTCTGCGCATGCTCAGTGACATGTTTAAATCTGGCTTTAGATACTTACTAAACACGAGTAAAAAATCCAATAGAGATAGATAAAAGTAATACGGATATAGACAAAAGACAAACAGAAATCAAGCACTCTGGGCATCCACGCACCAACAGCAAGATTCTCTATAAGTGCCGGAACTGAACCATAAAACAACATAGAGGTAACCGACAGGTCTCGTCATCAGGGAGCCTAACCATATCAGTTACCTCAAGGGGAACTTTCTGAATAGGATGCAGGTAAGCCCAAAATACATCCCAAGGCCCCGAGTCCCCCAAGTAAGCAATAAGTCAAAAAGAAAATGAAAAGACAAACACAACTTACAGTATGGGCTCAACGCACCTTACATGCAAGCACACAAATAATCCTAATGCAAAGTAAAAGATGCATACACACCCCAATTCCGTAAGTGACTGTTATGGCGAAACAGCAGTCAATTCTATGCCGGAACCAACCCTCACTTGACTACTGTTCGCCATAGGGCACGTAAGACATCTTTTATCTTTACATTTTGCATATTTTTTAAATTTTAAATTATATAAACGTAACAGTTGTTCAGGTAACTTATTAACCACCACACTCCCCTGAACAAGACGTGCAGCAGGGCTCCTTGTTACAGAACGCGACGAACCATGTCCCATGAGAAAATCTTTGATACTTGTTTGCATAAATATAAAAAAGTTTCTACCTGAAAAGCAAAGAGCCTGCTTACTATATGAGGAACCTCGAGATAAACCATAAACATAAACCTAACATAAAAATTAAAATAAAAATAAAAATAAAGAACTTCCAATAACTAAACATGAGGTCACATAAACATGTTAATTTGTTTATTCCGAGGAATCTCTCTAGGCCTATCTCTGCCATTTTTGGTTTTTAATTATGTTTGTGATATATAAAATTAAACCAGAAAGAAATTGATTATTTCGTTTTGTTGAGTATCCGTATTTTTTTTTCATCGGGTTCAATAGTAATTTTTTAAAGTGTATTTCTCTATTCTTAATATTATGACTTTCAACATTTGGCAATAATGTGTGGAGTATAATTTGTGTATTAGTACATTTATTTATTATCCAGCCGTCATGTTTTCACGGGTACCAACTAGTAAATCTTTAAATCCAAGTCGGCAATCTTTGGACACATTTTATCCATAGGTTAACATTGAGGTGAGCGAATCCAATAAAATTAGTACACAGCAGCCTTAAGCAACTGTTTTGTGAATACAGAGATTTTCTTTAAACTAGCCGCTGCGCGACCACCATGGTCGCTTTTAGATTTATATTTTCTTTTGCAAAACAACTCAATTGAAAGTAACATATGTAAGGAATGTTACCATTACCTGTCATCATAAATATACGTTGTTAAGGGGTAGTGAAAACTCAGACAAAAAATTTATAATCATTGATAAATTCACTATTATGAAATTCACTAAGGCTGATTCTAAAACATCATGATTAAAAAATGTGAATTTCCATTACTTGAGAACAGAGTTAAAGATAAGTCTGAGAAACCCAACACCAATGATTTTAAAAATTATATCTCTCACTGTATGTACTATTTTTCAAAACTAAGATATCTACACTTTATCATTACATCAAATAAGAAATTGTTGGGGAAAATTTTCACTTATAAAATGGAGTGAAAATTCAGCAAATACCAAAATATAGTATAGCTTACATTTCTCTCTGTATGTATTATTGTTCGCAATTCAGATATCTCCACTTAATCATATTAAATGAATAAATTAAAATTATTTCGTGTATAAATTAAAATTATTCATGAGTAAAATACAGCAATTAAATTGTACCAAATTACGTGCTATCGTCGAGCCACACGCGGACAGCTGCTAATGTTTACATCCGGTAGTTGCAGCCGTTGCCATTCGGATTGTAGAAATATCGTCGATTTTTGTGCCGCATACCTACGCGTTTTATATATATAGATAAGAAAAAGGAAGAAACTTTTTACGTAAACAATTACGCTGGAGTTCATGTGCGAATGGAGTATCGAAAGGCAGTGGTACAACCGTAGATCTCATTATTACTTAACATTATGATATTAGAAAATAGACATTTGTGTGTGTTTGT
Source organism: Dolomedes plantarius (assembly GCA_907164885.2). Taxonomy (NCBI): domain Eukaryota; kingdom Metazoa; phylum Arthropoda; class Arachnida; order Araneae; family Dolomedidae; genus Dolomedes; species Dolomedes plantarius. The sequence goes on from OU015491.1 coordinate 69,331,377, forward strand.
GTATGTTTGTGTGTGTTTGTGTATGTTTGTGTGTGTTTCCTAATATCACAATAGTCACTTGTTTTACTTTATAAGTGAAAAATAAATCGCTACTTTTAAAAGCGGTAGTAACGGTGTGAGGTAGTCCACATCATGCACCCAGGATACGCCGCTGTGGGTATGCGTCAGGAAAACAATATCTCTCTTTGATGCTAACGCTCGTGAAATTATTCTCGCATTTTTATTGTTTATTGAGGGAGGGGGGGGGGAGGTTCTAAGCAAATTAGACTCCCAAAAAGCACACATCAGGCCCGACCTGGCCGAAGCCCCCCTGGGTAAGTAAATTAGACTCACTATCCCAGTAGTTTTCACATTACACAGCTAGCTAACTAACTTTACAAATCATCCCGATAATAGTGCGTTCAGGAATGTTAGATGTGGGGGTTCCAGTCTTTTCACAGTTTATGGCGTAGAGAAGAAACGATACAGAGACTTGCTTGCGATATACCAGCTGTACCCCTCCCAAAACCGTGGGTTGACAAAAATTGTGGTTGTTGCGAACAATTCAGGTATTTCAGTCAACGAAGTTAAAAATTATTTAAAATCACTGCTAATTATAATGCCCTCACAGAATGGGTGTGAGGATGTCAACACGATTGACCCCGTCCAAGCATTGATAGAACGGACGGTCCTTCTAAAAATATGCCTCAAAAACCCTCTTCGTTCCCTACGTTTAAAAATAATATTTCCGGCTTTTACAATTTTCAAGAGCGATGGTTCAAAATGATAACAAAGGTGAGACCGACACCCCACCCCACCTCTGCCCCCGCCTAAAATCGCAGCTGCCACTGCAAACATAGGTATTGGAAAACAGCTTTCGAAAGAGAACAGAGAAACAAGTGAAAGGAGTAAATTCGCACATCCGCGTCTAGAACGATGCGTCTAGAAAATTCTAAAGAGAAGAGAAACGGTCCGAAACTATCCATTTCGAAGCATTTCAATCGTTAAGTGCGGTATCCGGAAAGAAAAAAAAATCCCTCATTAATAGCCTTTGTTTTGCTTCCCTACCGAATATTCATCAGACCAAATGAACAGATAATTTGTCGGTTCCTCTACATCATCCGACCCGAAAAATTGCGTAATTTCCTTTGTATCCCATGATAATAATACTTTTTATTTTTTTTTTTCGGAAAAAAATACTGGGACACAACAAAAAAAACCAGGTGCAGGACTCTCGGGCGCCGAGCATAACCACCTGTCGGAAAACGAATCTGTTATTTAGTGGGAGTGTGAGCAGTGGAGATCGTGAGAACGAATTCTCCCCCACTTGCACTCGTCGCAACGTTCGGTGGCGCCAGCGCGGCCCGGCAGATGGCGCGTGGCTGATTTCATCTCGCTGCCAAAAAGTCGGCCGGCGACGGAAACTCTCAGACAAAACTTTTCTACGCCGTGGTGAGCGTCTGATCATTAATTTGGCCAAGGGGGAAAAGAAGATAGAATGGAAGATGATGTCCATATATCGAGGACTCCAAATGTCATGTTTAGGATTAATTCGCATTCGTCTTGGAAAAAGCTATGGCTTTAAAATGATTTTCTTCTTGAGTTTTGTTTTCGTTCTTGGCATGCTTCGAGGGGGAATCTGCATAAACTGGGAACGGAAAAACAGTTTCGAAATGATTGATACTTGTTAGCTTTAAAATTTATTTCGCTCTCTCTGTCTTTCCGCCCCCCCCCAAAAAAAAAAAATAAAAAATTAATAAGGCTTTATTTTTATTTTAAAATCAAGGTTTTAAAAACACTAATTTTTATTTCAAAGGATTCTAAAGTATTTAAAAACGTTAGGAAAAATGAACGTCATACATTTCACGTGTAATAAACTGATTAGATTATAAATATTTTTTTAGAACTTACTGTTATTTGAATAATCATATAGAACCTTTCTATTAAGCAGCGCTATTTTTCAAAATACTCATACCGTAATATAAGCTAAAGTTCAGAAATGTAGAAAAAAGATATATCAGTCTTATACATCTCTTCAATAGAGATTCAGATTTTATTCAGCTGTCCTTCATTTTATAACAAATTTATCATGTACCGCATTTTTCAAATACCGTATTTTTTCGGATCATAGACGCACCTCAAATTTATGGGAGCATTTTTAGAAAAGAATATTTGTATTTTGTTAGGTATATAAAGATATTTTCAATTTCTTATTTAATAAAGATAAAAATATATATATAATAAATATAATAAATAATATATATGAAATATATATAATACATATAAAACATATATAATATATATAATAAATATATATAATATATGTAATAAAATATTCATTTTAATGTTACCTTCGGACCATAAGACGCACACCAATTTTAAGTTGATTTTTTATGTACAATGCGTCTTATAGTCCGAAAAATACGGTAATTAATTAAGAAAAAGTAATTTTAATATTTAATATGTATAGCCTATACAACATTCTCAACTCTTTTAAATAGTCTATTAAAATTATAAGTAGGCGCAAACAACTTGCCAATGAATATTTCTAATGCTAATCGGGACGAAATTAGTAAGAATGTCATGAAATATACAAAAGTTTTTTTTTTTGTTTTTTTTTTTGTCTGTGTGTATTAGAAGAAGTATCCGGATTGCATGTTTTGGCAGATGTTTATTTCGATTGATATTATTATACCTCTAATTCAAATTTTTTTTTATAAACGTTGTTAGGAAATAATTAAATATTACCGGTTAAGAATACGAAATATACATTAATATAATCATCTAAACCAGTGGTGGGCAAACTTTTTTCACCCGCGATCCACTTCCTTCAAATAAAAAATATCTCGAGCCCAGTGAAAATTTTTATTATTAGCAATTTTTCAAAAAAATATTAGGAAAATGTTAAGGTTTCTGTGTACTAACCCTATTGGATACGCTCACCTCAATGTTAACCTATGGAGAAAATTTGTCAAAGGATTGCCAACTTGGATTTAAAGAATAAAAAAAAAAATTTTTTTTAATTAAAAAAAAAAAAAAATTGTGAAAAAAAGATCCTGAACGCACTATTATCGGGATGATTTGTAAAGTTAGCTAGCGCTCTGTAATGTGAAAATTGCTGGGATAGTGAGTCTAATTTGCTTAGGACTCCAATAAATAATAAAAATGCGCAATAAATAATAAAAATGCGAGAATAATATCACGAGTTTTACCATCAAAGAGAGAAATTAATGACCTGACGCATATCCAAAGCAGGGTATCTTGGGTCCATGATGTGGACTACCTCACACCGTTACTACCGTTTTTAAAAGTTGTGGTTTATTTTTCCCTTATAAATCAAAACAAGTAACTATTATGATATTAGGAAACAAACACACAAACAAACAAACACACACACACACACACACAAATGTCTATTTGCTAATATCATAATGTTAAGTAATAATGAGAACTACGATTGTACCACTGCCTTTCGATACTCCATTCGCACATGAACTCCGGCGTAATTGTTTACGTAAAAAGTTTCTTCCTTTTTCTTATTTAAAGAAAATCTCTGTATTCACAAAACAGCCAAGTTGCTTAAGGCTGCTGTATACTAACTTTATTGAATTCGCTCACCTCAATGTTAACCCATGGAGAAAATGTGTCCAAGGATTGCCGACCTGGATTTAAAGATTTATTTTATTTTAGTTTTAATTATACACCGTAATAGAGAAAGAAATTTTACACATTGGGGCATTTTTCGTTTAAAAAAATTGTAAATAATATTTTAAAATTTAAATTATTGGGGGGGGGGGAAATCAGATATGGTGTGTTTTAAACGCTCCTAAATTCATTTGGTGGACGAAATTTATGAAATGAATCCTGTTGCAAGGTGCAGAAAAGTTCAGGCTATCTGGAAATACCATTTTTATTGGACTATCAGCATTTATGCAGCTATGAAAAGTAGACACATTTTCTCCATAGGTTAACATTGAGGTGAGCGAATCCAATAGGGTTAGTACACAACAGCCTTAACACAAAGAAATAAGCAAAATGTTCACAAACTTTTTAAAGATCAATGAACGGCAGAATTTGGGTGTACACCTACTCAGAAAAATAACAATAAAAAAATCTTGTTTCCAGACTTGCAGGCACTTTGTCTATTACAACACTCGCCCATTAAAATTAAAATAATAGCAGGATTTCAAAATTATACGTTTCATATGAAAACATTGTAAAATTGTGAACTTTGTTTAATTTATCAAACTAAATTAGAAAAAATATTAATGAGAGGGTGTGAGCCTGGACCCCAGAAAATATTTGTTTAATATTTGGTGAAATATTTTAGAGTGCTACTCTCGTATTATCTTTCCGGGTTATGTTTTGAACGTTGTTTGGTTTCTTATAGCTAATCATTTTCAAAACCCAGTCTCACAACACACAGGTAGAAGCGAATAGAAGCATAAAATTGCAAGACTGCTCGACAACTTAGTTAACTGTATCATTATTATATATTTCTTAACAAATAACAAAAAACAATTAAAAATATGCATTTATAGAAAATATAAAGCATATTTTTTAATTAAACAATTCAATACGATATTGATTTACTTCAATGTATGCGCGGTCCCTCTGTGGGTATCGACCCTCAGTTTGCTAGCCACTAATCTAAACAATGGATTTTTATGCGAGAAATTTTATCCTCAATAAATAACTTTCTCTGTTACGAAGTGCAAAAGTATGAAAAGGGTTTATAGTTTTACTGATAGTCATTGCGGCACGTGTTCCGACTGACGTTAGGAAAGTTAGATTAAGGGGACTCACGACCCTTAAGTCGAGGAAATAAGGCATATTTTCATACTTTTTGACTGTTTGTAACTATTTCAATTTACTCCAAATTTTTCCAAATTTTATGTATATGATAAATTGATATATTTATTTTAATAAACAAATTTTCAACTCTAAAAATAATTTTAAATAATTTTTTTTAAATGCTTTAGATATACCTTGTTTTTTTTAAGTATTTTCATTGTATAATGGCTTGCGCGCAGAACTATGAAATTAATTTTACACTTAAATGTATAATTCCTGTTTTATATTTAAAATAAATAATTCAAAATACAATTGAACATAAAACATTCAACATTAAAATATTTTTTCAATTTTTTTTAAAACTGCTCAAAATATACTTAAAATTTAATAAAAATAACATAACAGGGCAATAAAATAACATGATTATGCGGTGATAAAAATTTCATGGAATTATGTTTCATAGTTTTTTAGATATCAGTTGCGGAATGATGCAAAATTACATTTTGAGAAAAATGAGTTTAAAATTTTTCTTACCATAAACTTGATCGGTAATTAAATAATTAGAATATCAATAGCTCCGGAACTAAGCGGAATATTTTCATGCGGTTTGCTTTATTTTGTTCAGAAATGATCAGGCTTTAACATATATTTTTTTCAAAAAATCGAATGTTTTAAAGATTTAAGAGTAGTGAGGCCCCTTAACCCTTAAACAGTACAGTGGGAGTAGGATCCGACCCAAGGGTGTGTCTTCCCCCTCCCGTACTCTCCCCTCTCATTGCAAGTTGACAAGGAACCCTACCAGATAGACCTACTAGACCACCCTACTAGATATAGGAGTTACTAAATGCGAGTGTATTTGTTGAAAAGCATTATTCATGAACACTAGTCATTTAAAAAAAAATATATTTTAGATTTTTTTTTATTATTTCGATTTTGAAGGCCAAAAATGTCAGTATACATTATTTTTTACATCTTTATGCTCGGAAAGTTGGTTTTACTAACTTCTAAAACAAGGTAGACTAAATTAAATATTAGACCTAATAGATACAACATTCTGTGTAAATGGCAAAGACATTTATTTTCTTTGTTTAGCACAATTACAATTCGTTGGTCATTTTTTCTACGAAAGGGTTTTATTTCATGTAAAATATTATCAATAAATGTTATTATACAACAAAAATGCTAATATTGTACTTATTTCTACCAAAAACCTCATCAAAAAAGAGATCGAGTCGGATCCGACCCCACCGTACCATCTATTTCGTCTCAAACCACTGTACAGTTTGAGGGTTAACAGAAATACTGTTCCGGCTTAGAGAAGTTCTGGGTGATGCCAGAGCGCCACGAGAATCTATTTCTGCATGTGCACTTAAGATAATGGTCTAATTATCCATTCTGCATATTTAGTCCAAAATAGCATCACATAATGCAGCTGATATTCATATTTCTTCAATGAAACATTAATGCATTCTACATGAAACCTATGCTTTTACCCTTGTTTGTTACATAGAGTTATTGTCTAAATTTCCGAATTACAGTAACCACCGCTTATAGTGATCAGTGGTTCTAAGAATCAACCGTTTATAAGAATCAATATCGCAAAAAAAAAAAAAAAAGTATTATTTCCATGTTAAAATTTTCGCTTTAAAGAATCAATCCACCGGTTTTAAGAATCAGTTTACACTCTTCGCTTTCCTTTCATTTTTCCAAAAAAAGTCACTTAAACCCTCAAAAGGTACGAAGTTCTTTCTTTATTCTTTTTAAAAGAAAGAGTGATAAGATGGGATGGAATACAGTCGTAAAATGTATCTATTTCTTTGTTAGACATAACATAATAGTTTCCCTTTAAACGCTTTAGCTAAACACTGTCCTATTAGCTTGATCCAGTGGTATCCTAACCGTGCGGATCCGATTTCACTTTTCTCCACTGACAAACAAAGAAAGGGACTCTTTTTTCCCACCTCCCACATCTTGGTTGCGGCTTCCTGAACCCTGAAACATATAAATCCTCGGGGAAGTGTCCACTATCACTTAGGAAAACGTGACATTATTAGATTCAGCACGTTATCAAACAGTGAAACGTAAGCTAGATGGTGAATCTTCGTCTGAGACTATTGGTATTGAAAGAGGTATAAACAGCCTCCAGAAAATTTCATTACGTCAAACTACCATAGAAAACTTTTTCTTGCACCCTTCCTGTAGTTGAAATGTTAAACTGTTAAGCAGGGATGTTGTAACAAATATTGGATTTTTTTCTTCTCTTACTATAATCATGTGTATCTACTTATAGGTCTAGAAATTAAGTTGTATTTTTAAAATTATTAAAATAATTTTAATAAAAGATAATTAACGTAAATTAAAGAGTATTTTATAGTAAATTATCTAATATATGTATATATAGGTGTGTGTGTTCCTGTCCAAAAACCTAAATTTCGGCTATAAGAATCAACCGCTTATAAGAATCAAAAACAGTAATAACAAACGTGATTCTTATAAGTGGAAATCACTGTATTTCCTTAAAACCTCGCTACAATGTCTCTCGCGTGCTTCTTTTTGTCTGTAACCACAGAATGGAATTACCTGTCATTTCCACTGCACCAAACAGGGCCCCGATGTACCAATTAAGGAGGTTGTATCTTGCCGGTGAATAAGCTAACACCACAATTCAGACCGAGCACCCTCAGAGGCGACATCTAGGCTCCTCGTACCCTCTTTCCACCCTACAAACCCCATAGAGCGACTTTCTGTCCAATAGATTTAGCAGGTCCATAACCACCATAGACACGAGAGAATTCAGTGGCGCTTGTCGGGACTCGAACCGACCACCCTCAGTACCAGCTCCTTACACGCTGACCAATAGGCTATTTAGTTTGGTGAAGACGTGCTAATTTGTCTCTCTGAATACTGACAAATAAAAAATAAAAACTTTCAAAGTCACTTTAAAAAAAAATAATTACGTGACAGCAATTCTACGATTCAAGATGCCATGAAAAATAAGTAATTTGTTTTATATTGTATTTATATCTGTATTAATAGTTAGCCTTTGCTTACAGTAGTTACAGTAAATAGAAAAAAAATATATAAGCGAAAGAGAATCCGAAATGTGAAAGACTCAATTTTTTAAGAAAAGTGACTTATAGCATTTTGCCATCTGAGCACAGAATTAATCAATGGTTTTTAATTTTTCCAACCTACTGATAATGTTACAACATACAGAAAAAAAAATGCTTATTTCTTCTTGGATTTTATGTTTTTCAGACGTCACTTTCAGATCTAATGCAATAATAGGGGAAGCAAACGATTTATTTACCGAACATTTTAAGCTATGATTTTATTCTGTTTAATCACATTTACAGAATGACAGCTTAAATTTTCCTACCCTAATATTTTTCTTTTATTATTTATTTCTTATGGCAAGCAATAAGCCAAAAACAAAAAGCAAGATAAAAGATCTAAGAAAACAAACAACAACAAGACAAAAAATAAAATGAAGAAGGAAACAGGAACGTATGAATTGCTCTCGAGCCGACAGTACCTCACAGGTCTGGAGGTGGGAAATGTCCATAATTTGTGGTTTAACGCAAATTGTGCAGAAAGGACTCTAGAATTTTCAAACGGCTCAGATATTTAGCCAAGCAGTCATGACCAGTTAAAAACCGCATCGTGGCTACCGAATCCTTCCTTGGAAAATCTGGAATGAATGCACTATTAATAACCCATAATTTATTAGAATTTTTGTCAATTGATTCCTGATAAAATAGGTCCTTCAATATATCCCGCATAAATACCCTTATAGAATTATATGCGACCGGCCTACACGTGCTCTGCATAACTGCAGATGAATGAATGCACCATTGGCAACCCATAACTTATTAGAATTTCTGTCAATTAATTCGTGATAAAATAGGTCCTTCTATTTATCCCAGATAAATATATCCTTGAGATATATTTTCCGGGAGATCCCTTATAGAATTATATGCGACCGGCCTACACAGGCTCTGCATAACTGCAGATGAATGAATGCACCATTAGCAACCCATAACTTATTAGAATTTCTGTCAATTAATTCGTGATAAAATAGGTCCTTCTATTTATCCCAGATAAATATATCCTTGAGATATATTTTCCGGGAGATCCCTTATAGAATTTTATGCGACCGGCCTACACGGGCTCTGCATAACTGCAGATAAATGAATGCACTATTGGCAACCCATAACTTAATAGAATTTCTGCCAATTAATTCGTGATAAAATAGGTCCTTCAATTTATTCCAGATAAATATATCCAGGAGATATATTTTCCGGGAGATCCCTTATAGAATTATATTCGACCGGCCTACACGGGCTATGCATAGCTGCAGAACTTCTCTTTGCCTGTCCTTATTATTAATCCTGCCTTATATATATATATATATTGCCTTAATATTAATCGAGATATATTGATCGAAAACAAAAATAATAAGATCACCAATATTATAGCGAATAATAATAATAATAATAATAATAATAATGATATTAATAAGGTAAGAATTACTGCATTTAATCGCAATGATGGGCGTGATGGACCAGTTGCAAGAGCAGCGGACCAGTGATCTGAACGTCTCTGGTTCGGTGCCCGTTGCTGAAAATCCATCACCGTGTATACCAATAGAGGCTGGTGCACGTAAAATCCGCCGTGGCTACAAAGTCCTCCAAGTTTTCCTCTGGAGGTGCGGGGTCAAGTGTTCCGGTCTCGGCACTTGATTCGGTTCTAAATTACGGGACCGGCTTGTAGGGGGTAATGCTGACCACCTACGGTGCCCCCTTAAATAAACGGCCAGCAGTCACGGCTGCAAGCATAATGGATTAAGTTCCACAAATGCCATAAGTAACAACATAATCGCAATGATATTAAAATGGCGTATTTTTCGGACGATAAGATGCACCTCAAATTTATGGGAGGATTTTTAGAAAAAATATTTTGTATTTTGTTAGGTATATAAAGATATTTTCAATTTCTTACTTAATAAAGATAAAAATATATATAATAAATAATATATATAAAATATATGTAATATATAGAAAATATTTATAATATATATATAATAAAGATATATAATACATACTATAATAAAATATTCATTTTATTTTAATGCTACCTTCGGACCAAAACATGCACCCCAACTTTAAGTCGATTTTTTTTTTTATGAAAAAACGTGCGTCTTACGGTCCGAAAAATACGGTATATTCAAAAACATTTAAACAGAGTTTCATGTCAGGAGGAAAAAGAACAATATATTTCTGCTTTTCTGGTGGTTACGTTATCGTTCACTTTTCCTCCTTTCTACGAAGGTCATTTCTGATACGTACGGCATAAGTTTGTGTTTTTCAGTCGCAATGAGTTTATGTTAAATTTGATTCTAATTTATAAAAAGTCAAGAACGTTTTCAATTGTTTAATCACTATCTCTCGAAATGGAACTCCACGGCAATGTCACAGTGTCCAAGTTCTCCTCGTGTGTCATTTAAAAAATAACTAGGCAACTCGCGTCAACCGCAAGTCATACATGAATAAATTCATAGAAAATACTAATACACATAAAAATATAAGGAAATTAATAATTCCATTAATGAAAATCATAATAATTATGCATAATTTTAACATTAATAGCACATTTTTTGAAGGGGGTAATTAGATGCGCCGGTTTTACAAAATCAGTACTTTAATCAATTTTACAAAAATCCTTGAGAATAAAACATGTTTTATTATTATTGATACTAAATTACATGAATTTCTTACTAAAAATTGGAATTTATACACAGTAAACTTCCTCTAATCCGGCACGTTCGGGACTTGAGGCATGCCGGATTGCGAAATATTCCGGATTACAGGATGAATATCGGGAAAAACGTGAATTAAACGAAAAATGACAGCAAAACATGTTTTTTATTATTTAAACATCTTAAGCGAAATAAAAAATTACATAATAATGTAAAATAACTGACTATGAAACAAAAAAGGGCACTGTAGGCTTACAAAAAATTTAATTCGAAGTTGTAGAAGACGATTGATCTATGCCCATGGAATTGTTCTTCTTGGTAGAAGCCATCTTAAACAAATCTTGAATATCGATTTGTTTTTTGGTCTTGTGGAATTTCCGAATCCCCAAGGCTCGGAATATTCCATTGAAACACCGTGCGAGAAAACAAGAACCGCAGACGTGGTATTCCCTCTCAAGAGGAAGATAGGTGACTCACAATGGCCGTCAGCTGTTTCAGCACCAGGTGCCACCACTGAGCACAATACGCTAGCGCCGCGATGGCGGAAGTCCAGACAGTAGTTAACAATAAGAGGACCGCCTCTTGACGAGTTCGATATAGGACCTGTTTCGGTTTTGTATCGATAAAATTGATGACGACAGTTGCAGACGTCACCCGAGAAAAGCCAATGGGAAGAGGCTTTGAGAAGCACGAGAGCTTAGTTTTCGCCGCTAGGGCGAGAGTTGATAAAAAAGGGATGCGGAGGTCTGATGAGGGACTCCGAGACGTTTTGAGGGAAAAAGGTTTTTTTAAGGACTTAGAATCCTAGGAGTGGACGAGAGAAGTGGCGAGCCGCCTATCTCCTTAGTGGATTCCGCGGGTTGAACTTGGATAACCCGACAGAAAGTATGAGACTCTCTAGTAGTCTTTTGATAGGAGTTCTAAGTAGCAGATTTGCTCTTGGACTCGACAGCTAATCGCTCTAGTTTATGGATATTTATTGTGGGGTACAGAAACCCCATCTTATTCGATAGATCAGTGAAGTGACCTGAAGTTTTTCCTGAACGATGTCGGCTACTCTTCCAGGCATGAATTATCTAGGACCTGGCCATCAGCGACTAGAGAGAGTGACTTCAGCTCAGTGTTGTATCGAACTGCCTGCTATCGTGAGTGACGCCGATCCGTCCCGAGTGACCTAATTTGAACAGTGTGTGTGGCACTAACTCATCTCCATCAAGCCTGTAAATTAAATCTGTAACTGCGACTAATCGCTCATATCTTAATCAAGAGCACCTAATAAACACTTGACTCTGTGTCACAGGCCAAATACGTCATAGTCTTCTCTCGTTTTTTTTATAAATTCATTTCATATGATGTGGAGTTTCATAGTTTTAGCATCATTGAACGAACTGCTGCGTTCAGAAAACTTGAACTTGTATTTAAGGCTTGATTCCAAGTGATATTGTTTGACTCGTCTACATCATCTTCATCTGAGTCCACGTCTTTGGGGGCTGTTGGATTGACAATACTCTGTATGTTGGCCTCATCTGTTAGAATTTCCTCTGTCGGCTCATCAAAATCTGTTTCAACCTACTCCCTTATTTCTTCCCGATTCAGCTGTGACATAGGGTTCTCTAAAGGCAAATCACCTAAAACAACTTCTAGTTCATCACATGGGCGGATCCAGCCGATTTTCAAGGGGGGGGGGAGGGTCTGGAGGTTATGGAATATCCCCTGCTCAGTGGAGGGGCCGAGGGGCCTCCCCCAGAAATTTTTTTAAATATACAGTGCTTGAAAACTTCTTTTTAAGCTATTTTAAGTGCCTCAAAAGCACCTTAAAATATTATTTTAAGCCAAGAAATTTACATTCAAATACGATACATATGGATTTTTATTTTAATCAATAAACATCTTGGTAGAGTTTTATAACATATTGGTACATTTTTCATAATGTTATTGTTATATAAATGATTTCAAACCTAATTAACTTAAATGTTACAAAATTGTCTCAAATCTTAAACTGTTGAGGACAAAGGATCATATCAGGCTATATTACGTAAAGACAGTATTTTTAAATCTAATTCAACCTATTAAAAAATTTTTAATATGTTATATTTAATAAAGTAAAATACATTGCTCCCTTTGTCCAAGCTGCGATAATTTAACATATAAAAGAAACTGATATTTGGACAATTTTATGTAGGTTTGAGGTGACAAAAACATGTTTTGACCTAAACAACAAAGTCCAACTTCCTTTTCATCATTTTAGCAAACCTATCAACGACTTTTTTTGCTTCAACTTTGTCCTCAATTCCTCTGTGAATGTTTAGCAGTGCTAATGCTACAAGTCTATCCTCTCTCATGGTTGTTCTCATCCAGTCCTTCAACCTTCGAAAGGTTGAAAAGGACCTCTCGGCAGTAGCTGTGCTAACCGGCAGAGTTGCAAAAATCTTCATCAATTCGTGTATTGCAGGATAAACCACTTTGTCACACTTGATAAGAGTTTCAATGCCTGTTTCTGGAATTTCTTCATTTTTTGTCTTTGGTTGCTGATTTAACCATTTGTTTTGCCACAGGGCAACTTCATTGCTAAAAACAGCTCCACTATGACATGAAATGTTCCCCACATCAAACTGAAATCTAGAAAACAAGACTTTAGCTGATTCTCTTAGGTTTGTTGGGGACCTTTTAACAACCGAAGTGGGTATCAGGATTGATAGTTCAAGGAGTTTCATAATGTCATCGGGGAATCTATCTTTGATATCTTGAAGTATCCTGTCTAATATAGGAATGTAAATTGTTACTCTGTAGAATTCCTCAAGCTTGACAATGTTGGGGTTGGTTCGGTTTTTTTGCCTTTGAGCAATACGAGGCGAAGACACCTCCGTACTCATATCTTCAGCTAAACCTGTTGCTACAAAGATATACATCATTGAAAAACTCTTCACACTGATCTTCTCTGTTCCAAGGTAGAACAAGTAGATTGAAGAGCTTCACTGGCTTCTTTTTTGTCAATGCTCTTTTTTTGGAATAGCCGGCTAAGAGGAAGAGTGATAGCTAATATGTCTGCTAGAGACGCTATGGAAACTATGAAAGAACTAGTGCTTATATTATTTAAAAGAGACAGTGCTTTGGTAGCTGCTTCGGTTTCTTTCCAAGTTACTTCAAGCACTTCATGAATTTTTGGAATGCTTGAACAAAACAAATGAATACTACCGTGGCGTTCCACCCATCTTGTTTAAACAGCCCTATAAGCTGTCTGCCTAATTTTTGTTTTAAGACAGAGTTTCTCTTTGGGCTTGCTGTAAAAAAAGGGAATAACTGTTTTTATGGTGTCGACTGCACTTCTGACCTCTTGAATCTTAGAGGCTTTTTGCAGTGTCAAATTCAAAGCATGGTTTAAGCAGGGGCAATAAGTGGCGTTGACAGCACAACGTTTCACAGCATTTACTGCTCCCTTTACCTCAGACACCATACTACTACATCCATCAGTGGCTATTCCTACACAGTTTTCTGGGTCCAAATTATTTTTTTTAATTAATCCAAGCACAGTACTTCCTATCACTTCACCAGACAAGGAGGATTCACTTAAATAAGTTAAGTCTTCTTCTTGTTCAAAAGCTTCAATGGGTTTTCTGGAATCCACAAAGTCAAGGAAATCTTCATAAACATTTCCTTCGTAGCAGTAGCGTGTGGAAAATGTCAATTGTGAATCATGAGCAGCATCTGTTGTTTCATTAAATAATATGCTATAGTATTTTGCAGCTTTGATTCTTTCTAGTATGACATTTCGGACAGTACCGCAACAGTTGATTAATTCATTTTGAATCGTTTTACTACAGTACATTGCATTAGCGCATGCTGACTGGAGGTGTTTGTTGAGATTCTCATCTCCTGATTCGATACGAAAACGCACCAGTTCTCTGAAATTTCCTTCGTTTGGGGTTTGAATTTCCTTTATTACGCTGCCATCATCGCGGTGGCCTCTTAGTGGAATGTTTTGTTTCCCCAGAAACAAAATACACTTGACCATGGAAGACAACATTTTTCTGTTTTCTTCCACTTGCTTGAGGTGGCCTTTATCTTGTATATTTCTTACACTAAGTTGAGGAGACTGCACTCTTACTAGAAATTCTTTACCAGCTTCGACAGCTTTCTTATGGTAAAGATAGTTTTCATGTTGTATTAGACAACCATCTTTGCCAAGCAGTTTTCGAAAATCAGTCAAAGGTTTTACCACTAATTTTTGCAAATTTACCCCTCCAGCAGTCAAACTTGATAAAAATAATGGGCAATAGCGGCAATAAAGCCCTTGATGCGACTTTGAAAAGACGAGCCAAGGAAACTTTGTAAATAGTTCTAGATTAGGCCGGCGATTCCAGATCTTCTCCCACTGCCTTTTTGTATAGACGGTGGAAAGTTATATCCTTGAGGTGGAGTCCAATGACGTAGCAGTATCATTTCCTTAGTAAAATCATCCAACTTACCTGCCTTTTCGATAAATTCACCAATATCACATTCATTGGTTGATGTGGTCGGAACATCGGCACTACTAATTAATTCTGAAGCGACTTTCAAATCTAACGGATTTTTCGGCAGCTCCCTCAAACAACACTTTTTGGGCAACTTCTGGATGGGTTTCTACATTTGAAACTGTTAAAAAAGAAACTTGATCCATTTGACTGTCACGAATTTGACTGTTTGACTGTTTAGAAGTGTGTTAAAATCCGGTTGCAAGATTCCACCACATGAAAAAACATGTTAAAGGAAAGCATTTAAAAACAATCGTACTTACCATTGTAGTGCTAGGGTAGTAGGGTACTTTGTACATAAACCATCAAAATCAACAAATGACAGTCTGAAAAACACACACATGCACTTTGCAATTCTCAAACAGACCCGTTATTCAATAACCACAAGTCAACAAACACTGAACCTGTCTCTGTGTCACTCACACTGTGCGAAGGCAGGGACGGGGATCTTAGCGCGACTGGTGATGGGGCGCGGCGATCGCGTATCTATTTTTGTACACTAGACTCGACCATCAAGCGAATTGCACTGCACTGGCGCACTTCTAATCGACAAGCACGTTCAAACTTAGCGTTTCTTTCCCTAAAACTTGGCACTAACGCTACATATTATTTGTTACTTTATTTTCTTCTTGTAATCTTGAGTTCTTTCTTTAAATTAAAAAACATGACCTAAAGGGGAGCTGAGGGGGCTAGCCCCCCCCCCTGGATCCACCCCTGGTTCATCATCAATTTTATCGCTTTCAGTAACTTCGACATTTTCATCCATTACTTCAGGCCAAAGTTTACTGCATGACTTTTTCGAATTTTCCTGTTTTACCTCACGCCAAGCCAAAGATAGCTTCTTTAATGGAAAACTATCCTTGAAAATCTTTCACATTGCAATCCGATGCGAGTAAATTCTGTACAAAATAGCGTCTGTAGTGTGACTTGGTTCTGGATCACCCCTTGATCCATGGATTGAAGCAAGGATGTAACATTGGGAGGAAGCTAGGCTACTGAAATGTTACCAGACACTAATTCTTCCTTATCTAAATGAGCTTTACAGTTGTCTAAAAACAAAATAGTCCTACTGTCTTCAGGCAGATTCAATTTTTCAAAATTGTTTTTAACAGCTGGCAAAAAGTCTTCAAAGAACCAGTTTTAAACGAGTCTTCATTCATCCACGCACTTGATTGTGTCTCATAAATCACAGGCAAATTTTTCACGCCTTTTAAGGTCATAGGTTTCTTTGACTTTCCTATCACAAAAGGTTTTAGTTTGTGATCACGGGAGGAATTGGAGCACAGAAGAACTATTAACCGATCTTTATTTTTCTTAACCCTTTAACAATTTTCTCATCCCTATCAGCAAGGGTAGAATTTGGTAGGCAACGCCCCAAAGGGCCGATCTCATACGCATTATAAATTTGACAAACTGTCAGTTCACTTTCAAACACAATAGACTTGAATTTAACTTTGAACTCTTCGCCACCTACAACATCGGCAGATTTCAGCTCGCCAGAAATATCTAATTATCTGACACCATGACGAGTCTTAAAACTCCTAAACGAACCTTCAGAAAATTTGCAATCGGCATCAATGTTCAAATCTCGTTGAAACTGCTTAGCTTTTTCAACCACCATAGGACCAGTTATGGTTTGTCCGCTGATCTTTTTGCTATAAACCAATTGTACAAAACCGAATTTAGTTGGTCTAACTTGGTTTTTTTTAAAGTTTGCCTTTCAATTAGATATTTCAAAGTTTCTGATTCGTTCAAAAACTGTTTCAACTTGTCCTTGTTTTCGTTAATGTCGTAAATTGTAGACGACCCTATGTCATAATCTTTCATAATGATGTGCCTACTTACGCAATTTTCAAGCTTCTTCACGATTTCCAGCTTTTGAGCCAAAGTGAGAGTCAGGTGTTTTCTTTTTGAAGACACGACATTAACTTTAGGACCCATGTCACTTGTCAGTCACTATAAAATCATTCAACACAAAATCAAGCTCTACAAAACACTAAAACACAACAATATTCGATGTTGATACTTGGGCTTCACTCTAATTAAAATGACGGAAACTGAACCTGAAACGTAAACAAAGCCACGGTGACGTCCAGGGAACTGGTGGCTCCCGAACATATACGATGTCACACGAAGTCAGCCGAAGATGAGCTCCTTGTTATATTTGACGACTAGCCTCCTCAAACAATGCATGCCGATACGCTTTGTCCGACACAATATTTTTCCTTCGCGCCTTCCGATAGCAAACAAACTTGAACAAGGTATGATTGATGTTTTGCAATCAATATAAATTATTATTACTTTTTCGAAAGTCGTGCCAGAAGCTTGCCGGACCGTAGGAAGCTGGATTAGAGTTTATTTCTGGTTCTAAATATGTAATAATGCCGAGTTATTAAAAAAAAACCCAGATATTTCTTAAGAAAAGAAAAAGTTCCTGTTTCAGACTGATACCACCAATAAAATTTGAAAGGAAGCTACACTTCATTATGGTATCTAAACTTAATGATGAATAAACGGAATATAAATTAAATATTCGCGCAAAGCTTTCGGTATAATTTTAACAAAACTAATCGTAATTTTGTTTTATTTTGTTGTTTCAGATATACGATATTGTGTCAAGTATGACACTACGGTTCGACGTTTTTGATGCGCAAAATTACGGAAAATAATGTATATCATGTACGTTCACGGTTAAAATGAATCATCTAGAAAGCGGAAGAAGTATTAACCAATTTTCTTTCCCTGAAAGTTTCTTTTCAGTTTGTAATTTCTGCTCGATAAAATTATCCGATTTTACGCGTGGTTAGAAAACAGTACTTTTCCGTTTTGAGCGAATCCTAGTTGGAAAATTTCTGCCCTTTGGCTAAACAGAGAATGGTTACTCCCCATTTTTGTACGTCTGGGTAACATTTTTTTGTCTTTTGTTTTGGTTGCTATTGTTTGTTGTCTGTGTGTTTGCTGTCTGTGTTGTCTGTCTGTTGGGGGGGGGGGGGGATTATTCTTTAATTTTATTGTAATTTAATTTTTTTTGGCTTTAAATTTTTCTTATTTCTTTAAGGTGCTGAAATGCATGCACCTGGGCAAATATTTTATTGGATAAGTCCGAAAATTAACTATATTTTTGCAAACAGTTTTAATTAAGCGTATATATATATATATATATAAATATATATATATATATATATATATATATATATATATATATATATATATATATATATATATATACAGTGGTGCCTCGGAGTTCGTCGGTAATCCGTTCCTTGGAAACCGACGAACCCCGAAACCGACGAACTCCGAACCAAATTATCCCATAAGAATTAATGGAAAACGAATTAATCCGTTCCACGACCTCGTGATCGACCATTATCTTTATTATTTTCGCCTTGTTTTTAAACTATTATTGCTAAATAATAACAAATTAAGTTGAATTACATTGTTATTACAAGAAATGCAAAGAAATAAATGCTAAATTAGAAAATGACGGAAGGCAATTCACTTGGAGGAGTCTTTTCTATGCGCACCCTTTTTATCCCACTAGGACCTGGTTGAGGCTCATCGCTAGCTGTTTTTTCTACAGGGGTTTGCTTAAAATAGCGATCGAGCGTTACCTACCTCTTCCGATTTCTTAGTAAATTATTGAAGAACGACATGATGGAATCGTTCATCGTATTGATGACAGAACAGGCCATAGTTTTATTCGGGTGGAAATTGTCTATTGTAACTTCAATTGTTCTCCACATACGAAGTGTTTGTTTCAGTTCATCTGTCGTTATTGCTTTCTGCTCTTCCTCTTCCTCCCCCTCACTATCAGCAGTAATTATTTCGCCCCTTTCAGCACATTGTTTTTCGTCCTGCAACTGCTGCAAGTCTTCCGTGGTGAGATCTTTACGATTCGAGTCCACCAACTCCTCGACATCGTCAGCATTTGCTTCGAGACGTAGATCGTTGCAGAGATCTAAAATCTCTCTCATCATACTCGCCTCCTCCCGTATTTGTTCCGTCTCTAACCCCTCAAAGTCTCGCTCGGAAACAGCTGATGGAAATAGTTTCCTACACGCAGAGCTTAGAGTTCTTCTCGTGACCTCGGTCCAAGCCTTTCTATCAGTTGAACAGCCTGATAGACATTATAGCAGTTTTTCCAGAAATCTTTTAATGTCAAAGCGGTCGAATGGGTAATATCCAAACACTTTCGAAACGTGTTTCGTATAGAGTTTCTTGAAATTGGCCATCACAAATTGATCCATGGGCTGGATAAGGGAGGTGGTGTTAGGTGGCAGATATTTCACAGTAATCCACCCAATTCTTCACCTAAATCTGGTGGATGTGCCGGTGCATTATCGAGGACGAGAACACATCGCAATGACAACCCCTTTTCCTTGAGATATTTTTTCACCATGGGCGCAAACACTTTCCTGGCCCACTCGAGAAACAATACCCGAGTTACCCATGCCTTAGCGTTAGAACGCCACATCACTGGTAAACTGTCTTTGCACACATTGAAACGTTTAAATTCCCTAGGTTTTTCAGAGTGGTACACTAATAAAGGCTTAACCTTGAAATCACCACTCGCGTTTGCACACAGGAGGAGCGTGAGTCTGTCTTTCATGGGTTTATGACCCGGAAGAGTTGCTTCTATGGCGTGATGTAGGTTCTTTGGGGCATTTTCTTCCAAAATAAACCTGTTTCATCACATTTAAATATCTGTGATGAAACAAAACCCCCAAGCTTCAATAAATTCACCGAATTCTTGCACATACTTACCAGCTGCTTTTTTATCGGCGCTTGCTGCTTCGCCGTGTCAAACGACGCTGTGTACGTCATGTCTCCGTGTGAAACGCCGAAACCACCCTGAAGATGCTAGAAAGTCCATCTTTTCTTCATCGTCTTTCGTTATGTTTGTGTAAATCTCTTTCGCCTTTTCACAAATAATGTTTTGATCTACACTGTCAGCAGCACGCTGCTTTTCCTTTATCCACAGCAAGAGAAGTTTTTCCATTACGTTTAGAGCATGTGGTCGCTGCTTAGCACTCACCGCATGTGACACCGTTGGTAAAACAGTAGCTTCTTTTATTTTGTGCCTATGATTCCAGTATGTACTTGCCGTTGTTCTTGGTAAATTATACTGTCTAGCTACATCTGCCACTTTCATGCCTTGCTCAATTTTTGAGATTATTTCCCTCTTACTTTCGATTGATACAACGTTCATTGTTCGTTTTCGCTTTGAGTCAGCAGCAGCAACTGTTTTCGGACCCATTTTCGAATGCTATTTTGAACAATTTATATAAAAAAATCACTGTTTACAGTACTATAAATACAGTACACTGTATATACACTACACTTCCGTATATATATACGCACTAAACGCAATTTATAATGGGTATTAATGCGAAGTTTTGTTTCACAAACTGCTGCTTTCAATCGATGTGTACTACACAAAGATCGATGCGAGACTGGGCAACACCTTCTCTCAGCGGAAAGCCGGCTCTCACGTGACCTCAAAATGCGTGACGTATGTTCCCGCTGAGAGAAGGTGTTGGACTGGGTCCTTTGTTTGAATGCGCTGTCAGCTAGCGGGCGCATGGGGAGAAAAGCGACGAACTCCGACGAGACCGACGAACTCCGGTAGCAAATTTGCGACGAAATAACCGACGAACTCCGCAGCCGACGAACACTGAGAGCGACGAACTCCGAGGTACTACTGTATATATATATATATATATATATATATATATATATATGGGCACGTTAAATATGTAGACCGGAAAGTCCTTACACGTGGTCAGAGATATGGAGAAGGTACGAGCCCTCCAAATGTCGCCCCCAGGATAGCTCAGTTAAAATTGAGGTGACACTAGGGTGTAATGTTGACACACCTATGCGGTGCTCCCAGCTCAGGAGTAGTGAGCAATATCCGCGGTATATTCAGCGAATGTCACAGGACAAGGGCCTCCGTATTAAAATAAATAAATAAATGGATATATATATATATATATATATATATATATATATATATGCTAATAATAAATTTAACTTAACAGTTCGTTTAATATACCTTATTAGCTCTTTCTAGAAATAAGTCCATATTTTATCTACACATTATCTACAACTGCCGTTGCTGCATTAGCTAAATGCTGTCTGATTCACATGAGGTCACTTAAACAATCAGACTGTGGTCTATTTCGATTTTTCCTTTTGATCGAATTTATAGGAGAGTGCTTACTCTTCTCTCGCTGGCTACACTTGATGCTTGAAATATTCATATTTATTTTATATCATAAAGAATAATACTAATTTCTAAATTCGTGAATACAAAACTTAAAGTATTACCAACAGTTTTAAATGATCCGATTTTAGTTTTTCCGGTAATCATGGTTTTAATTCCTAATATGCTTTTAGAAATGACTCCTCTTTCATTGCTGGAGATAAATCATGAATATTCATTTACGAGTGTTTATTTTTTTTCTGGTTGCACCATATTAAGTAACCCCAAATCAAAATTGTTTAGTTCAGTTGTGGCAGCATTAATATCAAATACTTTCCAACCTTTCAATTTAATACTAGGAAATCTGTTATCCGGGACGATAGCGTATGAATTCCCATCTCAGATTTTCTATCCCCATGGTTAAGGTATGCTGAATTTCCTGTTCAATAACTTTCTGATCACAGATTAGCAAATGCATATCTTTGAATTGTAATTTTGTATATGAAGGTTTAAATAAAGAGCGAAAAGTATTTTTAAGAATTTCAAATCTTTCAGTTGTTGACTTTTTGCAGGACATTAAATTACAGATGGGTTTTTTTCCATAAAAAAATTTAACTTTGTTTATTGAAAATATTATATTAAAACAAAAAAGGTTTTTGAAAAACCTGCATTGCATTTAAAAGTCTGTTTTAAAATACGGGAAACAGAATTAAACAATTTGCTAATCTGTGATGTTGATATCTGCTAATCCGTGATTAGAAAATACTGAAAGAAAAATTTCCCGTAGTCCAACGTAGAGAATGACGACAAAGCTCTTTCTAACAGCAATGTGAACATCTCGCGATTATGTCGCTATCACATTATCTCTCCAAAAAATATTTTTCCAATAGTATTGGCCTTTATATTTTTGCTTTAGCAATTATGCACTTATCTGCATCAGTAATTTTAAAACAACTTTTTTGTAAATACACTCTGTCATAAAAAAAATATATGCACTCAGAAGGAAACGAGCTACTATCACGAAACTTAACATGTATGTAGTGTATGAGGAGATAAGCAAACGATTGCAAATTCAGAAGAACAGACCGTTTTATTTAGAAGATATGTCATGAAAAAGGTTACAAATCAGTAAGAAGTAAATCCACCTCTGGCAGCTATACAAGCCGAAACACGGCGTGGCATCGAATCAATGAGGTCACCTATGACCTCCTGCGGAAGATCATGCCATAATATTTGCAACTGGGCAGTTAATTCACCAGTATTCCGAGACGGCTGCAGTTGCCTTCCAAGCACGTCCCAGACGTGCTCCATTGGCGAAAGGTCTGGTGACCTGGCAGGCCATGGGAGTACGTCATATCCTTGAAGACATTGTTGGGAGAGTCTCGCAGTATGTGGACGAGCGTTGTCTTGCTGATAAATGGCACCTGGGCGACTTGATAGCATAGGCAGTACAACGCGTTAAAATCTCGTCCACGTAACTGCCTGCCGTTAAAGTGCGTTGAAGGACCACTAGAGGTGATCGTGTGTCCCAACAAATCGCTCCCCACAGTGTCACACCTTGTGTAATCGTCGTGTGGCAACCCAACTCGCAGACAACTCTGACGTCGCGTTCTGCGCATCTGGTTCGCGCAGGATTAGAGAATTGCATCGGACTTTGGAACACCGATCTAGACTACTTCACTTTTCCGTACTAGCGTGGTACGTACGCTTCTCCGCTCCGTATTCACTGCGATGAAGTACGAGCCGGGTTTCGTAACTGTAAATCTATGTTATGTGTCAACGTCTAAATAAAAGAATATGTTATGTTTATAATTGCTGCTTACCTTCTGATGTCGTAATATGGGAATAATAGTTCCCATAAATTGGTGACCCGGACGTGATATGAACACGCAACCTTCTGATCACGCAACCTTATGAACACGCAACCTTCTGATCCCCTTGTGGCGATTACCGCAGACTCAATGCCGTAACCGTTCCCGACCGGTACCCAGTACCACACATTCAAGATTGTACGCAACTCTTGCATAATAAGTCCATTTTTTCCACCCTCGATCTGGCCAGGGCTTACCACCAGATCCCTGTCCACCCAGATGATGTGCCAAAGACCGCCGTCACCACTCCTTTTGGCTTGTACGAATTCGTATTCACTCCTTTCGGTCTTCGAAACGCGGGACAAACGTTTCAGCGTTTCATCCATCAAGTCCTTGTTGGCCTTGATTTCTGTGTGCCATATTTCGATGACATTCTCATCGCCTCTTCCTCCTCTGAAGAGCATAGTTCTCACCTCCAACAAGTTTTTGACCGCCTCAAACAATACAACCTTAAACTGAACCATGCCAAATGCGTCCTTGGTAAACCTTTTGTAACCTTTCTGGGCTGTAAAATTTCATCTTCCGGTATTGAACCCTTACCTGAGAAAACGCAACAAATTACTAACTTCCCAAAACCTGAGACCATTTCCCAGCTCCGCAGATTCCTGGCCATGATAAATTTTTATAGGCGTTTCATGGTACACGCCGCGCATACTCAAGCGCCCTTGAATGAGTTCTTGAAAGATTCTCGAAAGAATGATAAACGCCCTGTGCCATGGACGGACGAAGCGCTTGCTGCATTTAATAAATGTAAGGCTGATCTCTCACAGGCAGTCCCCCTCAGTTTTCACTCTCCCGGGCAGCAACTCTCTCTAATGGTTGACGCTTCCGATTCTGCCATCGGAGCGGCCCTGCATGCAAAAACCACTTTGGGACTCCAGCCTCTTTCTTTCTTCTCACGAAAGTTAACGAACGCTGAGCGGAAGTATAGTACCTATGATAGGGAATTGCTAGCTATCTACTCAGCGATTAAGCACTTTCGACACTCTCTCGAAGGTCAGTCCTTTATAGTTTTTACCGATCATAGGCCCTTAACGTATGCCTTTACTAAGAACTCCGATTCTTGCTCGCCCCGTCAGTTGAGGCACCTCGACTTCATAGCGCAGTTTACTACAGACATTCGCCATGTTCCAGGAAACAAGAATGTTGTTGCAGATACCTTGTCACGCCTGGACCACATTGCGAGTATCACCAGTTTCGACTTCACCGAACTCGCTAAGGCCCAGTCGCATGACCAGGAAATACAACGTCTTCTCTCTGGAGAGACGCATACGAGTTTGGTTCTTCAGCCATTAAAACTTTCCAACGATCTGCAAATATTCTGCGATAGTAGTACCGGCAAAGTACGTCCTTTCGTCCCAGAGGCGTGCCGAGAACGTCTGTTCCACTCCCTGCATGGACTCTCTCACCCTGGAGTACGAGCAACCAAGAAGCTCATTTCAGAACGTTATGTGTGGCCTTCAATGGCGAAAGACATCACAGCATTGACTCGTACCTGCTTGAGCTGTCAACGCTCAAAGGTACATAAGCACACACACAGCCCCCTGCAGCAATTTTCTCCGCCATCTCATCGCTTCGATCACGTACATCTTGATTTGGTGGGCCCTCTTCCACCTTCGGAGGGATTCATTTACTTGCTTACGTGCATGGATCGGTATACTCGATGGCCGGAGGCGATCCCGATAACGGACATCTCGTCCAAGACAGTAGCACGCGCTTTCATCAGTCAGTGGGTTGCCCGTTTTGGAACCCCTTCCGTCATCACCACCGATCAAGGACGCCAGTTCCAAGCACATCTTTTCTCTGATCTGATGTCACTACTAGGCACGAAGCACATCCGCACCTCGCCGTACCATCCAGCGGGCAACGGGCTAGTTGAGCGTTTTCACCGCTCACTTAAACAGGCCCTTAGATGTCACTCAAACAACCGGTGGACTGAGACTCTCCCATTAGTCCTCCTGGGACTCCGCTCCTCGTTCAAGGAAGACCTCCAGTGCACAAGTGCAGAGCTTGTATATGGCTCTACTCTCCGCCTCCCTGCAGATTTTCTCCATCCATCCCCACCCCCTGCAGTCGAACCATCCGAGTTCGTCCAACATCTCCGTAGCTTAATGCAGAGTCTCTCACCAACTCCCACTTCTGCTCACCACAATCCGACCACCTTCGTGCACCCTTCTCTCGAATCGTGTTCTCATGTCTTTGTGCGCTATGATGGGATCCGGCGCTCACTACAGCATCCGTACAACGGACCCTTCAAGGTAATAGACAGAACGGCTAAATATTACACATTGCTTATGAATGGTAAGAATTGTGTTATTGGCCTCGACCGTTTAAAGCCAGCATTCCTCACCACCAGCGACTCCCTGACGCCGCAGCATCCTGTGTTGAATCCAAATGATCCTGTCACTACTAGCGTACCTACTCCTACAACTGTTACGAGAGCTTCGCCCTCGCCGACTCCAATAACGACTCCAGTTCCAGTGTCAACGCGTTCTGGTCGACGGGTTCGGTTTAACCCCCGTTACTTGTAACCCTCAGTACCTACGGTACTTGGGGGGGAATACTGTGGCAACCCAACTCGCAGACAACTCTGACGTCGCGTTCTGCGCATCTGGTTCGCGCAGGATTAGAGAATTGCATCGGACTTTGGAACACCGATCTAGACTACTTCACTTTTCCGTACTAGCGTGGTACGTACGCTTCTCCGCTCCGTATTCACTGCGATGAAGTACGAGCCGGGTTTCGTAACTGTAAATCTATGTTATGTGTCAACGTCTAAATAAAAGAATATGTTATGTTTATAATTGCTGCTTACCTTCTGATGTCGTAATATGGGAATAATAGTTCCCATAGTCGTATGCCTCTCGACAACAAATGCCGGATCGGACCGGTGGCCTGGCCGCCTCCACAAGCGTATGCGCTGGTCATCAGCATTGAGACTGAATCGGGATTCATCGCTGAAGATCACACGCCTCCAGTCGGCCACACTCCAGTTTGCCCGAGGTCGGCAAAAATCCAATCGACACTGCCTATGATGTGGGGTCAGTGGTAGGCGTCTTAATGGACGTCGGCTCCTTATACCTGCATCGGCCAGTCGTCTCCGAATGGTTTCTCTTGATACCACCGGATGTCTGGAAGGTGGTAAATGGCGTCGAACCGATTCTAGCGACGTTGTTGGTGCGGACGTGGCCGCTCTTATGATTGCGCGATCCTCGCACGCATTTGCATTCCTGGGACGCCCTGACACTCCGCGACGGTAGACGATCCCTTCCGTGATCCATTGTTGTCAACACCGAGCAACTACCATATCGCTCCGACCGAGGTGGCGGCCGATACGCCTGTTCGACCAACCTACTTGTCTGAGGCCTACTATACGCCCCCTCTCAAAGTCCGACAATTGTTCGTAATGTCGCCGGTTACGTCTCAGACGCATCTCTAGTCACAATACCGTCCATCCAAGTTGACAGATTTGTTTGAATAACCCCACGGCACGAGCAATCATGCTTTTAAACTCTCCCAGCTGCGCATCTCATATGCGCATAGCGCACTTACCCTTGTCTCATTGGCGTCGAAATTTTAATCATTTGCATATCTCTTACCAGACTACGTTCCTGCCAAGTTTCGTGATAGTAGCTCGATTTCTTCTGGGTGCATATATTTTTTTGTGACAGAGTGTATTTGCAAAGCGGTGTTAGCTCACCTATTACATCACTTAGCGCAACTAGTGTCATATGTTATGGTTAATTTGTTAAGATTTACTTTAAGACAGCTACATTCGTTAACCTACTCACTACAATATTCGATTAATATATCTTTCTTTTTTTTCTACAGGGTCAATTGTAAAATTTCAGGCAAACTATCTAACTTTCAGCAAATGTCTAAAAGATGCATAATAGACTGCTACAATTAGATTGTTCGACGTATTGTTTTATATACGGTTTATATATTATTTTATATAATTCGTATCATGTTTTATTTATATCGTATTGGCTGATTTATTGTTTAGTACGTAAAATAATTATATATTATGAAAAAATTGTAATAAGTGTTATTAAAGATTAATTTATTTAAAGTTAATTTAATAAAATTAATTTATCAAAGTCATTAATAAAATTAATTTATCAAAGTCATTAATAAAATTAATTTATCAAAGTCATTAATAAAATTAATGTAAAAATTAAAAATGTAAATACATAATTGGTCAAAAAATTTATCCAAAGCATTCTCCCCGACAGGTTATGAGATAAGTGCGCTTATAATGAAACAACACACATGCATAAAACCCATAAATTTAATTATGTATTAAAGTAAATTTCGAGAAAAACGAAACAATAATAATGAAAAAAATATTTCCATTGGCTTAATATTATTAACTATATTTTTAATCGTTCTATTTATTAATATCTAATTTTTTAATTGATTTCAGCTGACAAAATGAATAAGCAGCTTAATATTCAAAGAAAATATTTCAAAAATCTGGCTCGAGATGGCGTAGCTCTACAGAGAGCTTTATTGTGACCGAGAAAGATAACTGAAATCGAAACCGAATCAAGAATGAAAGTAAAAATATGAAAATAATTTGATACGTTCATTCATTTTTATTTTGTTTTCATGCAAATTGATTATTATGTATTGTTTATGTACGTTATGAATGTATTTTTACGTAGTTCACGTGAAAATTTTTATTCAGAGGCAAAAACTTCTCCATATATTTTATGTACAAAATTTATCACTCTTGTTTCCAAAAAAGAGTTACAATTATTTTATGTGAGCGATCGCAGGATTGAAACATCTTAAGATGTTCTGCAAACTTAAACCAACGTCCCGTAATGTTAAACGCCTTCTGATTCTGACTAACAGTAAATTTGTGGATGACAAATACGTTATGAACACTTCTTCAATTTGACATTCGATCGCACTTTTGTGAACTGTTCATTGCGACATCCACACTATGTTCCTCGGCTGATGAATGAACTATTAACTCAAGGATTCCCAACCTTTTTTTACGTTTTCGGTACCCTTAGGTATGAGATTAAAAACTCGGGGCACCTTTGTCAGAATTTTAGTTTTTTTTCAATTTTTTAAACATTAAATCAAAGAGGAATTAATATAAGGAACACGCCAAATTTAAGTTCAAATAAATACTTACTCCGTTTCTGATTTTATTCATTTATCAAAAGATATCAGTAACAAACACCAGAATAGAATATATTAATACAGTTTCAAAAATAGCCACTGGATTCAGTATAGTATTGCACTGGAGGATTACAATGGAAGCCTCTAAGAATAGTTTTGTTTTGTTAATGTGAGACTTGTGATTGGCGCTTAGAGAACAATTGTTTGATATCAACTTTATCTACCTTAAAAAGTTCCTAAGAATATTTTTTGTTTATCCCCCCCCCCCAAAAAAAAAACAAAAAAAACAAACAAACAACAAAAAAAAAATACCTCTTTGTACCCTAAAGTGCCGTGCCACACCGGTTGGGATTCACTGAATTAACTAGTTCGCAACATCTAGCCATCTTTTTAAAATTTATTGTGGAATTGAAAAGTTTTCATTACGTACTGCTGACTCTCTTCCAAAAGTTGAAATTGGAAACCTGTTTGGTTAGCGAATGATCGCTAGATGGCGGTACCAGCATAAACAAACTGTTTATGTGGCTGTGAGATTTTCCCGGATTTTTTGGTTGCGCGAGCACTAATCGATGTATTACATATTTAAAAATGCATTAATCTCTGCTAGTAAATATAATGACATCGTTCTGGTAACGAATACTATTTATCCTGTTTATAGAAAATTATGCACAAAAAAAAAAAACCAAATTTTTCTTAACGCAATGTAATGCAGCAGGCATTTTCGTCTAGGATGTCAAGTCATAATATTCCTTGATCATTTTTTTACTCTGATTTCAGTGTATATACATGGTTTTGACTATTAAAATAAAGATGTAAAAGGATTATTTCTATACATTTTAAACCTACTAAAATAAATTGTTTGCCTCATCCAATTATATCATAATCAGTTGCTAAAATAAACTTGAGTTATCAGTATTGTTTATAACGTTGTTTAAACAAGACGAGATAAAATAAAAATGACGAACGCAGATATAACTGACATCAAGCTCATTGACTGAAAAATATCACTTGTTAGAGGAAATAGATATGGGAAAAAAAACAGTGTTTATGAAACCAAAAATTTCCGTGATTGTTGTGAATAGTAAACTGAAACATTTCCTGTATATTGCATACAAAAATTGTGGTTGATTTGAACCTTTAAAAGTCTAAATTGGGTTTTCTAGTAGAAAGAAAAATAATACGTTGGGTCAAAGGAAAATTAATGAAATACATAAGTCTATTTTAAATAATAAGAACGATAAATTAATGCGTTAACTGGGCTAAAGAAAGCTAATTAGGAGTAGTAGAAATAAAAAAAATACGAAAACTTTGAAACATTTTACGCGTATTCGCCACTAATTGTGCGGCTTGAACATTTTAAAGCATATACACATTGGCTGTTATAGAGCAGCAATGCCCCAACCCTGAGTGTGGTTTACAATTTTAACAATGAGAAATCTGAAATACCTCAGTCATTTTCTATCACGGAGATGATGTATATGACACATAACAAAAAGTTGATAACCGAGAAGTTATCGGAGTAAATGATTTTTCGCAACTTTTGTTCCCGCGGACAAACTTTTTAGTGTCTAAACATTGCAGAAATAGAAGGACTAATGAGTAACCAAAATGGGTCTTGCAAAGTGCGTAGCAGTGTTATACCAGCAAATCCGAAGCGTCAAACAGAGTTTCAACGAGAGTTGTAGAACTTTCAGAAGATGGAATTACACTGTCAACAGAATTTGTCAATAATATTCAATGTTGTAACACTTGATTTCGTTGCCTCTTTTGTTAGCTCCTGGGAGAAGGGTTGCTCTCGTCCTTCCCTGTTGGTTTCTGCGTCATTGGCCCAGTCTATTGGTCTGAGTGCTTTGTGAGGTTGTTATGCACGCATTCTACTTTATTTTCTGAATTCTTTCGTGTTTGCCGGCCATTCCCCATGATCAGGTGTTTCATATCATTCCTTTATCCGACCCGTAGAAGCCCACAGACTGGGAGGCAAAGCGCATAAACCATGGACAACCAGTCAGGCTACTAGTAAAGGAGCGTTGGATTCGGTAGTGAACTGATTTTACTCCACCTTTGGGAAGAATATTTCTTTCTTCCAAATCTCAGAGAACGTTCATCAGGTACTGTAACGAGATCAAAACTAGAACTCTGTAAAAGAAGCAAGTGGCATTGGAAAAAGGCCACTGTCGTACAAAATACTTAAGTGACTTCTGACCATACCACGGCCAAGCTAATTTTACTTAGATGTTGATAAAAATCTCAACCTTTCCTTGTTTGGAGTACTCGCAATAAGAATTTTTTTTTAGTGAATCGGATTATTCACGCTACTTACAATACCAATAATTTTTTAATCACGAATGACAACTAAACTAATTCAGTGTGTCGATCATCTTGCGGTGATTTATCAAATGGATGTATAAAGTGCCTCTATCAAATGGAGGCAGGGTCAGCAGTCTGGAGTCCTGGCCCTAGGTTCCTAAAATCTACAGAAATTAAGATAACAAAAAGGTAATTTAAGTGTATTAATTCACCCAGCTTCTCCCCCCTCCCCCCCCCCCCAAAAAAATGTAGAAATGGATTTTAGTTCAGTGACGACGACTGTAGTTAGATTTAAAATCAAGTTCTTACTCCTATAATTTTCAAAGTGTCAACCCCCAAACAATTTCAGTCTTTGTACGCTACCTCTCCCTATGTACTGTAGAGTCTACTAATTTTTACTTTTCCAGAGTTCATGTACCGGGTTCATAGGCGAAATTCTGATTTTGGCCAGTGAATTTTTAGTATTCATATTAAACTGACACGTCCAATTGATACTTCTAATAAGAGGCAAAATTAGATTGTCCTAACTCTTTCAAGGATTACATTATGTAGATCGAGGTACTACATGTGAAAGCGGGTCGACATCACCTTAATCCACAAAGATTTCGAGAAGTCGAGTAAATTTCAAGTAAAACAGTTCAAACTTAAATGAAGAATCCAAGGTGGGAGAGCTAACAAATGTACTTATTTATTTACAACTATTTACAAATAGAACTAAATTCAAGAGCAGCGAGTTGCTCATTATCAGGTGAGAGTCGAATGTCCAAGTGACAAACTCTAGGACGTTACAAAGTTTCTTCTCTCGCGCGCAAAGCGCCCTCTATATGGGTGGGTCCAAACAACATGAGAAATTTTCATATTGACTATAAAACTGTACGAATACCTCCTAAGGTAAGATCTTTATTATAATTTCATATAAATATTTGGGCATAATAGTAAGAGAAAAATACTGCTACTGTGTTGAAAGTTAACATAAATTTCAAAAAGCTAAAATTCTGCCGAAAAGAAGAAAGAACCATTTTGTTTTATCAACCACTACATCTCATAAAAAAAGGAGTTCACAAAGTTCTATGCTATAACCAATTATAAATAATTTTGAAATGGTTGTTCTAAAGAAAATTGTTTAATCAAAAAAATATGTGCAGTACTTACATATTTAATAAAGTGTTGGTTATTGAAGCTATCCATATTGCTGATGAAAATTTGACTTATTGGTAACTATAACTCGTGATATTTTCGTATAATACGCTGAATTATCTGAGTGTAAGTTTTATATCAAGCATACATAATTTTTGATTTACAATTATATATTAATTGTGCAAGTTGTTATTTTCATTTCTGGGCCACCTCCCGCGAGGCCCTACTTCCACCACTCTCTGACCAGTCACCTTCAGAAAAGTGTCAGTCCATTCTGCCGCACCCTGTGCAATATTTCCTAAATTGCTCAAATATATGTCAGTTAGAAGAAAAAAGAGAAAAGCCCTAGCTCCCCGTTTTCTACATTCGAAAAAAAAGGCCAGATGTTAATATAAATGAAGATGTTAAATCTCGTACCGAAGCTGAAAAACAGCAGAATAATTATCTTGAATATTTGATTCATTTAGAAAATATACGAAAACTAGATTCATTGTGGAC
Organism: Dolomedes plantarius; assembly: GCA_907164885.2. NCBI lineage: Eukaryota > Metazoa > Arthropoda > Arachnida > Araneae > Dolomedidae > Dolomedes > Dolomedes plantarius. The sequence continues at coordinate 69,363,573 of OU015491.1, forward strand.
AGTAACATGAAGTACAGTAAGAGTATATAATATGTGCAAAATGGAATTCTAAATTTTGTTGTGAGCAACGAGTTGTTATTTGTGAGGATTCATCTGAAAAGTATGTATATAATATTATATACTTCTTTCCCAAGTAACACACACCGTTGGCCCAACAACAGATTTTCGTTACATGATTGGAGAATGGTTTCCGTTGGCATAAGTTCCATAAACTAAGATGGGCCAACTGCAAAGTGTTTATGTTGGGCCAACAATTATAAACTGCTGTTTGCCTAACTACAAATAAGAGTTGTTGGACCAACAGTTATAAAATGCTGTTAGTCCAACAGCTAATGAGTGTTGTTGGACCAACAACTGCAAAAGAACGTTCTCCTAGCTGTGTCCAATTACTGTAAAAAATCGCCCGTATGTCGTTCTCTCTGAGCCAAAACGAGAATCTTTGGAATTAAACTTAATATAAACACGTATCTAATAAGTGCAAAATGGAATTCTAAATATTGTTGAGAGCAACGAGTTGTTATTTGTGAGCATTCATTTGTAAAAGTATGTACAGAATATTATTTACTTCTTTATTTTCAAAAGTTTAGATTACAAAAACATTTATGGTAAATTTTAAAATTTTAAATGTTTTAAAATTATAAATAATGTACTGATGAGGGGTTTCCTCTGGTTGCTGTGTTGATAACGTGATCATAAATACTTGTTAAACTGATTTCTTTACTTTAATAATACATGACATAAATGAATTAATGATGCGTATTGATTTTATTTACATTAACCTTTATTCAGAACCATTTATCTCTTATCTACTAACACATTTTTGACTATCAGAATTATCAGTGTACAGAGAGTTTCTGAATTTTATTTTACCATAATTGCATTAAAGCAAACATTTTACACATTATGCTAATACCGTAAGACTTTGTGACTGCAGGAATAACTTTGTGACACATGGTAAGTTTTCGTATTTCGGATCTTGCGCCGCGCCCGTGATACCGGGCAGGCAAAGAACAGCGCCAACAGCTTGTCCGACATACAGAGACGCATAGTGACCAATGTCCGAAGTTTCTGCACGCTATTTGTCTTCTCTGGTCAATGTATTGTTCAACCTGTGGTCAAGCTATTGACTCGAACTTCGGAAACTTTGTGTGCTGAAGACTAAGGTCCTGTTCACATAGGAGTCCGTTGCGTTGCGTTAAGGAAAAGATGACGTTGAGACGAAAATAAACCAATCATAGGCCTCCAAATGATTAGCAATGAAATTTTTAACGCCTATGATTGGTTTATTGTCGTCTCAACGTCATCTTTCCCTTAACGCTTCGCAACGGACTCCTATGTGAACAGTAGGGTGGAAAGAAAAAAACTTTTTTTTGAATTTCAATATGCTCTAGTTTTCAAAAGTTGCCTTTTAACAAAATAAAGACGGAAATTAAATATTAGCGTAATTGGTGCATGTTTTCAGTTCGCGCAAGAAGGGCAAACTTTTGGTTGTTATTAAATTTTTGACAAATTTCGCAATTATTTTGAAATTGAATACACTTGTAGCACAAAAAAGTAGCAAAATATGTAATTTAAACATTCCTTTTAGTCAGAATACCTGCCAAACTGATTATATAATACGTTTTACTTCATAAAAATAGTACACATAAAGGCATTTAAGGACGAGGCACTTAAAAGACACTTGGACATCACAGTGGAACGAAAATTTTTCTTTTCTGAATTTAAATATGCTCTAGTTTTCACAAGTTGTCTTTTAAAATTAAAATTAAGAATATAAAATCTCTTTGCTCTACTAAAATATTTTCAAGTGCCCCAAAGGGGTCTCAAAATGGATATTTTTATGAAAAAGTGATTATTTTTGTATTTTTTGTTAATTTCTCTTATAGTATATTAAAATAATGTATATTTTCTGTAAATAAAATATTAAAAATATGATATTTTGACAGAAAACTTGCATATTCTAAGTATTTCTAATTTTTAGATGCCATAACAAAACAACTGATTTTGTGGAATTTCGCGATTTTCATCATATTAATTTTACAGTAGCACATTCTTTTAATACACATTGAAATAAAAGAAAAACAATTTTTAATTGACGGACCTTAGTTAAAATAAACAAATCACACTTATTTAGAAAAATATTAATGTAATGTCTATAAAGGCAAAACGTTATTTTGAAAAAAAATATTCATGCTTTTCAAAAGTCTATAGTAATCACACATGGTTTCTATTACTTATTTCACTGACATATTGAACTGTTTTATTGTTTCAAATTTTGGCATTATCTTTTGAGAATGTATTTTTGTTTTTATCAATGCATCTCTTGCAGAAGTACCATGAACGGACAAGGATGGCCCGGTAACTAATTTAACAATCCTTTCTACTACCTGTGTGTGACATGGAATGTTGTTGAAGTCAATAATTTGTTTCTCGTGATCAGATTCTTTTGCTTCCTTTATAAAGTGCTTTAGTTTGTGATCAGAAACATGCCACATCATAGGAGGTTCTGTTACTTTAACACCATTCCATTCAATCATATCAATATAATCCTTGGCATCAAAGTTTATACGTGGAACTAAATTCTTTCTGATGCCTCCTTCATTTTCCGCCCTTGCTTTTAGAATTCGGCGTAATCCAAGCTGTCTTACATGACTGCGATCGTCTAATATCATACAAAGGAGGAGATTTTCAGAAGCTGCAAAGTATGCATTTCTTTGAATGACAGGGTCAATTACATTTTTAAGAGTCTTATTGAGGTAACGTGAATATCTTGCAATTTTCCACAAGTGCTTCGATCCATGGATACAAGATGGTTTCAGTTTTATGTTAAACCAAATTGGTGCATAAACTTTCAAAACGTACTCAGTCAGTATTCGGAGATTTTTTGAAGGACATTCTATTCCCACATACAAGCGAAGTATTCGGTTTGCTAATGTAAGCCATCGTGAATGACAAAATTTTCCTGGTTTTCTCATGGACAAATCAGAAGAGCACTTTCCAACAGAGATTGCATTACACATTTCTAACAAATATTTTGGGTCCACACTTAAATCATCCTTAATTTCTAGTAATGGAATGTTATTTTCAATAGGTGAAAATTCAATCACTGGAAGTTCATAGCAGTTTTCGAGTTGTTTACCTATTTCTCCTCCAAATTCATTTGGACCTTTAGTTTTTCCATCTAGGAAACAAAATAGGTGACGTAGGGGCAGTTCATTTAAATTATTGACTTCAACAACATTCCATGTCACACACAAGTAGTAGAAAGGATTGTTAAATTAGTTACCGGGTCATCCGTGTCCGTTCATGGTACTTCTGCAAGAGATGCATTGATAAAAACAAAAATACATTCTCAAAAGATAATGCCAAAATTTGAAACAATAAAACAATTCAATGTGTCAATGAAATAAGTAATGGAAACCATGTGTGATTACTATGGACTTTTGAAAAGCATGAATATTTTTTTCAAAATAACGTTTTGCCTTTATAGACATTACATTAATATTTTTCTAAATAAGTGTGATTTGTTTATTTTAACTAAGGTCCGTCAATTAAAAATTGTTTTTCTTTTATTTCAATGTGTATTATAAGAATATGCTACTGTAAAATTAATATGATGAAAATCGCGAAATTCCACAATATCAGTCATTCTGTTATGACATCTAAAAATTAGAAATACTTAGAATATGCAAGTTTTCTGTCAAAATATCATATTTTGAATATTTTATTTACAGAAAATATGCATTATTTTAATATAATATAAGAGAAATTAACAAAAAATACAAATATAATCACTTATTCATAAAAATATCCATTTTGAAACCCCTTTGCGGCACTTGAAAATATTTTAGTAGAGCAAAAAGATTTTATATTCTTAATTTTAGTTTTAAAAGACAACTTTTGAAAACTAGAGCATATTGAAATTCAGAAAATTTTTTTTTTCGTTCCACCGTGATGTCCGAGTGTCTATTAAGTGCCTCGTCCTTAAGTGCCTTTATGTGTACTATTTTTATGAAGTAAAACGTATTATATAATCAGTTTAGCAGGTCTCCTGACTAAAAGAAATGTTTAAATTACATATTTTGCTACTTTTTTGTACTACAAGTGTATTCAATTTCAAAATAATTGCGAAATTTGTCAAAAATTTAATAAAAACCAAAAGTTTGCCCTTCTTGAGCGAATTGAAAACATGCACCAATTACGCTAATATTTAATTTCCGTCTTTATTTTGTTAAAAGGTAACTTTTGAAAACTAGAGCATATTGAAATTAAAAAAAGAGTTTTTTTTCGTTCCACCCTAGTGAACAGGCCCCTAACACCTTATACAAGCAACTACCACAGGTAATTATTTTTTATTCTCAATATGTTGGTTAGATTGTGGAGCAATATAACTTTTGTGTAGTGATATTTCCGAGAGATATGAGAACATAACCTAAATATCGAAAGGTGACGGGGTTACTTTGTGACACATTGACACTGTCACAATATAACCCCCAAAGTCGACCCACCTCCTCCAGCCGCTCGATGTTGTATTTTTCTGTCCTCCAAAATACCACTAGAGAAAGAAGTATTGACTACCTGGAAAGAAAAAAAACTACTCGAAGGATCAGAATGTGCCGAAAGGCGAATTTTTTCATCTTCTCAAAGAACTGATGGCTGCCTTGGGCACCCGAGGTCTCTTTGATGTCAAAGATATAGATAAAGCTATCCTATATTTGTAATAGGTATATATATAATTGTGCATCAAGCTTTTGATAAGCGTTTTCCTGTCTAACTTTGTGTCAAGTAATTTTTTCTCTTGCATTTCAAGGTGAAAACACAGATGTCACAAAGGAGCCTCACTCGGCGTGGCAACTTTGTGACATATTTTAACTTTAATTTCTCAATGGTAATTAAATATCCGGGTTAGCGCAATACATTACTGCATAAGGAAAGGATGTACCGATGTTTTGTAATTGTTCGTTTTGGGCTACTTTCAAAACTGATTGGCTGGTACAGGAAAAAATCTTAAAATCCGTCACAAAGTAACCCGATCTTACGGTAGTTAAATAGTATCCATTAATAGAAACTGAAATACATTGCTTTTCAAATGAAAACATTTAATAAAACACATACACACACCCGAAAAAAGAAAGATGTTTGGTACAAATATAATAAAGTATTGGCTTTTGAAGTTATCTATATTGGTAATTGAAAATTTACATTCTTTGGCGATCATAATTCATTTTATATTTCTGTTTAATGTATCAAGTTGTCTAATAGTAAATTTTATATGAAGCATATAATTTTTATTTCATAATTATGTATTAATTGTGAATGTTGTTAATTTTAATTCTTTTTAGTTATGAAATACTTCTTTTCATTGGAATTCATTCAACAAATTTTGTAATTATGCAAAATTATGTCTCAGCTCATGCCTTCATTTTTTCCGAATCGTTCATAGAAATGAAATGAAATTAATATTTTTCTTTCCTAATTATTAGTCAAAAATACTTAGTATCTGCTAATGTATATTTTTTCTATGAAAACAGGTCTTCCTATAACTGGTGAATATGCAGATATCTTAATATTTAAACAATCTTAATAATGAACAATGCAAATTTTGTATAATAAATACGTGTTCGGAAAAATAACCTGTTTTAACTTTTAACTCGAAAAAAATGTAATAATCCATTCAAATAGTACAGTTTCGGTTTCAAAGCTATGGGAATGTATATCACGCGCCATCTGGTGACAGTGCCAAGAGTAAGGTCCTTTTAAAACGCGGACAGGTTATCAGGGATAAAACAATTCAGCACTATATTGTTTTGATATGAGTAACTTTCAGCACCACCTTACGTTAATGAAATATGAATTTCGTAATATTACACAGCCAATGTTTGTGTGGGACAGCCCTTATTTGAAATCAGTTGAGGAATGTAAAACTGTTTAGCTACAGTTTTGATTTGAATGAATATTTATTCTGTGATAAATATGGTACTTATAACATTTGCACTAACGTGTCCAAAATTATAAAAGTATTAAATTTTGTATTTGTAATCATTTCCTTCTCTACATTTATAAGCAATGAGTAAGAGAGAACGGAAGGTCAGTATTCTTCCTATTCTAAGTGAAATAACGAATCGCTCATCTGATTACAAATGTGATAAGCTTTGCAATTTGTTGATGTATTGATATTGGAATTTGCTGTTCAAACTAAAACTTTTCTCATTTTGTAGGAAGTGTTTGTGTTAGACAGTGTTCTTGTGAGTAGTGTTGGGCCATTGAAAGATGAAGTTTTATTTGATGGAAAATTACTTATTGTTGAAGAAGTGAGTAAATTTTCGAATTATTTTTTATTTTAAATGTGCCCTAATTAAGCAGTTGAGCAGGTGTTTCCAATTCTGTTAATGTAACGTTACCTCTTTTAGTAACTGTCGAGCCTATTATGATAACTTATAAAATTTCGAACCGTGTTTGATTATTTGTTAAATTTCGCGTCATATAACATAAATGATCGATCAAGCATGCAACGTTTTCCTACGCTGTTATTTTTATTTACGATTCACATATGTTGAGTTTATTTGAAAATGTTTGTAAAGCATTTAGTTACTCAATGAGCGTAATGTTTATATTGGCATCCATTTAATTCATGTCCATGAGGATTATTAAAAAAATTATGAAGGTATATGTAAATAAAAAAAAATTTTGGTCTGGACATTTTTAATTTTTCTATTATGTTGGACTTCATACCCGTGATAGTTCGGGAACATTTTCTTCCCCTTCAATATAAGATTATCTCAATGAAACATACTGTGAGTTGCAATATTTGTGAACATATTTTAAGTTTAGAAAAATACTCCTTAGGTATGCTATAATTCTGGACATAGCTGAACATAAATATTGATATGTAACTATCTCACTCCATGTATTTTATTACCAGTTGTCTATTAGTTCTTTGCTATGATAATTTTCTTTCTGACCTAACTGAATTTTTAATTTATAGATACTTGAAAAGTTATAGTTTAGAGTTAATTGTGTATACAGGTGTCTCCTAATTTTTAAATGCTCACAGAATACCACTTTGCTTTTATGTATGTTCTACTTTAGTACCTCTCTTTGTCAATAAACAGAAACTCAAGAACAGTTTTAATTTTATCTTTGACAAAAAATATTGAATAGCATTTGTTTCATAGCAAAATGCTGCCTGCAGTAAAGAAAGTTTAGTTTTTTATTGGCTTTGTATGCATTTTTATTTTGCAGACATTAAAGAGATTTTACTATGTGACCATCTTTCTCTCATCATCACCCTAAACTCTGAGGACTTGACTTAACTCATCACTACCATCTCTTAGCCATCCCTTGCTCTTTCTGCTTTCTGATTTTCATAAATGAAACTACTCTGCAATACAATATGTTTACTTTATTTAGGCTGCATATATATCATTTTCTTGTATTCATTATAGTTCAAGGTATTTTAGGGATTATTTTATGTGCTCTATTTTAGGTCTTGTAATACTAAATATTTTTTCCCTTATAAATTAATGATAAATTGCTTCTTTTATTTTTTACTGCTCTTGTGTATCAAAGTGTCATAAGAATGTTTGTCTTTAGGTTAATGGGGGAGATTGGTATTGACTTAAGCATCAAAATAAATTTATCTTTCTTTTATTTTCAGATGAGATAAATTTGATTGATATCAGTAATATAATAATCCACAAATATAATCACATTCCTTTTATGAAATATTAAATATTCTCTCTCAGTGATGTAAATTTATTTCGTTGTGATTATACAGCCAGACATTTTTGTATGTAATAAGATAAACTTATCCCAAACTTCAGAAAGCCATGTTATTTTAGCCTATTATAAGTTTGTACAGTTTATAGTTATAATATATATAATATTGTGGTCAGTAATTTAGCTGTGAAAAAGAAAATATTCAGTGACATGCTGCATTGAAAATAGGAAATGATGTTTATTTCAGATAAAAAGAATAAGGGAAAATGTTTTACAAAATTCTTAGTGATACTTGAGTTTATAGTATTTCTTATCTTTGTTAGTATACACAGACTTGAGTTAAAATTTCTGTGCAAAATTTCATGTAAATATAGCTAAGCATTGATCTATTTATTCTTTTATGTTCTATAGCGACATGGTTTAGAAGTTGAGTGGCATCCTCTAAAGGTGAAAACTGGAGAAGCTAAGAATAGTAGTCCTGATACAGAGAGTTTAGATTGGGAGGATGTAACATCATCTGTAGGGTATAAAGCAAGTCATAATGACAGTCTTGGTTAGTATTTCTAATCATATTTATAGCAGTGTTATTTTCTAAATATTACTCCAATATATCTGATAAATTTTTATATATAAACACAACGTTTTTGTAATTTTAATTTTGCTTTATCTTTTCAAACAATGACTATGTAAGGAAAACTGAATCATATGGTTCCGTATTCTTAACAAGACCTTTTTTTAACCAAAGGCTTGGTACATTAAAGGGTTTGCTAGAATGGAATTTTAAGCACTACTAATTTTCTCTTCATGGTTCTTTGTTTTGTGGAAAAGCGAACTATTGCAGGAGCATATTGCAAGTTCAAATGTATGTGCAATATTATGCAGTAGTAAAACAAATGTACTACTTGCTGTATAAACTTCATAGCCTGAGTTGGCCATGTTTTGGCTGGTGCTCACATGGAGGCCTCTGCTGCACTACGGCAATATTCTTACCTCATGTTAATCAGACTACGTCATGAATCTGCTGGCAATGCAATCAGTAAAACAAACCTACTGCCGGATGTATAAACCTTGTAACCGGAGTTGGTTATATTTTGCTAGTGCTCACATGACGGCCTCTTCTGTGCTATAGCAATACTGTTACTTTACATGGATCCGTCTATCACTGACTGTGCTATGAATCTGCTAGCAATACAATCATTAAAACAAAACACAGTATATATTGCCTTTGGTTGTATAAAAATCATTGCCATATTTGCTAATACATCCCGTTGGAGACTATAATTCATGGTTAACTATCAAACATATCTAACAATCTGCCAATTCTTTTGCACATAAAATCACATATACGTCCTTTGCAAAATAACACTCATGCTCAATCTAAAGAAAACAAATAAAAGTATGCTTTCAGCTTCAATATCTTATGAATGTAAGGCATTTAAATCAAACTACTTATGACCAAAGCATTACTGAAATGAGCTCAAATTTTATAGTTACTCCCTGTTAGATCTTGGGCTCTATTCCACAAGAAATTTCACACACAATAATTAACTCTCATAGTGTTTAATCTCTTTATTCCTCTCTCTAATGAATAAAGCTAGCTCTCTTACTCTGTCTCTCTCAGAGCTATACAACAACACTCACTCCCCCCTCTCCTGGTCAGGGAGCGTCCCTCATAGGGTTGCTACATTTTTGGTATGACGCTTTCGTAGACGGGTTGCTACATTTTTGGCATCTGCCAGAACATACCGCCACGCCTTGCAATGTTTTTAAACATTCAAGAAAGGTAGATTACATACACTTAATGGACTGGATTAGATACAAAAGTCCAATATTCAATAACACAAATGCAAATACAATATAAAAATGAAATCACATGATAGCTCTTAAACAATAATACGATTAAAAAAAACAAATTAATTAATTATTCAATCATGGGTAGGAGACATAACTTCGAAATTGGGCGCCTGTATTCACCCAATGCAGTTTTAACTTTGACAACTCTAACCCTTGAGTCTTTTCCAGGATAAATTTCACAAATTCTTCCTAAAGACCATTGACACGGTGGTAAGTTATCCTCCTTAACAACTACTAAGTCTCCTACCTTTGCATTATCTTTCTCAAATTTCCACTTGTTTCTCTGTTGCAAATGGCTGAGATAATCTGAATGCCATCTTTTCCAGATTATCTGCACATTTTTGGTTAAATTTTTACACTACCTCCTACTTTTTCTGACACTACCTCCAAATGCATTGCCTTAGTCACAAAGCAAATAAATATGCATACATAAACCTTGTGATAGATACCCTTCCTTTGACCCTTATACTTAATATAGAAAGGGCCGCAAAAATCTGCCCCTGTAATATTGAAGGGAAAGGTTTGCCTGACTCTTTCTCTAGGCAAATCGGCCATCAACTGATCCATTACCGGTGGATTAGCCTTAAAGCAGGTAATGCAACCATGTACAATTCTCCTACATATGCTACGCCCATTAATTATCCAAAACTGCTGCCTAATTTGATACAGTAAAGCTTGAGGCCCTGAATGCAAATACTTTAGGTGAAAATATTTAACAATTAACTCTGTTAATTTATGCTTGGTTGGCAACAAAATTGGAAACTTTTTCTCATAGGGTAAATTACTATTATTCAGTCTGCCTCCTACCCTTAAAATACCATCCTTATCAACAAAGGGGTTTAGATTGTTAAGTGGGCTGGTCTTAGAGCCCTTTACATTGGTTAGCTCATCTCTGAAGGTCTGATGCTGTACTAACTTTACCAGATATAACTGAGCTTTTTCCAGTTCTGCTGTGTCCAATGGTCCAGTCTTGCGGTCTATTACCTTGCAGTTTTCCACAAACCTGAAAATAAAACTCAATACCCGAAGGATTTTTAAGTACTTGTTACTAATATTTAGTAAGTCATTCACAAAATTGTTAGTAGTTATGTTTAAATTAACCACATTAGAGTCACAAGGAATTTTCAGCTCTGGTGTATGGTCATCTTTTATAACTGCCTCTGGAACTGGTGTATTGGGATACTCGTTGGTTGTCAGGTATTCAGGTCCACTCCACCAAAGTGAACAATCAGATAACTCTTGGGGGTTCATTCCTCTGGATATTAAATCCGCTGGGTTCTCGTCGGATGGTACATGACGCCACTGCGACATGTCGGTCAGTTCTTGTATTCTTGAAATACGGTTCGCAACAAATGTTTTAAGCTGATAGGGTTCTTTGTTTATCCATGATAGGACAATCATAGAATCGCACCATAAGAAAGTACGCTGTATCTCACATTGTATCGAAGATTTAATCTTTCGAATTAGCTTAGCTAATAATAAGGCTGCACAAAGTTCCAACCTTGGTATGGTTGTTCTCTTTATGGGTGATACACGAGATTTACTCGAAATTAGGTGCACTTGGATTTTTCCCTCATTTGTTATTGATTTACAATAAACAGCCGCACCGTAAGCTACTTCCGATGCATCAGAGAACCCATGCAATTCTATCACTGCAGGATTTTCCTGTAAAATGCACCGACCAATTGTTAAGCTGTTTAGATGTTGCAGCGACTCAATAAACTTCTTCCACTCTTGTTCTTCCTTTGATGGCAGTAAGTCAACCCAGTCAATTTTTAATAGCCAAAGCTTCTGAAGCATTATTTTTGCTTTAGTTATAACCGGTTCTAACAGGCCCAGAGGGTCAAACAGTCTTGCAATCGTGGAAAGAACATCTCTTTTACTATAGGAAGATTTCAAATCAGGTTTTACGTGAAATGCAAAACAATCAACACTTTGATTCCAAAAAACTCCTAGTGTTTTGGTTTCCTCGGGATTCGAAAAAGTATAATTTTCTTCATTGCTTTGTACAAGTGTTTTATCATTACTGCACCATTTATGTAAAGACATTCCTGCCTTTTTGAACATTCCCACTAATTGTTTTTGAAGCTCTTCTGCCTCATTCAAAGTTCTTGCACCACTAAGTATATCATCTATATACATGTCTCTCAACACGACCTGAGCTGCTAATGGAAAGTGGTGGGCTTCATCTATAGCTAGTTGTTTCAACGTTCGCGTAGCCAAGAATGGAGCGCTAGTGGTGCCGTACGTGACTGTGTTTAACTCGTAGGTTTTTATGGGTTCATCTATTCCCTCTTTCCACACGATTCGTTGTAACCTCCTCTGATCTGAATGAATCCATATCATGCGGTACATCTTCTGAACGTCTGCAGTGAATGAAAAAATGTGAGTTCTGATTCGAATCATTATCGAAAGGAGGTCATCTTGCGACACCCCTCCATTATATTGTAGAGAATTTAACGAAGTTCCGCTTGTTTTTACAGAAGAAGCATTAAAAACTACCCGAAGTGGTGTAGTATTACTCTCTGGACGATATACGCCTAAATGGGGTATAAAATACATACCCTCCTCTTCATTATCTGTAACCTCAGTCATATGACCCATTGTTCTGTATTCAGCTAAAAAGTTTTTATACAACTCTAAATAAGAAGGCTCTAATTTCAGTTTATTCCATAATGAATTAAGTCTTCTAACAGCAATGGCTCTAGATCTGCCTAAGCAGTCTGGATTTTCTTTTAGGGGCATTTTCACTATATATTTCCCTGTTTCATCTCTCGTATGGCTTTCCAAAAAGTGCTCCTCACAAATTACAGTTTCTTTATTTTTTATCGGCTCTGATTCGATATTCTCAATTTCCCAAAAACCTCTCAATAATTTATCTAAATCAACGCTATCTTTAACAAGTCCACAGTGTATCTTATTTACATTAGAAGCTAGTACATTTCCACTAACAATATATCCAAAGACTGAATTTTGCAAAATTAATTTAGTGTCTAAGGGATGTATTTGACCAGGAATTAAACTCTCGTAGAATATTCCAGCTCCTAATAATGCATCTATGCTACCAGGTACATCAAAATTTTCATCTGCTAGTTTTATTTTGTTAAATCCCTGTTTGTTTACATTCAGGCGTTCCGAAGGTACGAATGAATCCGTTATTCGCGGTACGATTAAAAGATCTAGATTTGTTTGGAAACTCATATCTGCATTCGTTAACGTTGCATTAGCTTTTGACTTCACATTCATCGAAATATCATTTAAACCTGACAAAACTCTATTTATTTTTTCTTTCCTTAATCCTAGCCTTTCGGCGCATGAAAGAGTGATCAAGTTACACATTGATCCCGAATCCATCAAGCATCGCAATTTTTGAGTATTACCCCTCTCATCCTTAATAAAACAGTTAATTGTACTCAGTAAAACAATTTTACAGCTGTCATCACTTCTCGTTGTAAATAATTTATTAGGTAACTCACTGCTTGTTGATGGTATAAACTCTGCCGAGAACGGCGAAAGATTTTGCCCTTCATTGGAAGAATTGCGAGTCTCTTGGTTCCCAACATAGTCCGCTCTAAACTCATTCTTTTTGTCAGACTGGTCTGCAATTTTCTCTTGAGAAAAACAAAGCGTGTAGTGATGTGATTTTAGACAATAACTACACCTGTATTTTGATTTACATAGCGCAATTTTATGCTGAGCAAGACAATTAAAACATAATTTATTATTTTTAACAACATTTAATCTCTCATTAACTGATAGTTGTTTATAATTAGTGCATCGATACAAAGGGTGGGATTCTGAGCATAATATGCATTTAGAATTTTTCATATCAGAAAAAAACACTTTCGACACATTTTTTGAGTTTGGGTATCTACGAGATGCATTATAATTCTCTGACGGTTTTCCTCGCGAAGTTGTATATAGATCGACTTCCTGGGATAATTTTAAAGGGTTAAACCAACCATCTGCTTCCCTTATGCTAATATGGGATGCGGTCTCTTTATCTAGAGTCTGGAATATTTTATCCGATACAATTAGTTGGTTTAAAGTCTTAAAATCTGTGACCTTTCTCAATTTTAAATAGTACTCCCAACTAGTTGCTAAACGTGACGAAAACTGAACACAAGTCTCGCCTTGCTGACGAGTTGCTTTTCGAAACTGCTCTAAACAAGCTTGTGGCGTTGGCTCAAATTCCCTCAAAATTAATTCTTTTACTTTTCCATAATCCCCAATTTCCTCGTCTTTCAAATATATAATTATATTAGAGGCTTTCTCACCCATTAAATTTAAAAGAATTTCGGCCTTATATTTATTTGGAACACTTTTTGCTATGAAAGCCCTCTCTAGGGAAGAAAAGAACAAGCCCCAGCCTTCAGCTTTACTTGGTAATTTCAGTGTTAGTGTTCGAATACTTTTTAATAACGCATCCAAACTGCACAACTCAGCATTCTTCTCGGATGATACTTCTGATCTACTTTCGGCTTTTAATTTCTGTAGCTCAAGTTCTGCTTTAGCTCTTTCGAGCCTAATATTTTCTAACGTTATCTGTCGTTGTTCTTCGCTTCTGCGTTCTTCAATGATCGAGTCCGCGATATTTATAACTTGCTCTGGGTCATTTTTATACAGTTCACTATTCGATATGACATTATTTAGATCAGCGACAGTCATTTTGTCATTTATTTTCTCATTTATCTCTGTGGCAATAAGCCTTAAATCTTGCTTTAAAGCGTTCTTAAACATATCTCTTACCCTATAAACAACAGTAAAATTTCACTCACTCTCTAATGGCTTCCCGCGTAGTCCAACGGTTTCTCTCTCCACTATAACACAAAGGCACTACGTAAAGAAAACTTCCTGTTATGTATCCATGGGTAGCTGCTCCTGACTCTGGACGGACCACTCAAAATGTTAGATCTTGGGCTCTATTCCACAAGAAATTTCACACACAATAATTAACTCTCATAGTGTTTAATCTCTTTATTCCTCTCTCTAATGAATAAAGCTAGCTCTCTTACTCTGTCTCTCTCAGAGCTATACAACAACACTCACTCCCCCCTCTCCTGGTCAGGGAGCGTCCCTCATAGGGTTGCTACATTTTTGGTATGACGCTTTCGTAGACGGGTTGCTACATTTTTGGCATCTGCCAGAACACTCCCTATGTGGAAAAAAATAAATAAAACATAAAATTAGGTTATTCCTGATGAAATACCAAAATTCACCTGCTTATCACTTAATTTGGCATCTTTATGAAAGCAAAATCTTAAAACTTAGAAAAAAGGTTGCCATATTTGGTGATAATCACATGGGTCTGTACATTGCAGTCTAGCCACTGTATGAATTTTAGTGTAAAATTCACAAATCAGTAGTTTTATTCCTCTTAATTGAAAGAGAAATATCGGGGAATAATTCTTTTCTATCTCTAGAATGTTAAAGGTTCAATTGAGAAGAAATTTAAAGATTGTTGAAAAGAGCATATAATTTCTTTATATTATGTTGCTAAGTATGATTAATGAAATTTAACAAATGTTTAAAGATGTAATATATATATATATATATATATATATCAATGTAATCAATTCATACTCTATGTTAAGTCTACCATGCATCTTGATGATTTTATCAGAGGAACTTCCTTATTTTAATTTATGAACTGAGGATGAGATATGAGAGTTCTGTTGTGAACATTGTGCTAGTTTGTAGATTTTATTGTCATCAATATTAATTACTTTAATGTTTGTGGTATGTTTGGAAAATTGTATTAAGGTGTACTTATGTGTCAAGTTAAATTTAGTGTAAATGTCATTTTATTGCATAGGTATAAAACCTGTTTGTCCCTGTATTTATGTTGTTGTTGCTTATCCCCCTTGATCGACAGCAACATCAGATCAAGACCATTATAGGCTATTGGGCTGAGTAATGCAGCTCTGGTTTTTAAATTAGGACCACAAGGGTCGGAGTCCAACTTGGCTAATGGACTGGTCCCGTAATTTTGAACAAGTCAAGTGACGAGACCAGTACACTTGACCCCGCACCTCCAGGGGTAAATTTTGAGAACTTAAA
Organism: Dolomedes plantarius; assembly: GCA_907164885.2. Taxonomy (NCBI): domain Eukaryota; kingdom Metazoa; phylum Arthropoda; class Arachnida; order Araneae; family Dolomedidae; genus Dolomedes; species Dolomedes plantarius. The sequence continues at coordinate 69,379,206 of OU015491.1, forward strand.
GGACATTGCAGCCATGACATATTTTACTTGCACCAGCTGCCATTAGCATACATGGTAGTGGATATTTTGTCAGCGAAGAGCATCGAACCAAAGATTTTTCACCAGAGACCCTGTATTTATTGTTTAATGATATTGCTACAGATACAATTAAACTTGAAAAAGGAACTAAAAAGTGTCAAAAGTACTTAGAAAGTGTACAGATTCTAAACTCAATGATAATGCTTAATTTTCTGATTTTTTATATTTATACTTAAAAATCATAAAATTGAAATTTTTAATCACTATTACATTGAACTTACATTTAAATATATATTCAGTTTAAATGCTAACTTACTTGATATTTTGTTTATTGGCTGTTTTTAATTGAAAAATTTATAGTAGTGGTAAATTTTCAGAGTTTTTAGATATTTCTAATGCATTTATATTTTTATTTAAATCTGTTTCCTGTGATTAGCATTATTATCAATTTATTATTAAGAGTGCACACAAAGAATAATTCATGGAAATTTTTTACATCTTTGTAGATGCTGTGGAAATCAAGGCTGTAAATGTACCAAAAGCTATTAAATTTGATGTAGGAGATTTAAAATCTTTTAAGAAAAATGACGTTTCAGACTCTAACAAAACTGTTGTGACATTCCTTTTGAAAGATGGAACTAATATCCCAGCCTTTCAGTTTCAAGATAGTGATTTTGGAAGATTCTGTGCTGCATTAGATAATTTTGTTCATTTTAGAAGGTGTTGTATTTTTTGATTAAGTACATATCTGTAAAATAACCTTTGTTTTAAAATATTTTATAATTGTCTCATTTTTATGCATAAATATATCCTGAAACTAAAGGTATTAAAGATTGTGAAATTTAATTTTATATTCATAACATCTTTTTTAACAGCAGTAACTTAGAATCACTTATGGTACTACACTATAAAAGTATTTTTCCTCGCCATTACAATTATATAAATATTCTTTATTTGACAGATCAAAAAAAGAAAAGAATTTATATTTAGTTATTGATCCAAAAGTTGAAGCATTAGAAAAGTCATTCAGTGAATTGGATTTGTTTAGTGAGAGCAAGCCATATATATTAGTAAGTTCCTATTAATACTCTTTTTTAAAATTTATTTATTTATTTACCATCTTGTACTTAATTATATTACTTTTTAAAATTCAGAACTGAAAATGTTGAAAAATTTTTAGTATAATAAAAAGATATCTTGTGTGTAATGTTAGATTTTCCTTGTGTTACAAATAATGTCATATGCTTTTATCAGGTGTAGATAAATGTACATATTTTAAAAGCTAATCACCAGTCAGTCGTACAGGGATTACTTTTTTATTTAATGGCAGGGTGAAACTTCATAATAACTGATTCTAAGAATGAAAAAATGCCCATTAAGAAGTGTCTATTAATGTGAAATTCATAGAAAAAGAAGCCATTAAAATTTGATGTACCAGTTTAATGATGAGATTTGCTATTTTCTGGAAACTAGGAAGTTTTACAGTGAACAAAGATTCCTCTTAATTATTTTACTGTAATTTTCATTTGTAAAACAGTTACAGCTATAGCAGTATCTGAACATAACATTTAAAGTACAAATTATTTTAACGCAAATTTTATTTGTTAAATAATATAGGCTTAGTAGCTAACAGATTTTTTGGTGCATGATTTAATAGTTTAAGGTTATCTCTTTATGCAAGTGTATTTTCCTAAGAATTTCTTGAAACAATTTTATCCAAAAGAGGAAAAACGGAAGGGAAGGTTTTAGTATAAATTTTATCTTAAAAGTTTGATATTCTTAGGCATTATTTAACTATATACAGGGTGTCCATAATTAAAGTCCCACTTTCAAAAGGCTGCAAAAAAAGAACCACTGGTCAGAATGACTTCAAATTTGAACTGAATATACTGGAAGAAGGGGGAAACGATTTGGCATAATAAAAAAAAGGTTCCAAAATGTTACAGCACCATCTATTGATACATTTTGGAACTTTTTTTTTTATTATGCCAAATCGTTTCCCCCTTCCAGTATATTCAGTTCAAATTTGAAGTCATTCTGACCAGTGGTTCTTTTTTTGCAGCCTTTTGAAAGTGGGACTTTAATTATGGACACCCTGTGTATATATATCCCAAATAACTGTTTTATAAATTGTTATGTTATTTTTGTACTTATCCTGAGAGCATTGTCATATAATAATTACTTTATTATTTTAGTTGTTTTTTGTATACAAGCAAAGCATTACCTTCTTTTTTTCACCCTAGAATATGTTCAATGACCCTTATAATACTGCTCTTGGTGGTTTCTCAAAAGTCACAAATTATTTGTTAGAACATGTAATTTATGGAAATGGCACTGAATCTTCAGCACACAATGAAAGTCTTTCAGAAATGATCACAGAGAACATATTAAATGTTAAAATTGATCCTCTTGAAGAACCTGGTTTTGAACTTATAACTTGCATAGAGCTTCCAGAACGACCGGAAGTCCAGCGAGAGGAGCCAGTGACTTTAGAAGAATGGAATTCATTTGTTGATTCTGAAGGTAGAATCACAGATCCTGAAGCTCTAAAGAAACGGATATTCAGAGGGGTAAAATAATTTAAATTTTGTTTTTATATTAAGTCTTTTAATCCTTCAGCGGGCTTGCAAATTTTTTGAACACCAGCAGGTGCACGTGGCACAAAGTGCAATGTCTCTTCCAACCTTGATTATTCCTTTCGTAATAAACTTTTTCTTTTGAAATTGTAAAATAAGGATACTAAGTTTTATGACAAATATAAAATGTTGATAATATTAAAATATATTTATATTTAAAGGCCAAAGCATGCAGATAGGCCTTATTTCAAAACTGTCCGATTTGTTCGATCTCAGGACAACTTGCAAATTGATTCCTATTATGTTCAAAAACCTAAAAAGCAATGAGATTGTCCATCTTCATGATATGCGGGATACTGTGTAATAGCTGCACATTTGATCGACTACATAAACTCCTGCTTTTGTCTTATTGTAATCCAGTATAATCGCTGGTTTACCACGGTTAAATCACGACCAACAAATGAATTGAAAGGAATACATGGGTCAGAATATCAGACCTGCATTACAAAGGGTGTAGCTATAAATAGAAACTGCTTAGAACATTCAAACCTTACACGTAAAAACAAACCATTCAAAATTACGAAAAAAATGTTGCACTTTATACCCGGGTATGCTCGCTGAAGGGTTAATTTATTTAGCTTTCTATTTTTCAGAGTAGCTAGATGTTGATGACATGTGTAGTGTTATGAAATACTAGTTAAAAGCCTGTCAAAATGATGGAAAAAATAAGAATGAGATCAGGTATGACCCTTTTTTGGTAATGATTCCTGCATCATGTATCTCACGAATGTGGAATCAGCTCCTGGTATTTAAAAAAAAAAAAAAGACTACACAATTCCAATTTTACAAATATTTCTTTATATTCCACATTTTTTGTCTAAATCTTCTCGGAGTCTTTTACCAATTTCCCCTGTTCCATGCCATCAATAATTTTGATTTTCATCTTGGAAGATCACTGTACTCTGGACATTGCCAATTAAAGATGATCAAGACTAAATTCAGGATCAGGCAAATATATGCCAGCTTTTTCTGATGTTTATCCTTGTAACTTTTTGATGGTCATGGTAGTTGCAGGCAATATTATCACCCATAGATAAAAACCTACGAATAACTCCTATCTGTTTATTTTTCTCACACAATTACATACTGGATCATATTTTGATTGTTTATTATTGAGTATTTCAGTTATTAGAACTAAGAAACACATTAGAAACTGTAATTGAAATTTTTTATGGCATGTGAGTATAGTTAAAATGATTCATGTGATTTTACTGTTTTAATCTTCAAAGTATTTCATAAAGCAGTTTATATATATGTAGGGAAGAATCTCCAAATACTAAATAATAGAAATAAGCTTTGTTCTTTAAAAAAAATTGCCAAATGTGGCTTTCTTATGGTTCTAAGAGATTCTTAATGGTAATACAAAAATAACAATAAGTTGCCAGCTATTGCAGACCTTACCCATTCTCAAACTAGATGTAAGATTGGCTAAGTTTGTACACATGCACAGTCATAAAGGTGATAGGCAGCATTAGCCTTGTATAAAGATGTATAAATTTTGATTTACTTATTAAATCCTTGATGATAATATCCTTATTTAAAAAAATCTAGGATTAATGTTTGTACTAGCTGCTTATCACAGTCTCCATTTTAAGATTTTAAATTTAAAATCTTCAAATTAAGAATTTAGTAGGAAGTTTATTATAATTATTCTAATAAACATCCTTTTTATATTAACTTTACCTGCTTATAAATTTTTTAGGGTTTGGTACATTCTGTTCGATCTGAAGCATGGAAGTACTTGCTTGGATTCTACAATTTTGATGCTACAAATAGAGATAAGAGTGTAATTAAAAAGAAAAGGGAGTGAGTTTATAATGTTTATTTTGTTTACTATACTCTCATTACTTTTATTTAAACTTTTCTGCTAAGAAAATTTGTTTGCATGAAAACAAGCATTATTTTGTGAAACATTTGTTTTGAAAGTGTGAATTCAGTATTGATCTGTAATTATATTTTTAAACATTTTAGTATTTTATGTGTGTAGTATTAGATAGGCACTTACCTTTTTTATAAATTTGTAGAACTGTATATTATCTGTGAGTAAGCAAGGATTATGTATAGTTAAGTAACTTCATTAATAAAAATGCTACAACTAAAGTTATGGTGCTGCATATTTTAATTTTGATATTTGGATCATTCAAAGTTTATGAACTTAACAAGCTTTTGAATGCTCATTAATTATTCTGTAAATTAAAAATTTGTTAAAGGTCAGATTTTCTGTAATTCACAAATTTTTAATGATAAACAAGAAATGTATGAATTGTAATAGTAATAATGTGCTTTTGGGATAATGTACTCGCAATTTTCCTTTCAGTTTTTAAACATTTTTTTATGAATATTTGACAATACCTTAGAACATGTTTAATCCTCAAATTTTTCATCTTTAAAACTATTAAAACATGGTATGCACAAGGAGTTTTTTAGAACAAGTAGTTGGAAATAAAAGTTTCTTAAATCCAGAATAGTGCACACTATACATTGTGGATTTGTGAGGCTTTTTTTAATAACATGTGACAAGATTACTCAATCTCTCATACATCCAAATTTGTTTACTTATAAAAAATTGTTTCATTTAATATTTATATAGTATAAATGTTACTTTTTCTGTGTAATAGCAACCATTGTTTACACTAAAAATATGTCCTGTGAAAAATTTAATGTAAATAATTTGATATGTATTTTCTTAACTAGTTAAATAATAATGTTAAAAAAAAATTTGTATGTTATTCTCTTTCTCTTTGTGATTGATGTATATACAATACATCTATATACAAAGTAAATTAAAAATTCTCAGAACAACACTTATTTGTTTTACCAAATCATTTGTTTTATCATCCTAATGTTTTTTGTATTAACAGATACAGAAAAAAAAATTCACCACCATTTGTTTAATTGAATGAAATTGTATGTTTGGTGAAACTCAGTTTTTACTTCATTGCATTTCAGAGAGGATTACTATCGTATGAAATTGCAGTGGATGTCAATCCATGCTGATCAGGAATCTAGATTTTCTGCATTAAGGGAAAGGAAAAGCCTTATTGGTATGTTACCTAGAGTTTTTTACCTTTAGTGGAGAATTTTCTGCACTTTTTTTGAAAATACAGAAAATAAATTTCAAAAATTTTTAATGCCTTTAAAATATACGTTTGGGAAGTTTGAATGCTGTGAAAATCAACATATTTGATGTGCTCTAGTTTTAGCTGTTCTAATTTTTTGTTCTAATAGAATTATTTGTACTATTAGAATTCAGATTCTCACTAAGTTTTTTTGCCTTAAGCTGCACTAGTTTGTTCTTTAGATTGTAAAATGTATGTATGCTTTAATATTGGGAAGATTTTATTTGAAGGGAATTGATTTGGTGTGAGGCTTTTTGCATTTTGGTTTTTTTTTAAAGTTTGATTTCTGTTGAGATAGTCATTAAATCAATATATTACATTCAAATGTGCAAATTTAAAAATGACAGTGTTGAACTAGTTTTTGCTTGTTAGATTAGTGGGGCTGTAATTTCCTAAATGGGAATGATTGTTATGAGAAGGGGTTTACAACTTTGGAGGAGCTGACTCTTTCATAGTATGGTTGAAAGTCTAGTTAGGTAGGCATATTCCCTTCAGTGGCATAGTGACAGGAGGGCAAGGAGGTCTATCATGCCCCAGGCACCTCTCGCAGAGGGGCGCCAAATTAACCTTTTCACTAATTCTATATATTATAGTACTATATGTTTTTCGGGGGGAGGGGGCGCCAAAAAGGTATCGTGCCCCGGGCACCAGTTATGCTCGCTACGTCACTGATTCCCTTGGTGTTACAGATGAAAAACAAAAAATAAACAATTCAGCATGCTGGAAGAAATACTCCTTTTTAAGTAACTAGTTTTTCCTCTCACACTAAAGAGATTTACATTGTTCAGCAGGGCCCAATCTAAAATATTCTTAACTATAGGCACAACTTGGGATAGGGGCCCCCTAACACTGATGTGGGCTTAAAATTTCCAAAATTGACACACAAAAAAAAATGAATCATTGTGAAAGTACCATTTTACCAAGAATTGGTTATTGGAAGCGTAGAAGCCTAGCATCGTTATCAAATAACAAAAAGCAATACAACATATTAAATTCATCATTAAAACACCAATACAATGCAACCAGAAAAACTTATTAATCCCTTATATACACTATGACATACATATGATGAACTATACATATAACTATACATATGATGAACCATTCAATCAAATTTGAAAGGATATATATATAAAAAAAAATTTGCTATTAAAAAAAAAAAAAATTTGAATTGGGAATTTATTTTTTTCCTTTTAAACTAAAAAATTTTCTAGGGCCCCTAGGCCCGGGCCTACCAGGCCTAATGGAAAATCAGAGCCTGTCGTTTAGGAATATCCAAATGCTAAATAACAGAAATAAGCTTTGTTCTTTTAAAAAAGTTTGCCAAATGTGGCTTTCTTATGGTTCTAAGAGATGCTTATTGGTAATACAAAAATAGCAAGTTGCCAGCTATTACAAACCTCACACATTCTCAAACTAGTTGCAAGATTGGCTAAGTTTGGACACATGCACAGTCATAAGAATGTCTCCAAGACATTCAGATTTAACATAAATGTACATTTAAAAAAATTTGAATTATTTGAAAGTAGTGACAGTATTTATTTGTTTTTTTAACTGAAGTTTTTCCCATTTTGTACATTAAAAATATTTTTTAGATGTTCTCAACAAAATATATTGTAGTGAATGAACTTTTTTCCATCCTGAATATCTGATTGAATTATTCTATTTATAGTTGAATGTACAGTATTTTTGAAGAACATCATGAAAAGCTGTTTTGTGTTGATAATATTTTAAAAACAATAGTGCTTCTCAATTTAATAACATGCTTTGTTTTCAGAGAAAGATGTTAGCCGAACAGATAGGACACATCCATTTTTTGAAGGGGACAACAATCCAAATGTACACATGCTGCAAGATATTCTCATGACATACTGCATGTATAATTTTGATTTGGGTAAGTATTTTTTGGTTTAGATAAGCTGATTTTGTGTGTAAAGTGACCATGTGAGTAGATGTCTAAGATCAAGTAAATAGTCTATATATATAAAACAATTCCATGACTGACTGACAGATAACACACAGACCAAAACGCTGGACCTAAAGGGCAGAAGTTTTGCATGGTGATTTTTCTTATAATGTAGGGGTGCACTAAGAAAGATTTTTGAAAAATTCTTAGATTTTTTAAAATTAAATTTTTAAGCAGTTTTTGTAACTTTTTTAAAGTTTGCATTTAAAATAATAATCTGAGGGTTATGAAATTTATATCACGAGAAAGATCATAAAAATTCCTTTAAAATGAAATCTTTTTCGAATCTTTGGCTAAAGATTAATTTTTAGAATTTAATTTATTAAATGCTGATCACGTAATTTCTTTTCTTTTTGTGATACTTTAAATTAATTTTGCGTCCCGGGCATAACAATGAAATAAATTGATAAAAAAATGTTAAAATACGATAAAAGATAAAATTTAACCACTAGACTAATTAAGATGGAAGTTTTTTAAGAATTTAATTCAAATTAGTATGTTTTATGGATATTAAACAGAAAAATTTATTGCATACATTGACTGTTGTATTTAATTTGAATGTATTCCATAGCAAAGCACGGGTTTCCAGCTAGTAAAAGATAAGTGTTTCTGATAATTTATTATAAGTGGGATTTTAGATGTTTGATATACAATGAAACATCTCTAGCCGGCCACCCCTATTCAGTGACTACCCTGCTAAATAGACATATTTTGTTCAGAACCAATTCAATACACTCCATAAAGCCAATGTTATTTTACCCCCTTTTCTGTGGTCACCCCTCAAAATAGCCACATAGAGAAGTTTCTGTGTTACAGTTAAAAAATTACATAAAATAAGCATTAATGGAAAATAATGTTATTTCACCCTTGTTAAACTGTGAACATAATCCTTTTAGGTTTTATTGTGCATTTTTGATGTTTATAAATTTAAATTTGCTTTTCTTATTTTCAAGTCATGATAAGAACCATACTCTTTTATAAAAATACATGTGGGTACAGGTAGCCCTCCTACAGCATGGCATCTTACAACAGAGTTTAGCTCTAACACGAAAAAAAAATTTCGAAAAACCTTTGTACAACACTGTACTTCTATAGCACTAGATTTTTGTTTAACACTTTTAAAAACTAAATTACCTTAAAATAATGACAGGAAGGAATAATGAACTATAGTGGCTTTACATGAAACAAATTATATTTTATTCATTAATAACTCTATAAAATTACAAGAAGGCCTAAGCTTAGCTGAAAATCTTGAATCATTTTTCCTGAATGCAGACCCTTCCGCTGCAAGAAGCCGAAAATACAAAAGGGAGCTGCAAAATTGTCTATTTCCATACCATGAATCTACACTGGCCTTGTAAAAACCAGCAAATAAACCAAAATTGTAGATTTTTTAAAAAGGATAGAAGGTGCAGAAAATCTAAATGTAGAAAAAAGGTTTTGAAAGTGAAGGTGATAACGTTCCATCGAAAAAACGTTCTCGTATGATTGTACTGAGCAATGATGAGGAAGAAATTTATTAAATTAAGGTCACAATAAATAAAAACAATATTTTTTTGTTTCTTTTTGTTTTGTGTTATGCATACATTTATATTTTTAAAATTAAGTTGCTTGTATGGAATTAAAGGAATTTTTAAAAAAAGTTTGTTTTTAATAAGTTTTCAGAACATAACCCTCCTTTTTTGAACTCTCTCTGGGACTCGTATAACACGGTTTCACACAACATGGCATTTTATCTACCATGTTATAGGAGGGTTACCTGTATTTCCATTATGTATTTCTTTATACCCTTAGTATTGCTGTCAGTTAATGTATCCTCTTTCCTACTTGTGAGATCACCCCCCTTTTTTTTATAGCTTGCAAAAGATAGATATACTTGAAGGAAAAGTTTCTTTCATAAAGGATTTTGTGAGGGAAATTGCTTTAAATTTACTGGACTTTGAAAATTTGGTAAAATGAGTGTACTTTTTTATTTGACTGGAGTAGATCTAAGAAGTTGTGACTTACAATGTTCAATCTCACTAACCAGTTTGTTAGTTCTTTACAAATTGTTTTTCATTTCTAATATACAATTTTCCTACTGATTTTACTGCATAGTGCATTATACTGTACAATTTAAGTTCCTAGCTGCTTTATTTTAAGCTCATGTCAGATGGCCTTAAATTATCTAAAATTAGTTAAATTTTTGTTATTTAGGTTTCAGCATCATTAACTATATGCTTGGTTCCAAGTAAACTCGCTCTAGATATTTGTATTTAGTTCTTTAGAACATAGCATGCCTTCAAGTTGGTAACATATGCATTGGCTTATGTACACTGTACTTCTATAGCACTTGATAACATGATTTTTGTTTAACACATTTAAAAACTAAATTACCTTAAAATAATGACGGGAAGGAATAATGAACTATAGTGGCTTTACATGAAAATGTATAAACAAATTATAATTTATTCATTTATAATTCTATAAAATTACAAGAAGGCCTAAGCTTAGCTGAAAATCTTGAATAATTTTTCCTGAATGCAGACCCTTCCACTGAAAGAAGCCGGAAATTTAAAAGGGAGCTGCAAAATTGTCTATCTCCATACCATGAATCTACAATGGCCTTGTAAGAACCAGCAAATAAACCAAAATTGTAGATTTTTTAAAGAGGATAGAAGGTGCAGAAAATCTAAATGTAGAAAAAGGTTCTGAAAGTGGAGGTGATAACGTTCCATTGAAAAAACGAAATAAAAAAAATTGTATTTTGAAAAAAAAAATTTTTTTCACAGCTGAAAATGATTATCTGACTAATTAGATGTTTAACAACATTTGCCATGAAAAGCGTATAAGGTGTCATTAAAAAAATCTTGGACAACTGTGTGAAATTTTTTTGTAAGGATCAGAGCAGTTCCCTTTTTCTTTATGCCTTCAGTTTATCTTTGATGTTACAGGTATGTGATAAAACAGTGTATCTCCACACTAATATTTTGTTCATGCATAAAAATAAGCATGCATGGAACATGCACAAAATTTCATTTTAACTTTCCAAATTTTAATTGATTTACATCTGTTTCATTCTGTGAAATACTGTGTAGCATTTCATGGAAAGGAAAAAATTAGTTTTCTCATCTTACTTTATTTTTGGAAGAAGGGGCAAAGCATTATTATTGCATCTAAATGAAAATTTTTTAATGAATTTTTTATTATATTTGATGCTGATAACACTGTTTTAATAATAAAACATTTTTTAGGTTATGTTCAAGGAATGAGCGATTTACTCTCTCCTATCTTGGTTGTAATGCAAAATGAACTAGAAGCATTTTGGTGTTTTGCTGGCTGGTTAGATAGCATTGTAAGTGCATCAGTTCGTATTGAAATATTGCCATATCATATGTCTTCCTCCTTCTTCTTTTTTTGAATATAATATTATAAAACTTTAATACGGCTTTAATGCTTTGGATTTTAATAGTCCAAGGTATTAAAGCACTTTAATACTTTGCACTATTTAGACTCTAGTGCTTGCATAATTTTTTTTACTTTTAAATTTGGTTTCGTTAAAGAATATACACTCTTACATACATATTTGATAAATTGTACATTTGATATCATATATAAACAAAAGTTTGTAGATTTTAGTGATGAATAAATTTTATAATGTTTCTGCCCATTGAATCATTTCATAATATAGTCAAAATGTTAAGTATGTTTCAAAAACTCTAACTTTAGTAACATACTTGTTCTATTAATTCTAAAACGTGTGTATTGCCTCTATCATTTGAAAGTCTGTGATTCGAAGCATTTTAAATGAACTCATTATAAATGTCCTATGTTCTCTACTTATTATTTACTGAATCATAGATGTTTTGACTCAAACTGAAATAAATCAAAAAGAGCACAAAATTAATTTCCTGCGGGATATTCTACTGATGTGTTTTCTCAGGTCCTGGTGTTTAGTACTGGAGTCTGTGATTAGTCCAAGTCCCACTATTGGCATAGATGTTTGTAGCCATTCTGAATTGGTTTTAAACTGTAGGCCTCCAGCTCTAATTAGCCCTAAAGGAGGAAAAGATGACCATAGCTCGCCAAACCAACCAACCAGTGATGTTTTCATTTCCTCTAGACTAGTGGTTCCCAACCCGTAGAAGTCTGAGGACCACTAAGCCAGATATTGAACCATGTGTGGATCCCACCCCCCCCCACACACACATGCTGAATTGAGGAGGACTTCCGGGGGGTATGGGGGTATAGAATATACCTCAGTCAAAAGGGATACAGGATTAACTTACTCACTTTTTGGTCTCTCAATCTTTAGAATTAAATAGCTTAAATCATTTAAACATAAATAGGTTACCCTAACATTTAAACATACATAGGTTATGAAAATTATTTTGTATCATATTCTAATAATAAAATAATTATGTTAAACTTTTAAGAAATTTTAATTTAACACCTGATAGTCAATGGATATATTCGGCCCATTTAGTTCAATGAACTGACTAGTCTGAATGGAGATTTTGATTGCTTTCAAAATCTCCATTTATTTGGCAACTTTTTTATATGTGGTGCCGGACCACTCCCGAGGCTCTCGTGGACCACCTGTGGTTCGCAGACCATTGTTTGGGAGCCACTGCTCTAGACTTTACACACTTTAAAAATTTCCCCAAAATATGGTTGTTTTTTTACTCAAAATGTGAATTTTGCTCTTTTGAAAATTTTTCTGTTTTGCAGTGCTAATGCTAATGTTTGAAAGTCATAAACAAAACTGATACGAGTTTTTCTCTAAGGATATAATTATTCCTCTATTTTTCTTATTTTGTTGTCAGAGTCTTCTTATTTTTTCATAAATTTTTCCTAAAAGGTTTTTAACTACTGTTTATTTAGTAAGTTCTTGCGTGCATTTCTTTTTAGGGTGTCAATTTTGAGTTGGAACAACAAGGTATGAAAAATCAGCTTCAAGATTTGCATAGACTTTTACATTTTGTTGATTCACAGCTGTGCAGCTATTTAGGTAATACATTAGAATATTGATCTTAAATTTTTAAAAATTTTATGTAGGTTTTTTTTTCTGTGTTATTTAGCTTCATATATCCTTAAATTAATTGTTTTGAGAGTGACTTGTTAATATGGCAAATGAAGTTAAATAAAATGGCAATAAAATGAAAATATCCTTTTACTGATAGGAGGGTCTTAGTATTTTCATCTCATTTGCTTTTTAAGTATCAACAAATATCACCCAGTTTTTATTGTTTTATACATGACTGTGTTTATTAAAAATTTCAAAGTAATTTTCTATTTTTGATGTATTTAAATTAATACAGCTTTTATTTTATTGAACTAAGTGATATCTTGTACAATTTTAAAATTTAGTTGACGGAATTGAATGTTTTTATCTAATCAATATATCATGATGAGTAATATGTTTACTGAATTTATGTCAGCAAACTGTTGATTTAGAATGAGTTTTATCCGTTACCAACTGTAATCTGCGAAGCACTTGTCATTGAAGTGTATCCAAGATTTAATAAGTTTATAAAGGCAATATAGTATTAGTGAAATTATTAGAATAATTAATAGTACTAATTAAATTTTTATTAACTAGTGATAAAAAAAATTTGAATATTTCTAACAAAGGACACAGAATTTTAACTGCTTGAAAAAATAGATAATGAAATTTTAATGAAATTGAATGAAAATGAACCAAAATATGATTAATACATTTATTTTAATTATTTTTTTTTTTCAGAAAAACATGACTCTGGAAATTTGTACTTTGCTTTTCGGTGGCTTTTGATACTTTTTAAGAGAGACTTTAAGTTCATGGAAATAATGAGATTATGGGAGGTAAACATTTGTGTTATTTAAAAATATTTTTAAGCATGTTATAGAATGTCTGTTATAAGCACTATGCTTTAAATATCTGTTATAGTGCAATGTAGTTGATAAGCATATATATATATATATATATATATATATATATATATATATATATATATATATATGTATATATATATATATATATATATATATATATTTTCCATGTATAGAAAATTGACAAATTAGAAAAAGTACATTTATAAAACGTTTTATTCCTTTGATTTTACTATTTTTGTGTTCTGTATGTAGAGAATTTCTAATTATTGTTTATTGTTAGATAAAGTGCCTTTAATAGTGTACATCTATAATTTCCCTAATAGATATGGATGGACTTTTTTTTAAAATGTGAGATTGTGAAGCATATATTATTTAAATTTTGAATATGATAAAATTATCTCATATTCAAGGTAAGATGAACTAAAAATCATGGATTTAATAAGTCTTCCAATCCTGTATTTATTGCACCATTGTCAGTAATAGGTAGTAGAAAAGAGGATGATAGAGTTTAGAAAACTTTTAAATCCAAGGGTCACTGCTGAAGGCTAATCTAATAATTGCAGAGTTGTAAAGTTGCTCAACAGTTGACTTTGGAGATTTTAAAGCTCCATGTTAAGCTACTTAACTTTTCTAATTGTACTTTTCAATGCAATTAGCTAATGCATATTTTGAGTTTTGTGTCTAGCATATCAATGTAAGATGTTGAAAAATGGTATGAGGACTATAATTCCTTGTTTGTAATCCTTGGGTTATTTGCTAACAAACCTTATGTACGTTTGTACGAGTATGTATGTGTGTTATGTATGAGTATGTGTTTGTACATATTATAAGTACAGTTGATTCTGGTTAATCGAACCACATTGGGGCATGATAATTTTGGTCCTAATAACCGGCTGGTCCGATTAAATGAACATGCCGTATGTTACAAGACGGGATTTGGTCCGTCCGATTAACTGGTGGTCCAATTAACTGGAATTGACTGTAGTTGCATATATTATGCTGCCCTTTTTTCTGTAATAGCCTTTAGAAATTGGTTTTTCTGCAAAAATGCAATTTCTAAAGGCAAAGGTATTTGTCTTAGTTGATGGTAAATGGTGCATTAGTGTAAGAAATTTTGCATTTGATTCTATTGTATCTAGGGAGATTGATAGGGACCATGATGAGGGTGTGTTACATGATTAATTTAGTCCACCTTAAACTGAGGAAATTCATGCCAAAGTCAGTTACTGTAACTTTCACCAGAATGATTAAACTGTGTAAACCATGTTAATCATCCTTGCAGACAAACTCATCTGTAAACCTCAGAATAATATTCCAAGGATCGATTATTTTACATTCTGCTTTCTACTTTGAATTTCTTAGGTAACTGTAAGCTAAGACCTGGTAGTTTAAAGCAGTGCTCCACAACCGCTCTGCCGTGGCACAGTAGTGTGCCGCAAGGTGATCTTGACTGTGCTTTAGTAACAGATTAAAATTTTAGAAATATATAAATGGAAAAAATAAAAAAAAAGCTATTTTCTTCACACAATAGTAGTTTTCTTGTGTCAGTTAAAAACAATTTACATGAACTTTAATCCTGTTGTTTTACATTGCTTCTAATTAAAAGTAATAATTTTTTTTTTTTTTTTTACAATTTTTCATTACCAAGAGATGTTCTTTCACTAAATTTATTGCTTTTGGCTTTCAGGTATTGTGGACAGGACTTCCATGCAAGAATTTTCACCTTTTGATTTGTGTTGCAATTTTAGACTCTGAAAAAACAACCATCATGGAAAATGATTATGGATTGACAGAAATTTTGAAGGTTTGTATTTAAATGGAAGAATTTTAGAGGATAATTGTAGTGTCTATTATCCTCTAAAATTCTTAGTGATACTAATTTATATAAACTAAAAACTAAACTCATGGCACAACAGTCCATGTGGACCAAGGCTGGTGGTGCCCATATCCGCTTTCTTTACTGTGGGCTTGGGGTGCCATATAGCATATGTCTTGGTCAGGTGGTCAACCTGTTGCGGTACCCCTAGAGTTAGTTCCCAAGCATGCTTGGTCCTAATTTTATCGACCCACTCAAGGGATGAAGACCTGTAGTGTGGCAGCTTGAAGCTTTTAACTACTATGCCACTGGGCATCACTAATTTATAAAATCAAGCCAAATACTGATATTTGTTTGTAAAGTATTGAATTAAATTATAACAATGTAAGCATCATCTTTTAAGAGTGTTACTCTGGGTAAGAGGAATGAATGTTTAATTTATATTTTACTATCACTTTAACATTGTCATGCTATAAGCAATAAAACGAAATTTTTGCAGTATAAGTGTAAAAGAAAAATCTGTTTTTGTTATATGAATTATTGAGAGTTAATTAGAATATTTTACACTTTCTGTAAAGTATTCTAAAAAATGAGTATTTAAAAAGCCAAAATGGCTAGTTTTATTGCTATAAATGGATCCTATTATTTTGGAAATTTTTATTGCACTTTTTCTCGTTGAATTCATGTTATCTCTGTTATTTGAAAATATTTTTACACTTTCATACCTATCATATAATTAAATATTGTATACATATTAACCATCTAAACCAAAGTATTATCACTGTTCTTACTTTTTCAACCATTTATTTATATACAAAATTTCCGAGAAAATATTTTCTGAGAAAGGGCATGGTGGCCCAGTTGTCAAATACATTGAGTCAGTGATCTGAATGTCACTGGTTCAATGCCTGTCGCTGATAAATCCACTGCTGTGTACACTTATGACAGCTGGTGCACAAAAAATCTGTCATGGCTGCAATGTCCTCCAAGTTCTCAAAATTTACCTCTGGAGGTGTGGGGTCAAGTTTACCGGTCTCGTCACTTGACTCGGTTCTGAATTATGGGACTGGCTTGTAGGGGTTACTGCTGGCCACCCATACGTTGCCCCTTTAAATGAATGGCCAGCAGTCTCATGGTGTACATACAGGTGGCTGTCTAGCAACAAGTGCCTCTGCTCCCCCCCCCCCCCCCCCCCCCGGAATGAGGTGCTGTAAATGTGAGCATTCTTTGGAGGCCAGTATAACCCTGCCCTCAATGTGTCTGATTGTAAAAGCTAAAACTCCTGCAAATTTTAAGGGTGATATATGAAATTTGGTATTTTTGGATGCTTGGTTCAGTCTTTTTTGATTAGTGGTGATTTGTCATATATACTTTTTATTTGAAAATCAGAAAACTAACATGGCTTGTAGTAATTTTTTTTTTTACTTTAATGGTACACTGTTCATAAAAATTAAGATACAAATTTTTGATTAAAAAAAATCTCATGTTTCACAGTAATTTTTCAAGATGATTTATTTATCTGTATGCCCCAAATGTAAAACTTTTAAGACTGTATTATTGGCACCATTATTTAGTTGATAGTTATGTAAAATTTTTGTTTTGACCAGTTCATTATCCACTCTGTAGTAGAGTTCAACTTCTAAAGTCACTTAATGAACTGCTGTAGCTGGTAAAAAAAAATTAAATTCATAGGTTTTCAGGAACCTTTCAAAATGTAAAAAAAAATTTAGGGTTTTGTTTTGTTCTGCCTAGTAATTGGATTGTTTCTGTCTGCATGGTTATTCATATAGATTAATTCCGTTTGATGCAGAATTAGTGGGAA
Source organism: Dolomedes plantarius (assembly GCA_907164885.2). Lineage (NCBI taxonomy): Eukaryota > Metazoa > Arthropoda > Arachnida > Araneae > Dolomedidae > Dolomedes > Dolomedes plantarius. Next base: position 69,396,436 of record OU015491.1, read on the forward strand.
AAATTTGTTTCGTTCCTTATGTCATTTCCTACAAAACAGCATATGTTTCTAAAGGTTATTTCACATACTCGCTCTTACTGGCAATTGAATTATTTCTGTAAATTTGGTTATTTACTAGTGAGTTCTGATGTGGTGGTAGAAGATAAATTTGGTTTTGCTTCTCAAAATTGTATCCATTTTTATTGAATATTCATCATGGTTAGGGGTATGTAAATTCGCATAAAAAAATATAGAAATTTTGCAAAAGGAATTACAATATATAAAATTTCGCATTTATTTGCTATATATATATATATATATATATATATATATATATATACAGTCGAACCTCCATATATCGAATTTCCATATATCGAAATTTTCTATATATCGAACTTTTAGCAAATCTCCAAGTTCGTTACATAGAAAAACTGTTTCTATATATTGAAAAAATCTCTATATATCGAATTTTTTTTCATGCCATATTGGGAGATTTTATTCCACTTTAGACCGTTTACGTCACAAAAATTGAAGGTCAGGGAGAAAAAGGAAGTTCAGTGAAGGTCACTACGAACCCCACAACTCAGCTGGGATTGAGGGGTGGACAAATGGTTTTGTCCACCCCTCAATCCCAGCCCTCAATTGTTCCGTTCTGGAATTCCTAAACTCCCCCAACTCATTTTCGAATTTTGGTTGCCTTGTAGTAAAATCAGTTTATAGCTATCCCTTTTGTCTGATTGTTGTTCCTCACTTTTACGTCTGCTTAGTTTCAGTGAAAATTGTTCAACTTAAAGTAGTGTTTTATAAATTCGTTTCGAACTTTTTCTCTCAATTACAATGTCAAAAAGAAAATCCCTTAGTGTTGTGGATAAAGTTGAATTCCTGAAGAATGTAGATAGTGGAATGCGCAAAAAAGACATTTCTGCTAAATTTGGTATTCCCGCAAGCACAGTGTCGACTATTATAAAAAATCGGAATGCCGTAATGAAATACTATGAAAGAAAACAGAAAATGTTCAAAAACATGCAGTTATGATACAGTGGACGAGGCCGTTTTGAAATGGATAAAGAGCGTTTGAGACCAAAACTTGCTGATCTCTGGTCCTATCATAAAAGAGAAGGCATTGGAGTACACTAAACATTTTGGAAATAATCAATTTCAAGCAAGTTCTGGGTGGCTGAACAAATTTAAGAATAGACATGGCATCAAGGAAAAGATTATTTCCGGAGAAGCAGTCTGTGATGACTGGAGAAGCAATGACTTAAAAAAAATTCTAAAAGATTATCAGCCCGATGATATTTTTAATGCTGATGAAATGGGACTCTTTTATAAGTGTTTACCCAACAGAACTCTAACTTTGAAAGACGATGATTGTCATGGAGGCAAGAACAGTAAGGAGAGAATAGCTGTACTGGTAGGCGCTAACATGAGTGGCAAAGAAAAACTTCGATTATTGGTAGTAGGTAAAAGTAAAAACCCTAGAGCATTAAAAAATGTAACGTCTTTAGAGGTTGACTATTATTCTAATAGAAAGTCATGGATGACAAGTGAAATATTTGAGGCGTGGATTTTGAAATTGGATAGAAAAATGAGTGATCAAAATAGAAAAATTGCTTTGCTTGTAGACAATTGCCCGGCCCATCCTAATGTGTCTTCAAAATTATCAAATGTTAATTTGCTTTTTCTTCCCCCGAATACCACTTCAATATTGCAACCAATGGACCAGGGTGTAATAAAAAATCTGAAATTTCCTTACCGAAAATGCATTTTCTGACAACTTATCTGGACATTTGAAAATGAAAAAAAATTACATAAGGTGATTGATATGAGGATATGCGTGGCGGAATTAGCCAAAGTGTGAGAAAATGACGTTTCTGAATCTACTATAAAAAACTGTTTCGCAAAAGCTGGGTTCGCTGTATTACCTGAAATCGAAGAACAAGACGTGTTCCCGCACATCCAACAGTCTTGGGATAATTTGCACTCCCAAGGTCACATTACAGACGGTATCTTCTTAACGAATTCCTGACAGTCAATGATAAGTTAATTGTTGCTGATTATCCTACAGACGAAGACATACTGACTTCGTTTCATGAAGCTGAAAAAGAAACCGAAGAACCAGAGGAAGAAAATGAATCTGAAAATATTTCCAAGCCATCGAAAAAAGAAATGCGAGAAGCGTTTGAAACAATACGTCGTGGACTTCAGTTCACGGAAAATGTCCCTGATGAAATTTTTAGTGGACTGAATAAATGCGAACATTTCTTTGATGAACTTTCTGCAAAACTGGCTGTTCAGCAAGATATTCGCAGTTTTTTTAAAAGAATGTAACTGTGATCATTCTAACCACTGTCTGGATTACTGTTTTTTTAAAAGGTATGTAGTACTCAATAAATCTTTCATATTAATTCCTTTTTTAATTATTATTAATTATTAACCTTCATTTAATGTGATTCACATATAAATGAGAAATGGAGTTTCGTATACGAAAATTAGTTTTAATTTTAATATTTTAGGAGAATTATGATAAAACTAAGATCAATTCTATATATCGAATTTTTTTCTGGCAATTTGCTACTTCGATATATGGAGGTTCGACTGTATATATATATATATATATATATATATATATATATATATATATATATATATATATATATATATATATGTAATATACCCATTACATCACATCCTTAAACTATAACCTGAAAGGGAAAACTAGCTCATATTTACATGGCTGGTGCTAGACTCAGCCTGAAGTGAATAAAAATTAAATTTGGGAGCAGTTGGGCTGAATTGTTTATTAGAGCGATTAAATACATCCGTTCATTACAGAACAATAGCTCGGAATAATATCACCTTGCAACATTAAACGCGAGAGGCAAGAGGAACATATTACTATTATTTGTAAGGTCAGCAGATTTAGGGGCTCGCGATGCTAACCCACTCCTGAATTGGTACGTATACACGTGTAGAAATGCAAAGGCATGTGATTCATGGGAAGTTCTGTGGCTAAGGGTTTTAAAGCGATAAATTAATATTACTGGGAATTGGATTTAGGAAATGCTAGAATGGAGGGCATAATATTTAAGATATTACAAATATATATATCTATATATAAATTAAAAATTTTTGCATCTATTATAAGAAATTGCAGTTTTACTCTTGATTAGGTAAGTATAAAAATTATAAGTTAAAAGCTAACGTTGTAGTAATCTCCACATTCTATTCCTAAGTCTTTAGCAGTAAGTAATAAGCAAATTTCGAGAGTGAGATCTGAGTTAAATACCATGGATGGTCTTAGATAAGCAATTATGTTAATAAATTATTATTTTTACCTAATTTTGCTTAAACAGCCTTTTATCACTTGAGTTTTCACCGAAAAGTAGTAAAAAAATAATTTTCGCGTTTATTCGCTCATATTGACAAATTTCGCATCTATTTCGTAAATACAAAAATTACGTTTATCTAATCATGGTATTCCGTCTGGTTATTGGTTTGTGTTTGTGTGTCTGATTATTTAAAATAGGAATTCTGATGAAGTGATTGCATAAATTTGATTTTACATATCAATACTGCCTCTGTTTTTCATTTACCATCATATTTTAAAAACTGAAAATATGAATTGATTACTCTTAACTCTTTGAAAATATAAACCTATTTTTGAATTTTTTATATTTAATATTGGATTTAACACTGTGTTTGTTGATAATTGGAAATTTGTTGGTGAATTTGATGTTTTATGTAAGGCTGATGGAAGATCAGACTATATAAGGGCTTACCCTTTTTATATGCATTTGTTTATTGATACAAAAGTTTAACCTCCTGATTTTTTAGATTTAGTGAACTGAAATAAGGTTTTTTATTCTATCTAGCACGTCAATGAGATGTCTTACAAGATAAATTTGGATGACACATTGAGTAAAGCAGAAGCCATTTACCTCCAAATTAAAAGCAGCACGTACCAATCTGATGTTGTCCAATCAATATTAGGAATTGAGCCGACCACTCCTCCTCAGCCCTCCCCAAGAAAGGTAAAACCCATTGTGAAGCCCATAAAGCCTCCTGGCATTGCTGTGCCTATCAGCAGAGAGGATGTTAGTGGAAGAACAAGTAGCAGCTCTGAAAATATTGATGAATATGTTGATTTAGAACAACCATACAGATTATCGTTTGATCTTTTCAGTTAATTATGTGGTGTAAAATATTTTTAAAAAGAATGTGCCTGGCAAATAAGTGCTCAGAATTTTTATTGCTGTTGAAACAATATGAGCATTTTTGTGGTTGTTACTGTGCAGACTTTGTTTTAATGATGTAAATGCTTATTTTGCTTAAGTTTTGAAAAGTGACCTAAAAGTTTTATGTAACTATAATTTGTATACATTTTTTCTATAGTTAATAAACTGGTTTTACCATGTTTTTGACCAATTTTTTGCCTGTTATGTGTTGGTTTATGATTCAGTTAATTGGCAGAAAGCAGTTACAGTGGAATTTCGATCGATTATTCTCCGAATCATCGTTTTTCCCTATGTGTCATTTATTTCACCCATTCCTGATGATCATATTGCTTTGTTATGTTCCTGTATGTATCGATTTCTCACATTTATCATCCAGTTCAGTCTGTCCCTTGAAAAATGATATATTGAGATTCCACTGTACATATTTTTTCTCTAAAACTACGTAATTGAGGTAGTCTCTTAAAAATATCTATTGCATTTCCTTAGAAAGTAGTCACAGTGGAATCTTGATCGATCATTCTCCGAACCATCATTTTCCCCTACGTGTCATTTATTTCACCCAGTCCCGATGATCATATTGCTTTGTTATGTTCCTGTATATATCATTTTCCTGCATTTATTGTTCAGTTCAGTATGTCCCCTTGAAAAACAATAGATCGAGATTCCAATGTACATATTTTTTCTCTAAAACTATGTAATTGAGGTAATCTCTTAAAAATACTCATTGCATTTTGTTAAACATGTTTTCCATTTATTTTCCTCTAGTTTTTTGTGTATGTCAAAACTGAGGTTGAAAGTAATTTTCTATCACCAAACTAAATTTACCCATTAAAATTCTAGTTATCTATTGTGCTACAGGTGATATGATTTAAGCAGTAAAAATTAAATGCCTCGACTCTTTCTCTTTTGCCAATATCAAATGAGTGTAATTTTGAATGTTTTATTCATTGTCAGTGTTTTGTTGAAAAAACTGTAAAATTTCTGGTGACTTTAGAAAATGGGGTGGGCAGGGATATATGATACAGGATTTAAAGCAATTTTGATGGTATTTTGTGTTGTAAGGGAATATTTTTCTGAACATATACACCTGCTCTCACTATCTAAAAACAGTATTTATTAGAACAAAGATTATATTATTGTTTCCGAGTTTTTAAGAGTGTTAAAGCAGTTTCTAAAATACTTCTGACTTTTTTTGTTGCTTTCCCATTCTCTTTATCATTTTCATAAATATAATTTTTTTGTTGACAAAATTTGTTAAATAATTCAATATTAATGTAATTTTCTCATTTTCGAGTACAGGTAGCCCTCCTACAGCACAGTATCTTACAACACAGTTTCGCTCTAACATAAGATAAATTGCGGGAACCCTTGTACAGAGGCTGTTCGCACATTTTTTAGACGATTTTGGTAAGCGGTAATAAAAAATCGTTTGCTGCAAAAGAAATAATTGCAATTGTACTATGTTTTAAAAGTCAAAATTATCGTCTGCGGCTTGAAAGTTTTGTTTTTATTCAAAATGGCATTTTTAACAAAGCAGTGGTTCGAAGGCTACATTTATGCTCTTTCCGAAGAGAAATATGCATACTCCGTTATACAAAAACGATGTGAGAGTCATGGTTTTGTGATATCTAAAGCGTCAATAGGTAATATCGTCAAAAAGAAAGGAAAAAAACGTCAAATTGGAGCCTCAAGTGGGACAAAAATTCCAAACAAGTTTCCGAGGAAAAAACAGACATCTTCGACTATTGCAAAGGTACGTTGTTTAATGTTAAAAGAAAATCCCCCTAGTCAAAGGACAGTTGCAAAATCATTAAAATGCTCGGTGTCCACTGTAAACAAAATGATAAACGTTGATTTAAATCTTAAGAAAGCGAAAAAACACAATGTGCATCATCTTCTTCCAAATCATATCGCTGAACGCAGGACACGCTGCAGAATTCTATATGAGAAACACTTATCCAAAGAAAAATGGAAAACAATTGTCACAATAGATGAATCATGGGTGTATTTAAATGATTGCAACAAAAAAGAGCCATTTATTATCATAAAAGGGAAGAAAAAAATTTAAGTACATGGTTCAAAGAATCTAAAAAAAATTTTTTCTAAGGGATTCATGATTGTTGCTGGTTTTCCTTATAATGGCAAGTTAAAAATAAAGAGAGTGGAAAAAAATGTCAAGATTAACTCCAAATACTATCAGGAACATATTTTATCGCCAATTTTTCTGAATGAAATGCCATCTCTTTACCCACAGTGTCATCAATCTGTGAGACTCCATCAGGACAAAGCTAGCAGTCACACATCAAAATCCACTGTAAATTTCCTAAAAGAAATGGAACAAAAAACTGGTATCAAGACCATACCCTTCACTGATATCCCTACTAAATCTCCCGATGTATCACCTATGGATTTTTGTACTTTCGGACTTTTAAAATCTGCATTATCCAAACGTCGTCCCAAAACCCTTACAGGACTCTGGAAAGCTGTTCAGGAGGAATGGGATAGAATACCTCTTCTGACACTTCAAAAGGCATTATTATCCTAGAAATTGCGGTGTCGAAAGATAGTTCAGAATAAGAGATGTCAAATAGAACATTTAAAACACGAGAATTTTATGTAATTTAGTTTTGTGAATACAATATACATCGTCTAAAAAATGTGTGAACAGCCTCTGTATAACACTGCAACCTGTAACACGGTTTCACTCTAATGCGATAAAAAAATTGCGAAAACCTCTGTACAACACTGTACTTCTACAGCACTAGAAAACATGATTTTTGCTTAACACATTTAAAAACTAAATTACCTTAAAATAAAGACGGGAAGGAATAATGAACTAATGGCTTTACATGAAAATGTATAAACAAATTGTAATTTATTCATTTATAACTATAAAATTACAAGAATGCCTAAGCTTAGCTGAAAATCTGGAATCATTTTTCCTGAATGCAGACCCTTCCGCAGAAACAAGCCGAAAATTGAAAAGGGAGCTGCAAAATTGTCTATCTCCATACTGTGAATCTACAATGACCTTGTAAGAACCAGCAAATAAACCAAAATTACAGATTTTTTAAAGAGGATAAAAGGTGCAGAAAATCTAATTGAAGAAAAAGGATCTGAAAGTGAAGGTGATATCGTTCAATCGAAAAACGTTCTCGTTTGATTGTACTGAGCAGTGATGAGGAAGAAATTTATTAAATTAAGGTCACATTAAATGAAAATATTTTTTTTTTCCGTTTTGTATTTATTATACATACATTTATATTTTTAATAAAAATTAAGTTGCTTATATGGAATGTTTAAAAAAAATGTTTGTTTTTAATAAGTTTTCAGAACGTAACCCCCCTTTTTTTAACTGTCTCTGGGTCTCATATAACACAGTTTCACACAACACAGCATTTTCTAGGAACCTGTCTACCATGTTATAGGAGGGTTACCTGTATTTCTATTTGTGTAAAATATATTGAAGCTTGCATTTGAAAAATGTTTTGTGCAGAATATTGGTGAAGGTATGTATGAATTTTTATACTTTTCTAATTGTTTTTTTTATAAAATAAGTTTTTTACAATAAAACTTAGAGCTTTGGCAACTTCTATATGATTAGATGTAGCTTACTGAAGAGTTATGGGGAGTTAGTGTTGTTTGAGTCCGAGGTTTAAGATTTTACTGTCATGCAGGAAGTGAAGAATTGCTTGCTTTATGTGATCTAGATTTGATTATGTAAGCTAGTATCCTAATGCATGATGTAGAAATACAATGCACTTTTCCTCATAGAGTCACCCGAGAATGATTCTCAAATGGGCATATGACTTTGGGTTTCAAAGCAAAATAATATTTCTTAAGTTGGCCTTAGATTTTTCATATATATATATATATATATATATATATACACACACACACAGTGGAATCTCGATATATCGTTTTTCAAGGGACCGACTAAACTGAACGATAAATGTGGGAAAACGATAGTTGCAAGAATATAACAAAGCAATATGATCGTCGGGGCTGGGTAAAATAAACGGCATATACGGGAAAACGATGATTCGGGGAACGATCGATCGAGATTCCACGGTATATATATATCACCATTTCTTTCTAAAATTGTGATTTAGACATTTTTTTCTCAAGGGGGATCAAACTATTATATTGAAAACAGCAGACTCTTAATACTCACATAGAATCTTAAAGATGTGTCTTCAAGAAGAAACCTATGAATGAATACCCAAACTTATATTTTTTTTAAGATTGAAGCCTGTTCGTATTAAATAACGTGTGCTTTCTAAATTGAAATTTAGAAATTTCATAACAAAATTGAAATTTTTTCTATGAAGTAGTTTCAAAATTCTGCTTGTTAGGTTTGAAAAAGACATATATTGAACATGCCCATAGAGCAGCATCTCATCAGTTAGCTTAACTAAAATCATATATATGTATGTATAACATGAATGTAATATTTTAATAGGAATGCCATCCTTAATAAAAGTATAGTGATCTACAGTTCTTTTAAATTGTAGAATAGAAAGACGGAATTGTTTCGATATGCATCACTGCTAGATTGAAACACTACTTTTTTAATACTGGAGAAGAAAAATTTATGATGCACCATTTAAAAAAAATTTTTTTACACCAAAGTTTTACTTTGTTTGTTGTTTGTTGAGAGTATTTAACCTGATCAATACCTCTAAGGTCAAATTTGTTTACAAATGTTGCTCTTTTGATTTATTACCTGAAATTCTCTTATACGTCAGATTGATGCATAGATTTGCTCAGATCTAATTTTGAAATAATATTTTCAATTATGTATTGTGTGAAAAAATGCCAAACAAATATTAAGCTTTACTATCATTCTCCTGGTTACAACTCCTTAAATATAACAAGCTGACTAGTATAAAATGTCTGTCTACAAAGGAAAGGCTGACAATTATTTTTTAATGCTAATGTTACCATTGTTTGAAAAATTTTCCGATAGCCAAATTAATAAAAAATATCGTTATTAGAAAGAAAAAAAACCCTATTGTTTTGTAAACTTTGTCATGGCTTAGGGTTGCAGGACTCCCGCGAAAATGGAAAAACTGCAAAATTTGCAATAATTAAAACTTTAATTATTTCTGAACTTATTTAACATTAGTATAACTATGTACTGCTGCCTGCTGTAAAATTTTGTATTACGGTATCAACAGTGTAGGCTAACATTCATACGGAGACAAACATAATAATAATATTATGTTTATAAGATGCAGTTTTTAGTACTGTGTAGTACTTTATATTTAGTACTTTCAGTATTGTACTTTAAACGTAAATCGCTTTAGTACAATTATAATCTGTAAAACGTTTAAAAAAAATAATAAAAAAATCCTTAATTATTCACGGTAAACTTGCGAAGAAATAAACTGCAAAAGTGGTGGAGGTTTTTTAAAAAATATCTGTTTAGTTCCTCTAATTTTCATGAATACGTAGTTTTAAATTTCGATTTATCCCAGGATATATTCAGGAAAAAAGAAATTACAAATCCATTGTCTTCCTTTGTATTAAAATTTCCATGAAAATGGGTTATTCATTCGGGAAGACATATCTGTAGTACATAAATGAATGGAATAGAAGTGTGATGAAATTTAGGGAAAATTCAAATGTTTTCCTGAGAACTATCCTTAACAGTTTTAATCTGTTTTTCATTTTGGAAAGATAATGGACATTGTACACGTGAGAAATAACTTTTATTCGAAAAATCGCGAAAACATAATGGGAGCCTTAATGGGAGGATGTGGTTGACAATCCTGTTTCAGAAAATCTTCGTTTAGCGTGTTAACACGAAAGATCGTTTCAAATGACCCCGGGCTCAAAATCACTTTCACCTTGAAAGCCTTGAACCAAGTGCTTTCGTCTTCACATACTCACCTGTCCACTTCTGCCTCCGCTTCCGATTAATTCATTAACTTTCCTCCAAGCTGCGTGATGGAAAAAAGAAGCATTTGTTTCGAATTCTGTAAAAGTGTCGTACATTTTTGACGTTTAAGATCCCTTGGATTGTTCTGATATTAGCCTGTGATACAAACACCTGTTTTTTCACCCGTTTGACGTTTAATTAGCGTGGTTACAATATGGATCAATCACAAAGGTAAGTAAATCCGGACATGTCTGGTTTTATAAACGTTGCTAAGGTGCTCTTGTGTCAAAGTTTCAAAGAGTGATGCAATAATTTTACTCAAGGAATTGAAGTAATTCCGATGTACTGTACGTATTGTGAAATATGTGTGTTCCTGTGGGATTTCGATCATGATGCCAACACATATTTAGGGCACAAAATTGTTTTTTAGTGTCTTAGGAATATGTTTGTGTTTATTTTCAACTCTATCACACATCTGACATGTTACTCCCCCTTCACCTTTTGGAATTCTTCCAATAATTAGAATTTTTATACGGCCTTAAAAAGATCCGTGTTTTCAAAATTGATTTAGGGGCTTCTTAAAAAATCATGTTTTTTTGTCCCTAAGCCTTAAAAAGATCCCGTGTTTGTTCTAAAGCCTTAAAATCTCATTTTTTAAAGCCCAGTGGTATATTTTCCTGAAAATTTATGGTGTATACCATTAGGTATAAATTAGCAATAAAACTATTAGCTAATGCACACAAAAGATTTCTCTTTTATGATTACGTTAATTTACTCGCATGTTATATGACTCGTAGAAAAATAAATAACATTTTTGCTGTTTTTGTTTCTCAGTTGTTTCAAAACTTTTTGAAATACAGTTAATTATTTTTTCTACAGATCAGTAATTTCACGCCTAAGATAGTTACCATTTAGTCATTCAAATAGATAAGTTTAATCAATTCATTTTCACTTTAGTTGAACGGAAAAATTTGCAGTGTATGAGATATTATAGAGAACTTCAGTAAAATAATTCATTAGAAAGTGGTAACTAATATTTAATAGATCGACTGTAAATTTTTATTTTTTTGTGTTATTGGTATTTGATTAGTTATTAAATATGACTTCACTGTAATTCTGCTTAGATATTGGCCCGAAAAATTTGCGAAGTATAGGTATATTGTTATCAACTATACAACCGTTAAAAAAGTTAGTAGCCTTTAAAGGCCTTTATTTTCAATTCCAGTTTTCACTGGAAACCCTGTTAAATGACATAGCTTAAAATAAACCCGACTTAAACCTTTTAAGCCAAAATTTTAGAGCATTTTGCATAACGAATAAAAATTTATTAAAATTTTTTGTTTGACTGTTCAGTCTCAAATGACAAAGTTGATTAAAAGCGATATTAATGCAACAATTCAAGGTTTCAGAGGAAACCCTATAGAATGAAATATTTTAAATTAAATCCCCCTTAAAACTTTAATATTTTAACCCAAATATTTTTCATAATGAGTAAAAAATTATTATAAGGTTTTGTTTCACCATTCAGTCTCACATGGCAAAGTTCATTAGAAAGTGACATTTATGCAACAGTTCAACATTTCAGTGGAAACCCTGTAAAATGAAATGTTTTAAAATAAGACATAAACCCTCTAAGCAAACATTTTAGAACGTTTTACATAATGAATAAAATTTTATTAAAAGTTTGTCAGTATTCAATCTCAAATGGCAAAGTTCATTAGAAAGCGTCATAAATGCAACAGTTTGGTGAATTCAAATACATTTTTTCTGAAAAACACTTATGTTCACTTTCAATAATCTTCAGTTTCACGAATTTTTCTAGCGATTAACGAGTATCAGCTTTTCTCATAAAACTGTGTTTGTTTGGAAGATTAAAAATGTATTCAGAATTAAACCTTACGTCTTAATTGCGTTTCTTGTATCGTTTTTTGAAATTTCCATATTTCTACAATTTTGACTCTTTGAAAATTTTAAGTGCATTGGATATAAGGCTATACTTTTTATTCGTGAGGCTATACTTTTTATGAATGTAGAATTTCTCTTTTAGGTACATAGTTTTTTTAGTAAATTTATGGAAAAATGTAGATTCTAACAACTTTCAAAAAGATAACTAACTGGTTGTTTCTGGCATTAATAGAAGAACCCCAAATCAATGAAATTCTCGATTTAACGAATATATTTTAAAATCTATTCGTGGTATTTAAACCCAGATTTTGTTGTAGCGTTTTTAAAATTTTACGTTAATAAAATCTTTAATGGGAAAATTCTCTTGGAATGTTTCAAATAATGAATATATTTTTTATTATGTAAAGAGCTCTGACTGAGCTAGAAATATTGATATATTGGCTTGTATATTCTTTGCACGTTTCCATGATATTTATTTGTCAAGTATGTTTTGACAGTTATAGATAGTGAGATCCATTTATGATGTAGCCCAGTGGTTAAAATATCGGCCCGGGATGCCGAAGGTGGAGCGTTCGATTCAATCTCCTGCCGTGCTTCATTTTAAACAAGAGAAAATATAGAAATAACAGCAGTGATAGAGTTAGGCCCTATTCACATAGAATCTGTTAGCGTTGCGTAGACCTCCAAGGAATTAGCCGAGGTCTGTGATTGGTTAAAATTATTTCGATACGAGTAACGATAACACTACGCAAAGCTGACGGACTCGATGTGAACGGGACCTTACTGTTAGGCGTTACTGTGACTCCTAGCGAAAATTAGCGATTTTCGATTGAAGTACCTGGTTCATCTATCTTACTGTCGACGGGAAAGAATGTGAGGCGTATCAACATTTCTTGGCGGCCCATTGGATAGAATTATCCGGAATGGCAGTGGGTTCGATTCCTGTTCTGCCCACAGTTCGTTTTTAACGAGAGGCAGAAATATTCTTAGGTGTTATGTGAGAGATTGGGTCGTTACTGCGTCTTCCAACGGGTACTGAGTGATTTTCCGTAGAGGTACGGGGTTCCGTGGTCTTTCTGGTGCCGGAAAAGAGTATAAGGTTTATCCGGTGACGTAGCCAGAAAAAAAAAAAAAAAAAAAAAAACTTTCATGCGTGTGTGTGTGGATGGGGGGGGGGGGATCACAGATCCGTCTTTAGAATAATATAAACGTGATAATATATAAATGACTCCTCTCCCGGTCTGCCTACATCCCTGGGTTTATCAGCGACATCACTCGGTGGTCCAGTAGAATATCGGTTCGAATCCTGTGCTGGTGCCCTAGACCGTGGTTTCCAATATTTTGAACTCCGGTGAAAGACGGGTCCCTTACAGTGATGCCCAAAGGAAATGAGTGATTTTCGACTATAGAGATGCCCAACGGAAACTGAATTACTTTCGATCGAGGTCTGCAGCTCCTGGTTTTCTTTTTCGTGGCGGGAAAATGCGAGGCTAATCAACCAGTGGCGGATCATAGCAGAGGAGCACGAAACACTTGGAGACTTATAAAGTGAGCAGTTTCAAGAAGAGACTCTGCGAACTTCATGCAAAGATACCATCTTATAGTAGATAAACGGCGTATCACAAATTTTTACTACCTAATAACTAAACAATGAAATTTTCTTTTCCACTGTGAGAAAATATCTTAAATAATAAATAATATTTATTAATGGTATTTAAATAAGGGGCCTGAAAACTAGATGGCGCTTGGGGACCCCCAAATGCTTCATCCACCACTGTAATCAAAGGGCATAGTACGACAGTTCAGAGGTTAGAGTTCTGGTCCTAAATGCTAGTGATCTTGGTTTCTGTCCTGACCATACTTCGATTTCGCCAGGGAAGAAATATGGATAGGAGGAGCGAGGGAGATAATGTCGTTATGCCCAATGAAAACTGAGTGATTTTCTTCCAAGATATGTGGCCCCTTGGTCCAGGATGTCGAAGACGGTTAAGTTCGATTTCTGCCACAATATATTGCTCCTTTTTATTCCCAGAAAAAATATGAATAAACGTGGTGTGAGAGAAAGGGGTTGTTTGAAGATGCTGTAGAACAGGGGTGTCAAACTCAAAGGCTATCTTGTGCCAAACAAACAAGGTTTAACTATAGGTGGGCCGCAAAAAAAAAAAAAAAAAAAAAATCAATATTAATAGAAACGTAGGTTTATTTACCTAATTATAGTATATTCAAGATAAATATATGCATTTTGTTTAATAATAGCAAAAAAAGAGTATCATTAAAAAAAAATTTAACGAATTCTTCCTATCTATATCTATAAAGGAAGAAGTCCTGACTTATATATATATACATACACGTATCAACGCCCAGCAAAAACTATTGGAGATACAGATATCAAATTTTAGGAGCTTATTACTTTTGTGGCGTCATTTAAGAAGCGATTTTTCAAAATTCGCCCCCCAAGGGGGGGAGGGGGGCAAAACATGTTTTTTACATATTCCTTTATATCTCAAAGAAGAAAATCGATATCCATAAGATTCTTGCTTTAAAATGTAAGAAACATGAATACCTAAAAACCAATTTCAGGATTTTTCAAAATTCGTCTCCCAAGGGGGAGAGGGGCGCTAAACGTGTTCTTACGTGTTTTATCTATATATATAAAGGAATCAACACCCAGCAAAAGCTATTGGAGATACAGATATCAAATTTTAAGAGCTTATTACTTTTGTGCTGAAGGCGTCATTTAAGAAGCGATTTTTCAAAATTCGCCCCCCAAGGGGGGGAGGGGGGCAAAACGTGTTTTTTACATATTCCTTTATATCTCAAAGAAGAAAATCGATATCCATAAGATTCTTGCTTTAAAATGTAAGAAACATGAATACCTAAAAACCAATTTCAGGATTTTTCAAAATTCGTCTCCCAAGGGGGAGAGGGGGGCTAAACGTGTTCTTACCTAATTATAGTGCATTTACCTAATTATAGTATATTCAACACGTGCAAAAGTATAGTGCATTTACCTAATTATAGTATCCTAATTATAGTATCCTAAGTTTACCTAATTATAGTATATTCAAAAACGTGCATTTACCTAATTATAGTATATTCAACATAAATATATGCATTTTGTTTAATAGCAAAAAAAGAGTATCATTAAAAAAAAATTTAACGAATTCTTCCTATCTATATCTATAAAGGAAGAAGTCCTGACTTATATATATATACATACACGTATCAACGCCCAGCAAAAACTATTGGAGATACAGATATCAAATTTTAGGAGCTTATTACTTTTGTGCTGAAGGCGTCATTTAAGAAGCGATTTTTCAAAATTCGCCCCCCAAGGGGGGGGAGGGGGGCAAAACATGTTTTTTACATATTCCTTTATATCTCAAAGAAGAAAATTGATATCCATAAGATTCTTGCTTTAAAATGTAAGAAACATGAATACCTAAAAACCAATTTCAGGATTTTTCAAAATTCGTCTCCCAAGGGGGAGAGGGGCGCTAAACGTGTTCTTACGTGTTTTATCTATATATATAAAGGAATCAACACCCAGCAAAAGCTATTGGAGATACAGATATCAAATTTTAAGAGCTTATTACTTTTGTGCTGAAGGCGTCATTTAAGAAGCGATTTTTCAAAAATCGCCCCCAAGGGGGGGAGGGGGGCAAAACGTGGTTTTTACATATTCTTTCGTATTTCAAAGAAGGAAATTGATGTCCATAAGATACTTACTTTAAAATGTAAGGAACATGAATACCTTAAATCCAATTTCAGGATTTTTTAAAATTTGGCCCCAGGAACGGGGAGGGGGGCTTAACGTGTTTTTCACGCATTCCTTCATATCTCAAAGAAAGAAACGGATATCCGTAAGATTCTTGCTTTAAAATGTAAGGAACACGAATACCTTAAATCCAATTTCAGGATTTTTAAAATTTGGCCCCAGGGGACGGGGAGGGGGGCTTAACGTGTTTTTCACGTATTCCTTCATATCTCAAACAAAGAAACAGATATCCATAAGATTCTTGCTTTAAAATGTAAGGAACACGAATACATTAAAACCAATTTCAGGGTTTTCAAAATTCGGCCCCATTGGGGGGGGGGGGGGGGGGCAAAACGTATTTTTTACATATTACCTCATATCTCAAAGAAAGAAACAGATATCCATAAGATTCTTGCTTTAAAATGTAAGGAATATGAATACCTAAATATCAATTTAAGGATTTTTCAAAATTCGGCCCCCAAGGGGGTTAGGGGGGCTAAACGTGTTTTTACGTGTTTTTTACATATTCCGTCATATCTCAAAGAAGGAAACGGATATCCATAAGATTCTTGATTTAAAATGTAAGAAACACGATTAAATGTAACAAACACGATCAATGTCACGATTTTTCGACATTCGCTTTAGATTTTGAAAAAATTGCTAGAAACAATCCAATAATTTATATTTCCTATATATATATCACCATTTTGAACACCAAATTGGTGGTAGGAGAAAAGAGAGAGATCAACCTTAATTAAATGAAGTGTAGAAAGGTATGTGTGTGTGTGAATTGTATATATTTCGGTTGTTAGTACGTATACATCTAGAGCTCAGGTTAACTCCATTCATTTTTATTATCCTGGGTAACGTCAGGTAATTCTTTGTTTATGAAACCGGCGATTTTCACAAGGGTTTACGGGGAAGCCCTCAAACTCCTCGAAGGGCCGGGATCCAGTGGGTTATCAAAATTGAAAGAAACATTTTAATGCTGACATTAGCATGGGGGGGGATTATTATAATATGCTGATGGGATGATGACCAGTGGTGAGGGGTATATATTGCCATAAAATACAAATATACATATCATACAAGTAAGCTTTATTAAGGGTTCACCCGTGCAACGCCGGGTATATAAAGCTAGTCTTATTATAATTCTACGTGGGTTATTTTATTATATATTATTGTGTGCCAATGCAGCAAAAATGTTCGTCGCGGCCGCGAGTTTGACACCCCTGCTGTAGAAAATATGCCTAAGCTTCTTTCATCATTTTGACAGAGTTACAAATGAAAATCTCTGGACTGAAGAAGAGAAATGTCAAATGACAGGTTATAAGGGGTGAAAGTAAAGAATTATGTACCAGGCTTTTGTAGGTAGAAATGGGAGATGGAACATTCGATTCTTTGACCTTGTAGGGCGTGGAAGAATGTAGCCGTTTATCAGGTTCTTACTTTTTAAATAAGGAAAAATTTAATTCCATATCATGATGATTCAAAGTTTCTAATTTTAAAAGTCTTCTACACTAGTTATCAAAAATTAAGGAAATGTCACAAAAATAGCGATTACTCAAAAAGTTACGCGTAGAATTTAATGAAACTTATACACATTATACAACACATAGGTAGGTATAAAATAGCATAAATTGAAATCGCCAGACAATTATGGTGTTATAGAAACTAGCATATGTATACAATGAACAAATCGGATGTGTCAGTTTGGTATAGGAAAATTACTTTTGACTCGTTTATCACGCGTCCAGTGGACATGTTGACGTGCCCACTGCAAACGTTCCCGCCTATGGCGTGACGTGAGCGGGACGCAAATGGCTGGTCGCCTCGCAAAAAGACCACCTTCGTGAAGCCTTCTACGCACGGTTGACGTTGATATCAACTTTCCGGAGCCTGCAGCGAGGGAGGATCTGAGTTCAGACGGAGTTGCGGTTCTATTCCTTCGTGCGCATAATGACAAATATCGGTCATCGGCACTCGTCGTAGCGTATGGCCGTCCTTGGCTGAACCTCGTGGATGCGAATCCGTGGTTAGAAATTGTTGCCAAAGTCTATGAACCACCGACGGACTCACATTTAGCCATCTGGCCACTTTGGCCAGACTTTGGCTGTCTGACTTTGTCCTGCCTCTAGTCTCCCAATAGCTCGCCATCGCAGTTCTTCGGTCAAATGATGCCTGGAGGCCATTGTTACAATTTAGCTATGCCAGATGTCTAATCTCAGCCTCGCAGCGACAATTGCCGCCTTACTCAGAAACATGCACTTTTATGCTCCTCGCAAATGAAGTATTATGACTGCAGCGCCACTATTTTGCATAATGTAGTATTGTTCAGCACCTTTTACTTAACAACATATTCAAATTTTAAACAGATCGACCTAGTTTTGAACGTGTTATCCCTCTTTTTGTGATTTTTCCTTAATTTTTGATAACTAGTGTATATTTTCGTATATAATAATTTTGTTTGGAATCTGTAATTTCATTTTTATTCCTGTTTCTTTTTATATGGGTGATTCATTTTTTTATAAACACTATTCCAGATGAGATACTGTGATTGTAGCAAATTAACTTGTAGAGCAGGAAGCCTGTATTACTAATCCGAAGTATGACTACTGGAGCGACTTTAGTGACGGTAATAGTATTTCTTTTTACACTGCAACCGTCACAAGTATTGGATCGTGGAGGATTTCGAAGACAAGGTGAGACTGTAACTTATCTTTTGTGTTATGACTGCATCTTAATGGTGTATCTAAAAGAATATTTTGGTGATAGACATTTAATTAATGATTTCTGAAATCTTATTTTATTATTATTATTATTATTTTAAGTATCTTCTTTTAGATCTTTTCTTTGATACAGAGGCGATGAGTAAGCTTTTTAGAGAGTGAATCTAATGGAAATAACACTGTTGCTAAGCTTAAGTTTAGTCCGCCAGAATTGTAGATTCATTTTTAATTTCAAATCACTACTGGTATAACTTTCACTAGAGAAGCCTTTTTGCCTAGATTTAGCCATTTTGAATTTTATGTTAATACCTGGAATAGTTTATAAAGGAATTTTTAAATTTAGCTCCGGTTTTTTAATCGACTGTGTAATTCTGTACATAAATAATCATGACATATCACGCATACCTACGATAATCCAAACAAATGAATTAAGCACATCAGATGGGAAGTATATTAACCCTTACGTCAGCTCATCGGTCTGGAAGACCGCTGTTGCACCTGTTGTGAAGGGTGGGGTGGTAGTGGGGGTGATCAGACTGTTGGGCATTTGTGAGTTCCTCAGTCGGTCTTGACCTGCAACTACAACACATCGGAGATTTTCGCCCGCTCGTAGCTTGTCGGTAAATTTAATCTTTGTAAAACACAGTCGGTCTTTTGGACCGATGAGCCCTGAACTGATTTAAATTTTTGTCGGTCTGTATGACCGATAAGCCTTGAACCGTACTAACTGTCTGTCAGTCTGCATGCATTCTATTTCCAAGATCTTTGTTTTGTTGTTGTAGCTAACATGGCTAGAAGAATTCCTCCTGTTTCACAACGAACCAGACATTTTGTCTCTCTCGCATTATCAAAGATTGAGGAGTCGGATTCTGAAATTGATTTAGACGACTCCTACATTCCAAACAATTGTACTATTCTTCCTCAAATCTCCGATAATGAAAAAAATAGTGATGATGAAGTTCTTTTACAAGATTACGAACAGATTGTCAGTATTTCTGAACAGCAACAACAAATCACAACACTTAGCTTTGAACAGCCTTCATCGACCAGTCATGGTAACGTTGATATTATTTCAGACAAAGAGAGTAGCGGAGGGGATGTTCCACGGAAACGAAGGGGTCACAAACCACGAAAATTCATCATAACAAGTGATGATAGCTCTGATGATTCAAGGAGTGAGGACAGATAAAAATCTTATGAAAGTACTCAATATCGAGGGAAAAAATTGTTTTACTTGGAGTTCCAAGCCCTTGCGTCCTATAGCACAGTCAGCACCTTGTAATGTGATAAAACTGAGAGTAAACAAGTTAGAGGGTCCAACGCTGGCCTTGGGGCATGACGCTTTTCCAGAACAAGTTTAGCGTTTGCTATTTACTGAAAAGTTGATGAAAAAGTCGTCAATCATACCAATAGCAAAATAACAAAAATGCGCTCACACACCGAAAATCCTTCAGATCATTATTATAAGGACATTACATTGGAAGTAATAAACGCACTCATTGGAATAATGATTCTTTGCGCAATTTTTAAATCATCTCGAGAATCAATGACCTCGTTATTCTCTTTACAAAATTTTCAGTTTGTAAAGTTTCGTTACCAATGTTATTTTTGTAATTGTATGATATATACAGGATAAATTTTTGTTGAATAATCTACTTTTTATTTACCCTTTTCAAGAATGAGAGGTAGCAGTAGTTTTTCATTAATGTCTTATAACTGCGAAAAACTTATAAAAATAGGAAAATATCCTAATTTTATAGCGAGGCGGTCTGTGAGACCGATGAGCTGGGGAACAGTATAAAGACAGATGAGCCGACGTAAGGGTTAGTTGGTAGAATTGACATGAAAGAAACTACAAAAGTAAACAACACTTATATATATACCTACATACATTATTTAACTATAAAATTTTGAATAATGAAGTTGGTATCGACTTACCTCGAATCACTTTAATACATGTTTAGACGCCTAATCCTGCAAAAATCACAGCATTGCGTACCCAATTTCTAGCATCGAACAGTACATATTTGCACTTTTAAAACTGCAATTTATCAGCGCCAATACTCGAAATAATTTCCTGCTACCTTTCACTTCAATTTATTGAGTGAATATAGTCATTTGAAACTATGATGTGTGTCTAACAGTAAGCTTGGTTATATGATATTTTATACGCTGCTATAATTTTTCTTATTGTATATGGTACAGTGAAATTATAAAAAAAATAATAATCATAATTGTTATTATTATATTTACTACTAATGCCACTACACCACAACTTTTACGATTACCACTTATACTGCTATTTTTGCTTCAAGCTCCGCCTCTTTGGCACGCTTTAGGTGCTCTAAATTCTGTACCACAGTTCGTGATGGACGATGGTTCTACCCGAAGTGGGCTTGTTGACTGCATTTTGTCAATCATCAGTAAAAATTGAGAGAAATTCCGCATTAGGAATACATTTAAAAAATATTTTGCTTTGCCAAGTCAAAAAACAATTAAAAATCTAAAATGTAAATAAAAATATGTGTGTTCTATCCATAAACTTCCTTCTCGCATTTTATTCCTTCCACTATAGCACTAGTCTTAACACTCGTAATTGCGGAGCGGACTCATTCGTGACATGGACATGGACAGAAGAACTTCGTGAGGTACCCAGTGGGCCTGAAAGGCCCATCACCCTCGGTATGAGTATGCGGAAAACTGTTGCTTTTTACAAATGGCCCAAAGATATGAATAATAGGGAGAAAAAAAAAAAATATATATATATATATGAAAATATATATATAAGATTAAAATAAAATTAATTAAATTTAAGTAATTAATGAGTTAAATTAAGAGTGAGATGAGAACAAAAAAGATTATTATGACTATTGAATTATAACAAGAAAGAGAAATTACTAACAAGAAAACTCAAAGTTACAAGTAGTAGCAGCGAAGGTCAGCGAGTTGAAACAAAATGCAAGGCCGGGAAGAGATCCCGCGCAAGATAATTAAGTAATTAGGCTGTAATGGGTGGATACAGCAGTAAAAATAGTAAGGAGATGATGAATTTGATAATCGAAGAAGGGAGAAAAGCGATTGGCCGAGAGCCCAGAAAAGCTCGAAGCTGATTGGACGAAGAAATAAGGTCCAGGATCTTCTAAGAAAAACTACCCAAGTGAAGCAGCAAGCACTCGCTACTCATTCCCCTCCCCGCTTCGGCAGAGAGAGGTCACGTCTGATGGAGAAAGTTATGGCTAACGAGGGTCTCCCTCCTTTCCCTTCGGCTCACTGTTCGGCCCTTGACCTAGACAGTTTTGACATTGACAAACTTAGCGCATGGCTGCTTCAGACTCTGGCTAGCTCCAGAGTTGGTCAACATGACGAAATTAAGACAACACTTGAATTTATTGCCTCCGCCACCAGAGAACTGATTGCTTGCTACAATAACACTGAAGGAGTAGAAAAGGACCTGACCCACAACAAGTTACAAGGTATGTGGAAATACTTTGTTGCTTTTACTCAACGGTCCAACCAAGAAACTTTAAATCAATTAGCTAATGCTGTTAGTCTTACCACTGCTAAGACAGTTAAATATCCCAGTAAGGGTAAACGCACTAAAAATTCTAACGAGCCACAGGTTAAGCGAGTTGCTCGCGAAGATCTTATTAGTATAGCTCAATCCGATGCTCTCGAACTTAGCAATCAGTTCGAACCCATACAAATTGACGATGAATCGGATGACGAGATTGATCAACAGGCAGAGCAAGCCAAAAAAGAACCAAAACCCGAACCCTTTTTCGTAAAAATGGTCCCTGGTTATCAGGACATTATGCTCACAATCAGAAACTCAATTAATTGTGACCTCCCTAAAGTTTTATCAGGAAACTTTGTCAAAATATCCCCCGCTACCATTGACCAATTCAGAATTATCCAACGTCTTTTAATTGCTAGTAAAATCGAGTTTTTCGGTAAAAATCCGAAAAACGAACGACCACTTAAAGTATTAATTAAAGGAATCCCTATTGACACCCCCATAGAAGATGTAAAGGCCGAGCTCGCCAGACTCAATTTTGAAGTCGGTCGAGTATCCCAACTCAAAAAATTCAAAACGAAAGAGCCCCTCCCTATATTTCTTTGCCACCTCAGACAATCGGAAAATCTTAAAAGTATTTATGAAGTACCGCAATTCCTAGGATACTTGGTCAGGATCGAGGCTTATAAATTTAAAGGCACGAAGCAGTGCTTCAATTGCCAAAAGTTCCACCACAGCAGTGAAGTGTGTGCTTTACGTGCTGTGTGTATGAAGTGTGCTGGAAACCACCCCTCTGCTGAGTGCACCAAATCTAAGGAAACCCCCGCCACTTGTGCTAATTGTGGTGGTGATCACCCAGCTAATTACCGCGGTTGCAGTGCCCACCCTGAACAAATTAAATTACGACGTAACCAAATTAAAACTATAAAAGAAGCTGCTAAGGCAGGTAACTATTCCCCCCAACTAACCATCCCCACTACCACTGGTAATACGTTTGTTAATAAACCCATAAATCCCACCATCTCTTATAGTCAAATATTAAAACCTTCTACCCCCCCCAGTAATTTTACTCCAGCCCCTAACTCTCCCAACGTTACTGTTCCCCAACCTTCAAGTGAGCCACAAACTG
This sequence comes from Dolomedes plantarius, assembly GCA_907164885.2. Taxonomy (NCBI): domain Eukaryota; kingdom Metazoa; phylum Arthropoda; class Arachnida; order Araneae; family Dolomedidae; genus Dolomedes; species Dolomedes plantarius. Next base: position 69,419,571 of record OU015491.1, read on the forward strand.
GCACTCTTGACAGCTCTCTTAATAAATTAATTAAAATCAGGGACGTCCTGAAAGAAATTAAAATCCTATGCAACGAACTTAATATCCCCGACTTTCAATGCTTAATTAATACTCTCAGCTCCCCCTCTTTAAATAACGTTCTTTCTGCTGCCTCTAACGAGACAGCCACCTCTGCTGCGCCGTAATGCTCCCGCTTAATTCCCCTGCAATTTCTGTTCTGAGCTGGAATGCTGACGGCTTGTGTACACGAATTCATGAGCTACGGGAGTTCGTCATTAAGAACCCCGTAGATCTCATTTTGGTACAGGAAATTAAATCCACCACCCCTCGTTACCTTAATATTCAGAATTACAAACTTTATTTTACCCCCCGTCTTGACCCTTTTAATAACTCCCCACTCCGTTTTGGCGGCACGGCGATCTATGTCAAAAGGAATATTAAACACAACCATCTTCCCAGTCTTAACCTTCACACTTTAGAAAACACTATTGTTAAAATATGGATTAATAACAACACCACTATCACTATTGCTTCTATCTACCTTAGGATAAGTAACGGCAGACACATCACCACCGAACTTAATCAACTCTTTTCTCTTGACCACAAAATTATCCTATTTGGCGACTTTAATGCCCATCATCCTCGCTGGAACCCCCATAACAACCCTTCCGTCACCAATTATGGTAACGAAATTAATTCATACTCCATTAACAACTCAATTGACATTGCCTTCCCCTCCTACCCTACTAGATTTGGCCTCTCTGGCTCCCAGTACACTATAGACTTTGCACTTCTAAACAATATTAACTTCCCTTATGATATTAATACATTGATTGATTTCTCCTCTGATCACTTACCAGTCAAACTTGACATTAATTGTAACCCCACGCTTCCCCCCATTATACCTCCTTTCCACATAAACTGGCAGACCTACACTAAACAGGTTGCTAACTCTCCCCCACCCTTTGACCACATTAATAGCCCTGCTGACATAGATAATGCTGTTGCTTCCATTACTAATACTATTAAAAGTGCCCTTGAATCAGCTAAGGTCCACTCTTCTCCCCACTTCTACCATAAACTTCCCCATTATATTGTTGATTTAATTAAATATAGGAACCATGCCAGGAAAACCTGGCAAAACACCCGTGACCCCACCCTTCTCTCCCAATATAAATTACTTGACAAGCTTGTTAAAAATAAGATTAAAAAATTCAAAAATACCAAATGGAGGGATTTTATTGAATCATTAGCCCCCAGTGACAACTCTATTTGGCAGTACCTCAAAAAAATCAGGAAACCTCTTAAACCCCTTCCCCACTTTAATACTAATAATGGCACCCTTACTAATGACATTGATAAAATTGAGGCCTTAGCTGATAACTATGAAAACCAGTTTAATCCCCATGCTAGTGTTTTTTGTGCCAATACCGTCGATAAAGTCCATGACATTATCCAAATATTCAATAACAAAAATCACAATAGTGCAATTGATAGCACTAATACAGGTGAAATCATCGCTGCTATCTACTCCCTCCCTAATCGTAAAGCTCCTGGTCAAGACGGTATTAATAATAATGCCCTTAAAAATCTCCCCCTTCACTATGCTAATTATCTTACTGACCTAATTAATAGTATATTTAAATTTAATTACTTCCCACAAGCTTGGAAATCCGCTAATATTTTCCCTATCCCTAAACCTGGTGAAGATCCCTCCCTACCTAAAAATTACAGGCCTATTAGTCTCCTTACCTCTCTTTCAAAGTTGACTGAGCACATTTTCTGCACTCGTCTCCATAAGTTCATTAACGATAACAATATTCTATCTAATGCCCAATTTGGTTTCAGACCCAAACATTCCACCTCTCATCAACTGCTCCGCGTCTCTGAGTTCATCCATGATGGACTCCAGAACAGGATGCAAACTGGTGCTATCTTTTTTGATATTCTTAAAGCTTTTGACACTGTTTGGCACAGTGGTTTAATTTATAAACTAATTAAATTTAAAATTCCTGCTGCCCTTATTAAATTTATTCAATCCTATCTTTCTGACAGAACTTTTGCTGTGTGCTATTCTGGCAATACTTCCTCCCTTCGCCCAATTAACGCAGGTATTCCCCAAGGATCGAAACTGGGTCCGACGCTGTTTTCTTTGTTTCTCAACGATATCCCTTCCACCCCCCATTCCACCCTAGCTCTCTATGCAGATGATACTGCAATCCTTGCCAAAAACCATAATATCAAGTTCACGCACCTTTACTTACAACGTCACATCTCCATCCTCGAACGCTGGTTCGAAAGATGGCGGATCAAATTGAATCCCAGTAAAACTAAAGCTATCTTCTTTTCTTATAGTAGGATCCCCCCTCCCCCTGTTAACGTCTACGGTCAGCTCATTCACTTTGAAAGAGAAATTAAGTACCTCGGTGTTTACCTAGATAGTAAATTAACTTGGAATAAAAATATCAACAATAATATTCGTAAATTCTTCAAAGCTAGAAATGATATCGCCCACCTCCTGTACCATAATGAGATGAGTATAGACAATAAGATTCTGCTCTACAAAACTGTACTCAGACCTATACTTCTCTATGCTGCTCCTGTATGGGGGTCTGCGGCTTCCACCAACGTTCAGAAATTGCAAAAAACCCAAAATAAAACCCTCCGCATCATCACCAAAGCTTGTAGGTATAAAACTAACTATCTCATTCATAAAGATTTAAATATTGACCCTATCCGCACTGCCATTGTTAAACTTGCCACTAAATTCTACTCTAATATTTACTCTGTCCCTAACGAAGAACTAGCCAACCTCCCTGATTATGATATAAGAACTTTTTCGCGTAGACCTCGTGCTACTCTTGTGCTTAACACAGGAATTACTCCCGATTCATCATTCCCTTAATTTCTCCCCTTTTCTTTTGGTTACCAGTATGACATGGACATGGACATGGACATGGACAGAAGAACTTCGTGAGGTACCCAGTGGGCCTGAAAGGCCCATCACCCTCAGTATGAGTATGCGGAAAACTGTTGCTTTTTACAAATGGCCCAAAGATAAGAATAATAGGGAAAAAAAAAAAAAAAAAAAGAGGAAAAAAAGAAAAATAAAAAAAAAAAATATATATATATGAAAATATATATATAAGATTAAAATAAAATTAATTATATTTAAGTAATTAATAAGTTAAATTAAGAGTGAGATGAAAACAAAAAATTAATTATGACTATTGAATTAAAACAAGAAAGAGAAATTACTAACAAGAAAACTCTAAGTTACAAGTAGTAGCAGCGAGGGTCAGCGAGTTGAAACAAAATGCAAGGCCGGGAAGAGATCCCGCGCAAGATAATTAAGTAATTTAGGCTGTAATAGGTGGATACAGCAGTAAAAATAGCAAGGAGATGATGAATTTGATAATCGAAGAAGGGAGAAAAGCGAATGGCCGAGAGCCCAGAAAAGCTCGAAGCTGATTGGACGAAGAAATAAGGTCCAGGATCTTCTAAGAAAAACTACCCAAGTGAAGCAGCAAGCATGGGGCCGAAAGGAGGAAAGTGAATGGATTAGAGCCACACAGAATTTTTCGGAAAAAACCCAAAGAGTGAAAGGCCCCTCAAAATTCTAATTAAGGGTATCCCTTGTGACATTCCCATTGAGGAAGTCAAATCAGAATTAACTAATCTTAATTTTCAAGTGAATAGAGTGTCCCAACTAAAAAAATTTAAAACTAAGGAGCCCCTACCCATCTTTCTTTGCCACCTTAGGCAAACGGAAAATATCAAAGATATATATGAATGCAGGAATTTCCTTGGATTTGTGGTTCGTATTGAGGCCTACAAGTTCAAGGGAACAAAACAATGCTTTAATTGTCAAAAATTTCACCATAGCAGTGAAGTCTGCCTGCTTCAAGCCGTTTGTATGAAATGTGCTGGTGCTCATGCATCTATTAACTGCACCAAATCCAGGGACACCCCAGCCATCTGCGCCAATTGCGGCGGTGACCATCCGGCCAATTTTCGGGGATGTAGTGCTCATCCCGAACAAGTGAAATACCGTAGAAAACAAATCCAAACTATCAAGGAAGCAGCAAGAGCTGGTAATTACCCCCCTCAACTTGTTGTGCCCACTAATTCTGGAAATATGTTCCTGGACCTTATTTCTTCGTCCAATCAGCTTCGAGCTTTTCTGGGCTCTCGGCCAATCGCTTTTCTCCCTTCTTCGACTATCAAATTCATCATCTCCTTGCTATTTTTACTGCTGTAACCACCTATTACAGCCTAAATTACTTAATTATCTTGCGCGGGTTCTCTTCCCGGCCTTGCATATTGTTTCAACTCGCTGACCTTCGCTGCTATTACTTGTAACTTAGAGTTTTCTTGTTAGTAATTTCTCTTTCTTGTTTTAATTCAATAGTCATAATTAATTTTTTTTTTGTTTTCATCTCCCTCTTAATTTAACTTATTAATTACTTAAATATAATTAATTTTATTTTAATCTATTATATATATTTTCATATATATATATTCTTTTTTTTTTTTTTTTTTTTTTTTTTTTTTTTTTTTCCTTTTTTTTTTTTTTTTTTTTTTTTTTTCCTATTATTCATATCTTTGGGCCATTTGTAAAAAGCAACAGTTTTCCGCATACTCATACTGAGGGTGATGGGCCTTTCAGGCCCACTGGGTACCTCACGAAGTTCTTCTGTCCATGTCCATGTCCATGAGCCACACAGAGCTCGCAAGGGGATTGGCTGAAGAAATAAGGTTCACAATCCTAGAGAAATAATTGTACAGGGGGATCAGCAGGCAGAAAAATAAGATTTTATGGTTAAGTTTTGATAAAAATAAGAGCAATTAAGGGAAAATTAGGGAAAGGAGGTATTGGAATTAATTCCTGTACATAGTACAAGAGTAGCGCGAGGCCTGCGTGAGAAAAGTCTATTGTCATAATCGGGAAGATTAGCAAGGTCTTCATTAGGTACAGAATGGATATTAGCAAAGAAATTAGTGGCGAGTTTAACTATTGCAAGGCGGATAGGATCGATATTCAAGTCTTTATGAATGGAATAATTATTTTTGTACCTGCAGGCTTTGGTAATTAACCGTAAAGTTTTGTTTTGGGTAGTTTGTAATTTCTGAATATGGCTGGAAGCCGCAGACCCCCAAACAGGCGCAGCATAGAGGAGTATAGGTCTAAGGACAGTTTTATAGAGCAAAAGTTTATTATCTATACTCATCTCATTATGGTACAGAAGGTGGGCAATGTCTTTACGCGCTTTAAAGAATTTACAGATGTTATTATTAATATTCTTTTTCCAAGTTAATTTACTATCCAAGAAGATACCAAGATATTTAATTTCTCTTTCAAAGTGAATGAGCTGGCCACATACATTTACAGGGGGAGGGGGGATTCTACTGTAAGAGAAGAAGATGGCTTTAGTTTTAGTAGGGTTTAATTTGATACGCCATTTATCGAACCAACGTTCGAGGATAGTGATATGTCGTTGAAGGTAGAGATGCATGAATTTAATATTGTGATTTTGAGCGAGAATTGCTGTGTCATCAGCGTAGAGGGCAAGAGTGGTATTCGGGGTAGATGGAATGTCGTTAATGAAAAGGGAAAAAAGCACCGGACCTAATTTAGAACCTTGAGGAATACCAGCATTAATAGGGCGAAGAGAAGATGTATTACCAGAATAGCAGACTGCAAAAGTTCTGTCAGTGAGATAAGATTGGATAAATTTAATAAGGGCAGCAGGAATTTTAAATTTAATTAATTTATAGATAAGGCCACTGTGCCAAACAGTATCGAAAGCTTTAAGTATGTCAAAAAAGACTGCACCAGTCTGCATTCGGTTCTGAAGTCCATCATGGATGAACTCAGAGACGCGAAGCAGCTGATGTGAGGTAGAGTGCTTGGGTCTAAAACCAAATTGTGCATTATTAAGGATGTTATTGTCATTAATAAAGTTATGAAGACGAGTGCAGAAAATATGCTCAGTCAACTTTGAAAGAGAAGTAAGCAGACTAATAGGCCTATAATTTTTAGGAAGGGAGGGGTCCTCACCAGGTTTATGAATAGGAAAGATATTGGCGGATTTCCAAGCAAGTGGAAAATACTTAAATTTAAAAATACAATTAATTAACTCAGTAAGGTAATCGGCATATTGAAGAGGGAGATTTTTAAGAGCGTTATTATTGATACCGTCTTGACCAGGGGCTTTACGATTAGGGAGGGAATTAATAGCACCAATGACTTCGTTAATATTAGTATTTTCAATCTCACTATCATGGTTGTTGTTATTAAATTTATTAAGGGTGTCGTAAACTTTATCGATAGTGCTAGGGCAGAACACACTGGCATGAGGGTTAAATTGGGTTTCATAGTTATTGGCTAAGGCTTCAATTTTATCAATATCGTTAGTGAGGGTACCATTATTAGTATTGAAAGTGGGAAGGGGCTTGTAAGGTCTTCTAATTCTTTTAAGGTATTGCCAGATGGAATTGTCACTAGGGGCTAAGGATTCAATAAATTCCTTCCATTTATTATTCTTGAAATTTTTGATTTTGTTTTTAACTTGAGTATTAAGAGCTTTATAGATACTGTAGATATTGGGGTCTTGGGTGTGTTGCCAGGATTTCCTAGCATTATTCCTATATTTAATGAGATCGACAATATACTGCGGCAATTTATGGTAGTGATGAATGGGGGAATGGACCTTAGCAGACTCAAGGGCATTTTGGATAGTATTTGTAATGGAGGTAACAGCAAGATCTATGTCAGCAGAATTGTTAATGGAGTTAAAGGGTGGGGGAGAGTTAGCAACATACTTAGTGTAGGATTGCCAGTTAATATGGGAAGGAGGGAGAATTTTTGGAAGCAAGGGGTTACAATTTAGGTCAAGTTTGACAGGCAAGTGATCGGAGGAGAGATCAACAATAGTATTAATATCATAAGGAAAGGCTATATTATTAAGTAGAGCAAAATCGATAGTGGACTGAGAGCCAGAGAGGCCAAATCTAGTGGGGTGAAGAGGGAAGGCAATATCAACAGAATTATTAATGGAATAGGAGTTAATTTCTTTACCATAGCTATTAGTGGTGGGATTATTATGCGGATTCCAGCGTGGGTGGTGGGCATTGAAGTCGCCAAAGAGGATAACATTGTGATCCAGATTAAATAGCTGATCAAGTTCATTGGTAATAGGCCTGCCATTCATGACCCGAAGGTAGGTAGAGACAATAGTTAAAGTTGTGTGGTTATTGATCCAAATTTTAACAATGGTATTTTCTAAGGTATGTAAATTAAGACTAGGCAAATGATTATGTTTAATATTTCTTTTCACATAGATCGCCGTACCACCAAAACGAAGGGGGGAATTATTGCTAGGGTCAAGACGGGGGGTGAAGTAAAGATTATAATTTTGAATTTTAAGGGATCTAGGAGTATTGGATTTTAGTTCCTGTACCAAAATGAGATCTACGGGATTCTGAATGACAAACTCCCGTAGCTCATGAATGCGTGTACCCAAGCCGTTAGCATTCCAGCTCAGAACAGAAATTATGGGAGAATTAGAGGGAGTGAATTAAGGGGCAACAAGGTTGGCTGTTTCGTTTGAGGCAGCAGAAAGTACTGAATTTAATGAGGTAGAGTTTAAGGAGTTAATGAGACTTTGAAAGTCTTTGATGTTTAGGTCGTTACATAGGTTTCTGATTTCTTTTAGGACATCTCTGATTTTGAGTAGTTTATCTAGAGAGCTGTCAAGGTTTCCCAAGGGCTGCTCACTAGTGGTTTGAGGATTATTAATAGAATTTTGAATAGTTTCAGGTTTATTATGTGTGTCATTGCCGGAGGGGGGACGGGATGCTGAATTTTGATTAACAATTTGACTGAAAGAAATGTTGGGTGTTACGGGTTTATTAGTGAACATATTTCCGGAATTAGTGGGCACAACAAGTTGAGGGGGGTAATTACCAGCTCTTGCTGCTTCCTTGATAGTTTGGATTTGTTTTCTACGGTATTTCACTTGTTCGGGATGGGCACTACATCCCCGAAAATTGGCCGGATGGTCACCGCCGCAATTGGCGCAGATGGCTGGGGTGTCCCTGGATTTGGTGCAGTTAATAGATGCATGAGCACCAGCACATTTCATACAAACGGCTTGAAGCAGGCAGACTTCACTGCTATGGTGAAATTTTTGACAATTAAAGCACTGTTTTGTTCCCTTGAACTTGTAGGCCTCAATACGAACCACAAATCCAAGGAAATTCCTGCATTCATATATATCTTTTATATTTTCCGTTTGCCTAAGGTGGCAAAGAAAGATGGGTAGGGGCTCCTTGGTTTTAAATTTTTTTAGTTGGGACACTCTATTCACTTGAAAATTAAGATTAGTTAATTCGGATTTGACTTCCTCAATGGGAATGTCACAAGGGATACCCTTAATTAGAATTTTGAGGGGCCTTTCACTCTTTGGGTTTTTTCCGAAAAATTCAATTTTGCTTTGGACCAGATACCTTTGTATCGTCCTGAATTGTTCAATAGTAATAGGAGTAATTTTGACAAATTTGCCCGAAACAGTCTTTGGTAGATCAACGTTAATTAGATTTTTAATAGTGTCAATAATTTTGTGATAGTTTGGAACCATTTTTATGAAAAAAGGTTCAGGTTTGGGTACCCGGGTAATGGGATCATCAAGATTATCAACTTCGACATCAGACCCATCATCACCGATAGGATCAAATTTATTCCTTGTTTCCAAGGCATTAGATTTTGCTATTGATAAGAGGTCTTCACGCGCAACTCGCTTGACCCGTGGCTCATTATTGTCATTATTTCGTTTAGATTTGCTATTTTTCATATGGAAGTTAGAATTATGAAAGCTCAGTACTTCTGTTAGAGAATTTAAAGTTTCTGGAGTGGGCCGTTGTAAAAAAGCAACAAAGTATTTCCACATACCTTTAAGTTTGATGAGGATTTGGTCCTGTTGAATCCCAGATGCATCGTGATAGTCCTTGATGAATTTGTCTGTCGTACCGTAAATCAGTTCTAAAGTATTGGCAGAATCTTTGAATCTACCAGCCGGAATGTAGGCTTTGATGGTATAGAGGCAGTTAGTAAGTTCCGTGATGTCGAAGTTATCAGGATCAAGATGTGAATAGCCGGTCTCCGAAAACGAGGGTAAGTCGCAATCCATAGTAGCGTTCGTCATAATACTGACGCTCACCAAAATACGTCCGCTCAAAGCAAAAGCCAAGAACAGGGTAGTCATCTGACAGCAGCGAAAGCTGATTAACTCTGGTGAAGCAAATGTGGAGGATCCTGGAGCCGACTAATCATCTTACTCCATTTCTCTCTTCGCTGCATACTGGTTCCCCGATGTCACAATCTGAAATATCTGAGTTAGAGGATATGGCCCACGGAACGCAGTTGAACCACATTTTCCTATGGTCCTATGGCGTAATCATCGATTGTGTCTGTCTGAAGAGCTCATAACAAGGGCGAAATCTAGGTCCAAGGCTTTCTGTACGCTCGATACTCAATCAAGATTAGACAGAGAATAATATATAGCATTTCCTTACTAGTGTCAATATCAAACTTCTTTAAGGAAACACTTTAATTTATAATTAGCATATAGAAAATACTTTTATCTAATTCTCTTAACTTCTCAATTTTAGACTGGATAATTAGAAATTTAGCATTTACCTCTGAATCGTCATATCCTTCTTTATCTAGCAGAGCTTCTAACAGATTACTCTGTTTTGTAAATGCAGATCTAAGAACAGTTCGTTCAGCTCTTTCAGCTTTAGATTCATCCATGTTTAAATGTCGAAGTAGTTCATCCGTATTTAAATGTCCTGTTTGCGGACGCCAGATGTTGCGTTCTCACGCCTTAAATTTTACCTTGTAATAGAAAACTCAATTCGACAACAATGTTCATCACAAGATACGTGAAGCAGTGTCTACCATTTTTATTTATTATATCTAATTCCAAAAAACTGAAAGCGAATATATAATGTTGCCATACATAAATAAAGATATGCTAAAAGAACGATAATACATGAAATAAAGAGTCAATAATGTAAAGTCACTGGCTTGTAGAATATGCCGTAAAATAAAACTTGTGAAGTTATATCAGAATGGAACAGGAACACTCTAAAATCTGTCTCTGATTTGGCATAAAATACAAAAGAGGTTGAACCCTTCAGATTTACTTTACTGTACCCTGGATATGAATATTTTTTATTACTTCACCTTCTATTACTACATCATTAGTGTGAATACATTATTATTAAATCTAAAATCTTCTTCCATTAAATCAAATCAGTGGATGTCGAAACTCCTGTCGTGTTCCCTGACTTAGAAGAGATTCCTGAGAATCGGTGCACCGCATACGATGGAGGCAAGGGCCGTTGTCGTTCCGCTGGTCTCTGTGTCTTTGAGACTGCGCGAGACCAAGAGGATTCTGCGTGCATCATGGACGATGGAAAAGTCGGTGTTTGCTGTCCTGGAAATCCCCCTCCAACGAGAGCTACGGGTAAGTACACCAGTTAAGGCAAACTAAGAGCGTTATTGATGAACATTCAGCTAGACCAGTGGTTCTTTGACTTTTGACCAGGGGCCATTTGTCAATAAAAATTCCGTCAGGGACACTCTCTTTCCCAATCAGCCCTTTTAGAGGCAAAGATAAGTTTAATTTTCTCAATAAATAAATAAATAAATAACTATTTGTGATAAACAAATTTAATAAAAAGGTATAAATGAACTTAATAACAATAACAAATTTAATGTGAAAGTAATCATTATGGAAAGACGCCCGGTGGCGTAGTCGTTAAAAGCGTCAAGCTGCCATACCACAGGTCCAGGGTTCGATCCTGCGACTTAGCAAGGTCGACTCAGCTTTTCATCCCTTGAGTGGATCGATAAAATGAGAATCAAACATGCTTGGGAACTAAACTCTGGGGATCCCACGTCAGTTTGACCACCTGACCGAGACATATGCTGTATGGCACCCAAGCCCACGGTCAAGAAAGCGGAAATAGACAGCGGCTTTAGTTCACAGCGGATTGTTGCGCCATGAGTTATAATCATTATGGAAAACATAAAATAGCCTATGAAAATTTAGAAATTAATTAGATTTTTTTATCTTGAATTTGCTTTACTAGATGTAAAATTGATGCGATGCAGAGAAATTTCTGTGCAGCGTCACAGAAAATATATTGAGGATTTCAAATCAGAAAAGGGATTTTTTTCGTACTCGAAATGTCAGGAAATTGAAGAAATAGAGGAAATTTTAGGATCTGACCAAGAAAAATTTTTGACCCCCAATTTTATAAAATTGTTAAATTCGAGGTCGTTTAGAAACTATGAAACCAACTTTTCTTTTTAAATCACTGCTGACCTCACGGAAAACTTACTTATTAACTAAGTTTACTCTGCAACTGTTCTTGTTAACTAATTTCACTAACAGTTTATTGAGATGATCATTGAGAAAAAATATTTGTGGATTACACGGAATTCCTCTTCTCTGTTGCGTTACATCAATTAATGAAAGCAAGCAAACATTTTAAATGAAGATTGGATGAAATTGGATAATAAACAAACAAGAACCTTTGATCTTTACTTCGTAGTTAAACTTAGTAATGTGTTGTATTTCGTTTTACTCGCTGGAATTTACACTTTGATACTGTTAATGATGCTTCAGGTACTAACCGACCTGAAAATCCTATTGGTATGCCAGATATTACGACCTCTGATTTGGATTTCGCTGGCCAAGAAGGACGTTCTATAGTTCAACGGATAGAACAGTTGGAAGCTGATTTACAAAGACGAGGTATGTTTAACGGTTGATCACTGTGCATTTGTCTTTATTATTATCCTTCTCTAAAAAATTGTTTATTTTTTTTGTATATCCATATGACGTGAAGTATTTGACTACGATTGCTATCATAATTCTTCTACTCGTTTCAAATATTCACCGGGTCACATACTCGAGCCTTGTATTCCTATTGACTATAGAGATGTGCTAGTTAATCTGTTGCACCACTAATAGTAACTAGAATAAATTTCAAGTGTATACACAGCGTATCAGGCAGCCTATGTCCATGGCTTCCAGGTACGCTGAAGGTACATGTATTTGCAATTGGCTCCGCCCATGAGGGCGTGCTCCATGCATTTTACTAACGTAACTCCATACTGTCCTGTCTCTCGAGCGGCTTAGTAAACCGGTAAGTGGCCCTGAGCAGTGAGTTTGGAAAGAGGGCCCACTCCAAAATTATCCGAGTTGCTCCCCCCCCCCCCCCCCATTAGATTGGATTTTCGACTTAAAATGATATTATTTTAAAACTGTAATAATTTGTTCTCTGTGCAATAATATACCAGTACTTCCGACACGGTATATTTTCGTGCCATTGTTTACAAATTTTCCTTGGCAGCAGTAAAAAAAGGTTTTTCTCCCTACTGAATTTAAAATTTTGCCTAGCCGAGTCTCACTTAGAGATGCAGCAACAATTAGTGGGGGGTGACACCGAGGGGTGTCATTGTCTCCGATTGCATGTCCAAGGGAACACACACTGTAAATTATACCTGTAAACACCGTACAGTCCACCACGCAATGTCAGAAATCATAACTTTCCGAGCGGTTACTTTCAAACTCCGAGCATGGAACCGTCGACATGTAAAATCACCCGCCTAAGTTATTGGGGAGATATTCTTTCCTGGTTTCCACATGCAGTGAGGGTGTTCATAGTTTTGCTATCAATTTTAGTCTACTCGGCTTCACAGGCTCTTTTTAAATTGAACATTCAAGACTTTAAACAAACTTTCTTTATTTAAATCTAACGAATTCACATGAACACAAAAACACTATTACAACAACTTCTCCAACCAGTATATCATCATATAAAAATATAAACTCCGCAATATCTATCGAAGTTGTCACTTCAGTACTTAAAACGTAACAAAAAACAAAAAAACAGCAACAAAAAACTAGCATGCAAATGACTCCATTACGTCACACTGGTAATAGTAGTTTATATGGAGGCCGGCAGGTGTGATAAAATAACAATTCCCACACAATATCGGTGAATACGTGCAAAGTTCAACTGTTCTCGCGGGCACGTTTCCTGGACGTTACAATACCTATACGAGTATGAAGGTAAAAATGTGCATAAGATAAAGCATTTTAAAAACCTTTTAGTGTTTCTTTGGGGATTCTAGTTATGGAATATATTTTGATCCATGTACTTTTTTATGTAGGGACCATGCTACTTTAGTTTAAAAGGTTAGAAACGTGTATAGAGTAAGGTGACCAGACGTCCCGCTTTTTAACAGTCCCGGACAGTCCCGGTATAGTTTCCCCCGGACAGTCCCGGTTTTTAACAATTTGTCCCGCGGCGTTTTAAAAAAGTCCCGGTTTTTGGAAAGAATGCACGACAAGCTAGGGAAGGGCGGGAAAACGGGAAGGGAATATACGGTTTTCGGCGGCCATGTGGCTATTTAGCCAGGATATGAGTTTTATATTATTTTTGTTAATTTTATAATGTTAAACGTTAAACCTTAATCAAACATTATTGATGTTGGTTGTGCAGCGCACATAGTACATAACGCCATTCAAACAGCTGCTGACTTGTTGCCCGCAAATGTGGAAAATATTGTTATTAAAATATATTCTTATTTCTATATATAGTACACTGTGCGTGTTGAAACGCTTAAGGAAATTTGTGAAATTGCGGAAGTCGAATATCAGAAAACACTTGGATACAGTAAAACGCGCTGGTTAGCTCTTTTGCTAGCTGTCGAAAGAATTTTGAAAATATACGATCCTTTGAAATCCTAATTTCTATCACAGGATAAATATCCTAGAATTTTAGAAGAGTTTTTTGAAAAAGAATCTTCAAAAATTTGGCTAGAGTTTGTACACAATCAAGCAGCTCTTTTTCAAAATGCTATAAAACTTATTGAAGGTGACAAAATTTCGGTAATCGAAGTAGCAAATGTAGTTAGTAATTTAAAATTTCAGTGTCAAGAGTGATTAGAAAATAAATTTCTTCCGTTAACCATCCGTAATAGTATAAGCCAGCTAGAAGAACAAGGGGCAATAAATCGTGCAGATATCATGAATCACGTCAAAAAGTTCTATAGTAACTGATTAGATTATTTAGAAGAGTGTTGGTACATTTCAATGATATTGAACATTTTCATTTGGTTACATAAAAAAAAGAACTTAATTGGAATGATGTGCAAAAATCATTCGATCATATTACTCAAAATTTCCCATATAGTGTAATATTTCCGAAAATGTTCTTTTTAATGAGGTGTCATTATTAAAAAAATATATTGATAAGGAAAAGATTAAATCTTGAGCATCAGCAAAAATCACAATAGAGAACAAATGGTTAGCAATATTTCATAATTTTGAAACAAACCATGTTCCATACAATAATGCACTAAAAATTGTGGAATACGCGCTGTCCTTACCAGGAACTAATGCTGCGTTTTTTTTCTACGGTAAATAAAGTGTGGACATCAGAAAAATCACAATTAAGTGTTGAGACTTTGAAAGACATTTTATGTGTGAGAATATAATTTAACAAATTCTTGTGAAAAATTGCATGACCTTTTAAACAACGACAGCAATCTACTAAAAGAAATTCACGCAAATGAGAAATATGCCAAAGAATAAAATAATACTATACATAATTTTTTTTATTTATTATATTTGTAAATTGTACTTATGTTGAAATTAAAAAAATATATTTCAATACTATTTTTGCGTTCTATGAAAATTTTTGCTGCTCCATATAGACCGAATTTTTAATCAAGAACCTCTCCCCCCGGTCAATGGTGTCCTGCTTTACCAATGTTAAAATCTGGTCACCTTAGTATAGAGTAAAGAATAAATGATAAATTGAACGGCAGCGGAGATGGGAATAGGGGTGAAAGGGAAATAATACTTAATTATAATGGAGATTGACCCATAGTGTACTGTCATTGATAGGAATATCATTATACGTGCCGCCAAGTAAATCACTTTTAATAATTACAAAGGGTTGATTACAGGCGCCATCTATTGCATATTCTTGTAGAGAATTTTCCCCCCCTGATATGAGTGGATACAGGATAAAATAAGTACTATTTTAACGCTGGTCAGTGGTTACTGAATTAGCTCTTTTAAGGTTGAAGTTCCAATTTTTTTTTTGTTTGCGATGGAATTAAATAAAAAAAAAGCTACTGAAATTTGGCAACATCAATTGTTTAAAATATTGATTAAATGATAGCAAAAGAAATACATTGATTATAACCGTAAAAAAAAAACGAAAACAAAAATCCCCTGGAAAATGTCTATCACTAACTAGAGAATATCTATAAAATAGAGAAACGGAATCAAATTGAGACTTCTTTGTGTCTTTATATAACATTAAATTGAGAAATATGGTAACATATTGAGAGATGAAGCTTATGTTTATGAATTATTTTGGGAACCTATTAAACTTATTACCATTTATAAAAACGTAATAATTTTAGTTGCTTCTTTAAGGGGAAATATCCAAAGCATTCTATTCTTAAGATATATAATTATATGTATTTAATAAGAATGGAAAATTTTTAATGTTCAGAATATCATTTCATCACACTGAATATTTTAATTCACTACAAATATTAATATTTAATTTTATTCATGCATCATCTGCCAAAAGTAGGGCTAATTTTGTGAATATATTCAATATTACGAGCCTAAGGTTGTGGTTCTTCAAACTTGTGCTTACGTTAGACCTTTACAACAATTCGGATTTTTTTTCTTTTTTTGAATTTTGCAGATACAGATTATTAAGATGCCTTTTAACACCAGGCGATGCTTTAAAACTTAAACAAGTGATATTGTTTATAAGAAACATTAAAACACTCTTTAACATGATACCCTACCAACATAGCTACGTCTTTTCCCCCCTTCTGCGGGATTGAGATCTAAGGGTTGCATTTGGGTTTGAAAACAAGCCCCATTCCAGATAAAACACGGGTCCCTTTTCCCCCCTTATAAAATGGGTTTTTGTTCATAATCTGATATTTAATTTAAAATTTTAATAATTTCTTCCCGTTGCAGTAATATACCAGTGTTTCTTATATACTATATTTCTGTGTCATTGTTTACAATGTTATCTTGTAAGCATTTTACATTAAAAAAAAATTACTCATGATGTTTTTAAACCTCATATCTAGAGAAGCCATAAAAGAACATGACCTAAGACATACGCAAATCAGTGACGTAGCGAGCATAACTGGCGCCCGGGGCACGATACCTTTTTTGGCGCCCCCCCCCCCCCCCCCCCGAAAAACATATAGTAATATTATATATAGAACTAGCTGAAAACCCGCACTTCGCTACGGAGTACATTCAAATTAAATACAACGGTCAATGTATGCAATTAATGTCAAAAATTATATATATTTATAATAAATACGACGATCAATGTATACAATTGATGTTATATATATATATATATATATATATATATATAAATCGTAAGGGATATTTATTTTTTTTGGATAATATCCAATCGTCTGCTGCATTAGGAAGAAAAAAAATTATTTTTTGTCTGTTTAGTTGTTATGCACGTGACAATAAATTTATTTAAAGTACCAGGAAAAGAAATCACGTGATCAGCATTTAATAAATTAAATTCTAAAATTAATCTTTAAAAATTCACCAAAAATCAGAAAATCGAGGTAAAGATTCGAAAAAGATTTCATTTTAAAGGGATTTTTATGATCTTTCTCGTGATATAAATTTTATAACCCTCAAATTATTATTTTTAAGGCAAACTTAAAAAAGTTACAAAAACAGCTTAAAAATTCAATTTAAAAAAATCTAAGAAGAATTTTTCAAAAATCTTTCTTAATGCACCCCTACACTATAAGAAGAATCGCCATGCAAATTTCGACCCTTTAGATCCAGCGGTTTGGTCTGTGCGTTGTATGTCAGCGAGTCATTCAGTGAGTCTGTTACGGAACTGTTTTATAGATTAGTGAATAGATTAGTGTTTTATAGATAGTGTTTTATAGATTATAGATTAGTGAAAAGGACCATTTGGCGCCCCTCTGTGAGTGGCGCCCTGGGCATGATAGACCCCCTTGACCCCTCTCGCTATGCCACTGACGCAAATTAACCATATTATATTTAATGAAAAAAAAAACTGTTGCTATCCATGCTGTCTTTATTTCCCAGTTTTCTCAGAAAACTAGGTCTCCAGGTTTGAAGTTTCTGAGATTTAAGATTTTAGATTATATAAGCTGTCTTGTCAAGTTCTTTAGTAATATAGTCATCACTTGTAATCAGTATTCTTATCGATTGTTACGTTTTGTTGATGAGATCATTCTTTACTAAGATTACATAATATTCCATCTTTAAGTTCTTCCGCTTTACGCTTTTGAACATTGAAATTTGATTTCTTCAATTTTTCTACCTTTCATTTCTTTGCAATACTTTAAAAAATACTTTGACGTCATTTGTCAACTTGAATAGCTTCAGCCTTCTCACCAGACACTTCTCTGTTACGACAATAATTTGACTTTTTTTTTGTCAAATTCTTGAAGTTGAAGACAGGCAATATAAAATAAGCTGTATAAGCTGTACACAAAAGATAAAGGTGATGGATAATTTTCTTTTGACAAGATCCTCTCAGAACGAGTAATTTATTCCTTCTCAACTGCCGAGAAAAATACCCCCTGCTCCCCGATTTGTTGCTGCTGCTGCCATCTACAGATCTGAACTGAAAACAAATGAAATATTAATGTAAATCAGCAGTTCAAAACTCCTGATATTCCTCTCTCAGATAAAAATTGTATTAAATAGTCATATTTACCATATTAACTTATATAATGAGAGGGGGGAAAAATTAAAGACTGCAAGCATAAGAACAGATAATATTACATTTTATAAATATTTACAAAGTCCCAGAAGAACCCTCCAAGACCCAGGTGGTCTGGTTTTATGACAACTATGGTTGGAATGGGTGTTTGACGCCGTTTGGATTGGCTCTAAACTGTAGGTCCTGGTTTGTTTGCCTTTCGTGTAGGAAAACATGACTTACTCCAAAATCCCCGCCTTTTTTTTTTCTTCTTTTAAAATTACGTTTTCAAAACTTTCACGTTAAGATCCAAAATGAAAATATGTAGGATAAATACAAGCTGCACGTTAGCTTCGAATCCTCAGTCAGAACTTTAAATACTCTGTACAAATCTAATTTGATTGCATTGTTGCAAATAATTACACCTGCGTTTTAATCGTCCAGTCTAATAGACTCTAATCGCTATATACTCGGTGTGAAAGTTAAGTTAAAAGGTTCTGAATAGGTATTTAAGAAGATGAATAAATTTATAAATATAAAAAAAGTAGTGTTGCAGCCATACAGCACATGAAAAGTAAGAAAACATATGAGGCGTTGAAAGGCAAAGTGGTGTAAGTCACATTTTCAACTTTTTTTCATTTGAAGGCAAATAAATAATCTCCATGTTCAATTTATAGTGGAATTGTAAAAAGTTATTATTTGCAGTATTGTAATAATTGTTATGAATTATAATTTGTTCAATTTATAGTGGAATTTTTTGTAGTTTTTGCAGTTAAATTCTTTTGACTTACACCACTTTGCCTTTCACCGCCTCATATAATGATTGTCCAAAGTTACTTAGACCTGACTGTTTTTATCATACTGAATTTGAGTGCCCTAGGTAGCATAGTGGTAGCACTTGGAACTGGGGGTGCTCGGTTCGAGGCCCAATGAAAGCCATTAAATATCTCCGTATCTAGGCCGGATATTGGTACGTTAAATCTGTAGACTGGAATGTCCTTTTATGATAGTGATTCTCAACCTTTTTTTTTTCATCACGGTACTCTTTTGATAATTCACAAATTTGGTGGCACACTAAAAATAAGATAAATTTAAAAGAGTTTTACTTGGATAATTGATTGATGTACCTATAATATATTTTGTAAAAATTGCATACGAAATAATAAAATGTTTATTTAACTACAAATTACATTTAATGCGAAATTTGAGCTTGTTGCTTTTTAATAACTTCATTTATATCTGGGCGTAAAAATAACAACGCTACTCTCATTTCGTGATCCAGATTTAAAAGTCCACAGCTGTAATAGTGCAGAGTTACCAGTTACCAGTCCAAAACTGTAATAGTCATGCGCATTGGTTCAGACAGTCCCCGCTAGGAAGGTAGAACTGATTGAACTACTTGTCTGACGTCGCTCACGTATGGGTATCCGCATTGGCGGCACACTAGAGTGCCGCGGCGTAGTGGTTGAGAATCACTGTTCTATGTGATCAGAGAGGGCGGGAGAAGGTACGATCCCCCCAGATGTCGCCCCTGGGAATGTTCGGTCAAAATTGAGGACACCTACCTGGCTAAAGTCGGACTCCGACCCTTGTGGTGCCATTGTAAACCGGAACCGCACCCCTTAGCCCCCAAACCTATACGGATCTGGTCTGGATAACTAGTATAATTTAAAAGTCGGTTGTATGATTTAAAATCAAAATAATATCTTTGATTTTAAATCATACAACCGACTTCTTGACATTTTAGATATTATCAAAGTGTTGTCTGCACATTCATTCTAACGGTGAAGATGTGCGTATTTGTTGACTGAATTTCAACATATCAGAGCCCATTCGTCTATCTGTTTACTGGGATTTGCAAATCATGTTGAACCCTTTCGCAGCTGAAGTACGATAGATAATCTGAAGACGCACTGATCTGAAAACAAAAGTCAATTATAAAATATGTGTTATGATTTCTATGCAACGTGTTCCTAGTTTAAGTAGTTCAGAAATCAATTTCAATGTGTTAATGAATGAATATTCTTAAATTATTCTAAATTACTATCATACCAGGATTTGGAGTATGTTGTCGGCACCAAAGATTTCAGAAGGTCCATACTAAACATGATGGTCTCGAATTTCACAGTTTTAGCAACTACTGGAAATTGTTTTGGTGAAACCAGGAATAGATTTTCGTTAGACTTCTACGCGTTTATAACTTTATGGTTTCTTACTGATGCTTTGTTTCATTATACGCGTAGAATTGCAAGCGCTAACATAAAATAAGCATTAAAAAAAAAATTATTGCTATTTTCTGCTTTATATGATAATCTATTTACATATTCAAACTTCTGCATTAGGTTTGATTGTCAAAAAAGGCAGCGCTGAGTATTTCATGGAAGCCCAGTTCGATGGAAACCAGAATAAGGTGTATTTGATGGGGAGAGATGGACTCACAGGGGTCGAAGCTACACTAAAACTTGTTCGTACGTAAGTGATGCATGATACAAAAATTTTATCCTTCTGTTGTATTGTCCTTACAGATCCACGAGCGAATGTTAATTGATTCCTTCCTCAGTAATTCGCCCTAGGTCAGTGAGTAGACTCATGTACTTACTGTAAAAAGTTCAGAATCTCTCTCTCTCTCACACACACATACACACAAATATATATATATATATATATATATATATATATATATATATATATATAATAATAATAATAATAATAATAATAATAATAATAATAATAATAATAATATTCCCGGTATAAAGGGCTTAAGTAAACAAAAAGTGATTTTTAGATATTTGTTACTTCGTCAGTAAACTACTGACGGAGTAACAAATATCTAACAATCACATAGATAATCTGAACGTCACATACTTTAGGTATTTTACTTCGTCAGCTAATGTTTAGTATTTGAGTCGAGTTCTAGCTCAGTTTTAATAAACGTCGAATATATTGAACTGTTTTCGGACGATATAACGTTTCAATTCATTTTTCCCTATTATTCAAAGTACCGTGAAAAATCTCAGCGAAAATAAAAATTAAAATCAAATGATAAAAAAATAAAATTAAATAAAAATAAAAATTAAATTAAATAAAGATAAAAATTAAATTAAATAAAGATAAAAATAAAATTCGTTAAATAAATATCGAAAGAATAAAATTAAAAATAAATAATGTAAAAAATGAATAAATAAAAAAATCACATAAAATTAAATTATAAAAATTAAATAAAAATGTACTATTAAAAATTAACTTATAATCATAACTTGTTAATGTATCTTTGCTTGCAACGGATGCTTTCTATTTGTGTATAAGTGGAAAATTATATAAAATTTCAGTTTTGAGGTAGTATGAGACATTTTACATATTCTCTTGGACCTCAAAATGTCTATGTTTCAGTGTTTGCGAGAATAAGAGAGAAAAGAAAAGGAAAAGTGATGTTAAAAAGAAAGTCAGAAAAAACGGGGACAGATTCACAAATTAATTTTAAAAAATTCTATGCAAAAGATATGCTAATAAGATGCTAATAAGATCAGCTATAAGCAAAATTACAGGATCTTAGTTAAAACACAACAAATTCTCAAACTATTTTTGTGTACGGATAGAGCAACTGTTGGATAAATCAATTTTCTAATTGTGGTAAAAATATATGATACTGATTCAGTTTCTGTTATTATTTTTTTTTCAAAGATTAGCCTCATGTTATGATGTTCTAAAGTTTTCGCTAAAATTCTTTTGCGGTAGCAAATAGCATTAGTTTGTTGTCGGTACTGTCGTTGTTCATCGCTTTCCTCTCCTTTCGATGTTGAAGCTCGAAGACGATCCTATGTTCGACGCGTTAAAAGTTTCTTCATCAGTCTCACTGCTTCGGATCACTACAATTCGAATTCTGTTGCCTTCGAGCTCTTGGGAATGTGTTTTCTTCAGATTCTTGTGTGCGTCTAACTGCATTTTGAATTCTGTTGGCTTCGCGCGCTTGGGAATGTTTTTCTTCAGATTCTTGTGTTCGTCTAACTGCATTTCGAATTCTGTTGGCTTCGCGCTCTTCTGTTTTTTCTTTATCACATTGCTCATTTCTCAACAATCTTTGACATTTTGCCCTTACTTCTGAAGGATTAAAAGTTGCTCTCCTCTTTTTTTTTGCATTTTAAAGCATTAATTTACAGCTAGTCAATAACGTTTGAATGGATTTATTATTATAGAAAAAGAATCAATAATGTTTGAATGGATTGAGATCACATTCAATATTAAAACACAACAAATCTGATAATTATTATAGAAAAAGTATATACACGTATTTCCTGCTCGGAATTCTTTCTCAAAACTAAATCGTCTGCTACGTTTCAATGCCACTTTCAGACTTTCTTAATTATAATATACACGTATTTCATGATTGTAATTCTTTCTCAAAACTAAATCATCTGCTATGTTTCAATGTCACTTCAGTTATATAAATCATCGCGTCAAGGCTAAACGTACGTGTTTCTAGCTAAGTGAACGTGTCCTTCAGTATATTTGCGTCTGAACAGGCAGCTTGGGATAGTTTCAATTTATGAAATGGATAGATAACACATTCATTGAAAATGAACGACTTTCCATCCTTATATTTTCATTTTTAAAAAGAAACATTCCGGCGTTGCCACGTACATGAAAATAATATATCAAATTTATTCTTGCATGCGCTAATATATGAATAAATCACGTTTTTAATTCATGTCTATTTATTTTTACGGAAATGTTATAATTTAATTGGCAACAATGAAATGTTACAATGGCTTTGAACAAAAATATCCGGGGAAATTTGGCGATTTTTTTTGCGATTTTCAATATCCGTTGATACTTCTAACATAATTCGGGAATGTAACGTCGTAGCGGAATGAAAATAGTCTATAACCATCGCGCAAGTTCAAGCAATAAGTTTAACAAGTTTCATCGCAATCGGATGAACGGTACGGCAGCGCATAAAATACGAACAAACAAACAAACAAACAAACATTCATTTTTATATATAGCGATATGGGCGTGGTGGCCCAGTTGGCAAAGACAGCGAGCCAGTGATCTAAACGTCTCTGGTTCGATGCCGGGCACGTAAGATATCTCGTGTCTGCAATGTCCTCCAAGTTCTCAAATTTACCTCTGGAGGTGCGGGGTCAAGTGTTCCGGTCTCGTCACTTGATTCGGTTCCAAATTACTGGACAGGCCCATAGGGGGCTAATGCTGGTCCACCTATACGGTACTCCCAGAAAAGTGGCCAACAAAACCGCGGTGTCATATGGCGGTAAGGATAATGTGCAAGAAACTGTCTGCCGCATTGGAAAAAAAAAATTATATTCAATAAGAACTAGCTGTCTCTACTGGACTCTGAGCACTCAAATAATAGAATACAGGTAACCCTCGAGTTACAGGGAAAAAAATTGCGGCAATTATATTCAATAAGAACTAACTGTCTCTACTGGACTCTGAGCACTCAAATAATAGAATATAGGTAACGTTTGAGTTACACTGAAAATAATTGTGGTAAATATATTCAATAAGAACTAACTGTCTGTACTGGATTCTGAGCACTCAAATAATAGAATACAGGTAACCTACGAGTTACACGGAAAAAAAAACTGCGGCAATTATATTCAATAAGAACTAACTGCCTCTACTGGACTCTGAGCACTCAAATAACAGAATACAGGTAACCCTCGAGTTACAAGGAAAAAAGCAGCGGCAATTATATTCAACTAGTTGAGTGGCAACCCGATGTGTTGCTTTTCCGATTTAAAATGAAATGGTTTAATTTCTTAAAGATTAAAAACTGTTTAATGACTTTTAAAAATATATTAGAATTTTTAAAAAATGAAATAATTATTTAAAATTATCTTTTTAAAATTTTGGTTTTTGGCATTTGAAAAAATTCTTTCAAATTTCCGTTTTCAAATTTTGCTTTTTAAACAAAAAGATTCATTCAATTAGAAAAAATTCTAAAGGTTTTAACTTCTCATTTCCTAAAACTAAAATTATTTCTGGATTTCAATTATCAAATGACTCGTTCTCAACTAATAATTTTTCATTTTGGCAACATGTCCGAATGTAAATATTAAATCTCATAGGAGAAAAAGTGCTTAAAAAATAGAAAGACAGTTCTCAGGAATTCGAAATTGGTGGCGGAAGAATCCTAATCAGTTGCTCATTAATTAGAAACAAATTTCACGAACTTACTTGAATTATTAGTGAGTAAAATAATAAGTCGAAAAATTACGAACTCCCCATTCAGTTACATTAAGATACTATGGCGACCAGCGCGGGAAATTTCAAAAGTGAGTTTTGTAAGTACGCTTTTTTAGAATGATAACATTTCTTTTATTAAATGTATTTGGTATATTTTGGAAGCTGAACATCTAGCAAATGCCGATTAATCGTAAAATTGGCATTAATAGGTGCAGAAAACCGAAATATTTGTCCATCAAAATTGTCGATTTCGTGAAATTTGGAAAACTGCTTTGGGGAAAAAGCTTCGTTTGCAATGAAAAACTTTTTAACTTTATAAAAATTTGTATATCCTTAAAGAGGAAGAGTTGTAAAATACATGAAAATAAAATATTTGTCGATTGGTGGGAGGAAAAGTTTAATTTTGCATGCATGAAAATAGTGGAAATTTGCGAAACGGAAAGGAGCTGGCCCACCCGGAATGTCATCTGTTTCTGCTGTCCGCTTCTTTTGAGTTCGGTGGTTTTAATTTTATAATTAAAAAAGTTTAACGTTTTGAAAGTCGAGGATGGCACCAGTGCACGTGTCTCGTCCGTCCGCGTCTATCGGTACCAGTCGCGATATCCTGCTATGCTCGGTTCGCGAGATTAGCCCGTCACCGTGTCTGCTCACAAGCATACATTTGTTTACCTTCAGCTGTTATATAGATAAGAACTAACTGTCTCTAATGGACTCTGAGCACTCAAATAACAGAATACAGGTAACCCTCGAGTTGCACGGAAAAAATTGCTGCAATTATATTCAATAAGAACTAACTGTCTCTACTGGACTCTGAGCACTCAAATAATAGAATACAGACAGCCCTCGAGTTACACTGAAAACAATTGCGGCATTCTCTTGATTTACACGGCACTTGAGTTACATGGTTTTCGATCAGGTTTATTTAAAAAGAAGAAAACATTATTAAAGATAAAATTATTTCCAAATATTAAAATGGAAGAAGGTAATAAGTATTTCCTTTGTCCATAAATAACATTTACGTGTTTATTATGAAATATTTAAAAATTTCTATACTTGTTATATTACCTGTTATAGTAGCACACAACTTCAGAATAATTTTTAAACAATGGAAGTAAATTAGCATAATTGTAAACATATACAGTCTTATTTTCGAAATAAAATAATGTATTTTTACATTAAATACTTTGCTATTTTTACACTTGGAACGGAATCTAGTTTTTTATATGATTTTCTAGAATCGAGTTGCACGGTTTCGAGTTACACGGACCCAAATCTTTTAGTTTACACTATTTCTGAGTGTCAACTAACACGATTTCGAGTTACGATCGAGTTCGATCACTATTTCGAATTAATCGTGTAACTCGAAGGTTACTTGTATAATGTCGGTATTTAAATTATTATCGATTCGAACTCAGAACAATTCAGATATTTTTCATATGCTCTTTACCCTCAGATTTGCCAAGTTTAAGCATTTACATGAGAGAAGGAAAAAGATAGACAGACATAGACAACAGACTAGTTTATGTTCTGATTTCCTTTAATAATAAATTATAATAATTAAAAAAGTTGTTTGCAGGCTTAGAGTCGTCACTTTTACAGTTATCAATTAAAATTTAATATCCTGAAATTCTGAAAAAAAAAAGTCAGAATTTTTAGGAATTGAATCGAAGTGAACGCTTTAGGAATTACGCTCTGTCTTAATGACAGCTTTGCGTGACGAACGTTTATGGAATTTAAAATCACTACAAATAAATCTGAAAAGTATTTTTGTTCTCCGAAAGAATAAAAATATAGTCTTACCATATGATATGTATAAGCTGTTTTTACGTTTCCCGTCTTTTAGTTGGATTCCTCATCTTTTAAAAATACAGATTTGATAGGTGGTTGACATGTTTTAAGTAAAAAAAATAAAGAATCGTATTAGACTAATGCTTTAAATACTTCTGTCTATTATGGAGTAAATGCGATGTTTGGAAATTATATAGGACCAATTTAACTACAAATAATGTCCCTTTCTCTCTGAATATAGGGCAATATCTCACGCATTATTCGAGGGGATCCAAACTTTTAGTTTCTATATTTCACATAGATTTGATACTAATGCAGTGTGGATTGAATCACGCGAAAATTTTCATGGGTTGGAGAAAATTTCCTATTTTTTTGTTGGTCATACTAAAGAAATGGAAAAGAGACTATTAAAATGAAAGAGTTGCAACTTTAGTTATAACACATAAATAACTTTTAACTGTAAACTTGCGCGTCTTTTATTTTAGGAACTCAAGTAGATATGCCTCCTTCCTTTCTGAAGCTTAAACTTTTATTGAAAAAGTATTGTCTGGTGAAGACACATAGATATAGTGTTCTCTTTGAAATCAGATGATCACTATCTTCAAAATATGGGAATGTGCCTGAAAATGCATTGATTAAAATTCAGAGAGATTTTCTCCTTGGATATTGGCTGATCCTAGTGTGTATAGAGTGTGTGCAATGTGCTTGAAAAAGCACTGATTTAAACCCAGAGAGATTTTAATTAGTGCTTCTCCCCTTGGATCTTAGCTTATTCTAGTATGTTTAGAGTGAGTGCAATGTGTTTGAAAATGCATTGATCAAAATTCAGAGAGATTTTCCCCTTAGATATCGGTTGATCCTAGTGTGTTTAGGGTGTGTGCAATGTGCTTGAAAAAGCATTGATTAAAACCCAGAGAGATTTTTACCTTGGATATTAGCTGATCCTAGTATCCTTAGAGTGTGTGCAATGTGTCTGAAAATGCATTGATCAAAATTCAGAGAGATTTCCTCCTTTGATATTGGCTGATTCTGTGTGTTATGAGTGTGTGAAATGTGATTGAAAACGCACTGATTAAAACCCAAAGATATTTCCCCCTTGGATCTTAGCTGATTCTAGTCTGTTTAGAGTGTGTGCAATGTGTCTGAAAATGCATTGATTAAAATTCAGAGAAATTTTCCCCTTGGATATTGGCTAATCCTAGTGTGTTTAGAGTGTGTGCAATGTGCTTGAAAATGCATTGATTAAAACCCAGAGAGATTTTTCCTTTGGATATTAGCTGATCCTAATATCCTTAGAGTGTGTGCAATGTGCCTGAAATTGTACGATTAAAATTCAGATACATTTTTGTACTGGATATCGGCTGATCACTAGTATCTTTAGAGTGTGAGAAAATGTGTTTCAAAATGTATTAAGTTTTTTACCATAAATTATTAGAAAGGTTTTCTCTTAGATATCAGGGCATTATTACTATATTTAGGGAGTGTACACTGTGATTTTTTTTCTTTAGTTCGTAAGTTGTTAGAAAATAATGTTTAACCTGAACAAACGCCACTAAAAGTAAGAAAAATCTGGTATCTGTTTTATATAAAATACTTTAGAGGTTTGAAGCACGAGAAGAAAAAATCTTTCCTAAAAACGACGTATGTGATATGTGTGATATATCACATATATAATCACCCATACTTAAGGTGAATCGTGACTTTGGAAGTGATTAAAACGTAATAACTTCAACATCGAAAGAAGCTCCTGTAAAATATGTTTTGATAATTTTATGAAAATATAAGTAAGTAAGCATAAGATTATAATCTTAGTAAAATCTACTAATCATGCATTTACTAAAATATCCCAAGTTTATCTTTAATGAATACTTTTACGAATTGTCTTGCAAATTTGACTATCGAATCTTTCTATGTCTGTACTTAATTTTAACTTTTTCTGTGTGTTCAGTTTTCAACTAAGTTCTGTCCAAAGCAGTAAAGGCTTACAGCGCTTCAGTCTTTTGAATACTGTAATAGGATATACGTGTCCCAAGTCATCACCCTGTCCCACTACGAAATACAGGTCATCAGATGGCTCTTGCAACAACTTGAAGCATCCTGATTGGGGGAAAGCGTTTCACTCATATGCCCGCGTGCTGCCACCTCGTTATTTGGACGGTTAGTACATATTAAGAGCACTTGAATAGTGATCATTTCGGAGTTCTTTAATGTGATGTCATTTACATGTGGTTTATATTCCCCAGGAATCACCGCGCCCCGTGCAGCTTATGATGGTGGTCCTTTGCCTAGCCCCCGAGAGGTGTCTCAGAAAATAAACGTCGACTTCAACCGGCCGAGCAAGAAAATATCTGTCGCCTTCACACTTTGGGCTCAATTTCTAGCTTACGATCTGTCTCTCACAGGAGTTAGCGTAGGTAAGCATTGACAATCTTAAAGGTGTCATTGATACTTGATGCACAGTGCTACGCAAATACGTACGTACCTTAATTAAGGGACACACAAACAGCTCCTTGCGCCAAAACTCAACGACTTTCGTCAGGGCAATATGAGAATAAAAAAATAAATAAATTAAAAAAAAATACAGACCCTTTAAAAACAACTCAGTCAGATGTACAACATGCCTCGTCATGTGTACAACAGAGAGTAGTGCATAAACACTACTTCATCTGTCTAACAGAAAATAGTGCGCGGAATTTAACATATAATGATATTAATGAATGTATATAGCCAAACGTCCGCGTAAAGCAGTCTACTTGGCAAGTCATCAATCAAACGGTTGGCGTAATTATAAGTGGGATTATGTTCCACAAAATCGAAATCAAGGACTGAAAAGCAGTGTTTTACAACAACAGAATTACAATAATAGGAATGGGCTAAAGTTCAGTAGTAATTGACTATTAAAGATTTCCTAATTTTCTGTTTAACATAATTTTCTTGATCGTTTAATCAGAATCTCAGAGCACATATATACGTTTATACAGAATAAATTATACATAAATGGGATAAATATAGGTTTTTATTATGTACATTAATCTAGTTTTTAACCTTAACAACGACAGCAACGATGACAAATATATTTGGAGATAATTTGATTAATAATTTAGAAAACAATGGTTCGAGCCCATTAATTCTTTACAGTTTGCGTCTCAAGATTTGATTTCAGTGATTTATTTCGGGATCTAAAATTACCCCCTTCGCTTTAAATTCGATTCTTTAAAGTGCAGTTAAATGATTCCGATATTTTTCTGAGTCTGCCTCCTTCCTTTTCCCATTCCTTTTTAAAAATATCGTCCTAGTCCCACAATCACTGTGAATATCTAACTGACAGAGAAGCTTCAGAAAGTGATGGATATCACAGTACCCTCTTTCAGACTCTAATTGTGGAGTAATTAGCACAACTTCGCGATTCTCTGCTAAAGTTTAGAGTATGGATTTTTAGTCTCATCTATATTTCACGGGTCTGATGATTCACCTTAAAAATAAACTAATATATTTCTAATGCGATAAATTACATTAATCTAAGAGGCATAAAGTTAAGTTTTATATTTTGAATATTCAGTAAATTTCAGAATATTCAGGAAAAGGTTAAAGATGGTAAAAATAGTGCCTACGTAAGTTACAAAAAGTTATATTAAGTACGTTTACTCACATACATTCTTTGCTTCATTTTTATGCACTGTCCTATGTATATGTTGGTTCTGATCAACCAATTAAACTCTCTCTGAGGTACTTGAAATGTTCTGCATGTCGGTGCTTTTACAAATTCTGTGGAAGACTTGAGGAATAACTAATTGATGGGAGAACTTTTGGCTGTGCTAGGCACTTTTTCTTATTTTCAGAGCTAATTGCACAATAATTAGATCGAAGGCGTTTCTTTGATTTCCAGAGGAGAGGACTTCGTAGCAACGTAATTCATTAGCTTATCTGTTATTTCATATTGATCTTGGAGGTGTAGCTTCTCGTTCTTTGCATCTGAAAGATATCTTTAACCCTGAAGATATTTGGGATTTATGCAACAGGAATCTGAAATCAGTTTGATTTGAAGAGATATTATATAAAGGATAGTTTGGGTATGCCTCTAGATACAGATACATGATAATCCTTTTCTTTTGGCTGAACTCTTTGGCTGAAACTAAATTAAGAATTTATAAGACACTAATACTACCTGTCTTACTTGTACGGGCTACCTGTCTTACCTGTATTTCGTATAAATTAAGAATTTATAAGAATCAAAATGGCTAATAAATGCTTCTTTGGGCTGAGAAGACAATTGAAATCTAATCTCGCAAAACTAAATTAAGAATTTATAAGACACTATTACTACCTGTCTTACTTTATGCAAGTGAAACATGGACCTTGAGAATAGACACACAGCGACTGTTTGAGACTCACTGGACATGTTTGAGAGAAAAATCCTCAGGGCTATCTTTGGCCCAGTGCAGGAAGAAGAACGTTAGAGAACCAGATATAATTTTGAACTGTATAGGCTTCATAGGCAACTACAAAAAGCACAAGTCATCCGTAGTAATAGATTAAGATCGCTTGGCCGTGTTCGGAGAAACTCGGAAGATAATCCCAATAAGATCTTTACATTTAAAAAACCTGAGGGATCCCGGGCTAGAGGTAGACTACCGACTAGATGGTTTAAATGGCATCGAAAAAGACTTAAATACTTTGAAAGTTAAAAATTGGAGAGAAGTCGTCACAGATAGAAGACGCTGGAAGGAGCGCGTGGTGGAAGCAGCCAGGGCCTGTAAGGGGCTGTTATGCTTGTGAAGAAGAAGTGATATCTAACTAAAGCACAACATTTGTGAATTGTTTATTGCGACAGTCACACCAATACTCCTCGGACTGATCAAGAAATATTGATTAGTTCAAAACATGTAGCCATCATTTTAAAATTTTATTGTGGTATATAAGTGTTTTTACGTAACCGCAGCACAGCTCTGATAGGAGCAAATGATTTCTCGGGGCCTTGGGATGTCTTTTGGTTAGACCTGCATCCTATTTAGAAAGTTTCCCTTTGAGGTAACTGATTTGGTTAGGCCTTCTGATTACGAGACCAATCGGTTACCTCGATATATGGTTTAGTTCCGTTACTGCTGCAGAATCTTGCATTATGGTGCGTTGTGTCCTAAGTGCGTGATTTCTATTTTTTTTGTCTACATTCTTCTTACTAATAATTATCTCGCTTTGTTGAATTTTTTTACTTTTTACCATGTTTTTATTAACTCGCTTTCTTGTTTGTTTGTTTGTTTGTTTGTGTGTGTGTGTTTGTCCGGTACAAATCTTGCAATCGATTTTTAACTAACTTCCCGACTAGCTAGACATTTGAAACTTTCAGAATAGCTCAGAACACGATGAAAATGCATTATTTTAATACTTTTAGCCATCTTTAAGCAGTATTGAATTCATTTTCAGTTAATTTTGTTTTGTAGTCTGGTGCAGCCATCTATAGACCGGGACGGGAACGAAAAGTTAAACGCAAGTTAACTTCCAATTAACTTCATTTTCTTTCAAGTTGATGGGATAATTCATCAAAAAAATTTTTAAAAAGCATTTATTAATACATAGAATTGCCAAGTTTATATGATTCAACAGAAAATTTAAAAACATGGTATATAAAAAGTTCTTTTTATCTTGTAATTATATTTATATAGGAGCAAATGAGGATACAGATCAAATCTCACAAAAAGTATGTTTGCATGTGTGATGCAAATAACTAATTATCGACAAAACACTTAAACAACTGTTTTAGTCGATGCTCATAAGAGTCGTAACAAGAGTCTACATTCAAATTCAAAGAAAGGAGGTAAGCAGTGTATATGTGGCGTATTGTACATGAAGCCAGAAAACGCAATATGAAAGATTGTGAAGCTGCGATTATGCCCTCTGATGGCTGGGCTACGACAGGGCTCTTCAGACCTGGGTTTTGTGATACCTTTAGCATTACGTTTTTTTTCTCCTCAAAAATATCTCAAAATAATTTTTTTCCTTGTAAGTTAAAATTCTAGCAAAGAAAATAATAATATTTATTTGTCATTGTTATTGTAAGCATAGTTAGTTTTGTAAACGTAATTATATAATTTAATATGTAATTATATAAATTAATGAATGTAAAATCCTGCAAATGAAATAATTTCAATTGAATAGTGATATATCTCTCTTTTACGAAACCATCCCAGAATTTTGATATTTCTTGCGTACTGTTCTTTTGGAGAAGTTAACAGTGTGTATAGTTCATATACACACTGTTAACGTGTATATATGATACGTGTTATCAGTATCATATAACACGTATCATATATACACGTGTCATATATCATATATACACGTATCATATATACACACGTTAACAGTATCATATAACACGTATATGATACACGTTAACAATATCATATACGTGTTATATGATACTGTTAACGTGTTATAGTTCATATACACACTGTTAACTGAGTTTTTTGTTTTTATTGAGATGGATTCAATAATCCCATATATTTAATCTTATCACACTTTTTGATCCATTTGACTATCTTAGAAAATGGGTTGTATTATTTGCACTTTTTTTAATTATAAAAAAATATATTTTAAAAAAAATCTTGTTTTTTTTCTTAACAATAAACAATATTGGTTTACAATCTTGTTTTTTTTTTTTTTTAAAGATGGCATCAACTTTTATTACATTTTTCTCGCTGGAAACCCTGGGCTGCGGTAATGCTATTTTCTTATCACCGCGGCAGGCACTTAATTATCCTGTGTACCCACGTTCACCGCGATTTCCTTTGGTTATTTCATAATGGAAGTCCTACGTTAGCCCCTGTGAGGGGACAACACGCGTACATCTATTCTTTTAACCGTTGGAAGCTTGTTACGTTAATCACGCCACAATGTGGGCGGCACAACGGGTGTTTTTGATGTGACGATAAAATGTTCCACTAAATTATACATTAATTAGAGATTTTCAAGAAAGGTGTTAAAAACGGCTCGTACGGGACCTACAATGTGCGCCGAATCGACGTGTACTAGAATCAAAGTATCGAATAATACTAGTGATGGTAAAAAAACCCAAAAAAAACAAGCAAATTTTATTCTATGTACCCCCTATCCACATCGTGTCATGGCTTTTATATATATTATATTTATAATGAAAAGTGTTCTTACAAGTTTTTAAGGGATATCTGGTTGCTAGTTATTATAATATTCCTAATATACTATGTTTTTTTTTTGATGAACTTAACCTATGTCCAAATATATTACAACTCAAAATATGAACAATACACATTCGTTTCATAGATGCAGAAAACTCCACTATGCAATGTTTGTAGAATCGAGGAATTTAGTTCGTTAATAAGGACATATTTGCAATTTTTATTAAAATAAAATAAGCTGAAGCATTAGGTTTGGTTAGAGCCGTGCAGTTGAAGTTGTTTCCAAGAGTTGTTTTCAATATCAATAGCGAAAGAAAATGAATATATACACACACACACAGATATATATATATATATATATATATATATATATATATATATATATATATATATATATATATATATATATATATATATATAAAATCTCTGGCTTGGTACAATAAGTGCCTAAGTCAGTTTTCTCCAAGAAAACTTTGTTTGCTTATGTCTCTTTAAAAGTGTTTTCTAAACCATTGTACAGACTTGGGTACTTCTTACATTGAAAATAATATTCTTTTAAAGAGACATAAGCAAACAAAGTCATCTTGGAGAAAACTGACGTAGGTACTTCTAGTACCAAGCCACACACACACACACACACACACACACACACACACACACACACACACACATATATATATATATATATATATATATATATATATATATATATATATTGATTGATTGAAATTTACGGTGAAAGCAAAAAGGTGCATTAATAGATTAAAAGGAAAAACAAACTAATAATAAATTGAAAAATAACAATGAAATTTAATATTGAATTTTGAAGAATTATACCAATGTAAACGTGTCATCAGTCATATTGAATTCTTCAAGACCCCTGGCTGATCAAATTTTAATTTCTAGTCGTCAGAAAGTCGATCGTAAACTCTTTAGAAGAATATTTTCGGAAAAAGAATCATGCTGATTGTTGATTTTTTTCAGCCCTCATAGAAAACACAGAATTTGATAGAAGGAAAATTG
This sequence comes from Dolomedes plantarius, assembly GCA_907164885.2. Lineage (NCBI taxonomy): Eukaryota > Metazoa > Arthropoda > Arachnida > Araneae > Dolomedidae > Dolomedes > Dolomedes plantarius. Next base: position 69,453,578 of record OU015491.1, read on the forward strand.
CACTCCTCATAATGTTCATCTATCATGTTATCGATCGATAACGCAGATCCTTTTATTAAAGTGAAAATGATGACAGTTTTCTAGACCCACTTTACATCCTTCAAATGTCAGAGGAGTAGAATTTTTTTTGGGGGGTTGTTCTTTCTTCGATGGACTGTATACTATATTTTTCTAATTAAAAACTGCAATGTCTTTTAAGTGGTTTTATTACACACACAAACAAACATAACAACTAACTAGTTTGCCCTATGGCAAGAACAATGCAGACCATACTGCGAAACATACAACTAATACTAAAATGCGACTACTCAGAACAGTTTCTGAAACTGAACTGTTGCCATTAGCAACCATAAAGTTTTTCTAGTGGCGCGCCAAGGTTGGCGGGCTTTTACTAATGCCAAGGTAAGCCGTAACATACCGGCCCCCATTGACATGTCCCAACATTCAATAATATAATGACACACAATACTAAATAAACAAATGGTATACACTAAAATTACTTCCAAGATACACTATACATATAACAATAGGTAAATACTAATAATGCAAAATGACAGTTTCAAAATTACAAAATTATAAATTTTCTTCAATGGGAAGAGGACAAATTTTAGAAATTGATCGGGTTACAACACCTGATAAGGTTTTAATTTCTAATACTCTTACTTTTCCATCTGAACCCGAAATTACTTTAATGACTCGGCCTAAAGACCATTTACCTGGTGGTAAATTTTCATCCTTTAGGATAACCATGCATCCTTCCTTAAGATTTTTCTTTTCGATAAACCATTTATTGCGTTGTTGGAGATGATTTAGATAATCATGCTGCCATCTCTTCCAAATAGTTTGGGTCATTTTGGTTATTTTTTGCCAATTAGATAGTCTATTTTCGCTGATATGTGTTATATCCGGTTCGGTTATTGAAATAATAGGTCGTCCAATCAAGAAATGGGCAGGTGTCAGGACGTCAATTTCATTAGGGTCCGACGATAAAGGTAGCAAAGGGCGAGAATTGAGAATTCCTTCTATCTGGGCAATTAGAGTCCAAAATTCTTCCAAAGTTACTCGGGAATTGCCTAAGGTGCGTTTCAAATGGTACTTAAAAGCTTTCACCCCTGCTTCCCATAATCCACCAAAGTTCGGTGAGCGAGGGGGAATGAATTTCCAATTAATATCCTCAGACGACAAATAATTAGTCAAATCGTTGTCAGGTTTATTTACTATGGCATGCAATTTTTTCAGCTCAGTATTTGCTCCTACGAAAGTAGTGCCATTGTCGGTCATGATAGTGGAACTTTTACCTCTGCGGGCAAAGAATCGTTTAAGGGTAGCAATGAATGAATCTGTTGTTAAATCCGTTACTATATCTAGGTGAATTGCCTTAGAGACTAGGCAGACAAACAACGCGACATAAATTTTACTATAATTTCCTTTTCTTTGATTTTTGTACTTTATAAAGAATGGACCGCAAAAGTCAATGCCACAATGGTGAAAAGGCGGGCTAGGGTTTACTCTTTCTGGGGGTAAATTTCCCATTATTTGATTGACTCCTATGGGATTTCTTCTAAAACAAACTACACATTTGTGGACTACTTTACGAGCCAGAGATCTTCCATTGATTATCCAGTAACTTTGCCTGACGTGATGTAGTAAGGCTTGTGGCCCGAGATGGAAAAACTTCTTGTGAAAATATTCCAAGATCATTTCACTCAATTTGTGGTTGCGGGGCAACACGACAGGATGTTTTTTTCTATAGGTCAGACTGGAATTGTCTAAGCGACCGCCTACTCTAACAATGCCCTCAGGATCTATAAATGGGTTTAAAAATTTCAATTTACTATTACCTGACAGGGTCCTTTGATTCTGCAGATGGTGGATATCTTCAGCAAAGAAGACATACTGTACCTGTTTGATCAAGCAGGCTTCAGCACTCTTTAATTCTGGTAAGGTCAAGGGTCCTAAATTTTTGCTATTTACAGTTCTACAATTGTTAATGAATCTAAAAATGAAACTACAAATTCTAATTAGTTTCATGAAATTATTAGTTATACAAAAAATAAAATCAAAATTGTTAGGTGTAAGTGAAACAGCTAAGGCTGCTAGTCCACACAAGTTTAGAGTCTCTTGACATGGAGGGTCATTAGAAACATCTTTCATCTCTTTCATAATAACGTCCTGGTCCTCTAACGATAGATGAGGATTTCCAGTACCAGGCACACTAATCGGATGAGTGAGAAAGTCTGGCCCATACCACCAAAGTTGATTCTCCAGTAAGTCTGTAGCATCTAAACCTCTCGAAATTAAATCCGCAGGATTGCTACTAGACGCAATGTGTTTCCATTGAAAGTTCTGTGTATAGCCTTGGATCTTCGCAACCCGATTGCTGACGAATGTTTTTAGCTTCCATGCTGGGGTTCGTATCCAGGCTAAGGCTATTTGTGAATCGGTATATAAGTAGATGTCGTTAATGTTCAGTTTTAAGGAGTTCAAAACTTTGACGACTAATTTGGCTAATAGGAGACACGCTGACAGCTCGAGTCTCGGGATAGTGACTGTTTTTAATGGGGCTACTTGAGATTTGCTACTAATCAAATAACATGGCGTTTGAGCCTGATATGAAGATTGAATGTAGACAACAGCTCCAAATGCCTTGGATGAGGCATCAGCAAATCCATGCAAAGCTATCTGTTGAGCACAAGGCTTTAAAATGTAACGACTAATGTTAAGACTTTCTAAAGATTTTAAAGAACTTGTAAATTGAATCCAGGACTGGGCTATAAACTCAGGAATAGGATCATTCCAATCTAATTTTGATTTCCAAAGTTCTTGCATGAACGTTTTGGCTTTTGTAATAACCGGTCCTATAAGACCAAGCGGATCGAAAAGTCGAGCGATGTCAGATAGAATAGCCCTTTTAGTCAATTTTTCTTGTTGATCGATTTTTACTTTGAATGTAAAGACATCCAAGCTAGGTTTCCAGGTAACGCCTAAAGCTTTGGTTTCATTTTCTAAAAATGAATAACCTTCTAAAGTCCCATTATTAACACGCTCAAGTAACGCAGGGTGATTGGCATTCCATTTATGCAAGTGCATTCCGGCCGATCTTAGCAGTTGTATTAGCTGAGACTGGAGTTCTGTCACAGCTTCAAGACTGTCTTCGCCACTGATGACGTCATCCATGTAACAATCATTCAAAAGAACGTCCGAAGCCTTACTAAACCGTTCTATTTCTTCTATAGCCAGTTGTTTTAAGGTTCTAATGGCCAAAAATGGAGCACAAGATGTTCCGTAAGTCACCGTGTTCAATTCGTAGACTTCTACTGGCGTGGTCGCATCTGGCTTCCATAAGATTCTTAACAATTTCCTTTGTTCCGCATTTATCACTATTTGTCGGTACATCTTTTCGATGTCAGCGAGAAACACAAACCTATGTTTCCTAAAGCGAATCATAATTTCGTACAATTCTTCCTTTACTAGTCCTTTGTAGAGAATATCATTTAATGACTTACCATTGGTTGTAGGGCTTGACGCATTAAATACTACGCGCAGCTTCGTTGTGGTATTTTCTGGACGGTACACCCCATGATGCGGAAGGTAATAACAACTTGTATTTTCTATATTGTCCTTAACTTTTGTCATGTGACCAAGGGTCTCATATTCTTTCATAAATGCGCAATAAAGTTCTCGCATTAAGGGAGTTTTGTCAAGACGATTCCACAATTGCTGTAACCTTTTATCAGCGACTACTTTGGAATCTCCTAGGGCAACCGGATCCTCCTTTAGAGGCATAGTAACTACAAATCTTCCGGTGTTATCTCGGCTATAAGTTTCTAAAAAATGATTCTCACATAGTTGGTCTTCGGTGCTAATAGGAATCGATTCATCCTCAACACTTTCAATTTTCCAAAATTTTTGCAGGTTTTCATCTAACATATCTGCTTGCTTAACAAGGCCACAAAATGTCTGATGACATTTATTTTCTACTGTTCCGGAAACAATAAATCCGAAAACAGTGTTTTGAAAGATTAATTGCTTAATTTTATGTTTTTCAGTTTTCAAAATCTCATAGAAGAGCTCAGCCCCAATGAGAATGTCAATTTTAGATGATTTTCCGAAATTAGGGTCCGCTAGATCTATATTTTTCGGTACTTCCAAATTAGAGTCATCTATATTGCTTGACGGTACCCAAGTTGTTATTTTTGGCATAATTAAAAATTGAATCGATCTACTAAACGAACCATCTTTATTTGAAATAGTTGTCTGCACTTTCGATTTTATATTTGAAATATTTCCATTAATCCCCGAAACCGAAACCTTCGTCTTATTTTTCTTTACTGCTAAAGACTGAGCTAGCCTATTACTCATGATGTTGATCTGTGAACCGCTGTCTAAAAGTCCACGCACCGGAATTCTAACCCCATGCGAATCTTCCACATAAATAATACACGTGGTTAAAAGCACTCTATTTTCATTTTTTCCCGATAAACAAATCTCACTGCATAATGATTGCGAAATCGCGCCAGAAACCTCTCCCTTTAATTTATTGCTTTGCGAGGCAGTAATTTCTTTTTTGTCTATTTGTTGACTACTATCGTTTTCAACCATCGGCGCCAATGATTCACCTCTATGGAGCAAAGTGTTATGCTTTTTCGAGCAAAAGCCACAACGAGATGCTGAAGGACACTCAGCAATTTTATGCTTCGAACTGAGACAATTCAAGCAAAGATTGAGTTTTTTAACGATTAAATATCTGTCATACTCCTTTAATATTAAGAAATTGTCACACTTAAAAATAGAATGACTTGTTGATTGACAAAAAACACATTTAGTATTATTACCAGTGTAGGAATTCTTTTTTACAAACAAATTCTTCAACTTTTGATTTCTTTCACATGCTAACTGCTTAGGTTTAACGGTTACACTACTTTGTAAATTTTCTAAAACTAAACATCGTTTTTGTAGAAAGTCAATAAAATCTTGCCAATGAGGTAATTCTGTGGTAGTTAGCGAAAGCTCAAATTGCTTTTTTGTTTCTTTATCTAGTTTTTTAAGAACTATATTTATCAACATGATTTCTGAAAACTGATTAAGTTCTAAACCTATTGTTTTAAGCGCTCTAATATGCTTTTGACATCCGTCAACTACAGCTCTTAGACTTTTAGCTGCGTCCTGTGTTGACATTTCCATAGATAATATTTCATTCAAATGACTATTAACGATAAAACGTTCGTTCTGGAAACGATTTTCTAATGCTTTGAAAAGCGATTTATAGGAATCATCCGCAGTAACAACATCTAAAGCAGTATCGCTCAAGGTAGATTTTAAATAATACAGCTTCTGTGTATCACTTAAACTATCATTCGAATCGATTAATGTTTTAAATTGATCTTTGAACATATACCAGTCTTGATAATTTCCAGAAAATTTCGGTAGAGGTATATCAGGCAATTTAAAATTAGCATTTGAATTACATAATTTAGAACTATTTGAATCACTTTCGCTTTCGCTATATATCTTATTAGCATTAGAGAGTAAGAATTTTCTAAGCCTTACCTCTAGGCTTTCAGCTTCTTCTTCTATTTCTGTGAAGGCTGTTAGATGATTTTCCAACTCTTTTTCATCTACAACTATTCCAAAATATTCGATTTTCAAGTCATGCAAATGCGTCATAACTTTTTGTACACTATCTAATTTTACTTGGTATTCCAATGTCTCTTTACTCTTCTCATCATCGAGGAAATTTGCAATTCTAGTCAACTGACCTTTATAGGCCCCTCTTTGACGATTAAGAGCTACTAATTTATTTTTATCAGTCATGATTACAACTGATTATTCATCCTATCAATGAATTTAAACCAAATGTAAAATACTAGTTCTTCTCCAAACGACGTGACCAAAAAAATGTTCTTTCTTCGATGGACTGTATACTATATTTTTCTAATTAAAAACTGCAATGTCTTTTAAGTGGTTTTATTACACACACAAACAAACATAACAACTAACTAGTTTGCCCTATGGCAAGAACAATGCAGACCATACTGCGAAACATACAACTAATACTAAAATGCGACTACTCAGAACAGTTTCTGAAACTGAACTGTTGCCATTAGCAACCATAAAGTTTTTCTAGTGGCGCGCCAAGGTTGGCGGGCTTTTACTAATGCCAAGGTAAGCCGTAACAGGGGTTCTTAACCTTATTTATATCTTTACCAGCAACGAGTATTAAATACTTGTTGCTGATAAGACATGACTATGAATTGTATGGATATTAAATGGACAACCACGATAATTACAAACTGTCTTATATTGCTATTGTTTTAGGGGTGACAGAATTTCAGTGTTGTAACACTTGCCTCGGAATTATTTCGGAAAAGATTACATGAATGCAACGCACAGAATGTTGTTGTTATATATGGCCGCCTGAACTCAATGAACATTCAAAATGTATAAAAACACAGGACAACAAAAAGGAAACCACAAGATACGAAATAATTACAAGATAAAAATAACGTTTTATATACCATGTTTTTAAATTTTCTGTTGAATCATATAAACTTGACAATTCTATGTATTAATAAATACTTTTTAAAAATTTTTTTGATGAATTATCTCATCAACTTGAAAGAAAATGAATTGGAAGTTAACTTGCATTTAACTTTTCGTTCCCGTGCCGGTCGATAGATTGCTTCACCAGTCTACAAAACAAAATTAATTGAAAATAACTGAAAATTAATTTAATTCTGTTTAAAGATGGCTAAAAGTATTTAAAAAATGCATTGTCATCGTGTTCTGAGCTATTCTAAAAGTTTCAAATGTCTAGCTAGTCGGGAAGTTACTTAAAAATCAATTGCAAGATTTGTACTGGACAAACACACAAACACACAAACACACAATAAAGCAAGTTAATAAAAACATGGTAAAAAGAACGACCAACAGGCCTTAAAACCAGTTAAAAACATTAAAGTTCTAGGATAAAAAATTAAAAAGCCAGAAGCACAATAATTGAAGACCGTGAGATCAGGATATAAGTTCTCTGGCCCCCCAATAGAGAGCACACAAATCACCATTCTACCGTAAGTTAAAGTCTCACATAAGGTGCATACAATGAAACTCACAAACCCTATTTTGGCCAGATGTTCAGCCAGACAGTCGCGCCCTGTTCTTAGTCAACGCAGAGAATTATTGGGAATTTATCGTTAGTTATAGATAATGAATCATATAAACGATTAATTTTAGGTTTCTGTTAGAATATAGAATTTAAATAGAACGAAGTCTATCTATTTAAATTAGAAATATGTAAGGAAAATCATCTGAATTCCTAACATAATTTAATTGGGGGAATTCCTAGTTTCTTTGGTAAGACATTAAATTATAATTCAAATAACAAACAGATCATTTATTGCCACTTTCTTTGAGTGCACACTTAAAGATGATATGACAAAATGTGAAACTAACCACCTGAAACTATGAGTTTACTAACCGGAGATCAAACCTCTAAAAAATCCTAACTTGTAGGCTAATTTGCAGTAGTAAAAATCACGTCATAGCTTTTCGAAAGTCGTACTCTAAATAATCAAATGGTTTTTGATCTGTTCTAGCTGAAATTGGCGTGGGTATGCACTGCTTGTTGTCATCTGGAAATATGAAAAATAATCGAAGACTGCAAAATCTCGCAACAATTATTTAAAAACTATATTCTGAATAAAAACATTTATGATTTCTTCTGTTTCTAGCTGGAAACGTCTGCGGTAAGATTTATATTAGAAAATTCAAAGCTAGCTTAATCTTACCACATTTTTTCGAAAGATATACTGTACGTAGTCATAATTAGATTCTAAATTTCTTCCATTTTAGTTGAAAACTACTCTGGAATATTTGTCGCCATCTAGGAAAAACAAACAAACAAAAAACAAAACAAAACCAAAGGTCGTTTAATATCGTATAACTAAGGATACGTAATTTTCGTATTTACGAAATAGATGCGAATAAATGCGAAATTTGCCAATATGAGCGAATAAATGCGAAATTAGGTAATAATAGTAATAATTAACTAATATAATTGCTTAACTGAGACCATCCGCGGTCTTTAACTGATAAATCTCACTCTCCTTCGGATTTGCTCCGAATTTCACCCGGACAGTTTGTCCGTACCTGTTTCGAACGTAAAAATTTAACTGTAAAAATCAACCATCCAGTTTTGTGGAACAATTTAGTAGATTTAAGAAGTCTCTTGAGCGGCAAAGTCAAGGGTAATTCAGTTACATACAGTAGTCAACCATGAGACTCCTGTTGATGTTATACAGATTTTGATTGCAACGAAATACTGCTACCTTAACTTTGCTAAGGCAGCTATATAAAGCCTCTATAGTCCCGTTAACGGCGTAGATGCTGAGATTTTTTAGCTTGTACAACATAGTAATTACTGATAGGAGGCAAAGACTTAAGGGACGAAATGTGGAGACTACTACAATGTTAGCTTTTTACTAAGAATTTTGATACTTACCTGTCCAATAAGTAAAATCGTGCATTTTTTAATAAACGCAGAATTTTTGAATTTATATATATACAGTCGAACCTCCATATATCGAAGTAGCAAATTGCGCGAAAAAAAAATTCGATATATAGAAATTTCGATATATAGAATTGAGCTTAGTCTTATCATAATTCTCTTAAAAAAAAAATTAAAGCTAATTTTCGTATACGAAACTTCATTTCTAATTTACATGCGAATCCCATTAAATGAAAGTTAATAACTAAAAAATGAATTAATATGAAAGATTTATTGATTAGTACATATCTTTAAAAAAACAATAATGCAGACAGTGGTTACAATGATCACAGTTACATTCTTAAAAAAAAAAAAAACTACGAATATCTTGCTGAACAGTTAGTTTTGCGGAAAGTTCAAAGAAATGTTCGTATTTATTCAGTCCACTAAAAACTTCATCAGGGACATTTTCCGCGAATTGAAGTCCACGACGTATTGTTTCAAATGCCAAAAATTGGGAAATTTTATTCTAAAGTGGAATAAAATCTCCCAATTTGTCTTGAAAAAAATTTCGATATATAGAGATTTTTTCGATGTATAGAAACAAGTTTTCTATGTAATGAACATGGAGATTTACTAAGAGTTCGATATATAGACAATTTCGATATAGGGAAGTTCGATATATGGAGGTTCGACTGTGTATATATATATATATATATATATATATATATATATATATATATATATATATATATATATATATATATATATATATATATTGTGAATAAATACGAAATTTTATCTATTGTATTTTTTTGTTGCGAAATTCCGATAGTTTTTATGCGAAATTTACGTATTCCTACGTATAACTCTTCTAAAGATGTACTCTGAATCAAACTGTAATAATTTCATCTCTTCTAGCTGGAAAATGTGATAATATTGTTTGTTATCTCCAGAAAAATGCAAAAAATATCAAAGATTGTTAAATCTCGTTAAATCTTATTGAAAGTTACATTCTGAATTGAATAATTTACGATTTTTCTTGTCCTAGCTGGAAACGGGGGTGGTATTGTTTGTTGCCATCCAGAAATACAGAAAAATCAGAGATTGCTGCACCCAGCTTGTTTGCCAATACGAGTACCAGGAAACGATCCGTACTTTCGGCAGTTTGGAGTAACTTGCATGCATTTCCTGAGATCCGTGGCAGCACCTAGATCTGATTGTACTTTCGGTAAGTATGTGTTGCATCTTTTCAGTAAGCTTTTGTATCAAAGTTAGAAATTACTTTATGATTAATGCTGCATTCTCTTGAAAAAAAAATGTCGTGATTACTCTATCATCTTGTTATACACATGAATATATTATATAGCATTTTTTATATGCATTGATGTAATTTTTTTTATTTGTGAAATATTGCAGAATTATTAAAGATGTTTAATTGCTTTTGAAAGAAAAAAATCTACAAATGCGATTTAATATTCTTCTCGAATATTTAATGATTTTGAAGTTTGGTTGAAGAAAATTAAGTTTAAGCCGATCTAAGCTTATACGGCAAAATCCCCGACTTGTATTTACTTTGTATATCAGCAGCGTAAAGTTTATTTTTAACATCGATTTGCATACACAATATTATTATACAATACAATGCTATACAATTAAATACAATTATGCAAATCAATTTATATACAATACATTATAAATGCAATGCACTGTACAATACCATTTATATAAAGTACAACACTGTGCAAAACAAATCATAATCAATACTGCATGTACCATACAACACAATATATTACCAGGTGTCCCAAAAATAACCGACGATTTGAAAAATCAATTAAAGACGGTTCATTAAGTACGGTTCAATCAATTAAGTACGGTTTGCTGCATTCTGCTTAGGTAACCAGGGAATTTATTCTCACCAATTTTCAAAATTAGTTACAAAGTTCGTCAACAGATGGCGCTACTGTCTGGGAAAAACTGTAAAACAATGTTTTCAAAATAACCACTGTTTGCAGCAACAACGTGGCGCAGTGTGAGGTCAAAATTCACTGACGCCCGTGCAAACATTTCAGTTTGAATGTTCTGACAAGCAGCAGAGATGTATTGTTCCAGTTCACCTACAGTTTGTGGATTGTGACAATACACCTGGTCTTTCAAGTACCCCAAAGAAAAAAAAATCGCATGGCGTCAAATCTGGCGAATAGGGAGGCCAATCCATGCCACTTTGCGTATGCTTCTTGCTTTGAAAACATTGTTTTATAGTTTTCCCGGCCAGCAGCGCCATCTGTTGACGAACTTTGTAACTAATTTTGAAAATTGGTGAGAATAAATTCCCTGGTTACCCGAGCAGAGTGCAACAAACCGTACATTTCTATCACCATCCGTTTTTCTTTAATTGATTTTCCAAACGTCGGTCATTTTTGGGACACCCGGTATCTCATGTACAATGCGTTCTTCAGAAAAAGCATTCTTCCTACATTTTTCGTCTGCTCACATATATTTATATTATACACAATTTCATACATACACATTACATGTTATAAGTTATTTACTCTCAAAGATATACTTAAATTTTACTTTATACATCAGCAGGTAATTTACTTTTGAAGAAAATTAAATTAAATACACAGACTTCTCTTTACTCTACAACTAAATATAAATACATCCCGGTGGTGAAACAGCCACAATTCAGTTCAAAGACGAGAAAGTTAAAATATATGTTCCGTTTAACACAAACGTTATCTTAAAGAAAATGAGCTACGAATAATCTATTATAACCACATTTTTCTTGTATTAGTTTTACTAGGCCCCAGGGTTGCCCAAATTGGTCGGCAGATCTGTACTGTCCGTCCGGCGCCCAGGCCTATATGAAACACCACCGAACAAGGGAAATCAACCCTCGGCTGAGTTTGCAGGAATTTCTGCGCAGCGCTGTCTTCAGTTTGACAGTGGTTTGTAGACGAAAGTGGGGGTGGCCGTAATCTCTTAGAATTATATTAGTTTTATTATCGGAGTGTGGAATGAAAATATTTTTTACACTGAAAGATGTGTTAAGTAAACTTTTGGTAAATCTTGTTGAGAGAGGAGCACGGGATCCAATGCCCCCAAGCTATTTCACAATATCCTTTATGTAAGACGAAAAAAAAGTCTCTGAATGAAGTTGTTTCTAATGCCCCCTGACCGGAAGTATTCAAAACCAGGTCCATATAAGATAGCGGGCAGAGGGGTGCAGCTCCGGTTTTTAATGGCAACACAAGGGTCGGAGTCCGATTTAGCCAGGTGTCACCTCAATTTAATAGAGCACCCCCAGGGGTGACATCTGGACCCTCTCTGGCTTCATAGAGGAGCTTTCCGGTCTAAGCAATCCGGTCTAAGTTAACGTGCCCATATCCAGCCTAGACACGGAGGCATTTAATTGCCCTTGTCGGTGTTTGATTCGAGCACCCTTAGCATCGAAAGCCGACGTGCTACCATTAGGTTACCTCGGGCAACTTCTAGATGAAATATCAAGAGGCTATATGTAGACCTTGAAACATACGTGGAATTATATATATATATATATATATATATATATATATATATATATATATATATATATATATATGTAAACACTCACATAAGAAAAATAATAATAACACTGTTAAAACAGCTGTTCAGCAGAGCAAACAATATTTTGCGCATCAAAGGAAGTCACATTTGTGTATCAACAGCAAATGTTTAAAGAAAATTATTATTTTAACGTAAGATTAAGTTCCTCCATAGCGGTCCTTCGGAAAGCAAAATTTCAGACGCTAAAACCGTCCGTTCATCCGTCCTCGCGAGTTATAATTTTGGCAGCGTACCAAACCTAGTCTGTATCGCTTCGACAAGCAGTAAACAATTGATCAGAAATGTACCGAAATGCGTTAAAATTTTGACATACATATATGTATATATATATACATACGTACATATATGTAGATACATATATACATAACACATAAATACATATACACATACAAAAGAGATAAGCAAAGATAATTAATCCTACGTTAATAACCCGCGGTAGTTTCGTTAGAAGAGACTACCTGAATTTTTTCTTTTTTTTTAATTTGACTCTCCTTATTAAGGTCCTAGAGAACAGTTGAATCAAGTTACAGCCTTTATTGATGGATCTTCAGTATACGGGTCGTCAGAAAACGTCACCAAATCGCTTCGAAGTTTTGAAGGGGGTAAGTCACATTGGTGCTTTTTTGCCCGTCTTTAGAAGAACTAAAATTTTCAAATCTTAGTTAAATAAAATGAGGGATTTAAATGTTGAATTTTTTCAGTTTGAAAGTGGTGTTTATTCAAGCGTAGATGGAAAAGTAAACGCTTTAAAATATTCTTAACGGAACACTATTAAATGATCACTACACGTTAAATTTATTTAACAATTTTATTCCTCTGGAATTCCACAAATTATTGAAAAGAACTTATAAATTTCTTTATAACAGCTACTTATTGTTTTTCAGAAAGACATTTTCGTTTGAGGTGCCGTGAGTTCAGTAACCGAAACGGAATTCTGTCCAATCAGGCGGTGATTTGATTTCTTAGAATAAATTAATTTTCTTATATTTATTTTGAGCCGAAAAATCAAGTTTTGAGTTAATTCTTTAAAATGAGCCATGAACTTGAAATCGATTGCAATTGAATGGTAAAGAAATCGGTCAATAAATGAAATAAATAAATATTCAAATATAAAAAGGCTGAAAAAAGAGGCAAATTCTTTAAACGCAGATAAGAGTATTTGTTTTGTAACTCATTAAGCAGTATATAAGTGTCTTTATAAGGCAATTCTGCCCGCTAAATTGAATCATACCAATTTATATTTCTACAGCAGCTAAACATTAGGAAATATTTTTCCCTATTGGGTGTAAATTTAATTACAAACTAGTTGATAACCGTCAAATCATGACGGCTAAATAGTAAATAAATGTACTAATACACAAATTATACTCAACACATCATTGCCAAATGTTGAAAATCATAATAATGCTCAGAAACAAATTAATGTGTTTAAGCGGCCTTGTGCTTAGTGAGTATCTAAAGCCAGATTTAAAAATCTCACTGAGCATGCGCAGAAAGCAATGTTTTTTAAAATTGTAAATTATCGCTAATTAAGCAGCACGAAATAAACAATTTCCATCAGGTTTAATCATATATTTCACAAACATAATTATAAAAATGATAATGGCAGAGAGAGATCTAGAGAGACTCCTCGGAATAAACTTGTTTAATCATTAAAACACGCCACTGAGCATGCGCAGAAATCAATTTTTAATTGTAAATTATCGCTCATTAATAGAAATTGCGGTTACAAAAACAAAATTTGACAAATCTACAGATTACAATCTTCCGTTTATGATCAAAATGAAGTAAATTGAAGCAGTAGTTTTCTGTCACGGATTGCCCCAAAAGTCAGCTTAGCAACTTAAATATATAGATAATGTTAAATTCCCCCCGAATATTATAAAGTTCATTACGTTACGGAATAAAAGGTATTTAAAGCTGTATTTTTCAATCCCTTGGGAAATTTTTTCTCTATTCGGTGGGAATTGACATAGCGTTCATTTTAACAAAATAATGCCAAATGTTTTTCCCTACTGGCGAAATATTCAATATGTTACAGAATGAAAAGTAGTAATAGCTGTATTTTTCAGTCCTTTTTTTTACATTATATTCTCAAATGAAATTTTCAGGAAAATTGAAAAAATCTCGTACTGGAGGAGAAGAAATGTTGCCGAGGAAAAGCTCTCTCCCGTGTGCTGGTGGCGACGATACTCCTTGTTTTGCTTCAGGTAGGCTATCAGTTCAACATTTGATATTTTTTTGCAGGTTTGATTTGCCAGCTTCCCTCTAAAATCTTTGCTTAAGTTCTCCCACGTTTTTAAATGTTCGTATTTTCCCCCTATTTTTCATTTAAAAATATGGCAGTGCTTCGGGTCAAGTTATCAAACTAGTATCCTGGTCTGCTAAAATAGGGTTAAAGCTGCTGTGTAATAACCCTATTGGATTCGCTCACCTATATGTGAACCTATGGAGAAGATGTGTCCAAGGATTGCCGACTTGGATTTAAGGATTTTATTTTTTTAAATTGTACTCCGTAATACAGGAAGAAATTTTACACCTTGGTGAATTTTTCATTTTTTTTTTTTAAATTGCGAATAATATTTTAAAAAAATTCGGAAAAAAATTTGGTATAGTGTGTTTTAAACGCTCATCAATCCTTTGGTGGACGAAATTTATAAAATGAATCCTGTTGCAAGGTGCAGAAAAATTCAGGCTATCTGAAAATACCATTTTTATTAGATTATCAGCATTTATGTAGCTGTAAATAGTAGACAATTTTTTTCATAGGTTAACATTGAGGGGATCGAATCCAATAGAGTTAGTACACAGCAGCCTTAAAATAGAGGATAAAATGGGAGTTCAGTTGCAAAAAATGTACATCTCCAGAGTAGCACGTAGCTTTGGTATAGTTTATCTGTTTGAGCGTAAAGACTGTAAAAAAGTTTTACATACAATAACTATAGTTATTGTAATACATTCTGTATAGAATTCGAGTCCCTTGTTTCAGGGAGTAACGTTTCTGGGTAGCTGATCTGCCTGTTTCGGGGGTGACATGACTCTGGGTAGCGGATTTGCCTGTTTCAAGGTGTAATGATTCTGGGTAGAGGATTTGGCTGTTTAGCTAGCGGAGCTTCGTCATTTCCTACCTGTTTTAGGTAGGAAAGAGGGATGGCCAGAACCGGTAGGCCGTATATCCGAAGTCATGTCACCCTGAAGCAGGTAGGTTTTTTAGGCTCTTTCAGGATTTCGTTTTTAGTGTGTTGGTTTCGCCCTTGTTATACGCTCCTCAGCATCGCATAACCGACTAGTACGCCAGCGGGAAAGGGATTTCAAGAGCGGAATTTCTCTATTTTGCTGGCGACGGACAAAGTTCAAATATCCAGTCCACGTCGGAAAGAATCATCGTGGGCGCGGTGGTCCAGTTGGCAAGAGCAGTGGACCAGTGATCTGAGCGTCCCTGGTTCGATGCTCGTCTCTGCAAATCCACCGCCGTGTTCACTAATGGTGGCCGGGGCACGTAAAATAGGTCGTGGCTGCAATGTCCTCCAAGTTCTCAAATTTACCTCTGGAGGTGTGGGGTCAAGTGTTCCGTTCTCGTCACTTGACTCGGTTCAAAATTACGGGACCGGTCATTTAGCCAAGTGGTGCTAATTCAACCCTTGTGGTGCTAATTCAACAGGAGCCGCCCCTTTCAGCCCAACAGCCTATTAGGACCTGGCTTATGGAACCTCCAACCAGGTGGCATTAGCAATAACAACAACAACAGAACCATCGTCTATCACGAATTGTGCTGAAAAATTTAGAGCACCCAAAGCGGACCAAAGAGTTGGACAAAATAGTGTTCATACACTATAGTTGATAGCTGGGTATAAATACAAGACCAAAATTAAAAAAAGGAAAAAATCAGGGCAAATAACTGTAACCATATTAATGGCAACAATAGAGTAAAAAGTATAGTTACGGATGAACAGAAACGGATGAGATTAGGAAATCTAAAAAGCGAAAATATGAGAAAACAATAGAAACGACAGCAGCAGCAACAACTGAGTAGTCAATTACACAGTAATTTTTCTTAGTATAAATACTTAATAGTAAGGTGCAATCTCAGGTTTATTCAATGAAAGGAAATAAGATAAAAATGTTTAAACTGAAGTTCAAAACATATGCCTTCAAACACGCTAGAAATAACCCATTAAATTTTTCAGGTTGACTTCGTTCGCAAAAACTTTTATTGAAAGCGTTTCAACTGAAAAAAAAATAAAGTCCTTATGAATCAAATTTTTACTAAATAAGAAAAACAGAACAATTCTCCCCCCCCCCCATTTTCTCAAGTAAGAGAAAAAACTTGATTGATTCTAAAGTATTTTAACGCATCGACTGTCGTGGCACAAAAATTATTACCATTGACCTATTATATCACCAGATTGAATGATTTTTCTTTGTGTAGTGGACTTTTTGGCGCCGAATAATATAAAAAGAGACTCCAAATGAAGGAAGCGAAATGAAAAGTTCAGTGATTTATTGGCAGCTTAATGCTACGTGTCAGTAGATAAGTGGCAGATAACGTGGTCAGGATATTAATTTGTATTTAATGCGAAAAATTTCAAATGGTAAACATGGCCTGAATCTAGCTGTATGGAACTGCAACAAGCGGGAAGCCCTGCATTATTCATCCTTAACCACTGATTTGGAAGTTACTCTGCATTACCTAGTCTTTGTGTTAGGAACATGTTAGGAGTAGTTTTGTATTTCTTGTCCTCTTCACAGCCTCTTATAAAAGTTATATTGTCATAACAATCTAAAATATTCAGGGAATTTCGGGGAATAGGTATATTTTCATATGCTGAAGTAGAAACTACTTTATTATTCACAATATCATACAAAATACCTAGGGACTCTTTATAGGTCGGTTTGATTGCTAAGGTCATTTTTTGCTACACGAGCATAGGCGTAGCGTCGGGGCGTCGTCGGGGGGGGGGGGAGGGTCCCCCAAACTTAACTTGAAGTAAATTCAAACGTTAATAGAATTTCAGTTAAAATCGGAAAATTGTAGAAAACTTTTAAGAAAGTTTGTTTTTCCCCCGTTTTTTTCAAACTGTGAAACTGAAGATTTCGATTATGTCTTCAGTCTTCACATAGTTTTTAACAATGATATGATCCATAACAAAAATTCGATGCTATTAATTTTTTTCTCATTTTATTTATATTATATTTATTTTTCTCATTGTATAACTTTTGAATACTACTCAAATATCAATTCTACTGTTATTCAATTTAAAAAAAATCATAATATTTCATATTTTAAGGACCGTCCAGCAGTCAATGCGTGAGGAGGGCCCTAACAGAATTCAATTCGTGCCCCTCCCCCATTTTTTGAGTTGTGTCACTTTTCTTTCCGGGGTGCGATATATATATATACATATATATATATATATATATATATATATATATATATATATATATATATATATATATATATATACACACGGTCTATCCTGTGAAATATTTTGCCTTATATTTCTTTTTAAAGAATGGCAGACATTGCTGCATGCCTGAGAACGATGGATACATGCATCCTAAATTATCAGAAAAATATTACCGCATTACCATGGATTAATATAATCTATGATAATCCGTAATGATCCTGCATTATCATGTATTAATATATTTCATTAAATGCAATTTATCTGCATAAGGGAAGTTTTGATATGCTATTCGCTTCATTTCCTCCACGAATTTTATTCAAATTGACCCCGGAATTCTTTGATATCTCCGCTAAATCGTTTCGGTTCAAGTTTCAGCTAGGCGTTGTACGAAGAGTCGATTTACAGGGGCGGTTTTCCAGGACCGAATAGAATATATAGTGGAACCTCGCTTAACGAGCATCTCGCATAACGAGTATTTCGCATAACGAGCAAAATAAATCGTAAAAAAATGGCTCGCTTAACGAGCAACATTTCGCATAACGAGTGACGTGGATGGAAGTCCCCTCTTCACGTCATTCGGATCTTCACGTCACCAGGATCATCAACGGCCGAAAAATAAGTATTTAAGGGTAGTCATGGATGGTTCGAGAAGCAAATATCATGGGACTGGAGGATAACAATGATATCGAGGAGCTTGTGGAAGAGCACAACGAAGAGCTGACCACCGAACAGCTAATAAAATTGCAGTGTCTTTCACAGCAAGCTGTTGTAGAGGAGAGTTTGTCAATGGAGAAGGACGAAGAAACAGCAAAGAAACAATCTTATGGCTCAATAAAAGAAATGATGAAAGCATGGGAACCTGTTGCATCGTAAGTTACAAAGCCTGATAAGACGGTGGCTAGGCGCGCCATAAATTTATTCAATGACAATGCGGTGACACATTTTCAGCAAATTTTGAAGCGCCGAGAAAAACAAATGTCGCTAGATAGCTTTCTAGTAAAAAAATTAGATATGTGTCATAAATTCGTAAATAATAAACAACATATGGATGATTTTGCTCCTTAAGAATTTATGTATAAGTGATTTTCTTTAAATAATAGACGTTACATCTAAAAAATTTTGAGTATTTTTTGGCAGGGAACGCATTATCGTATTTTCATTAATTTACATGGGAAAAATTGTTTCCCTTAACGAGTGTTTCGCATTACGAGTAAGACTCTAGAACGAATTATGCTCGTTATTCGATGTTCCACTGTACAGTAAAATGAGATTCATCGGTGCTCGGATTATTTCCGATGCATTTATATTTAGCATTTATATATCTTGTATGTATGTATGTATTATATTTGTGCAGGATTTTAGACTTGTTAATTTGATTTTTAAGAGATAGTTTTTAACGTGTACATAGTATTCTTTTCCCCATATAATTATGCGTATTTAAAATGCTTGAGTAGTTCGCATTCAAATGATTACCTTGAATGTTTAGTTATAACTCTTCCTGTTTCAGGGGACAAACGAACCAACCAAAACACTTTATTGACCATATTACATGGACTGATGCTCAGGGAACATAACAGAATCGCCGACCGTCTTTCAATCCTCAATCCTGGCTGGAATGACGAGATTTTATTCAAGGAGACTCAACGAGTGCTAGTGGCTGAAATACAGCACATCACCTTCAGCGAATTTCTTCCATTACTGCTAGGTGAGAAAAATGTGTAATATTCATCTGAAATATTACTAGCCATGTTGGCAATTTTTTTGTTACGCAGTTTGTAATTTTGTCCTTATACAAAACTTTTGTACAGCGCTAAACACACACCTTAAAATGCTCAATAAAAATTCAAATTGGCGTCTAGTATCGAACCTATAAGACTGAGTGAAGATCTGTAGGACATCATAAAGAACTATAAGTTGGAAGTAAGTTGCCAAATTCAACTTTTATTGTGGATTTTAAGAAGCTGTGTGTCTTTGTTTAATTTTTATGCCATTTTCTACGACAATTTATATATTTTTTTATTTGTATTCCTCATATAATCCCCCTTTCATTTTTGAAGCCTTTGATGTAGGATGTTGGCCTGTACATTTCAACGTAGGATTACGTTCCTCCAAAACGGTACTACGGAGAGCAAAATTTCAGACGCTAAAACTGTCCGTCGTCGCGAGTTATAATTTTGGCAGCGGACCAAACCCAGTCTGTATCGCTTGGGCAAGCAGTGAACAGTTAAACAGAAAAGTGCCAAAATGCGTCAAAATTTTGACATACATATATGCATATATATACATACTTACATATATATAGATAAATATATACATAACACATAAATACATATACACATAAAAAAGAGGTAAGCAACGATAAGTAATCCTACGTTAATAACCCGCGGTAGTTTCGTTAGAAGAGACTACCTGAAATTTTTTCATATATTTATTTCCACCGCTTTTGAATTTTTTACTAAATATATTTCTTATATGCTTCCTAAAGGTTTATTATCGTTCTTGCTTACGCTCGGGCGCCACTTTATCTTTTGACCATGTTCTGATTCTGGGATTCTTAACCCCAAAGCCGGTATTCTACCAACTTACTGCGATGTTAAGTTTACTCTTCAATTCTTTACCTCCTCGATAAACTATTAATTCGGCTCCAGGACAAAATGTTCCTCTTAACAGAATTACTGCAATTCCCGTAGCAGCTGCAATTAGCAAGTTTTATAGTTTTGATGAGCATTGACTTATTTATCTACGCTATCTTTCGCCACAGTTAAAAGGGTGATAAAAGATTGAATCTTCTTTCCGAACGATAGATGGCGTTCTGACCCTACGCAGATGGAATTCGCATGATCATAGCACGCTTTTCACTTTTTTTTCTCTTCTAGACATTAGCTTGATTATCTAATTATAGATGATAATGGGCTCATCTTGATTTAATGACGGGATAAAAAGTTAAGTATTTAAAATTTAGATTATTTTAAATTTAATTTATGACTGTGACTTTATTCAATTATTCATAATTTTTTTTAGCGAGAAAATTATTTCATCATTCTTTTTTTATATAGATGAGGGAAAATATCACAAGTGAAAATGATTTTCTGAGAGTGAATATTGACATTATGTAATCCTTTGGCGGCGTTAGATATTTTTCATTTTATACAGCTGTTTATTCTACGGAGAATTCAGAGGAAATTCACGAGTCTGAATGAGAGATGAAGCATTATATTTTGTTATAGTAATGATAAAAAATATTTGATCTATCATATTTGGGTAAAGTTGAAACTAGTGGAGATAAATATTTATTTCCTGATAGCGTTATCCTTTGCTGTCATGTAGGCAACATCGATAACAATTAAAGGCAGTTCTTGTTTTCTCAGTTTCGTGAATAGGAAACCAATTTTCTGGTATCGATTTTAATAGAGTTGAGAAACTAGAAAAAAGTACGAAACAAGTTGAACCCAAAGGCTTGAATATTGGGGCATCCAAGTTTTATTCATCCCCTCTATGTCTAACACTAATGTTAGGACAATTTAACTTTGCTATTTATTTCTGAGTTTTGAAAAAAATATTATAATCTAATTATAATTTTAATCTATTATTATCTTTTAATATATTTAACTCATTTAGAGAATGATTACTCAATAATTAAAATAAAATTATACTAAAATAAAATTAAACCTTTTACTGTATTAGTAAAGTGACTGTACAGTTTATTAGGCCCACTGAATAGGCATGGATATTTCCTGACTGCTATCTGATATATATCTATATCTATCTATCTATCTATCTATCTATCTATCTCTCTATTTATCTCTCTCTCTCTCTCTCTCTCTCTCTCTATATATATATATATATATATATATATATATATATATATATATATATGTATATATATGTTTGAGAGAACAGTCATTTATTTTGGGGTAAAAGGGCTTTCGTTTCAGAAGAGCAAAATCCTTTAATTTTTATATATAATGCGTCACAAATGTTTGGAAAAAAAGAAAGAAAAAAATACGTGTGTTAAAGGAAAGAAAAAAGAAAAGGTTTGAATATTTTAACTGCCAAGTACGTTTCTAGTTTATAAATATAATTTTATTATACCTTGTATTATCGCTACTATTATGTCAAACAGAATTCGTGATAATTACTCTTCAGTTTTGACTGTAAGCGAATGTTTTTTTTTTGTGCTACATAACCGTTACCGAAGGCTTCGGATATTTTAGCATTGTTTTTTAGAGCAAGTGAAAAGTATTTTCTCGGTAAATTTTTTTTGCATATTGAATGTCTAGGATCATTAATAGGTTAGTGGTGAAGGCACTTAAAGCTATCTATCTTAAGGTTTAGTGTAGTTAACAGCGTTACGGTCACTTTTTTGCTACACGATGACTAATTAGACCAAGACGTAATGCTTAAAGCCGATTCCGAACGACTACAAACATCCATGCCAATAGCGGGACTCCAACCTACAGACTGGTACTGAATGTCAGCACCCTAGCCATTCGGCCATCGTCCGGCACCTATCTTATGGAGTTTTGTCAACAGGGGCCTATGTTTGATTCTCGCGTATGCTAGACTCACTCTAAAATAGATGTGTCGTCCAGAGCACCGTATGATCTCTGGTTTCGACCTCTGGTTCGATCTCTGGTTTCGAAATTTGGAGCTGTGTTTGGAAATTGAGAATTTCTAAAATTAAGGTAAGCCGTAAATTGCATATGTCTACGGGACTGGAAAGCCCTAAACAAAATATTAATCATAGTCTTCAAGGAACAGATGACGATTGATTTGAGAATATTGTAAGGATAATTAAAAATAGCTAAGTATTAGCCAAGTTCTTAGCCTTCAAATATTCAAAACTCTTATAAAAATAAAAATTATGCCCCTGATTATTAACAATGAAGAGTAAAATAGTTTCTTGTTTTTGTAACATGACTGTTTTTTTCCCCAAACGACATTATTTATATTCACTTAGAAAACCAAACTGTAAGAACTGAAAAAAACCCATTTTACATGCCATTAATTAAGGAATACATATTTTTAATAAATATCTAGAAACTTTTCTGTTCTAACAAATGCAACCCTAAGGCAACATCATAAACTTTTTCCAAACAAGTCTTCCACTTGCGCAATTTGTTCTTCCAATTTACTGCGTCTTCCTCCAATCAATGCCAACAAGAAGTTGTTGCATTATGATTAAATCATCTAACCCTTCATGTAAGTTAAAAAAACTTAACTGGAATATGGCTTAACTCAAGGGGAATAACAATCAGCTTTTGCAGGTGTATTACAAGTAAGCTAAACATACATTATGATTTGATAGGAGATGTGGTCATATCTTCTTATGGACTCCAAACTAAGTTGGAGGGATACAGCTTCGATTATGATGGAGCCTTGAATCCTGCAATCATCAACTCTTTTGCTACGGCTGCAAACAGATTTGGACATTCCTTAGTGCAAGTAAGAATTTATTAGATATTGAATTGAACCAAAAGGTAAATGGAAATGGAAAAATGTATTGATGTAGTTCTTGTATCACGAGTTTTGTAGATAAATATCGTATTACGTGAAGCTTTATAGATATTATAAATGGTTAGAAAAGAATTTTACGGTTCTTTTATAGTAAAACTCGTCTATTGAATAAAAAATAAAGAAAGCTACATTTCCATTTAATTTGGACCATTTGTTCATTTAAAATATATTAATTTATCATGAAAAAAATCTCACTTTTTTAAACCTCGAATTATGCATTGATCATAATTCAAATTCTTCATTTTATTTAGGACCGAATGGAGAAATATTCATCTGAGGGTAGAAGACGCGATGAGCATCTACGATCAACATACGATCCCGAATATGTGTACGATCAGGGGAGTTTTGACGAGCTTGTTCGGGGTATGATCAGGCAGCCATCTCAGGCACTTGATGCTCATGTATCCAGACACGTAAGTCGACTATTTTCTATTTAGATATACTAACTGAAATTGTGTTTAAGCTCATCTTAGTTTGTGTAGAAAATTTTCAGGAGCGGATAAGGTGGGCTTATATCTCTTATGTATAAACAGTACTAGGTCCTAGAAGAGGTAGCCGAGTGGTAGCTCGTCGGGCATCGGATGGAGGGTGTTTAGTTCGAATCACGATGAGCACCATTAAATGTCTTCGTGTCTAGGCCGGATATGAGCGCGTTAAATCCGTAGGCCGGAAAGTTCTCCCTCAATGTCAGGGGGTTGGGGAAAGGTACGAGCTCCCCAGATGTCGCCCCTGGGTCTGCGCGATCAAAATTGAGATAGTACCAAGGGAAGAAATGCTGACACACTTATAGGGTGCTCCCACATAAAAAGTAATAAAAAATTTCAGAGGTATATTGTGCGAATATCTCAAGACAAACGCCCTCGCATAAAAAAATACCAACCGACCCCCCCCCCAAAAAAAAAACAACAAAAAAACACAGTGCTCAAGTGAGATGGGAACTCACGCCTAGAACTTCAATTTTATTCATAAAAATTGCTAAGCATTTGATATCGCTCTCGTGCCAGTAAATATTTTCCTTCAAAGTCAAAATACATAGTAAATATATATATATATATATATATATATATATATATATATATAATATATATATATATATATATATATATATATATATATAAAGAGAGAGAGAGAGGATTAAGTGTAAGTCTGAAAATATTTTAAAAGATGAAAGTAATTTTTACATTTCATATTTCACAATTAGGTATTCTTTCCGCAACATAGAAGAGTGACACCCGAATTATTTTAACAAATAAATGTTCGGGAGACATTGTAGAGTAATTTGTTAGTTTTTTTCTTTGTCTTAATGTGCCGGGTTCTAATTATAGGGTTGACTAACCTCTAATTTTTCGCGTAGCGGTACCGTCAACTGGGGTAACTTTGGCCTTTGCGGGTAACTTTGGACCCAACAAACGAAAAAAGTTTAACCAATGGCTTACTCATTTGGACCAACCAATGTTGGGCTTAAGTTATCCGCCAAAGCCAAAGTTCCCCCAGTTGACGGTATGGAACACATATCAGTTCATTCAACGTCATATTTCGTTCAAATACCAGGAAAGGAAGCAGTTACCCCCTAAAACTAAATATAACGCTCTACTGCCGGGGTAGTCAAATTGCGGCCCGCTACAGATTTTTTTATGGCCCTCCAAGACAGCCAGAAAAAACTTCCAAAGACAGCCAAAAACTCCAAGACAGCCAAAAAAAATGCCAATATTTTATTTAATTAATGTAAAGGAGAGGTGGGTATGTTAAGTTAGCGGGAAAAACCAAAAGCTAACAAAACAAAAACATTTAATTAAAAACGATTACAAAGAAACAAATTACATAAAAGAAACATAATCCGTCGTTTATCCTATTACATTAAATACGTCTTATTACAAACAATAAAAGGGTTGCTGCCGCGTCATAACGGCTTTTTTATGAGCTACACGTCGTTGCGGCTTTACCGCTTCCTGGCCAAACATCATCTGACGTCTTTTTTGGCGCGCTTATTGAAACAGTCACGGTTAACATGACAGTCCTTTGCACCGTCAGGTGCCGCCATCTGGTTGTGGTGTCCGAATGAATTTGACATTTATATTTATTGATTTTTATGATACAATTTATACCTTTTCTGAAATGCAAAGTTAGCTAATAAATGCAATAATTTTAAAAGGTGTGCCCCTCCGCTAACCTCCGCTTCCAGAAAGCGGCCCCCGAGCCAAAACAATTGCCCACCTCTGCTCTACTGGATCACTAAACGTCTTATCGACATCCTCCCAACGTCGCTATAGACCAGCCTCATACAACCATTAGAGGGCAAGCCCTGTGCTCTTTCGAATATCTTTGTTTCGTACCTACTCCGATAGCCCTCACTCGAACCGCGCAATAGTATTGTCTTTAAGCTTGTTGTTAGTGAGATTAAGTTAACGAGATGAGGAGTTCCTCAATATTAATCTTGGGTGGTCCTCATCCTATTCATATCCTTTACTCCTTTTTTACATTATTATGAGAATTTAAGATTCTTTAATGCATGATAATGAGAATTTTTTAAAAAATCGGTAGCTATTTCATATTGTATTAAAAGCACCATGTGAGCTGCTTATTTCAAACAGTTCTTGTGCAAGTATTTCAACTCATGTTGCATCCGTGATCCAAAAGGCGAGAATGATTTGCGTTGACCCAGTCGTCCATATAATTTACTCAAAACTTCTTCTATAACCCAAATTTTTCGAATACGATCCCCCATTACTTTAGTCTGTGTTCAGATAAAAAGTATGCTAAAAACACTTTATCTCACCAATATGATCTAATTTTCATTTTATAGCTACTTATTAAACTGTTCATTCAAATTCTCATGCATCTGTCAGCAACTTGTGATACTCAATTTGAATCCCTTGGCAGTTGACGGACCACCTATTTGGAAATAATGGCCAGGGATTGGATCTCGTCGCACTGAACATTCAACGGGGACGTGATCATGGCCTTCCAGGATACAGCGAATGGAGGAGGTATTGTGGCCTACCTAAGCCAAGGAATTTCGAGGATCTGTATACCGTCATTGATCCCACTGTTGGAAGGAATTTCAGTAGACTTTATGGGTGAGGAAGAAAGGAGTATAAACTCATTTCATTGATTTTGTGTTAAGATAAAATGAAATTATTAAAAGAAAGCTAAATTAGACTACTGCCAGTAGTTAAATTTTCCTTCGGCTTGCTTGTAATTAGTATTATTTCTAGATAACATATGGTACCATACTTAAATTGAAGCCAGGTATGTAATATACTAATTAACAAATCAACTTGGCAAAAAAGTTTTTAGCAGTTTTATAGAGTTATATTTTATATTTTCTTATTGAACATTTATTTAATATTAGATTAAAAGTTTGGAATTCAGTGCTATTATATATACTATTTTGTTCTAGAAGTTGTAAATTCACTTTACTGTTTCGTTTCCTTTTCGTCCACATTTATTTCGATGTCACTACTTATGATATCTGATTAAAAAAATATAGTTGAGTAATTAGATGATGTCTAATTATTACCACTGCTTTGTTGTTTTAAATCTCTGCATAACTTTTAAGAGGACTTATGAATAATTGCAACGATATCAGTTAAAAACACTATTCTGGGAATTCAGTAGTAGCGATATTAACTGTTTTTTGTTTTGAATTTTTTTGTATGAGAGGTGCAGAGATCTGTACGTGCCCAGACCACGCTCGTGCGCCGAACTTGAGCCTATTTTCCCTCTTCCTAATTCGGGCTAGCGTTTCTATTCTTATGTATTTGCGTCGCCAACTTTTCCTGTGTTGAAGAACTGAATGACAGTTGGCCCTGGTCTGAATAGACCTCGTGTAGTAAAAGATGGCTCTAATGCTCTTAACCAACCAAGAGCTGTATACAGGGTGTCCCATAAATACCGACCAAACTCTGCACAGCCAGATTCCTCGTTGGGAGTACATAAAAAATGCCAAAAGAACTGTACCTGTACGACCCATAGCTTTCGAGAAAAATACGAAGAACAAAGTACGACGTCACATCCGGTGCAAGGAAAAAACACTATATTTGACACATCAACAGCAGTATTTGCAAATACTTATAGAGGCAGATGTAGGATGATGTTGGTTTTTTTCCTATGGGGCCATCTGAAGGAAGTGTATCGAGACGTAGTGACTACAAAAACGGACTTAGTTGCTCGTCTGCATGCTGCTTGTACTTCGGTGGACACCGCGTTGCTGCGACGTGTGCAGTCATCCATTCCACGGCGCGCTCAAGCTTGCCTCGATATGCACGGCGGACACTTTGAACATCTGCCTTTATAAATATTTGCAAATACTGCTGTTAATGTGTCAAATAAAGCGTGTTTCCTTGCACCGGATGTGACGTCATACTATTTTTCTCGAAAACTATGGCTCGTACAAGTACAGTTCTTTAGACATTTTTTATGTACTCCCAACGCAGAATCTGGCTGTCCAGAGTTTGGGCGGTATTTATGGGACACCCTGTATAGGGACAACTTCAAGGTTAAATTAACTATAATCAATCGGCTATAATCAATGATTGTATACCACAAAAGGCGGAAGTCACTTTTGAGGCATTTGGATTGTTGAAAAAACTAAGTTCGATGTTTTAAAAGACGACGATGGCCTTATGAATATAAAATGCTAAAAAAAGCCAAAACTCAGTGTATTTGCTTTCAGTTCGTATTCTAATTTCAGAATTTTTTTTCTTAGGGTTGAAATTTAAAGTTGCTTAGGGTTAAGAGAAGAAGAAACCTTGTTATTCTTCGAAAATACACTAATAATAGAATATCTGTAGTAACAAAACTATTATAAATATTTTACACATAGTCTGAATGCAAAGATGACTATTTAAATTAGTTTCAACTTTACTTTAACTATTCCGAGCCGGATTTTGTGGCAACGTATAAAAAAGTCGCGTAACGGCTCCGGCATCAACTGACCGAAATATCTGCAGGCCGGACCAAACTAACGAAGGATTGGGATTCATATTATCGGCTCTTTCAGGCCTCTGCCTTGAAGCTAAGGCACTAAAGGTAATGCGAAGGCAGTAAATGTATAGGTTATGTTTTTTGAATAGTTTTGCATTAGTATGTGTTCAATATTAATGGTTTTTCTTTCCGTCAAAACTCTTTTTAATACATAAATGAGTAATCTATACTCCGCAAAATGAATTAAAAGATGCAAAAGTCAAAATACTTTTTACTGACGTTTGAGGGTTAGGAAAACAAACGGTTGCTATGGAAATATCCAATAAATCAAACATCTATATATTTAAGTTGCTAAGCCGACTTTTTGGGCAGTCCGTGAGAGAAAACTACTGCATCCATTTACTTCATTTTGGTCTTAAACGAAAGATTGTAATCTGTAGATTTGTCAAATTTGGTTTTTGGAACCGCAATTTATATTAATGAGCGATAATTTGAAATTTAAAATTGATTTCTGCGCATGCTCAGTGGCATGTTTAAATCTGGCTTTTGAAACTCACTGTTTCTGCGCATGCTCAGTGCAATGTTTTAATGATAAACACGTTTATTACGAGGAGTCTCTCTAGATCTCTCTCTGCCATTTTTATTTTATGATAATTATGTTTGTGACATATAAGATTAAACCTGAGGGAAATTTTTTATTTCGCGTTGTTTAATTAGCGATAATTTACAATTAAAAAAATTGCTTTCTGCGCATGCTCAGTGACGTTTTTAAATCTGATTTTAGATACTCACTAAGCTTGAGGCCGCTTAAACACATTAATTTGTTTCTGCGTATTATGATTTTCAACATTTGGCAATGATGTGTTCAATATAATTTGTGTATTAATGCATTTATTTACTATCTAGCCGTCATGTTTTGGCGGGTACCAATTAGTGCACTTTAAAATTCAAGGAGATATGTAACTTATAGAGAGAAATCCGATTAATTAAATATTTGACTGGATTTCCGGGTCATATTAACTTCTCCAAGGGTGCTAGGTACCACATTTTTCGACTTTTAAGACCTCGTGGTTGGTACGAGGGCTTGTAGCTATTCGGAATCGGATTTAAACTGTAGGCTTCAGCCTCTTTAGCTCTGGAGGGAGAGAACATGATCTCTGAGCTAAAAAAAAAAAAATTGAACCAACTATTCAACTATTTTTTAATACCTTTTTTATGTTCAACCCAGTTACAACAACCCATATATAACAACCCAGGTATAGCAACCCAGATATAACAGCCCTGGGTTATGACAACTCAGATTTAGTTTTTAACTCAGAGATCACAGAAAAGAACTTAAAAGTGAATATTGAGCTACAGATTTGAATGACACCAAACTGTCTACTTGGCCGATACTATCGTAACCGCTATCGATAACGAAACTACTATGTTCACCGGACCAACTTATGGTGTCTACTGAAAACTAGAAAATCCGCCCGAACTGTTGCCACCTACCGCGCCGCCCTATCCTCACCACTCCTTTACCAGTGACCTTCAGAAATCTAGGAGTCCATTCTGCCCCATCCAGTACTAAACGTAATATTTTCCTTATTAACAACAATATATGTTGTCTATATACGTCCAATTCATCATGTATTTCATATAAGCTCATCTAATGGAGTACTTTTAAAACTTTCCCTCACTTACCAATTAAAAAAAACCCTTCATGGAATTTTTCAGAAATCACCTGTCTGAGATTAATTTATTAATTTATTAATTATTTTAAAATACAAAGCACTTCAGTTTTCTTTTTTTGGCTCTCAAAAGTTTTCACTGTTTTCTTAATGCTTTACGTGTCAAATTCGACTTGGTACCTCTTTAGGATTTTTTTCCTTCTCCAAAGTTATTTATCTAATTAGTTTGAAAAGTAATTTCAATTCTTTAAGGCAATTATTGCCGTAAAATATTATGGTTTATTTAAAGAAAGCTTTCACTGAGGTAATTTCATGAGTTCAATAATATTGTTTTATTTATAGTATTATTTATTTAATAATTGAGATTACCCATTTCTTTTATTTTCTGATTTGGAGGGAGTTAGATTTAATTGCCTCTAGGCTTTTTAAACTATCAGGAAAAACATTCATTGTTTTATTCCAACAATATCAGACTATTTTTATAGTATATATATATTATTTATGTATGTGGCATATAACTACCGTATATATATATATATATATATATATATATATATATATATATATATATATATATATATATATATATATATATATATATATATATATATATATATATATATATATATATATATGCGTGCGTGTGTGTGTGTGTGTGTGCGTGTGCGTGTGTGTCAGTGTCAGTCAGTGTGTGTGTAGACAGACACTGCTCATCAAATGTTACACATAATGCAAGACGCATAAGTTATAAATCAGTCAGATATTTTTTATGTAAGTCTAGGCTAAAAGATATTTGACTTATTACCTGTTGTAATTATGTATGTCTAGGCTAAAGATATTTTTATGTTCGTTCTGGATTCTTGTTGTGGGAATTTCCCCCTTCTTTTCTGGGGTCCATATGAAACAATTCTTCTTTTTTTTAACTATACAATTTTTAATATACTATCAGGTAATTGTCTTAAGATAGCTTATTACGTCTTTGTTTACGTTGAGTGTACGTTTTTTGTTTGCGTTTGTATGATACTCCTTCCATCTCTGTACATTGCTTTTTTCCATTGCAGTTAATTTGCATCATATTTATTTGTCTTTACGATTCAACGCAAATATATCCAATGAAATACAAATGGTGCAAAACTCTTGACTTTCAGTATTAGCTTAGCCCTACATTAGGTTTACCCATTTAATACTCTAGTAATAAAGTCAACATACTTTGTGCTGGACAGTGTGGAATGTCCCAAAGGTAAGTGCAAGCCGGAAAGCTTACCCAAATATTTCCCCCCCCTCTCTCCCTCTCCCTTTCTCTCTCTCTCCCCCTCTCTCTCTCCCCCTCTCTCTCTCCTCACTCTCTCCCCCTCTCTCTCCCCTCTCTCTCCCCCTCTCTCTCCCCTCTCTCTCCCCTCTGTCTCTCTCTCTCTCACACACACACACACACACACACACACACGCAAACACATACACAAACACAAACAAACAATCTTAATCTATCTATCTATCTACCAATAAGTATTTGGACATCCATGCAAATGACGATATCTGCGATCCTGATATACTCCGCCCGTTAAATATCGTGTAGGAAATAACATTGGCATTAGTTGCATGCAAGATGCCACGAAGTGCAGAGTTTTCTGATTTCGAGAAAGGTATAATCGTCGGGTATCACAGAAATGGCCAATCCTAAAGGGACATATCTAGCTAGCTGAATTACCTAAAATCGACAGTGGCCTATGTGATTCAGATGTAGAAGTTGAGCGGTGATTGTCGGAATGGGCCCCGAGTTGGAACACCCCCGAAACTGGGAGATAATCCGACGGGTGCTGTCCAGAGAAATTCGGAAGAACCGCACCCAACCGGTGACCCACATACTCCAGGAGTTTCAATAGGCATCAGGGACTGTTGTTTGGAAGAATACCATCCGTAACGAAGCGTATCTGCTTGGTTTTCATGGTCGTGCTGCCACCCATAAGCCTTTGATCAAAAAGTCCAACCGTGGTGCTCGGTTAATGTGGTACAAAACACGTCGAAAGTGAACCGTAGATTAGTGGAAATGGGTTCTCTGGACCGATGAATCAAAGTTTACCCTCTACCGTTCGGATGGCAGGCTCTGGGTCTAGTGTCTGCCTGGATAGTCCTCCTGTCAGAATACATTGTGCCAACAGTAAAGTTCGGTGGAGGTGGAATTATGGTTTGGGGTTGTTTCTTATGGTAGGGACTGGGGCCCTTGGTTCCAATTCATGGTAAGTTCAACGCCGACGCTTACTAGACTATTTTGAATGACGGTGTGCTTCCTACGTTGTGACAGTTTTGCGGGTTGGATCCATGTTACTTCCACGACGACAACGCCAGCTGTCATGTTGAGAGGTCCACCATGGTTTGGTATGGAGACAATGGGGTTAACGGAATGGACTGGCCTGCACATAGCCTAGTGATGCGGCATCGATAACAAAACATCGATGTTTTGAAACATCGATATTCAATATTAAAACATCGATGCTAATAAAACATCGCCCAAAAACCATCGATGTTTTTAAACATCGATGTTTTAGAACATCCATTTTTTAAAACTGGTTTAGTAACCTCTAACATTAATGTTACTTCCGTTAGTCGTGGGGGGAGGGGGTGATTTAATTTTACTCTCTGATTGGGCAGACACAAATGACAAAAACTTGGTTGCTTTCGGCTACTTTGATGACTCAAAATTCTCGTTGTAAATACCGCCATGTTTTGCCTTCAAATGTCTAGATAAATTCGTGGTATTGCTAGAAGTTTTGAAGGACTTAAGGCAAATATTGCATTTCGCCAATTTGTCAGAGATTTTGTAAAAATATTTCCAAACGGTACTTTTGGGAGGCATCTTACTAATAATATTAACGTCAACTTATATAAAACCAGAACAAAACAAAAACTTAAATGGATGCAATCGTGTATATACTATTTGTAAAATAAAACCCCATGGAAAGTTCTGGAGTGTCAGGAATATTCCAAGCTCTCTGATTGGTTCATTGGTTGTTAATTGCAATTTCTCTGTTTGCTAAGGAATCATTCCCCCTTTTGTATTCGTCTTTTTCAGAATTCAGACTTACATTTACTGTGAAAATTATGCTACGTGGTAATTTTTTTTTTTATTACGGTACTTTTTCATTTAAAAAAAACATCGAGACAACGTAAAACATCGAGCACAAAACATCGATGTTAAAAAAACATCGGCTTCAATAAATCGATGTTTAAAACATCGATGTTTTTATCAAACATCGATGTTTTGAAAACATCGACATCGATGTCGCATCCCTACCATAGCCCAGACATGAAACCTATCGAGAACCTTTGGGACAAGTTGGATCGCCGAATTAAGGGGTGTAACAACCGTCCAAAATCGGTGAAAGAGCTTACATGTCTTCTCCAAGCCGAGTGGAAGAAAATACCACGTCATACAAGGACTTGTGGAAAGTATGCCCCGGAGGGTTTAGGGTGTAACTGCTTCTCGTGGAGGCTCTACCAACTACTGAATATGAATAAATTTTGTTTTTCTTTTCTAACACAGGTGTCCAAATACTTATTGGTAGATAGTATATATATATATATATATACTTATGCACGGCGGAGTTGTGTGTGTATATGTATATAAGTTAGGGAATGAGAAATACTTTTTTTGCACAACATACCTATATCTATATCTATCTATCTATCTATCTATCTATCTATCTATCTATCTATATATATATATATATATATATATATATATATATATATATATATATATATATATATATATATATATATATATATATATATATATATATATATATATATATATATATATATATATATATATACATACATACATACATACGTGCATAACGGCGGGCGATGGCCAAATGTTTGGGGCGCTGGTATTCGGTATCAGGATGTCTGGGTTCGAGTTGCCACTGTTGGCATGGATATTTGCAGCCGTTCGGAGTCGGCTTTAAGAAGTGGGTCTAATCGTCTAGAAAAAAAAAAGACAGTAGCGGTTTCAACCAAACAACCTTAAGTGCATAGCAGGACATACAGATTTTTATCAACATTTATTGATGCCTGTTCATTTTTTCGTAATTTTTATATTTATCCTTAAGCGAACTCTGTACTGAAATTGTCCCGTGAGTCAGCTCTCAGTTTTAGGGTTTAGGACGATTACCAGATATGGGAATAGGGCGGAACAAAGCTTAGAAATTTTTTGACCCAATGACAATTCTGACCACTTTAGGAATCTGGGGTTGAAGGTGATTTAAACTATGTCATACATGTACCTATTTTAGTAGGCACGAGGAGAGCTTGGTGCAAGACCTCGGTTCTCTGGCTCGTAGAAAACACACACACACACACATATATATACAGTGGTACCTCCGAAAAGTGGACAGTCACAGGACCAAAAGTTTTCTCCGTTATTAGGAGGTGTCCGATATTGGGGAGGACAACCTGTTTATAAAAAAAGTTTTTGCACTTCTGTTTGACATTTGATTGAAAATTACGGCTGCAATTTTAATTAAAAAGGAAAAATTAATTAGGTAAGAAAAGAATAACTATTTACTACTTTGCCTTTTAATTGTGTGCTAATCCTTTTATCTTGCATTAAATAATCCCAAAATACAATGTATAGGAGCTAAATTATTTTAATTACTACTGAAAATATCTGTTAACAAAGTTTGATTTCCCTTTTTTTACACAGAAAACCTGTTTTTCAAGGTGAATCTTCACAGGATTTAGCTTTGCTCATCCCTACGAATCTTCGTTGTTCAGAAAGAACAGTTTTAATTGTTCGCTGTATTTCAGTGCTTCCGAATAATCTTTGATTTTGCAGTCTTCCATTGGCGATTCCTCATCATCATCCTCAGAAAGGGCCAGTTCTTCAGTGGTGTCCCGATGAATGAAATTGGAAACATGCAGGTTTTCTTCCTCAGTGGATAAATCGTCGTCGATCTTGACATACTTGATATTTGAATCCAAATTGGCTACTAGATCCGCAAGTTCTTTTCGCTTTTTTCCGTAGTACTGTCAGTTGCCACTTCGCTTGTACTCAAAAATTCCGCCTTCTTAAAACAGTTTAGAACGCACCCAGATTCCACCTTTTTAAGGACTGACGTAGTCCAGGAAATTGCATCGAAAACAGATACCAATTTTGCTAACTCTTCGCTGGATTTGCAGGAGATAATCTGTGAAAGCACATCTCAGAAGCAGCTTTCTGTATCGTACTTTAAAGCTGCGGATAATTCCTTGATCAAGTGGCTGTAGCATCGAAGTGGTGTTAGGAGGCAAGAAAATTAAATTAACATTTTTTTAGCTTTAAATCATCAGGATGAGAAGTAGCATTGTCCATGAGCAGAATGATTTTTTCTTTTGTTTTTTCATTTTGTTGTCTAACTTCACCAACCAATCGATCATTATTTCAGCGGTCATCCACGCTTTCTTTATTTGACTTCCACGAAAAACTAAGTTTTCGTACTTCAATGTTCTTGAAACATCTAGGATTCTTAAAGACGCATAAGCATATATTTTTAGCTTGCTTGTTAGAATTATTTTGAAATGTTTGCCAAAATAATGGAAAGTTTTTCAAAAACACCTGTCCGTTATTCGGGGTGTCCGCTATTTAGAGGGAATAACATGGATTGTCCTATATAAAAGGACTGGGACTCGTAAAAATGTCCGTTAATTAGAGGTGTCCGCTATTCGGGAGTGTCCGTTAAGGAAGGTACCACTGTATATATATATATATTTATATTTATATATGTTTTTTATTTCTTTTTTAAAGAGTTTATAGCATTTAGTGTTGGTTATTAATAGTTAAAGCGTTTCCCTATCTTTGTTTTCGCTCCCTTTAACGAGCTCATTTTGTTTTCAAAAACCGTTATTTAAATTCCCCATAAACCAATTTTTCAATATTAAAACTCTGCATATTAACTGAAAGCTGTGTTTATCAGAAAATATGAGCGAAATCGGACATCTTCACGCGTTTCAGGTAAATATCCATCACGGGTATTAGACGGTTGTTTTACAATTATGACTCCGAGTGATTGAAGTGAGTTTCAGGTCGTTATAAAATCTATTTTTAGGAACGTCGATGACGTGGATCTGTATCCGGCGGGCATATCAGAAAACCCTTTACCTGACGGCGTGCTGGGACCGACATTTGCTTGCATAGTGGCTGAGCAATTTCGTAGATTGAAGCTGGGCGACAGATTTTGGTACGAGAATGGCGGAATGGAGTCCTCCTTCACCAAAGGTAACTAGAGGAAGATTAAAATACTTTGTTGTAACTTTGTGATATTGTAGATTTATTTTATTATTTTTAGAAAAAAAAAATTAAATGATTTTTTTAGCATTCTTTCGCATGCGTTAATATTCAGTACTTTCTGTTTTAAAATACGTTTATCATTTTATTAAAATTCGTGTGATTTATTAATGGTCAGTAATAATTATCTAATACAGGTATTACTCGACTTACGACCGAGATAGGGACCGAGACATTGGTCGTAAGTTGAATTGGTCGTAAGTAGAGTTTCAAACAATTTTCCTTTACAAATTTCAATAACATGATGTTTATTTCAAAGGTCCAAGTATCTTATTCATGTCTTCAGGATGGATCAAGAACTAGATAAATATTAGTTCATAATAAATAGTACTTATGACTGTGCGGCTGCATACTTATCAGAACTATTTCAATACTTTTGAAAAAATAATGGGAGTTAATTTTATGAATCCCTCTTTTCTAACGCGGGACCGTAGGTCCTAAAGAGATTGATTTTAATCCTCCTTCATTTTTTAAAAATCTCCTCCCTTAGTAAATGATGAAATTCAAACCACATCGTGATTAATTAGCTCTTAAAATATTCCCATTTGATAATAACTCTTTTTGTAAAAAATTGGGATGTTTGCTTGAAATTGTCAAATGTCGGGAAAAAAAGACGACTTTCGTAAAAAAATGATGATACTTGTTGAAAATATACAGTACGTCTCAGATAGGAAGATCAAGTCCGTAAAGGCACGGAAAATCTTTGGAAATACTCAGCGTTTGCCAATGTCTACGAAAGAAACTTTAGTTTTGAAAATGTATATATATATATATATATATATATATATATATATATATATATATATGTATACCGTAAAATCTCAAGTATAATACGCACTTTTTTTTACATTTTAGTCCGCAAAAATGAGGGTGCGTATTATACTCGCGTACAAAAAAAAACGTAGTTTTAAACATTGGATAAACGAACGTACAGCAGCTGTAATACATTGCGCTTGCGCATCTGCACTCTGATTCATCCACCCGTTTGCTAAGCAGGTATTCCTTTTAAACAAACGGAACTCACAGTTCGTATCGTCAAGTGAGGAGGATGATGGCGATATATATTACGGCGGCAACATTAATTATGACATGGACTCAACAAAAATAGATGAGCTGTATTCTAGTGAAAGTGATTAAGACTGATAATTTGACAGTATTGTTTGTTTTGAATTAATAATTTTAGTTTTATTTTCTACCGAATTTGACGTTTTTGTTTCTTTTTATTACAAATTTTATTTGTGTTAATAAACATTTGTGCAATTTTTAAATAAAATATTGAAAAGTTATGGGTGCGTATTATAGTCGAATTTTAATTTTTTCCGAAAATTTCGCACAAAATCAAGCATACATATACTCGGGTGCGTGTTATTGTCGAGATTTTACGGTATATAAATAAATAAATAAATAAATAAATAAATAAATAAATATATATATATATATATATATATATATATATAATAGTAATTGTATTGCAAATGAATTAATTTCTTTTGACTATAAGGACATCTTCCAGCTTAATTTCTTTAAAAATCCAACCAAAATATGCAGATAGTTAAGAAAAAATTCCTGGAAACTTGTTGTTCAAAGGGTGCTCCTTTGTCATAAGTATAAACCTTGTTAGCATAAAATGAAACAAAATCCACCTGTCCTGCTGTAGTTAACTAT
The DNA here is from genome assembly GCA_907164885.2 of Dolomedes plantarius. NCBI lineage: Eukaryota > Metazoa > Arthropoda > Arachnida > Araneae > Dolomedidae > Dolomedes > Dolomedes plantarius. The sequence goes on from OU015491.1 coordinate 69,491,183, forward strand.
GCATCAATTAGATTGTTACACAAATAATGACAACCGAAGAATAATTTTGCATAATACTTCTCCACCACCACACTTCTCTGATCCTTCAGAGCTAATAAAGAGGGAAAATTCGACTCATTATTTACCCCGCGAGACTAATGAAGAATATATATTTTATTCATTATTTATTTTTATGAGCCTTGCGGAACGTGGTGATTTTCAGTAGGTAATAAATATTTGTCTCACGAGCTGGGTGTTGCGTAATTACGGGTTTCTTTTCACTTACATGATGCCCGAAATTGAATTTCATGACGGAAAATCATAAATCATTTGCATCGCCAATTCATCATAGAGCCACGAGGATGTGTTTTAAACGATTGCTATGGTTTTCACACCCTAATGATCTCGACTCGTTAGTTATGGAAAAATATTTTCTTTGTGGGAAATTCCAATCAAGTTTTTAAGTTCAAAACAATTTGAAATTGCACTTTGCCGTAAGTCATTGCTTTTCTCCCCCGAGTTAACTCGGAGATTCCTAATTCAAAGTGAAGTTACGGTTTTAATTGACTGGAGAATTTTAATGAATGAGTGGGTGTTTTTCATGTTGTCTATTTTCTATCAATCAATCTCTGCCATTCAGCCTATATATGCATGCATATAAATAATTATAATAAGTTTATGGATGAATGTACATGTATACGTTACCGAGAACGTGGTTTTGCAGTGTATGGGAGTGCTTATATTAACGTACGCTGAGGTCAGTTTTCATACTTTGATTATTTTTTATCAGTTTTTTACTTTTATCAGTAAAGAGCCCTTTTTCCACTTTTACCGGAAAATTATAAAACTACTGGAGGACAAATTTTCTCCATAGGTTAATATTGAGATGAGCGAGTCCAATAGGGTTAGTACACAGCAGCTGTAACAGTCTAAAGGAAATGAACATTGAACTAGACAAACTTACACTAAACATTTATAAACAACCAACCAACCAACCAACCAACCAACACACACACACACACACACATATATATATATATACACAAAAAATATTTTTGGCTTTAAGATGTGTAAAATAAAAGGGAATATGCTAGAGCATTTTGAAAGATGGAAAATCAAGCTAAAATGTTGCCCTCAAAAGCATTCTTTGCCGAAAACAGAGGAGGTAAGTTCTCAAAATAATGAAGAGCAATTAATGTCTATTCTTAAATTTAAAATAACGCAAATGGATTTCAGCATTAAACTAAATTGTCTCAAAACAAACCTCTTTTTCGAAGTAATTTTGAATTAATCTCTAACTCTTCATAACATACGAATGGTTGGTGTCCTAACGGTTGACAGGTGGTTGATTGAGAGCGCTACGGTCCTTTTTTACTACACGAGGGCTAATCAGACAGGGACCCACTGATTAAAACCGGTTCCGAAGGCCTACAAGCATCCATGCCAAATAATGGGACTCGAACCCACAGATTCTGGAATCGAATGCCAACGCCCCAGCCATTCGGCCATCGCCATGCCTGGTGACACGTAGTGTTTAATACAATGCTAAAACTCAGTTTATCAGCCTAAACCTGCGCACATTCTTCGTCATATTTGTTTAGAGTATGTTACTCTTGATATGAGTAGGAACGCAATAAAACCATTTTCGGGAAAATCAAGTCACAGGTTACCAAGTTATAGGTATTTTAAATTATGTTATACTCCATTTATCACTGAGTTTAAACAAAAGATGACGCGTTTATTTAAAATTTTGCTGTTCTCATTTATAAGATGACAGAAGAATATTTATTTCACGGTAAAATATTTTTTATTTTAGAATCTACATTAATCCGCCAATGATAAAAAAGGGAAATATTTTTGTATCTTGAAAGATGGCAAACCAATCGAAAAATTTTCCCACAAAAAGGCATTATTTCATATAAGAAGGAGAAGCATTAAAAATTTAATTAAAGTTGCAAATATTTTTTCAATCCTTTCCACTGATATCATGTCTTATCATTGATATCATTACTTATCAGTTAGTTAAAATTTTATAAAAGCTTTTTATAGTAAAATGTTCATTTGGCTTCAGTTTATTAAGAAAATGAATTGGTGTATTAGCTATTGCAATGCTCTAAGTTTAAAAACTATTGTAGAAGCTATAAATAAGTCATAGATACCACAAATTTTGTGCGGTAAGTATATTTACAATATTAATTTATAGTTTCTTATTGAATGTGAATTCAAACTGTTGTTATCATATATTCAAAAAACAATTCTTTGAGGAAATACCTTTTTTCTCAACGGAAAATCAAGCGGAGGATTTGATACATCATCGAATACACTGCCTTGAACATTTGGAAGCAGTTTAAAAAGTTCTTAACTTTTACTTCAATATGTGACTTGGAACCTGTTGTTTCATCGGGAGATATATCTACCAAGCCTGTACCTTTCAATATCTACTTCATAAGACATTTTAATACAACTTCTAAACTTTTTTTTTCAGTCTAATGGGCAGGAACTTTGCCTTGAAACATTCGCCTTGTGTTATTTACCGCAATTTACTGGTTACTTTCTTTTGGGAGCACCATATCGGAGAGCGAGCATTGCTCCCTATGAGGCGGCCGAAACGGGAACGATCAAGCCTTATTCGGAATTTGAACCCAAGCCCACTGCGGGGCAGATCAGAGCTCGAACCACTACACCTTGTGGACGGCATTTCTAAATTGTTAATCTATATATATAAAACAGTTCCGTAACTGACTGACTGACTGGCATACAACGCACAGACTAAACCGCTGGACCTAAAGGGCTGAAATTTTGAATGGCGATTCTTCTTATGGTGTAGGGGTGCACTAAGAAAAATTTTTGAAAAATTCTTAGATTTTTTTAAATTAAATTTTTAAGCTGTTTTTGTAATTTTTTTAAATTTTGCATTTAAAATAATAATTTGAGGGTTATAAAATTTATATCACGAGAAAGATCATAAAAATTCCTTTAAAATGAAATCTTTTTCGAACCTTTACCTCGATTTTCTGATTTTTGGTGAATTTTTAAAGATTAATTTTTAGAATTTAGTTTATTAAATGCTGATCACGTGATTTCTTTTTCTGGTACTTTAAATAAATTTATCATCACGTGCATAACAACTAAATAGACAAAAAAATTTTTTTCTTTCTAATGCAGCAGACGATTGGATATTATCCCAAAAAAATAAATATCCCTTACGATTTTTTTATAAATATATATATATATATATATATATTACATCAATTGTATACATTGATCGTAGCATTTATTATAAATATATATATATAAATATATATTTTTTGCATTAATTGCATACATTGACCGTTGTATTTAATTTGAGTGTACTCTGTAGCGAAGCGGGGGTTTTCAGCTAGTAGTATGATAAATATCGTTATACTGCCAGAAATATGTCTCATGTTACAGACTAAAATTCTTTTGCCGAAATTTATTGTTTTCTTGTTGTGTGTTTAGCAATTTGTACTTAATGAGAACCAGTAAACAATTAAAAATATATCAGAAATTTTCTATATTATATATTGAAATTTTCTATCGTCTAATTTCATTCGTAAATTTACTTTTATTTATTATTTTGAAAGGTAACGTAATAAAAGTTCCGACTTTCGTGATAAATTACTTTATTATAACGCTTTAAATGGAAGTCGAGTTGTGAAAAAAAAAGAGTAAAACTATAATCACATAAAAAGTCTTCTCTGGGAGAAGAAAAATGGCTGTGAAAACAAACGTGCGACTTACCAACATAACATTAATTAATATGGCGGAACAAAAGAATAACTTAGGACGCCGTTCGACAAATATTAGTTTTACTATTTTGCGTCCATCGAGAACATTACCACTGTTATTATGACATATGCAACTAATGTTTATCTTATGAAAGTACGTTAAGAGTAATATTTATTTTAACAATTGTCCCCAATTACCTGGGCCTGATTTTAGGTTGTTTATTTGGATTTGGAATAGTTCTGATTGCCTTCTAAGACAGCTAATTGTAAAGTTTATTTCAGAAACTGTTTTGCTGTAGAAGAATTTTTTCTTTCACCTCTCATATGTTTGGGAGAGACATAAATGTACCCCGATAAGGACTACCCCCCCATTTGTTGTTGTTGTTGTTTCTAATGTCCCTGGCTGGATTGTATTCCAGACCAGGTCCATGTAGACCAGCGGGCTTCCATATAGGCTCGCATATAGGCTGGAGGGCTGAGGGATGTAGCTCCGGTTTATAAGGCACCACAAGGGTCGGAATCCGATTACCCAGCTGCCACCTCAATTTTGACCGAGCACCCTCAGGGACGGCATCTAGGGGATCGTACCCTCTCCCCCTCTCTCTGGACTCATAGACGGACTTTTCGGTCAACGGATTTGACGTGCCCATATCAGGCCTTGACACGGTGGTATTTTAGTGGAGTTTTTCGGGATTCGATCCGAGCACCCTCGGCACCGAAAGCCGACTCGCAGCCACTAGGCTACCTCGAGCCCTACCCCAATTCGTACATACATTCATATCGATCCTCTTTTTTTAGATCCCCGTCATTATATTTTTTAATCATTCGATTAAACAACAATGCCTCTTTATTTTGAACTCTTCCCCTTTTCTTCTTCTCTCAAAGTGTTGTGAGTCTTAGAGTCTGTTCTCTCTACGGAAATTTGACTCAGTTGGACATCTTAAACTCCAAGAATCGCATAATATGCCTCCGGATGATAAATCCCTCTTACACCCTGGTCACCCTGGATTACTTAAACCATTGCTTAGTCTAATATCAGAAAACGCGAGAAATATGATACCTTATACCATAGGATTATAATTCGGTGACTGTGAAATGCGTTTGTGCTAGTCAACTGTTATCCATTGTAGACATATGAAATCATTCATCAAGGAATACCGATTGATAGTTGTCATTTTAAAAAAAGAAAGTTTTATATAATAATAAAATAATACTTGCCTTAAATGTGCTTTATAGATTTCTTAAGTAACTATTAAGAGTTAAGTAGTCTCCCTTTACTCAACAATTTTATAATATATCTATCTATCTATACCCTTCTTCTGTGTGTGTATGTATGTATGCATATATATATATATATATATATATATATATATATATATATATGCCCGTATGTATGTATGTATGTATCTATGCATGTAGTGTGTGTCATAAAATATATATCAGTTACTTTAATCTTTCACATATTGGGTACATGATATGCCCCTCTATTTTTTTCACCTTGGTATATTTATTGTAAACTTACTTAAGGAATTCGACAATCTTCCCTGACAAGCCCGATCTAGTCAGTAAACATTCATTTCCCCTCTATGTGAGTTTGTACGTAATTAACTTCACCTTTATTAATCCTTTAAAATAGTATATCTGCGATCTATCTATCTCCCCAAATTATTGCCTCTGTCCCATCAGCAGTGCATAAAATTAAACCTAGATCTAATTAACTTAATTAAAAAAATCCTTTTATCACCCACATTCAACTGCTAATTTCATACTTAATATTGTTCATTGAAATATTCTTAGTTCATTAAACACTCCCTAAGATTCTCGCGATCAATTGCTTCTGCTCTCCGTATTATGCCTATTCATTTGTTTCCAACGAGCCGCCCTCATAGTACAGTGTTTAGCGTTCTGGGCTGCCAGGCAATGGGGCTTGTGTTCAAATCCCGAAGAAGGCTTAGTTGTTTATGTGTCGACTCCCTCATAGGGTGCAATGCCGGCTCACCCATAGGGCGCTACCGTAATAAAGTAGCCGGCAAAAATTCGCGGATCGTCATGGGACAATGTCAAAGAAGTACCGCCAGAGACAAGTGCCTGCCGCATTGAAAACAAAAATCGTTTTCAACAATTATGTCACCAATCGCCCACAACTTTCTTAGTTCGTATTAAATCAAGGTTATCATCATTCCTCTTTTTGATGAATTCAAACCAATCAAAAAATCTTGTGATCAAAATAAGATATCGTCACAGACTCTTGCCTTAATGACTGTCTTAATAACTTTTGCTCTGTTCTTACTCGAATGTCTGTTTCTCCTTCCTCCATTGCTACATTCTCTTCAGCATGCCGCAAATAAGCTGTGTCTAGGTTTTTCGAACTACCCTGCATAGATGTTCTATTCTCCCTACCGCAGAAATTATATATTATCGTAATTCTTGGACATTAATTTTCCCCGGAATCTTAATGTAAGCAAACCATGTTTGCCAATAAAATGTTCTTCAAAACTTGGGCTTCCTTAAAAATTTCCACCTCTGAACACCCGCCCATCAACTCTCAAACGCACACACAGACCCACTCCCCCTCCCCCTAACACACTCTGACACATACACATATTTATAAGCAGTTTCAGACCCCTTTCCAAATTTTAGCGACAATTCTTAGTTTTAATATATCGTTGACATTTTAATAATGAGTTTTGAAAATATAATGAATCGTCTATCACTATTAAGAAAATTTTTAAAATTTTCCTGATGAGTATTTTCTCCGAATATGCAAATTTATTTCTGTGGTGCTTTGGTATTTAATTCTCGAACGCTTAGGAGACAACTACTTTACGAAATACCCTGTGTCTCTGCACTGTGACTTTATGAACCAATGTAATTCAAGGTAAATGTGTAACTTGAAGTAAACTGATAAACGCTGAATGACCTACGTTCAGATTCAGTCACATTGAAATCTAATAAATATTGTGACTGGAGGTATAAGAATTTCGAAGTAATATAAATAACTGTCTACTAAACATGTACGACTTGGAGGGATGCAGTTAGTTTTAGAGCCGGAAAGTACTTCTTAGGCAATCATGCGTGTCGTTTAAGAGATTTAAAAAAACATTTAAAAAGTTTTTTGAATAGTTGATTTATATTTGGATTTTTTTAACAGAAGAACCTGCTTCTGCAAAGATAACAACGTTTTACCTAGAACTGTTTATTCAAAATCTTGCTGTGTCCATGGAATACTCTTTGAGGCTGAAACAAGCAAAAAATGCAATATCTACATGTTTCCATAGATTATTTTTTTAATACGGTACAAGGGGATTTGCAGTCGTCTTTGCGATCTTTTTAAACATACAAAGATCTGAAATCCATGACATTCATGATCAAAGATTGCATAAAATACCTAATTTACTCCAATATTCGTAATTGTAAAGGAATACAGTGAAACTTCTCTAGACAGCTACCCCTCTAAATGGTCATATTTTGTTCAGAACTGATTCAAAACTCCATAGAGTCACTGGAGGATAAGGAAGAAACCTCTGTTCTACGGCCACCGCTAAAAACGGCTACTTTTTTTTTGGAAACATAACTGTCCGCCATAGAGAACTTTCACTGTATGTCTGCATTTGCTTATATTTGCTGTCGAACACACCTGCAGAAACAATATCAATATAAATTGTCTTTAAAATAAAGTCAAATTTCGGGACATACAGGTATCTGTTTACAGAAAAGTTATTTCTGGAACTTATTCATCCGGTTGAAATGTCCTTCAATAAAAGAAATAATAAAATTGAAGCTTCTATGTTTCCACCATAGACATTCTGAAAAAAAATACCCAGACATCATAAATTAAGCAGACTTCAACTTCAATTCCAGTAAAAATTTTAATGTGATTCGGCTCTTTGTCAGCTCTTTAATTGACGGTAATTAAGTTGGCTACTTAAGGTCTGAATTTGTTCAGAAGAATCGTAAATCAGTTACCCCAATTAATTCTAAAACGTCTGTTGTCTCATTAAACGGAATTTCATATCAGCAGAGGAAAGAATTTAGCAAATAAGCATATTATTATATACGTGGATATAATTATGTAGGGAATTATCATAATTTTTATTCTCTGAACTTTTGTGTTGAACTTCTCTGTTAGGTTTTTCTGTTAAGTGCTTACTTTGCATACGTTTATGTGTGCATATATATATATATATATATATATCCCTATTATATCACGTCCTTCAACTATAACCTGAAAGGGAAAACTATTATTTCTAGGGTCAGCAGATTTTGGGGCTCGCGAAGCTAACCCCCTCCCGAATTCGGACATATACACATGTAGAAAGGCAAAGGCATGCGATTTAAAGGCCTTGTTCTTATGGGAAGCTCTGTGGCTAAAGGTTTTTAAGAGATAAATTAATATTACTGGGGATAAAATTTAGGAAAGGGAACTTAAATGCTACAATGCATAATATTAAAGATATTACTTACTTACTTACTTACTTACTTACTTACTTACTTACACACACACACACACACACACACACACACACACACACACATATATATATATATATATACACTGCTGGCCACCCAAATTGCAACACCAAGAAAGACAAGAGATATCACAACAAAATTTATTTTGTAGATAACATCTTGACCAAGTATCAAATGATTAAATTTATAGACTTCTGTGAAGCGTGGTTCCTGCCAAAATCAGTAGCCAGAAAAGCCGCCATTGTTGGAGATCACCGCTGCCACACGCCTCGGCATTGATTCAAACAGACTTTGGATGAGTTCTTGGGGTACAGCAGACCAAGCAGCTTCCACACGTTGCCAAAGTTGATCTGCTGTGGCAGCTGGGGATGGAATCTGGGTCAATCGTAGAGCAACCATGGACCACATGTTTTCTATCGGCGAAAGATCCGGAGAGCGAGGCGGCCAGGGAAGCAATTCAATCTGGCAATTGACGAAGAACCGTTGGACAATGCGTACCACGTGTGGTCGCGCATTATCCTGTTGAAATATGGCTGTGGGCAAGCCCTGAAGGTAAGGAAGGACAACTGGCTCCAACACCTCGGAGATGTAGCGCTGGCTGTTTAAAGTACCGGCAATGCGTACTAGAGGTGTGCGAGAGTGATATCCAATACCGCCCCATACCATAATACCCGGTGCAGGACCAGTGTGGCGGTGCATAACGCAGCTGTTCAGCATCCTCTCTTCACGGTGTCTCCAGACTCGAATGCGACCATCGAGGTGTTGCAGACAGAAGCGTGACTCGTCAGTAAAGACAATTTCATTCCATTCTGCCGTCCACATCCTTCTGTCATCGCACCATTGGCAGCGGAGACGTCTGTGGTTCTGCGTCAAGGGTAGACAAAGCAATGGACGTCTTGCGGACAGACCACTCTGCTGTAAACGGCGTCGAATGGTACGCGCAGACACTGGATGATACGTTACAGACTGCATGTGCTGTGCTATGGTTCGTGATGTGACTGAGCGGTCCGTCACTGCCATGCGCACAATTTGCCTTTCATCACGTGAAGTGGTGCGCTGAGGTGGATGCGATCGAACACGCCGGTCCGCCGTACCCTCCTGCATCCAAAGATCACATATCCGCATTACAGTTGTTTGGTTTAGTCCAACACGACTACCGATTTCCCTGAAACATAATCCACAATCTCGGTGGGCCACTATCCTTCCTCTGTCGAACTCGGATACTTGATCAAAAGATGATCGCTGTTTTCGATGAGGCATAATTGATCGTTTTTTTTTGAAAAAACCACAAGTAAAACACAATTGCTGAACTTGAAATCGTCGAAATCTGCAAGCCTTAAATAGCGCTTTGAAGTGGCGCCACAGGCGCGCGTGATGTGCGTCTGCGCTGAAATTCTAATCATTTGCATATTTCACCTCCGCTAATGCATGTTGTAAATTTCATGTTATTTGCATGTTTCCTTCAGGGTGTTGCATTTACAGTGGCCAGCAGTGTATATATATATATATATATATATATATATATATATCAAGGATGTGTACTGAAATACTACGATCTGTACCACAAAATGTTCCTTGAATATATCATGTATGCATTAAAGTTTTTGTTTTCACTTACCTCGCTTCCGAAACATAGGGTATTCATAGTACTTTTTAATGAAATATCTCGAATTTTACAGTAGAAGTGCTATCGTGAATACGTCATATATTATCTCGAAGTTTTGTTTCATTTATCTCACTTTTGAAACATAAGGAAACTCATAGTAGATAACAATAATTAGTTCATAGTCAAATTCCAACAGATAATTATTTAAAGCTTGTCCTTACGTCTTGAGGAAACGAATTTAACATGTTACATGAAAATTAATGATTCACATTTTGAAGAATTTTATGCTTTTTGTCCTGAGAATTCCAGTTTCGCGACATGGAAATGTTGAAAATTCCAGCTTGCTTGATAATTTGTTCCCGTTTTGGTTTTATAAGTCACATAGAGCTCAACGGGAAATTAAAATGTTGAAGATTGTTTGATTATTGGATTCCGTATTCTTACATTTTAATACACACCCCCTTGACATTAAAAATTAGAAATAATTCTTATGTAAAACTGAATATTTTTTACAAAATGCATAATAGAATTTTTAAAAATATATTTTTTTTAACACGTGTACATATCTTCTCAATGTCATAGCTCTCTTCATACTGACTTCTCTCTTTGTTATGATGGAACTAATACATCAATAGATGAGCAAAACTGAAATGTTTAACATGGTGTATGGTTTGTTTAGGACAGCCGTAATCAACCTTTTAATTACCATGTTTTTATTAACTTGCTTTCTTGTTTGTTTGCGTGTTTGTCCCTTAACAAATCTTGCAATCGATTTTTAACTAACGTCCCGACTAGCCAGACATTTTAAACTTTTAGAATAGCTCAGAACACGATGACAAGGCATTTTTTAATACTTTTAGCCATCTTTTAGCAGAATTAAATTAATTTTCAGTTATTTTCAGTTAATTTTGTTTTGTAGACTGGTGCAGTCATCTATCGGCCGGAACGGGAACGAAAAGTTAAACGCAAGTTAACTTCCAATTAACTTCATTTTCTTTCAAGGTGATGGGATAATTCATAAAATTTTTTTTAAAAAAGTATGTATTAATACATAGAATTTTCAGGTTTATATGATCCAACAGAAAATTCAAAAACATAGTATATAAAAAGTTCTTTTTATCTTGTAATTATTTCCTCTCGGGCCACTTGTGTTACGGTCAATGAGAATTTGAAGTGTGGAGAGAATCGGTCGGTTCTGTACTGAGGGAGATCAGACAATGCTGATTTAGCAAGTTAAATGTTAAATGTCTTAAATGTATGTACTGGTTTGTCATAATAAATGTGGCTGTAAACAGAATGCTGATTCTTAACGAACCCATAACAAATAACATTTTGAAACGATGTCAACTTTTGAGCGTCACGACTTGCATATGTTTCGTCGCAACATAGTGCACTTTATCTCATAATATAATAATAAAAAAATAAAACTAAAATAAACTAAAAAAAAATAAAACCTAAACGTATTCTAGCGTTTGTTTGAAAAATAGTGTGATTTTTAATGTTTAGATAAACTTTTGACTATTTTAAACAAATCAGCATTATACTTGCTACATGCTACTCTCAATACATCATCAAGGTAAGATCTATAGACGATAAACGATAGATCTATAGACGATAGATCTATAGACGGTAAGATCTATAGATCAATTTCTATAGTTCTTCGCATATTTCAATTTGGAATCGGGTGATCCATGAACATACGTTGATGCGCAACGCAGGTGGCACATCTTGGTACTGTTTTGTACTTTTCAGGCCCAAATTTCCAATTTATAAATTCTCCTGCTTGATAACGAGTGTTGAGTGTTTCGAGCCGAACATAAAAGCTTGGTGGGGCGCAGTTTGAGTACCCTTGGTTTACGAAAATCTGAAGCATGGAATGTAGAGTAATGGTAACGGCGGGCCTGTAATGAATGAGGGAGGTCTGGATTTTTATTATCTACATTGGTAATGCTTCTTTAAAGTATAAGGTAGTACGTTATTATTCTATGTTTCTTGACTGGCTTTTGAAAAAAAGTTTTCACTACTATCTTCTGAAGTTTAAGGATGTATTCTTCGAAAGTTTTGCATTGCACTCGAGCACAAAACTAAGGTGACATACGAATGCATGTAAAAATAAACAGAATGGCGTTTATACATGACGAACAATTTAAATGGGAAGGTAACTAGTCACATGTGTGACTTTCCACTGCTGATATCTTCCTTGGTAGAAGACGTGGACCTTCGTCACAGCCAGTCAAGCCGACTGGTCATGTCAGTGATGCCATATGACGTTTCATTATTTTCAAGTGAAATTTCAAAGCAAAACATATTTTATAGGCTTTCAAATAAACTTGTAGGAGGGGAGTGTAAATAAAGTTCGAAAAATTCTATTCGAATAAATCATTTAACGAAGTTAAAGTTTTGCTGCAGACTTTCTAAACAAGAATGCCGAAAAACGAAATAGAACTACGAGTCAATGCAATTGCATTGACAATGAGACATGCGCATACGCACTGCGCACAAGGCAATAACTTAGCAGGTATGATCTATATGATTTATAAAGTGCTAATTACCTTACAGCTGTCAGCGTCAGTGCTACTAACACATGAATTTTTTAGCTAGTTATAAAGCTCAGCATCGTTATCCTGAAGTTTTGGACCACTGTGATTAGTTAATTTTTTTTAATGCTAGTAGCGCTGACGGTGATGGATATAATGAGAACAGTGCTGTAATAAGAGAACTTGAGGAAGAACCAGTATATAGAAAATCTTGGTTCCTCATGTAGGAATCAGTTAGGGAATGTAACAGGTTTCACTGAAAGATATTGAGTTTAACGTTAATTGTCAAATGGAGTGTGCTCCAGATAGGAGATATTTGTAAGCTATTATAAAGCTATTTAAACCTTCATCAGCATTACAAGCCTCGAAAAATTATTAACCAGTCTCATAACTCTGTACGATTAGTTACAAAGTTTCTGAGCTTTGTGATTGGTTAATTTTTTTTTATATACGTAGCGTTTACATAGACGGACGTAATAAGAACAGGCCCTTATAGTCAGATCAGTGAATAGAAAAAAGACTGACCTAATGTAAGAATCAATAAGCGAATGTAACAGCGTTGGGTGAAAGATTTAGATTTTACCATTAGTTGTCGCGTGGTGTGAACTCCAGGTAGGAGATACTTGTAAGCCAAGTACTTTTGCTCTATTTTTGTGCTTCAGTTTAGTTAGAAACCCCTGTGAGGCAATGAACCGTGGACTGTATTGAATTCTTTCATCGTTTATCTTATCGTTGAACCAGAGCCCGACTTTGGCCCAATGGGGCCCTGGGCAAAGCAGACTTTGGGGGCCCCCTACAAGGACAGATCCAGAGGGGAGTACATGACCCCCCCCCCGGACCAGATTTCCACATGATCATGTGGGACATTCACCAAAGTTCCCCATAAGTTGGGACCGGAAATTCAAAAAATGTTCGACCAACAAGTCAAAAATTTGAAAAGTAATTGCAATAATAATAATAAGAGTTAATTTATTAATTTACTTTTTAATGTTAATAAATAAATTCATGAAATTTTCTTTTGAAATTCAAAATAGATCAGTCTGAAGTTATTACCCCCCCCCAAAAAAAAAAAAAAATGAAAATGAAATAAATAAACCAGAAACGCTTATGGATGTAAGTATGCTTTTACTATAGTGGGTGCACTGTGCTCCACCCAGGATTTTTTTCTGTATCTCCCACTGCCCCCATTTACTGTATAAACCAAAAACCACATTTTCAAAAATATGTACAATTTAATATTAAATTAGGTGGGCCCCATAATTTTGGGGGCCCTGGGCAAGTGCCCCACTTGCCCATGCGGAAATCTGGGCCTGAGTTGAACCGTTGACAGCTACATAGGAGAGAACAGCTTGATTATATTGTGTAATCTACTCTTATTTTAAAGACAGAAAGACTGATAAAGTTTGGCTGATGTTTCTTACCATATTTGAAATAAATCATTACGTATGAAATACGAATTAACAAAAAACTGCGATACAGATTTTTGTTACACTGTATATCTGTGTTTTCACATCATCACGAGTATAGTTTTAATTTCCGAAAAATTATTATCCTGTTATTATATTTGCTTCTCTCGTTCTTATAATCGAGCCGCTGCTCATTACGCAATATCTAAAGTAATCCTTCATCTTCATGGTTGTCACAACAAAATTTTCCCCAGAATATAAAATAAAACGAAGGGAAAAAATATATGATGGCACGGTCGTTAACCGGGAAATAATGAATTAAGTGAAAGAAAATTTCTGTGAAAACAAAGCGTTTGTCGTCCAAGTCACATTAATTAATATTAGGGGGAACAAAAGAAAAACTTTTGACATCGTTCTGAAAATATTAGTCCTCACTTTTTTATTTATCTCTAGAGAACATTTTCCACAATTGTTTTTACGTACTGCCTAGATAAAATATTGATTTTACAAATATCGTCGAAGTTATGTCCAATTTTAGGAACAACTTTGTTTTTATATGTAACTAATTTCTTGTATGCACATTTCATGCTATTTATCCATTGGGAAGCTCTTTTTATGAAATTTAAAATATTATACGTTACGATATTATACAGGGTGTCCGGGCTAAAGGTATCCAAAAGTTATGACTTATTTTTACGGAACTACCTATCAGAATTTAAAAATATTTATTTAAATAGAAAGAACATCTCACCAAGTTTTAATATCAATCACAGATTCTTATCATAGTATCATACATTTCGATGTATACATGTTTTGTAGCACGACAAACGTCTAAATGGTAATCCAGTTCTCTCCAAGTGTTTCGTAGCATATCAGGCGTTATTAGACTTTTTTGCTTGGGGATTACTTAAATCCGTTGTGTATAAACAAAAAATTGAAACTGTGTATGAGTTGAAGAAGCGTATCATTCAAACAATTCATTTAATAACTCCTGATATGCTAAGAAACACTTGGAGAGAACAGGATTACCATTTAGACGTTTGTTGTGCTACAAAAGGTGCACACATCGAAATCTATGATACTATGATCGAAATCTATGATTGGTATTAAAACTTGGTGCGATGTTCTTTCTATTTAAATAAATTTTTTTAACTCTAATGGGTAGTTCCGTAAAAATAAGCCATAACTTTTGGATACATTTAGCCCAAACACCCTGTACTTTAATTCATTTGTTGTTAGCATTCTATAGAACAGGTTTTTCCAACTTATTCTTGCGATGGAACACTTCATAAATCCTGAAATGTTAACGGCACACCTTCTTTATTTTGTAGAGTATGTAATCACGTAGAGTATGTAATCACACTTAATCAATAAAATTTTAAAAAATGACAGAAAACATTAATTATTTATTTAGCATTTAATTTTTTAGACATTTTAGAGCATTAATCAGTGAAACATGTTTGAATTTCTTATATACATTTCAGGATATAAAACAATTCCAGGTTTTTGCGGAACACCTATTAACTATCCGCGGAACATAGTTTGGGAAACCCTGGTATAGAATATCAATTTAAAGATTCCTTCAATGTCCAAAGGTAGTACGTTCCAATGAAATCCTCCTTAGACCTTAAATATCAGGCACAACACGGTAATTATTAACTCATTCGGGAAATAAATTTTAGTGTTCATTGATCCAAATAATAGCTTGTCATACCATATTAAATAACTCATAAAACCTAAAGTACCGTTTAAATGTAGTAAAATGAGAAAAGGTATGATAAATATCAATGTCAATAATTTGCACAGTGAAATTTAAGTGATTTTTCATCCAGAAAATAACCTGCTAATTCTTCCCAAATAGCACATAACATTTATAATAATACTAATGTTTAATTACGTCCAATTTTACACTAAGCTTACCACTCTTATGAGCTTTTTTTGCGAGCGAAAAACGAATTACTATTAATTTAAAATGGGAAAATATTTTGAGCAATACTTGAACCAAAAGAATCCGAACAATTCATTCTAAGCTTACTGTTACACCAACATACGTTTAATTATATCCATTTTTGTGCTAAGTGACTCCCTTACGAGCACTGTTTTATGGTACCTTAAAATACATCTTCCTAACGGATCCATAAAATACCTCAAGATGTAGCATATGCTCACAGCCGGAGTTCAAAGCTATGGAAATGAAACTTGATAGAGTCTCTCTTGTTTTAAAAACTAACCTGTTTTATCTCTTGTAATGCTGTCAAACAAATACTGAAGACCATTTTAATTTTTGACCTTTTTCCTAAAAAGCAAAAATTATCTTCTATTTTTGTTGGATAGCCAAAACAGTACTATTGTAGGCCTTGATATACTGTATTATAATTGATATAAATGACTCTTCTGAATATTCCTTTCTAACTCGTATCAATTTTTTAATATAACACATCTCCTTTGAGATGGATTAAACCTACCTTTTTTAATCAATTTGTGGGTCTATGATGGGGGGTCAAAACTTAGTAATGAATATACCACGAAATAATATATTTACACTATGAAATTAAATAATGTAGTATTTATGATAGTACAACTGTAAAAAATATTTTGGATGCGCTTTTTTTAGTATTCGGAAAACTATACGACTTTCTCGAAGTGATCCCGTACGAAAACAGTAAATGGGACTTTCCGACAGACTGAGCGAATACCTTAAACGGCGTCATGTGTTCACGTTTACCGTGCGGCATTGCTAGATCATCACTCTTTGTCAGAAGTTTAATTGCGGGGTAATTAAGGTCAATCATTAATGGAACGTTTTGGATACGGAGGTCCCTAACCGTTTAATTCCCCTGGTTTTTGTTTTGAGTGATTATTTTCAAAACTTCAGAATGTCTGCCCTTGGGAAATGTCAAAACGAACGTAAATCCTGTTTTATTGTCTCTTCGAGACCTTTCAGTTTTCCATCTGTGACTTACGGAGTGAATAAATTAAAAACACATTTTCAATTAAAAAACACAGAAAAATTCAACCCCTTAATTCCCCTCTTATGTTTTGAGACTGTTGAAATAGAGAAAATGAATCGCAGTGTCCGATACAGGTGTGAAAACACATAAAACTACCTTTAAGCAGTCTAGCTGAAAATGAAGTAAATGAAATGAAGCGAAAATGAAGAAAAATGTAGAATGAAATAATATTTTTGAGAGATCTTTTAAAATCATTTTCTTCCGGTAAAGAAGGAAAGGAGTCTCCTAGTTTAAATAGCGTGTAAAATTCCAAATATATATATATATATATATATATATATATATATATATATATATATGTATTATATATATATCTATATATATAAAACAGTTCCGTAACTGACTGACTCACTGACTGACATACAACGCACGGACGAAACAGCTGGACCTAAAGGGCTGAAATTTTGCATGGCGATTTTCTTATAGTGTAGGGGTGCACTAAGAAAGATTTTTGAAAAATTCTTCTTAGATTTTTTAAAATTAAAATTTTAATCTGTTTTAGTAACTTTTTTAAGTTTGCATTTAAAATAATAATTTGAGGGTTGTAAAATTTACATCACGAGAAAGACCATAAAAATTCCTTTAAAATAAAATCTTTTTCGAATCTTTACCTTCATTTTCTGAATTTTGGTGAATTTTTAAAGATTCATTTTTAGAATTTGATTTATTAAATGCTGATCGCGTGATTTCTTTTTCTGGTATTTTAAATTAATTTATCGTCACGTGCATGACAACGTAATAGACAAACAAAATACTTTTTTTTCGTGCTAATTTCGCAGACGATTGGCCATTATCCAAAAAAAATAAAAATACAGTAAAAGATATGTTCCTCAAACTGTACTATATTAACTGTACTATATTCTTTGGTATGTTCTATTAGATTTAATTTGAATATTTTCTTCTACATTATTTTGTCTATAAAAATATCCCTTACGATTTTTTTATAAACATATTTTATTTACATTAATTGCATACATTGATCGTTGTATTTGTTATATATATATATATATATATATATATATATATATATATATATTTTTATATATATATATATATATATATATATATATATATATATATATATATATATATATATATATATATATATATATATATATATATATATATATAAAGGTTCCAGAATTAAACGCCGGTCGGAGGCTGAATGGCTAAGGTGCTGGCATCCGGAGTCAGAGTCTGTGGGTTCGAGTCCCACTCTTGGTCTGGACGTATGTCGGTATCAGCTTTGAGCAATAGGTCCTGGTCAAATTAGCCCTTGTGTAGCAGAAATTGACCGTAGCGCTCCAAACCAATCAAAAATTAAACTAGAAACCCGTCTTAAATTTGTAGTCGTAGGTGGCACGAGTGGTCAAAACTGAAAAATAATCCAGAGTTTCGTATATAAAACATTTTTATTAAGGCATTCCACGAGAGAGGTCTGAGATGTTCCCTGCGAAGGATACCTAGTCAATCGGAAGACTGTAAATGTAAAAAGGCAATTACACGTCACATAACACCCCGAAACTCTTGAAATGGAACTTTCCTAATGACGCTGGGATGATGTTAAAGGAAAATCTCAACAGAAAAATGATTTCTGAATTTCTTAATCGAAATGACCGCTCTAGTGTTTAACTGATAGAAAATTGAAGAAATCGGGATTGTAATTACTTTAGAATTGTAAATAAGGAAGGAGAGGGGCCGTTATTAAATTTCATAAAAGAAAGGAGAAATCTAAAGGGTTTTCTAAAAATAATATTTCTATGAAACACTTATACCTTTGTATGTATCCAAATTTAAACTGAAATCTAACTCATGGATGAAAACCAGTGAAATGAACCTATATGATAACATTTCTCTTACATAGTTTTATTGTTTAAATATTATGGTAAAATAATACCAAACTCATGGCACAACATTCCAATTAGTAAAATAATATTTGGTGTAAATTGTGCTCTTTATATTTATTAAGTGACTTTGTAGTCTCTCTAAAGTTTTATGACATCAGTATATGTATGCATATAATAACGAAGAAAAATTGGACAAAGATTTCACCAATTTAATTATTATCCGAAAAGCTATCAGAAGTGGTGTTTTATTGCAAATATTTGCACAGTAAGGAGCAAAATACAGCCCTTTTCAAAGACAAGAGAAAAATCTTTAAAGTTGAAACGGAAAACTAACAAAATATTGAAAACGAAATTAAAATTACTTGTGAAATCAAGTTTAATGATAACAACTCTTTATCAACAAAGACGACATTATCATTAAACAATGGATTATTCCTGAAAGATGGGACCCATAAGACAGTCGGCAACGACGCTAGACATTCATTCGACATTTAGATAATTGTTGAAATAGCTAGATCTATAATTGAAATAGTTAGATTTGATTTTATTAGTTTTCCAAGTTGGATTTTTTTTCAACTTTTACAGATTTGTCTTCTCTCATAATAAATTACTGCGTTTTGCGCCTTACTAGAGGGTAATTATATTAAAACACCGCTCCGTACATGTTTGTTTGTTTGATATCGAAGATTGGTGCATTATATATATATATATTTTACTGCATTTAAAAAAAGTTTGTTTGATTAATTTTATGTGGCTGTCTGTACTACGTCATCATTTTGTGAAACTTTTTTAGCCCAGTTGCAAGAGATACGTAAGGTGACGCTATCCCGATTGCTGTGTGATAACACTAATGTAGATGCTGTGCAGTTGGTAGCTTTCGTCCGGCCAGCAGAGTGGTGAGTGACTTCAGTTGAAATTTGATTTTTTCTCAGAACGTTCCATAAATAACTCCACAGTACCATTAACTGTTAATTCCATAAAGTACATAACAACTTCATTGAAAGCTATGTACGTGATAAATGTACGTGATCTCGACTGAACTATCAAATTATCAAAACCTCAAAACTTTTGGCATTAACGCTTGCAGTTTCTTTTGTTTTTAAGAATACTAGCTGTTTGTCCGGGTATTTGAGGCATCTTGGTTTTTCTCGGTCATATAAGACATTTTATTTTTCGCCCCTTCTCATCCCCCATGCCGATGGAGGCTGAACTTGCTCTTAAACGGCATCGGGAATGTCACTATTCATCTCAAGAGACCCTGAAAACTATGGATTTGACACTAATATCAGTCGTTTTCTATAATTTTTACATGTTACCCTTTCCCACTCCAGCCGTAGGGGTGCTAGGGGTGTCTTACCCCCATAGTATTTTTTATTCTAGATTGTAAGTCATATGTGTACCAAGTTTGGTTGAAATTGCTCCAGGTGTTCTAGATTTATGCTGAAATATACATACATACATATATACTTCCTTTTTTATATAATGTTGGTCAAATTTATGATTAAGTAAAAACTATTAATTTTCATTTTCATTTTTCAACACATAGGAATCCTGCGGAAGACTGCAGAAGTGATAAAATTCCTAAAGTGGATCTATCCGTATGGAAAAACGAGCCAGTATGGACCTGAATTGATGTAAATTCTCCACTTGTCAAAAGACTAAGGACTGTAATATATTTCTCAGCAGATATATATTGTAAATCTGAAATAAATCCTTATTTATTATAAATTTATAATGTAAATATCTTTTCACTGTCATTATTTTTCTTTTCATATTAAACAGAATGTTGACATTTTATTTACAATTACTAGAGCAGAGGACTCTGAAATATGAGCGGGACAACCTTTAACAATGCATAAATCGATTTTGCATATCCCTTTCTGTATCTAAGAATATCCAAAATGCTATTAGGATCTAGTTGATTAATTTGACGAACAAGTATTACTTTGTATTTTGCCTAACGTTTCTGGTCTGCAAGAAGTTGTTCCAGAGGAATCAAAGGATCTCCATCAAAACACGTTCAAGCCCATAACGATGCCAAACTTAGCGTTAAAAGTCATGACGTTACAAAAAGGAATCAGGTTTTCACGTTATCCTTCTGTGTTTTGCCCATTACTTTAATATATTTACTACCGTTATGCTGCAGTTAAAAGCGTAATTCGTGAGCCCACGGCGACATTTCTCCCTCATTTAAAATCTTTAATTCTTTGGCAAACTAGAGGCATTACACCCTGTTCCTGTAATTTGGAATAGTGTTCCTGTAATTTGGAACAGTGTTCAGACATACTTCTTGCTATTATAGACTACGAGAAGAAATATTAGGCGTCCTATACGGTGGAGAATCATTACCACAAGTTCCTGATTTTGATATGTATCGAACTGTTGCATGTCATTTAGACTCAAGAAGGATGATGAAGTCCTGTTTATCTGGAACTTCTAGTTGCCGCTTACGACCATAGGTCCTAACATCATATTTTTTGTGTGTAACTGGTGATTTATTTTCAGTACAGTGCTGATCATATAGCCTAAAATTAGAATTAAATTTCATGAAATCACTCCTAAACTTGTAATGGTGGAACTTTTAGTCTCTAGAATATTATTTTAAAGCCTGTCTTTAGTAACTGGAAACAAAGATGGAGAAGTTTCTTGTAGGCAAATGTATCGTATTTTGAAGAATATCAATCTTATTTCATAGGGAACATAACTGTTCCGACCCCGTCGGTTGCATAACCGTTCAGACTAGTCAAAAAATTACCCTGAAGAACGTTGAAGAAATATTCTATTCCACCCATGACTTGGCTAGAATAGGTTATTTCTCCAAGGTATTATTCCTTAAGATAAGCATCTGCCAGCTGGTGTTTATAATATATCAGTGGGCAAATACTTGGTCAACGTTTACCAGCTGATATCCGTATCGAAGCAAACTCAGTCAACAAATAGCTCTCTTTTTCTCTATTAACTTTTCTAGAGGAAATGATAGGGAAGAGATACACATCATCTGAGTTCTTCGAAATTTAAATAAATTCAAAGAGAAGTAGAGCAATATTTGGGACTATCTAGTGTCTGTACCGTCAAGTAGGTGATTAAGGCGAGTTTATTGAGACTGCAATTCTAATTCTCTTGAAGCATACATTCACAGATATATTACCTCGAATTTAGCACTGTGAACTTCTAAACCCGAGGTCCAATAGAGAGAAAAGATCAAAATCTGATCTAAGAAATATAATTCAGTTTCAGGTTTTGTAAGATCGGAAGCACAGAAAATTCTTAAATGTAAAATGAATAATTTAGAATCACGTGACTCAAATTATGCTAGGAAAGAAATTATTAATTTTCTAATAGCATATGTAATGCGTGTGCAAGAGACATAGAGTCTGGAATCTCCCACATAATTCATGAGTACCTACTCTTTGTAGCTGAAATAAGAATCTATTCTATAGCAAGAATGCCGCCTTAACTAACGAGAGCTGATAAAATCAATAGCCCACAATAGAAAGGGAACACATGACTTACGACCAATTAATTAATATCGTGGGAAACAAAGATAAGAATAACTTTTGTCACCCCCGAACAAATATTTCTCTTGTCCAGGTCTTCTCAAATGATCGCTGCTTTCGAGACAAATAAAGATTGTGGTCAAAGGGCAAATCAAAATATTGATCTTGTTACAAGAGTCACTATACAACTTTTTTTTTCAAGCCTCGTTCTTTTTTTTCCGGATATTGCCTTTATTCTTTCTTTTCCGGGGGTATGTCCTAGCTATTTTCAATCTTTTGCTGGTAAAACCTTTAATAGTCCGCTAGTAGCATTGCTACCAAATTTTTGTGAAAAACATAACTATTTGTTTCAAGACTATATTTGGAGATCATCTCAAAAAATTCCATTAAAATTGAATTCTAATATTTTCGTTGAATATAGCACACTTATAGAGAAATATATAAGTAGTACAACTTGTTTTCATTAGCTAGAGAAGAATGTTGTTGAATTAAAAAAAACTTTAAAAAGAATTATTCATTTTCAACAGAAATTTTAAAATGTTATTGGAAAATGCATGTAGCATTCACATTTTCATAAACTAAGGAGCTCCGCCACACAAAATTCTGGAAAAAGCACTCTTTTGTCATTTTGGTTTTAAGCGTACCATAGAGCTTTTAGAATCAAATGACACATCTGTGTTTTCAGGCTGATTACACCTCTAGATGAAGCATTTTTATGATGCACTGTCAGAGTCTATCCTGCTGTACATCTGTACTATTTAGTTCCGAATGGCGTGTTCCATGATAAGCCAACTTTAAAGCCGTATATCTAAATTCCTTACATGGTATCACTTTGAAATTTTGTACAGCGTTTCTTTGCTCAATTTTCAATAACACATTTTCAGGATTTTGATTTAAAGAAAAAAAATGCCTTAAAAGTCATTAAAAATTAAATAATAAAAATTTGTAATAATAAAGACAAGTTATTTTGGAAGCTTTTATAAATGTATAAAAGCTTAAAAAAATGTATAATATAAATGTATGTATAATAAAAATTTGTAATAATAAAGAAAAATTATTTTGGAAGATTTTCTTTTGAAAAAAGTGAAAAAAAAATGTAATGAGAGCTGTTGGCTCAGGAGATATAATAAAAACCAAACATGCTTTAAAATACGAATAAAAAAATTCTCAAAACAAAATTTCATTGATGATGTCAAAACTGTTGTATATTTGGAGAGTTTCCTGATTTGATAATAATGCGCCAAAGCTCCATAAGCAGTGCAACTTTTATGAAGTGCACAGGCTATAACTTATCACGGACCTTTTTTTTTCATATAGTTAAAGCTTCTTTTTTAGTATTCAAAACGAAAAGAAACAAAATTTTTTTTATTTTCATTTAATGTGACCTTAATTTAATAAATTTCTTCCTCATCACTGCTCAGTACAATCAAACGAGAACGTTTTTCGATTGAAGGATATGACCTTCACTTTCAGAACCTTTTTCTTCATTTAGATTTTTTGCACCTTCTATCCTCTTTAAAAAATATGTAATTTTGATTGATTTGCTGGTTCTTACAAGGTCATTTTTGATTCACGGTATGGAGATAGACAATTTTGCAGTTCCCTTTTGAATTTTCGGCTTCTTTCGGTGGAAGGGAAGGGTCTGCATTCGGGAAAAATGATTCAAGATTTTCAGCTAAGCTTAGGCCTTCTTGTAATTTTATAGAGTTATAAATGAATAAATTATAATTTGTTTATACATTTTCATGATAAGCCACTATAGTTCATTATTCCTTCCCGTCATTATTTTAAGGTAATTTAGTTTTTAAATGTGTTAAACAAAAATCATGTTATCAAGTGCTATAGAAGTACATTGTTGTACAAAGGTTTTCGAATTTTTTTATCGTGTTAGAGCGAAACCGTGTTACAAGTTGCAGTGTTTACAAGGGTTTCCGCAATTTATCTTATCGTGTTAGAGCGAAACCGTGTTGTAAGATGCCGTGCTGTAGGAGGGCTACCTGTAACTCCAAATAGGCTCTTCAGTGTGTGGCCGAATGTGGTTTCGGGTGAACGTCTGCAGAAATAATCAAGAGTCATACCAAATTTGTCTCTTGTAAAACTTCAAATTTTACGCTACATGTGCATAGAAAGAAAAACTGTCCATCTGTCAGTGATCATCTCTCTAGTAATTAAAAATTGAGCAGTCCTTTTTAAAACACCTTGAATTTAAGATTCATTGGGAGATATCAAAAAAGTGTTTAATACAAGTTCAATAGTCAAGCTAAAATTACAACCTTTTTTTTGATAGAATTTGCTTGAATTTTTACTTTACAATTAATTCCTGTTTTTTATCGAACCCCAAAATGCGTGGCAAGTACAGTTTTGATAAAAGAAAAACAAAACAAAAATGCTTAAAGCGAGAAAAAGAGAAATATGTCGCGCATTTGAGA
This sequence comes from Dolomedes plantarius, assembly GCA_907164885.2. Lineage (NCBI taxonomy): Eukaryota > Metazoa > Arthropoda > Arachnida > Araneae > Dolomedidae > Dolomedes > Dolomedes plantarius. Next base: position 69,515,714 of record OU015491.1, read on the forward strand.
TTTCCTTTATAAGATCAATACTTCAGTTGGCTTATTTTCTAATTTCGTTCGTAAGCTTGAAAACTGTGATTACTTTGGAACAGGAGCGAAAAAAAGAGTATTTGCTCCTAGGTGACATAAGCTGCATCCATCTTTCCGACCATAATCTTAATTAATTTATACTGGCGTTACGTGTGTCCTGTATCAATAGTGAAAACTGTTAGTTAAGCCGCGTAAAAAGTAAGGGCTTATGGTAGATTTCTTCAAACCCTAATTAAACTAAGCTTCGGCTAATCTTTATTCTCGATAAGTTTGTTCAACCTTTTTGATCGGACTAAAGATTTTAATCTTTCTGTCTGATAATACTTATGGCTAACAATACAATGTCGTGATAACGGCAAATAGTTTTTACCCTACATATTATACAAAAGGTCATCTCATTATAGATATTAAGTACGATAGTTATCTATACAATAATAAAACTCAATATGGTTGTCTACAGCCAAAAGTTGTATACAATTGCTTCATATTTATAAGAATACGGCAACCTTCGAAAGAGAAGAAACAGAATAATGCAAGTTTCAACGATATCGGAACTAGCCATTCCAAGTATTTTGAAGATTTTATTTAAGATAATGGTCTATTGGGGATTTTTAAGTTTTGCAAAAGGCTTACGTTTGCTCACAGAAATATACGTCTGTAGAATATCCTTTAGGCAAAAATAAAAATTCAAATGTTGCCAGTTTTGGCAAGAAAAAGCCCCAGAAAGGTTTGAACATATGGGAGCCCCCTCTTTTTGTTTAATAACATAACATAAAGTTATTCATAATTAAGATTCCATGAAAGACAGCGTTATTTTAAATTTCCTTGCTGCATTTTGCGTCCGAAATAGTTATCCTTGATTTACGGTAAAACTATTTTTTTTTTTAAATGGCGGGGTAATGGTGCTCTAATCCAGGGAAAAAGAGAGAAAAATGTTCGAGTTTTTTTTTCAAAAAGATCTCAAATAAGCTAAAAATGTGACCCAAAACACTGAAACTTCCAGAAATATTCAGTTTAAATTCCTGGATTATAAACTGCATGAATCAATTGAAATATTTAATAGAAATATCTCAAAATGTACCTACATTTCTTTAAAATATTGAAATGAGCTTGATTTCTTCCTAACCAATGAATAAGGTTTGAACCAAAGGTACCGGCTGGTTTTGGTTTGCATGCAATACAACTGTGCCTCGCTTTTATAAATCTCGGGAACTTATGAGAGCATCTTTTTTAACTTTCAGAATGAAACCATCTGAGCAAAACTCTCTTCACATGCTTTCCGCTTTATGTAAATTTCGTAAACAGTTGCAAAGTTTTCGGGGAAATACTACAGTATTATTTCTATCTGTTCAAGCCTTATTTTCCAGGATCTCGTTTAAAAGACAAATTTTACGTATGTTTGGATTTTTAAGCAAATTTATGCTTCAGCGTTCAGTTTAGGATGTGTTTAACATTTTACTACGCAAAAGCTTTAAGAGAAAAAGTATCTTATTTCTAGTTTCACATGAGTAAATAGTACAATGGGAAAGGAAATAATTGCATATAGCGTATTGAAACGAAAGCAATAAATGCTACGAAAACATATGGCTCTCACAAGTTCGTGAGCCACGGGTATGACATATCTGATACTTACGGAAGGAGTATATTGGGAACATAACATGGAAGACCATATCCGTACCGAATAACAACAGATATTTTGAATACAACGGTATTGTATTGTATACGAATGTATTAAACTTCAGTTAAAAGCGAAAACTTTTGGAAACTTGCATATCATGTATTTTACATCTCCACTTCCTGAAACAGATATACGTTTCATTGATATCTTTGTATACCTGCTTAAACATAATATCCATTTTTAGGGCAAGTGGTTATTCGAGGTAAGAAATTTCAACCAATTTTACGTCTGAATGACGAAACCCCTATATAACTCCAGTGTAACTTTCCTATCTGTTTCGGGGAATGACGATACACTGATGGAAATGGTTTCAATAACGTTATTAGTAATATCCTATAATGTAATTCATGACTTTCTGTGATTACTGAAACTTTTAGTTACGAGAGTTTTGAGATATATTATGACTAGCTGAAAACCCGCACTTCGCTACGGAGTACATTCAAATTAAATACAATGGTCAATGTATGCAATTAATGCCAAAAATAATAAATATATATATTTATAATAAATACAACGATCAATGTATACAATTGATGTATATATATATATATATATATATATATATATATATATATATTTATAAAAAATCGCAAGGGATATTTTTAAAGATAAAATAATGTAGAAGAAAATATTCAAATTAAATCTAATAGGACATACTAAAGAATATAGTACAGTTAATATAGTACAGTTCGAGGAACATATATTCTACTGTATTTTAATATTTTTTTGGATAATGTCCAATGATCTGCTGCATTAGCAAGAAATTGTTTTTGTCTATTTCGTTGTTATAACGTGACGATAAGTTTATTTAAACTACCAGAAAAAGAAATAACGTGATCAGCATTTAATAAATTAAATTCTAAAAATTAATCTTTTAGTAAATTTAAAAAAAATTACTAAAAATCAGAAAATACAGGTAAAGATTTGAAAAAGATTTCATTTTAAAGGCATTTTTATGATCTTTCTCGTGATATAAATTTTATAACCCTCAAATTATTATTTTAAATGCAAACTTTAGAAAAGTTACTAAAACAGCTTAAAAATTTAATTTAAAAAAATCTAAGAAGAATTTTTCAAAAATCTTTCTTAGTGCACCCCTACACCATAAGAATAATCGCCATTTAAAATTTTAGCCCTTTTAGGTCCAGCGGTTTGGTCTGTGCGTTGTATGTCAGACAGCAAGTCAGTCAGTTACGGAACTGTTTTATATACTATATAGATAAACAAATGATGTCTTTGAATTTCTGTGATTTTAGAGCCTTTTATTAGTAGACATATTTTGTTATCATAGGCTCCATAATGTCATATCTGACTCTCCATGAGTCTATAGAGCCCTTTTGGATGACATAAAAATGATCTGGTTATACAGTAGAACTTATAAGGTTATATTTGACATTTTATGGTATGATAATTATGGTTTATAGAGTTATTTTCTTGCAATAGGCTCAACGATATCATATATGACTTTCCTCGACTGTTAAAATGTTTTATTGATTACTGGAGCGTACTGAATAAGTAAAGGATTAGACGAGCTTTATCCAAATTGTTAGCAGAAGTATGAACAGTATGTTGGGAGAGCATGCCGGAACTGCTGATCCAGTAGTTATAATTTGATGATCTAAGAATTCGTTTTCACTATGGTTGTAAACAGAGATCGGTGATAATAACTTTAGGGTTGAAATTTTTTCTTGAAGTTTTATACGACCGAGAAATGTATTTTTCATTAGTAATATCACTACACAGAATCAGAAGAACAATAACTTGCTGTAAGAAACTTTGCGGTATCACGCTGTTTCGATATTTTAGAAATCGTAGTCATAGAATATTTAGGTAGGTATCGTAACTGATATGGTCGGATTTTTCTCAGAAGTCAAACTCCCCTGTGTTCTTCAGAAATCATTTTCTGGGTAATTAGATCAAACAAATTACTAATAATTACAAGATAAAAAGAACTTTTTATATACCATGTTTTAAAATTTTCTGTTGAATCGTATAAACTTGACAATTCTATGTATTAATAACTACTTTTAAAATTTTTTTGATGAATTATCCCATCAACTTGAAAGAAAATGAAGTTAATTGGAAGTTAACTTGCGTTTAACTTTTCGTTCCCCTCCCGGCTGATAGATGGCTGCACCAGTCTACAAAACAAAATTAACTGAAACATAATTCACTTCTGCTCAAAGACGGCTAAAAGTATTAAAATCATGCATTGTCGTTGTGTTTTGAGCTATTCTAAAAGTTTCAACTGTCTAGCTAGTCGGGAAGTTAGTTAAAAATCGATTGCAAGATTTGTACCGGACAGACAAACAAACACACACACAAAAAAAAACAAAAAAAACAGGAAAGCGAGTTAATAAAAACATGGTTAAAATAGTGCCATAGTATAAGAGAATAATAAATAAATTCTCAATGAAAATATAAGGAAATATTTTAAGATTTATTTCCAATATGGAAAAAATATTAATTTGAGGAAAGAACCTCAAAGTAGGGAAACGTTCAGATCCTAACTCAATATTGTGACTACCTGTCAAATCGTTATTTTTTACGTTTCAATTATGAGCGGTATATACAATACGAGAGAGAAACCTATTTTAGATACATCTTAATCAAAATCGCAAGTGGGAAGCTAAAGTTTCTGTGTAGGATTTCAGTGCGTTTATACAAGATCCTATACATTTTAATGACAGGTAATCAGCCTATTTATTTTTACTTTTTTTGATACATAGACTGTTTCAGTATCATCGAGTAAGATGAATTGTGAAATGAAAATGTACAGGGTGGTCATAAAAAAACTTTGCCGATACATGGACCTCTAGCGGCTGTTCCGTTCAACCTATCGAGATGAGATTTCAGATATAGTTATTCAGAGGTATGAGCTCGGGATTCTGTGAACGGGAACAAAGTGGCGCTCACGGTTGCGGTTATAGGTATAGAAACTCGAAATTTTCAAATGGGAACGGCAACTTTTTCCCATCGCAAAATAGCGCATGAGAAAACCCTAAAGAGCGTTGAAACGGTACGTGTATCACAAAAAAAAACGGACGCGTTATGCAAGCACAAAAAACAGCTCTGGGAACGGCCAACAAAAATACGATGATGGCACCCACGTGGAAAATGTGTAATCCAAAAGAAGTTTTCTTTTGTCCGATCTGTGTTGTCATCTGTGGATTGGTGTCTAGCCTCTGTCATATACAAATTTCCTCCGTGTTTTTGTTGGCCGTTCGCAGAGCTGTTTTTGTGCGTGCATAACGCGTCCGTTTTTTGTGATACACGTACTGTTCCAACTGTCTTTAGGGTTTTCGCATGCTCTGAGCATTTTGCGACGGGAAAAAGTGGGCGTTGCCATTCGAAAATTTCGAGTTTCTGTAGCTATAACCGTAACCGTGAGCGTTACTTTGTTGCCGTTCGCAAAATCCCGACCTCATACCTCTGAATAACTATACCTGAAATCTCATCTCGATCGGTTGAACGGAACGGCTGCTAGAAATCCATGTATCGGCAAAGTTTTTTTATGACCACCTTGTAGTATAGCTATGCTTTCGTCGGTGAAAGTATTACAATTCAATAAATCACTTCATTAGAATCATAGTAATTTTGTAAATATTCGGTGTGAGCCATTACGCTCAAAGATTAAAAAATTATGTGTGATGTTAGCCCTCAGATAGTGTTACAACTTGTGCTGCATGGCTATCTTGAGTTAGGCTTCGGAAACACACGCAGTGACCTTTAATTTTGTTTAAAAAGTCTTAGATACATATCACATTGTTGTTGTTGTTTCTAATTCCCCCTGGCTGGAAGTTCCAGACTAAGGTCATATAGGCTTCGGACTGAAGGGTGAGGCTCCGGTTTATATAGCACCACAAGGGTCGGAGTCAGTCTTAGCTAGTTGCAACCTCAATTTTGAACAAGGACCCTCAAGGAACGAGATCTGGGGGGATCGTACCCTCTCCCACACTCTCTGACCTCACACAGAGACTTTACGGTCTACGGATTTAGCGTACCCATATCCGGCCTAGACACAGAGAGAATAAATAGCGCGCGTCGGGATCCGATCCGATCACCCTCAGCACCGAAAACAAGCGCGCTACAACAAGGGTACCTCGAGATCGCATATCGCATTATTAACATTAATGTGCTATTGTCATAACTTTGACAGCTTGATTTTATGTCTCTTTTAAGTTCACCAATAAAACCAATATAACAAAGGCGCGGTGGTCCAGTTGGCAAAGACAGCGAGTCAGTGATCTGAAAGTCTCTGGTTCGATGCCGGGCGCTGACTATTCCACCACCGTGTACGCTAATGATGGCTGGGGCACAAAATATGTCGTGGCTGCAATGTCCTCCAAGTTTTCAAAATTTACCTCTGAAGGTGCGGGGTCAAGTGTACCGCTCTCGTCACTTGACGCGGTTCAAAATTACGGACCCAGTCCTTTAGCCCAGCCCGACCCTTGTGGTGCTATTCAAAACCGGAGCCGCACCATTCTGCTCAGTTCCCTTTATGGACTTGATCTGATATACTGTCAGTCGAGGGGCATAAGCCACAACCACAACCGCAACAACCAATAAAACAAATAATATTACACTGGATACATTAGACAGATTTAATCAATAACACCTTAGTGCGTATCATAAATCGTGCTTTTTTTTGTGGTTTCTCTCTACTAATTTTCAGATATGGAACTGGCCTGGACTAATATTTAGCCGCGTTGTCAGAATTCACGAAGGGAAAAAATTAAAGTTTCAGTATTTATCCCCAGAGAATTACGTTATTTCACATTTATAGACTTCGCAGTGCAACAGCCTAGAGTTATGTATCTGACAGTTGGCAGCATTAATCTACATACCGAATCGTATTAGTACAACCGCTGTCACTCATAGAAGCCGATGTGACAGGATGTTGTCAAACATTATGTATCATGAATGGGATCGTTAATCAGTACGTCAGTTGAGGTATGACATGCGCAGTATGTTATCAGCGGCCCTTCAGTTTTATTAGTTTGGGAAGCCTGATTTCGATATTGTTTTGTAACAAGTCTAGCAGTTTACGGAAAATTTCAATGCGATGTTACTGAAGATATTATGTTTTTTCATTTTTTTTTTCTGTATGAACTGATAAATAATGATATAGAAAATTAAATAAACTACACTATAAAACATCTTCATAACACTGCAGTCAGTGGAAAATTTTACCAGATGTGATTTGAAGAATAGTCATCAGATATACGTTATTTTGTTATGTGCAAATTAAAATATAAAAGTGGCAAGTAATCTATATATATATAAAACAGTTCCGTAACTGACTGATTTACCGACTGACATATAACGCACCGGCTAAACCGCTGGACCTAAAGGGGTTGAAATTTTGCATGCCGATTCTTCTTATAGTGTAGGGGTGCACTAAGAAAGATTTTTGAAAAATTCCTCTTGGATTTTTTAAAATGAAATTTTTAAGCTGTTTTTGTAATATTCTTTAAAGTTTGGATTTGAAATAATTATCTGAGGGTTATAAAATTTATATCACGAGAAAGATCATAAAAATTCCTTTAGAAAAGATTTCATTTTATGATATATTTTTCGAATCTTTACCTCCAATTTCTAATTTTTGGTGAATTTTTAAAGATTAATTTTTAGAGTTTAATTTATTAAATACTGATCACGTGGTTTCTTTTCTTTTTTGTGATACTTTAAATTAATTTATCGTCACGTGCATAACAACGAAATAAATATTGAAATACGGTAAAAGATAAAATTTAACCACTAGACTAATTGAGATGGAAGATTTTAAGAATTTAATTCAAATTAGTATGTTTTATGGATATTAAACATATACATTTATTGCATACATTGACCGTTGTATTTAATTTGAATATTTTCTTCTACATTATTTTGTTTATAAAAATATTTGTTGCGATTTTTTTATAAATCTATTTTTTTTGCCATTCATTGCATACATTGACAGTTGTATTTATTATAAATATATATATATATATATATATATATATATATATATATATATATATATATATTTGCATTAATTACATACATTGACCGTTGTGTTTAGTTTGAATGTACTTCGTAGCGAAGCACGGGTGTTCAGATAGTAGGATATAAAAAACAAAGTCAGCATGTAACATTACTTTTAATACAAATTATATTTGAATCATGACATTTTTTTATCATGTAGTTCAGCTTTAGTTTTTTTCCTGATTATTAGTGATTTGGAAATTACTTCATTTTAGTGATTTTATTTTTACTGAGCAGAGAAAGATTTAAGTTCATTAACAGCATTTTCTGCTGTGCTAAAGTTTTAATAAATTTCGTGTTTATTATTTAACAGACATACTTTAGGAATAATTAGGGCGCGGTAGCCCGGTAGGCAAAGGCGTCGAGCCAGTGATCTGAAAGTTGCTGTTTTGATACCCGGCCCTGACAAAACCGCCGACGAGTACACTAATGGCGACTGATGAACGGAAAAAATCCGTCGTAGCTGTCATGTCCTCCAAGTTCCCAAACAGAGCCTCTGGAGGTGAAGAGTCAAGTGTTCCGGTCTCGTCACTTGGCTCGGTTCAAAATTACGGGACCAGTATGTTTCTTAACGGGTGCAGCGTGGACCCACCCCCAGTGGTGCACTCGGGGCAGTGCATGCAACGCATGCGTCTAAGTGGTCGGACACTTCTGGCTTCTCCCGGGGAAGAGCATACGCTCAGCTCCCAGCCATTACGGAAAAAAACCTTAATGAATAATTTAATTAATACTGAAATGGTACAGTTTTATACATTATGTATTTATGTATGTATGCTTAATTAATTGAAGAAAAACTCAGGGAAACAATTATGAATTTTTTTATTGAAACAATAGCAACTAGAGGAAAAAGGAAGATGGTAGGATCAGTTTAGATACTTACATAGCAAGGCGCAGATTGCAGCACTTTTTTATGAGAGAAAAAAATACGTAAAATCTCAAATTGAGAACCAACATATCACGATAAACATAGATTGATATGTTTTACCTTCATGTGATAGTTTATATCCTTCATGTGATAGTTTATTCCAGGTGATGGCCAAATGGCTAGGGCACTGGCTCTCGGCTCAGATCCTGTGGGTTCGATTCCCACTGTTGGCATGGATGTTTGTAGCCGTTTGAAATCGGCTTTAAACTGTAGGTCCCGGTCTAATTAGACCTCGTGTAGCAAAAAGTTGACCGTAGCGCTCTAAACGAAAACAAACCCCCCCTCTCTCTCTATATATATACACACACACACACATATATATATATATATATATATATGAGTAGAAACAAAGCGTAAACCTAACGAAATAGTTGGCCTTTAAGATTTAAAAAGCGTAGGGAGTTTTGATTAATCTCCTGAAGAGTAAATAGTCATTAATCTACCTTAAACATTTATCAGATATGTAGATGGATTTTTAATTAATTTCATTTATATAAGGGATAAACATTTTTAACTTTCTCTTTAGTTTTAAACAAGAGCATAGACTAATCAAATTCTATTTTTTAGCAACCTTTTTTTAACTTTTACAAAGCAACATTAAAAATGTTCTCGGCAGTTTCCATACCAAGGAACTATTACATCATAAATGCCTGTTAATAGATAAAACTCCGTAAAATAGTTTCTCCAAGAAAAATTCGTCTCAGCAATCGAAAATGTGACGCTTAGATTCAATTAATTAATACAGAAAGAGGAAATTATTAAAGAAAGGGTGAAAACTTCTCCCCGTTTCTCCACCAGGCAAATGTTTGAGATAGGTTTTTCTCCTTCAGTGAACAGCAAGTCAAGTTCAGAGAAGTTTATGGGTGCGGTGAAATATTCAAGTTAAGACTTGTAAAGGGAAAGGGACTCTGTATGATGTACCCGAATTTTATAACGTATAGTTTGACTTTTCTTTCATGCTATAAAAAATTCTTTACAAGGAAATTTTCCTTAAGTTATCTAAGAAAACTAGATCCTTTTCACTTCCTGTAGAGAGAGTCTTAGATGTTTAAAAATGAATGCGGAACAATCATCATTAATTTAATACAATCTCCATGGCTATTTACCCCCAGGGTTGTAAAAAGTAATAGGTATTTTTAAATGCGGAGGTACAATTGCTTGGGATTACAGTTTAAAAGCATTCTGTGTGTATGATAAATTAAAATTAGTGTCTCCTTTAAACATATTCCTCCTCTCTAGAGGAAAACTAGAGTTCTATTCTAAGATGGGAATTTCTCATACCTTAATTTAAATCTACTGCGTGAAAAGAGGATATATATATATATATGTATATATATATATATATATATATATATATATAAATATATATATATATATATATATATATATATATATATAAATATATATATATATATATATATATATATATATATAAATATATATATATATATATATATATATATATATATATATATATATATATATATATATATATATATATATATATATATACACCGTAAAATCTCGAGTATAATACGCACTTTTTTTCACATTTTAGTCCGCAAAACAGAGGTGCGTTTTATACTGGCGTACAAAAAAAAAAAAACTAGTTTCAAACATTAGATAAACCAACGTACAGAAAATGTAAGACATTAGCGCCCTTTACACGTACGTTCTTTCCCGCGTAAAACCACAAACCCGCGCGATTCAGTGCGTGTGTGAAGGTGTCGGAAAGGAAGAGAAAGCTGCTTTGGAGCGTACTACAAGTTTTCCCGCGTGCAATCCCGTCCGCTCCAAGCACTCGCGAAAGAGTGTACGTGTAAAAGGCGCTATTGTCGCAACACGGGTCCGTATCGCACAGGCGTTCGTTTAATAACAGGTCCCTTCAAATAGTGATAGTTCCCGGTTGTTGCAAGTGCAAAAAATATTTTATTTTACTTATTTTCCTCAAATTTTCTTGAAGACGATCCTGTACGGCAGTAGAAAAATTATCAATTGTTAAAGGTGAGACGGCAGTGAGAACGACATATTATGGAAGGATGGGCAGTTGTCATCAAATGAGGATGATGATGGTGATATATATTACGACGGTACCAATACTTATGACATGGACGTAACAGCAATAGATGAGCTGTATTCTAGTGAAAGTGATTAAGACTGATAATTTGCCAATATCATTTGTTTTGAATAAAAAATTAAGTTTTTTTCTATTGAATTTAATATTTTCGTTTCTTTTTATTGCAAATTTTATTTCTGCTAATAAATATTTGTGCAATTTTTAATCGGCAATTCAATCTGGCGATTGACGAAGAACCGTTGGACAATGCGTGCCACGTGTGGTCGCGCATTATCCTGTTGAAATATGGCTGTGGGCAAGCCCTGAAGGTAAGGAAGGACAACTGGCTCCAACACCTCGGAGATGCAGCGCTGGCTGTTTAAAGTACCGGCAATGCGTACTAGAGGTGTGCGAGAGTGATATCCAATACCGCCCCATACCATAATACCCGGTGCAGGACCAGTGTAGCGGTGCATAACGCAGCTGTTCAGCGTCCTCTCTTCACGGTGTCTCCAGACTCGAATGCGACCATCGTGGTGTTGCAGACAGAAGCGTGACTCGTCAGTAAAGACAATTTCATTCCATTCTGCCGTCCACATCCTTCTGTCATCGCACCATTGGCGGCGGAGACGTCTGTGGTTCTGCATCAAGGGTAGACAAAGCAATGGACGTCTTGCGGACAGACCACTCTGCTGTAAACGGCGTCGAATGGTACGCGCAGACACTGGATGATGCGTTACAGACTGCATGTGCTGTGCTATGGTTCGTGATGTGACTGAGCGATCCGTCACTGTCATGCGCACAATTTGCCTGTCATCACGTGAAGTGGTGCGCTGAGGTGGATGCGATCGAACACGCCGGTCCGTCGTACCCTCCTGCATCCAAAGATCACATATCCGCATTACAGTTGTTTGGTTTCGTCCAACACGACTACCGATTTCCCTGAAAGATAATCCACAATCTCGGTAGGCCACTATCCTTCCTCTGTCGAACTCGGATACTTGATCAAAAGATGATCGCTGTTTTCGAAGAGGCATAATTGATCGTTTTTTTGAAAAAAACAAAAGAAAAACACAATTGCCGAACTTGAAATCGTCGAAATCTCCAAGCCTTAAATAGCGCTTTGAAGTGTCGCCACAGGCGCGCGTGATGTACGTCTGCGCTGAAATTCTAATCATTTGCATATCTCACATCCGCTAATGCATGTTGTAAATTTCATGTTATTTGCATGTTTCCTTCAGGGTGTTGCATTTACAGTGGCCAGCAGTGTAAAATATTAAAAAGTTATGGGTGCGTATTACAGTCAAGATTTTACGGTATGTATATATGTCAACTTCATTCGGACACCAAATGGCGGCACCTGACGCTGCAAAGTACTTAACTGTAACTGTGACTATTTTAAAACAGCGAGCCGAGAAAGACGCAGATGAGGGTTGGGCAGGAAGCGACGAGGTCGCAACGACGTTAAAAGGCCGTTATGACGCAGCAGCAACTTACAAACCCTTCTTATTACAAATCCTTCTATTGTTTGTAATAAGACGTAGTTAATGTAATATGATGACCAACGGATTATGTATTTTCTATATATTTGTATTTGTTATCATCGTTCATTAAACGTTTGTGTTTTGTTAGCCTTTCGGTTTTGTCCGGTAACTTAACACACCCATCTCTCCTTTACACACACACACATATATACAGAGGCTGTTCACACACTTTTTAGACGATGTATATTGTATTCACAAAACTAAATTACATAAAATTCTTGTGTTTTAAATGTTCTATTTGACATCCCTTATTCTGAAATATCTTTCGACACCGCAATTTCCAGGATAATAATGCCTTTTGAAGTGTCAGAAGAGGTATTCTATCCCATTCCTCCTGGACAGCTTTCCAGAGTCCTGTAAGGGTTTTGGGACGACGTTTGGATAATGCAGATTTTAAAAGTCCGAAAACACAAAAATCCATAGGTGATACATCGGGAGATTTAGTAGGGATATCAGTGAAGGGTATGGCCTTGATACCAGAGTTTTGTTCCATTTCTTTTAGGAAATTTACAGTGGATTTTGATGTGTTACTGCTAGCTTTGTCCTGATGGAGTCTCACAGATTGATGGCACTGTGGATAAAGCGATGGTATTTCATTCAGAAAAATTGGCGATAAAATATGTTCCTGATAGTATTTGGAGTTAATCTTGACATTTTTTCCACTCTCTTTATTTTTAACTTGCCATTATAAGAAAAACCAGCAACAATCATGAATCCCTTGGAAAAACTTTCTGTCGATTCTTTGAACCATGTACTTAAATTCCCCCCCCCTTTTATGATAATAAATGGCTCTTTTTTTGTTGCAATCATTTAAATACACCCATGATTCCTCTATTGTGACAATTGTTTTCCATTTTTCTTTGGATAAGTGTTTCTCATATAGAATTCTGCAGCGTGTCCTGCGTTGAGCGATATGATTTGGAAGAAGACGATGCACATTGCGTTTTTTCGCTTTCTTAAGATTTAAATCAACGTTTATCATTTTGTTTACAATGGACACCGCGCATTTTAATGATTTTGCAACTGTCCTTTGACTAGGGGGATTTTCTTTTAACATTAAACAACGTACCTTTGCAATAGTCGAAGATGTCCGTTTTTTCCTTGGATACTTGTTTGGAATTTTTGTCCCACTTGAGGCTCCAATTTGACGTTTTTTTCCTTTCTTGTTGACGATTTTACCTATAGACGCTTTAGATATCACAAAACCATGACTCTCACATCGTTTTTGTATAACGGAGTATGCATATTTCTCTTCGGAAAGAGCAGAAATGTAGCCTTCGAACCACTGCTTTGTTAAAAACGCCATTTTGAATAAAAACAAAACTTTCAAGCCGCAGATGATAATTTTGACTTTTAAAAACATAGTACAATTGCAATTATTTCTTTTGCAGCAAACGATTTTTTATTACCGCTTACCAAAATCGTCTAAAAAATGTGCCAACAGCCTCTGTATATATGTGTGTGTGTGTGTAAAGGAGAGGTGGGTGTGTTAAGTTACCGGACAAAACCGAAAGGCTAACAAAACACAAACGTTTAATGGACGATGATAACAAATACAAATATATAGAAAATACATAATCCGTTGGTCATCATATTACATTAACTACGTCTTATTACAAACTGTAGAAGGGTTTGTAATAAGAAGGGTATATATACACAATAAAACCTCGTTTATTTGGACTAACTGGGACCATAGAAAATCCGGGTAATATGATTAATAAGCAAAACAATATTCTTAACTCAGCAGGCTTACCGTTTATTACGATAAAAAACTATGTTTCGTAACAAAATTATATACTATTATTTACAAGACATTAAAAAATATAAAAATAACTTTTCTGTGTCAATCCACGTCAACGCCGTGTGAGACTCTAGTAAAGCTTTCTTAAACTCAAAAAAAGCATTTTATTACCATAATTTATTGTACAATCTATTCAGGAACTGTTCATTGAATCAAACTAAAAAGCGAATATTTGGTGTTTTTAACTATGATAGTTGCGTTCTTGCTATCATAGTTAAAAATCATTACCTAATGAGAATATTAAATATAAAAGAAAATGTCTACAAATCTGATCCGGATCAACAAGGTTTTACTATATATATATATATATATTGTATATCTATCTATCTGTCTATCTATAATAAATAGAGAAATAGAGATCTATAATAAAGAGTTAAAATTTAAAAAGTGTCGCTTGAAAGTGCTTGAGAGCTTGAATATTTGGTATGGAATAATAAAGGAATGTTAAAAAGAAAATTGTATATCACATATGTGTATGTGTGTGGGCATGTGAGTGCGTGTATGTGTATATTTAGATTGTGAAAAAGTAATTTTTTTAAGTAAAGCTCACAGAGATAAAAAAAACCTTAAGAAATAGTATTTATAACAAAGCCTAATGTGGCGAATATCAGTAGCCGTACCATGAAAAACAAATCTTAAAATTTTTTATTTTTATGTAGTGTTTAAAATTATAAAAATGTACAACTTAGAAAAAAAATAACCTGATTGCCGTTAAAATTTTATTATCTTAGTTCCAGTAAATCGCACTGTGAAGCGCAAAACTTAATATTATTATTCTTCATTACGTAACTCTCGGAAGCACGTAGCCAACATGCTCTGTTTGCTGTCTGTATTAATCCTCAAGCATGCGAACTTCATTGACGCCGGTGTACTCCATCAAATATTCGTTTATACATACACGCAGTGAGAGAGAGATTACATAATACAATATTGCATTACGTGATACGGCCTATATACACCCTGCATTTATGACGGGGATATTATCTTTCGAAGTGAGCGAGTAAACGTTATACAGCTAACGTGCTAATTAACGATATCGCTCGTGATTGGCAATGTTTACGTGGCCTGATGCATTGCTTCATTGAAACGGAATCGGCAACATCCCAGAGATTGTATTTGTAAAATCAGTTGAACGTGTACGTATATCGGCTAACGATTTTCGGTACAGGTGAGTTACGCCCAATGCAAGATTATTGGCTTAGTTTTAGGCGAGCCGCTGAGCAGAAATTATATTGCTGCGGAGGATAGAGCTAAGGGTGTGCTGTTTGGAATATGATGAATGTTAGAAAACTTTGCCTATGTGGCAAATGAGGCAGTTTCACGCAGCATGTCATATCTCAACTCGGGCAAAAACGAAGAGTAATATGTTTGTTGCATAGATTACTAAAGGTCGTAGACACATATGTATATATATATATATATATATATATATATATATATATATTTATTTTTATATATATATATATATATATATATATATATATATATATATATATATATATATATATATATATATATATATATATATATATATATATTAGGTTAAAAAATTAGTTCTTGAAATACATCGTAGTTTTGTAGTCGTATTCCGACACACATTTAATAAAGATTACCTGTATGAACTAAAATGACTAAATAAAATTAGAAGTTTTCTAAGTTCACGCTTCCGCTTGCTACATTGGACTTATTTTAAGTGATTTTATGCAGTATATCTGGACTTATTCATAAAATTTGATATTTGTATAGGGTGGTATAATGTATAGGATTTTTAAAAATTATATTCATAATAACTTATATTTTTTATTAAAATTATATTTACATATTTTCCGATTAGAATTTTAAAATTATAGCTACTTTTAAATTATATTTTAAATTATATTATAATTTTTAAAATTGCGATTGTAATTGTTACATTTTATAATAATTTAATTTTTATTTTTAACTAGAATTTTGAATTACAAACTACACCAAAGTGGTGAGATAATATTATATGAAAAAAGACTACAACACGAAAAATAAACTGTTCTCACGATCTAAATTTCGTTGGTGCTTTGTTGCCATGTCGCTAAGACAATAAATTAAAACGCTTGCAAGAATTATTATCGGAATGGGTAAAAAAAATTTCCCTGCCATTTTCAAGAATTCCGTGGCTGTTATCAATAATAATTTCGGCCGCTCTTTCATTGGTTTGATTTTCAGAATGTTATTTCCCGAGAAATGTCTCATCGAATTTGTCTTATTCATCTCTAGGCGAGCCTCATGACAAATACTTGAGTAATTAATTTTCTGTTAGCGGCACCTAATTGCTGTTTTGGAATTCAGCAGCTGTTACGGTTATGGTGGTACTTAATTAAATTTACAACTTTGAATACTTTCCGATGATAATGAGAGAAGATGAATGTTTGTACTTATAGTAATTGTTAAGAATTATGCTACGAAAGCTTCATAAGGGTTATGAGATTAATTTTGTATTCTAGGTAACGTCGTGTATTTAAGGAAATAGCCATTTGTGGAGAGAGACGAAGAGATACACCATGGCATCTCTGAGATGTTATATATTTGGCTGTATTTGTTAACTAATTTGGAAACAAATTGTGTCAATTAAAATAGGGATTAACCAGTTTATTCTTAGTGAGGGAAATTTTTCTGAGCACTTTATGAAGAATTAACTAGATTTCCTTCAAACAGTCAGACCCGGTTGAGTATATATAGTTGATATATATGGATTGAGTATATATGGTTGAGTGTATATAGACTTCATTTCATGGTTTCATTTTTTGTTGTCTTTTCTCTCTCTTCTATATTTCATGAAATTTCTATTCTATTTGCTCGATATAAAATTTGTTTCTAGCCTGTGAATGAACTGCATCTTCTTTATTCGAATTTGAACAGTAAATTGTGTCGATTAATGTAGAAATTAAAAACTTCATTCTGATTGAACTCAGTAGGAGTGAAGAGAATTCATGCAAAGCACTCCTCTCTGAATTTCATAGCTTAACTTTAACCAATCAGAACCGATAGGGTGTTTAGACTAACATCTGAGACTGAGGAAAAATTTCTTTCATCGTATGATTGTGTTACCTTTTTAAACGTAGGATTACGTTCCTCCCTAACGGTCCTCCGGAAAGCAAAATTTCGGACGCTAAAACCGTTCGTCGTCGTGAGTTATAATTTTGGCAGCGCGCCAAACCCAGTCTGTTTCGCTTGGGCAAGGAGTAAACAGTTAAACAGAAAAATACCAAAATGTGTCAAAATTTTGACATACACACACACACACACACACACACATATATATATATGTATATATATATATGCTTATATATATATATATATATATATATATATATATATATATATATGTATATATATATATAGTATATGTATATATATGCAGTGATTTCTGCTTATAAGAATCACGTTTGTTATTACTGTTTTTGGTTCTCATAAGCGGTTCATTCTTATAGCCGAAATTTAGGTTTTTGAACAGGCACACACACCTATATATACATATATTAGATAATTTACCATAAAATACTCTTTAATTTACGTTAATTATCTTTTATTAAAATTATTTTTTATAATTTTAAAAATACAATTTTTAGACCTATAAATAGATACACATGATTATAGTAAGAGAAGAAAAAATCCAATATTTGTTGCAACATACCTGCTTAACATTTTTAACATTTCAACTACAGGAAGGGAGCAAGAAAACGTTTTCTACGGTAGTTTGATGTAATGAAGTTTTCAGGAGGCTGTTTATACCTCTTTCAATACTAATAGTCTCAGACGAAAATTCACCTTCTAGCTTACGTTTCGCGGTTTGATAACGTGCTGAATCTACTATTGTCACGTTTGCCTAAGTGATAGTGGACACTTCGCCGAAGATTTATGTGTTTCAGGATCCAGGAAGCCGCAACCAGGATGTGGGAGGTGGGAAAAAAGAGTCCCTATTTTTGTTTGTCAGTGGAGAAAAGTGAAATTGGACCCGGACGGGTATAGATGCCCCCGGGTCAAGCTAATAGGATAGTGTTAAGCTAAAGCGTTTAAGGGGAAACTATTATGTTATGTCTAACAAAGAAAGGGATGAATTTTATAACTATATTCCATCCCATCTTATCAATCTTTCTTTAAAAAAAAAGAAAGAACTTCGTGCCTTTTGAGGGTTTAAGTGGCTTTTTTGGAAAAATGAAAGGAAAGCGAAGAGTGTAAACTGATTCTTAAAACCGGTGGATTGATTCTTTAAAGCGAAAATTTTAACATGGAAATAATACATTTGTTTTTGTTTTCGCGATATTGATTCTTATAAACGGTTGAATCTTATAACCACTGATCACTATAAGCGGTGGTTACTGTATATGTATATATATATATATATATATATATATATATATACACCGGGTGGGCAAAAATTCCGTAAAAACTTTAAAAATTCATAAAAACCGGAAAAATAACCAAAATAAAAAAAAAAAAAACGTTTGCAGGGTTAGCATCGTTAGCTCACGGGATTTTTTTTAAGACAGGAGAAAAAAATAACTCAAACAGCCGACAGGTGGCGCTGATGTACACAAGTCAGCAGGTGTATCATCCCGGGTGTATCTATCTGGTCCATCCAATCTTTTGGAACGGAAAGATCGTTTGGAACTGCGATCCGCAGAGAGGTGTCATGTATATATTCTGACTTGCTGCACTGTGTCGTTGCTGGATTTGTGTCTCGCCTGAAATGTATTATCCCCTGTGTTGGGGGTCATGTGGAACACCTACTGCTGTAATAAACGATTTCGAAGCATTTTTTTCGTTATTTCAGTCTCTTTTTTTGACTTGTGTACGTCAGCGCCACCTGTCGGCTGTTTTTTGAGTTCTTTTTTTCCTGTCTTGAAAAAAATCCCGTGACCTAGCGATGCTATTCCTGCCAACGTTTTTTTATATTTTGGTTATTTCTCCGGTTTTTATGAATTTTTAAAGTTTTTACGAGCTTTTTGCCCACCCGGTATATATATATATATATATATATATATATATATATATATATATATATACATACAAAAGAGGTTAAGTAACGATAAGTAATCCTACGTTAATAACTCGCGATAGTTTCGTTAGAAGAGACTACCTGAAAATTTTTTTCTCCTCTGATAGTTTTGATACTTAATACTGTTTGCTCGGTTTAGCTTTATAGTCCTCTTCCAGCTTATCAATACACTGTATGTTCTTTATTTCAAAGTTACTATTCCCATTGAGAAACGCTGAGCTAATCATTATAATCCTCGGGAATGCAGTTTATGGGATATTGACTATAATGGAATTTCTCACCTCTTTTGGTCCAATGAGCACAAGAGCTGTATTTTAAACTATGTTTTCCATGTTTCCTTCCACCGCCCATATCTGGAATTCAAACTATAACTTTACCCTTTTAGAGGTACCACGTATCTTTAGATGCTCAATTCGATTTTTGAGCTGGGTTATGAACTCATGAAGCTGGATCTTTGGTTAATGATAGCAGTTCTGCTGCATCTATCACTTCAGATTTGCTATGTTCAATATATTACTAGGCTCTGTATATTACATACTATTATGGTCATACCATTTTTCATTTTATTAATTTATTTCCCGTATTTCATCGGGTGATTTTTTGCTCCTCTATTCATCCGTGGTTTTTATATACTCCATGTTTGCTCTTCTCTCTTTTCTGTGTCACGGTTTGGCAATTAAAACCCTTCACTATTTTCTTTTGTTTTTTGGCAATGGTAAATTCCTCTGTGTCCGAATTTTTCCAACATTGATCGCTCGATGGGCGGTTTGTTATTCAGTAACTGAAGATCAGTACCATTGCTGCCTTTTGGAATTCGAACACTGATTTTTGATAAATATTTTACTGTGAAAATGAAGATTTTTGTGTTCGATTGGGTGTGTTTAGTTTGCGATTTAATTCTATGAACGAAATGAGATGTTATTACTAAATCACTGTAAATTTGATTGATTTAGGAAAAATCAAAATGTTTATGAAAATGGCAATATTTGTAAATTCCTAGACTTTGAAATGTAGGTACTTAAAACTGCCCACTTTTGATTACTCGAATTTGCTTAAAATTTCCATTATTATGCAAACTTGTAAATGGAAGTAAGTAAAAAGTTAAGTAGCAAATTTTGGGGGATGGATTCCAAAGCCTGAAAATTTAAGTCTCCTGTTGAGTCAGCGAGAAATATTAGCTATCAAAATGCTCTGTAAAATCGTGAAAGTAACAACTCGTTTCGGACTTATAGATATGATTGTTCTACAATTTGAAAAGTTGCGATTGGATGAATCACAGACGTGGTGAAAAATATCAAAATACAAAACCATTTAATTAACAGAGTAAAGAAAAAAGAAAAAGCATAAAGATTCACACAATTGAAATGAGTAAACTGAAGCCAAATTCATTTCCTCCATATGTAAATAATAAAGTTTTATTTATTTCTTGGCTCATTTTTCGGTAGTTACATAAACAGTTATGTAAACAAAATCAGATGTAGTTACACGAAAATGCACGAGGATAAAGTAGTGAGAAACTGGCCAACTTCTCCGTATCCAAAATCCTTAAATCTCTGTTTCACCCTCTTTGTATGCACCTCATCACGCCATATCTGACATGCATGCTTGAATCAACAAAATTCGGTATTTAGAAAATCGGCTGTCTTGATTGCTGATCTACGAACAATGAACATCAAAACACGTACTCTGCACTTAATGGGCACAATTTCTCTGTTCAAAAATTTTGAGAAGCAAGAAGGCTTAGTTTAGGTGTTAACAGTTTGAAGTATTGTGAAAATTAAAATAATAACACTATGAGAAATTCTTTTTGGGAATTTTATTGCTATCGACCTAATTAACGGCTATACCATGCTGAGAAGCCCTTGGTTAAACTATATGCCATGCAAGGTGGGTACACTGGAATTACCCAGAGTAACGTTAATTTAACGTTTCAGTCATAATAAAAATGTATATAATTGTGTGATGCTTTATTATGGCCATATTCGTTGTACTACATCAAATATTGTTACAACCCTGTTCCGTTTTCCTGGGTTCGATAGGATTGAATAAAATCTCTCCAGAAAGTGCACACAAAATAAGATTTATTATTCTGAAAATTCTTCAGGACCATACACAAATTCAAACAGAAAACACGTAACAACTGTCTTCTATACAGCAAAAAACTCTAAAAACACAAGTCAGGATAACAGAGTTTTCAATACAATATACGCCTAACGCACTTTCAATACATTCAATTCTCATCTGAAAAGAACACTGAGTTCCAATGCCAATGTCAGGTATATTTATAGACTTCTAAAGCGACCTCTATTGGACAACCAGCTAGATATCACTAGAAGATTCCAGAAAAGTCCAGAAGGTTGGCGACTATTTGGCGACATATCGCCAAATTTGGCGAAATATTGCCAAATTTGATGACCAAAATAAGTCATCAAATTCATCGCCAATTTGGCGATAACTCTCATATTTGGCAAGATTACCACAGACTCGAAAAATTCGCAACAATATATACACGCCTTCCACTACTGTTCAAAAGTGTAGATGGGAAATATAATGTTCTGCTTCTCTAGCTTTGAAAGGAAATTATTACCATATATTCTTACGGTATATACGGGTACTTCTCATAAGCGAGAACAATATTCCTTGAACAAAGTTTTTCAATGAAATAACATGTAACATTCATTAAATAACAAACATATTTACCATAATTTTGTCCTTTTCGCTGCTTCATCCATTTCAGTTAACTTCTAGGGATTCTAATTTCCCCGGTAACAAATTATCGCCAGTATTTTAGTGAAGGAAAAAGAAAATTCCCCTTAACAGACAAATGCCACTTCTCCCACGCATGTAAAAAAAAATGAATCAGATGATACGAATTATCATTTCAAACTTCGTTTCACATGCCTCTCATTGATTTGATTTTCGCAATGTTATTTTCCTGGGCAATGTCTCGGCGAGAGTTTGTCTTATTCATTTTTAAGCGGGCTTCATGACAAATACTTGAGTAATTAATTTTCTGTTAGGTTCACCTAATTACTGTTTCGGAATTCAGCAGCTGTTATGGTTATGGAGATACTTAATTAAATTTACAACTTTGAACGCTTTCCGTAGATAACGGGAGAGGATGAATGTTTGTACTTATAATAATTGTTAAGAATTATCCTTCGAAAGCTTCGTAATGGTTACAAGATTAATTTTGCGCTCCAAGTAGCGTCGTGTGTGGTAAGAAATACAAATTTCATGAAGCTGACGAGCTGGAATAGAGTGGGAACAGAAGTACGGGGAAATGTGCCGAGATTTAAACAACGATCCCACTCTGAAATGAATAAAACATGAATACAATTACTGAAAATTATTTTTATCAAATGCCTTTTTTTGCGGAATTAGGCAATTCTGTGCCACATAAAAAACCTTCGGAGTTCCTTAAAAAATATTTATTGTTAGAGATTGGGATGTAATTTAGCATGGTTGTTGTTTTAAACTGTAATGTTATGAAGGAGTCGCAAGTTTGTAGTCGTCACTGACTAGCAATGAATTAAAGGAGTAGTTTCATATACCCCAAATCTAAAGCACATTATTACAATTTAAATATGAAAAATAAGATATTTATTACATAAATTTAACATTGAAAATACTAATCGTACAAATTAAAGAATAACATAGATACCAAAACCATAGATACCATAGAGCAAAAAAACTTAACAACGAATACAGAAGACTTCTTTTTTTCTGCTACTCTCTTACCGGGTCATCGTAGTTTGCCAGGCAACTTCTTCAAAACTTGAAATACAAATATTTTTAAATGTTGGGATTCGGCTGAAGAGTTGCGATCGCTACAGTTACAAAAATATTGTCTGCCTAAATATACATTTATGTTAATTATTTTTTCAGCCCATAAAAATGCAGCTAAAATAATATGATTCTTTGTGTAGTTAGGTTTATTCCGCACTTTTGTCACTCGTTTGAACAGTGGGCCAATTTAACTATTTCCTTTCCGGCGGCCCTGTGGTACAGCGCGCTGGTTTTCGGTGCTGAGGGTGCTCAGATCGAATCCCGACGTTGCGCCACGAAAAAATGCCTCTGTTTGTATCGTCCCTTCATAAGGGGTAATGCTGTCCGCCTATATGGGGCCCCCATAATAAAATGGACAGTAAACCGCGGCGTAGTATAGGCGAATGTTTAACGACAAGTGCCTCCGCATTGAAAAAAAATATTTCATTTCCAAATAAATAACTGAGCATACTCAGTTGTTGTTACCACAATGTGATGACAACAAACACCCTTATTTTAATTACAATTTGAAAATTTTCTGTGACTTTTGATTTATGTTAAATTTTCAACTGAACTCCTATTTTGTAAAATTTTCATGCCAATGAAATCAATTGCAGTCAGTGTATTGACTCTCACGCGGTAAGAGGACAGCTTGGAGAAAATTAATACACTGAATGCAAGTGGCATCATGTGAATGAAACTTGTATTTTATTATTTACATATTTTATATATTTTTTATTTTTTGCTGTGGATTTTAGCCGTGTGCTCCTTTTATATGTTTTCCACAAGTTTCCATGTATGTTATCACTAGAGTGAATGAATGGTATAATCTGGAGTGGCGTGGTATTATACAGCTGCTATATGTTGTCATGCTGTGATATATTCCTGCAAATATTTTTTGACGTCGTGCACATTTCCTTTTGGTTGCAGCTAAATATCGTAATATGTGAAGTCGATTACGTATGCGTGTACATATCCGGCCGTGAATGAAACACAATGAATATCAAATACGAGGTGCATTCATGTTCTAGGGTCTCCTAACTTTTTCCTTTGAAAAGCACATGAAAGGAAAGCATCATTCTGGTTGTCATTTCCGTGTCAAAATCGGCTGACTCATTTGCACCAGCCCAGCCTTGTGTTCTGCAGTAAGAGTTCGCGACACCCGTCTGGAGGAAACTTGCTCTCTCATAGCGCGTGCAGACTTGTACAGCGCTCTCTGCCTATTCCAGTGATTTATGTCTTCTGTACTCTGTTCCGTGCGTAGATCGCTCGCTCTAGCGGTCCGTGAGCATTGCATCAAAGACGAACTCGAGGTCCCGGGGGTCAAATGGTGACAGTGGGGGCGGGTCACACTAGATCAAGCAACACGAAGTCTTTGGCGGCTTGAATGGGGGGGGGGGGTTCTAAATGGGGGAATATCTGGAAGACACGTGTTCATTGGAATGGGGGTGGTTCTAAATACCGTGTCTAATGTTACCGTAACTAATGTTGACAGGAGGGTCGGGGAGAGAGCTCTGTCGAATGTGAATGCACCATCAGGTTTAAACGCAGGGTGATAAGCACAAAACCTACAGAAATTCTGAGTTTGGAAACGATCTCTTCCACGGTCGATCGCCGGTCCTGCATAACGACTTCTTCCACTCTTCCATGCGTAGACGTCGCTGCGTTCGCCCCCATGAACGTACTTTTTTCATGTCCCCGACGCCTCCTGTGCGTCCTTCACTCACTCAACTGACGGTGAATGTCGATGGGTGTTAACCCAAGTAGATGGAAAAAAATATAACAACACGCTGCTCTTGCTTAGCAAACGAAGCTGTTTTTAGTGTCTAAATTGTTCCTACGGGCAGTAGGCGCCACGTACATTCTATGAACCGGATGGGACTGCGATCTAATCCTCATTATCATAAAGAACGTGGAGAAGCAATTCCTATGATGATGTGGACAAAATGAACCAGGAACTTAATGAATTTATTACATACATAGATATATGGTATTTACAGTCTTTACATACTATTATGAATCTGATGGGATCTTTTCCCGAGAACGATCATCATGGCGAACCGAAACTTCTTACACACATCCATGCCTTTGAATCGACGCGTACTCGGATTCTCCACTTACCTTAAAGCAGTGACATCTGTTGGCGATTTATACTAAATCGAACAGAACGCCTCCATCTTGAAAAAATCCTTTTAAAGGATTCTACCTGCTCCCATTCTCGAGGAAAAAAAATAGGAGACTTTAGAACTTGAATGTACCTCGTAGTAACATTTCATCCATTTCTCTTTGATTTTTAATGTACCTTACGCATAAAGTGAAGAATGAAAAAGATGCTGTGTTCCTGTTATACATTTTCCACAAGTTTCACGTTAACAATAATTTCCCCATCTGTTACATTACAAAAAAGTACATTTTTAATTTACATTTTGGCATCTGTATGAGATTTTTTCACGTGTTGCCAGTTTAACGACGTATAATATCCCAAGAGTGAGAAAAAAGCCTCAATAGGCCCGAATCTGTTATTAAATGACAGGTAAGCAATAATTTACCCATATGTTAAATTACAGAAAAAGTACATTTATAATGTACATTTTGGCATCTGTATGAGATTTTTCACGTGTTGCCAGTTTAACGACGTATAATATCCCAAGAGTGAGAAAAAAGCCTCAATAGGCCCGAATCTGTTATTAAATGACAGGTAAGCAATAATTTACCCATATGTTTAATTACAGAAAAAGTTCATTTATAATGTACATTTTGACATCTGTATGAGATTTTTCACGTGTTGCCAGTTTAACGAAGTATAATATCACAAGAGAAAAAAGCTTCAATTGGCCACAATCTGTTATTAAATCACAGATATCATTGTTACATTATTTTCAAAACTTCTCTTAAAGATGGTCATGAAACCTCATAACCGCAACTTCATACCAGATTTGAGCTAAAAATTACATCGACACCTACTAAATCTTCACAGACAGAGTTTTTCTACTTCTAGCGCGAAACGTAGAACTGCCCATCTGTCAGAATATAAATAAGTCCATATTTATATTTACCTTCCGATACCTGTACGAAGTCTTTGCTCTTGTTGTTAGTATTCCGACGGATAATGTCCCATGAGTTAGAAATAGCTCCGACAGACTGCAAAATTAGTTTGCTCTGCCATCACAGTTTCTTTAATCACAGATACCATTGTTTCATTGTTTCCACAACTTCGCTTAAAGGAGGTCGTTTAATTAAATTACCCCATAACCGAAAGCTTTTTACCTGCTCTGAGATAACAATTAAATCGAAACTCACTAAATTTTCACGGGGCAGAAGTTCTTTGTGAACTGCTTGTGTAAATAGATAAAACGTGAAGCACATGACCTTTCGTAGACGGCACAAGAATATAATTACGAAGGGGGAACGCAAAGGGAAGAATATTAAACAGGAGTAATTTCTGGAAATCTTTGAGGGATCAATATTATGTCTGGTAGAGATAGCGATGCCTTACTCTTGAAGGTGTTTCCGTCTATCGGTAAAGAAGTCTGCAATTTTCTGCGATGTTTTAAGTTTTATGCTTGTCGTTTACTTCAAGAGTTAAATAAGAGGATATTTCTTTGCTGGGAGGGGAAACACTTGTTTCATTAGAATACAAGAGTAGGGTCTGAAAGTTGATGTCTCTTTTAAGTAAAAAAAACCTGAGACCTGAGCAATGAACAGAAGCTGTCATAAAGGACGTTTTTGTGATCATTTCGTCACATCCCGCCATTATGAAAGTAAACGTAATATAACTACCAATACGGGAATTAGTTAACGTAATGGAATGAATGTTTGCTATGAATTAAAATTAAATCTTTTCAGTTTGCTCGTAAATTTATGTCAGTTGTAACTTTATCTGCTCAACTCGATTGTGTACCTCATAACGTGTTTCAAGATTTTTTGAGAATTGCTGGTAATATTAAGCACGTCACTTAAACAACGATCATTAAAAAAAAGCACTGAACTACCAGTTTTCACAACACAAATATGTGTTATTGTCATCCGTGAAGGTATATATATATATATATATATATATATATATATATATATATACAGTGGAATCTCGATCGATCGTTTTCGGATCCATCATTTTTCCGTATGTGTCGTTCATTTTATCCAGTCCCGACGATCATATTGCTTTGTTATGTTTCGGCATCTATCGTTTTCCCGCATTTATCGTTCATTTCAACCGGTCCCTTGAAAAACGATAGATCGAGATTCCACTATGTGTGTATGTGTGTGTGTGTGTGGGCGGGTGCGTATATGTATACTCTGAGCTTCGTGCTCTGCCCTCAAAACGTTTAAAACATGAAAATCATGGAACATTTTCGATCTATTTTCATTTCCTCTATGTATTTCCTAAAAGAGAAAAAACTTTTCTGCGTTGAATGAAACTAGCCGAACAGTAATGACGACTGAACCTTAAAATTTGACTAAATCAACCGTAAAAGATTCTAAGAACGTGAAATACGATATGGAGAGTTACGAGATTCGTAAAAAAGGAACTTTGACAGTACATATAATTTGATAAACCATTGTAACGTATACTACGCCTTAAACCCAAAAGTATCACAAATATTTATATAGACTGATTAGATCGCCATGTACACAGAAATTTAGTTTGACACATTTTTAAAATTAATCAAATGAGGTCAAATTTTCATATGGCTTTAAAACTATGGCTTTGATTCTGACATATACTGTGCCCCAAATATTTATATAAAAATATTTAATTATGTGACGTATTATTTTAATTTTCTATTTTGTATACCATTTCCTTTCCTTCACAGCTTTTAATTTAACCTCTTCCTTTACACCCTAAAAAACTCGTTTTTAACGCGTGCTTTCGCCTAATTTCCCTATTATGATGTTTCTAAGGGGATTCCAGCTTTATGTGGCAGCTGTGGGGCTCTCAGGTAATATGCTATTTAAATTATACATTAAAAAAAGTCCCTTATTTTCTAACGCTAAGGCTCTTTTCCTGCTTGTTTCTATGGCGTCTAAAAGGCATTTTAGTTATGTCAATCTTTGTAAGAAGATCAGATAGGAGGAGGTTTTAGGTACATAGCAGATGTGGCCTGGGTACAAATTCAAGTATTTTTTTTTTATATGGAGGCACTTGTTCAAAGACATTCGCCCTTCATCAGGGAGATGTTAATAGGAATAAAGTAGATTCGATATTGACTGAGAATACTGAGCTGTAATGAAATGAAAATGATGAAGTGTGCTAAAGAACAGTACAACAATCATAAAACTGAGGCAGCAATGTTTTGCGATAACAGTTCTGTTCTAAATATCAATATGTTCTTATAAATAAAAAAGATTCAGTGAAATTTGAAATACTACATAATTTTTAAGCTACTAAGTAGCCTTGCATATTAAAAATATCACTTAGTATAAATAAATAAATTTATATATATATATAAGAGAATATACAGGGAATAATGTCTACCCAGCAAGTCGAATGACTAATGCCAACAGAATGCTATTAAAAGTAGAAAATCGGAAATTTAGACAGTATACTTTTACCGCATGTCAGTGGTCATTTAAAGTCTCATTTCATCTCTATATTCATTCATACTTTAAAATTTATGATGCATGAGACCATATAAGCTCAAAAGCCTGAAGAAATCCCCAAGAAATATTTAAAAACTGATGCCGCTATGGCAAACTTCCAAACTTCTGATGACATACATTGAGCGTAAGCATAATCTGCATCCTGCATATCGAATCAGTTTTGTTTTTAAAGTTCACGGGAACAGAATTTATCAGGATCTCATAACAATAACATGTTCAGTGTTAAAGAATGTTGTCCCATGATATATCATTAGATGCCCCTAAGAGCCTATTCTTAAATTTTGAAGTTTATATACATATATGGTGCCCGGTATAAAGGGCTTGAGTCAAAAACAGTGATTTAAATATACCAAGTTATTGGGATTTATACAAATCGCAGAACAATAATTTCGACTTGAGTCTTTTGTACAAAAAAATGTACTTTTATATACAAAATTGATCGCCTTTTATACAAGTCGAAAGATTTTTTTTAATCAATACTAACAAATATCTAAAAACCACTTTTTTTTACTTAAAGCCCTTTATACTGGGCACTATATATATATATATATATATATATATATATATATATATATATATATATATATATATATATATATATATATATATATATATATATACAGTCGGACCTCTATTTTGCAAACTTTTCCTTGGAACCAAGAACATTTTGCGAATTTCTTCGTAAAGTAAACTCCAAATAGCGAAATGCATTCTCTCCTTAACGAACTTTTTCTTGTGATCCAATATTTCTCCCCCCCCCATATTTCTAAAAATATTTCTGAGAATTTCAAATTTATTCTTTCTTTTAATACATTTTTGGTGATCAATGACCTTGAACTGGTTTTACCAGTCACCTTAACTCACCGAGAGCAGTAAAATCGCTGTCATTCTCTGCATTTCATCCAGGAAGTGGAAACTTTATCCACCCCCTCACTGTCCACTTCACTAGAAAAACTTTCAATATCCCCCTTTCACCCTCAATGGAGCTGTCCCGTGTCCTTGAACTAGTCTTCCGTTTTCTACATTGTTGATCAGAGTCGTGTTGGTAATTTCGGTTCTTGTAGCTAGAAAATGTCAAAGCGAAAGTCCTTGAGCATCAAAGACAAAAAAATTAATTCTTTATGAGGTGGATAAAGGCGTGAAGAAAAGGATAGTGCTTTAACATTTGGCATTCCTCCAAACAGCTTATCAATCATAATAAAAAAATCGTGATATGATACAAAATTATGATTAATCGAATTCTTGTTCAAAACGTTTAAAAACACGTGTCTATGAAGATGTGGATAAGGCAATTTTGAAGTGGATACACAGAATGCGAGATAAAACCGTTCCGATCTCTGGGCCTTTTATAATTGAGAGGAGGCATTGGGATTACAACGAATTTCGAGGAAGGAATGAATGGCTTGAAAAATTTAAGAGAAGACAAGGGATTATAGCAAAAGTAATATTTGGTGAAAGTAAAGACGTTGATGATAGCTATAGTGAAAATTGGATAACGGAGACACTGAGTAAAATTTTAACAGACTATGAGCCTGAAAACCTCTTTAATGCGGATGAGACTGCTTTATTTTTTCAATGTTTGCCTCAAAAGACATTAACATTTAAACAGGAAAAATGCTTTGGAGGAAAACAAAGCAAAGAAAGATTAACTGTCATTGTAGTGCAAATATGACTGGACATCAGAAATTGAAACCATTAGTTATCGGAAAAAGCAAAACTCCAAGATGTTTAAATGTTGCAAAATCTTTGGAGGTTGATTATAACTTTAACAAAAAATCTTGGACGACGTCAAAAATTTCTGAAAAATGGGTTCAAAAGTTGGACAAACGTATGATTGCAGAGTGTCGCTAAACTGCTCTCGTTTTTGACAATTGTCCCGCCTATCCGAAAAAAATAACCAAAAGTTTTAAAATGTTACAGTTTTTTACTTGCCACCAAATTCTGCATCAAAACTGCAGCCAATGTATCAAGGTTTTATTCTTGTTTTCCTTGCAGATTTCTTTTTGATGGGTAAGATATATAAAACATATAGATATTAATTTATAATATAAAAGTGTGATTAATGACATTTTAATAATATTTAGTGTTTATGAATTTAAAATCCGTTTTGTGTCGTTTAAAGTATTTTAAAAGTTGACTGTATATATATATATATATATATATATATATATATATATATTTGTGATATCACAACCGCGGGAGCTTGGGATGACGACGAAATGGTGATAGCCGCCCAGCCGTGCTTCACATCAAAAGCTGTTTTCGTAGTAGGTCCACCAAATTCAGTTTCCGCGCATAACAATGTAGTTGACCGGTGAAGTTCGCTGTCGCTTTTGGCCTCTCGAATGTCTTTTTAACGAAATCTCTCACTGGCCCCTCCATCCTCGGACACACACATTAACACGCCAAGTGTAGCTAGCAAAACTTTATCATTCACATTGCTACATCTTTTCGGGGCAATGACAAATCCCAGAATCGCCGCATGTACCTTGAAGCACGCCTATTTATAATCTAATAGACGTGTAGTCACGTGACCCTGAAATCTTGCAGCAATTGGCTGAAGCCTTGAAATCTGGGCTCGGACAAACTAGAAAACAACAGGGATTGTATAAGAGTTTACAGGGGTTATATATATATATATTTTTTTTTTTTTTACCTATGGCTTTATTTGGAAAATTAATCCATATTTACAGGCAACACAAACAGCAAAGAACTAAGCATTGAACAGATGCATAAAGCACAACAGTGAACAAAGTCAGATAAAAGGTGTTAAAAGTTCATAGAGAGTTCATCATATCTCGAAGCAGCCAGAGTTGTTACTCATTTAGCACCACCCAGGGGTTATATAAAAGATGCCTGAAAGTCAATTCCTTTGTTCTTGGAATTGAAATACGCAATTAATTTACGCCCAAGGGAATTTAAAAGAATTTTGAGTTTTGAAAGGGTTTTGGGGTTTTATATGTTATATATATATATATATATATATATATATATATATATATATATATCTGCATGTCTGCTATGACATGCAGATAGTAGTATGCCTAACTTTCTCGAAAGAAAATTTTCTAAAAGTAAGCCAAAAGTGCTAAAAAATCACAACGTAGCCATTCATTGCAGCTTCCTCGAAATCAGATGCTTCATCCACCTCCCTCCTTTCAGGAAAATTGGTTTAAAGACGACTGTTTAATTAAGTTAATCTCATAACCGCAGCGCTGTCACTGCTCTGCGACAACAATTACACGAACGCAAGTAAAATTTTCTCATCGGCAGTTCTTTGTGTACTCGTCGAGTAAGCAGATAAATTAAGGAACAAGACCCCGTGTGTGTAGCTGAGGGAACAATAAAATTACGCAGAATTCACGGGAGGAATATTAAAGAGAAATAATTTTTGGACATCTATGGAAGATCGATATATTTGCGTGGCAATGCTAGAGGTCCTGATTGTGGAAGAGAATTTCGTGTTTTGAAGTGGAAGAGAGAAGTCTCATTCTTGAAGTCGATTTGTAAAATTCAAACACTTCGGTGTCTGAATATTATTTTTCCACTTATATTTACTAAAGGGAAATGTTTATTGGATTAAAGGAGGAATTTATTGTTTCCCCCTTAACATTGATAAAAATATGATCGAAGCTAAAATCATAGCAGAAAAATCGATATTCTAGATCAGGGGTTACCAACCTTTTTCCTTCATAGACCCCTTCACTTATTCTCTATAATATACAGCATATAACATATATAATACTAATAATTGCACATAAATTGCACACAGCATATAATACTAATAATTGCACATAAAACACTTAAAGATGACAATTCAACTAAGAATACGAACAAAAAATTAGAAAAAGAGGTTCATTAGGTTTATGTTTTATTATTTTGCACTATTTTCATTTTTATTTTCACAAGTGTAAACAAGATTTCAGAAACACAGATTGTAATTTCATAAACATCACCAAGAGAAAAACGAAACTGATTGGTTGCATCGGGAGGACCCATGTTCTGTTTAAGGTCTAGTGGATTTCCCCAGTTCTGCTTAGTGTTAGTACACAAATAAAAGCCGACACGGCATTCAAGGATTATACAAAAGCGTCATGACATTCGACTTTGGATGCGGGGATAACTTCGCCCTATGCATATCTGTATTTATACATATTAAAATGGATATTATTATCTAATAATTACACTGCTCAAAACAATTAGGGGAGCACATGGTTTTAACGAAATTACGTAAATACTTACACCGATAAGTAAAATAAAATAAATCATCCATAATTTAAAGCCTAGGAGGAAACAGAAGAAGAAAACTTCATCTCCTTTTACTCTCCGAGACTTGGAGATTGCTCTTCTTGAGGAGTGGAACAGTATTCCACAAAGTCTTATCGATAACATCATCGCATCCATGGAAAACAGGTGTGCAGCAATCTTAGCTGTTCGAGGAGACCACACGCCATATTAAAAATCTTGCATCATTTCTAAACAATACTTTTTTTTTATCGTTTACATGTAACCAAATTGTTGCCCTAAATCATCTTTTCATGTTTTTTCCATATTTTCAAAGAATTAAAGCTTAATTACAAATTTTTTTACGTCTTTTTTTCTGTATTGCGCATTGATACGCGTGTACTATCCATTTTATGCTAATAAGTGGCTGTCTAGCACGGCTTTTTTTAACTTCTTTGCTTGCTCCCCTAATTTTTTTGAGCAGTGTACATTCCTAAAAAATTAAATTAAATTGTAATTAAATTGTAAATTGTAATTAAATTAAATTGTAACAGAAAAATTATCATAGACTCCCAATGGACCTCTGGAATACTATAGACCCTTTTTAAACTTCCATCGACCCCCAAGGGGTCTACTTGGACCCCGTTGGGAATCCCTGTTCTAGATACAGCTCTTGTGTTAATCTGAAATACTATCTGACGTCAACAAGCTAACATTCCAAACCGTTTTTTCTTCTAGCAACTTTTCTGTATCTTTCTGTATATGCTAATCTGACTGAAGATTTATTTTCATGTCGCCCACATAGTTTAGTGTTAGCATTCTGAGTTGCCACACAGTGGGCTTCTGTTCAAATGCCGAATGAGGATTTGTTGTTTCCGTATCGTCCCCCTCATAGGAAGCAATGCTGGTTTACCTATATGAAGCTCCCATAATAAAGTAGGCAGTAAAACTTCGCGGATCTACAAGGGACAATGTCACGAAGTAACTACCGTCAGAGACAAGCGGCTGCCGCATGGGAGAGAAAAATATATCCTCATTAAAATTTCAACATAAATTCCCATTCATTCAGAGTGTTAAGTCCTTGCGATCAAGGAAAAAAATTGAGCTTGAGGATTCGAGATCTAACCGGTAACTTTGATAAGGAGTCTAACTGATCGATTCATGTTGTAAAAATTATTCTTGACTAGCCGGGCTTCGCCTAGCTACGCTCAAGCCATCCGTGTAACATATTTATGTACTTCGGGCCCCACAAAAGAAAAAAAAGCCTACAAATGTACTAAATTCAAGTGAATTAATTCCTTTCAATTTTCATTCCCGTCGCTGCCGATAGATGGCAGCACCACTGCTCCAGATGATTTGGTTTTTCAGCAGTGAGTGATTTTAGAATGAAAATATCTCTAAAACTATTGAATTAACAGAATAAGTGTACGCAGAAAAAATTATCAGTTTTCGAAGATCTTTCCAAATATGTAACATTTATGTACTTTCATGAGAAAAAAAATACACCGATTTTCCTGTATATTTGTCGGCCATTTTTTTTCGAGGAGTGGCCCGCCCGGATGAGTTACGGTCACGTGATCTCTCGACTTCCACTTGTCCCTTTATTAGTATAAATAGATAGATTGCAGCTGTTGGTTACTGTAACGTACGTGGAAGTCGCGTGGAAGTAACGTCTTTAAATGAATTTTCGAGAAAACTCATTTTTCAATTACTTTTGTAAACGCGGAAGCTAATAATTTAAAAAAGTTTGAAATTTTGCGATAGTGTTTTGCATATTAACTAACTATGTTTTGATCTAAAAAGTTAGCTATATGTGTTAATTGAATCATTCTACAGCTTCCTGTATGTTTAAAAAGATAATTTAAAAAAAATCAGTGTTTATTCACTTTTTTTTTGGTATTTTTCAGTGATTTTTGGAAATATTGTCAAAATTTTACTCCAGAATACAGGTAAGTGTCGCAGTAGTATATAGCATAAAGGAAGTTAAAATACATTTAGTTGTATTGAGTGTAGGGTCTTGTACTAAAAACTTATAAAAAATTTCCTATAATTTAAAATGTTATGAAATTTTTATCAAAATTATATTTGTTTTCATGATTTTAAATCACATTTGAACTAAAAATATACGTAGTTTAGGGGATAGTGGACTTTTAAATTACCAAAAACTGAACAAAAATTTGAAACTTTTTAAAAATTTATAAAATATGTAAATATTGGAATAAAATGCATGTAAAATGTGTAGTGAAAAGTAAAATGAAAACTTGATGGCTTTAGATATATAAGTATAAATGGTAGGTGAAAAACATCTTTTAAATGACTTTTTCTCAAAATGAGTCATTTCCAGATTTGCAAGTCTTTGAAATGCTCCTTGCGTCATAATTTTTGTCGAAATTTTATAAACTTTATAATAAAGAATTCCTGTAGTACATCAAAATAAAGTCATGTATCCATTTTAGGTTTCGGCATCATTCAGACTATGAAAGTTTAAACTTAAGAGTAGAAAAGTACAAAAATTTCTCGAAAATTCAGATTACAAGCATAAAAATATTTCCTAAAAATTAACTATTCAACGAAAGCACAAAGTAATGCATAACTCTGTTCAAAATGTATTTATCAGAAATATAAATGCAAAACTAAGGGGAGAAGTTAAAAATTGGATAGCAAGGAGCATTTAAAATAAATAAATAAATAATTTCAGTTTTTAAAATATGAAAAAATAGTTTAAATGTTTATAAAATTTTGTAAGTTGTTTAATATAGTTATACTTTAATGAATATATATATGCAACATTTCATCAAATTGGCAGATGCCTTAAAGTCAGAAATTCAATTTTTGTTGTTGTTTCTGTTTGAGGTAAAAATAAAAAATAAAAATCCAATTATATGACGTAGAGGTGTTCATTCCTCTATGTTTCTTAAGTAATAATATATTCCCAATCAGCAAGTAAATATGTCCTCTTTAAAGGAGTAATTAGGGTCAGCTTTTGTCATTAAGACAAAGCAATTAAAAACTTATCAATGAAACATTTCTCTCCGCTCGTATGTCCCTAAATTATTCGTTCCCCTCGAAATACTGCATTTAAATTTCACTGTCAGTCATTTGCAGTGGAATATGTTGTTTCCGGTTAATTGTTTCAGGATATGGAATTGAAGGAAATTAAAATTACCATTTTGTGGTTAGATATGATGATGTCTGTTTGGCTCATTATATCCCAAAAGATAAATTTCCGGTGTTCCTCCAGCTTTTTTACAATTTCAATGAATTTAAAATAATTTATATTTCTATGGGGGATTTTTACTTAGACATTTTGGTTGGTGTTGAAAAAAAAGTAACTCTTTTTATTTTAATATGCAAATAAATAAATGTGTTATAAAGGATGTTGTCTTTATATTTCATGTTTTCAGCTAATATTTCGCATTCCAACTTTGTGAAAGTTTTGATGAATTTAAAACACGGCTGACTTATTATTAGGTAAAGTCCACAATGTCTCTTTACATCCATAAAAAAAGTTTTAATTCTTAAAATGTATTAGAAAAACGTTTTAATTAAAATGTATTAGGATCTAAAAATTAAAGCAGTGCATTCCAAAGTAATGAAAAACGACTGTTTTAATCAAAAATTAAGAAATAGGGGGAAAGATTGGTGTATAAAAATCAGGAATCACAGGAGAAAACGTATGTTTGTAAATTAAAACGTATTTTTTCGCTGTGAGAGACACTGTCGACTTTTCTTTTAAATTTTCAACCGTGTTTGCTATGAATGTGCAAAGAAATTTATTAGACATGCTATCCTAGTAATGTGAAAAGAAAAACACTTTTCTCAATATGGATTATTGGATTAACTAGGAACGAAATACATCAGGGGTGGTCAACTGTCTACGGCAGTAGGAGTTTCTAAGATTAAAAAACCTTTGCAGTTCCCCCTTCCCCCTCCAAGAAAAGAAAGGGAAGTCCCATTTTTATACTTAAAAAAATTTTTTTTTTCACAAAACGAGTAACTATAAATATTAACTTAAAACAGGAAATATCATGATAAATCTACAAAGTCATTTATGGGTATCAATTTTTTTCTTGAAAAAAATTTTTTACTTCAAATTTTTATTGAAAGGGTTAAGATTTCATTGCTATTAAGTTTCAATTTTCAAATAAATGTCGTAGATACTTCTTTATTTTGTAATCGAATATCTTTTCCAAAAAGAATGCAAGCATTCAATAATTTCATCAGGTCTTTAATAGTGAATCTTCAAACGTCCGAAATATTGTATTCCCAAATTTTTTTAAATCATCGCTATAAAACAGTGGTTAATAGAAAATTGCTGTTTATGAGCAACTCTTTCTGTAATTTAATACAACAAATCTGCTAATTTTAAGAATTAATTTTAAATTTTGACATCCTGAGGCAATCCTATTTGAAATACTTGATACCAACAAAAAGTTTAAAAACATTAGAAAAAAATTTTAAACGAGAATTTAAAAACTTAAAAGTCATAAGTTTCACCGTAAAAAAAGTAATTTTTAAAGTCTGTATATAGCACGAGTTTTTAAATCGTGGCTGCATAGAGTTAGCGATTTGATTAATATCCTCTTAATTCATAACGTACGTCTTTGAATTGTTTGAAAGCAGTTACTTAAAATAATTTATCCAAATAAAATTTTTATGAAAAATCTAATTACAATCTGATGTTTAATGTTAATAAATGGATAACTAAAACCACTTAATATTTATACATTTAAGGAACATCTGAGAGATTTTTTTAGTAGGCTATGGACGCAAAAATGATGTAGAAATAAATTGGATGCGTATGTTAATTTACCCAGTCTATCAGCATGATGAATAGCAGAGAAATAGGAAAAACATACTAGATGTCCCACCTAGGATTTTCAAAATCAATCAAAAGAATTTCGCGAGGGGTGACCAACAGTATAATTCCAAACCTTTGCATATTATAGAAATGACGTGCTAGCATTTTGAGACGTATTTATTAGACATTAATATTATTTTATACCGCAATGAAGATCCTGAGTTTAAGCCATGCACTCGGCATAATATCGTCATGATTTTGGTAGTCTTTCTATTGAATATCTCATATAACGGGCGATTAATTACAAGGGATTGGTGCAAAAGGTGAGAAAGTTAATAGACTCACATTAAAAGTTGAGAACACGTACAATGGCTTATAATTACAAATAATATATAATAATAATAATAAATAAATAATAAATATAATATAAATTATATCTTATAATAATAAATAAATTATATATCCGCTCTTATTTTTAAGGGGACTGGGACGTCTGCGACAACTAAGAAGTTGGAAATTTGGGCTATTCTTTTAAAGCCCATATCTTATGCAAATATGCATGTATCATTATTAATTTTTTATGTTAGTTTAGTAAGACCTTTATGAATATTTTAAGATAAAAAAATTTCTTTTTGGATTGAAAGGCAAATTTAAAATAACAATGTAAACAAACATATTTTTCCCCGTGAAATTTTTGAGGTATTCACTTTGGAACACTTTTTTAAAAATCTAGTGAAACTCTTACCTTGAAATCTTGTGTGATGATTAAACACAGTTAATTTTATATAGTTAGTCGATTTAAATCTTTGTTACACTTTTTCAAAATTTTTTAAAGATTATAAATTTTACTTATCAGAAATCTGCATATATTTGTCATACATTTTCCCCATTTACAAAAATATCTTAAGGTTTAAAAATAAAAAAATAGGCCAT
Organism: Dolomedes plantarius; assembly: GCA_907164885.2. Classification (NCBI taxonomy): domain Eukaryota; kingdom Metazoa; phylum Arthropoda; class Arachnida; order Araneae; family Dolomedidae; genus Dolomedes; species Dolomedes plantarius. Next base: position 69,554,125 of record OU015491.1, read on the forward strand.
ATTGATACAAAAACTTTTATTCTATTGACTTTTAAAATTACAGCGATGTAATTGCAACAGATTTTGCAGAAAGTGAAAAAATCACATTTTGAGAAGAACGCAAAAAACACTTTCCCATTAAATGGGAATTAAATGTTTGTTTACATTTTTAAGTTGCTAATAGTTGTTGTTAGAGTGTTAAAAAGTACATAAATTATATATATTTGTAATCTGCAGAATTTGCTCTATTTTTAAAGCCACAAATTCAAAAATCAATATTTTGAAGGTATTTGACGTCCCAGTCCCATAACGTAGGATTACGTTCCTCAATAACGGTCCTCAATAGCGAGAGAAAAAAATTGTCCTGCTTCGCGAGTCTGAGTTTGGCACCGCGCCAAACTCAGTAGCAGTAAACAGTTAAACAGAAAAGTACCAAAACGCGTTAAAAAATAAATAAATAAAAAATAAAGGTAAGCAAACGATAAATAATCCTACGTTAATAACCCGTGGTAGTTTTATTAAAGGAGACTACCTGAAATATTTTGTTCTAGTCTCAACAGGTCACGAGACATTAAGATTTTAATACTTGTATTTTTTTGTATGCTGTCATAAATATTCCTAATAATTATAAATCTCAATATTATGGTAGAAAAGGGAATCGGATAAGGCTTATAACCTTATTTTTACTATTTGTTGACACATTTTTATTTGAATCCTCTTTCCAAACACAACTCTTGCAAACCTTTCGAATAGTCTCACTTTGCTCTAGACTGCCTGCGAAAAGGAGGAAGAAAGGAAATCGAAATCATAGTAGAGACAATCAGTGTTTAGCAGTTAAGGGCACTTCTGTTGTGTCTCTACTCCATGGATTTAACGCAGGATTCAGGATAGTTTTGTTCCAAATTCAAGTAGTATTTGAAATCGTAATCTGTAATGATCTTCTGTTGCAACTGGAAAAATAACCCGGGTCTCATAATCTACAGCTAGTGTCCTGCCAAGGGAAAAATCGCTAAAGTTTCGTATTTTGAATACCATTACTCACGTTTTCCTGCTTTCTATTTCATCTCAACGATTATGAATGTTTGTCTAAACACATATTTTTCTAAATATTTAATTTTTCTACAGTGATGTGGAATGTTTTATCCCCCAATTATCTTCTGCATGATTCCTAACGGTCCTCTAACGTTCATTCCAATGAACGGGCGTCACTGTGTCTTTTTGACAAAAGATTTTTAAAATCATCTGTCATAAAAACGACGAAAGAAAGAAATTTTTTAAATAAATTTTAAACAGAGTATGCACGTTCCCGTGTCTCTAAAAATGATTCCTACTTTTACACTAAAGAAAGTTACTGATACTAAAAAGAAAGTTTATAATATATAAATTAACTTAGGAGCAAAATCGTTATATAATAAAAGGAAATAAATGTTGACTACTCAGCTACTATTTTTAATGGTTTTTCTGTTCGGTAAAGTCTCGTTTTTCTGCCAGGACTAAATTGAAACCGGATAGTGATTACGAAACGTTCATGATTTAAAAACCGCTATAATTTATATATTTTTGGAATACTTTTTATTTACGCACTTTGAGATTTTTGACTCCCTAACACCGATGCCAGACTTTACCGTTGTGAGGAAATCTAGTTATTTTAGATTCATTCCTCACAAATTTAAAATTTAATGCATACTCAAGTACTGTCTATAATATATTTTTTTAGCTATTTCCGTTTAAGACTGCTGTGTACTAACCTTAGTGGATTTGCTCACATCAAAGTTAACCTATGGAGAAAAAGTGACTACTATTGACAGCTACATAAGTGCTAATAATCAAATAAAAAAGCTCTTTTCAGATAGCCTGAACTTTCCTGCACTTTGCATCGCAATTCATTTTATAAATTTCGTCCACCAAAGAAATGAGCTTTTAAAACACACTATACCAGATTTTCCCCCGAAAATTAAAAAATTTTAAATATTTTTGCATTTTTTTAAAACGAAAAATGTTCCAAGGTGTAAAATTTCTTTCTCTATTACGGAGTACAATTAAAATAAAAATTAAGGCAGTCTCTTCTAACGAAACTACCGCGGGTTATTAACGTAGGATTACTTATCGTTGCTTACCTCTTTTGTATGTATATATGTATGCATGTGTTATGTATACAGAGGCTGTTCGCACATTTTTTAGACGATTTTGGTAAGCGGTAATAAAAAATCGTTTGCTGAAAAAGAAATAATTGCAATTGTACTATGTTTTTAAAAGTCAAAACTATCGCCTACGGCTTGAAAGTTTTGTTTTTATTCAAAATGGCGTTTTTAACAAAGCAGTGGTTCGAAGGCTACATTTATGCTCTTTCCGAAGAGAAATATGCATACACCGTTATCCAAAAACGATGTGAGAGTCATGGTTTTGTGATATCTAAAGCGTCGATAGGTAATATCGTCAACAAGAAAGGAAAAAAACGTCAAATTGGAGCCTCAAGTGGGACAAAAATTCCAAACAAGTATCCAAGGAAAAAACGCACATCTTCGACTATTGCAAAGGTACGTTGTTTAACGTTAAAAGAAAATTCCCCTAGTCAAAGGACAGTTGCAAAATCATTAAAAAGCTCGGTGTCCACTGTAAACAAAATGATAAACGTTGATTTAAATCTTAAGAAAGCGAAAAAACGCAATGGCATCGTCTTCTTCCAAATCATATCGCTGAACGCAGGACACGCTGCAGAATTCTATATGAGAAACACTTATCCAAAGAAAAATGGAAAACAATTGTCACAATAGATGAATCATGGGTGTATTTAAATGATTGCAACAAAAAAGAGCCATTTATTATCATAAAAGGGGAGAAAAATTTAAGTACATGGTTCAAAGAATCGAAAGAAAGTTTTTCTAAGGGATTCATGATTGTTTCTGGTTTTTCTTAAAATGGCAAGTTAAAAATAAAGAGAGTGGGAAAAAATGTCAAGATTAACTCCAAATACTATCAGGAACATATTTTATCGCCAATTTTTCTGAATGAAATGCCATCGCTTTACCCACAGTGCCATCAATCTGTGAGACTCCATCAGGACAAAGCTAGCAGTCACACATCAAAATCCACTGTAAATTTCCTAAAAGAAATGGAACAAAAACTGGTATCAAGGCCATACCCTTCACTGATATCCCTACTAAATCTCCCGATGTATCACCTATGGATTTTTGTGCTTTCGGACTTTTAAAATCTGCATTATCCAAACGTCGTCCCAAAACCCTTACAGGACTCTGGAAAGCTGTTCAGGAGGAATGGGATAGAATACCTCTTCTGACACTTCAAAAGACATTATTATCCTGGAAATTGCGGTGTCGAAAGATAGTTCAGAATAAGGGATGTCAAATAGAACATTTAAAACACAATAATTTTATGTAATTTAGTTTTGTGAATACAATATACATCGTCTAAAAAATGTGTGAACAGCCTCTGTATATGTATCTATATATATGTACGTATGTATATATATATATATATATATATATATATATATATATATATATATATATACATATATGTACGTCCAAATTTTGACGCATTTTGGTATTTTTCTGTTTAACTGTTTACTGCTTGTCCAAGTGATACTGACTGGGTTTGGTGCGCTGCCAAAATTATAACTCGCGAGGTACGGACAGACGGTTTTAGCGTCTGGAATTTTGCATTCCGGAGGACCGTTATGGAGGAACGTAATCCTACGTTAAAAAATCTTTAAATCCAAGGCGGCAATCTTTGGACACATTTTCTCCATAGGTTAACATTAAGATGAACGAATCCCATAGAGTCATTCACTGGTGGGGGGCAAGAACCTGTAGGGCCCTAGTAGCTATGACGGGCCCCATCTGGTGCAGTGAAATTCAATAGGGTTACTACACAGCAGGCTTAACTCTTCTCAACAAAACATTTCCGTAGTGTTGCGGCTAAGTAAAACCAATTGACTTCACAATTTAATGCTAGCCAGTTTTTTTTTCATGTTATACAGTAGAGTCCCGATAATTCGGCCAGTTGATGGCCGAATGGCTAGGGCGCTGGCATTCGGTTTAGATCCTGTGGGTTTGAGTCCCACTGTTGGCATGGATGTTTGTAGCCGTTCGGAATCGGCTTTAAACTGTAGGTCCCGGTCTAATTAGCCCTCGTGTAGCAAAAAGGTGACCGTAGCGCTCTAAACCAAACCAAACCAAACCAAACCCGATAATTCGAAATTATTGGGACCAGACCCTTTTCGGATTAAGCGAAATCGTACTGAAAGTAAACTTAAATTACATAGTAGCATGTGATCACATAAATATTACATATTACTTGTGATTTCACAGTTTATTTTATAAGGTTTCTCTAAACATAACCAAATCTCGGGACGAAATGGGAGATAAGAGAGCGGAACACTGCCTAGTACAGTATAGTAGAGTGTAAGTTGTTCTAATAATACGTCACAGTGCTAGACAATTGGATTTTAGACGATCGGCAGATTGTTGAAATGGTTTTGAAAGAACCTGTCAACGTCTCAGACGAGAGTGAAGGTGAAGCAGACGGTGACATCGAACAGAGGACATTTCATGTAGCGCTGCGCTACGTAGAGCAACACTCCGCCGCGACCCCAACGGACACCATTTTTTAGACGCGTTGGAGTAATTTGGTTTCAAGGGAGAGGTTATTTTTCTTTTCGACAAAAAATTTTAACAGATGTTTTCAAACCAATGAAGTTCAGTACATTGTCTAACTTTGAATTTTCTTGTAATTTTCAGAAATATATTTTATATTACTTAGTATCACTGTGGTTTTATTGTAAACTTAGTTCTTTTTGACTTTTGGTTTCGGATTAAACCATTCAGGGGCAAAAACCTCCACTGTTTACAAGGTGCAGATTTTTTTCCCGATATTTTTAACCTAAAGAATCTTGAAAAAATTTCCAATTAAAGGTAGCAAAATGTTCTTAGTTTTTTAAACTGATAACAGATGGCAGTACTAACCATTTTTTCTGCTCATTTAATTGGAATACATTGTATGCAAGTGAAAAAAGACTAGATTTAGACGTTTGCACTATGCACAAGGCGCCCCTCAAAGGGTTAAGCGGACTTTCGGATTACCGAAGTCCGGATTATCGGGAATCCACTGTATAAATTTTCTGTTACTGAAACAAATACTTAAAAAAATTTAAATAATATGCTTCTGACAGTACGTATCTTTAATCCCTTAATTTTTTTTTTTTACCTATTCACGAATTTCAGTTCGCTGTTGCATTTTTTTTTTAGATCAAACCAATTAACCGTTTTACGTTCGCCCAAAATCGCATGTAAATACCACAGCGCTGAAGTCAAATAAAATCAAGACGTCACGTAGACAAAAGCCTAATGAAAGAAGATATACGGAAATAAAGAAAAAAAGCACGGAAATAAAGAAAAAGATATACGGAAATAAAGAAAAAAGGAGAGAGAGAGGAGAAGCTAAACTTCGAAGAAATGTCATACCGGTAATAAGATCAATATTTTGTTTAGCTCTATGTCCACAACACTTAGCCATCTGGAAAATCGTACTCGTTTGAGGAGAAAGGACTGGAACAATATTTGCTCTATGGTACCAAGGGTCATTTTTTTTCGTCCGTGTGCCTTCCAAACACAATATCAATTAATAGGGCTCGGGTGATCTTTTTTTTTCCCTAGAAAGAAATTGGGCCTACCGCTTTTAAGTTGTACGGAGGTATTTTTGATTACATCTTGGTCTATGATTTAGGTATTTGTATTTTTGGAATATATCTTAGCGACGTTCTTTTAAGGTTTTGAAAGTTTTGCATTGGGCTTAGTGGTTTCATTACTTCCGATGTATTTCAGTAAAGCAGCTTTTCTTTTGAAAGAAATGTGTTAATAAGCTGTAATTAGAGTATGTATTATGCTGTGTCTGTTTAAAAGGAGTCCTACTTTTTTGATTTAGCTAAAAAGGAAGGTTATTATAAACAAATTATGCTATGCGCAAAAACTTTTATCTATTAAAATGAAAAAAAAGGTTGAGAAAAATCGGGTACTAATTTTTAGAGTTCAGTGAATCTCAAATATTATTAATAAAACTGAAACGTCAGAAGTTCAAATAAATTTTATTTTAATAGTGGGATAATTACAAACTTTCAATATTGCGAGCATTTTTATTTTAGTTTTATTCTGTAAAAAATATTTCCTTATTTGAATTAATTGAATTTTAGATTTTTATTTCTAGCATTAATTGATGATGTCGTTCACCTAACACGAGTTGCTTACAGAGGGCCGCAGCTGTAAAAATTGTTATATAATCTATATATATAAAACAGTTCCGTAACTGACTCATTCATTCACTGACTGACATACAACGCACAGACCAAACCACTGGACCTAAAGGGCTGAAATTTTGCATGCCGATTCTTCTAATAGTGTAGGGGTGCACTAAGAAAGATTTTTCAAAAATTCTTCTTAGATTTTTTAAAATTAAATTTTTAAGCTGTTTTTTAAACTTTTTTTACGTTTGCATTTAAAATAATGCATTGAGGGTTATAAAATTTATATCACGAGAAAGATCATAAAAATTACTTTAAAATGAAATCTTTTTCGAATCTTTACCTCCATTTTCTGAATTTTGGTGAATTTTTAAAGATTAATTTTTACAATTTAATTTATTAAATGCTGATCACGTGATTTCTTTTTCTGGTACTTTAAATAAATTTATCGTCACGTGCATAACAACTAAATAGATAAAAAAATATTTTTTTTCTTGCTAATGCGGCAGACGATTGGATATTATTTTGTCTATAAAAATATCCCTTATGATTTTTTTATAAATATATATTTTTTTCTACATCAATTGTATATATAGATCGTCGTATTTATTATAAATATATATATATATATATATATATATATATATATATATATATATATATATATATATATATATATATATATATATATATATATATATATATATATATATATATATATATATATATATATATATATATATATATATATATATATATATTGGCATTAATTACATACATTGACCATTGTATTTAATTTGAATGTACTCCGTAGCGAAGTGCGGGTTTTCAGCTAGTCTATACAGTGGCTCCCAAAAGTGTTCGTACACTTACGAATTTTAATGAAATCGGGGTCTATCCATTAATTAAAATGAATATTTCAGAATGGGTATTTAATAATAAGATCTATAATCTATTCTTAACAAAACTACATGAAATATTTCGAAAACATAGTAAAACTTTATTTTTAAGAAACCAGTAATCAAAAAGTAACAAAAACTTTATCTCACAAAAGTCATCGTACACTGAAATATTTTCGGATAAATTCATAATTAAAATTATTGTCTGGCACTTTATTTTTATTTTTGAGTTGTGGTGGCATTTAAAATATCGTTTGGCTTTAATTTTTGCTTGCCTACTCCGTAATATTCTATTTATTATTTAAAAATGGCTCGTAGCCGTAAAGAAACAACAAACAGCATTCGAAAATTGATTATTTTTCATCATAGTAGTGGTAAATCAGTTCGGAATATTGCTAAATTACTTAATTTATCCCATTCTACTGTGCAGTATATGAAAAAACGTTTTAAAGAAGAAAATTGGATTGAAAACAAGGCAACAAATGGCCGTCCGGCAAAGTTAACAAAACGTGATCAGAGATTTATAATTAGAAAATTTGTGAAAAATTCACGTTTGAGTGCTGTAAAAGTTTCTGCAGAATTCGATGAAACATTTTCTACTTCAATTTCACCTGAAAGTTTTTGACGAGTTCTCAGAACAGCTGGATTACATGGGCGTTCTGCCCATAGAAAATTCTTTGTGTGTGAGAAAAACAGAAAGTTTAGGCTTCCCTTCGCACTATCAATGATAAATAAGCCCCAAACCTATTGGAATAATGTCTTATTTGCCGATGAACATTTTTGGTGCTGATGGACGTATAATTGTATGGAGAAGAAAAAAATGAGGAACTTAATCCCAAGAACTTAGTAGGAACAGTTAAGCATGCCGGTGGAGGTATCCTTGTGTGGGGGTGCATGTCAGCATCAGGACTAGGAAATTTGGTATTTATTGATGGCATAATGAATCATGCTGTTTTTTATAAATATTTTAAGACACAATTTAAAATTATCAGCTCAAAATTTGGGTATTGGAAACAACTTTGTTTTTTATCAAGACAACGATCCTAAGCACACGGCTGTCAACGTTCGCATCTGGTGTCTCTATAATTGTCCACAAGTTTTGAAAACACCACCTCAATCGCCAGATTTAAACCCAATAGAACATATTTGGAGAGAACTGGAGGTTCGAGTACGAAAACACGACATTAAAACGAAAAGCGAACTAAAAACAATTATGATGGAAGAATGGATGAACATTGATGCAAAAATTACAAAAGAACTAAAGCAATCTATTCCCAGACATTTAAAAGCTGTTGTGGATGCTAAAGGATATCCTACTAAATATTAATTTATCGAAAAATTCGAATATTTACTAATATGTAGAGATTTTTTACAAGTGTACGATGACTTTTGTGAGATAAAGTTTTTGTTAGTTTTGGATTATTGGTTTCTAAAAAATAAAGTTTTACTATGCTTTCAAAATATTTCATGTAGTTTTGTTAAGAATAGATTATAGATCTTATTATTAAATACCCATTATGAAATATTCATTTTAATCAATGGATAGACCCCTATTTCACTGAAAATCGTAAGTGTACGAACACTTTTGGGAGCCACTGTATATATAAAACAGTTCCGTAACTGACTGACTCACTGACATACAACGCACAGACCAAACCGCTGGGCCTAAAGGGCTGAAATTTTGCATGGCGATTCTTCTTATGGTGTAGGGGTGCAATAAGAAAGATTTTTGAAAAATTCTTCTTAGATTCTTTTAAATTAAATTTTTAAGCTATTTTTGTAACTTATTTTAAAGTTTGCATTTAAAATAACAATTTGAGGGTTATAAAATTTATATCACGAGAAAGAGCATAAAAATTCCTTTAAAATAAAATATTTTTCGAATCTTTACCTCCAATTTCTGATTTTTGGTGAATTTTTAAAGATTAATTTTTAGAATTTAATTTATTAAATGCTGATCACGTGATTTCTTTTTCTGGTACTTTAAATAAATTTATCGTCACGTGCATAACAACTAAATAGACAAAAAACTATTTTTTTTTCTTTCTAATGCAGCAGACGATTGTATATTATAAAAAAAAATAAATATCCCTTACGATTTATTTTTAAATATATATATATATATATATATATATATATATATGTATATATATATATATATACAGGGAAACTTATTTAGATAGCCACCCATCTAAACGGCCATATTTTGTTCAGGACCGGGGAAATACACTCCGTAGAGCCAATGAATTTTTACCCCCTTTTCCACGGTCACCTCTCAAATCAGTCACTTTTTTACGGGACATGACTCGCTGCCATAGAGAATTTTCACTGGTTATATATATATATGCACACACACACACACACACACACACACACACACACATATATATATATATATATATATATATATATATATATATATATATATATATATGTGTGTGTGTGTGTGTGTGTGTGTGTGTGTGTGTGTGTGTGTGCGTGTGTGTGTATACACATTGCGACAGTTATACAAAACAGCAAAATGCTACAGTAAAAAAGTATTTCAGGTAGTCTCCTCCAACGATACTACAGGGGGTTATTAACGTAGGATTACTTATCGTCTGCTTACCTCCTTTTCTTGGACGCATTTTGGTACTTTTCTGTTTAACTGTTTACTGCTACTGGGTTTGGCGCGCTGCCAAAATTATAACTCTCGAAGCAGGACAATTTTTTTCTCTCCGAAGGACCGTTATTGAGGAACGTAATCCTACTTTAAAAGTCATCGTTTCATTCGTCTTCTCGCCTCCAACGAATGCTTCCTCAATGAAGACCCACGGATAGAAGTTTCCAGCGAAGAATGTGGCAGCCGTCCATAGTAGAATAGCCACCGCAGATGGGGCTAGGGTGCCATGATCTATATTAATAAAGAGACAAGGGGATGTCGAGATCATCACGTGACCACAACGCGACCGGGCGGACCGCTCCTCGAAAAAAAAAAATGGCCGACAAATATACAGGAATCGGTGTATTTTTTTTCTCATGAAAGTACATAAATGTTACTTATTTGGAAAGAGCTTCGAAAACTGATAATTTTTTCTGCGTACACTTATTCTGTTAATTCAATAGTTTTAGAGATATTTGGATTCTAATGAAGCGTCATCGCTCTTTGACGATGTAAACAAAAGGTGAATCATTCACAGCGTGATTCTCACTAAAAGATGAATCACTGAAATGAAATGTGTCACCGTGTCTTTTTATTTGAAAAACTAAATATTCAAATTGTTTGATAATAAAAAATACTTTATGGAAACTAAATAGATATATACTGATTTTTGGTGGATTTACTGATTTTTGTGTGAAATGATTACATTTGGTATTTTTTTTCGTTTCTACATTTCTTGACAAATCTGGTTGAAACTTCGTGTACTTATGTTTTGAAGCCTGGAGATAATTCTAATATAAGAAAGATCACCAGTGAAAGGCCAAGCAGTCGTCGCCAGTAGTGAGTCAAAACACCGCCACATCATTGCGACAAGGTCCATTGCGCCAGGGAAAACTATGGGATCTAGATTCTTGTATCCTTGGAAGCAAAACGATGGAGTAATGCCTTTCTGTTTAAATGCTTTTAATTTTACATTTAAAGGTTTTTTCTTTAAAGGCATTTAATTTTACATATAATGCTTTTAAATTTAAATGTATTGAATGTGAGTGAAGTGATTACAATTAGCATCCGAATCTGTACTATACAGAACATCCAGAGATGCTAATCACCAAGTACCTTTACACTCATAGAGTAAAGGCCTGTTCACATAGCAGTCCGTTAGCGTAAGCGTAAACGGTCAACGGAGTGTTCACGGATCATGATACGCGAGTCAACGGATGATGTCATAGCGATCAGCTATATGATTGGTTAAAATTTAACTCTTACGCTAAAGGACTGCTATGTGAACAGGTCCTAATGTATTCAACTAGCGGAAATTTCTGTTTAGAAAGTTTGCTAGGAAACAAGAATTAGGAGTGCAAAACCTTATTACAACCAAAGAACAGTGAAGTAAGAATAGCAACATTCACGCTAATAACGCTGTGTTTCTCTAATACTCTATGTGTAGTTTAAAGTACCAACTAAAAAAATAGTAGCAATCAAATAGTCAGAAATAACAGTAGAGAGTGACAGGGATAAAGCTGCCCTGACGACTACTGTCCTGAAAAGTAAAACAAAAAATTATAACTTAAAATATGGTTTAAGACAGGAAAATCAAGATAAAATCAAGAAAATTTTTTAAAATATGTAGCATCATATTCACTTAGAAAAAATTATTTTTCTGCATGAATGTTAAATTGCACGACTCCTATTTTTTTAGTCATACTACAACCCGAAATCTATACTTTTAAATACACTTTTAATTGGCAAAAATCTACAAAATGTTTGTAAATATAACTATAATCCAGATATAAGTATAGATAAACCATACAAATAGTGTCAAAAGCCACACAAAATACCCTCGCATTAAAAAAAAAAGATATTCTACAGAAAAACACATAAATATTGAAAATGAGCAAACTCTTCAACGAAAAATAAAGCGATCATAAAAAGGAAGGAAAAAAACACTTTTAATAAAAGCTCTTATTCTCTTCCTATCTGTATGAATGATCGTTCTCGGCGTTTAATACAAAAACAAGCCACAGAAATAGAGAAAGCAGTTCTTGGCGCCTCAAGACAAATATTAGTCTCGTATTTTTCTCTCCAAATGAACGCAATTTTCCAGCCGCATGAGTATTTTGGTCATGTGGTCAGACAAAATATTTATTTAGCTTCGCGGGGAAATCAAGAAAACAATATTTTTTTTTCAATATTTCAACCGTAAATGGGGTTTTCTATCTTCCATTCTGATTACAGTTAAGATAAGAAAAAAGAACCAATTTACGGAACAGATACAAATTGTTTTCGAGATAGCCATTTTTTTTTATTTCTTGTAAAAAACATTGCCTTCCCATAGTAAAGGTACATGGGTGTTTATGTTATCGGTACTAAGCATAAGTGAAAATATCACCAACCCTTTGAATAATCCTTAAAACCCCTTACAATTTGTTTAGTGAAATCCTCATGGGTTATCAAGGTGAACTTATGAGCAAGGAAACTACCACATAAAAAAATCAAATGGAGCACAGTGATTCATGCACCTCAAGAGAACGAAATTACATCAGCCTCCATATGTTATCGGTACTAAGCATAAGTGAAAATATCACCAACTCTTTGAATAATCCTTAAAACTCCTTACAATTTGTTTAGTGAAATCCTCATGGGTTATCAAGGTGAACTTATGAGCAAGGAAACTACCACATACAAAAATCAAATGGAGCACAGTGATTCATGCACCTCAAGAGAACGAAATTACATCAGCCTCCATATGTTATCGGTACTAAGCATAAGTGAAAATATCACCAACTCTTTGAATAATCCTTAAAACCCCTTACAATTTGTTTATTGAAATCCTCATGGGTTATCAAGGTGAACTTATGAGCAAGGAAACTACCACATAAAAAATCAAATGGAACACAGTGATTCATGCACCTCAAGAGAACGAAATTACATCAGCCTCCATATGTTATCGGTACTAAGCATAAGTGAAAATATCACCAATTCTTTGAATAATCCTTAAAACCCCTTACAATTTGTTTATTGAAATCCTCATGGGTTATCAAGGTGAACTTATGAGCAAGGAAACTACCACATAAAAAAATCAAATGGAGCACAGTGATTCATGCACCTCAAGAAAACGAAATTACATCAGCCTCCATATGTTATCGGTACTAAGCATAAGTGAAAATATCACCAACTCTTTGAATAATCCTTAAAACCCCTTACAATTTGTTTATTGAAATCCTCATGGGTTATCAAGGTGAACTTATGAGCAAGGAAACTACCACATAAAAAAATCAAATGGAGTACAGTGATTCATGCACCTCAAGAGAACGAAATTACATCAGCCTCCATATGTTATCGGTACTAAGCATAAGTGAAAATATCACGAACTCTTTGAAAAATCCTTAAAACCCCTTACAATTTGTTTAGTGAAATCCTCATGGGTTATCAAGGCGAACTTATGAGCAAGGAAACTACCACACAAAAAAATCAAATGGAGCACAGTGATTCATGCACCTCAAGAGAACGAAATTACATCAGCCTCCATGTTTCATAACCGATTGAAGTTACTTAAATCAATATGTAGAAATTATGGTAAAATACAGTTTTCCCGGGCTAAAGGTATCCAAAAGTCATGACTTATTTTTACGGAACTACCCATTAGAATTAAAAAAAATTATTTAAAATGAAAGAACTTCTCACCAAGCTTTAATATCAATCATAGACTTCGATCATAGTATCATAGATTTCGATGTTTGCATCTCCTGTAGCACGACAAACGTCTAAATGATAATCCAGTTCCCTCCAAGTGTTTCGTAGCATATCAAGGATTACTACACGAATTGCTTGAATGATACTCTTCTTCAACTCATCCACAGTTTAAATTTTTTGTTTATACACAACGGATTTAATGAATCCCCAAGCAAAAAATCTAATAACGCCTGATATGCTACGAAACACTTGGAGAGAACTGGATTACCATTTAGACGCTAGTCGTGCTACAAAAGGTGCACACGTCGAAATCTATGATACTATGATAGAAATCTATGATTGATATTAAAACTTGGTGAGATGTTCTTACTATTTAAATAACTTTTTAAAAAATCTAATGGGTAGTTACGTAAAAATAAGTCATGACTTTTGAATACCTTTAACCCGGACAACCTGTATATTAAAAGACATCCTAATAAAATGTGTTGCCAATGCAAAGGCAGGATTCTCCAGTGGGCTCAGCAGCCCTGAACTTAGCTTTCGTCTTGACCATGATGGTAAAGTTGTCAAGAAGAAAGCCACAAAATTTCTAAGCCTAGATTTGTCCAATAAGAATGCCATTAATTTTTGTCGAACGGCAGAATCTCACCTCCTCTATGTTTTGTCACTCTTTGATGTCAGTAGTCCATGGATTATATGGTATCATGACTGTATATCAGGCGAAATTAGCGGCTTTGTGGTTGGAAAGTGAACAGCCACAAGCTGTTAGTTTTAAAGATTCAAATGGGGCCATGAACTCGCCCACGATAAAAACCTCGCGTATTCCCCTTTTTGTGGTTCAAAATTTACACGGCTCGAAAATGATAAAATTACAGGAAATATACATGCTTGTAAGACGTGTCACTTATAAAAAGATAGGCATTTTGTCGTCTATGCTATAGTACACAATATGAGAGAAACCTAAGAAGCTTCTGTGTATTGGGAACCTGTCATCTTGGAGCATAAATTAAAATTCAACCAAACCAAACTTCGTTTTGATGGCCTTGAAATTTTTAAAGGGACATTACATTTTCATCTACATCTTAGTAGATTCTCAATTCTTTAAAAAGATGGTCATATGAGGGTTTTAGATTTTCTTAAGCTTTAGGTAAATACAAAAGAAAAGCTACATACTTATCAAAACTGAAATATCAGCTAAAAATTCAACGAGTAAATAAATAGGTATGTTCTAAAATGATGTCAAGTAAATAAGGAGATGAAAAAGAAACTTTTTTCCATTTCATTTTTTAAAATCATTCATAAACAGCAATTTCGAAAGGGGAAAATGAACTTTTGAATAAAGTTTTTCAGAATTTGGCTAAAAAGCGAACTTCGAATAAAAAATATCCCCTTTCCCTCGAGTATCAAAAACAAATTACTGAAATATACAGTGCTGCCATCTATCATTGATAATGTTAGCTATTTGAGGAAATATTTTATTGGACGGAAGAGCAAAAATTTATATTCGAGTATAGAGTTTCAAGAAAAGAAATTAAGAGAATTTATTAGAGATAATTTTATCAGAAATCCTACTTTTATATCTTTTCTAATACGGGACTAAAATCTTCATTTTCTTTAAAAACTTTTCCCAGAAATTTTTTTTCTCATTTCTTTTAACTACTACACGTTTCACGTTTACAATTTTCCTTTTTCCGCTTAAAACTTAATTTAAAAATAAAAATCAATAAGAAGTACTCAAGTCTCAGAAATACATGTTAGGATGATTGTATTGACAATGTCCAGAATTAAATATTTTTGGATAATTAAATATCCTATCCAGCTGGAATTTCGAGGTTGGGTGGGTGTTATATACATTCATTTAATCTACGAAAAAGGTCAGGATAATAAGATTAAATAAAAATAAAGTTGTCCGCAGGCTATGACACGCAGCAGGAATTTAATTTAAAAGCAATATTTTCCATGACATTCAAGAATTTCTGACTACGATTTCAAATTTATTTTTAGAAACATATGCAAAGTCATTGAGTTAGAATTACATTGCGTAGGTTTAGGTAATTTAAATGGGTCAAGGTATTACCTTATTTAAAGTTGCATCAGATCCAGAGATAATAATAACTTATTAATCGGAAATTTCGATATCCTGATTTTGAAAAAAATTATTCTTTAAAACAGTTAAAGACATAGGCGTAGCGTTGGGAGGGGGGGGGGGGCACCAACTTAACTTGAAATAAATTAAAACGTTAATAGAAGTTCAGTTAAAATAGGAAAATTGTAGAAAACTTTTAAGAGAGTTGGTATTTTCTCGCTTTTTCAAACTGGGAAACTGAAGATTCCGAGTATGTCTTTAGCCTTAACATAGTTTTTAACAATGATATGATCCATATCGAAGATTCAATGCTATAATTTTTTTTCTCATTTTATTTATATTATATTTATGTTTCTCATTGTATAACTTTTGAATACTACTCAAATATCAGTTCTATTGATATTCAATTAAAAAAAATCATAATAATTCATATTTTAAGGACCGTCCGGCAGTCAATGCGCCAAGGAGGGGCCTAACTGAATTCAATTCGTGCCCCCTCAAAAGTTAGAAGCACGGTACGCCTATGGTTAAAGATATAACTGACAGTTTTGTGATTCTTTCTATCCAGTAGGTGTCTAACCTAAAGGTTTGGAGTAGAGTGAGAAATGTAGTTCAAATGTAGAGAATTTTTTTTTCTTTGGAGATAATTATTTCGATAATTTAAAACGAATAATTTAGCCTTTTTTTTCGTCAAGATAAAATTAGTCAGATTATGGAGGAAATATATTAAAAATTATTGATTTAATAACAGATAAACTACATTTTATTTTTCCTTTTATTGATTTGCAAGCTACTGTTATTGTAACACTACTAAAACCTCTCAAGTTTGATTTATAATGTCTTCGAGAATATTTGAACTATTTAGAGGGTTAGAAATAAATGCGATGAATGGTCTCTTACGGAGATTTTGAGACTAAACTAGAAAAAAAAGATTGAACTTAATAATAATAAAAAAAGTCCGCGAAAGAAATTCTTCGACAGCTGTCCGCTGATTAACTATTGCAAAACCAACTGCATCGTGTGTCAAAATATTTCGTCCTGTATCAGTAATAAATTTTGAAAGCATTGCAGTTTTGTTGAAACAACAATATTTGACCCTTAAGTCCTGCCGCACAATGAGATAGCGCGTGTCTGAAACACACATGTCTGACACAAAGTGCTTTGAAAAACCAGTTATTTCTGCACCGAGTGCTTTCATCAGTCAGACATGTGACGTGATAGCACCATTTTGTCGCTGTCTCTTCGGTGTCGCAGAGGTAAGGCGTACAACATTTTTGTCGCGTGTCGCGTTACGAAGGAAGCACGGTGGGCCAAATTTCCGAAACTTATGATTTCAGTGTGCGCTCTCTGGCAGTCATGCAACGCAGCTTGTGTCAGACATGCGTGTTTCAGACACGCACGTTCTCAGTAAGCGCAGGCCTAGCAGTTAATTCAATGCTTGTGTTTACTTGAATTTGGTAACAATGGAGCACACCGTTCAGTTCATTCGGATGGCTGTTAGTACGTCTTATTTTCAATAAATCTTGGGAAGAATTGTAAACAGACAACATATGCAAATCACTTGGGCATACTTGAAGGTGGCAAAGGAGATAGGTTGTTAGAATCGGCCTTTGGTATAAAACACAGACTCCCTAATGGGCTTTTCAAAACTCCGCCAAGGCAGACAAGCAAAATGATAATTTTCTTTCGTCAGCTTTTTAGTCAGAAACATCGAACCAAACTGCCGTTAAATCGTCGAGTAGCTAAGTACTAATTTAAAGCTTTTCCCTGATAAAGTTTAAACGTTAGATACCCAGAAAAGAAGGAAAAAGGCGTAAATGCCATCTTTTAAAAGACATTGCCCATTTTCCAATCAGAATGAGATATATTTTTGTCCAACGGCAGAATCTAATGTTCCTCTATGTTTTGTCACTCTTATGTTCCTCTATGTTTTGCCTGACGTCTGTAGCCCATGGATAATATGATAACATGTCTGTGTATCAGGCGAAATTAGAGGCTTTGGGGTTGGAAAGTGAAGAGCCAAAAGCTGTTAATTTTTTCCGAACTTACTGTGCACTTTTAAGCTCGTGTGGGACACTTTGGCGATTCGTTATGGGGTGTTTGCTTGGGACAAAATCCGCATTGGAATTTAAATAAAATTTTCTGTGACGGTGGTGAGAATGAAAGCTAGGGTTTCAAAAAAAGGTATTAAAACTAGATTCAGAGCCTTACTTTTTAGAAAATGAAAAAGCGGAAAAGTGTTAAAATTAACTATTTTATTATTATCTACCAAATGAAATAATTTTAATAATTTTAAATCAGATAAAACGTTTGTTTTTCTTGAAAAAAAATTAAGATTGCAGTATGGAACTAACGTGGACCATTTTTTCCCGGACACAAACCATAAATGCTTGATATAACTATTTCTTTATTTGTTGTTGTAATGCTACTATTACCTCTCAAGTTTGATTATAATGACTTCGAGAATATTTCAGCGTTTTAGAGATTAGAAATAATTGCAATGAACGATCTGTGACGGACATTTTTTGAGACTGAGGTAGAAGAAAAGATTGAAATCAAACCCCTGATTCATTTACAACCCCAGTAGGTTACGCCCGGAGATAGAGGGAAAATGTCATCTTTTAAGTCCGATGGTTTCGCAAATCATTGCAGGTCAGGGTGAAGAGAAAAAATTGTTTCAGTTGCTTGTCAGTTGCAGGTGAAATTAGAACTACAGGTAACCTTACGGATTAAAAATACTTTACAGAAATATTTTATTGCTGTTGTTGTCGTGTCTACTAATAGTGCCGAAGGAAAAAGTCTTAGATAGAACCAAAAGTCTGGATAACAGCAGCTGTCAGATCAGGTGCCTGGGGCCTGTAGAGCAGGCGTCGGCAAACTTTTTTTAGAAAGGGCCAGATTGTAAAAATTTTAGGCTCGGCGGGCCAAGTAGCAAACATGAAGATATGAAGGGGTAATCTATATATATAAAACAGTTCCGTAACTGACTCATTCATTCACTGACTGACTGACTGACATACAACGCACAAACCAAACCGCTGGACCTAAAGGGCTGAAAATTTCCATGGCGATTCTTCTAATAGTGTAGGGGTGCACTAAGAAAGATTTTTGAAAAATTCTTCTTAGATGTTTTTAAATTAAATTTTTAAGCTGTTTTTTAAACTTTTTTTACGTTTGCATTTAAAATAATACATTGAGGGTTATAAAATTTATATCACGAGAAAGATCATAAAAATTCCTTCAAAATGAAATTTTTTTTCGAATTTTTATCTCCATTTCCTGATTTTTGGTGAATTTTTAAAGAGTAATTTTTAAAATTTAATTTATTAAATGCTGATCACGTGATTTCTTTTTCTGGTACTTTCAATAAATTTATCGTCACGTGCGTAACAACTAAATAGATAAAATTTTTTTTTCTCTTTCTAATGCAGCAGACGATTGGATATTATCCAAAAAAATGCATATCCCTTACAATTTTTTTATAAATATATATATATATATATATATATATATATATATATATATATATATATATATAGATAGATATATATTTTACATCAATTGTATACATTGATCATCGCATTTATTATAAATATATATATTTATTTTTTGGCATAAATTGCATACGTTGACCGTTGTATTTAATTTGAATTAAATGTACTCCGTAGCGAAGCGCGGGTTTTCAGCTAGTTTTCTCATAGAGCAAAAACAACGTTCATTTTTTTATGATGAAGTGATACTTTTACATAATATTTAAAAACACTTACAAAAAAAAAGAGAATAAAAGATTTACATCTACATATTAAAAAACTTTATTATTAAATATATTAAAATTTGTAATACTAAGAATGTAATTGTTTTTTTCTAAGACAATATTTCGTCATACTGGAGTTCGGAATTAGTACTTCTACCATTAAAGTTTATGATCGGCCGTTGCATAATAGCGCGAAATTTCATTTAATTTTTATGCAAAAAAACAATATCATCCCACGAGGCGGATTAAAAACAAGCGGCGGGCCGGATTTGGCCCGCGATCCGT
Source organism: Dolomedes plantarius (assembly GCA_907164885.2). Classification (NCBI taxonomy): domain Eukaryota; kingdom Metazoa; phylum Arthropoda; class Arachnida; order Araneae; family Dolomedidae; genus Dolomedes; species Dolomedes plantarius. The sequence continues at coordinate 69,573,718 of OU015491.1, forward strand.
AGTTTGCCGAACCCTGCTGTAGAAGAAGGAGTTCTTGCGGAGACAAAACAAGTTTGAAAATGGCAGCCACAATGCGTGGACAGTCAAAGATATGTTCTGAAGAAAGCTGGGTTTTTGGACCATTTCTACAGTTGATAAAGGATCTTGTGCCGCCAGGGTGGATTTTCATACCCTTGAAGTGATCGGTTCTTTGTCTAGCTATTGTAGAAGCAATTGTTCTGGGACAGTTAAAGTCCGAAATTAATGGTATCTTTAGGGGCTGGTTGGATAATCTGCACCTGGCCACTGCGTTAACATCTGCTAGTATGATGGTAGAAGAGGTCTGGGCCAAGTTCCGTGCTTCCTTGGCCGATACAGAAATAGTTTTGTCATTTTTAGTAGTAAAATGCCACAAGTTATTGTGGCATTTTAACCGAATATATATATATATATATATATATATATATATATATATATATATATATATATATATATACACAGTGGAATCTCGCTCGATAAATGTGGGAAAACGATAGATGCGGAAACATAACAAAGCAATATGATCGATTCCACTGTATATATATATACAATGGAATCTCGATCGATCGTTTTCGGATCCATCGTTTTTCCTTATGTGTCGTTCATTTTATCCAGTCCCAACGATCATATTGCTTTGTTATGTTTCCGCATCTATTGTTTTCCCACATTTATCGATCATTTCAATCGGTCACTTGAAAAACGATAGATCGAGATTCCACTGTATATATATATATATATATATATATATATATATATATATACACACACCGTTTTTACAAAGGTTGTATGCAATTTCCCGTTCTTAAAAGGGAATTGGAAAAATGGGCCCCGTAGGTTAAACTATAGAAATAGTTTAAAATTCCCCAATAACATTGTTGCTGTTTACTTATCAATTTTAGTATAGTTATACCACAACTATACTACTAAATTTTAACAAAAAAGGTACTGAAAAATTTTCTGAAAGAAGATAAGCAATTTATGCCGCTGAATTTTCTTAATGTTAATGGCTGAATGTTTGCAAAATAACATATAGGAGTACTTGATCTACATCTATGGAAATGTAACAAACCGAGAGAAAAAAGATCAGTTGTCCATTTATTCCAATGTTACTGCAATAAAACATAATAAAAATTCCCGGTAGCAAAAAAATAAAAAAGAGAAAAAGTTCTTACTAGTCACTTAAAGAAGAATACTTAAACGTCTACAAGACACTTTGACAGGCAGATAAACACTAATCACCTATATTATATACATTAAATAATATATCCATGTTTCTATCAGCTACGAAATCTGTTACATAATTTCGGTCTCTCCAAAAAATGGCACAAGCTGTCGCTGAGAGAATATATAATTTATAAATCGTGTAGGTTCTATATGGGGAGATTTAATGAATAACTAATTGATTTCTTTTAATAATTTCACTTAAGTTTTGACAGATTTGATATGGCAACACTTATTTAATTTTTATATCACTGATGTGTAACCGCGGTTGATCTAAACAGCTTTCTAAACTAGATGAATATGATTTATTGTGCAATTTTTTGAGTGATGAAATTTTTTCCATTTTTTTCTTTGAATGTAATGGGTTTCTGGTTGTAGGTATCCTCTAATACATATACTTCAATACCTTCATGTTCTAGCTTTTTGCGCATTCAAGTGTTAAATACTGAAAGCGAGAATATTTTCTTTCAGTTTCACCATTCTCTCCTTTTAGAAGATAATGGTGAAACTGATAGAAAAAAGGAGAGAATGGTGAAACTGAAAGAAAATATTCTCGCTTTCAGTATTTAATACTTGTATGTGCTAAAAGCTAGAACATCAAGGTCTTGCAGTTTATGTATTAGAGGATACCTTCAACCAGAAATCCATTACATTCAAAGAATTAAGAGGCAAAAATTTCCATCACTCCAAAAATCGTTCCATTCTCTCCTTTCAGAAGATAAGGGGCGCGGTGGCTCGATTGGCAAAGGCGTCGAGCTAGTGATATAAAGGTTGCTGGTTCGATGCCGGTCGTTGACAAATCCACCGCCATGGGCACTAATGGCGGCTGGTGCAAGTAAAATCTGTCGGGGTTGTAATGTCTTACAAGTTCTCAAATGTACCTCTGGAGGTGCGGGGTCAAAGGTTCAGGTCTTGTCACTTGACTCGGTTTTAAATTATGGGACCGGCTTGTAGGGGGTATTGCTGGGCGCCTATATGGTGCCCCCTTAAATAAAGGGTCAGCAGTCTTGCGGTATGAGTTAGAGCAGCCGTCAGCATTCGACGTTGACCACTACAGGTCTGGTGTTTGCAAGGTGTTGTCTGTCCGGTAATTCACATTCGGTTGAATGTCTAGAAACGACAAGTACCTTCGCATTTGAGAATATAATATAAATCCATTTAGAAGATAATGTTGTAAATAGCTGTAAAAATTTTTAGAGTAAATAGTCTTTATTTCCTCTTAATATATATATATATATGTAATATAAAAATAATTTTTATATTAATAATCTGACTTCTCCATATTCCTGTAAAACATAATTTATTCGATTTCTGAAGATGATGTATTAGCTCATGAAGTTTGCATTACTTAATCCCTTCGTTCCCCTGTAGACAGAGAAATATCCTTACAGACTAAGTTCAACCCTTGTCTAGGGAGACTGAACCGATAAGAATCATCGGACATACCCTAGTCTATGACGTAACATAGCGTCATAGGGATTAACCCTTGCATCACTTCTTCTGTATTTTCCCGATATAAAAATGTGAACACGGCTGAAAGTCGGGCTTTTTTCCGATAGTGTTTGTACAAATCATATGTCACACGGTCTAGCTCCCTTCCTATGGGGAACTGCGTAATAGACGACAAATAAAACTATTTTAATTCATTCGCCTGTTTACTGCGTCCCAAGAATTCTTTTACAGCTGTTCCAGTAACTGCTGTTCCAACTCTTTATATTGAAATGATATGTCATATATATATATATTTATATATATACATACACCCCCCCCCACACACACACACATATATATATATATATATATATATATATATATATATATATATATATATATATATATATGACCGGGTTTCCTTTTTCAATTTAATTTAGTGCTATCATTGTCCAGTTGTGGTCCGGTAGACAGGAGAGAACACGACTTAATCCTTTAAAACATATTTATTAAGACTCTATTGAACCAGAGCTTCGAATGATAGTTGGCGAGACCGATCCACCCAAGATAACCGAGAGCCATAGCAACCTTCCCCATAGAAATCTATCTACCAACTGCCTTAGTTCTTTGTCATTCTCCCGCCCAATAATTCTGTTGACACTTAATTTCGAAACTTCTGGAAGCTTGTGAAAATCCGAAAAGGTTATTGAATTACATATATTTTTAAGGTTGTAGTTTTAATTTTGTCTCATATATCGATTTTTTTAAAGTTTCGTGTTAATTTTTGGTGAATGACTAATAGGCCATCTGATAGTAATTTTTAAAATAAAGGCAAAAATCTACGGCTGACAGATCTGGCGAGAAATCCTTCCCCTCTGTTCTAAAAACACGAGCAGTACTTAATCAAAAGTGCAGTCCTTTTTAATCTTATTCCTAGGTTAATTAATCCCAAAGATTAGTCGAAAGATGGGTTCATTTTAAATTTACCTGCTGCCATCTGTTAGTCTTATTGGAGAACATTTTTATTTACGGTAAAATTATTTTGTGCTCAGTAAAATTTTACGTAACGTTGCACTATTCAAAGGAAAAGAACGGATAAGGTTCCAAAATTTCTGAAAAATGTCGGGGAAATCCTAGAAAATTTTCTCAAAAACCTACTTGAATAATCAATAAAATGAAGTACTTAAATCTCAAAATAAACCTTCATTTAAGTGCACAGCGAAATTAGAGTTTAATAATAGGGTTTTCCTATGGGGTAATGATTTGTGGTCTTGAACTAATGAACAATAAGCAATATTTCAAAGCGTGAGCAAATTTTTTGTGTTAAAATGAACTTTTTGTGAACGCTGTAGATAAATTATTATTGTTAGAATTTTTTTAATTTATCTAAATTTCATTCGTCGCTTAGGAAGACCTAGAATGTCTTACAATGTGTCTATTTGGAATTTAAATAAAATCGTTAAAATACAAAAACAGGGTCATGAAGGTATATGATTATTTTCTCTACCGAAGGAAACGCATTGGACAGTCCTCACACGAAGTCACTCAGCGTGTGGGGCTTTCATACAGATTCCTCCTTCGAATTCTGAAGGGATTATCGGAATTCGCAAGAGCATTTGCCCTCTAGCGTCTCCATTTTGTACAATCGCCTCACCTGTGCACTCGGAGAAATCACTCCAGGGAAATCACAAAAAAAATGGGTTTGTACGCGTGAAACCGCAGCGAATCTTTGAGGAAGGTTGAAAAGTGGATAAAATCTCAGAGCAGCACCCCGCGAAATGTTTCTATTCTATATCAAACTGGTCTCCCGATTCCATATTTTAAGGGGTCTGGTACCTTTTAAATGCCAAGAGATTCCACAAACATATCCCCATGTTTAATAACCAGTAGTTATAAAAATAATTTATTTATAAATATGAAAATTTTACTGTGAGTTAAACGCTCTTTTTTCTTTACAAATATAGCTCTCAGTTTATTCCAGCTTAAAGAGAATTTTAAAATTTTTAAAAAATTTCAACCATTGTTTTTTTCAATGTTACGTCATTGCACGCAGCCTTTAATCTCTATATTAAAAAGTATACACATTTTTCTAGTTTTGAATTTCAGTTATATAATATATCTTTAAAATGACCAACTCTGAAATCGAAATTCTTAGTTCTTCGTAGAATTTCGATTTTAATTTTTAAATTAAAAATTTATTTTGATAAATTTAACTGTAATTAAAATTTTATTATAGGAATGGCATAATAGTTGGTCATTTTGATTATACATATTTATATTACATGTTTATAAAATTTCATGGTATTCTAGCCATCTGTTCTGGAAATATTATATGTGCAATGACTTAACAATGCAAAAAACCATTGTTAAAATTTTAAAAAATTAAAAAAATTCTCAAGCTAGATAAAATTTAGAGCCATATTTATAAAGAAGAATAAGGGTTTAACTCACAATAAAATATTAATTTTTCTGATTAAAAGATATTCATAGCTACTGATCATTGAAAATATAGATATATTTGTCGAGTCTCTTAGCTTTTAAAAGGTACCAGTCCCCTTAAATAGCGAGATGGAAAGATGACAACGTGTATCAATTTCTTCGCTTAGCTCCGTTTTAATTATCACTGGTTCATCTTTGCTTGATTAATACAAGTTTCCAAATCCATCTCAATGGAAATTTCGCTCATTATTAATAAAACTGATGTTTTTGTTTAAATGTAGCAAATTTGGCAATGTCTATTTCTTCTCAAAAGACTCCCAATTTTCAAAAGTTTCTAAAAGTATGCATTTTAAGGGGCCATACGACTGTTAAACCGTAAAAAAAAAAATCGATTTTTTGAAGGAAATACACATGAAAGACTAACCTTTTCTGGGTATTTTAAGACAGTTGAAAAAATCCCCATAATTTCGGAAGTTATGAATAAAAACGTGTCAGATATTTACTGTAAACAGATTGAAAGGGCAATACTTCAAACGGATTTATCTCAAAATGAGTTTTTTTTCACATAACGCACTTGTTATCTCTAGAACTATTTCATATTTTTGCATGAAATTTTCACAGATGGTACATATTATCATTTGCTTGAAACTGAACCTAAATTTGTTTACAGATCTCTAGAGAATACATTTTTTATGCATAGATAAAATTTAATTTATTAAGAAAAAAATGCACTATTTTCAGTTTCATAGTAAAAGTAGAAATATACCTTATATATACAAATTTAGGTTCAAATTAAAGGTTAGTTTCTGCAATATGTGTTAAATGCAGAAATTTTGTCTTAAACTCAATTTTTTGGAGTATTTATAGCTTTGATATCACTTTTATCCAAAGCAAACTGATTATTATGACTATCTAAAGCAAATTAATTTTAACTATCAAACAAGAAACATGTATAGATTCATAAATCAAACATTGTTCTATTAACACAAAAAAAGTTATGATTTTAAATCTCACACTTTTCAAGATATAGAATGTCGAACGTGACACAATTTTTATACTTTTTCGACTTTTAACAGTTGCATGACCCCTTAAAGGACATGGCAGGAAAATTTCAATAATAGTTATACTTGTGAAAATACCAATTAGGCAAGTTTTATACTTTTACAAAACCATTTAATATTTGAGTTGAAAGCACACACAAAAAAGGAAATTTCTTCAGACATGCTATTTAAAGTTTGTTCATCATAATAGTTAAATTCATTGGGATTTAGTGTCATTGCATTCGGCATTGAAATGAACAGCTCCAAGCTATCTGACAACGTATAAAGCTCTATATCCTCGATCTAAGATGTTAAGAAAGAGAACCATTAGTTCCTGAATAATTGACCACGACATAATAAATTCGAAAATCATAAATCAAACAAAGAAACCTTTTCAAGGCCGAATTAACATTTAAAATCAACAAGCTAAATGCATCTTTACCTAATTCTGAAATACAAATATTTCATGATCACATGCGTCCACGTAAATTGTAATGTTTTTAGAACGCAAAATATGTTACACGCGTAAAAAAAAATTAATAAAAAGAGGTTTGAAATTTTTATGAATTTATTATATAAACTTAGCTTTTTAAGAGATTTTAGATGGAATAAAATCATTGTTTGCAGAAGAATGTTTGCAGACAGACCACCTTTGTCCTGCAGTATATTGAAATTATGCACCCATATTTTTGAACGTAAAAAATATTTTTTGGACTAATACACTGAAAAAAAATCGCATCTCGCTCACAGAAAACCTCGTTTATTAAGTCTAACTGAAGAGTCCAGTTGTCTGGTTAAATTCAGGTCATAGTTATTTCAGATGTAAAATAAGTATGTCTTATGCCTGCAAATACGAATTTTAGATTTTTCACAAAGTATTTTTAAGGATATTTTGAGAGACCCGTTTCTGGACGTCTGTTCTCTCCTAATAGGCTGAACTAATTAGATTTTGCTTAACCTAGAAAATTTTCAGGAATATATTTCATTCTAAATTCGAATGGTCCTAGTTCTCCCTTACTTGAATCCTAAGGCCCAAACTTTAGTTTGAAAGATTTCCTATCTGTCTTTTGCCGTGTAACTTTGAAAATTATTTCCATCGCTAGTAATCTTCAAAGGTGTCTCAAATTGTTTTAGTTTTATGATTTCTCTTTAGTTTGTGGGTATCGAGTTGTTTTAATTTGTGGATAAGCAGTGGGTCGAAGCAGGGGAACCTGCACCAAAGAGAATGAAAACGGTTCCAGCAGCAGGAAAAGTTATGGCCTTTGTTTCGGGGCACCCATGGTAGTATAATCTTTATTGACTACTTGGAAAAAGGCAAAACAATCACCAGAGAGAACTATGCATCTCTACTGGATCATTTTAAAAGTGAAATTAAAACAAAAGGCGACATTTAGGGGGAAAAAGTTTCTTTACCTTTATGACAATGTTCCGGCACATCCACGTGGAATACCGGCGAATAAATTGCCAGAATGACACTATGAAATTACTCCCCAGAAATTTGAATCAAATTCTGCAGTCATTAATGAAACAAATGCTTATTTTGCAATGTTGAAGAAGTCTTACCTTACGGTGGTGATAAAAGAACGTTTGAAAATCTTTGGACCAAATGTATCGACTTTAAGAGGATTATACTGTATATATATATATATATAAAAGAAATAAAAATCTTTTCTAAGAAACGTCGTTTTCCTTATTTTTAAAATTCGCATTAAAAATGTACAATATTGTAATTCATAAGCTTTAATAGTTAAAACGAGCCAATCCAAAATTAAAAGATAAATCCTGTCTAATTAGAAATAGCAAACTTGCGAATAATTAAAATCACAAAAATTAAATCAACTGAAGACGAGCGTCGACATGGAATAGATATAGATATTTCATTAAGTTTCTGTACCTGCTCCAATATTAATATGACTTACTGGAATTTTTTAATTTAAGGCGACAATGGACCATGAAAAACTTTTTTTTATTTATTAACCAATTGCTATGAAATTTTGTATACTTATACAGCGTTGTTTAGAGATGGAAATTCTAAATTAAAAAAAATCAGAATGTAATAAATTAAGATATTAATTAAAATCAGTTTGTTAATGACTCTATTTAAAATGCTCCATGCGAATTAATTTTTGTCTCAGATATCTAATTTTATCTCTTAAGCTAACTTTATATAGTTAAAATAAAAGTTAGTATCAATATTTGATTTACAGTCATATTTATAAAAACTAGAAAAGAAATGGATAAAAATAGGTCATTTTACGCAAAATTTTATCAAAAAAAATCTTTTTTATTCTAAAAATTTTAAGTTGTTTTAAAATAGTATAATGAATTGATTACTAAGTTTTATTCTAACATATATAAATAATCATTTTATGAAATTTTATGAAAATTCAAGAAAAATTCTGGCGCATGGAACATTTTGAACTTAAACGAAACGACAAGAAAACTTGTTTTGAGAAAATGGCATTTAAAGATTTAATTTGACTAACATTTCCATTGTTTACGTTTGAAAAAAATACTTGTAACTCGGTTAATAATGATCGGATCAACATACGTTTTTTTAAATTTAAAGCTGCAGAATCATTTTCTGAAAGAAAAAAAAATCGTTTTGGGAACATATTTTTGTCAATCTGAAGGTCCATTGTCGCCTTAAGATGGACAGCTTAATAAAGAAAATATTAGTTTTTTTTTGCATAACACCCCCCCCCCCAAAAAAAAAAAAAAAAAAAAATCTTAAAAGAAACAAAAATGTATGTATTATTTCATATCCATCATAATTTCACATTTACAGTCTTGTGTTTTGAATGCCTTAATGTAACGAATCTAGAAAACGGCATTCAGTTGGCAACATTTGTCTCAGTGCTCGGTTAGCGTGCTCCATATTCTATTTCTGCTTCTGGGGTACGGCTTCAGTAAAAACCGTAACATGAGAGCTTGTTTGTTTTCATTCCTTTTACCTCTAATTGTTTTACCAATTTCTCCTATTTTTTTGCTGCCGCGATGGCATCCGTAACGTGAGGTGGCGGTCAAATCATTTTGAGTGCTTTCGTATGCTAGCAATACGAAGTCGGAGATCTCGTACATGACACGAATCATTCTTGTCTAATCGATAGCTGAACGAGTCGCCACAGGAATTAGTATTTGCGACTTCCATTTGCAATTCACCTTGGAGGACAGCCAGTAACGGATGCAACGTACAGCGTGCGATTCACTGCTTTTGTTCCTGTTATGCTTGTAATATTTGACTGAGATTAGTAGTTTCATTTAAAGTGAATAGGTATTAGAATCATTTAAGCTTTGGTTCGTGTATAGACCCCTCAAAACTGTTGGGTTATCTGCTATTTATGTCTTCAAATTTAAGCTAATTTCGATGTAGCTTATAGATAAAAGATTATTGTGACATCACTAAATGTTTCACTCTGTTCGTGTTATCGATAATTCAAGAATCGAGATAAATTATTACCATGCTTTTGAGGTAATTTTTACCATGTTTTTATCAACTCGCTGTCTTGTTTGTTTGTTTGTTTGTTTGTGTGTGTGTATGTGTTTGTTCGGTACAAACCTTGCAATCGATTTTTAACTAACTTCCTGACTAGGTAGACGTTTGAAACATTTAGAATAGCTCAGAACACGATGACAATGCATTTTTTAATACTTTTAGCCATATTTAAGCAGAATTGAATTCTTTTCCAGTTCATTTTGTTTTGTAGACTGGTGCAGCCAACTATCGGCCGGGACGGGAATGAAAAGTTAAACGCAATTTAACTTCCAATTAACTTAATTTTTTTTCAAGTTGATGGGATAATTCATGAAAATTTTTTAAAAAGCATTTATTAATACATAGAATTGAGAAGTTTATATGATTGAACAGCAAATTTAAAAACATGGTATATAAAAAGTTCTTTTTATCTTGTAATTATTACCAGTTTAGAAAAGAATTTTTTTTATGAAGGCAGTTTTAGTAGATCTGCCGTATTTCTAAAAACATTCAAGCTCTTTTTTTTCATTCCTTCGAATTGCAGGAACCTAAAGGAAGCAACAATTTTAGCGCTAAGGTGCTGTAGTTATCACTTTGAGAGATTTGCCTTTTCTGCCATATTTAGATTCACGAAAGTTTTGATAAAATAAGTAATATAGAACTGCCTTGTAGACATTTTACATTGGAAGAAAAAAATCATCAATTTATTTAATAATACCTCGGTGCTTATTTAAAATCTCGAACCCAGTTTTTAATAATATATTTTCTGAAAATAAAATAGCTTTGCCGTATATAAAAGCTTCCTGTTACAGTCAACAAATAACATCAGTGAAATTTGATATACACCCTATCTTTCTTTTTAACGTAATAATGAATAATGCCGTTGAACACAGCATGTCACATCTCAACTTGACCAAAACGTTTGCTGTTAAACGCACAGATTGATAAAACTTATATAGAAGTGCATACCATACCTTCACTTGTTGAATGCATAGCATATCTATAAGCGCCATTCATTTTGTGATCTTCAGTTTTCAGGTGGTTGTTCCAGTGGTCTAGTATGAAACTGCTCTATGGATTTGAAATATGTTAAAAATGACTAATCTTATCTTAAGTTACCATTCATATTTTTATAACTTTGAGGATTATTTCTCGATTAATACGTCCTTTCTTTAATTTTATTTTTGTTTGCAAGATAGCTTACCCTGGCGTACATGGTAAGGCCTGTTCCTCGAGTAAAAATTGCCGGCCACTTCAAAGTCTGAATCAAGGGGGAACGGTCTACAACAAGGATACGCCAAACGAGCTTGGCTCACGTAGTACAATGATCTATACAACATCCGGTTCGCCAACTAAGGCAATAAATTTCACCAGGTAGTGGACGAGTTGGAAATGTTGACATTATCCTTTATAGTAATTCATGGTATTGCTGTTATGGTAGCGTGAGATTTGGCCATTTAAAGGTGAGGTCTTTTCCATTAGAAAGCGGGTTGGATATTATAACTGATATTCGTCAAATGAACACACTTCCCATCTTTCTACACCTATCTGTTATGTGACATCTTTTTATCGGGAAATTCGGCAAATGATAGTGTATTTTAGAATAACTCCAAATGATATCAAATGGTATAAAATGATGTCAAAGAGCAAAATTATACCGATCATGATAGCAAATTGAAACTCCAACCTTAGACAGGATCTATAAAACTGAATAACACTTTATCCCATATCAACGAATCTCGTTTTATTCTGTTCAGGTGTTCAGGGATACTGTTTTTTTTTACCAATCGAGCGCTATTAAACAATGTTTTTTCTGTATCGAGTAACAGCTAAACTCAGCCATATGGAATTTTATTTCGGTCGAGAGAAACATTGATTCTTCATCACAAAAAATGTACAGTACATACAAACAGTTACTATTACATCATCATCACACTAATTCCTTCAACTGTTTGTGTACTATTTTGTTTTGTAAAGTTAATACTTCTCTACAAACGAAATGAACGTCTTTCTAAGATGGTGTGGCGTCGTAGGTAGGCTATTCTCTGAGGCTTTTAAAAATAAAATTTCTAAATTCGTGTCCAAGAAAAACAGAGTCCGAGTTGTGACTGATAGGACCACATCTCAAAACAAAAACTTCACAAAAATTTAATAACAAAAAAAAAATTAACATTAAACAAGTACAACCGAAACAAATGCATTTTATCTTAAGTGCAGATTCAACAGCATGCTCCGAGACCTGGTTGGCCTTCCACAGGAGCTTAAAAAACACGACCGCATCGTCTGGCCGTTACAAGGGGAATTACCTAAAAATCTCCAAGTCTCTGACTATATCTCGCTGTCCTGTCTTTGTTGGCGTCCATCCCAATTCCTTGGAAACGCGTCTGTTTTCCAGAGCTGGGGCCGGTGGAATTGTTGGTGACAATTCTTATCGACGAATATTTCGGCCATCTTTATTGCGCTCCAGTGTCAAACTCACATTGAGCTATTGCTAAGAAAGACAGTTTTACGAGGCGATGGGAGACGTTTCTGTTTTTCAAAACAGATATTCCCACATATTGCTCAGGAACCCGATATGCCTGGGCTTAACTTTCAGGCTAAAAATTCTGACGGCATTTGCTGGTATCGTTTTTTTTAATCCGCTCGGAATCTACACACGTGTTCAAAACGAATGGAACTGGAAATTGGTATTCCGATAAGCACGCAGCTGTGTTCGTGCACCCTGTGAGGTCTTGAGAAATATAACCCCATACTTTCATGACGCTACAATAGCATTTGTTTTGATGGTATGCCACCTTTGTGAAGGTTCACCAAGCTCTCACAGTTAGTTTTGATTCTTGTTTATCAGTCTATGTAATTATAAAACTGAGTTCTTTCGGCTGTAACCAGATGCAGAAAAACTTTGTATTGTAGCACCAGACTAGTAAAAGCAGAGATTTCTGAATAGAATAAAACAAGTTTTGTTAATATCGGGCTATGGGTTGCGACTTGTTGTTTTAATTAAGGCAACTGTGTATTAACCCTATTGGATTTGCTCACCTCAATGTTAACATATGGAGGGATTTAAAGATGTTTTAAAAAAATCGTCCTCCGTAATAGAGAGAGAAAATTTACACTTTGGGGCATTTTTCGTTTTTAAAAAAATGTAAATGATATTTTAAAATTCAAATTATTGGACGAAAAAATGTGTAGTAGTGTGTTTTAAACGCTCATAAATTTCTTTGGTAAAAGGAATTTATAAAATGAATCCTGCTGCAAGGTGCAGAAAGGCTATCTGAAAATACCAATCTGAAAAAGGCTTATCTGAAAATGCCATCTGGCTGTTCAGGCTATCTGAAAATACCATTTTTAATGGATTATCAGCATTTATGTAGCTGTAAATAGTAGACACATTTTCTCCATGTTAACATTGAGGTGAGCAAATCCAATGATTAGTACACAGCAACATTAAATACCAAACGGTTTTAAATAGTAGACACATTTTCTCCACAGGTTAACATTGAGGTGGGCAAATCCATTGGTTATTACAGAGCAACATTAAATACCAAACGGCTATAAATAGTAGACACATTTTCTTCATAGGTTAACATTAAGATGAGCAAATCCAATGATTAGTACACAGCAACATTAAATACCAAACGGCTGTAAATAGTAGACACATTTACTCCATAGGGTAACATTGAGATGAGCAAATCCAATGGTTAGTACACAACAACACTAAATACCAAACGGCGATATTTTAAAAAATGTGCTCAACTTTTAGCGAATTCCCGACGGTAAGATGCCGTGTAATCAGATTATACTTAAAGGAGGAAAGATAACTGAAAATGGATAAATGTCAATGATAGAGAACAATTAGGCAAAAGAATACTTCATCTTGTGACTCTACAGGTAGGATACTTTGTTTCGGTTTTCCACCCCTGAGACACGCTAGTGCGGCTTAAGAATTGATGACTTTCATAATGCAGATTACTTTAAAATGACTGTTTTCAAAAGATAAATTTAGGATAGTTTTATCATAATTTAATAGATGGATTATTTATTAAAAGATAAATTGTTGTATTTTTGCTGAAGGCAAGTGCATTTGTTGCACATAATATTTTATTTAGAAGAAATTGAAGGTAACTCGGCAATGCCATTTCATGCAATTTTAGGCCTATGGGAAAGAGACGAAAATGTTTAGTTTGTCAAAAAAATTTTCAGGTGGTTTCTTCTAACGAAGCTGCCGCGGGTTATTAACGTAGGATTACTTATCGTTGCTTACCTCTTTTGTATGTATATATGTATGTATGTGTCATGTATATATGTATCTATATACAGTGGAATCTCGATCTATCGTTTTTCAAGGGACCGATTGAAATGAACGATAAATGCGGGAAAACGATAGATGCGGAAACATAACAAAGCAATATGATCGTTGGGACTGGATAAAATGAACGACACATAAGGAAAAACGATGGATCCGAAAACGATCGATAGAGATTCCACTGTATATGTACGTATGTATATATATATATATATATATATATATATATATATATATATATATATATATATATATATATATATATATATATATATATATATATATATATATATATATATATGTATGGCAAAATTTTGACGCATTTTGATATTTTTCTGTTTAACTGTTCAATGCTTGCTCAAGCGATACAGACTGGGTTTGGTGCGCTGCCAAAATTATAACTCGCGAGGACAGACGGTTTTAGTGTATGAAATTTAGATTTTCAAAGGACCGTTATGGAGGAACCTAATCCTACGTTAAAAAGTGAATAAGCCAAAAATATTATCATCAAAAGTATTCTTTGCTACGGGCAGAGAAGTTATTCATTAAAACAGTGAGATATAATTAGCTTCAATTCTTAAATAATAAAAACTTGAGTGGACTGGAATATTTAACAAAATTAATTAATAAACTCTTTTTTTTTCAGGGCAATTTTTAAATTAGCTTGAATTCTTGATAGTCAAATAATAGTCAAATAATAACTGAAACAAAAGGGAGGAGGGGGGGAGTACATATGGAAAATAAAATGTATTGTCTCTCTCATAGTAACTTACAGAAAAATAAAATGCATAATCTTTCTTATTATATCTTCTATTTATTTCTACAATATCTTCTTTTAATATCAATAATCTATAAGTATTACCCATATATGCTTTGATTATTTCATTTATATTATTATTTTGAGTATTATATGCCAAATGTCTTAATTTGAATCTTTTTCATTTAAGGTAGAAAAGCATTTTAAAAATTTAAAACATTTTCTTTAAATTTTGTTTTTAATTGTTCGATCGTATTTCTCAGGCTTTTAACTCTGTAGGTATGATTTCAAACTGAAATCTTGCGCGACTTAAGGCTTAGTCAGCTTTCAATATCTTCCCTACTTGTTGAAGATTGAGGACATTACCTGCTACTGATCTGTTGCCAAACGCCATCAATAAATGCCGGACCCCGTTAGCGGTGATCGCTGAACATTAATTTCCCACGGCCCTACTAAACATCAATCAATGTCAGACCTCGGCCGATCAATAGCCTTTTGTGTGCAAATACCAGCGGTCTGAATCATAACTTAATTTAATTTTCTTCAAAGGGAGGGGAAAAGACATCATTGTTTTATTACCGTGATATGTATTATCGGATTACGAGTAAATAGAATAGGAAATTCGCGAGATCTATTTAACAGAATGCTCCAGTCTATAAACTGATCTTCAGGAAGGAACATCTTATTAAGTTTCCGTGCTTAAATGTAATGCCACTCTACGCGAAGAGAGATTTATGATTTAATGTTATGTCCTATAACCGAAATGATAGCAGTTTGCTGTAATATAATTTTCCAATGCGTTTAGATGCTGGTAAATAAGAACCATGTATCAGGTTATTAGTAACAAACTAGACTATTGGGAGGGTTTGAAGAATTTAAACTGAATTCAAAATATATTACAAAGAATTTTTTTTAGATTAATTAAAGTTATATATCTCATTCCACATACTTTATTCACATTTGAAATAAAAAGGAGCAATTATTACCTATTGATTTAGAAACACTTTCCTTACTTTTATCAAAGAATTATTTCGGTGACAACATCTTTGAATAATTTGAAATTCAAAATTAAAAAAAAAATTCGCTCCGTTTTCCTTGGATATAGATACAATATTGAAATAATATGATATTTATAAATTAATTTTCCATTTTCACGTGCTGACGACGTTGTTATATGTATCCATACACACACACACACACACACACACACACACACACACACGTGTCCAAAAATTAAGGCTATTGCAATCCAAAGTGAATTTCTTCTGAAGTTCCAAAAATGACATAAGAATGTTAAACACAAGCTATATGAGAATCGTAAACGCAAACTATATGGAATTAAATAAAAATACTCACATCCATGGTGGTGATACTGGAAACTAAAGAAATGAAAAATGCTTAGGTGAACATTTTATAGGTTTTAGTTACAGCAAGAAAAAATATTTTTCTATGTTAAAAACCACCTTATAGGGAATGTGCAGCCATTTGGCACTAATGTACCCTTCTTAGTGTGCAGTCATGCTTTCCACAAGGGTGTCCAAATGTTCCTGGGGCAAGGCGTCCCATAATCTGACTAAATCCCGTCTTAGCTCTTCTGCGGTTGTTGTTAATGTCGTGCGGGGGTGCAATGCGGCGTCCGAGCGCATTCCAAGGATGTTCTATTGGATTCAGATCAGGTTACCAAGATAATCGCACAATATCCTCTGACTCGAAGTATTCTACCACGAGGGATCAATGTAGACGGGTAATATTGCTCATTAGAGAAAAATCTGGGTCCGCCACATCTATGAATAGGCGTATACTTACTGAAGAATCACTTCACGGTATAGTGTTGCAGAATCCATCTCCAAATCATAACACCAGAACCTACAAAGTAGTGTCTTTTGATCAAGTTTTCCGATCTCTACTGTGCTTTTGGTGTCCTCCGTGTATGCATCGATTTTGAGTACTTACGTCGTGAATCGGTCGAAAAGTTAAATCGGGATTCATCCGAGAACAACACGCTCTCGTACACCACTGTTTTTTTCCCAATACGGAGGCACTTGTCACGAAGACATTCATCTATAATTCATCGCAGTTTTTTCTGGCCATTTTATTATGGGTGCGCCATATAGGAAGACCAGCATTGCCCCCTATGAAGGGACGACACAAACGGAGGCATTTTAGTGGCGCTTCGCCAGGATTCGATATGAGCACCCTCAGCACCGAAAACCAGCACGCTGTACCACAAGGCCGCCACGGCCTCGTACCCCACTGTTGTCGGCTCCACCAATGTAAGTGGTTTCTGCAATGAGCACGAGTGACTGGAATAGATGTACGATACATGTCTTCTTGCATAAAGACCACATGCATTCACCCTCCATGTTTGTCTGGATACAACAGTTTCTGTTGCAGCAGAGAGATTTCTCGCAGTGCTACCACTGCATTGTTGCTGGAGAACCAGATCCGTCGGCTAATGAGTATGATCATGTCAAGAAGTTGCTTTTGAAACGCTTTAGGCTCACCCCATAACAGTTTAGACAAAAATTTGTTCACAAGAAGGAATCGTTCGCCTCCTGGCGCGATTTCGCTTCTGAACTTAAAACTTATTTTGAAGAGGGAATTACTGGTTTAGAAGTCGAACCATTTGAAGATTTGAAGGAAATTTCGGTTGCAGACCAATTAAAGCGGAAAATGTCTCCAGACGCTCGTGAACATTTTTTAGACGATTTGCACACAATAAAAAATATCGATAAGTTGGATAATTTATTGGATGAGTACGAAGCCGCGAAGCGTAATTTCCCAAGAGAAACCGATCTAAACATGCCTACGGATGGAAATATTGATGAGACATTACTAAGTAAAGATTCTGAAAAATCAGCATCAATTATTCGTGCTCGGGATAGGGATTTTAAAGCAAGGATGAAATTTAATTATAGTAATAGTTTAAGAAATGATAATAAATCAAAGATTCGTTGTTTTAATTGTAATTTGTTTGGTCATAAATCTTCAGAATGTATAAATAAGACAGATGGTCCCCGATGTTTTAAATGCTCAAGGTTTGGACATACCTCCAATATGTGTGATGAAAAAAAAGAATCTCTGGTCACGATAATAAAAAAATACTCTAAAAGAATCCAGATGACAGCTGAAATTGAAGCTGTAGGTGTGAGTGTATTGTGTGATTCAGGATCAGAACTTTCTTTAATGGATTATAAATTTTATGTTAACATTGGATCACTTAAATTGAATTTCAGTAATATATTTTTAACGGGAATCGGAGGTGAGGAAGTTTCACCGATTGGATACTTTCATTCCAAAATATCTTTTGATAAATGTGCAATTGAAACTGATTTTTATGTTCTCATAAAATTGTGTCATGAAGTAATTATAGGGACTGATGTAATTAATAAATTGAATATTTCGATTGGTGAGAAAGGCGTTGAAGTCTTGGGAAGAAGAAATGCATTTTGTGTCAGTTACTCTAGGATTAACAACAGAGTTTCGCTCAATGGTAAAATAAATGAAGCACGGACTTTCATTCAGCCAACACCTGCACCAAAAACAGAATGTTTTGACCGTAAATCTCTGTCTGTGACTGGATGCAGAGTACACATATGAAATAACAGCATGACGTCTTATTCAGATACTCGCTTTCCTGGCCCAATGTTTAACCAAAATTTTCCGCCGAACAACTTTATTCCGAATCCGAGTAGTAATAGATTTAGCAGGCAGCTATTTCAAAGGCATCCAAATCCAGCGTTTAGGTCCTATCAGCCATCTGAGAGGTATTTACCTAGAAATTTTCAAAATAGACCTAATTTCTCGAATTTTCCAGAACCTATGGGCCCTCTTGGTTTTAGAAATAGACCACCACCTAATCATCAAGCGTTTCCTATGAATCCAACTAATTGTTTTCCTAGACAACGTGGTTCTTTTGAGCACTCATTTAGAACTTGGAATCAAAGACGTCAGTTACAGAATCGTCCCCAAGTGCCAATGCCATCTCACCACCTTCGAAATTTTTCTTTGCAACCGAATAGAAGAGGGAAACTGAAAATCCGAGAATTCAGGAAATTGAAGGAGGATGCTACTGTAAAGCCATTTTTTTTGTGATACCTGTGACAGAGCATTTGTAACTCAGAATGAGTTAAAGCGTCAATTAATGAAAAATCATAATGACACGAGAGAAGATGATAAACGGAATGTTTTAGAGTTACAGGAAGAGAGTAGAAAACAGTTCAATAAGAAGAGAAAGAGATCTAATCTCTATAATTTAAATGACCGATATGATGTTGTAAAAGTTGGATGTCATGACTGACCTCACAAAACTTCCACTGAACGCCGACCATATGAAGTCGTGGTCAGATGATTTGGAATAGTCTATTCCAGAAAACTTTCAGTGTACTATCCAGGAATCGGATACTTTTTTTCTCTCTTTATATATTTATAGGTTCATCGGTTTCAGACAGCCGAGGACGTCTTGGTTACAGGATGGCCGAACTTGAGGGAATTCTACTCTTCTGGCAACACGGATGAGGCGCCACTTGAGCAAACAAGTTGCAACTCTACCGCTGGTGCTGAGTGGGCGGAGACAATAGAACGTACGCTATGTTTACTTTCGCGGAGTGCAAACGGCACGCTGCGTTTTTACTTTTACTGAGTGCAAACTGCACGCTGTATTATCTTGCTTAAGCTAGACGAGCGTTAATGTCGTGTTAGACGGGCACTGACATTCTGTATTTTCTTATTGTGATAAGCTGTTGTGACCATAAGTTGTAATTAGTTTGCGTTTGATTAAATTTTAGTCAAGAATACGTGTTATTGCATTTTGACATTTCAGCCATGGGAATAAATTTCCCATACATACATACATACATACATACATACATATATATATATATATATATATATATATATATATATATATATATATATATATATATATATATATGTCCTTATATATATATATATATATAAGGACATTTGACAAATAAAAGTTAGTAATAAGTAATCATATAAACTCTGTGAGACTTTTTGCTACTTTAATTCTGTAAAATCGCATTTATCAGAAATAATTAATTATCATGAAATGATTTCGTTCTGTTAGGATGTATCGAAATATAAAAGTAATAGAACGACATACCACTGATTTCACTGATTGAGCGTGTTAGAAATACAAATAGATCACAATTAAATTTACATAGTTTCTTTAGTTTTATTACTTGTGTACGATCATTAAGAATATTTAATAGAGAAAAATAAAATAAAAAGAACAATATTTAAGAATAGAGAAAAATAGATAACTGACATAAAGAATAGAGAAAAGAACAATACACAAAACTTTTCAATTAGTTAAATAAGATTTATTTTGTTAATGAAATTTATAATAATATAACTGCGATACAGTGGGAATTAATTTTCAATAATAAGCTACAATTTACTTACCAAAAATGGTCGTTGAATAGTTTAAGGAAATCATTTAGCTATTTGCCATAAATACGTTTTAAAATAAAATGCCATAATGTGATTTTTAGCAGTTAACCTGGATGTTCCCAATTTTAAAAAAAATAATTGGAATTTCTCAAAACAATGAAAGAATAGGAAAACATAGAATAGTAGCAAAAAGCGTTTTCAAGAGAAATTCCACCATAATCATAGAACAACTAATAAAACAATCCGCTTGAAAATTACCCAACATGCATCGGTCTTTTTTTTACAATGAAAAGAATAAATAATAAAAGTTCTATTAGGTTCAAAGCAATAAATTTTTAAACAAATTATTCCAAAAATTCTTAAAATTCAGGAAAGGAATTTACCAATTTAAACATTAATCTTTAAGCTATTAATTTTAATGCACAATAAATATTTTTTAAAACGTAAACAAAACAATTTTACAGGTGCTGCCATCTTTGGACAGAAAGGTGAAGCAATGCTGAACAACTTGAATAAATTTCCTTTTACATTCGCGAAAATTTCTCTTCTTATATGGATGAAAAGTTTAACATGTAAACTAATTTAATTAATGCCCTGGTTGAAAATTATACTCATGAGAGAAAATTTTACTCTTTTTAACTCTTGTTACAATTATTTTTTATTGTGGGCTGGTTATTTCTGATGTGCGTGCGGAGATTTCTTAACCTCTGCATTGTTAATACTTTTATGTGTTAGCATTAAAACTACCTGTAGATAAATGCGATTTTACAGAATTAAAGTAGGAAACAGTTCTTATGCAGTATTGCTATCTTCCTAGAATGTTTTCTTCTTATAATTCTTGACTATTTCCTTGATTATTTTATCACTTTTACCGTTTCGTCAGCAGTTACCAGCGATGGTGACATTCAGTCAACGTACCTTGTTTTATTATATGTAAGTATAAACATTTCTTGTTATATTCGATAAGGCATGCATTTTGACTCTGGAAAAATTGTTAATCTACCTGAATATTAACATTTTTTTCGGTTAAGACTGTTTGCTAGTAAAAATACGTTTGAGTGAAATTGTCGCTGTGAAAGTGTGCATATATATAAATTTTATATAAGCTGAGATAAATGATGATTTTCGCCCTTCAGTGTAATCATTTCTTGTTATATTTGACGAGACACACATTTTGACTCTAGCAAAGCAGTCTGTCTACGCAAAAATTTAAATATCTCTTTTCCCGCGATGAAAAATTCATACAAAAGGAATTTCAGATATGATAAATGAAATTTATCGTACGTCGGTAGAAACTTCTATTGTTGCATTTGATTAGGTACACATTTTGATTCAAATCAAACGGCTACTCCCCGGGAATATTAAACTTCTAACTCTTTTCTGAGTCGGAAAAATACGTATAAATGGAATTTTAGCAAAAGTAAATAACATATGGCTTATTTTTCACAGCAATTTTTTTCGGTCGAAGGGGATTTGAAAACTATTATATAACTGAGCAACGTATGAACAAGAAACTTGTAACCTAATGTAAGTCTAAACAAGAAACTTGAACCTATGTAGCCTAGTGGTAGCGTGTCGGCTTTCGGTGCTGAGGGGGCTCGGATTGAATATCGACAAACGCCATTAAATAATTCATGTCTTGGCCGAATACGGGCATACTAAATCCGTAGACCGGAAAGTCCTGCTACGATGTTAGAGAGGGTGGGTGTCAGGGATGGAATCCTATTCCCCTTCCCCCTCTTATTTTCCCCCCGATGACTACCTGATCGGAACTACTGATTGGGGGTGGTCGAGTGAGGGGGATGAACCCGCTTGGCGGGAAGGGGAGGGATGGGGATTTGATGGTGATAGGGCGTATGTAGGAGAGCTCGTCACGTGGAAAGTGGCTTGCACATGATTTTTTATTGATCTATGTAAATTTGTATTATATAAGCAGTGTACAGTAATGTGGGGTGGGTACCAGTAAAAATACAGGTATAATAAATAATTTTGGGACTAAAAACCTATCTAGATTCGTAAACCGTGTAATCCATTCCAACAACGAACAGCAAGGGACCCACAGGCTGTTAGGCATCGTCCAGGGAGAGGGCTCTCCCTTTAACAGTGGGAGAGGGATCTCTCTTCAACAGTCGGACAGGGTACTATACCCCCCCCCCCCCCAGATGCCGCCCCTGGGGTGCTCGGTCAAAATTGAGGTGGCCTGTGGATAAATCAGACTCAGACCCTTGTGGTGCCAAACCGTTGAACCCTCTAGATCAGTGATTCCCAACCGGTGGTTCGGCAACACATATAAAAAAGTTGCCAAATGAATGGAGATTTCGAAAGCAATGTACATTGAACTAGAGGAGCATCCGATGAGTATCAGGTGTTGGATTAAAATTTCTTAAAAGTTTAAAATATAATTATTTTATTATTAGAAAATGATACGTTACAATGTGAGTATAATAATTTTGTATCCCTTTTGCCTGAGAGCTATTCTATACTCCCATACCCCCCGGAAGGTTCCACCCCCTCAAGTCGGTGGGGGATGCTGGTAGTCCACACAGGGTTCAATTTCTGTCTTAGTGGTCCGCAGGCTTCTACGGGTTGAGAACCACTGCTCTAGATGGAGCTGGTCTGGAATTCCGGCCAGGGGGCATTAGACACAACAACAACAGAAACTTATAAACAGCAATCTACTGAATTTTTTTTTCCAATTACGCATTGAAAACCATTTTTCAGAGTATATTTTCCATCACTTCAGAGAACTTAAAATGGTCAATAGTCTCCCTTCTTTAGGATTTATCATGAATTTTGATCACTGTGTTACTGTATGTAAAATTCAACTGGAAATATAACACACTCAGATCTGTCATTTTATAAGAAAAAAAAAGCTACACCAGGCTAAAATTCAGATAACTGTTTTTCTCTCAGCAATATATCTTGTCAGACAGGAAAAATATGTATCTTTAACAATTGAATAAACGATCGTCCAATAATTTTTTTCCCCTTGTGTCTGAACATTTTTCATCTGAATTGTCATCAACTATTTACCTATCACCCTTATTGTAAGTTTTTGTAAATAATGTATCTCGGGGAAGTATATTAAGAAATATTACCATGATTTGCTCATCTTCAGCAGCACTTCATATGGATGGTGCAGGAAAAAAAAAACAAGATAGGAAATTTGATAAAGAAACATTTATCGTATTGAGTGTCAGCTATGTTCGTAAAAAGTAATGTTATTGAAATTTACAAAATATTTACTTAATCAATTTTTCTGGCGTGAAAACGTAGAAACAAAGGGAAAAAACCTGTTTAGTGAGGACAAGTATTTCTTAAAGTAATTTTCTCGCTGAGTAGAGATGTAAGAAGAAACATGCCGGGCATATTTTGCTTTGTGAGGAATGAAGCCAACTTAGCGCATATAATTTGGATGTCACAAGGTGGCGAAATTAGTTAAAGAGTCTTTAATGAGAACAATTTTCTTTTCTGTCAAAAATATTACATATTTTTGAATAAGGAATTATTTAAAAATTCTTATTTAAAAATTATTGAGAAATTAAGATAAGTGTCGTTAATAAACCCATTTTTCTTTTCTTTAAAAATATTAGATATTTTTGCAAACGACAAACAAACCTTCTAAATATATTTTCTTAACCTTAATTTCCTTTTGGTATTTAAAAAAATTTTAATATTAAATAATAAAGCAATAATACCCGGATGCTACAATTTGTATGCCGCTGGTTTTAATTTTCAGCGTCTAGGGACTTTTTTATTTCTACTCCATACATTTTCGTAGTTGTTTTCAGTCTATCAGCTGTTATTATATGTTTCTAATCGACTATGTGAAAGATTTCTGGTAATCAAAACAGCCATAATTTTAAGCCCTTGGCGAATACAATAAGTTGTTTATTGTATTTTACTTCCTGCAGAGAATTTCAACATCATGATATGCTTTGTTAGATGTAACATTCAAATGAATGTTTTTCTTCTAACAGGATGAAAAATGGGTAGCATTTTGATTATCATAAACGATGGGATAATGGAAAGTTGCAAATAATAGAAAAAAACGGGAGTTATAGGTTTGGTATAAAGAATACAAAGAAAAGGTAGAGGCAGAATTTCCCCCTGTGTCTGAAAACTCAGTTATGATAGCTTTCAAGACATGTCACAAAACAAAATCTGCTGAAAATGAGGTAAAAACTGCGTATGTGAAAACACATATTAATGAATTTCGAAAAACTAGGATCTCGACTAGTGATTTAAAAGTGTTTTAGACAAACCAAAAACTAGTCCCCACAGTAAGTGACAGGCCCCAAAGCCGATTGCCCCAACACGATGGAGAATCAAGATTAGGGTCCCAAATATGTGACCAACATGAACCGAAATTCATATAAGCCTCTCGGTTACCTTATGCAAAAGCTTATAGGACATAGTCAGTTGAGTCCTGGAGACTGAAATATGTGCTGAAGAATATAGATTTCCTTTAAATTCAAATAATGAAAGACAGGGGGCTCGCAGTAGGCCCAGAAAAACAATTCAATATACAGGGTGTTTCAAAAAAAATCATCTGATTTAAAAAAATCATAACTATTCATCTTTTAATCCATTTTCATCGAGTAATGTATAGTCAGAAAGAGGGAAATCTCGAGTTTCACGCAGTTGCCGACAAGTAGCGTTAACCCTCTTCCTTCGCCCGCCACTTCATTGTTTTTAAAGATGGCGACTGCACGACAGAAATGATTTTGTGTTCTACGCTTTGCGAAGTGCGAGTCCGTAACAACTGTTCAGCGAGATTTTCGTCGACAGAACCCTTGTACATTGAAGTTCCTACCTCTGAGAGCATTAGGAGATGGTATAAACAATTGCAAGACATGGGTTGTCTGTGTACTCATAACATCCTTGGAAGCAGTGTATGCAGACATGATCGCAAAAGTTTGGGACGAATTTGCCTACCGTATAGACACATGTCGTGCATCCAAAGGTTCGCATATTGAGCACCTTTAGTTTGGTTTATAAAAAAACTTTATGATTATCTATGTAATATAAAATTAATTTTAAGCTCCTATGTTCAATAATTTTCATAAAGTACGCATTTCAAATCGGCGGATTCTTTTTGAAACACCCTGTATATTTTTTGATAGCGCGGAGGCACTTTGTTTTAGAAATTCACACATAACCGCGGAAATTGTTAACTACTTTTTATCAGGGGGCACCATACAGGTGATTCAGCATTGCTTCCTTGGTACCACCTATATTTTGATCTAGCAAACCCAGGGGCAAAATCTTGAGGGCTCGCACCTTCCTCCACCCACTGAAACCGGGGAAGGACTTTTAGGTCTAGGGATATAACTTGCCCATATTCGGCTTAGACAATAACAGTCCAATATTAGATTCCATGATCATTACATTCCTCAACACAGTATCAGGATGAAATATTTTTGAAGCTCTTTGCAAGTATGAGCGTTAGATATAGCAAAAACATATTCCTAACATTTCAGCGATGAAACAACTCTATACGTGCTATAATCAGATCTAAAGGTGATCTAGTACTTGACTTGAATTGAAGAACTAGACTTGGGTTTTGATATACAATGAATTCAAAACACTTTTAACTTACAATGTTTAAATGCGCTAAGGCAGTTTAATCACAAACTGAAAAAATGCATTATTGAATCCGAGGCTGCATCATTTCACTTACCTTTAAATTACGTAACATATGACAGGAACCCCCCCACCCCCCCCAATCCTCTATTTTCTATCTTATGGATGGAAAACATAACCTGAACAGATTACTGGAAAAAATTGTATCGGGGAGTGCAGAAGAATTCCTGGCAAATATTGCACATGGAAGAACGAAGTGCTTGGAAGGAGCGAAGCTAGGGTGTCGTGAAGGGGAGAGAGAAAAAAAGATGTGAAATAAATTAGGCGCGAGACGTCATATTTTAAAACAATCGCCACTGATCTATCTCGAAATCTGTCGACACTGCACTTTTGGACGCTAAATCCAGGGGGATTTTCTTTTTATCATATGAAACATTCTGAAAGATGTTGTAAAACTGGAAACATGCAAAGAAATGAGAAATCTATGTAATAAAAAGAAATTTATTTAACATTGAACTTATATTTTACCAATTTTAATCGGTAATTTTATTTTCTAACAGTTTAATCTTTATCTGTTGCTGTTAAATCAAAGACTTAAGATGTTTATTATCATTTGCGTCGATGTGGAATATTTTTCATACTGCTGTGTATGAACGTACTAGTTGAATATCCGTACTTCGCTACGGAGTACATTCAAATTAAATACAACTGTCAATGTATGCAATTAATGCCAATATATATATATATATATATATATATATATATATATATTTATATTTATAATAAATACAACGATGAATGTATGCAATTGATGTAAAAAAACAAAAAATATATTTATAAAAAAATCGTAACGGATATTTTTATAGACAAAATAATGTAAAAAACATATTCAAATTAAATCTAATAGAACATACTAAAGAATATAGTGCAGTTAATATAGTACAGTTTAAGCAACGTATCTTTTACTGTAATTTAATATTATTTTGGATAATGTTCAATCGTCTGCAGCATTAGAAAGAAAATTTTTTCCCCGTCTATTTCGTTGTTATGCACGTGACGCAAAATTAGTTCAAAGTATCACAAAAAGAAAAGAAACCACGTGATAAGCATTTAATAAATTAAATTCTAAAAATTAATCTTTAAAAATTCACTTAAAATCAGAAAATGGATTTAAAGATTCGAAAAAGATCTCATTTTAAAGGAATTTTTATGATCTTTCTTGTGATATAAATTTTATAACACTACAATTATTATTTTAAATGCAAACTTAAAAAAAGTTATTAAAACAGCTTAAAAATTTAATTTAAATCCAAGAAGAATTTTTCAAAAATCTTTCTTAGTGCACCCCTACACTATAAGAAGAATCGCCATGCAAAATTTCAGCCCTTTAAGTCCAGCGGTTTGGTCTGTGCGTTATAGGTAAGTCACTCAAATTTTTAAAGGAATTTTTATGTTCTTTCTCTTGATATAAATTTTTTAAACCTCACAGTATTATTTTAAATGCAAACTTTAAAGAATGTTACAAAAACAGCTTAAAAGTTTAATTTAAAAACAATCTAAGAAGAATTTTTCAAAACTCTCTTAGTGCACCCCTACACTATAAAAAGAATCGCTATGCAAAATTTCAGCCCTTTAGGTCCATCGGTTTGGTCTGTGCGTTATAGGTCAGTCAGTCAGTCAGACAGTCAGTCAGTCAGTCAGTCAGTTATGGAACTGTTATATATATATATATATATATAGGGTAACTCTAGGATAGATGGTCATAGAGGAGAGATGGCCAATCTAAATATTTCCAAAACTTGATCATAAATGACAGCTTAAACTTTTTTCGTAGGAAATGTTCAATATTTCAAAATTATACGGAGTGAGGATTTTAACTAAATATAATTAAATTTAAAATAATTATATAACTTTTATATTTATAATTGTATTAATGGATATAATTGTTTCAATTTTAACTAATATATAAATATTTCAATAATAATAATAATAATAATATAATATAATATATATATATGGGCTTGTGGCGGCCCAGTGGTACAGCTCGCTGGTTTTCGGTGCTGAGGGTGCTCAGATCGAGTCCCAGCGTTGCGCCACGAAAAATGCCTCCGTTCGTGTCGTCCCTTCATAGGGGGTAATGCTGTCCGCCTATATGGTGCCCCCACAATAAAATGGACAGTAAAACTGCGGCGTAGTAAGGGCCAATGTTTGAATACAAGTGCCTCCGCATTGGATTAAAAAAAAAAAAAAAAATATATAATATGCCAAACGATTTTTTTTCTAGTTTTTCAAGATGCTGAATAAATACATAAGAAAGCCTCATTCAAACCGAGGGTCCTGGAGTCAAAATGATTTGTCTAAGGCAGGGGAGGGCAGACTTTTCCAGGGTACGGGCTACTTCTAATTTTTTCAAGGTGTTGCGGTCCACCCAGTGACGTAGGTGTGGTGAGCTAAAAAAAAACGGTCTACAATATTTATTATAACTTAATAATAAATAAGGAACATGTTCTTACCTACATAACTACAAGAAAAAAACTTACTCTTTTAAAACCGCGTTTAAAGCAAATCGCGTCGGTGTTCCATAAATATGTTTCTTTTAGTACGAGCGTCTTAGGTCTTAGTAAAAGCGGTCACCCCAAAATGTCTTGGTGGTCCACCGGTCGATCGCGATCTACTTAATGCCCACCCCTGGTCTAAGGCAATGGAGGCTGTACAAACGGGATCATATTTGGTAAAATGAGCGTTTGTGGCATTTCACATCCCACGCAAGATTTTGGAGCGCCGATTGAAGACCAATAATTACAATAAAAGCAGCATGGGTCCTGGTCCGATGTTTGGAAAAGGAAACGAAGAAAGATTAGTAAAACAGAATAAAAGAATGTAGAAACAAGGATTCCCATTTACTTGAGATGATGTGAGAATTCTCGCTTTTGAATTTGCCAAAAAATTGGATATTAAGCACCGTTTCAATGATACAAGTGACAAAAAACAAAAACACGACGCTTCCAGTAGCGAAGACGATGAAATACATTTGAAATTATCAGATTCTACAGATTCCGAGGGAATAGAATTTGATGAGGATCACTGTGTTGGTTTGGAGAAGAATACAATACCACAACCAAAAAGGATGAGTGGATAAAATGCATAAGGTGCCTGAAGTGGTTCCATGAAACGTGTACAACTATCAAGAATGTAGTAAAATTTTACGAAAAGTGAAGGTTTGAAATTATACTTCAAATGTTGTTTATTCGAATTTTATTCACTCATTTTCCGTGATATAATTGCATTTTTACAAATTGCCATATGTGTTTCATGATTAACTATATGAAATGTGTTGTTTTTTGCTATTTTAACACCACTTTTTCTTTCTTGCATTGGATGGCTGTCTCTCCTTGGCTTGAAGGAAAAATGGCCATCTGCCATTTTAATTTCAAACTATGTTTCCCACTTTTTGTTCTCAATGTTTCATTATATTTTGCCCAAAATATGATGAGTATGTGTATAAGAATTTTAAATATGCATAAATATTTCTTGTGTTTGCATTCTAAGAAGGTTTATTTCAATCTTTAAAAACTATGGCCATCTATCCTAGAGTTATCCTATATTTATATAGATTGCACGTATGAAGCAACAGTTCAAGATACAGTTCAGAAACAGAGAAAGATAGGACTTCCAAGATCGGAAGTTTCTGTAACGACCTTGGTCGGATTTGCAATTATTAATCTTTAGACTTGCATTCACTGCATTCCGCTTATACTGGTGGTGAGAAATGGTCATCATGAGAACCACTCCTCGCGTACAGTACATCATTAAATTGCTTTGTTAGGTCATTGACGTAATTAATTTATTTTCATAAAATTTTTCTTTGAAAATTATCCACGTTCGTTTGAAACTACGAGAGTTCGTTTGAAACCGAGAGAGAGAAGTTACTAATTCTCGACTGGGAAAATGAATTCTAGAAAGTTGGACGGGGCCAGATCTCGGTGTTTCTGAGGAGGTTGTTAATGAAGGACACAGAGCATTGTTGTAAACGGCCGGGAGAAGATTATAAAAGCATGAAACAGGTGGTTTCAAACGAACGTAGATTTTTTCAAAGAAAATATTTATGAAAATAAATTAATTACGTCAATATTGCATACATAATTATATATATATATATATATATATATATATATATATATATATATATATATATATATACTTACTTGTTGGGAAGCTATATCAGCCTGCATTTATAACATATCCAGTATTATCGGAGTATTATATATTGTATAGTAAAAATACTTACGAAAAAATAAATCTTATCATTCTCTACATTTCCAAATGAATTACTCAACGTGCGTGTGAAAAATTAATAAAGGAAAAAACTATATAGCATCTGAAGTGTCAAGAAATATATTTCACACCCACAAAGAAATTACGCGAGCTCGCCTGAATTATTAACAAAGAAAATTTTGAAAAGCATCATTCTTCATCTTTTCCACAAAAACTATTAACGTCTCTCGGAAATTATGTGAGGTAGTTGGCGCATCATTTTTCTCAATGTTTAAATATTTTTGTTTCCGAATATCTTCAACGTAAAAACTGAGTTATTTATTACTTTTTTTTCTTGAAAAAGTACATTATTTATTTTAAATTTTTATATAAAGTATGGTATCAAGTTCATTCCAGAATAATATAGAACTAGTTTACTGGCTAGATTTTTATATTACTCCTCAACACCGTGGACCTTTTCTAGTTATTATAGCAGATCGTATGCAGTTGGGGAAGGTCTCCATGTTTGTTATTGTAATGGAATATATTCTCAAACATCAAGGATAGCAACTTCAAACCTTTGCTATGATCATTGTTGCATGTGAACAGCCCACTCAGCTTTTTCTCACAAATTTTTCTCACATGTTAGGTATAATTGCATGTTAGGTATGAATGGCAACCTTTGGCAATAATTGTAGATTTCTTTATAGCATCGTCTTGTTAAAAGAGATCGGATCCTGGAGTAAAAACTGTGGGTTGGACGTGGTCACACAGAATATTCCGATACCATGATGCAGTAGGTTGTCAATGGCTATCAAGATACAGTGTCTCCCATGTAAATATTTCCAATATAAGGGCAAAACCATCACCCTCTTTTATCGTTGATTACCGCACAAAACGGACTCATACTGTTGATGCCATAGTCCCTAATACCACGTTGTACTTGTGGCAATGTCCGCTTCACGGGATTATGGAAGTAGTGCTGTTGTAAATTTTGCTTTGCACTTGTAGCAAAGGGTAAAAATAGTTTGCTATTACAGATTATAGGGATAATCCTCGGTGTAAGGAAGATTTCAGAGGGTATTTCTGTGAGGGTGAGTTAAATCGTCGTTACAATCGGTACACATTGTGCTTTCCTATTCTGTTCTATAGACAATATAGGTTTCTTCTATGTGTTATTCCTACCCAGTCCTACCCAAGCGCCGTTTACCCATACTGTTGACAATGTTGTTGGTACAGACGATAAACCTTATAATGTGAAAAGCTCAACTTTTTGGCAGTTGCAGAAAGGGTGGATCCAGCCCATTTGGCACTGAATATCAGCACGCATTTGAAGTCACTTTCAGACCTGGTTTAGTCTATTTCCTTGTATAATTCATGTCAGATGATATAAGCTATGATCACTGAAATTGCCTTTCCACATGACTGTCGCCACAACTCTCAGCGTTGCTCACCCTGTTACGAAAGGGGAATATTTTAAAATAACTCTTTGGCTTTTACCACGATATATCGTAGTAGATACGCGAGAAATTTTACTCTGCATAATTAAGGTGTTTATGCATTTTCTATTAATTGTTTGCTGCGATGAAAAATCTTTTTTATACGGTTGAAATCTTTGCCGTTTTATATTTCTTCATTTTATGGGGAATATGTTGCCTCATATAAAAGCTCACATTGTATGCATCTTTTATTGGCAGACGTTGTGACTTATGTTCTCTTTCTAAGTTATAATTTTGTTTCATTTAACTAGCATCTCATGAACAGAAAGAGGTAGATGAAATGTTATAGATTTACTTTAAATGAACTAACTTTTAAAATTTTTTAAATATGATTGGGGATGTAACTTTTAAATATAAAAGCTCACATTGTATGCATCTTTTATTGGCAGATGTTGTGACTTATGTTCTCTTTCTAAGTTATAATTTTGTTTCATTTAACTAGCATCTCATGAACAGAAAGAGGTAGATGAAATGTTATAGATTCACTTTAAATGAACTAACTTTTAAAATTTTTTAAATATGATTGGGGATGAAGATCAGAACCGTTACCAATTTTTATAGTCGATATCTTTTCGAACGGACACTCGGGCTGCTTAAGTAATATTAGAGACGTATTTCTTGTGGCAGGTGACATATCTCTAGTACGTCTGTCTGTTCAGGGTACCTGATTGTCACTACACCTGGCTTTCTTTTATCTTTCGACGTGATGATGATATCACGACGCTCGCATTTATATCCTTAGGGGTAGCAAAGAAAATTCAGTTTTTGAGACCCCAATTAGTTTTAATTGTTCAAACTCCACGGGTTCCATGCACTGGTTCTGTCTTATACTGATTCTTCCTGTGGTGATCGACCTCTAAACGTCGCGTTTACACACAAGGCATTAGTTCTCCAAAGAAAAATGCAGACCATTTGCGTAGAGGTCGAATGGCAACTGAACTATGCTTAGTTTGTTCTGCTTCAAGAAAACGAGCAAACAGTTGGAATGGAGGAAGTTGAATAAAATGATGGTTCAGTGAGTAACATGCATAAAGTGCAGAACTGATTCAAATATGTTATGTCACCACGTTATTTAAACAGAGAAAGGAGATAAAAACTTTTAAAAAGTATCATAAGGAGGGTGAGCCGATGCAGTCAGTAAAAACGTTGTCTTTGAAACAAAGGCGCGTTTTTGCCGACGCAGGGGACGCTAAATCAGGGTCAGTTTCATGCGTTTATCAACTTAAGTGGTTGACTAACGTACGAAACCATTCCTTATTTATCTTAAAAGAAGCAAGTTTCCTTGCCTTTTTTTAAACATTTCCGATATATCACCGAATTATTTCTCGAAGAGAAAATCTTTTGACAATTTCCTTTTATTCTTTACAATTCATTTTATATTCAACCTTTGGCCAGTGCATGCTTTTAATTTTAAACTGTGACCTTTGAGGTTTACAGCTCGGAGGTCACCATAGAAGTAAAGCGGTCCGTGTTAATAGACTGACATCTAATTCTTGTGGAGCCAATCGGCAGGTTTCTTAATGAAGCGGAAACATAGAATGCGCAACATAGAAATGATTTTGAAATACATCCATATAAAGCATCCTAGTACATGAAGTTTCTCGCATTTTATAAATCAATCTCTATCATACAATGCATGGTAAAGTTGAATTATTCCGTCACACGTTCATGAAATAGAGAAAAAATTAAATATGAAAATGATAAAGTATAGTTTTTGTTTTCCCTTCATCGAAAAACGCGACATTTAAAAACGTGTCATGAACGGATGGTTAAAAATAAATATGCAGATTTTTCAACTTTGAAGACAGGACTGGAATTACGAAGCTCTCGCGTCACAGCCAATGGGGTTTGTACAAATAAATACAACAAGTATTTAAGATGTACGTATTTTTTCAGCGATGGGGGGTTTTTAAGCAGTAACTATTCTGCGAGTGAGTTGGGGCTTTCAGCCATAGTGTTAGTAGCTGTTTTCGCAGCAAGTTTGATATTTAGATGTGTTTGCGACGAATTGTCGAACCATTAGGGTGGTATCCCTTATTTCTTCCTATACCTATCCCAAGCTTTACCATTCAGTTTAAGTAGTTTTTTCAAAATTAAAGTAGGTTAATTTTCGCCCGTTCATGACACGCTTATCTGTATTCTTTTTTGTTTAATGGTTAAGTTTTTGTAAATATTTTTCTTCCAAGCTATTGGATCAAATCGATCCCCTTTTTTACTATGTTTTTATGTAAAATAAGAAAAATAAAGGCATTTTAGTTAGCCTCATCAAGTCTACTTTCTTGTGAAAGGTTTTTTATTTCAGAAAATTAGGTATGGGGCAAATTAATTATGCGGTTTAATCCACCCAACATAAAAAAACTAAACTAATAGTAAATTTTTAAAGTTAAATTCTCATAATGAAAAGGAAATGAAACTTCGTAAAGAATCGAATTCAGATAACAGTACGAACGCGCTTAGATAACAAATGTAGCATACGTATTATAATTATTCACATCATCTGTATAAATGTAGTTCGAATACCTACAGTGTTATTCAAATAAGTTCAAAGAAAGTACCAGAATATTTGAACTTTGGACCTGGGTACTGAAACTTGCATATCTGTATTCCTTTTCGGGATTTCTTTGTCCGTCAAAATATCTCATTTTCCTGACCGATTCTGTCTTACGCGTGTGTGATCGGATTACGCGTGTGTGATCGGTCGTGGGACCGACTAGCGCCATCTGTAGACAAGCAGTAAAAACGTTACGAAATGCAGGAAAAGGATTCTGAGACGCTGTGCTGAGCGGACGCCCGCAGCACAGGCAAGAATCGGATGTGGAGAAAGTTTTGAGACGCGAGACGGAGCAGACGGCCCAAGCGAACGCAGAGGAAGCGAGAGAGGCTGTATCGAGCAGAAGTTTCATTGCGAGCGGGAGTTTTGAAGGGAATAGAGAGAAATAAGCCTACACGGGGCAGCAGGTCTAGTGGCAGCAGAAAATTAATGTAGTTTTAAGCGAAGTGAGAAGTGTAATGAATGTATAGTTTGAAGTTGATTTTATAAAATCCCTAGAGACGGATCCTAATTATGTGTTAATTGTAAATAAACGTTAAGTTTTATTAACTATGGGTGATAGTTAATCGGTCGTCCTCAACATCACCATTTAAGGGGACAGGGGACCTTCAAATTCGAATTTTTTTATTTTCAGTTTTTAGCTCTATACAAAATGAGAATAATTAATTTTCTATTTTACTACATTAAAACCCCTTAGAATTCGAAATAAGGAATTTTTAGCTGAATAATGCCTGTTTTGCAAAAAATATTTCAAAACGGCTAATGTTTTTCAAAAGGCTCCATGCGCATTCTATATTAATTAAAATTCTTAAATTTTGCATTATAAGTTTACCATATGTATATAAATATAAATTTGCATTAATTTTTTTTTGTGTGTGAATCTAAAGTCTTAAATAATTTTTTTCTATTCTGTCTGTTATTTTTTTATATTTTTACTTTATTTTATGGTCTATACATTTGTAAAAAAAAATGTGATTTAAAGAATTATGCACAGTTTTGTGATAAACAGTTCAATTTACAATTCTGAGAAATTTGGTAGATATCAGAAGAAAATGAATATGCAGGGAGCCTTTCGAAAAATTCTAGCATTTTTGAAGAATTTTTTGATAAATAGGTCTTATTCCCCCACAAAATACTTATTTGTGAATTCTAAGTATCTTTAGTGTAGTAGAAAAGAATATAAATTATACTCATGGGGTATATAGAGTAAAATATTGAAAATTAAAGGAGAACAAGATTGAACGTCCCTTGTCGCCTTAAAACAACGGAGGAACCCTGTATATACGATAAGCAACGGAAGAGTTTGATAAAAACCGAGACAGTCTGTTAGTCATCATTACTAAATGATTCAATATAAGGTGTTACTCTGAACATTTTGCTTCATTTATTAGAAACAAATTTTACGGAAGTCAATAACAAATTTGAAATAAAGAGTCTCTTCCATTCGATAAAATATATATTTTTTAATCTGACCGAATTCCGTTACAGGTATAATGCTCAAAGAGATAACAATGATATAAAACAGAGCCATGGAGAAATTCTCTTCCTTCTGACAACTCACAACACTCATAATTCAAGCCTCCGCTCACAACAGTCATTCTTCAACTACTTGTGGATTGATGAACGCCGTTTGCTGATTAGACTGTTACCGCACTCTATCCATAAATGCTTGTGTCCGCAAATGGCGATCGCCAGAAACATTAATTTCAAACACTGCCGCCCCAACCATTTATCAAAAGCAGGGGCCTGACACGATCGATAGTCTTTTGCTGACAAACACTAGCATTGAAAATTATGTGTTTTTCACTCTCTCGATTATGCATTTTTTTTATTTGTTTCAGGTAATGGATATTTATCTTGTCTGTAGGTATTGACATTATGTTAGACGGTCGATAATTAAGAATATTTTTATTGATGAAAATTTAGACATCTCCTTGTAAATTTCTCTTTGACACAACGTCTGTTCTTCTGCAAAGATATGTTACATAAATTGATTTATTCAATATTTTTTTTCTACCGTATAAATGAAAACGATTGTCTTTACCTAGAACGCATTTCTTGCTAATACACTACAACTTACTCTTACACATCTACTACAGGAAGGCATATTTCGAGAACACAGTTAATTTTTTAACGTAAAAAGAGCTATTAATTTTCCCTTTTAAATAACAGATTATTTACTGTGTACTTGAAAACTTCATTGGAATATTAGCCTTTTTGTGTGACCTAATACTCACCTTCCTATTAATTACATAAGAAAAAAGATTGTGCAATTATTAAGTCATCGTACTACTCGTATACGCCAAAAATTTTCATCTTGACTGTTAAAACAGGGTTGATTATGAAGTCAATAGTGAAGAAAAGTGGCTCTTCTGACTTTATAATATAGGGTAAATTCAAATTAGAGTCCATTAAATATTTCCCGCATTTTTTTATCGCTTCCATAGAAAAATGTTTAGCCAATCTACATTACTACCTGCTATATAGCAGTGAGTTACAATATTAAGATATCCTGACTAGAATACAGTTTCCCACTCCTGTTATAACCAAACAGCTTTGACCCATCTTGGTAAGAACTCAATATGACCTATGATGGCAACATCTGGACCTATGATGGCAACATGACCTATGATGGCAACGTCTCGCATCATAAAGTTACGAGTAGATCCTTTAACTTTGTAATTTGGAATTTCAACCAACGAGTGCAGTGCTCGTTGTCCTATCATGTCCCTTTCCTCTTTCGATGACAGGGAATTGACAGAAGCAAGTTACAAATATAAAAAATGGAGGTTATATAAAACAAAAAAGGAACTGGAATACAACAGCCTTTTTCCCAATATGCCTATCACTCTCTAATACCTTTGAAACTCGGAAATACGACCGTGAGCTTCGTTAAGAAGAAAATGTGTGTCCGTTTTATTGGCACATCAAGCCCATATGGGTAACAGCTGGGACTAAGAGAAACGCCAATACAGTACATATATGTGAGCCTTAAGGCAGCCAATTACGATTAGTAGTCGCAATCCGTGACGGCTTTTTGACGGAGTGGTTCCAGCACTCCAACAGCGTATTCAGTCCGATCTTTTAGCTTATGTTGATATTTCAAGAATAATAGTCTGCATATAAAAAGCTTCACTGAATAGAATGGGGAGGGAAAAGAAGTGTAGCTCTACCTCTTCATGAAACATTCCTTGGAAAGTCTTTTATACGGGCTACAATAGGTTTCCAAGGGCTACAATATGGTTTCCAATATTGGCACGCGGCCTTTACAATCGAATTCTAACATATTCTACGTTGTCTAGATTTAGGAATTTCGGAGACGACTGCAATCCTTGAAATCATCCTAATATTACTGAAATATTTTCCAGACGGACATTGCAGTATGCTAAGACGCACTCTATTTCTGGAACAGGATTCTTTGGTTGGAAAATGTCTTTTCAGGCGAAGACATAGATGGTAGGTGACGATTTTTAGGTAAGTGGTTCCAGTTACAACTTCCTAGCAATCTATGCCAAAAGCTTTAATTTATCTACTTTTGTCCGTTATTCCTATAATACATCATGATGCTATCCTTTTTTCCGACTGAATGACGCACTTTATTGATTCAGTTCCGATGCCTTACACTTTTATAAGTCCTTATAGCATTTCCTTCCTTATTTAGACTGGTTTCGATAACCACCAGTATTTCATTTATTCTTCATAAGTAATTTTAAATAAGTAGTTTGTTTACGAAATTTCTGTGTTGGCGAGATTTTGAGAGCTTTGTTTAGCATTTATTGTGACTTAAAGGCACCAATTATTTTTCAGAAATTCAAAATTTTCAGCCTAATTTCAAAACTTGAAATTAATTACGAATGAAATAATATTGGACATTCTATAATTGATAGCTTGTACTGGCTATATTAGTATTTTTAACTTTAAAAAGAATTATAATTATAAAAGGACATTCACAAAGATTTATCGATCGCTTTCAGATTGACGTTGATTAATGAATGTTGAATGGGACAAGGAGAAATATTTCTCTAAGAACACGAGCTTCATACTTGACGTTCGGCCACAGCCCTCAGACTGGCCTTTCACGAATAATAAGCGTTAATTTAAATATTGATTTGCTTTTATGCAAACTTAGAAGTAGATTCACGAGAAGGGTATTAAAAATTTAGGGCTTTTGCCCGAAGTTTTCGACTTAGTCCTTTAACTTATAAGAAAACAAAAGCAAAAATTAATTTATTGTGCGTGATTATCAAAAGCGTGTTGGAAATGTCTTGCAGCATAATTTATCATTTTTTATTGAGTCATCACTTTTAGAACATCGCTACACTGGTTAGTGTAAAAATAATTTACCAGTTTTATATATAAGAGAAATTAATGAAATCTAAAGTAAGATGTTAGATTTTTAAACTGATCAGATTTTTTTACGATATGTAGAAATTTATATCGGCACAAAAACAACTAAACGTTTTATTTGGTTTAAGTGCATAGCAAAAGTCAAGCAGCAGTGGTGACGTCTAGTATTTTGAAGGAGACGGAAGGCATCTTTTACTATCTGTTGGACTGTACATTGTTTTTGCGTGTTTTTTATGTAACGAAGGTTACCTCATATTCCCGAAGCATACGGACTCATGCTTTACAGTTAAAGGTAGGGTAAAGGGATCGTTCAAAGCCATTGGGAAGCTCGAGGGCAAATGCATTTATTGCCAATGGCGAGACATATGTCAAAAACTACAGCATGTGTAACACTAACATTTTCATGAATATCCTGGATAATAACCACTAAATCTTTTCCTAATCTAGCCTTTCCTTTTAAATGGCAAAATATTTCTACTTGTTAAGCTTGGTTATTATAGACATAGACAGTAACTTTTCGTGGGGTTTCAAAGAGGGCCTGAAAGGCCATTTTCCATCGGTATGAGTTTAGGAAATAACT
This sequence comes from Dolomedes plantarius, assembly GCA_907164885.2. Lineage (NCBI taxonomy): Eukaryota > Metazoa > Arthropoda > Arachnida > Araneae > Dolomedidae > Dolomedes > Dolomedes plantarius. Next base: position 69,612,637 of record OU015491.1, read on the forward strand.
GTTGCTTTTCACGCATGGTCCAAAGATATGAGTTTATTTGTGGAAAAAAAAATAAAATAAAGAAATAAATATAAAATAAAAAATAAAATAAAAAAAATGAATAAAATAAAATAAGTTAATAAAGTTATTCATTGAGTAATGAAGTTGGTTACTATAGAGCTTGACCCGAAAATCTGTGGATGTGTGTATCACTTGCAAATTCGTATAGCTGGCATTTGACAGTTTCACCTTTGTGATGGGTTCTTAATTATCGATTACCGCGATGATGTTTGTTTGGATGCTCCCCTCGTAATTTCATTTCTCTTGATTTTTTAGGGTTATATTGGTGTATGTACAGGAAATTATATGGAAAATAGGTTCCTCTTGATTTTAGAATAGGCTCTTTCCTTAAAGCAATGCAGCAATCAAAGCAGTATTCAACTATTTATCACTCACAATTATGAAACTTTTGATATATTATTGATATATTCCTGATGTAATATTGGTTATTCTGCATTTGATTTAAACTGATAAAGGAAAATTATCTTAATTAACAGGTATCAATGGTTCAATTTATGTTAGCCTGGATGTCTAAATTACGAAATTACATAACTCTTTTGCCAATTCAATACTTTTTTTCACGAACATTTTATTTATTCTTGTGCTCTTCTTTTTTCTGGGAATATCGCTTGTAAAGTGACAGAATTTTAGGAAAGATAGTTTCATTGACTTGCAGTTTTGAAGTATTTCCGCTTAAGGGGAACACTGCAAAGACCGACTTGGTTTAGTCATCAGAGTTGTATAGATGCTGTGGCGGGAATTTAGAAACAGTGGTACCTCGTATTCGTCGTTAATTGGTTTCAGAAGGCACGACGAGTACCGGATAAATTTTTCCCATACGGAGTAATGTAAATTGAATTAATCCGCTCCTAAAAACTAGAAATTTTTCATTTTACTGGAGAGTTTATAAAGGGATAAGGCTGATTTTTGATACAAAATACTTAAGGGAGAGATCACCTTAAAACCTTCAAAAAACTCAATTTTTTATTATGATCTAATTTTGAAGAATGGAATATAAGGAACCTTTTTAAAAAATGAAGTCGATATTACAATTAGAACTGATTTTATGGCTAAATGTATAAAGCTAATAGTAAAGTAAATTATAGAAAATTTAAAATTTAAATGGATTTTTCTATAAACTGTTATTTTCAAACTTGTGCTCACTATTTCTTCAAAACTATTCGTCACAAATTGCTAAAATTTTGTATACATGTATATCTTGTATGTTTATACAATTTCTACATAAATTTAAGTAAGTACATTTACTGATTTTTTTACAGAATTTTTTTTAAAAATTATGATTTTTTTGTAAATTACAATACATTTGCCTGAAAAATATTTTTATGTCAAATATGGTAATTATTTTAGGTGTAGATTAAAGTATAACCTATGGATAGAATGTATACAAATAATTTAATATATTCTATTTCTACTCTAGAGAATATATTAGAATATATTGAATTATTTGTATATTATGGATAGAATACATACAAATAATTCGAATAATATATTCTAATATATACAATATATTCTAATATATTGTATATATTCTAATATATACAATATATTCTAATATATTCTCTTATAGTTTTTAAAAAAATCTGCTCACAATGCATTGACCTAAGATTCATTTTTCATAAAACATTAATTATTTTTTTACATAAAATAATTTTTAATAATCTCCCAACAATTCTGCTTTTGTTTTCTAATAGATAAAGCATTGTACAATTCACCCTAAAAAATTGGTTTAAATTAATTACAAATTAACTGTTTGACAACACATTAAAGCTTGGTAGTAAAATCAGTGCATTTTTGGAGTGCAAAGGTGATCTCCCCCTTAAACTTGACAGACATAATTTAAAATAGTAATTAGATAAAATAAAATAAAATTTATCTTCACTCAACCTATACTCAAAGGAGTTGGAGGCCTAATGGGATAGCGACGTAACAGAGGAGGAGAGGAATTATTGCTTGGACGGAGACACCCCTTCCAACACACCAGACTCATGCACAGGGATTCTTTCTCTTTTCTGTCTCTTAACACCACCGATTCTTGTAGTAGGCTCAGATCTATGGAGTTTCACTACAAACCTATCAACAGAAACCTGCATCTGCTTATGTTTTAAAATGTTTCTGAAGTGAGGCATTGCTTGATCTGTAAAGAGGTCCACCTTTCGGCTTGCTAGAACGTTGTCAGGGTGATACTTTTGAACAAAATATTGTAGTTCATTCCATTCAGAGCACATTTCTGCATGCGTGACGAGTACCGAACAAAAACGAATAGCGAAGCAATTTTTTCGCGTCGAAATGCATCGAGTACCGAATTCAATGAGTATTGAGGTGTGACTGTACTTCTATACTGTGGAATTTTTATCAGACGTCGCGTAGGTTTCTTCCCTATTTCTTTCACAGTACATCCCGTTTTAGTGGATTCAACACTAAAACGGGATGTTCACTCTAATATTAAGGTGTTTTATATTAGAGTAAATATCCAAATTCCCAATAACTGAATATCTAGTATGATGTCGTTGTTGCTGCTTATGTCACTTGACCAACAGCAACATCAGATTCAGTCCCAAAGGCTATGGGCGATGAAGGTGCGTCTCCTGTTTTGAATTAGCACCACAAGGGTCGGAGTCTGACTTGACTAAATGACCGGTCCCGTAATTTTGAACCGAGTCAAGTGACGAGACCGGAACACTTGACTCCGCACCTCCAGAGGTAAATTTGAGAACTTGGAGGATATTGCAGCCACACCCTATTTTACGTGCCCCGTCCACCATTAGTGAACACGGTGGTGGATTTGCAGCGATGAGCATCGGACCAGGGACGTTCAGATCACTGGCCCACTGCTCTTGCCAACTGGGACACCGCGCCTCTTGAATAGCTAGTATAATGTACTTTACTGTACGGAGATTTAAATTTTAGTGATGGTGTTTACTGTTGTCTTCAATTACCTTAACGTGTTTTATCTGTACATCTCAAGATAAATTAATGCTGCGTATCCACTTTTATTAATTTATAGTATCCGAGGCTCGATATATAACAGGACAGGCTGTAAAGATTCACACTAATTAAAGAATACATGTCTTCATTAAGGCTAAAATTTCGCTTAATGTTACAGCCTTCTTTACTAACGGATTACTTTTAAGGAAACATGATGATATTTTGAATTCTCGTATGTTTAAGTGACTTTCATTAATGATTTGTTAGTATATTTCGAAGAAGATTCCTAGCAATGTTTACCCAAAATTTAAATTGAGGAAATCGGGGATTAAATTTCCTTTAAATACTTTTTAATTTGTTAATTCTAAGCCGGTGTAAATTAAATGCTATGAATCACTACTACGTGCCAATTTAGTATGTTAAAACCAAAGAGAATAAGACGTTGGATAATTCAATTTGTTTAAACTCAAAATATATTTGAGCCATTTAAAAATATCAGGTATCTGCGAAAAGAAAATTCAGCATCATTCTTCGTTGCGTCAAAATAGAAAATTCTTCAGCTACACCATCACTTAAATTGAAAGGATAAATGATGACGCGAGACTCTCTTTTTGACGGAACTGTTGCCAGAAAAGCGTAAACAGAAAAGTGCTCAGTGATTTAGTGAATACCGCGAGAATTAGACGCATCTTTGATTTAGAGACCGAAAGTGCTGACTGGACACACCCGAAATCAATTCCCGGCAATCGTTTAAGATATACGACGCCGTATCGAGCGATATGTATTGTTTAAATGCTATCATTCTTCTTGAGTCTCCACCAATAGACCCGATAAAAAAATTATATTACCCTCTTTTTTTGGTGAAAAGATTTTATCTCAAAGTTTTTTTTTTCTTCTTTTCCTTCAGTGCTTTTGTTTCGTTTTGTGACGTCTGTTTCCCTCCGAAAGTAAAATGCTGTCTGGATGTAATTGATTTCATCATACTGTATTCATGTATGAAAAGAAAAGCGATTTTTATCGTTTCGTGATTTATGAGGTGAGTAGAAGGATGCGCGAATTTTAAGCATTCACTGGAATGTATTTTAGGAAACGAGCGTTTTTGTTGAAATGCGATGATAAGAGAACGTGTGTCTGTACTTTTGCACTTTTGAATAGTCATAATTTACTTTATTAAGTACGCCGCCCACATAGTATAGTGGTTAGTGTTCTGAGCTGCCCTGCAGTGGGCTTGGGTTCAAATCCCGAATAAGGCTTGGTCGTTACCATGTCGTCCCCCTCCTAGAGAAAAATGCTGGCTCACTTGAATGGTGTTCCCATAATAAAGAAGCCAGAAAAACTTCCCCGATCTTCACAGGACAATGTTAGAGAAGTACCTACCATCTAACAAATGCCTGCTAAATTGGATTATTAACCTTTATTAACCTTTTCCTTACGGGGTGAGATAGTTTGTATCCTAAGAATACTTCCCCAAGAATGAATATATATATATATACATATATACAGTCGGACCTCTATTTAACGAACCTCTATTTTGCGAACTTTTCCTTGGAACCAAGAACATTTTGAGAATTTCTTCGTAAAATAACCTCTAGATAGCGAAGTGCATTCTCTATTTAACGAACTTTTTCTTGTGATCCAATATTTTTTCCTCCATATTTCTCAAAATATTTCAGAACATTTCAAACTTATTCTTTCTTTTAACACATTTAACAAATTAACTTTCTTTTAAAACATTCCGACGAGAATTACAGTTTGAAGAAAATACGCCTGAAGGGCTTTTTAGTACACTGCTGGCCACTGTAAATGCAACACCCTGAAGGAAACATGCAAATAACATGAAATTTACAACATGCATTAGCGGAGGTGAGATATGCAAATGATTAGAATTTCAGCGCAGACGCACATCACGCGCACCTGTGGCGCCACTTCAAAGCGCTATTTAAGACTTGGAGATTTCAACGATTTCAAGTTCGGCAATTGTGTTTTTCTTGTGGTTTAAAAAAAACACGATCAATTATGCCTCGTCGAAAACAGCGATCATCTTTTGATCAAGTATCCGAGTTCGACAGAGGAAGGATAGTGGCCTACCGAGATTGTGGATTATCTTTCAGGGAAATCGGTAGTCGTGTTGGACGAAACCAAACAACTGTAATGCGGATATGTGATCGTTGGATGCAGGAGGGTACGACGGACCGGCGTGTTCGATCGCATCCACCTCAGCACACCACTTCACGTGATGACAGGCAAATTGTGCGCATGGCAGTGACGGATCGCTCAGTCACATCACGAACCATAGCACAGCACATGCAGTTTGTAACGCATCATCTAGTGTCTGCGCGTACCATTCGACGCCGTTTACAGCAGAGTGGTCTGTCCTCAAAACGTCCATTGCTTTGTCTACCCTTGACGCAGAACCACAGACGTCTCCGCCGCCAATGGTACGATGACAGAAGGATGTGGACGGCAGAATGGAATGCAATTGTCTTTACTGACGAGTCACGCTTCTGTCTGCAATACCACGATGGTCGTATTCGAGTCTGGAGACACCGTGAAGAGAGGATGCTGAACAGCTGCGTTATGCACCGCCACACTGGTCCTGCACCGGGTATTATGGTATGGGGCGGTATTGGATATCACTCTCGCACACCTCTAGTACGCATTGCCGGTACTTTAAACAGCCGGCGCTACATCTCTGAGGTGTTGGAGCCAGTTGTCCTTCCTTACCTTCAGGGCTTGCCCACAGCCATATTTCAACAGGATAATGCGCGACCACACGTGGAACGCATTGTCCAACGGTTCTTCGTCAATCGCCAGATTGAATTGCTTCCCTGGCCGCCTCGCTCTCCGGATCTTTCGCCGATAGAAAACATGTGGTCCATGGTTGCTCTACGATTGACCTAGATTCCATCCCCAGCTGCCACAGCAGATCAACTTTGGCAACGTGTGGAAGCTGCTTGGTCTGCTGTACCCCAAGAACTCATCCAAAGTCTCTTTGAATCAATGCCGAGGCGTGTGGCAGCGGTGATCTCCAACAATGGCGGCTACTCTGGCTACTGATTTTGGCAGGAACCACACTTCACAGAAGTCTATAAATTTAATCATTTGATACTTGGTCAACATGTTATCTACAAAATAAATTTTGTTGTGATATCTCTTGTCTTTCTTGGTGTTGCAATTTGGGTGGCCAGCAGTGTACATTGCAAAGATGCTAGACGTATTATGAGAGAAAACATTTTTTCAAACAAATAACTTAGACAAAATTAAGAGACTTTATTAGTAATTAAATTTAAGGACACACGAGGTAATGTATGCTTAAAATTACTTGTTATAATAAATGCGATAATGTCATTAAAATTTATTAATTTTAATGTAATTTTATTTAAATCTAAAATACAGTGTATTTCCGGACAATGTTTTGTTTTATTCTTGTTTTCCTTGCAGATTTCTGTTTGATGGGTGAGGTATGCAAAAGAAATAGATATTAATTAAAAGAAATAGACACAAATTATAGAAATTGACACGAATTATAGAAGTAGACACAAATAATAGACAAAATAAAGGTGTGATTAATTACTTTTATCAATAATATTTAGTGTTTAAGAATTTAAAATCTGTTTTATGTAGTTTAAAGTATTTTAAAAGGGGAATCTCTATTTAACGAATTTTCCATATAACGAACTTTTTTTCGGATTTAGCGACTTCGTTAAATTGAGGTCCGACTGTATATATATTTATTAAAAGGAAAGTAAAATGATGTGTCATAGCTCTTTATGAAAGAGTCGGTAAATTATATTCCTTATAAGCACATTAATAAGAATATGATAAAATTTATATATATATATATATATATATATATATATATATATATATATATATAACCCCCTTAATGGCCGTTCTTAGAAAGGGGTATGAATTTTCCTATTCTAAACAGGGAATCGGCAAAACGGGCCCCGTAAGATAAAGGTTAAGCACAAATTAAAATTACCATGTTGCGAATTTTCTTTCGGTTAATTTTCTAATTCAACGGGTTTTAGTACAGACGTGGGGCACTGTTCTATATTTTGATGCTTTACAAAATTGAAAATGTCGTACGTACGGACACGAGTCTTCAACGTATCCAAAATATAGTTCCCTAGATCCAAACTTCTAGGTTCAGATCTAGAAACTGTGTCGGAGAAAATGATCACTAATTAATTATAATACTGTGATCCGCTGCAACAGTGTCGAACACAAGTCAGTTAATCTGACATCATTGCCAGGTAAGTCTGATAAACACATTATTCAAATAATGCTTACGAGAGAATTCCATAGGAGGAACCATTCTGAGTATATGAATATACCCTCCATTCAATTATGCAGATTTCAGAAACTTACGTTGCGCTGATAGGCAAGTGTTCATCACATAATAACTCCAGCACATACTTTGTTGTTGCTAATGCCCCCTGGTTGGAGGTTTCATTCACCAGGCCCTAATAGGCTATTGGGCTGAAAGGGGCGGCTCCTGTTTTGAATTAGCACCACAAAGGTCGGAGTCCGACTTGGCTAAGTGACCGGTCCCGTAATTTTGGACCGAGTCAAATGACGAGACCGGAACACTTGAACCCGGCACCTCCAGAGGTAAATTTCCACATACTCTGTCAGGTATAATAGGTTATCAACTTCAACTTTTTGGCAACTTGCTGTAGGGAGAACTCCCAGTCAAGCTGGATACCCTCATTGTCGTGGAACAAATTTTGAGCCTTTGTTACATCTTAAGATGCAACCAGAGTGCAATTTATATTGATTAAAAGTAGTTGAAATCGATGAGGTTGAGACATCGGAATAAAATGATGTTCTTTTTTATCCATAGAGATAGGGAAACGGGAATCTATGATTTTGAAAGATCACTTCCATCCCATAGAAAGCTGAATTTATGATCAGAGCTACTGTAAAAAGAATAGTTTAAAAGTAATAGGTAACAATAATCAACTGATGTGATCACCATTTTAGAGGCAAAAAATGTGCTTACAACAGTTCTAATATTGAGCCTGGCGGGTGTATTATGCAAACGAAAAGACCATTTACAGCTAAAAAATCGTCGTGAGTCTTGTGAAGGGAATTAAAATCTTAGTTTTAATGAAATTTATTATTTAAAGATAAAACAAATATAAATTACTTTTGCGGTAAAAAGTTTTATCAGTTAATTTAATTACTTGCCTTTACGTGCTTGGAATGAGGAATTTCCCCCATATTTTTAAAGAAGGAATTAATGTATTTCTCCTACTATAAACTACATTTGATCAAATAACCCTCAGTTCCTTTCACGAATGCAGCATCCCTTACTAAGTCACCCAAAGCGTGTACTACCGTTCAATAAAAGATTGAAAAGTTGTCACCGAATGTTAAGATCTTCCCTTAACACCCGCTAACTTGGTTTTGAACAACATTTCCACAAATTAAAAGAGATACATAAAAATTTAAGAATCTAACACCCGACCCATGCACAATGATTCGAACATTTGAATTCACGAGATAATTGAGGACGTTCATTGTCTGGGTACTAAGTACTCCCAAATCATTCTTCCTCTTCTTTTTTTTATCCTTTTTGTCAAAAAATGTTAAGAACTTTAACAGCTTTAAATGCACTTTTATCTCACCCTGGTATACTTTTATGATGACAAGACATTGTTTTCTACTGAAAAGATATAAACTGAAAACACCTTTAAAAGCCCATTTAAAAGTGATCGGCAAGTATCCCATTAATGGGTCTCGCTTCTCTCAATGCCCATAAAAGGGGGTAATCAACAAAGGACCCATTAAACCAAACTGTCTTCGTTAAAAATACGTTTCAGACTGGAAAATGTTTGGAAGGAGCACAATGGCTTTAGATAGTTGTTGCTTAAATTTTCTTCTTGTTCAGGAGGAACGGGCGCGAAGGAGGTTACAGGCCGGAAATATTATTTTATAAAGCGATATTTTATTTTAAAAACTAGTAATCGCATTTATTAAAAGGAAAGTAAAATGATGTGTCATAGCTCTTTGTGAAAGAGTCGGTAAATTATATTCCTTATAAGCGCATTAATAAGAATATGATAAAATTTCTATTTTTGATGTAAAATACTTTCTTAATGTAAAATACTTGCCTGATGTAAAATATTCTCTCCCCTGTTTATTAATAAAGGGGGATATTTTGTTTTCTAAAATTAAGGGTTTTATTCCGCGAAAGGATTTATACACTAAATTTTCCTTTGTGTAATTTATATATTTTTGGCAATAAAAGTCAGTGCCCCTTTCTTAAAAATAATTTAATGTGAAGTTGTTACATAGTTATAGACATCCAGAAAGACAAGAAAAATGTTATCTTTAATTTTTATAGCTTGGTATCTCCTTCCTAATATTCAGTCAAAACTAGGTTTTAGTTCTCGGTACTTCTTAATTTTCCGTATGGATCTTTCGGGCTTTTAAAGTAGGTCAAAATCAGTTTTCATTTTAACCGACTCTAGGAACCCACAAAATATTGCCACTATATGGAGTTTATATTCATAAATAATCTTTAACAGAAAACTATGCTTAGAATTTAAATTTTACACAAAATAATTTAATATCTAAGAAGAATTGCTAATCTACCATATATATATATATATATATATATATATACAGTACAAATCGTTTATAAGAACATCCAGTGGACTTTTAAAACTGGTTCTTATAATCGATAGTTTTTATATCCGATAGATAACTTAAAACTGCTGGAAATACCAAATTCACTGTCACATAATTTCTATTTACGCCTGAAACATGACGTTAAAAAATGATTAAAAGGTTCAAGTTCCATCAAGGTAAAACCCACTGCTCATTTTCATATAAGTATATATATTTTTGAACTTTTTCAAATACATAGTTCTAAAAACGTTGAAAAGAAAAAGGAATAAAATTACCTAGCTATTATGAATGAACATACATAATGCAATATTTTGTTTTTACATGTTTATTCATTTTCTGAAAAATAGTTAGTAATATTTGTTTGTTTAGTTTTTTTTTTTTTTGTAAATAAAAAATAATTTTCGGTTATCGCGACAAGTTCTTTGCGACAAGTTCGCGGCGTTTTTTTTTTTTCATCGCATCCTTCACAAAATCATCATTGCAAGCTAAAAATTTATTTAAAGTATTGATTGCCGAAAACATTTCTTTTAAACTCGGACAAGGAAACTCGTTCAAAAGATTATCTGAACTGGCATTGTCGTCAATATCATCATCTCTGCCAGAAATCTCTGTATTTAAGCGTGCAACAATATCTTCATCCGTTACATTTCCATGTGTTGCAAGAGACAAATCTATGTCTTCATATTCCTGAAGTGAATCTTGTTCTATTGGCAAATCTCGAAAACAGTCTTGAAGCGTTTCATCTCTAGCGTCTTAAGTTTAAAAAAATGGGAGGATTTTTAACCCTAAGAAAACCAGCACGCAGGAAACAATTCTAATTTTTTTTTTAAACGAAGATTGAAGATTTCATGGTCTTCATGACCTTCTCTTAACGTAGTACAAACGGTTTTAAGCCAGTTGTCAGAAACTCCTGGTGGCACGGCGGCCAGGTGATTGTCAAATGGCTAGGCCGCTGGAATTCGGTTCAGATCCTGTGGGTTCGAGTCCCACTGTTGGCATGACTGTTTGTAGCCTTTCGGAATCGGCTTAAAACTGTAGGTCCCGGTCTAATTACCCCTCGTGTAACAAAAAGTTGACCGTAGCGCTCCAAACCAAACCAAACCAAACCTGGTGGCACGGCCTTCGATTCTCCACTGATTCTCCCGAACACAATGGAATGCGTCTCCCGAAATCTCTGGATCCACGAAGTTGAACAAACGAAATAATGTTTTTTAAAGAGCTTCGCAAATTCATTTGCTTTCGCTTGCAAAATCGGTCCGCTTAGTGGAATATTGGCACTCCTTTGAATCTTAAACCAATGCAAAAGGGCTTCTTCTATGTCATCATGTGGACTTTTTCGAAGTTTCTTAATTTTAGTGCGTTTTTTTAGATCAAAAATGGATAAAATGGTTGAAGAACAACGTGCAGCTACTTCCCAATTAACATGTTCTTATAAGCGATCTTATAAGTTCTGAAAAAATAGGGCTGTTTAGAGGGCTGGCGGGTTAGAAAAGTTTCCCTCCATATAAAAATTTTGCTTTAAATTTAAATTTTTACTGTCCGGCAGACAAAATTTTATTTTTTTAAAATTTATTTATGCTCATTTAAGAATCATTTTCAACTAACAGGTGTCTTTCTTAAAGACATCAAAATGCATTAAAAAAATCGGAAACTGTAAATTTTGCTTTTTAAAATGTCAGTATCAAAATCTGAATCTTCCTTAGCTTTTGATATATCTACTGATCTAGTAAATATACACTTTTTGCTTTATGCACATACTTTGAATGGGTGCGCATTTGCACTTTTCACTTTTGTGGTTAGAAAAGGTTAAAAAATATGTTTTCATGACTTATAATTTTTTTAAAAAGAATTGATATCACTTTAAAGGGTAAAAGAAAGATGAATTTCTTCATAGGCAATATTAGATGCAGGAAAAATATTTTCAAAATTTTTTTAAAATCAAAAATTTTGAGAGCTCTGTACAAAGATTTATAGAGATTCTTTGCTCACTTCTACCCAGACTTGGGTGTATATAATTTGAAGTGGCACTCTATTTGAATTTGAAGCAAACACAGTTTATACATGAAACAATGTTTATTGAATTCGTTGCACATATAATTGGCTTTTACAGCAATAAGCGTGCGTACTACTTGTACGGAATGTATAAACACAGCTTTCAAGAACAATATATTTTTATACTCACGAACAGTAAGTCAAACCAGCAGTACTGCCACGTAAACTTCCGGCCCGCTAAGCACTAGCGCAGGATAACACCTTTTCAACCTTAACAACCTCTTTTTTTTTCATTAATGACGCTGCGTGGTATTTATACTAAGCGCGTATGCCGAAATTAGCATATCTAAAGCAGCTTCTTTAATTCACTCAAAAGTTCGATTCTTGTGAATCGAATCTTGTGTATACCTTACACTGGCCTCCCTCGAAAAAAAAATTAGGTAACTGAGGTCTGAACAGCTTCAGTTAACTAATTGAAAACGCGTGCTGGTCTGACTTTTTACATAATGGGTGGCAAAGTCAAAAACCCTTCCACACGTTGTGTGGGGGAAAAACGCCACTACCATTTTACAAAACTAACCCCGAAGGGTCCAGGTGACACCATCACACAGTGGATTTGCAGAGTTGCGGATACTGGGCTGGCCAACTGCGCCCTAAAAAACTTATTTTAGTTAAAATTGTCAACACAATGGCACAGCATGAAATTTCTTGACTGTATCTGCTCTCCGCCAATTTATAATGTACATGTGTTATTTTTGTGAAGTTAGTACATTAGTGGTTAATTGGTATATTGTGCAGTATGTATTTTTTTTCTAGTCACTACATGTCCCCTTCAAAAATTATATACAATGGGGTACAACAGTATATACAATGGGGAACTGCAAACCAATTTGGTTCGGTTTTATTAAAGGGTGGGAGTTAGAATAAGAAAGTTGATACAAGACTTGTTCCTCATGAATGCAGCAACTTCCTTGCACCAGTCTGTCCAATCCGTGGAACCTCTCTTGATGGTCGCAGTCCTAGTAAAGGGGTTCGTTGACCGTGTGGGCATCCTTCGTGCAGCAGGTCGTAGGTCATGAGGCGCTGGTCCGGCTTGACGATGGACAGGAGGTCTCTTGGGAGGAGGCCAACCTTGCTGGGCGGCAGAAATCTTCCGTTTCCTGTACTTATGCAAAGGAACTTTAAAATTGTCATTCTTCTTTTTGATAACCTTGTGTACCTTATCAGCGACGCATGCATCCTTTGATGGAGATTTTGTAGTGCACACTTTATTTTTCTTCGTACTTTTGCTTGTATCGGTATTAGATTTTAATGCAGATTCTATTTTGTCAAATTTATACGCCGCACCAACGTGTTTAGTTATTGGCTTTATCTCTCTACTTGTGTCATGTTTTTCAACAAACTGACTCTGTTTTTGGTATTGGTGCTTATGCAACTTCTTGTTTATCGCCTTAATTACTTCAGTATTTGCAGTTTTAATGCTGGAACCTGAAGGCGCTTTTTCACGTTTTTTATCCCCCTTAACTTTAGTTTTATCCTCTTTTGACGAAAAAGTCTCTTTGAAACTTGCGATATCAGAATCGTTATCATTTAAATTCTTTAACACTGCTTCAGTTTTAGGAAGATTAAGCTTTTCGTACTGGTGCGTTTTAATGCAACCTGCGTCTATAACTTCCGAAGCATCAGCTAAACTACTTACAGTATGACTCTGTGTCAACTTTTCATCCTGACTCTCAGTATGGTTTTCATGTACTTTATTTAAAACCATATTATCAACCTGGCCTACAGCATCCTCATTCGGATGGAAACTTGAAATAATATCATCATTACCTAGCGAGTTCCTACTATCGTTTAAAGAATTTTTATTGTCGTCAACTAATAAGTATTCACTAACTTCCGTAACGCATACTTCGTCATCTACTAAATTTCCTTCATTAACAGATGTGTGAATATCATCTAAAATATCAGGTATAGCATCAATAATATCAGGTATAGCATTAATAATATCAGGTATAGCATTAATAGAAGTGTCCGATGATTTATTTTCTAAACCACTAGCATTAGTATCGGCCCTATTTTCAGAAATTTGTACTGGAATTACCGCATTATTCCAGCTAGACTCACTTTCTTTATAAGCCACAAAAATACCCTGACTTTCACTATTCTCAAAATAATGATTACTGCTCGGACAAAATAATACATTTGACCAAACAGTTTCAACAGGTTGAACCATATCATGTGAATCAACTTGCCAGTGCAAGTAAGGTGCTTGCATATTATTTTCTTTAAGTGCACTAATTTCATTATAACGCCGTGCGCTTCTATTATTTTGCCTGCGGTACTGCTTACGCTGCTGGTTTGAAACTCGCGAAAATTTTTGGCGCGGCTGTATAAAACTTCTCGTACCTGAATGACGGTGAGGGGTAGCGAAGAAATGTCTATTGTCATATTTAGCTAAAGCTTGAAGGAGGGTAACCTTGCTTGTAATTGTTTGATTATCTAAAAAATCTTGAACACTTGGCTTCAAACGTTGGATAACTATTTTTAAGATTACCGCTTCCGTTACCCCTTCTAAATATTCCTCACACTTGGAAATCTTTTCTGTAGCAAAATCTAACGCAGACTGACCTTCACGTTGCCTTAGCGAATAAATTTCAGCTTCAATTTCACTTTGATTAAAGGTCTTTGGAAAAACGCTAAGAAACTGTTGCTTGAATGACGAATAGTCAAAAATCAGATTACTGCTTTTCATACACGTGTACCACTGAAATGCACTACCTCTTAAAGCGGATAGAGCAATTTTAAGTTTATCCCCCTCTGGGGTGCATTGTTGCTGAAAGTAATGCTCAATTTTCTTTAGGAATTGGCTTGAGGGGTTGCCATTGAAGGTGGCTTCGAATGGCGCAAAATGCTGAACCATAATTACCCGAGGAAAATTTCCAGCAGGATTTTGTTCTACAACACTCATTTTTTAAATAGTATATAAGTACTTGCAACAATTTTATCAATATAAGTACACAGTACACAGTTTTTAATTTCAATTATGTTGTTCGTTACAAATGTAACGCCAACTACCAGGGTATATATATCTTTCGGGCGCCAGTATAGAGAATCTATACTCACTTCTACCCAGACTTGGGTGTATATAATTTGAAGTGGCACTCTATTTGAATTTGAAGCAAACACAGTTTATACATGAAACAATGTTTATTGAATTCGTTGCACATATAATTGGCTTTTACAGCAATAAGCATGCGTACTACTTGTACGGAATGTATAAACACAGCTTTCAAGAACAATATATTTTTATACTCACGAACAGTAAGTCAAACCAGCAGTACTGCCACGTAAACTTCTGGCCCGCTAAGCACTAGCGCAGGATAACACCTTTTCAACCTTAACAACCTCTTTTTTTTTTCATTAATGACGCTGCGTGGTATTTATACTAAGCGCGTATGCCGAAATTAGCATATCTAAAGCAGCTTCTTTAATTCACTCAAAAGTTCGATTCTTGTGAGTCGAATCTTGTGTATACCTTACAGATTTCATTAGATATCAATCAAAGAAATTTAAACATGAGCTCTTAAAGATGGAAAATTTTTATTCCAGGATGAATAGACTCATAAGGCGTAGATTTTCAGTAGGGTAAGCGTAGGTAGTAAGTATAAAAACGTCTATCTGTAAGTGAAGAAACACATGGTTAACGTTACTTTTTATGAAAACCCTATGGTAAATTTTAAAACGAGAAGAAAAAATATTCTTCTTTTTCGTCCTTTTAGAATTTTTATGAATTTTGTGTCCCAGACCCCCATTAATGACTTGAACATATTTAGATTATTTATAGATATCGCCAAAACAGAATAAATGCGATGACTGCTTACATATTCTTCATAAAATTTCGCGCAAAATCTAGCATGCTTATTATACTCGAGTGCGTATTATACTCGGGTGTGTATTATAGTCGAGATTTTACGGTAAATGACGATTATATTAAATTAATTT
Organism: Dolomedes plantarius; assembly: GCA_907164885.2. NCBI lineage: Eukaryota > Metazoa > Arthropoda > Arachnida > Araneae > Dolomedidae > Dolomedes > Dolomedes plantarius. The sequence goes on from OU015491.1 coordinate 69,628,258, forward strand.
ATCTAGATTCACCAGAATTAAAAATTCTATGTTATTGTGATAAAAATTCAATTTTGAATTTTTGACCGGGCTTCTTTGTTAAACAATGCTCTCGATAAAAGCAATGGGTTTAAGACTTCGAAAAAACTTACTGTAAAAAAATATGAATAAAAATTAAAATAAAATTTTTTTGTCTACTCAGCAAGAAAGAAAAATTGGGCCTTGTTGCAAGTTAAATATACGAATTATTTTCTCTAGTACTGATTGTTCTTGCTCTGCAATTATGTAACACGTAAACAATATTACAGAGTGATAACATACAAATCACATACAAATGCCCTTTGCAAACCGAATTAACCGAATTGGTTCAAAGAACAAATCTAGTACGTTATTACTTCTGCTATGTTTGTTTCTAAAAGCAATCGATTGTTTTATCACTGACATTGATGGATTATTGGATGGAGATGCGGGGAGGAGGGGGGGGGGGGTTCAGATCGGCGAGGAATTGATGTTTCACGATCATTGTTAGCGAACACCATTATTTATGTATGGCATATGGCAACAATTTGAACTGATGACATTCATCAAACCACCAATTAGTGCTTGAATTAGAGATATCGCATTTTATAACCAAGGAATTTCACATGCGAGTCTTTATCTGAAGTTGAGAAAAGTATGTACCATGCTCAGCTTGATCTCTCGTGTCCACAGACTAGTAATTCACATGTGAAGGGACTCAACAATGGTACCCGTCCTTTCTAGAATACTTTATGTCTGTTATTTACAGAAAGATTATTCTGCGAAGTACGCTTAGGATCAAAAACATTTCTTAGAATTAAAGCGTTTCACAATTTGTATTTTAAAAGAAATGGAACATATCTTAGATTTTGTTAAACACACACACACAGATATATATATATATATATATATATATATTATATATATATATATATATATATATATATATATATATATATATATATATATATATATATATATATATATATATATATATATATGTGTGTGTGTGTGTGTGTGTGTGGTGTGTACACTAGAGATTTATATACATGAAAATACATTTTCCATATGCCTTAGCATATGAAATTTCACACAAAACATCCTTTTCAACACCAGTGTAATTTTTTCTATCGATTGTTGATGTTTGTAATTATCAATCTCTGGGTGTAGGCAGAAATAATGCAGATGATACTCATCTTAGAAGCGTAACAATGTATGTGACTGACAGGATCATAAGTCAATGGTGAAAGATTTTTTCGTTGATCGCAGGCAATTGGCGAATGTCGAGATATAAATTCTATGGCTTCATGCCTGAATTTTATATTGAGCACATTTCCGCCAGTATTTGAGTTACCTAATAAGGATACATTTTCTACCATGGTCTTTCATTTCTTATACTCCTTGAGGTACTTTAACTGAAAAGCAGTGTTTCGGGAACATTCTACGATCTACTCTGCTGCTATGAGTCTGCCAAGAGCTGCCGATCAAGCTATGGTAATCAAATCTACCAGAAATGCTTTTTTGAACTCCACGATGTACGTAAATTTCGCACCTAATACAAAAAATATAAGGACGTATAGAAGCATGTTATAGTGATGGCTACAGTGATCATGCATAGGAGGTACACTAACCAATATGTTCCGGACTGTCAAACAAAATATGTATATTATATGGTAGCATTCACTAGTAGTTATGAGTTCACCAAGCATACAATATCCTATTCATTGCTAATGGGGACGGTTCTGGAGTATATAAAATGGAAATGGTTGTTAACAAACTGCCTGGAAGAACAGTATTTTTACGTTTAATCTCTTTCTCTCCAGTCCCTTCACATTCTCATTGTCTATGGCATGTTTAATCATGGTCAGCCTATTTCATTTCAGTGTCACATTTTCTGTCACCTTAGTCATAGTAAGTAATACACAAAATGCTTATACAGATTCACCTAAAATTCGAATGACTACCCAATCATTGATAAATGAAAATCTTTAGACATTGATCTTATCTCATCAACAGTAGTAAAATGTTTTATTTACAAATGGCTACTTTTATAAAGCTTTTTGCAGCATATCTTTTTAATTTCAGATGGGGAATATATATATATGGGCGTTGACATACTATGTAAAGGCACTGACGGAACAAAGAATGTGGATCGGTCAGTGCCTAGTTTCGTAAATAAAACTTAGTTTGATACATGCTTTTGATGATTCTTTCAACATTTGTATCTGAAGTTTACCAATTCTATTATTATTTTTTATCATTAACACAAAACGCCAGTCAACGGAATTGTTCCATGAATTTTTGCAGTCCAAAGATTTTTGATAAGAACGATTACGATTAATTGTGATTCAACAGTACTAAGAGGGATCTAACAAAAATGTTCCTGAAATACTTGGTAATGTAGTGTATATGACGGTATCAAATAAGACATTACAGTTATACAATTTTCTTACTTCTAGATTGTGGTCAGTACGAAGATTATTTTAATCTAACGGCCTTAATTGAGGTTTATTTAATATAGAGCTAAAAATTGCAATTTAAAGTAAAATTTTAAATTCAACAAGATTTTGTTTTCACTGGAAAGAGAAAATAGCAATTTTCACATGATAAAAATTAAGTTTTTATGATGGACTATGAGAAATATGCATGTACACATTTTTTACTATAGCATTTTTTGTTGGTTATTTCTTTCATTATTACTTTACAAGCACACGGATATATTTGTATTTTTACTTCCTTTTATATTTCTCATATGTTCTTGATGAAAACAAAGGTCTAGGTGTAACAAAGTCTAGGTGTAAACAAAGTTATTCTTTAATTCATAAATAAGGAGGTAGTTCTCCTAATTTTTACGTTATCGCTACATTCTCCTGCTTTCTTATATTTCATTTATACAAGTATAAAGTTTTGTAACCGGTCTGATTGAACTGAACACAGAAATAACGTACTGATGCCGAAATATCCATATCATGGTGTCAAACCTTCTGTTGCATATTGTAATTAAAAAATGAATAATCCATTATAGTGTTTTATAAAATCTGTGTCCATTGCCAATGTTACATAGATTCCATCTTTAATATGAAAAGAACAGGAAGGAAAACTAGCTGAAAAAGAAGACAAATACATTAAGGTCAAATCAGTGCAAACGTCTGCAAAAAAGCAATTATTATCGTGCGAATTATGTTTTGTTTACCTTTAACTAGGCATTTTCTTTTTCTTATTCTTTTTATATGTATATATACATATGACGTATAGCATTTTTTTTAGTAAAATCTTTCGATATTACTTTACACACACGAATAAATTTGTATTTTTACGTTCTTTTGTAACTGAAATAAGTCTAGATCTAAACGAAATTACTTTTAATTTCTTAAATAAGGAACAGATACTCCTAATTTTCATTTTAACACTACATTTTTCTGTTTACTTATATTTAATTTATATAAATGTTTTGAACTAACCGATCTGACTGAAGTGAAAACAGAAATAATGTACTGACGCCGAAAACCATATTTTGGTGTCACCCTTCGATTGAATATTGCAATTAAAAAATGAATAATCTTTTATCACGTTTTGTAAAGTCCGTGTCTTTTGCAAATGATACATAGATTTCGTCTATAATATGAAAAGATTATGAAGGAAAGCTCGCCAAAAAAAGAAGACAAATACATTAAGGTCAAAGCAGTGTAAAAGTCTGCAAAAAAGCAAATATCGCCTTGAGAAGAATTATGCTTTAGTCATCTTTAAGGGGACTCACTACCCTTAAATCTTTAAAACATTCGACTTTTTGAAAAAAAAATACACTGCTGGCCACTGTAAATGCAACACCCTGAAGGAAACATGCAAATAACATGAAATTTACAACATGCATTAGCGGAGGTGAGATATGCAAATGATTCGAATTTCAGAGCAGACGCACATCACGCGCGCCTGTGGCGCCACTTCAAAGCGCTATTTAATGCTTGGAGATTTCGACGATTTCAAGTTCGGAAATTGTGTTTTTCTTGTGGTTTAAAAAAAAACACGATCAATTATGCCTCGTCGAAAACAGCGATCATCTTTTGATCAAGTATCCGAGTTCGACAGAGGAAGGATAGTGGCCTACCGAGATTGTGGATTATATTTCAGGGAAATCGGTAGTCGTATTGGACGAAACCAAACAACTGTAATGCGGATATGTGATCGTTGGATGCAGGAGGGTACGACGGGCCGGCGTGTTCGATCGCATCCACCTCAGCGCACCACTTCACGTGATGACAGGCAAATTGTGCGCATGGCAGTGACGGATCACTCAGTCACATCACGAACCATAGCACAGCACATGCAGTTTGTAACGCATCATCTAGTGTCTGCGCGTACCATTCGACGCCGTTTACAGCAGAGTGGTCTGTCCTCAAAACGTCCATTGCTTTGTCTACCCTTGACGCAGAACCACAGACGTCTCCGCCGCCAATGGTGCGATGACAGAAGGGTGTGGACGGCAGAATGGAATGCAATTGTCTTTACTGACGAGTCACGCTTCTGTCTGCAACACCACGATGGTCGCATTCGAGTCTGGAGACACCGTGAAGAGAGGATGCTGAACAGCTGCGTTATGCACCGCCACACTGGTCCTGCACCGGGTATTATGATATGGGCCGGTATTGGATATCACTCTCGCACACCTCTAGTACGCACTGCCGGTAATTTAAACAGCCTGCGCTACGTCTCCGAGGTGTTGGAGCCAATTGTCCTTCCTTACCTTCAGGGCTTGCCCACAGCCATATTTCAACAGGATAATGCGCGACCACACGTGGCAAGCATTGTCCAACGGTTCTTCGTCAATCGCCAGATTGAATTGCTTCCCTGGCCGCCTCGCTCTCCGGATCTTTCGCCGATAGAAAACATGTGGTCCATGGTTGCTCTACGATTGACCCAGATTCCATCCCAAGCTGCCACAGCAGATCAACTTTGGCAACGTGTGGAAGCTGCTTGGTCTGCTGTACCCCAAGAACTGATCCAAAGTCTCTTTGAATCAATGCCGAGGCGTGTGGCAGCGGTGATCTCCAACAATGGCGGCTACTCTGGCTACTGATTTTGGCAGGAACTACACTTCACAGAAGTCTATAAATTTAATCATTTGATACTTGGTCAACATGTTACCTACAAAATAAATTTTGTTGTGATATGTCTTGTCTTTCTTGGTGTTGCAATTTGGGTGGCCAGCAGTGTATATGTTAAAGCCTGATCATTTCTGAACAATATAATGCAAACCACAGGAAAATATTCCACTTAGTTCCGGAGATGTTGATAATCTAAATATTTAATTACTGATCAAGTTTATGGTAAGAAAAATTTTAAACTCATTTTTCTCAAAATGTAATTTTGCATTATTGAGCAACTGATATCTCAAAAACTATGAAACCCTGAAATTTTTATCACTGCATAATCATGTTATTTTATTGTGTCTGAACTAGAATTATTGCAATCACTGCACATTTGATATTTTTTCAGGGGGTAAATTAATGCAAAAATGTAAGGAAATTTTAAGTATATTTTGAGCAGTTTTAAAAAATTGAAAAAATATTTTAATGTTGAATGTTTTATGTTCAATTGTATTTTGAATTATTTTTTTAAAATATAAAGCAGGAATTATACATTTAAGTGTAAAATTAATTTCATAGTTCTGCGCGCAAGCCAGTATACATTAAAAATACTTTTAAAAAAGGTATATCTAAAGCACTTAAAAAAAAATTAAATTATTTTGAGAGTTGAAAATTTGTTTATTTAAATAAATATATCAGTTTATCAAATACAAAAAATTCGGAAAAATTGGGAGTAAAATGAAATAGTTACAAAGAGTTAAAAATTATGAAAATATGCCTTATTTCCTCGACTTAAGAGTCGTGAGTCCCCTTAACAAGCCATTTTTTTTAACTTATTCTTTTATATATGACTATATGCATATTTATCGTAGCATTTTTTTGTTAGTAATTTCTTTGAATATTTCTTTACCGACTCATGAATATATATTTTATTTTAATAATTTTTGTATACACGGTTCCCACCTATATCCCTTACTTCTAAACGGTGACCCTTAACTTCTAAACGGTGACAGCTTAGGCCATAAAGTTGGTGTTCTAGGTATGGTAAAAAGGCTATGCGCTACTCGATGCGACAACTTGCAGCGCCATCTATCGGCAAATTTTTGAATTAACATTTTTATCTCAACGGTACGAGATACGGGAAAAAAGTCAATTACAAAGTTGTTCAGCATCATCGATTTAGTAAGTAAAGACATCTTGGGGACACATAAAAGGGCAGGTACATGCGACTCCTCCTCCAACATTGCAGGATCTTCGACGACGCATTGCTGATGCTTGTGCCTCCGTAACACCTGCCATGTTGCACAATGTGCAGCGAGAAATCCAGTCGAGAGTGCAAATGTGTACAGTTGATAATGGAGAGCATTTTCAGCAACATAAATGAATGATCCTAAAGATAGGGAAGTGTCACTTTTCTTCTGTCACTCTTTCTGTCACTCTTTATGACATGACAATTTTCGAAATCATGACCAAACAAATTTTCATTTTCTACATTTTGTTTTGATTATTAATGTGCGAAACGTGTCTTTTCTGACTAAATAGATAATGCTGAACAACTTTGTAATTGACTTTTTTCCAGTATCTCTTACAGTTTTTTAGATAAAAACACTAATTCCAAAATTTGCCGACAGATGGCGTTGTAAGTTGTTCCATCGAGTAACGCATAGCCTTTTTACTATACCTAGACACCAACTTTATGGCCTAAGCTGTCACCGTTTAGAAATTAAGGGGGGTGTAACGGATAAAAATGGGAACCAGGTATAAACAAAATTATTTTTTAATTCATAAATTAGAAAGAAGACCTCCTAATTTTTACGTTAACGCTACATCCTCTTGCTTTCTTATAGTTCATTCATATACTCGTAAAGGTTTTATAACTGTTCTGATTGAACTGAACACAGAAAAAAACGCACTAATACTGAAAACTATATCTTGGTGTCAACCTTCGATTGCATATTATAATCGAAAAAATGAAAAATCGACTATGGTATTTTATAAAATCTGTGATAATTACCAACGTTACATAGATTGCGTCTTTAATATGAAAAGAACACGAAGGAAAACTGGCTAAAAATAGAAGACAAATGCATTAAGGTCAAATCAGTGCAAACGTCTGCAAAACAGCAAATATTATCATGCTGCGAATTATGCCTTATTCACCTTTTAACTAGTCACTTTCTTTTTTCTCATTTTACACATCTCGAGAGCGCAAGAGCATTGCACAGAATCTCTTTTTATTAACATTTTGACCTTTCAGTTGTCATCTTTCTTAGATATAAATGATTTCTTTGCGAGGTAATGAAACATAAATTTATAGATCCCTCCCCCACACCGGTTTTTCTTTGTGTTTAAGTAAGGAGGGAAAAAAACATCATGTCCTTTTTCAGTGCGATATATTAATGATAAAATAAATAGCAGATGGAGAGAGTGAGAGAGAGAGAGAGAGGAAGAAGAAAAGAGCCTTTTATTAACATTTCCGATTTTATACAATCTTATAACGAAATAAATAAATATGATTTTTTATTTTCCTGTTATATGATTTTTTTTTGTTCCAGATCGTTACTCAGGATATCAGATGTTTTGTTATGAGAGTAATTTTTTCTTTGGTGGTGATTCTAGAATGTTTGTGTTTTAGCATTTTACTTCTGGATAAGAAATAATGTTAGGATTATATATTGCTCGATGCTATCAGATTAAGACGAAATGGTAAGTCAAAATGAAGCATAAATGTAAGGAAAATGTTGCATTGTAGGATAAAGACATAAATTATGGTTACAGTATATCAACCAGAAAATATAAATGATCTCCATTATTCTTAAGTTGATCGACTTCAGTCGTGTGCTCGAGTCAGAGAAAATGAATGCCACATGGATTCAGTTATTGATGCCATTTACATTTTCCTAATATATAAAAGTTCTAAGAAGCAAAATTTTTAAATGCTTATGCTGATTTTCTGTCTGCCCGTGTTTGTGTATTTCTTGTAGTATGTATATAGTACACTTATTCAGCAAAAGATTCTCGTTGCAGGAGTAGGAGATATCCAACAAGAGGAATGAAACAGACTGAAGAGGAACGAAACTATGCATATGTTTTTAGTTCCTTGTAAACATTCCTTCAAAACATTCCATTTATAAACACTATTTGGTTACTGGACTAGTTATCGTTTGCGCACTAGAGCCAATGGACCATCGGCACAAGTCCATCGGCACAAGTGCTGGCACAAGTGTACCAGCTAAATACGTGGATATGCAGTACAATGTATATATATATATATATATATATATATATATATATATATATATATATGTATATATATATATATATATATATATATATATATATATATATATATATATATATATATATATATATATATATATATATATATGTAAAGGAGAGGTGGGTGTGTTAAGTTAGCGGACAAAACCCAAAGACTAACAAAACACAAACACTTACTAGATGACGATAACAAATACAAATTACATGAAGGAAACAAAATCCGTCGGTCATCATATTACATTAAATAAATCGAATTACATCATTACTACCGTGTTATAACGGCTTTACACGTCGTTGTGACCTGGTCGCTTCTAGTCCAAACGTCATCTGCGTCTTTCTCGGCGCGCTGTTTTAAAACAGTCACGGTTGAGGTTAGTCCTTTGCACCGTCAGGCGTCGCCGTCTGGTTCCGAATGAAGTTGACATATATATATATATATATATATATATATATATATATATATATATATATATATATATATATATATATATATATATATAAATATATATATATATATATACATATATATATATATACATATATATATACATATATATATATATACATATATATATATATATATATATATATATATATATATATATATATATATATACATATATATATATATACATATATATATATATATATATATATATATATATATATATATATATATATATATATATATATATATATATATGTCAACTTCATTAGGAACCATGTCGGAGAGAGAAAAGTCTTCTTTTCAGGCAAATATTGAATGACTGTTTGGTGATATTGACGCTAGAGGGCCTAAATTACTTATTTTTTAATACCACGAATTTAGTCTCGTGGAGTTCACGTGTGCACGTCGTGGTTTTCCCGGGGATTAATTGTTTGCTAGATCACGCGCTGATCTGCGTTTTACCAAAAGGAAGAATTTCAAAACAGGACTTATTTATTATATACAAATTTAATGAGGCCTTCGGGTTCGGGAATGATATGGTGATGTTATGGAATTTAGATATTTCAAATGCCTGATTAATGATCTACAGGGCCAATATAAATTATAACGCACACCATTTGTAGGTTGCAATTTTGGAAGAGAAGTCGCGCTTTATTAAAAATAGAATATGCTTTAAAGTAATTTAGGAAGACGCGTTTTCTTACTTACACACACACATATATACATATATATATTTATATATATATATATATATATATATATATATATATATATATATATATATATATATATATATATATATATATATATATATATATATATATATACAGTTGGTTCTCTATTTAACGACTTTCAAGGGACCGTGAAAAATCGTCCTTAAGTAGCGATCGTCCTTAAACAGAATTTGTGAAAAAATAACATTTCCCTTCACACTTTACAGGCTTAGGACTGTCAATATATTTCTTACTATATTGGCGTGTTTAAAAATGTTATTTTTATTATCATCATTATTTTATTCACAAAAAGTTATTTTAAATTACATTGAAAAAAAAGAGTACAAACAATACAATAAATTACGTTTTAAAAAATTCAAAAGTGTTGATTGCTTCATTCGCCTTGTTTTCGTTATTCTCTTTTCCATATTTTCTAAAATGTTAAATGAGTCACCTTCCATTTTCGATGTAATATAGCGTTGGAGAACATCTAGAGCAGAAATTGCATCTGTGTAAGACGGTGGCAGTGTCTCGTTTTCCGTGTCTTCAACTTCACCTTCTTCGTCTGACACTGTGTTTTCGTTTAAAATATCTTCATAAATTTCTTCTACATTTCTGAAATCTGTTGTTAAAACATATTAATCACAATTGTAGAAATCTTGAATTGAAACATCCTCATCTTCAACAAGACTTCTCCATTCTTCAGGGGTAATGTCATCTTCGTTGATTTCTACATCCGTACTTTGCAGTTCCACTACAAGTTCTTTGTGAATTCCAGCAACGCGAAAGCAGTTTTTTATTGTGGATGAAGAAACTTCTTTCCATGCTGATCTTATCATGTGCATTGCTTCCAAGATTGTAATTTTTCTAATTTTTATGCTGTCAGCCGAATTGTTTATGAATTTCCTAATTAAAGACTTTCTGTAGTATGCTTTCACACTGCGAATGATACCCAGGTCTAATGGCTGCAACTTGCTAGTGCAATTAGCTGGTAAGAAATGGATAGTCAAATTTGTAAGTCCAGGGATATTTGGAGTATGTGCAGTGCATCGGTCGATTAAAAGTAAAACTTCATGATGCATTTTTGCATCAAATTTTCTAATCCAGTCAATAAAAATTTGTGATGTCATCCACGCTTTATTGTTATTGCCGTACTCACAAGGTTTCCTGGTGATATTCTTAAAACACCTTGGTTGCTTTGATTTGCCTATAACTAGTGGAGGAAATTTCTCAGATACATACGAATTAGTGCTCAGTAAAACAGTCAATCGTTCCTTACTGTGTTTTCCACCAAAACACTTTTCGCCCATATACGTTAAGGTTTTATTAGGCACCATATTGTAGAATAGTCCCGTCTCATCTGCATTGAATATGTTCTTATCATCATATCTATCTAATATCCCCTTCATCACTATTTTCCATTCATCCACTATTTTTTCATCTACGGAGTCACTTTCGCCAGATATGCTTTTAAATACAAGCTCGTATCTTTCTTTGAACTTTGTTAGCCAACCAGCCAAAGCCTGAAAATTTTGCATTCCAAACTTTTCTGTCAGAATAATAGCATTTTCTTTAAATATCACTCCGGAAATTGGAATGTTAGATGCTCTTGCTTGATGAAACCATTGCAGGACTGCCTTCTCAACCTCTTCTGATCGACATTGAATTTTCTGCCGTTTGGATTTGGATCCCAAACCAAATTTTTGTGCTGCTTCAAGAATTTTCTCTTTGCTTGCTAAAATGCCTTTGAGAGTAGACTCGGGTAGCTGAAATTGTCTTGCGAATTGGACTTTTGTTATTCCAACACTTTCTTCCCAGTTTTCAATAATTTTCACTTTTTCGTGTAGCGTAAGATGCCTTTGCTTTGATGCCATTTTGCTCTGCTCACCTCGTATTCGTACTGGAATGAGCTCCTACACACAACCATGAATTCTCTAAACATGAACACGTGCTTCCCAAAGAGAGTAAGAGAGGGATACTTTTGGACAGTTCGTAAATCACATGACAACATGGTAGGTACAATAGAGTGATTCCATACCCGCACTAAGAAGTTCGATCCACTAGGGAAGAATGTTTGATCTTCTGAGAAACAGTAATCCCCCCTCCCCCTGTTTTTTCCACTGCAACAAGTCTATGATTGTAACAAACATAAAGGAAATTCCGGGTCTGTTATTGAAACCAAACTTCCCCACAGAAAGTAACCCTCCTGTAGATAAAATGTTGAAGAAAAAGTTTATCATGTAAGAAAAAATCGTCGTTAAATAGAAAGAAAATCGTCTTAAAATAGAATTTTTTTACGTCGGAGGGACCGGGACCGGGAAATATCGTCTTTAAATAGAGATCGTCGTTAAGTAGAGCGTCGTTAAACAGAGAACCAACTGTATATTTATATCTATATATGTGCGTGTGTGTGTGTGTGTGTGTGTGTGTGTGTGTGTATGTGTATGTGTGTGAATGTGTGTGTGTGTATACAAGTATATATACATACATTTGCATACATGCACACAGACGCGCACACACACATATATCATAAATGAAAAATTAGATCATGTCAATAAAAAATAATACCTACGAAAAGTTTTTTTCAGTCTTTGCTAATCCCATGTTAAATCAAACTTACAATGAGTATCCTAATTAAACTTTAAGGGAAACTTTTTCCCTTGAATTTTTTTCCACTTTTCCAATTGTGAAAATTACTAAAATTGTTTCGTATGAAGAATCTTTGTGCATAAAAGAAGACGAAACTCTATGGACATGAAACAATAGATTTTCAAGAAATTTCTATCAAGAGGGAATAAAATAGTTATAAACCATTAATTTTAGAAACATCTCTTCCTTTTACATATCGTGTTTCCTTTTCTCCAATTTTTTTTTTGCGAAAACTCTTAAATTATCGTACTTTACGAACAAGCATATAATTTAATGAAATTGAAAATCCAGTGATTAAGAGGTAAAATAATTTTAATTAAGATGCCATGAAAAGTATTTAACAAATCTTTAATTACTTTTACTAGTTTGTTTATCCGTGATAATTAATCCAATTAAGGTTTACGCAGCAACAGATAGGTAAACAAATTTCTCTGCGTTTCATTTGTACACGTGGAATTCTTTTCCCGTAGTGGTGTCCTGTACTATTTCCCGTGATAAGAATTGTTACGGATTTTTCTAGATGGAAGGAAATTGTGTTAAAACTAACTTGCGGTGTTTTCGAAAGCTTTGATTTAGGGAAGGCCTTAAATGTTGATGCACTGCTGTTGGAACTGATGATGTAGTTGATAGAAATTCTACAACGTGCTCTGCGATGTTTGACACGATTATAGTTGCTTTAGTGAATGGTATCAATGTACGTTATCTAAGGGAGACAGAAGGTCCCTATAGCATATTTAAAAGAACGTTGCTTATTTGTATTTTTCGCATTTGAAGAGATCAATATTGCACGTTGCGAATGATTTAAAAATCTGTAGTATTACAGAAAGATTTCCAAGCCGGCGAGTTTGCTGACATTCAGTATTTCACATTTTGAAACATAGAAAATTATAAAAAAAAATAGATATTTATATGGCAACAGAATGACCTATGATCCCTTATCCTTTTACAATAATTTCTATAGGAATAAAGTTCATATATTTTGTCTGAGAAATTGAAGTCATAGATTTTGTCCTCCAACCGCTATTGATACGAATATCCTCTTTAAAAATTATTGTAATATTAATCAATGTTCTGTATCAATGTTCTGTATTAGAGTCTATTGGCAATAAGTGTCTGAATAGCAATACACGTATAATAGATTGAAAAAGATCTTTAAGCTCTTAACGAAAATGATCACTCTTCCGTGGATTCCTACTTATTGTGAAATTGAATTGAAAGGAAATGAGGAAGCAGATTGCCTTGAAAAAAAAAGTCAACACTACGATTGTCCAGCAACCCATTAGACCAAACTCACTCCATACAAATAAACTCTTTGTCAAACCAACCTTCAAACAGAATTCAAACGACATCTTAATGTGCAGCGCCCGAAACAGAACATGGGAGTGTCTTGTGAAATATCCAGATTTGATCCCCGGGTCCTTAAGACGTGCTGTTGTTGCCAATTGTTTGGCTTTTGACGGGACATGATTGTTTGTCTTCAGGGTCACTTGTTTCCAGATCGAAAGGCGGCTAATGGTTTAGGGGTCAAATGCCTGCAGACAGCACCAGCAACATATTTACAAGCTTGTACTACATTTAAGACACTGATGCATTTGTTATAACATCACAAATTATTTCGATGTTTTCTAGGTAGAGGTTATGTCACATTAGTTTTTGAAGAAGGAAACGCAACCTTAAAACTGTAAATATTATTTTAATTTTTAACTTGACTTAGTTTAAATTGACTCATGTTCCATTTCTAAAAATTTTGCAGATCTTATGCCCTAATAAAGGCTGCTATGTGGATTAAAATATTTTGCAATGTTCTCTTATAAGAAGTAAGAACTGATTTTTTTATTCCATAGCTTACGATCTGAGAAAAAAAAGCTTAAAAAAGCGAGTCAAACAAATAAAAAAGGAATTTTTTTTAAAGGTAAAAGTACTTCTATGAAATGTCCCAGAATATGTTGTATCAATGAAAACGATGAGTATTAATTACTTGCAACTTTAAACTTCTAAAACTTTCAAACTGTTAGTTATAAGAAAATCCCTTCTGATAGCCTAAGATGTGTTTCTTTATTAAATAAAAAAATCTTTGCGTGACAAAATCCAAAAGAATACTGTTATAAGAAGCTTTAAATATTTCAAAACGTTTGTAAATATCCTTTGTTTCTCCTTAATTTATGTGTATTATGTGGTTAATACTGTTTATTTACTGTAATTGAGCTTTAGGTTTTAATATGTGAGCCTTTGGCGATATTTCCGACAAATCTGGTGATCTTGGCGACAAACTTGAAGACTTTTTGGGTGTCCGGAGAACTTATTGGATTTCCCTTTGGTGGCGTGGTTATCGAGTTCTGGAAGTTTCCATTTGTAGAACTTTAGAGAATGTCGCCAAGAGCATATAAGACGACCGAACTCGGCTTCTAAAGTTTTTGGATTCATTAATTTCTCAGTTGGAGTCCAAATGATCTGTGGGAACTGTAAGTATGCTATTGTTCCTGTGAGTGTTAAATCTTTTAGTTGAACTTCGCTGTAGACCTAAGAGATTTTTTGTTATATTTGAAATCTGTTTGCGATTAAAAAACAAATAAATTTTCATAGCTGTTATCTTGAGTCGTCAATATAACAAATTTCATCGAACAAAACGTAACAATATTTCAGTTACTAATTCAGTATACTTGGGATTTTTGCTCTACAGGTAAAAAATTAGAAGAAACTCTATTACAGCCAGGACATTGTACGAGTGAAAAAAAAATTTGGAAAACTTGAAGATAAATAGAGAAATTTTACTGCTGTGTAAATGACAAAAAAAACCTCGTATCTCAAATAGAAAGTCCCGAATTTCTCCAGAAAGAATTTATTTATTTGTTTTACTGGTGATAATGTGAAAAAGCGAAACTACACGTTACATTTAATTTGATTTGATACAAGATAATTTAAGTAGGGTGAGTGTCCCAAATATCGCCCCTGTGCCTAATATCGCCTACTCGTGTTTTTAAAGTATGATTCGCGTTATGTATGAGAAAATGCAGTAATTTCTTAGCTCTGAGTTTGTACTAACAGCGGCGATAGCGACAACGCTCTTATCACTGACAACAGAAACTATATGGTGTCTGAAGTTATTTTGGCTGTGGTCTTCGTAAACTTTGGCTCCAAAGAATCAGAATCCAGTGAATGACCAGATAGGTGCATCCAAATTCTAATTTTGCTTATACCATTTGAAAGTGCATTAAACAGAGACTTTGCTAGCAACGCCTTTTAACAGGTGGTCCTAATTTCGCCTGGTAGGCGGTAAGAGGAACAGAGGTAGGCGATATTAGGAACCGCTCTGGAGTTCACTGGAGATTTCAGTTTTTCCAATTTAGCTACATAACTTAAACTGGCACTGGTTTTGGAGTTAGTTAATCTCAGTATACCAAAGGAAATAGTTCTTAGGGATGTTCTTTGAGTTTCCAGCCTAATCAGAAACTAAAAAGTGGATGAAATCCCTCAGCCTTTAGAATACCCTTAATTTGAAAAATGTTTGTAATTACCGTTTAATTTTACTAGAATATTTTTGTACACTGGTTTCAATTTTATCACGTTTTCAAAATGTGTAGTATAAGAAACGTTCTTTTAAGAGTCAAGTTTGTGAAGACCATATGCCTCTCACCACACTCATTTGTATATACGTTTTACCTTAAAAACTATTGTGTGACAGGAGTCGATATTCTAATCATTTTACAACCATGCTATGTCGTTAATCAACCTTAACCTTCTCTCTCGTGGAATGACAGATTGACCAAATAGCTCCGTCTAAAATCCCCCACTTTTCGCAGGCTTGTAGACTTTATTTTTCGGATGGCCCTCAATCATATTTCTTTTTCTTATAAAAATTAACTATAACTGTGGCAGATAGGAATCTCAACATCTTCGATATGGATATTTCAATATAATAATCTTAATCTCAATCGATAACCTTACCTCGGAGATTTCGTTTTATGCCGTCAATCAACTTTACAAGTTATTAAATAAAAAATAATAAAAATGGCCTGTTTTCTGAAACAAAATATTACTTAAAACAAATAGTAACTATTTGCAGTTTTAGGGAGTCATTAAGAGATCAGCACGTTACAGTTCCCATCAATGAAAACACCAGAAAAAACTTTCAATTTGAAAAACCTTTTGACAACTGTTTGCACATCGCAAAATCCACTTTTAACTTTGTGTCAGCCTGTGAAATTCTCTGGAATGTCATCAGAAAGTATTTCTCTTCGAACCAGTAATATAAGTAAATATTTAAGATGGAAATAAAAATAAGTTAAGGGGACAGGGGACTTCCGAAATAGCAAAATTCGACTAAATTCACGATTTTTCTTTTGTCCCCAAAAAATCGAGATGGGTGTAAGCTTTCATCACAAATTAAAATTTTCTCAATCAAATGATTTTTAAGTGTTTTATTTACATTTATTAAAAAGTGGGCGGGACATTTAAAGGGCATTTAAAGGTCAGCTGGTGTTCGTTTACAAATGAGTGTCCCTGAATTTATAGGCTTTATTCATTTACTTTTTTAAAACTGAAACGGCAACAGCTGTCTTAACTGTAACCATTGTTTCGCCTTATCGTATGTAATACAAAGTTATTTTTAAAAATATTCAGAGTCCACTCCGCGTTTTGACAAAATTTTACACCCTCGCCTCTCAAGTAACGAATTGAACTCACTTCCGGGATTAAAACGCTCATAATAATTGCGCAATTTGATCCCGCATGATCTCTATAACCCTTTTTCATTTCTAAATATTAATAACCTCAACATTTATGCCGGCAGAGTCTTAAAATATATTCTCCTGGAGCAACCCTAAATTTTTATGCGAATAAGCGAGTTAGCGGATGCAACCTACCTCAGGACTGTTTTCCCTTGGAATTGTGCGGCGGAAGGATTAGTCTTTTAGGCGAAAGCAAATCCAATTATAACTAACTTATAATGTTTTCGGACACTTTGAGTTTATGGAAGGCCATAACTGTCTCTGTAACGATGAAGGAGCGAGTGATTTACTGCCCAGAAAATCCACACGATATTGTATAGCACCTAACGCGATCATATCTATTCTTCAGGGTGGTATATAAACAGGCTCTTGGGGAGGTAGAGATGTATCAGTCGGAAGTGCTTAAGATATAAATATGCAAATCAGTTTGTTAGATGTAACGCTGCGGTATAACCCAATTATGGTCAATTGTTTCAATGTGATTAAAACTAAGTGGATATTTAAAAACATTTTTAAAAAATTCATTCTTGTTTAAAGGACTGATTAATCAATTATTGGCAACATTATATTCTTTTTTAACGTACGATTACGTTCCTCCATAACGGTCCTCAGGAAAGGAATATTTCAGACGCTAAAACCGTCCGTCTGTACCTCGCGAGTTATAATTTTGGCAGGGTGCTAAACCCAGTCTGTTTCACTTGGACAAGCAGTAAACTGTTAAACGGAAAAGTACCAAAATGCTTCAAAACTTTTACATACATATATGCATATATATACATACGTACTTATATATAGATACATCTATACATAACACATACATACATATATACAGATGAACCCCTTTATAGCGAACCCGGTATATAACGAACTCAAGGATAAAACGAACGAAAATTTTGGTCCCGCCGTTTTCCTATTGTAAGTAATTTAATTGGTATTGTGTCAGTTTAATGTAATCGATTTTAGTTGATTTAATTCATTAATGATCATTTTTAATAGATTTTATAATTTTTTATTGCATCATTATTGAATACACATCGGAACTAATGAGTTATGCATTTTGTGAACTCTAGCATTTTTCTTAACGATTCGGATATAGCGAACCACCGGATAAATCCAACAAAACTTTTGATCCCTTGAAGTTCGTTATAACGGGGTACAATTGTACATACAAATGAGGTAAGCAACGATGAGTAATCCCACGTTAATAACCCGCGGTAGTTTCGTTAGAAGAGACTACCTGAAAAAATATTTTAAGCTGAGGTTGTTCAATATCATTGGTTACGATTTTTATATTTTTTGTTATTAGTGCATCATTTGCTGAACTTAATGAATTATTTATTATTTTGTAGAAACGAAAGCTTCATTATTATTTAGTTAAAAAATGTTCATATGTAAAACGTTATAGAGCAGTTCAAATTCATTGTGTCACCCACAGTTTATAGGTTCTGAAGTGTTAAAGCTAATTTTAATACTTCAGCAAAATGGTTTATCTTGAGATATTTATATTTTATATTTCCAATGTTTTGTGTCATTCGTGATTCAAGGGTCGGCATTAATTATTTCTTACTATTCGGAGAAGTTATTTTGCTGTGTTTAACAAAGAATGATTTTGATAGTTTCTCTTTTTCTAAACACTTGAATATTTTTCCTCGAGTAAGATACACATAGAATCACATAACTAAGTTTGTAGCATTCTTTTAGTTACAACTAATTTTGGTGACCAAACTTGGCTCCAAATATGCCAGTTTATGTTATCTGGAACATTTTAGAAACAGTATTTTGTAGAGAAGTATGAGAACTAATACATGATATCCATACCCAAACCAATAAAAACAGGGTTATCAAGCCTAGTATAGTTCAGATTTGATCTTACTCTGGCAAGCAGTAGTTTGTCGCTCTTTCTATGGTATTGCCATGGGCTATTTCTTTCAGTAATTGATCTGTACCACAACTATTAGATCATTAAAGGTATCTATCAATAAAAACAATTGTAATAAAAGCTTTTCTGAAAATTCTACTCAACCAACGAAGGAATATTATTCTTAAAATAAATCCTATTACAAGGGTAGGTAAAAAATATTTGCAACTTTATTTAGAAAAAAGAAGTTTGTTTCAATATGCTTGTGAAACTGGTGTATTGCTGTCGGTGAGTTCCCTCAGAAATACATTTGTCTAAGTCTCGCTACAGTGTCTAAAAGATGGATATTTTTTATATTATAATAAAATTTAGAGGATTAGAAAGCCTCATGTTTTTCCCTCCCCTAGTGCACGTCTTTCCAAAATCACGGGAGTTTTGAAACAAGTATATATATATATATATATATATACATACACACAGTGGAATCTCGATCGATCGTTTTCGGACCCATCGTTTTTCCGTATGTGTCGTTCATTTTATCTAGTTCCAACTATCATATTGCTTTGTTATGTTTCCGCATCTATCGTTTTCCAGCATTTACCGTTCATTTCAATCGGTCCCTTGAAAAACGATAGATCGAGATTCCACTGTATATATATATATATATATATATATATATATATATATATATATATATATATATAAAACTTAAGGCGACGAGGTTTTATATATAGACAGATCAGTTTAAATCAAGTCAGTTTCTATAGGCTGGTAGACATGTCAATTTAGAAGGTAGTCACGACAGTATTTTAGGATTCTAAAGAGGTAATAATTTTGAGACAGTGGCTCGAAGGATTACCTCATAAGGCACGGTGCTCAATTACCTTAAGTTTTAAAGAAATTTAAAACACGAGCCATCGAAGCCGCTTCAAAGAATTCATTTTCCATCTTAACAAGGCATCATCTCGTATGTCGGGTGTAGCAAGGGCTGTCCTAAGGGAATTTTATTGGGAAACCCCATTACAGCTCTGACTGTACATTTTCAGACTCCTTTTTTCTCCTTCAACTAAAAGAATATTTGAAAAAAACATTATTTGAGTTGCTTGAGGATGACAAACTGGGTATAAATCGGAGAGAATTACGTAGATGGGCATGCCGCCTACATAAATGTGTAGATGTTGATGATGGATTAGTTGAGAAACAGTATCTTCTAATTTCTAATTAATCGAAGCAGTGTAATAGGAAACAATAACAATACTTATTTTAACTTACTCTCGAATCTTAATATTTTTGTAAATAAAATTAAATTTGGAATTTAGAATTACAACTGCTACTACATTTTTGCTGCATTATCTATATATCGCTTTTAGGTCTTTTCTAAATTTGTATTTTAGATAATTTGCAATTTCTATTATGTAAATATAAAATATTCTACTAGATTAAGTTTGGTATGCAGCACGTTGATTTTCCATTTGTCTCAGTCTTAGAAAATGTTTCCTGTATGTATTACTGCTTTAGAGTGTACTGACCAGAACATATTAAATTTCAAAGCCCCTAAAAACATATAACTCTCTTGGAAAGAAAGATTAACACGCTGATTATCATGGTCATCTGTTGATCAATTGCCGTGTACAAATGATGAGACATTGCAACTTAGCAGTACCGGAAAAAGGATATGAACTGACATGAATGCATTACAAAATAGTAGCATTTAAAAATATTAACATATCAAGAATTTTAATATTTTCTTACAAATATTGATTTAATCTAATTTTGCACGAACTTCGCAAATAGATAAACTCCTGTAGCAAGCAGGCCGGGCGATGGTTGAAGCCTGCGGGTTCGAATCCCACTCCTGACATGGTTGTCTGTAGCCGCTCTAAATCGGCTTTAAACTGTAGGTCCCAGCCTTATTAGCCCTTTTGTAGCAAAAAATGACCGTACCGCTCTAAACAAACCTATTGCATGCGGAGATTTTTCTATAATGAGAGTATATAGACAACTTTGAGAACGTCCTGTTTACATAATAGATTAATCGAAACGGGAGACTGAAGAGTTAGTCTGTTAGATCTAAATCTGTCTGCTAATCAATTCATATTTAACTTAAATCGTTTCAGGATATTTCGAGTATGTGATTCTCTCCCTGTCACTACAGTTGAGATAATGATTTACAAATCAGAGAATTTACCCATGCTGTGAAGCGCCGTGTATAATCATTTATAATACTGTGTGTGATATATAAATACCACCTCTAAGTTAATGATGTTTTAATTAGATATACTATAGAGATATATATGTATTTGCAATATGTAAATTTTGGTGATGCAGTTTCTTGAGATGTGTTGATGTTGGTATTTTGATGGCATGATGACGATGAGGATACATTTTATGTCCCCCCAAAAAAAAGAATGTATTCAAGAGTGCATACATGAATTGTTTTGATTTAAAGGTCTCACACACTTCCTCTAAGAGCCTAATTAAATATTTTGTTTCTGCTTTATTCTTATCAAATTAGCTTTCCGTTTTGAGTTTAGTTAGTTCTTATTATTTTTTTTTGTAAGTTTCGTGAATGTACTTTATACACAGCTTTATAGCTATACACAATTTTATTATTACTTTTATGCCCAACATTATTACTTTTATACACAATTTTATTATTACTTTTATGTTTCCATAGTTATTCAATATACATCTAGGAATATATTACGCGCATCTCGCTATAGAGGAGTATAACAATATAAAATTTCACTGAATTCCTAATTATATGTTGGCAGTTTATCCACGCATTACAACAGAAAAGCTTAAAATCTATTGTCCAGAGGAATGTCAACAAAGTTGTTAAAAACGGACTAAAACGTATTTTTATTCACTAGAAAATCTTGAAATCAATGAATGTTTTATTTTTTAAATTAAACTCTTATGTCTTAAATGTAGCTCTTCCGAAACGTCTAAACAATCTATATATACATAATATATCTTGTGTTTCTTTTGTTTCACTCGTTTGAATACGAATTCGGTTATCAGACGCTGTGATTTTGTTTTTGTTAGTTCTTCATATATAAAACAGTTCCGTAACTGACTGACTCACTGACTGACTCACTGACTGACTGCCATACAACGCACAGACCAAACCGCTGGACCTAAAGGCCTGAAATTTTGCATGGCGATTCTTCTTATAGTGTAGGGGTGCACTAAGAAAGATTTTTGAAAAATTCTTAGATTTTTTTAAATAAAATTTTCAAGCTGTTTTAGTAACTTTTTTAAGTTTGCATTTAAAATAATAATTTGAGGATTATAAAATTTATATCACGAGAAAGATCATAAAAATTCCTTTAAAATGGAATCTTTTTCAAATCTTTACCTGCATTTTCTGATTTTTGGTGAATTTTTAAAGACTAATTTTTAGAATTTAATTTATTAAATGCTGATCACGTGATTTCTTTTTCTGGTAATTTAATAAATTTATCCTCACGTGCATAACGACGAAATAGACAAAAAAAATTTTTTTCTTGCTAATGCGGCAGACGATTGGACATTATCCAAAAAAATATTAAAATACAGTAAAAGATATGTTCCTCAAACTGTACTCTATTAACTGTACTATATTCTTTAGTATGTCCTATTGGATTTAATTTGAATATTTTCTTCTACATTATTTTGTCTATAAAAATATCCTTTACGATTTATATATATATATATATATATATATATATATATATATATATATATATATATATATATATATATATATATATATATTTATTTATTTATTTTTTGGCATTAATTGCATACATTGACCGTTGTATTTAATTTGAATGTACTCCGTAGCGAAGTGCGGGTTTTCAGCTAGTCCATACATATAATAAACAGGGTCAATTGTGAATTATCCTCGCTCCCCTGTACATTAATCTACAAGTATAATAAGGTATTTCGAATACAATAAAACCTATATATATCGAAAAGTTTTGAAAATATAATTTTCCACTTGAACTAAATGATCAATAACGCATAAGGTCTTAAGGTTTTGTTATAGAAGACATGATAAGGTATTTTATTTACTCTTACCCAATTTGATTAACTCTGTATCTCTTTTTTTACACTGGAAATTCTTTAAACGAATTAGTCAAAAAAACTAAAATTACGTAGTAATTTTACGCATTTGAACAGTCGCTTTAAAACTAACAACACTGCAATTGTTGTATGGGCCGATAAAGTATTAATATTCGTTTTGGAAATGAAAAGATTATTATATGGCTGTGCTTATTACACTGTTCAAATTATTGTCATTTAGATCGCTAAAAAATCTCCTCACTGCGGAGAGAAGTGGGGGTGAAATACACATTCATTTCGCTGCAGAGTAGACGACGATTAGCGGACGTCACGGTGGGACTTTACTGAGATGTCACTTTGGTCAGTAAGTGACGACACCACAGTGTTTTTACGTCCGTTTATTTTGATGTTAAGAAGGAACTTTTTAATTGCTTACAGTTTCCCATAGTCATATTTATGGCCGTTTGTCTATAGTTAAATAAATATATGTAATATCTGTTGTCTTCCAATTTAAACACCTTTTGGTCATAAATGTCCACTTCCTTGTGAACCTTGACCTACCTTGTCGCATAAACGTGCGACTTTTTTTAAATTAGGAGATTCATTTAATAATAAAATGACACTTTATTATCATAACGTTAGAACATGACCGCTATGCTGTTGCGATCTTACTACATCTACCGTCTTTTACATTTTCAGTGCTCACAGCGCCATCTCTTGGCGAGCAAAATAGCTTTAACATATCAATGTATGAGTATTTGTTTTGTGATAAAATTAAATATAAAAGACTATATACGTAGTGTTTGGTCATCCGATAATGAGAGACAAATCTTGATTCTTTAGTTTGTTCTTTAATTTGGTCCGCAATCATGAGCTGTTCCAATCCCTCGAAAGAATCTATCTTTAGCCCATCAATCCACCCATAAAATAACTCTGTAATTCATAAGCTGAATTTTCCACCTTGAATTCGCTTTACGGATGTGTTGCAGAAATTTCTGCCTGAAAGTTTCTGGACTCAATTTAAATCGGTTTAGCAAGATTTACGTTACGTAATTGTAATCCTTTGAGTCTTGTTCTGACTCACGTAAAACAATCTGCCCTATCTCTAACGGTAATATGGAGATGAGTTGGAATGCCCATTCTGACTCATCTATATCAAGATTTCTAGCTTGGAGCTCAAAAATAGCCAAAAACAGACTTATGTCAGTCTCCTCTAGATTATATTTCGTCACCATTGTCCTCCTTTCCGGAGAAGATCTCCTTAGCGAGTTTTCCAACGGTTGGGGCGTTGACTCTCCACCGTTTCCTGAGCTTAAGCATAAAAGATTGATAAAATGTCCTGAATACGAAAATTAGTTAAATCTGGTGGTTAATTTGGATTTTATTTTGGGTTTTTTTAATTAGAAATTTCTTTTAAAATGAATACACATGAGAGTAATATAAATTTACCTAACTAAACCCATTGAGCTAACCTGTGTTTAAGAAAGTATCTGTCGGATGTTTAGAAATTTAGCACTAACTAATTAATCTATGTACATATTGTTGGAAAACATGAACTTGAGATAAATTTATTCATCGAGTTTTCAACTTAATACTTTTAAATTGACCACTTTTTTATTTTTCTGTTCTTCTGTAAATAGCTTTTACTGTTGTGGTATGCTAGCCCGAGTAATTAACATTCTAATGGCAAAATAAAATCTTCATTGTTTTAATAATTATTTTAGAAAAGGCTTTGTTTATGCAGTGGACAGTATGACTGTGCTTACAGTGGAAAAAGGTAATATGATCAGAATGATGATCGTAATTATCAGAAGTGTAATTATATTTTACTCCTTAGTCATAATTTTCATTCGTAGTACACTATGAAGCCCCCTTTAATGAATAGTTATTTTCAGATAAGGCTCTGTGTTACCTTTGCTGTTGAAACTTGTGGTAATGGGCAGTTGGGAAGTGCTTAAAGAAGAAAAAAAATCCAATCCAATATACAGAGGGTGTTCACACATTTTTGCAATGATTTTGACTTTCTTTATGATTTAAATTTAAACGAACAAAATTAAAACCTAGCTGGCATCAATTCGGAATAGGTTTTTATTATCGTCTGCATCTTTAAAAATATTCTTTGCTTTAAAATGCCGCTAGAAAATAAACAATGGATCAAAGGCTATGTATTTGAACTTTTCGAAGAGAAATACTCTTACTCTATTATTAAAAACGGTGTGAAAAGCATGGTTTTAATATTTCTACACATGAAATAAGTGACATAATTAATGAAAAAGGAAAGAAAAGTTAAATTTTACATTTGACTGTGAAAACTAACTCGGATTATTATCAGAAATATGTTTTAACACCTGTTTTAAAAAAAGACATTCCATCACTTTACCCAAACAATCTTCATTGTGTTAATATTCCATCAGGATAAGGCTACCAGCCATACCTCTAAATCTACTGCTATATTTTCAGAAAAAATGATAAATGAAATCAGAATTGAGGGCATTCTATTTAAATGCATCCCACCCTAGTCCCCCGACGTGTCTCCTATGGATTACTGTGCATTTGGACATTTGGACTGGAAAACAAGGTTTTTTATAAGGGGCATCCCAAAACACTGGATGGACTCTGGAAATTGTGGACGACGAGTGGAACAAAATAAACCTTGATATTTTAAGTAAAGCTCTTTTATCATGGAAATCAAGATGCAATATGATACTAGTACAACAATAGGGCTATCAGATCGAATATGTTAGAAAACAAAATTATCTTAGTTTATATATATTTCTTTTTCCAAAATCATTACAAAAATGTTTGAACACCCTCTGTAGCTTCGAAAAATTATAAATATATTTCTAATTTTGTTTTATTGATATACATTTCAAATTGCTTTTACCTTACTAATTTAAGAAATAAGATTTAATTCTGTCTCATATTTATTTATTTGAAATCTTTTTAGTAGCTAAAAACTGTTTATCTTTTTTTTGCGTTAGGATGGAGAAATGATTCCTACATACATTGAAGGAAACAAATGAAAATTCCTTGTCTCCCATAATATGCTCCACGTGATGGACAGTAGCTGGCATCAAGGTTATTACGTGCAGGATTTATAATCCATACTTTAGTTGCATATTCTACTGCAGCACGGAACAATGGACCACAAATGGGTATTGCTTGTCATAATATATTGAAGCATTCTAACTCTCCTATATCACAAAGCACGCACATAAAGTGTTTTATGATAGTTAAATCATTAAATTTCACATTGGCCCATTTTGACCTGAAATTGATATCGATCAGATTTTACGTGTAACCTAATGGCGGGGAACATGCTCAAAACTTCCTATGTCGCTGTTATAAATACTATGAGGAAATGTTGTGATGGATGACACTGGATTAAATTAAAATAGTCACTAACTTTATCGAGAACTTGACCAAACCTGAGGCAAGTTCGAAAATTAGGCGAATCTATATTACATCTATATTACATCTATATTATACAAATGTTTATGGCAGGGATTCCCAACGGGGTCCACGTGGATCCCTTGGGGGTCGATGGAAGTTTAAAAAGGGTCTATAGTATTCCAAGGGTCTATTGGGGGTCTATGATAAATTTTTTTGTTTTAAAATTTAATTTAATTTTTTAGGAATGTAATTATTTGATAATAATATCCGTTTTAATATGTATTAATACAGATTTGCGTAGGGCGGAGTGATCCACGCATCTAAAGTCGAACGTCATGGCGTTTTAGTATATGCCTCTCATGGTATTTTTGAACTTCTGGAGTGCCTGGTCCTGACGGATTTATCTCCAGTTTCACGATAAATTTCTTCAAGGTGACATGCGCAAGATGGGAGTTACAGTGTAACTCCAGTAACACTTCGAACATGAAGTTCTTTAACAGTATCAGTGACACTCGAGAATCGAGTTATTTCAGTGCTCAAGTAAAAAATTACTAGACAGTTATAATTAACGCGAGGGAGAAATTAGCAAGTTAAAAAAATAGACTAAACAAGTAGTTAAGGGGAGAGAGAAAAAAAAATAAAACAAAAAGTAAAAAAAAAAAAATTAAATTAGTAAAAAAAAAAATTTAAATAAGTAACAACATTAATATTACAGCTAAGTGAGTAGGGGAAAATTTTAAGTTAATAGTAAGAGGACGCGCTTTCCATGAAGCCCATAAAAGCAGACCTATTTAAGCAAACAGAACAGGAGGAGGGGACTAGCCAGAAGCTCCCCGAGCTGGGTTCGAACCCGGATCGGGGCAGAAGTAGTCACAAATAATTTTGAATACATTAAGCATTTTAGTTATGTCGTCGTCAGGCTTTCTAAGAGCCGCGGCAATGTTTCTGAGAAGCTGTAAGACATCAGAGATGGAGTAGGTTTGGGAAAATTCCCTTACAAGTTTTATGATTTCCGAAAAGTCGGAGAGGCCAGTGTTGTTAGTGGTGTGGTTATCGTTAGAAGGATTGGGTTGAACATTGTATTTAGAGATGGGTTTTTCTATGTCGATTTTTTTCCTAGGCGCGGTCCTAGCATAGACTAGTTCCGAAGCACTAGGAGTGTTATTTTGAGTATCAGTAAGAGTCATTGAGTTGGTTTCAACATTAACCGCAGGGTTACTATTGTTAGTGGGGAGGGAATTTTTATTCCAAGCTGAAGTGCTAGGAATTGGGGCAGGAATGAATGTGTTGGTGTTTCTTTTGGAATTGCTGGAGTTGGTGTTAGTATTACTGTTTGAATTATTAGTGTTGGATTCTTTCTTAGCTTTAGATATATTTTTAGGGTGTCTGGAGCATTTTGAGTAGTTTGCAGTGTGGTTACCTCCACAATTAGCGCACCTAAAAAGCTGAGGATTTCCCTTAATGGGACAAATCCTAGCTTGATGTTTGTCGCCACATAAGAGGCATTTAGGAGTAAGATTACAAGTCGTGCTCGCATGCCCGAACCGCTGGCAGTTGTAGCATTGAGCCGTACCTGAATTTTTAAATGGGGTAATTCTGATTTTTAAATAATTGATACTAGTTAGATTGTTGAGATTGTCAATGTTGGGAGAAGGTTTAATAGAGATCATAAATAGGGGAAGAATAGTTTTCGTTTGTTTGTTAGTGAGGTACGCAATTTTAATTGGTACAATGCCTATGTTAGTGAGCGCGTCGTGTATGTCCTGTCTGTCAGTAGTGGCGGGCAGGCCCCTGATCAAAAATTTTCTTGGTCTCTCCGACCTAGGATCCATGATTCTGAAGGGAGTATTATTACTGGTAAGGATTCCCTGAGCATTTTGGTAGCTAACAATGTCATTAAAAATTATGTGTATAAGAGAACCGGCCATTTCTGGCTCGGCTTCGGGACAGCTAGTTTTGATTAAGTTAATTAGGCTTTTATAGTTAGTTCCGGATTCAAAGTAGATGTGGTATTTTGGGGTGCGAGTAGGTTCGGCAGTTTCCTGCGTCTCCATGTCTACAGCTTCAGCAGAAGTATTACCTACAGGAATTTCAGTACTAGCGGCGCTCGGCCGTTCAGAATTAATGGAGCTAATTTTAACATTAGGTTCTAGGGAAGGGTCAGAATCCTCTCTCTGGCGCTTAGTTGTTTTAGTTCTGGTGTTCAAAACACCTTCCTCGTTACGGAATAATTCCATGTTATACGCAGCGAGATTAAAATTACAGCAAGTCGTATTTGCTTCTAAATAACTTCTAAAACTGTCAATAATCATAAAATTCGTTAACTCTAATTCTCTGGTTACCATAGTGAGCACTGAATAGACACGATCAAGAGTATCACCGTGGGAGTCTCTGCAGCCGACGAGAGTCCGTTGCACACGTGGTTAGTAAAGTTCCTTATAATCTGTGAGAAATAAACTTCCGGGAGTCCATTGTCGATGATATCGAGGATTGCTTCACGCTTTTCGTTGAGTTCCGGGGTCATCAGATGACCTTCAGTAGTAGAGCTGCACTTTGCAGTATTAACGGCTTGTACTAGCTTCCTAGCAGCAGCCTGTTTCTTCTTTTGACCCTTGGAACGTTTTCCAGGGTTGGCGTTAAGTCCGTTTTTAATGTCCTTAGCTAAACGCTGCAGGGCATCGTTGTTCGGTTTAGGCGAGTCCTTGAAGAAGTCACGGCGAGAGAGTGGCGTCGACGAAACAGTAGATCCATCATCTTCCGAATCGGAAGACAGAGTCCTGTAAAAGGAGCCAGCAGGGCTTACGCCCGACGGTCCAGATACATCCGCCCGGTTATTCATGTACAAGCTAAAATAGCCCTACAGAATTCCCCGACAAAACGTACCCGAAAACGTACGAGCGAAATAGCTTGTGGCAGTAAAACGACAACACGTGGGAGAACCACGTGTGTTTCCGTGCTAGGCTTAACGGAGCAGTAGTGGCACACGTCTGAACACCCAGTATATGCCTCGAATGCCACCGTCGGCTTTTATTTGTGTACCAACACAAGGCAGAACGGGGGAAATCCACTGGACCTTAAACAGAACATGGGTCCTCCCGATGCAACCAATCAGGAGCAGTTCCGTTTTTCTCTAGGCGATGCTTGTGCAATTACAATCTGTTTCTGAAATCTTATTTAAATTTGTGAAATTAAAAATGAAAATAGTACAAAAATAATAAAACATAAACCTAATGAACCCCTTTTTCTAATTTTTTGTTCATATTCTAAGTCAAATCGTTATCTTTAAGCGTTTTATGTGCAATTATTAGTATTATAATTATGTTGTATGCTGTATATTATAGAGAAAAATGCGAGGGGGCTCCATGAAGTAAATCATTCTTTCAAAAGGGGTCTATGTAGGAAAATGGTTGGGAACCCATGGTTTACGGCTATGTCTATGCGATTGTCATAAAAAAATGTTTAACCGTAAAAACCAGACAGAACTCTCGTATATTTTATTTTAAACGTATAATTATATTTTAAACACACAATCAAAAAAATATTCTTTTGCAAAGATTATATGGCTTGATACAAATACTTGCATACAAAGTGCTCCAAATTTTCGGAATTGTTCGAAAGATATTTCCAAGAAATAAGCCGGATAAATTTGTCTTAAGGTTATTAACCCAAGTCTGACATAGCTTGAGTTCATGGATCCCACTGTGTAATGGAGAGTAATACATTTAAGTTTTAACTTTTTTTTAAACGTAAGATCTATTCATTGTGTGATCTTGTTATGGTCAGCGTATGAAGCCAGAGAGCATAGAACGAGGCTCGGTTTTTGAGGGACCCTAGATGTTTTAAAGTGAAACAAATCGGGAGTAAGGGCTTGTTTACACAGGAGTCCGGTAGCGGAAGCGCTAAAGTATTGAAATATATTTAACCAATGATAAACCTCCAAATGATTAGCAACGGAATTTTTAACGCCTATTATTGGTTTATTTCCGTCTCAGCGGCATCTTTCCTTTTACGCTTCCGCTACTGGACTGCTATGTGAACAGACCTTTTTTAATGGCAGTGCATGGGATACGGCACGGACATAGTCGAAAAAAAATCTTTTAAGGACAACCACAGGTCTGTTTCTAGTTAATACGGTTCTGTGATGATGTATGTGAGAGCCGAATTTCAAAGGCTAGAAGACTAACTCGCAAATTCTTACTTCCTATGTCCCTGCATTGCAGTAAAACCCAAACAAAAAATGGAGTTTCACATAAATAGATATACGGACACAGACATGCATAGACATGCAACCTGGGACCCTCCTTTATTTCTCAGAGGTTCGAAACAGTGAGAGATAAATTGTTATAAGGCATATCCGTTAAATGCCGCCCCCTTGGTGTAGTGGTTAGCGTTCTGAGCTGCCCAACAGTGGGCTTGGGTTCAAATTCCGAATAAGGCTTGGTCGTTTCCGTGTCGTCCGCCTCATTGGGAGCAGTCCTGGCTCACCTATATAGTGCCCCCCATAATAAAGTAGCCAGTAAATAGCGGTGAATAACAAAAGGTGAATGTCTAACGACAAGTGCCTCCGTATAATAATAATAACAATAACCCCCCCCCCCAAAAAAAAAAAAAACAACAAAAAAAAACAAAAAAAAAAAAAAAAACACAATGTTAAATTAGATCGTAAGATTAGACTATCTGTGTTAATGGAATATCCTTAACACAAGTTTGTAATAAATAATTGATTCATTTATAACTGTATGATTCTTTAATATAAATATCTTTCTCGATGTTTTGTTAAAGACCAAAGTAAAATGAAATAATTAGGCTCATTATAAAGTGTGAGAAATATTCATATCTATCGACCGAATAGTAAAATGGTTATTATGTAGTTTTCGATCACTTCGAAAACATTTTATTTCATACTTTTATTTTTTTTTTAAGAAAAGAGCATTATAATTCGCATTTAAAGGGTTCACATAATTGTATGATTGTAATGTATGATACATGATTATAATTGTATGATTCTTTAATATAGATAACTTTCTGGATGGTTAGTTAAAGACCAAAGTAAAATGAAATAATTGGCTCATTATAAAGTGTGAGAAATATTCATATCTATGGACCGAATAGTAAAATGGTTATTATGTAGTTTTCGATCACTTTAAAAACATTTTATTTCCTACTGTTTTGTTATTTTAAGAAAAAAAACATTATAATTTGCATTTAAAGGGTTAACATAACTGTATGATTGTAATGTAAGATATAGGATTATAATTGTATGATTCTTTAATATAAATAAATTATCCAACAGATATAGATAAAAAAATATACTAAAATAGACAAAAAATTATCATTTATAACTGTATGATTCTTTAATATAAACATCTTTCTCGATGTTTCGTTAAAGACAAAAGTAAAATGAAATAATTGGGCTCATTATAAAGTGTTAGAGATATTCATATGTATGGACCGAATAGTAAAATGGTTATTATGCAGTTTTCGATCACTTCAAAAACATTTTATTTCCCACTTTTATTTTTTTTTAAGAAAAAAGCATTATAATTCGTATTTAAAGGGTTCACATAATTGTATGATTGTAATGTACGATACATGATTATAATTGTATGATTCTTTAATATAAATATCTTTCTCGATGTTACATTAAAGACAAAATAAAATAATTTGACTAATTATAAAATGTGAGAAATATTCATATCTTTGGACCAAATAGTAAAATGGTTATTATGCAGTTTTCGATCACTTCAAAAACATTTTTTTCTTATTTTTAAAAAAAAGAGCATAATAATTCGCATTTAAAGAGTAATAACAAAGTGTACATTCAAATGTTTATTCAACGACACATGTATGTTCCACCAAGTACATTTTTTGTTATAAACTTTCATATTAGCCATTTCTTACGGGCGCCACATTGTTTGAATCCACGACAAAGAACAAAAGCTGACATATTTGCGATTTTTTTCGCCGACTATTTCCCCCTCAATAAAGAATGTTCTCTGGATATAATTGATTATATTACGGTTACAAAACACAGAACTGTTTCTTTCTTTCCTTTTTGATTTGGAGGTTTGATCAGATACTGATACCTTTTTTTTTTCGCAGATAAGAAATGAAAATAGAGAGGGCCGTTTTATTGACATTTCTAAAGGCTCTCTTTTCTTTATCTCTGAATTATAGAATTTGTTGTCATATGTTGCGTTTATATTTGTGTTTTATGGTTGCGACTCCCGATTTCGGATATCTGATATTTTTTTTATTTATTCTGTCTTTCTTCCTGTTTTTTTTTTCAATATCTGATGTCCTTCGGAGTAATCATATGTTACTCTTGGTAGAGGGGTGACGTTTTAGATTGGAGGCACAAATTATATCTTAAGGGGTCGTTGGGATTTTAATATTCGTAGACAGACATGGGTTTTTAAACCCAGATCTGGGTTTATCATTGACCATATGGGTTTATAGTTTTTTTAAAAATATATCAAAATCCCTTTCAAGTGAAAAATATAGCAAGACACAAATATTTATTCATCATTGTGAACATAATTAATTATGTAAATGTAATCGTATCATTTAATTATGTAATTATCTTACTATTAACAGCTGAAGGTAAACAAACGTATGTGTGTTTGTTATTGAGCAGTCCGGGCCACACGGGGACGGACAAATCTCGCGAACCGAGCGTAGCAGGATATCGCGACTGGTACCGATTGACGCGGACGGACGAGACGCGTGCACTGATGTCATCCTCAACTTTCAAAACTTAAAACTTTTTAATTATTAAATTAAAACCGCCGAACTGAAAAGAAGCGGACAACAGAAGCAGCTGACATTCCAGGTGAGCCAGCTCCTTTCCGTTTTGCAATTTTCCACTATTTTCATGCGTGCAAAATTCAACTTTTACGTCCTCCAATCGACAACTTTTTTATTTCCATGTGTTCTACAACTCTCCATCTTTAAGGGTATACACATTTTTCTAATGTTAAAAATGTTTTTAAAAGCGTACTTACAAAACTCACCTTTGAAATTTCCCACGCTGATCGCCATAGTATCTTAATGTAACTGAAGGCCGAGTTCGTAATTTTCCGACTTATTATTTTACTCACTAATAATTCCAGTAAATTCGTGAAATTTGTTTCTAATTAATGAGCAACTGATGAGGATTTTTCCGCCACCATTTTTGAATTCATCAGAACTGTCTTTCTATTTTTTAAAGCCCTTTTTCCCCCATGAGATTTAATATTTACTTTCGGCCATGTTGCCAAAAGGAAAAATTATTAGTTGAGAACGAGTCTGAGAACGAGTTATTTAATAATTGAAATCCAGAAATAATTTTAAAGTACCAGAAATAATTTTAGTTTTAGGAAATGAGAAGTTAAAACATTTAGAATGTTTTCTAACTAAATGAACTTTTTTGTTTAAAAATCAAAATTTGAAAACGGACATTTGAAAAAATTATTTCAAAAGCCAAAAACCAAAATTTGAAAAAGAGAATTTTAAATAATTATTTCGTTTTTTAAAAATTCTAATATATTTTTAAAAGTGATTAAACAGTTTTTAATCTTTAAGAAATAAAACCATTTCATTTTAAATCGAAAAGGCAACACATCGGGTTGCCACTCAGCTAGAGTAAATTAAAATTACTGTAAAAGGATACAAGTGGAGATCATTTCGATTAAATCGTAATATATCTCTCTCTTACGAAACTATACCAGAATTTTGATATTTGCTACGTAATATCAAAGCTGTATTCAATAATACCAAATATGGAATCTTATCTCACTTCTTGATCAATTTGACTGTTTTACCTTCCTCTTATGGACACGTAGAGAAAGTTTTTTCATAAGTTAATAGATCAACAACAAAACACACACACTCTCTTAAAACCAAAACTGCAAATGATCGCATGATGGCAGAATAAATAAATATATATATCATCAAAATTGCTGTTACTGTATACCTAAAACACAACTGATGAAAGACGTAATAGAAGGAGCATGTTCTACACGATAAGAGGCATGCATTTAAAAAAATGGTTTTCAGAAAATTGATTTAGAGGTGAATGATAAAAGGAATTCAATCCAATGATAATTAAAAGAAAAATATTTAATTTAAATTCAAGTAATCCTAGAAAATGGGGTGTGAATTATTTTTACTTTTTTAATAATATTTAATACTAATGAAAAAGATATTTATAAAACTTGGTTTTTTAGATGTTATCTGGGTTAATTATATTTTCTCGCTGTGAGCCCTGCCAGTAGCTAGCATAAGTGCATAGTTCAAACTACTAAGTGCATGGTTGAGTAAAAATTACTTTTATTTGTATTCGTATCCATAGTGAAATGTTATCACGTGTTACATTATATCTTAGTAACCAAGTTATACACCTATAAAAATGCTTTAACTTGCATTTTCTGAATTTTCTACAATTCATGCACTTTTTTATGTTTGAAATGTTCCGACGCATTTCTAAACTTCATATTCAAGTCGAATTGATTATCTATTCAGTTTATAGAATATTAAATAACTAATATGAAATAATATTGTATTACATATGTAATATGTACAAAAACGTTGCACGCAATTGGAAGGCTTTCGGTATTTAGAACAGAAAAAAATGTTATTTTTACGAAAATAAAATTTTTTTATGAATATTTTTAAAATGAATTGATCCTATGGTAGGAAAAGTACCTTATAAATAAAAATTACCATGTATTGCTTAGAAAATAAATAAAAAATGGGACATTTGAAATTAGTCACTGGTAAGTAATTTGAGAAGTTTTGTATCTATAAAAATTTCCTATATCTTAACAAAAAATATCGATCAAGGTTACTCGATCGTATTACTAGCAATATAACTGATCTTTAGAGGAATTAAGTTGATATTAGAAAAATATAGCTTGAAAAGTCTTTCATGCCATTAATCCCCTGTAGGAAAGACCGCATAATTGCTATATAGTTAATATCTTATTTAACCATGAAAAGATCTTGCTTTCTAGAGTCAATTCTAAAGTCGTAAATTAACTGCCAACCTAATAAGATGTTATGATTAGCATTTGTTTGCAACATTTTGGTTATATAAAATATGAATCTAAGTTGCTAACAGAAATTATAAGACGGATATTGCAGCTACAACTCGCTAGGGACGTGGATCGAAATGGTATATCCAAACCTCTGGCTGGAAAAAATACGTATTGAAATACAACCTCTGACAATAAAGTTCGGTGAATGAAGTCAGAACGGCCGATCTGGAAACACTGGCGAAACAAAACGTTGCACCTGCGTAGCGGTAGGTGTTGACCATCTGCCCCCACCGTTGTTCAGTTAAGCGTCGTTTGTGTTCCGTGTAAGACTTGTTTTACAAAGTGCTTGTTCAATGCGTTTGTTCCGTGCGACAAATCGTTACCCAGAATTTAGGGATGAGAAAAACGTGTTGTCGTCTTGTGTCACATCACTTGGATGACGATCACAAGCAGGCACGTTTAGAGGCTTCATAGGATTTTGTCGAAACGGCGGATGCGACACCAAACTTATTGAACTGTATTGTCACTGAGGATGAGTCCTGATGTCTCAGGTACGACCCTGAAACGAAACGGCAAAGCATGGAATGGCGTTCTCCTGCAACACCTCGTCGGAAAAAGGTCAGAGCAGAAAAAACACGCATC
The DNA here is from genome assembly GCA_907164885.2 of Dolomedes plantarius. Lineage (NCBI taxonomy): Eukaryota > Metazoa > Arthropoda > Arachnida > Araneae > Dolomedidae > Dolomedes > Dolomedes plantarius. The sequence continues at coordinate 69,664,115 of OU015491.1, forward strand.
AAAACGATGGTCATCACCTTTTTAGATAGTCAAGACATTATACACAAGAAATTTCTACCTGAGGGAACGACGATGAATGCTGAAGGGTACATTGAAATTTTGACCCGTTTCATGAAACGTCTACGCTGGGTATGACCCCAGTACGCACAACAAGGTTCATGGTTTTTTGTTCACGACAATGCTCGCCCTCACACAGCCAATATCGTCAAACAGTTCCTGACAAAAAAGGGGGTGGTGCAAATTGAACATCCACCATACTCGCCAGATCTCAATCCTCCAGACTTCTTCCTGTTCCCACAACTCAAACTCGCTTTGAAAGGAAAGAGATTTGACGATATTCCTGACATCCAACGAAACGTGACGAGGCTTTTGAACTCCATCCCAAAAGAAGACTTCTTGCAAAGTTTCCAGAATATGTATAGCAGATGTCATCGGTGCATAGTTATGGGAGGTGACTATTTCGAAGGACAGTAAGGTAACTTTCGTTAATATTTCATCTTCGTTAATGTTACAGGACTATTCACCGAATTTTATTGTCAGACCTTGTACTTCAGCGATATTAGAAAGTGTTTTCAATAACATTCATAGCACATTTATGGAAAATTTAGAAAAAAAAAGTTTATTACTAATTGCAGTTTTTGCTACTATTACAATTTACTATTATCATTACATTTCATTAATGTCTCTGTTGGATATATTTTAATAAATTTTTCCAACTGATATATTCCAGAGTTGGTCAGTTGGCTTTTTAATTGCCTTTACCCCTGTCTCCGCTGTTGCTATTGGAAGATTACAAGGATTTACAAAATACAACTTTCTAATATTCTCTAAATTATGTTGCATTACATTAAACAGATTTTCAAGACAATGCTAAAATTTTAAATTTTGGTCTACCTTTTCTTCTAGAAAACTTTTTGCGTTTTAAAGCATCCTTCTAAACGTTCACACTTCAAAGGCTTAGATAGAAGTATTTATCCCCATTCTTCGTTTTTATCTTCGCATTTATCTTTCTTTGGCAGTCCCCATAGGTAAAGCTATCTAAATTTATTTTCTTTCTGTGGTCCCACCATTTTAAGATTAGGGTAAAGTTATCGGTGGAAATGATCAACTCTGTTGAAGATCGGGAGAAATCTGCATTACACATGATCAAGCATCTGTGATTTTGCCTTTCTTACCTACGGCTTCAGTCGTTCTTGTCAGCGAGACAACTGTTGCCGTTCGTAATTTTACACATCTTGTGGCAGGAGTTGTATGAGCTAGGGATCAACGAAGTAAGATAGAATATTACTTGGAATTTAGAGTAGGGAAATCTAGGGAAGACAAACAACACATCTCCTATAATGTTGCAAAATTATCCAAATTTAGAAGTAGTTTCCCGTTCTATATATATTTTTTCTTTCAATCTTGTTCGCCTCCACATAAAACACTGATAGATAAGTAATGGTACTACAATAACATAAAGTTAAATGTTCTTCAAACTATGAGTTGAATTAATTAAAGGATGTAATGAATAAGAAATCTAACAAAACCACAACTTTTGCAATAGTGCTATTTTCTTAATACTTTTTTTCCCGTGCAACCTTAAAACAAAGCTTATCTCCTGTGTAAAAATACTTCTTACACATAAAAATCGAGGGGTGCCACTATGGAATAAAACGCAAACAAACACTAAACTAAACGTATTTATTGAAATCAAAGAATATTTAGTTTTCTGCGCACTTTAATAATTTTTTCTACAGGTGTGGGGTATTTAAAGTCATATCGGATGAACAGTATGGCATGAGTGTTATCTAAATATTATATGGTACACTGATGTGTTCTACCTACTTGCATATGCTTTCCAACGCTCAAGAAGTTAGTATTCTAAAGATATAAATGTTAAAAGATTGTTTTGCTTTTTTATACTAAGTAATTTTTAACACACAACACTTCAAATTCCTATGCCTTATACTGGAATAGAGAGATATAAATTGATGTGCGTTTTACTTCTCCTTTCAATGTTTTGAAATGGAAACATTCTTTTTAGACTCATCTGATATGAGATATGTGATATAAAGCAAAGCAAATCAAAATCAAATTAAAAAGCTAGAATGGCAAATTAAAAAGCTAGAATGTACGATAACACCCACTCAAGTGTCGAGGACAAGAAGTTGTAGAGTTGAGATATTTAATTTGATATATTGTGTTACACGCTTTACACTTTTATACTTAACTTTCAGCACACAATATATGAAATATTAGGACATTATAATGGATTTAAATGTTATTTATATCTGAAGTGTGCTTTTATTCAGCTTGGAAAATTTACAAAGGAAGATATTTACTTAAGGCACATAATAAACGAATAATACAAAACAAAACAAAATCGCATACAAAATTGCCTGAGTGTTCAAATAACGTACATACGAATGCTCGAAAGTCTCATAAATTTCTTTTTAAATTTAAAATTATAAAGAAAATTATTTTTAAGGTCATATAATTACTTCCTATTTTCTGCTAGGCAAGACTATGAGGCGTGAGTTCATTAGATAAGATCCAGTTATGTCGTCAGAATTGTATAGTAGCTAGGACACATGACCTTTGCAACCCAAAGGTCATGGGTTTGATCCCCTCTCCTTGCAGGAGGTGGCTGTAAGCAGGGGTCCCCAACCTTTTTCCTACATCGATCCCTTTTAAAAAATGATTTTCTTCAACGACCCCCTCACATTTTTCTCTATAATACGCAGCATACAACATAATTTTAATACTAATAATTGCATATAAAACACTTAAAGATAACAATTTGACTAAGAATATGAACAAAAAATTAGGAAAAGCGGTTCATTAGGTCTATGTTTTATTATTTTTGTACTATTTTAATTTTTAATTTCACAAATATAAACAAGATTTCAGAAACACAGATTGTAACTGCACAAAATTGCGATTTCAAGTAATGTGGTGTTTGTGCTTGATGCATTGATACAATTTTTTTAATATTCGGCATGAAATTGCTTATCATAGTATAGCCACAATAACTAACATAGCGAATATAAATATATATTTTACTAAACAAATATACTGACTTATATGTAATTATAATATTATTTCATTCGACACATATACAAAAGCGTCATGACATTCGACTTTAGAAGGGAGGATACCTCTGCCCTATGCAAATCTGTATTTATACATATTAAAACGGATATTATTATCTAATAATTACATTCATAAAAAATTAAATTAAATTTTAAAACAGGAAAATTTATCATACCCCCAATAGACCCCTTTTAAACTTTCATCGAACCCCCCAAGGGGTCCACTAGGACCCCGTTGGGAATCCCTGCTGTAAAGTGAACACTGCAAAATGTACGCTGCTCTTCAATTAAATTATACCTTTACTCATACTAACAAATAGGGAATACAATACAAACACAGCCTGCAGTTGTATTGTGGTGTTATATTAGTAATAGGTATTACATTAGTTTTTTCGTTCAAAAACATTATTCTGTTGCTCTTTTCGCGTTTTGAATTTCCCTGTCGAAACACTCAAATAACCACTTCGAGTTTATCCTGCCATCTCAATATCCCGGCGGCGTACATGCTGTCATAGGTTTTATCAGACATTTTCACGGTCTGTCACCTAGTAGGCAACAAAGGAACGCGGATATCTATTGGGAATTTTGAGCTTTCCGAGAAACAGTGGCGTGTTCAGTGGGGTATCTTGATAAATTCTTAAGGGTAATCACTACTCTTTAATCTTTAAAACATTCGATTATTTTAAAAAAAATACATGTTAAAGCCTGATCATTTCTGAACAAAATAAAGCAAACCTCATGAAAATATTCCGTTTAGTTCCGGAGACATTGATATTCTAAATATTTAATTACTGATCAAGTTTATGGTAAGAAAAATTTTAAACTCATTTTTCTCAAAATGTAATTTTGCGTCATTCCGCAACTGATATTTCAAAAACTATGAAACATAATTCCGTGAAATTTTTATTACTGCATAATTCTATTATTCTATTGTGTCTGAACTAGAATTTTTGCAATCACTGCACATTTTGTTATTTTTTCAGGGGTAAATTAATGCAAAAATTCAAGGAAATTTTAAGTATATTTTGAGCAGTTTAAAAAAAATTTAAAAATATTTTAATGTTCAATGTTTTATGTTCAATTGTATTTTGAATTATTTATTTTAAATATAAAACAGGAATTATATATTTATGTGAAAAATTAATTTCATAGTTAATTATTACTAGGATTTTAATAATTGGTTATATGTTCTATTCACAATTAGACTTTTAAATATATTGGAACGGTAACCTATTGGAACAGTAATGATGCGTATGTATGCTTCCTAGTGGTTAAAAAGGACAAATGTTTCGCATTATGAAAAGTAGTAAACCTCTAAAATTTAAAGTTTCATAGGATTTGCCTGGTCAGTTATCATTAGACTACTTAAATTTATATGTATATCGTGAGCCAAATTTCGAGGGTAAAATGTTAATAAATTAAACGGAAGAAGATAAATTGGAAAAAGCTTTACCAGTACGATGAACAATACGATTCAAAAGTGTCCACATATTTGTAGATTTGATTCATTCGTTTATACCTACATGGTCATAAGTCTAGTGAAAGTTCCTTTTTTATTACAAATAACAGTCTTAATTTCATTTTTCACGAGTCAACGAATGTGATTATTTGCGTACAGTCTTCAATATTTCTGCAGCATTTTTTTATGAATTTAAGCAGCCTATTGCAATTCTAAACATTTAGAAATTTATAAAACAAAGAATTTTATTGTTTTATATTGTGCTTTTGACAACTGCGTTTTTATACAGTAAAATTTTATTGTAATATAAAATACTGCACATATTGCATCTCGCACTGTAAAAGTATTATATTTCCTTCCACTCTGTGTGCAAACTTACAGTGTTGATACAGTAATGTTAAATTAAAAAAAATACTGTAATATTTTCATCGTGTACTGTTATCACTAATAAAACATGAGGTTTTTGAATCTAGAGATATTCGTAAAGACTTTTCTATAGGGGATATTGAGTGTAGTATATAAAAGTGCTACATACGAAATTTCTGGGATAAAGTAATTTATATACATAAACAGTTCCGTAACTGACTGACAGATAATGCACAAACCAAACCGCTGGAACTAAAGGGCTGGAATTTTGCATGGCGATTCTTCTTATAGTGCAGGGGTGCACTAAGAAAGAATTTTAAAAATCCTTATATTTTTTTAAATTAAATTTTTAAGCTTTTTGCAATATTTTTTTAACTTTGCATTTAAAATAATAATTTGAGGGTTATAAAATTTATTTCACAAGAAAGACCATAAAAATTCCTTTAAATGAAATCTTTTTCGAACCTTTACCTCCATTTTCTCATTTTTGGTGAATCTTTAAAGATTAATTTTAAAAATTTAATTTATTAAATGCTGATCACGTGCTTTCTTTTCTTTTTGTGATACCTTAAATTAATTTTGCGTCACCTACATAACAACGAAATCAATTGACAAAAAATATTAAAATACGGTAGAAGATAAATTTAACCATTAGACTAATTGAGATGGAAGTTTTTTTTAAGAATTTCTTTTTTCCCCAAATGTGGTGGCACTTGTCTTCAAACATTCGCCTATACTATGCCACAATTTTACTGCTCATTTTATTGTGGGGGAAGCATATAGGCAAACAGCATTACCCCCTATGAAGGGACGACCCGAATGGAGGCATTTTTCGTCGCGCGACGCCAGGATTCGATCCGAGCAACCTCAGCACCGAAAACCAGCGCGCTGTACGACTGGGCCGGCACAAGCCCTTTTTTATGAATTTAATTCAAGTTAGTATGTTTTATGGATATTAAACATACAAATTAATTGCATACATTGACCGTTTATTTAATTTGAATATTTTCTTCTACATCATTTTGTCTATAAAAATATCCGTTACGATTATATATATATATTTTTTTTTGGGGGGGGGGGCATTAATTGCATACATTGACCGTTTAATTTAATTTGAATGTACTCCGTAGCCAAGCACGCGTATTCAGCTAGTATACTACTTACATTTTAATCATGAATCCTTTTCAACAATATTGTGAATAATGTGGTATTAAATATACTTATATGTCTTACGTATTTGATAACTTTCAATAAAGCTGTTTTTTATATGCCTCCGTTTATTTTTTTTTCCTCTGAAAAAAACCCCGGAATCTTCCTTCCAAGTTATGCTTTTGAATTTTCTTGTCAATCGGCCTAGATATACCATGTTCAAAGTTTATCTACCTCTCTAAATATCTCGAACGGCAGACAGACCGTCACTGGGTATCGGATGTTTTCACGGTCTGTCAACCGGTGGGCAACAAGTGAAAAACTATTGGGATTTTCGAGCTGCAGGGAGAATTGTGGACACTCAAGAGATATATTTTGATGTTTCCCGGGAGAAAAATGCAGACCTTAGCACGTTTAACCAATGTGTTAAAAGATTTATAGAGATGAAAATATTGCGGAGTAATATTCATTGCATTTTACTCCTAGGTATACGTAACATAAGCCTGTAATATACCATTTTATGATCAGGTAATAAAAATTATTTTACATATGTATAAGCATAGTTAAAGTTAAGGATTTTTGTAAGGTAAAAAATAATCAGTTTGTCATTTTTTACTTATCAGTTTTCTTATTTTTTTCTCGTGTCTAAGTTTCAAATTATAACAGCATAAACGACTGAAACAAACAATTTATGAAAGTCTAGTTGAATACCTATGCCTCGCTACGGAGTACATTCAAATTAAATACAACAGTCAATGTATGCAATTAATGCCCCAAAAAATATTTATAATAAATACTGTAACGAGGATTTTATCGTTACAGTTTTCTTATTAACTGCACCTACTTTAAATACGAATAATTATTAATTTAAAGGATCTAATCACCTTAATGTTTGTAATGTTAATATTAATCTTAGGATCTTTCGCTATAAGCATTTTAGCGTAATTCATGTATCGCCCCTCTTTTTACGTGGGAGGTCTAAAATGGTATATCTTTACTCCAGTAGTAGCTATTGATAGCATCCGCTATTTTGTTCAGCAATGCATTTTTTCCAAGAACCCAATTTAAAAGTAGTTTCCTTTATTTGAAACTCCAATTTACTCGTACAGATAATTGGATGTTTTATGGCTTGTGCCGACCTGTTAAAAGGACCGGACGTTTTCCATCCAGGGGTCGTAGTAATTGCTCTTTAATTGGCATAAGGTACAATAGCGTGGACACTTTCTATCTATTTCCCAGTCTGTAATCTCCGTCATCTGTTGGCGACCTCCATCCATCCCCGTGAGAAAATTCTTAAAAATTCTCCTCCTGGCCCAAAGCGAACTTCGCCAATCATATTCGGCGCCGCTTCACGTCACTCTTGGCTAAGTCCAATCAGTGGCCGTCCCGCTCTTTTCGCTCCTATTTGGCTACTTTTTTTGGCGGTGAATGGCCTTTTTTCGAGTTACGAGGGTTTGTCCTTTACAGCGGTTTACCGATGAAATCCGATGCTACTCTCCGTGGACCGTAGCTATTCTCCGTAGTTTGGCGATATTTTTGTTTAAATGAAGTTAATACAACCCTAGCCTGTGTGCGCCTTGTCCAGAATGAAAAGAGATTACTGAGTCAGTTTTATAGATAGAGCTACATTTTTCTGATAACTAGGTGTTTCCTTTTTTATGCTTACCCCCCCTCCCCCTCAGTTCGGCTTGCCGACTGTTGGGAGACGTTAACCTTTTTTGCATTGATTCTTCATTTACTACTGTTAACCTTGACCGATATGGTGACAACTTGTGTGAGCTCAGATTAAGTAGAGCAGTCGACTGTAATAGCTTATTATAGCTCTTATGTTTTTTTGATATTCAAGTCAACGATCGTTAATATAAAATAAATGAATGTTTGTATAACCCAGTATAGATTTTTTTGTTGAACTACCACTAGAAAGTTGACAGTGGGGAATTTAGGGTATTTGCGGTCATCTTATCTACACAACGTCTCTACGATCCGGTCTTGTGGCATAGATTGACGAGTGGTGTCTTCTAGTAACTTCGCTACAGGTTATTACTTCCGTTCTCCAGCCTTTTTTAGCGTCGCAGAGATGTACAGTTCCTTCCATTGTGCTGTTACTATTTTACAGAACTTAAAATAACCTGGTACTCTTCCCTCTGATCATACTTCGTTTTAGACACTAAAAACTGTATGCGTTCTGAATTCATCATTATTCCACGGACTTCTAGATTTCATCAGTAGAGACAAAAAATTTCTTCAGTATAGTTAATCTTTTCTGCTTAAGTAAAAGTGAGAACTTTCTTCAATACTGATTTCATCACTAGCTAATAAAACTGAGAACTTTCGTCAGTAACTAGGTTTCTTCTGTAGCTAGTTTCTTCAGTAACTTCCCACTATAGTACAGAAAACTTCAGTAACTAAAAAACTTTCACTACAAATACAATGGTCAATGTATGCTATTAATGCCAAAAAAATTATAAAAAAATTGTAATGGATATTTTCATAGACAAAATAATAAAGAAAGAAAATATTCAATTTAAATACTACGGTCAATGTATGTAATTAATTTGTATGTTTAATATCCATAAAACATACTAATTTGAATTATATTCTTAAAAAACTTCTATCTCAATTATTCTATTGGTTAAATTTTATCTTCTACCGTATTTTAAAATATTTTGTCAATTTATTTCGTTGTTATGCACATGAGGAAAAATTAATTTGAAGTATCCCAAAAAGAAAAGAAACCACGCGATCAGCATTTAATAAATTAAATTCTAAAAATTAATCTTTGAAAATTAACCAAAAATCTGAAAATGAAGGTAAAGATTCGAAAAAAAGATTTAAATTTAAAGGAATTTGTATGATCTTTCTCGTGATATAAATTTTATAACCCTCAGATTATTATTTCAAATGAAAACTTCAAAGAATGTTATAAAAATAGCTTAAAATTTTAATTTAAAAAAATCTAAGAAGAATTTTTCTTAGTGCACCCCTACACTATAAGAAGAATCGCCATGCAAAATTTCAGCCCTTTAGGTCCAGCGGTTTGGTCTGTGCGTTATCTGCCAGTCAGTCAGTTACGGAACTGTTTTATATATATAGATTAGACTTTAAAACAATAAAAATTATATTAGCTACGAAAATAAAAATTTGTAGTTTTTTGGAACCAAATAATTCCTAACACCAAGTGGAGATAAGTCACCAGGTAGGAGAATATACTTCAAAAACTTTTTCCATCTATAAGCGGTATACTTTGATTTAGTATTGGCTTCGTTTTTGCAATACGTTAGCAATGTGATTAGTTAGTTGGCAGTGAGTTGGAGGGGGTACAGAACACAAAATTCTAAAAACAAAATCATCTTTATTACGTTTTTTATTGTTCTGTACAATTTCCTGCCTTTATTAACTACGATTATCGACTTTTATTGTAATACTGCTTACAGAACCCTCAAACTATGATTTTGATAAACGACATGAGAAAGGAGTATCAGCCCCATCCTACAAGAAAATAATACTCGTACGTCAATATAAACAAAAAGTTATTTTTGCCCCGGAAGTTTATGACAGAAAAAAGAATAAACCTTCGATCCTGAATCTTTTTAATGCACCTAAAATAGCAATAAAAAATTCTAGTGAATCTTTAACACTAATCGATACTAAAGAGTATTATTTTTCTCTTTTATTATAATGACATTAAAAGGAAAGACAAACCTCATAAAAACTTCATGCTAGAAAAAAAAACCGTACCTAAGTAACATCTGTTGTTGAAGTCAGTAAATATTCAAACAAATGTAAAGAAATGATATTGGGGAAAAAAAGAACTCGCTTTTTTTTCAAATTGTAGAAGTAGCAGTGATTTTTTAATTTGAAACTCAAGTAATGATTTTTCATTTGAAAATAAAGCATAAAAATATTATTAATAATATCAAGTACACAGAGGGCACGCGCGATATGACAAGTTATTTTTCATGGCCTTTTCCTGGTCGGGGAGAGTATTTGATAATGATTTTTGTTAAAATGAGTGGTCTGACGATTAATTAAATAAAAAAAAATCATCCATCTCTGATATTTTTGCACATCCCTAAAAGTATATAGAAAATTTAGGGTATACTTAAGACACTTTTTTTAGAGCAATTGTCAAAAATAATTTTTACAGATGAGAGAAAATATAATACCTGAATCGCAAAACAAGATATCTTATTACGAACTAAAGCAAATTATTTGTGTTTAGTAGGATTTTGGTAAACATTAGTTTTTTATAAGATCAAGAAATTGGTTATGAGGAATTTAAGTAAACATCAATATTTTATCGAAATGAAGATTTAAGATAGTTGAATTAAATATTTGAAACTATTCCTATTATTCATAATGGAAGATTCGGAATTAATTATTCCGTATTATTAAATATTGAGCGCAATCATTTTTATGATTTTTTTTGGGGGGTATCTTTATAAGAAACTATTTCGTAATTTTCTTTAACACTTAGCTTCAATTTCATTCATAAAACACATAGGTTTTTATGGTCATTTATTATGTCTTAAAGAATGTAGTTAGGCACTCCTATTTTAGAAAACCCATCGTTATAATGAATTATTGAGAATTGTTATGAATAAAAGTATATCATGAAATGACACTGAATTTGGAGTATTTTTTTTTAATAAAAGATAAGTAATGCGCATTCTTAGTTTCAAATTTCATCTGTTAACAAACACTGAGTGATTTTTTTGAGTTGTTTTCGTAAATATTCAAGCAAGTTTAAAGGCATTTAGAAGAGCTTTATTTCTCAAAACAAAATTTTTATACAATATAATGCTTTAGTATAATAAAGAATAGTATGGTAACAAATTTAAGTTTATATTTTTACGGGTATGACTGGTTTATTGACACTGAAATATTTTAAAGGATTTTCGATACGAAAAGCGTTTAACATTTTATGTTTTTCAGTATTTAATTCCTTTTTTATCAGAACCAAAGATATCCATTCGATATTTATTCGGCATCGGAGTATTCCTTATGATAAGCTCTCAATAAATGGTGGACAAGGCATTCGAGCGTCAAAACAGCGGTATCAATGTGTGACAAGTGCTATTGAGTGTTTGTTACTCACGTATATTTCCCATTTAGGACTGCATAAATGTGAAAGGTTATAAATCATAGAGTAGCATAGATAGTTCCGAGAACAAGATATATGAGACTTCTTTTTTACCTTAATTTTGGTATAAATATATGTTTATGAAGTTAAAGTGAAACAATTTCATTATGTAATGTAGACATGAAATGACGTGCCTCAATTTATTTATTTTTCCTTTTCGGAGTTTGTATTTTTTACCACAGAAATATAAATATCAATTTTTTAAAAGTGTTGTGTGAAAATATAGGATTAAGGAGCAATTTATGCTTTTTTTAAAACGAATTTTAATACTACAATATAGAAGATATTGAATAGAATACATAACAACTCGCAGAAGGATAGTTAAAAAAAGATTTATTTCTCGCACTTTGCAGGATAGATGCAAATAATTTATTTTTAGTATAAAAACACGGAAAATTTTTCCCGAAAAGCATGAGATAAAAGTTGAGAATTTATAAGTTCGTTTAAGGACCATTATTTCTGAATTATCCTCACACATCTGGGTTAGTTAAAACATTCATAGCAGTCTGCTCAATAAGATCGACTTTGGAAAGAGAATAACCTTTAATGGACATAACAAGTTGCAAAGTTAAAATTATTACCTTTTCAATCATTAAAAGAAATGAGGAGCCCGTGTTCTTATACCTTTTTATATAAGACCGATACTAATGCATATGACCCCCTTCTCTCTTTTATTTTATATACTGTTTTGATAATGTTAAACTGCACATTGCATAGGTATTTTAAAGGCTGAAACGACCGTAAAGGGCGGGACTGGAACCCACATCTCCTAAAATCCAGGCCGGTGGTAATCCAGCCAAATGAACTATACCAATGACTTGCGGAAGCTATTTTTTCCAATGACTTCTTTCAATAATTTCCCCTTTTCTTTATTAAGCTATTACTCAGCATATTTGCCAGTTCCTAATTATTGATATTTTTAGTTGAACATTCAAGAAAATTGAATATTTTTAAAGATCGCTATTAGTTATATACTTCCTAACTCTCCATCATTGTTAATTTCAAAGGTCGAGCGCTACTAACACGGCCATCTGGAAGATGCACGGTTTGAAAGGGGTTTGTAGAATACCGAACCTTTTGAGGTCAGTATTCTACAAAGTATTACCAAGTTACTGATCGAATCTTTAACGAGGGATATTATAATTACTTGGTACGATTATGACTTTCCTTCAAAAACCCTTCAAGTCTGATTTGTTCGTACATATAACAATTCCTAAGCGGAAATCTTTAAAAAAATCAGAAAAGATGGAATTAGTCTATGGATACACGTGAAAGAAATCTCCAAAGTATTTAATTGCAATAAAAGTTAGTAAAAATTAGGTGAATTGTACCCCAATTAAATTTCATCATTTGCGAAAGAATCCAAATTTCCTTGTTTCTTTCATTTGCAAGTGTACAATTTTTGTTTATTTACAGTATGGAGATGAACTCTAAGTGTAAATCGATCGTATTATACCGAAGAAGTGCGTATCTACTCATTTTTCTTTAAAAAAATAAACAAAGTCCTTCTGAAGTTAGAGATTAGGCGAATCCAAAGCAAATATTCACCTCCTTTGTATAGCATCCCTTGTAAGGAATTTTCGAAGCAAAAACGTTTAGAGTTGCTGTTACATATAAATCTTTGTATATGGATAACTTTTTACAAACGTATATACAGATTTTTAACCATGTATTTTTTGTTTATCTGTCAATGAAAAATAAATCTATTTATCTATAAAAACAGTAAGAATATCTTACGAAAAAATAGATAAATTCTTTGATGTCCTTTTACTGCATCCTTAATTTCTTTAGTATCTTCGGAGGGTGAAAATGCATGAAAATTTACTTTATACCTACATTTTAAGAATAGACATTGCACGATATGGTAAGATGTAGTCACTTGTTATTTTCAGAGGGCTCTATTCTAAATTTGTAAGGAATGGAGGATTTTGGGAAAACCTTGTATATATGCTAATTTGGCTCGCGTATTGGAGACCACCCTTTTCTGACTCCATACCTCCATTTTATGTTCCTTTCAAGTTGCACTGAAATAGTATCCCAAATCTTCAAATTGAATTTGACAATTCCTTTCATACTACAACTAGGATCTTATATTGACACCATCGTAATTTATTTAGATTCACGAGCAGAATCTTTCTAGTTACGCCATAAAGTAAACCATGGTTATTTACCAATATTTTACTTCATAAATTCCAAGTGAAATAAGTGATAAGAGCCTACAGAAAAGTGATTTTCTGAAATAACTCCCAGAGAACAAACACCATAAAGAACTCCCGTTTCAAAAACATTAAGAAACGTAGTCAAAATTACATACAACTTCCAATTATGTGGCCCTTGAACAAAGCATTTTGAGAGCTCAAATTAAGCCTGAATTCCGTCAGATATTCTTTAGTAAAAATATGTACGTTGTGCTGCAAAATTAAAAGTGTCTAGCTGCTGAAAATTTTTAGTTTAGATAGATAATTTTTAACAGAAATATTTTAGTTTATAATTAATTTCAAAACAAATTTATAGTGAAATATATTGAAAAGAAATAGATGTGGGGGTTGTTAATTTATTTTCCTGCCAATATTTTAATCTTGGACTCGTAGATTAGCCTTGAAGAAGTGCTGTAAGTATTTCATAGAACTTAAACCCATACCGAAATTGAGATAATTTCTGCATATATAAACAGAACATAGGGATTTTTGAACACAAATGAAATAAACTTAATGGCATCCATGTTTAACGGGGTTTTTCATAATGTACCTATATATATATATAGCAACGATATTACGTAAAATCTTAGTGAAATGAACTACAGAAAATTAGGATAATTATAAAACACTGCCATGCTCTATCGAATTTTTTTCTTCACTCTTAAAAGACTCGAACAAAAGACCTATACAACCCCCCCCCCAGAAAAAATAAATAAATAAATAACCCTTCTTTATTTAGCGATTTAACCCAGCCTTGATATTTGAAGGCCTGTTTACCACATTTTTGTATTGTGAATTTGGTATTGGGCACATACTACAATTTTCCACAACGAACATGTTATATATCAAAAATTATTTGTAGCCTTTGATTATGTCGAATAAAGCTAGATATTAATGCATGAGTGAGATATATTTATAAGAAAAGCGACATTGAGGTCATTTGAAAGAAAAAAATGTTTACATTATCGTAAAAGTACGTTTCAAAAATAAAATTACTCAAAAATAGGTTTCTAGAAGCTATAAAATACGGTTTTGTCGGAAAAGATTTTATATAAAAATATTCAGTTATTTGCTTATAAGGTACATATGCGTGCGTTCAATATTTGCTTAGAGTTATTACTATCCCCTTAGAAGCTTCTTAATATAATTTATACATTTCTTCTCAGTTTTTGTCGTTAACTTATAATAACCAATAAAACACGAAAAATTTAAATCTGTGACCCTTTATTTCGTATTGGGGTCTTTGATTAAAACCAGAGAGAAGGACTTCAAAACGAGATGAAAATAATATAATGTGATCTCAGGGACAAGTTGAAAGGTAATGCTTTAAATCGAGTATGAAAACATAAAGCATATAAGTCAAACCAGCGAGTACGCTTACTTGTGCGTGAATGAGTGTGTGATTAGCTCCTAATCAACAGGTGTAGCCATTCGACAGGCGTTCGGAGTACTTGATGCGATTGTATCCACGTGCTAACTACAAAGCTGAAGAATAATCTTCTCTTTGATGTGAAGTGAAAAAGTAGAAAAATCCAGAAGGGATATCTCGTACATTTCACTAACACCCTGTGAGTACCTAAGTGGATGGTGGGTCATATTAGGTAAAGTCCAAAATTAGTGATCACTGCTTGCGTTGTCTCAAAAGTAAGCCAGTTATATAGTCTAGAAGTACAATACTAGATTCTATTTGTCGGTTTTTTAAACTTTATTCCTCTCTAAGAAAGGTAGATGATTATCGACTGAAACAAGTGATTCCATCTTGCTTTCATTTTATCTAATTATTTGCTCCTTTTAAAGCTATTTCTAGAAGATGCTTTGTTTGTTCAATGGTACTAGGAGTACGTTGGATTTCGACATTCTACACAGTACTTTATGATATTATAAAAGTACTTTATGAACTTATAATATTCTTGGGATATATGCTATCCCAGCACGTGAGGTAAAGGTTAATACGGCGGTTTTTAGCATATTTTCAATAATTATCACAGTTTATCTTAAGTAACATCTTTCTATTTATCAAAGGTCTACGTTTGTAGAAAAAGTTTGAAATGTAGTCATATTGAAGTTTGTAAAAATTAGGTAACCAACAGTCTGAAATTTACTAAAATAATTTCGATTAAAAATAAAACAAGAGAACCTGGAAAAATTTTTGAGCGATATCCTTTTGGGGTTCAGGACCCTCAAGTGAATAACCGTGGTCTAATCAAATTAACAACTTCTGGAAAGCTTTTTGAATTACCTTGCATCGTATGACTGACATGTCGTATAATGTTGGTTCTAGAATCAAGATAAATATAATCGACAAAAGTTATTTCTACTTATAGCCTATTTTACAATGCAAATAATATAGAGAATGAAAAGAGGATAGTTATATTTCTAATATAACTGTAAGAATGGACACTGCTTTGTGATCCTGAGTAATTTCGCCGCTTTGAGACCATCCCTCTCTTTTTTCACTTTCAATATCTTTCACAAAGTTAGAACCTTCAAAATATCAAAAGAAAAAGTAGAGGGTTCAATCACTTAAAATCTAACAAACATCAGTTTCAAATGATACAACACCAAAAGCTGAATAACGATAAACCACTGAAAGAACGTCTTAAAACAGGTTTCAAGGTCAGTGATATGTCAGGTCTTCTTAAGGCAAAGATACTCAAAAATAAAAGGTGGCTACTACTTTTTGAGGCGACGCAAGGTCTTAATAAAATTAAAAAGTTCGTGACAGCAGGATAAGTGAAATGACAGTTAATTAAGAAAATCTGCAAAATTATAAAATGATTAGTTAAACTCATTCTTGATTGCTCAGCAGACAGCAATAAAAATGACGTCAAGTAAAGTTCTCGGTTCGTTTTTAAATCTTTTGCGAGCGAAAATTTTTAATTCCTTAAATTGTTTTTCTTGCAATTTCATTTTAATGCACTTTACGTTTTCATTTTTTTTATTCAGAGAATTAAAAACTGAGCTTTTCGAAATAAACTATATTAAACATTTTCCACTTTATAGATTTTATCATAGTTATTTATCAGTCGTTATTTATTGAATTTCCGATTTTCTGTGAAAATTAATTTGAAGCAAACATGTGCATGAATTTGATAAAAATATTTTGCTGAAAAGGAAAAGGATACATACACATAATATAATATAATATTATATATACATATATATATATATATATATATATATATATATATATATATATATATATATATATATATATATATATATATATATATATGTATATATGTATATATATTATGTATATATATTATGTATATATATATATGTATATGTATATATGTATATGTATATGTATATATGTATATGTATATATATATATGTATATATATATATGTATATATATATATATGTATATATATATATATATATATATATATATATATATATATATGTATATATATATATATATATATATATATATATATATATATATATATATATACATATATATTATATATATATATATATATATATATATATATATATATATATATATATATATACATATATATTATATATATCATATATATATATATATATATATATATATATATATATATATATATATATATATATATATATATATAGTTGTTGTTGCTTATGCCACTTGACCGACAGAAACATCAGATCAAGTACCGAAGGTTATGGGCGATGGAGGTATAGCTCCTGTTTTGACTGGCACAACAAGGGTCGGAGTCCAACTTCGCCAAAGGACCAGTCCCGTAATTTTGAACCGAGTCAAGTGACGACACCAAAACACTTGACCCCGTACCTCCAGAGGTAATTTCGAGAACTTGGAGGACATTGCAGCCACGAAAATATACGCAAAATATCGAAATATTATTGGCTCAAGTTCTTCCTCTACATTTCTTCCCGTCTTTACATTTATGAGATTGCATTTTTAAATCTTAGTATGATTGCAATTCTTATCCCGGTATTTCCAAATATCAGCGCTAATAGTTGTAAGGATAACCACAGGGAACCTCTAGCACAAATAATCCAAAATCGGCCCTGTACAACGTAAAAGTAGACACGAGTTTTCAATGTACTACAAATAATTATTTAAATAAGTTTGAATTAAAATAGTTAAACGCTCTTTCTTTTCAGTAGTTTTTCTAGGAAAATTCTATTGTTTTGTTTATGTCCACCTTATTGTTATTCTTACTTAAAATTTGCATTTTATTTCTAGCTCTTTGCTTTCGTAATTTTATAGGAAATATCGTCCTAAATATCGCCTACTCTAAATTGTTTTCGACATTTCATTCACTTTTTAGTTTCTGATTAGGCTGGAAATTCAAAAAACATCCCTAAGAACTATTTTCTTTGGTATCCTGAGATCAACTAGCTCCAAAACCAGTGCCAGTTTAAGTTATGTAGCTAAATTGAAAAAATTGAAATCCCTAGTGAACCCCAGAGCGGTTCCTAATATCACCTACCTCTGTTCCTCTTACCGCCTGCCAGGCGAAATTAGGAGCACCTGTTAAAAGGCGTTGCTAGCAAAGTCTCTGTTTAATGCACTTTCAAATGGTATAAGCAAAACTAGAATTTGGATGCACCTACCTAGTCATTCACTGGATTCTGATTCTTTGGAGCCAAAGTTTACGAAGACAACAGCTAAAATAACTTCAGACGCCATATTGTTTCTGTTGTTCGTGATAAGAGCGTTGTCGCTATCGCCACCGTTAGTACAACTCCAGAACTAAGAAGTTACTGCATTTTCTCATACATAGCGCGAATCATACTTTGGAAACACGAGAAAAGGCGATATTAGGCACAGGGGCGATATTTAGGACACCCAACCTACTGTTTATTAATGAATATGAATTTACCATCAGAGTATTTTCTCTCTCTGAGGAATTTGCTCATCTTATTTAAACTAACGTAATTATGTGCAGAAAATAAAGAGGGAATTTAGTGATTAAAAGTTCAGTTTTAAGTCATATTTTGACATATTGAAAGCACTGAATTTAAAGAATTAAACTTTTTATTTATTAACTATAAGTTGAGGCAGTTTTTTTAAAATTTGCGATTGAAAGCATTTTGATACGTGATAAAATATCTTTCTTTTCAAATTACTTATGATCAGTAGATTAAGTACTTTTAGTTGGTGCCCCATCATCTTTTACGAAATTTTATGATTATCTCAACAGCATTTAAAATAATACGCTACGTGATGCAACACTAATAATAAATACGTATGCCGGAACAGCTTCGTACACTATTTGTCAATGGAGAAATTTCACACATAGGAGTATTTTGACAAATTATCTGATGCTCACTGTGCTGTTGTGTACGAGAAAAGAAGAGAAAGAATGGGAGAAATGTCGGATAGAATGAAGAAAAGTTATGTTCAGAGAACGGGGAAAGCTCTGTAGCTTTATCGGAAATAATTTTTGGAACAAAGCATAACGTCGTCAGGAGGATTTAAAAACTCGTCAGATATCTGGATGTTCGCACTTAGCCATCTATTTTTCTTATGCACGGAGTATCGAATAATGAAACAGGAAAACATATTTGGCTTTCCCCTTCCTCTTGGAAATCAATGGATGTGAAAACGGAGAGAAAACGCTTTACAAAGTATCCCGAGTCTGCAAAAGAAGTATCGGAAAGGTATGGTTGAGCATTTTAATTTCTTTCTAGATAATGAATGAGTCGGCAATAATTAATCATTTTTAATAGGTATTATTTTTAAAAAAATGCTCTTGCTCTACAAGGTGGGATTTGAGAACAAACTGAAAGTTTTGAATATTTTGATGTTTTAATCTGTAATGTTTTTACTATATTTTTATTAAAAGGGTATGATCTTATACTCCTTATCTATATATACAGAGGCTGTTCACACATTTTTTAGACGATGTATATTGTATTCACAAAACTAAATTACATAAAATTCTTGTGTTTTAAATGTTCTATTTGACATCCCTTATTCTGAACTATCTTTCGACACCTCAATATCCAGGATAATAATGCCTTTTGAAGTGTCAGAAGAGGTATTCTATCCCATTTCTCCTGAACAGCTTTCCAGAGTCCTGTAAGGGTTTTGGGACGACGTTTGGATAATGCAGATTTTAAAAGTCCGAAAGCACAAAAATCCATAGGTGATACATCGGAAGATTTAGTAAGGATATCAGTGAAGGGTATGGGCATGATACCAATTTTTTGTTCCATTTCTTTTAGAAAATTTACAGTGGATTTTGATGTGTGACTGCTAGCTTTGTCCTGATGGAGTCTCACAGATTGATGGCACTGTGGGTAAAGCGATGGTATTTCATTCAGAAAAATTGGCGATAAAATATGTTCCTGATAGTATTTGGAGTTAATCTTGACATTTTTTTCCACTCTCTTTATTTCGAACTTGCCATTACAAGAAAAACGAGTAACAATCATGAATCCCTTAGAAAAACTTTCTTTCGATTCTTTGAACCATGTACTTAATTTTTTTCTCACCTTTTATGATAATAAATGGCTCTTTTTTTTGTTGAAATCATCTAAATACACCCATGATTCATCTATTGTGACAGTTGTTTTCTTTGGATAAGTGTTTCTCATATAGAATTCTGCAGCGTGTCCTGCGTTCAGCGATATGATTTGGAAGAAGACGATGCACATTGCGTTTTTTCGCTTTCTTAAGATTTAAATCAACGTTTATCATTTTGTTTACAGTGGACACCGAGCATTTTAATGATTTTGCAACTGTCCTTTGACTAGGGGGATTTTCTTTTAACATTAAACAACGTACCTTTGCAATAGTCGAAGATGTCCGGTTTTTCCTTGGATACTTGTTTGGAATTTTTGTCCCACTTGAGGCTCCAATTTGACTTTTTTCCTTTCTTGTTGACGATATTACCTATCGACGCTTTAGATATCCCAAAACCATGACTCTCACATCGTTTTTGGATAACGGAGTATGCATATTTCTCTTCGGAAAGAGCATAAATGTAGCCTTCGAACCACTGCTTTGTTAAAAACGCCATTTTGAATAAAAACAAAACTTTCAAGCCGTAGACGATAATTTTGACTTTTAAAAACATAGTACAATTGCAATTATTTCTTTTGCAGCAAACGCTTTTTTATTACCGCTTACCAAAATCGTCTAAAAAATGGGCGAACAGCCTCTGTATATATATAAATCAGTTTCGTAACAGACTGAGTGAGTGAGTGACTGATTGACTGACTGACATACAACGCACACATCAAACCGCTGGACATAAAGGGCTGAAATTTTGCATGCGATTCTTCTTATAGTGTAGGGGTGCACTAAGAGAGATTTTTGAAAAATTCTTCTTAGATTTTTAAAAATTAAATTTTTAAGCTGTTTTTGTAATATTCCTTAAAGTTTGCATTCAAAATAATAATCCAAGGGTTATAAAATTTATATCACGAGAAAGATCATAAAAAGTCCTTTAAAATCTAAACTTTTTCGAATTTTTACCTTCATTTTCTGATTTTTGGGGAAATTTTAAAGATTAATTTTTAGAATTTAATTTATTAAAGGCTGATCACGTGGTTTCTTTTTTTTAATTTTGCGTCACGTGCATAACAACGAAATAAACAATTTTTTTTTCTTGTTAATGCGGCAGACGATTGGACATTATCTAAAAAATATTAACATACAGTAAAAGAAATTTTCCTCAAACTGTACTATATTAAATGTACTAAAATCTTTCGTATGTTCTATTAGATTTAATTTGAACATTTTCTTCTACATTATTTTGCCTATAAAAATATCCGTTACAATTTTTTATAAATATACTTTTTCTTTTTTTTATAACAATTGCATACATTGATCGTTGTATTTATTACATATATATAGGGTAACTCTAGGATAGATGGCCATAGAGGAGAGATGCGCCAGTCTAAATATTTCCAAAACTTGATCATAAATGGCAGTTTAAACATTTTCGTAGGAAGTGTTCAACGAGTTCATTCATTGTGAGGTACAGCTGTGTTTTTCTTTTATAAAAAGTAAGTGAAATATTAATGTTTATTTAATTTAGTGGTTGAATATTTTTGTTGAGTTAGGTACCTGAATGTTTTGCAATACGTACGTTACATTTTTTATTTACTTTATGGACTTTTAAGGCACGTATATAATCCAATCTTTGCTTCTAAGCCTAAAACAAAGACGTACAATGGCGGAGTGATACTTTAAAGTGGGTGGCTATCTGTCCTTCAATTTCAGGATAGATAGCTACATAAAATCGAGGAAAGATGACCACCTTTAATCAATATTTAAAAATTATACAGAGTGAGGATTTTAACTAAATATAATTATATATAAATTAATTATATAACTTTTATATTTATATTATATGCACCAGTTCCTAATGTAACCATGACAAATACCGTTAGAAACGTACAAAGTAGGTAGCTATGCTTTTGACATCACCAGAAAATATTGACAAACGTCGGAAACTTTCAACCTAGAAACAGATAAAGTTGATAAATAAGCTTAAAACCAGTAAAAAACCTAAAATAAACGCGAGAAAGAAACAAAAACACGACACTTCTAGTAGCGAAGAAAGTGGAATACATTTGAAATTATCAGATTCTACAGATTCCGAGGGAATAGAATTTGATGAGGATCACTGTGTTGGTTGGGGAGAAGAATACAATACCATAATCATAAAGGATGACTGGATAAAATGTATAAGGTGTCTGAGGTGGTTCCATGAAACGTGTACAAAATATCTATACCTTTGCCAAAAATGTGGTAAAATTTTACGAAAATTGAAGGGTTGAAATTATACTTCAAATGTTGTTTATTCGAATTTTATTCACTCATTTTCCGTTATATAATTGCATCTTTGCAAGTTTTTCATGAGTAACTATATGAAATGTGTTCTTTTTTGCTATTTTAACTTCACTTTTTTTTTCTTGTATTGGATGGCCATCTCTCCTCGGCTTGAAGGAGAGATAGCCATCTGCCATTTTAATTTCAAACTATGTTTCCCACTTTTTGTTCTGAATGTTTAGTTATTTTTTACCCAAAATATAATGAGTGTATGTATAAGAATTTTAAATATGCTTTAATATTTCTTGTGTTTGCATTCTAAGAATTTTTATTTCAATCTTTAAAAACTGTGGCCATCTATCCTAGAGTTACCCAATATATATATATATATATATATATATATATATATATATATATATATATATATATATATATATATATATATATATATATATATATATATATATATACATATTTTTTCATTAATTGCATACATTGACAGTTTAATTTAATTTGAATGTACTCCGTAACGATGTACGGGTTTTCAGCCAGTGACTTTATATGTACTCTGATAGGGAAAATAATAGTGCAAGAGGCAGTGGTGTAGAAGTCGATTCTAAGTTACATCGTGCAGTAAGAGAAGTGTTAGGAAAAAGTATGGAATTGAACAGACCAGTTTTTTACCCTGACAACTTCACTCGATGTACTCCATCTATCTATTACGACATTTGAAGTTTGCGGTGTTTCAGTTCGAACCTGAATTCGCATTAATCGCACGAGATTTAAGAAGGCGTGGCTACGCCACCTACTAGCCTCACTATAATTTAAATATAGTTTATTTTTGAAGATAACTTTTGTAGTATGCATATTCACCCCATCAAAAGTTAGTATATATATATATGTGTATATATATATATATATATATATATATATATATATATATATATATATATATATATATATATATATATATATATATAAATATAAAAAGTAAGATGAATCTGTGTTCAGCTCCATGGTATTTTCGCAATGTTGACATTTATAGGAAGATAAATCTCCCCACCATTCAAAATTATCTTCAAAATCTTGCTATTAACTTCCATAAAGATTTACCAAATGATCTTATTGAAAATCTTGCCGATTACGATCCTGATGACCCAGCTAACAAGAAACGGCCCTGTGCCATTCTTGCTCGTAACTTTTAATTGTTTGTCCCGTTCTTTGTTCGACCAGTGTCTTTCCCCCCCCCCATATTTTAGTTTACTTGTACTATTGAAGCTTTTAGTTTTCCCCACTTTCTATTTTCCTTCCTACTTTCGGTTTTCATTGATCACTGAAGTTTTATGCATTGCTATATCATCCTACAGTGGAGGGCCCGGCCCATGTACTGTAGTTACCACTACTCTTCCTGAAGCTCCTGTAGCTCTGTGTTCAAATAGTAAGATAAGAGTGAGGATGGGGGTTACTGGTTAGCTAGTTAGCGTTTTGCTTTATCTTTTGATAGATGTTCAGTGCCTTGTTATTACGAGTTTATTTGCTTTTGTTTATCGAAAGTTTCGACGCTTTTTTTAAAAATAAACGTTTAGTTATTTTTAACGACGCAGTTGTCTTTTACTTCCTCCTATTGTTTTACTTACTTTAATTTGAGCAATTTTTATTTTAGATTCAACTTTTGTTTTATTAGGCAAGATATTTATTTTGTAGGAAAGTTGAAACAAGAAGTATAAAGGCGCAACAAGCGTAAAAAACACAGAAAATGTTGGAACGGCAGAGAAGAGATCTGGTAAATAATTGTCAGAAAATCTTGTTCTTTCATCTTGTCGTTTCTATCCCTTCTGACGCAGGACACGTTTGTGCTGCTTAATTGGTACCATAACCACTCACAGTTGAAGTTTTTATGGTCGAGCAGCTGAACTCATGTTACCTTTCATTGAAGTGATTACGAAACGTCATTTGTGACGGCGAATTTCAAGTCGTTCTAGGGCTATAGAAGATGGGAAAGCATGAAAGACTTTGAATTTGACCACAACCTTGAAAACAAGGGCATAGATCGGTGAGTCTCACATCTTTCCGAACTTAAGAAAGCAGGGACTAACTCTTCGAATGGACCAGTTAAATTTAGGCCGAAGGCCAGGAATCGCGGGCTTGAATTGACATTTCACGTCTTTCGTGATTGTAGAAAAGACACAAGAATTCACTCAACCATTTTAATGGACGAACTGAACTTTGTCCAATTCCAGAAAATGGATGCGTTGATTGGCGAGTCTCGCGTCTCTTCCTGGACTTTTAGAACGCAGGAAGGTTGTTCTTTGGAATACACCCTTTCAATCTAATGAATTTTGGATTCAACTAAGGCCTAGTGAACACAGGTGTGGATTATTACGTTTCAAGTCTGCTGTGGATTATACAGGAGACAGGAGAGTTATTCTTTGGAATTCCCTCTTCTTCGAATATGATGGTCGAGTTTGAATTTGGCTACTGTGGGAAATACAGGAGCATCAAGCGACAGCTCAGGACTTGGAATAAAATTTTTCGCTGTGTCTTCAAAGACCCAGGAAATTTAAGCCCTTCTCATCGTCTTTTTATGAATGCCGGAGAGCATTGTTTGTCGAAAGGTTTTTCTTTTTCCAACAGCTACTATTGGCGGGCTCCATCACAGCATAGGATATTATGAATTGAATTCTGCTCGTAAGTTATGTAACTAAAATTCATTTACCTTCTAGTGTGCATGACAGTTCTACACTATTTGGTTTTATCAATGAATTGGGATTATTGGGAAAATTGCGGTTGGCTCTTCCTGCCATAATTCTGATGGTCCTGTCTCTTGTATTTGTTTTTCAAAACGATCAGGAATTGATGAAAATCTTAATTTTAATCCAGTTGAGCATTTCTGAGAGATTTAATTATCAAGTATTTTTAATTTTTATGGGTGTGATGTTATCTTATTTTTTAAAGATGCCGTAAATTTCAGATTCTTCGTATTGATTAAAGTGCGGGTGTGCACGGTAAACCGAAAAAAGTGCGGATGATCCGAATAAGGCTCTGCATATCATAAAAACTGTTCAAAGGTTTTAAAAGGGTCTGGGAGACATAATTAAAAAAAATGTACCCTTCAATGAAAATGTTAAAGATGTGCTGTCTCTAGAAGGATATACAGTGGCGTCCGGATAATCCGAACTTCGGTAATCTAAAAGTCCGCTTAATCCGAAACCAAAAGTTAAAAAAGAACTAAGACTACAATAAAACCACACTGATACTAAGTAATATAAAGTATATTTCTGAAAATTACAAGAAAATTCAAAGTTAGACAATGTACTCAACTAATTATTACTGAACAACATTGGTTTGAAAAAATATGTTAATTTTTTTTTTATCGAAGAGAAGAATACCTCTCCCTTGAAGCCAAATTACTCCACCACGCCAGAAAAATGGTGTCCGCTGGGTCGCGGAGTGTGGCTCTATCTAGCGTAGTTCTACATCAAATGTAGCCTCGGCGTCTGAGGGAGATTCCCTCTTCTCGCTGTCACCATCTCCTTCACCTTCACTCTCGTCTGAGACGTTGACAGGTTCTTTCAAAAACATTTCAACAATCTGCTGATCGTCTAAAATACAACTGTCGAGCACTGTGACGTATTGTTAGAACAACTTACATTCTACTGTACTGTACTGTACTGCGCAGTGTTCCACTATCTAATCCATTTCGTCCCGAGATTTGGTTATGTTTAGACAGACCTTATAAAATAAACTATGTAATTACACGTAATATGTAATACTTATGTAATCACACGTAATATGTAATACTTATGTAATCACACGTTATTATGTATTTTAAGTTTATTTTAAGAATTATTTCGCTTAATCCGAAAAATTCGTTAATCCGTAAAGAGTCCGTATTGGAGTCCCAATAATTTCGGATTATTGGGACTCCACTGAGTAAAAAAATTATCGCAAACTATGTCTACGCAATTTTGTACATTTTCCCTTCGTACTACTTTCTCCATACAGTCGTCTGCAATTTTGATTTAGAGTAAAAATTCCAAAAATTTTTTCACCTGGGCAAAACTTAACTCGCAATTTTTTCCCCTTCAAAGTGATTAACAATATTGTTAATGAGAATTTTATAAATCCCTTTCACAAATTATTATTGAAACCTGGGTAGATACATTAAAAACTCAATAAGTGTTAAATTTAAAAATTTGTTTTTTTTGCAAAAAGGAATTTCAAGTTCTTCAAGCATTTTTTACTTGTATAATGATCTTCATGTAAAAACAGCATTTGATAAAAAAAGAATAATTTGAACATTTAAAATGTGTTTAGAACATTTAAAATGTGTTTAGATAAAATAATTTATTGTGTCGGAAAGTGCCTTAAACGTACTGCATATAGCGCCTTAAATATAATTTAATTACTATAAAATAATTTTGATTATTTAGAATTAAATCTAATGTTTTCAGATTTTCTTCAGGAGGACATCAATTTTGTTCCTTTTGTTTACAAACCCCGTTAATATTTTTATACGTCCTTTTGTTATGAGCAAAGCAGATATTTTGTATTTCGGTTCGATTTTTGAGCACGCGATAAATCGTAAAACGGATTATCCGTTCAAGGCTAATTGGGAGTTCCAGAAATTTACATTTTGCCAAGGTTCTACAATATTTTCTCCCTGTGGTGTTCATCTTTTTGATATCAAAACACTTATCGCTTTTTTAAAGTCAGCATACTTTCACAATGGAAACTAAATTTGTTGTTTTGTACATTTGCCCAAGTGCCCGTAGAAAAGTATAATTTTGTACAGGATGCACATATTTTCTGTGCATTTTTGTTGGATTTTCCTTAAGGCTTGGCCTTTTCACCGGCACACACGTATATATACCTTGCTTATATTTTTTTATACGTAAGTAAGATATTTTTCTTACTTGCGCTAAAATAAAAGAAGCCTTTCCCAATAGCTTTCCGTAGCCCATTTTAACTATAACAGTAACAAAGAAAAATAAGCTTTCTTTTTACCAGGCAATGATGAATAACTAATCACGGTTGGTTATAATGGCGTCACATAAATACTCCATTCGAAAAAGAACATGATGAAATCATTACATTTATTCTGGAATAGACAACATATTATAGGCAACACACACACACACACACACACATATATATATACACATATATATATATATATATATATATATATATATATATATATTTTCAAAGTTTAAGGTAGGAATCATCTTTAAATAATCTTAAGAATTATAAAAAGTTTTAATGACAGTGTTGAAATTAATATTGGAAACATTTATATACGGTACAAATGATAAAAAATTTAGTTTCTAACAAGAAAAAAAAAGTCTAATTTAGTTCTTTGTTTCTTGCACAATGTAAATAATATGGATTTCTCAGAAAAACACATTCCAGAAAATAGTATTTCTCTTTCTCTCTCTCTCTCTCTCTGTACACACACTCGCACACACACACACACACACACACACACACATACACACGCACACACGCGCATACACATACACACACACATAAATAAATAAATAAATATATATATATATATATATATATATACATTATATATATATATATATATATATATATATATATATATATATATATATATATATATATATATATTTTTTTTTTTTTAAATTAAAAAAAAATTTTTTTTTTAATAACTGTACAATTGCAGATATGCAGGTAAAATTATGTTCGAATTTATACGGAAAATATTTCATAAATAAAGTAAATTAGATAATTATCAACGCGTGTCTCTCAAAATACTGCATTTAATGATTTTCTAATAGGAAATGGATGTAAAACTTATATTTTTGACATACCCAGGTGCTATAATGAAATCTTATTTTCGGTCACTTGTTTTAATCTCTTATAATTTATTTTTCTGCAACTACTGGAGGGAACTAATGCGAAGCTCTAATAATAATAACAAAGCCTGAAGTAAATGTCGAAAGAATTTATGACGGAACCTTACGATAAAATATACTTCGATAAAACATACTTAAAGTATAAGAAGGTTTACTGAATTAATATTTAGGGTTTTAGCATTTAATATTTAAAATGAAAATGAATTCTTTAGAAAAATTCTGTGAATTAATATTCAAAGTTTAAGGTAGGAATCATCTTTAAATAATCTTAAGAAATAAAAATAGTTTTAATGATAGCTTTGAAATTTATACTGGCTACATTTATATACGGTACAAATCATAAACAATTCAGTTTCTAACAAGAAAAAAAGTCTAATGTAGTCCTTTCTTTCTTAATTTTATTTTATTTTAATGAGATAAATAATTGAAAGTTGCCTAGTTGGGAGGAAGATTGGATATCAAAATAGGGTGCTCTTAAGGCGTTTAAAGACTGCCTAATCAGTTACAGAAACATATCAGCCTTGTTTGATTAACGCCTAAGTAACAAATCCACATATTGTATAGTTCTTCGCAAAAAATTTTGCTCGTTTTAAAAATGAACTATGGCCATAGTAGGATTTGAATCCTCTATTTTCATCAGGTCGTGCCGGTATTCTAACATTTGAATCACCTTGACATGTTATTCGTATCCTTTGATGCTTTCTGTACTGGCTTTCTCTATAAAGGGGCCTGGGTGCAAGAAACTATTGAAGGCCCTAAATTTTTTGTAAAGTAAAAAAAAAATTACAAACACGAACATATATTACAAATGCATGTTTATTTAAGGCGTGATTTTGTTTTTGCTAATACATTAATTACTTCAGAAAAATTACAATTTTTTGCAATTTCTTCTTCGATTCTTAATATAGCAAGTGCATTTAAGTGTTCTGCTCACATGCTTGACCAAAGGTAATTCTTTATTATTTTTAATTTGCTGAAAGAGCACTCAGCACTTTCTATAGTAACTGACAACGTAAAGAAAAGTTTTAACATAGTTAATACATTTAGAAATAACTGATTATAATTATTATTTAGTATGTATTG
The DNA here is from genome assembly GCA_907164885.2 of Dolomedes plantarius. Taxonomy (NCBI): domain Eukaryota; kingdom Metazoa; phylum Arthropoda; class Arachnida; order Araneae; family Dolomedidae; genus Dolomedes; species Dolomedes plantarius. The sequence continues at coordinate 69,693,224 of OU015491.1, forward strand.
TAATATGTGTTGTACGTTATTTAGATTCCTTTCATTGAAAATCAATCCATGTGCAAGAGTTCATGATTTTAGTTCTTGATCATGTTGGGCCCCCTCAATCACGGGGCCCCGGGGCATAGCATCCGTCGCAACCCTCAGATAGCCGGCCCTGCATGCTTTGGTGTACATATAGCCCTTTATTAATTAAACTCTTTTAAAAGCAGGTAAATGGAGATACAATGATATATTATTACAGCTTCAATATGTGAAATTTTAATGTTTAATACCTAAAATACTAAAGTATTTTTACGAAGAAAAATTAAAAATTCATGCTAAAATTTCTAAACTAGTAACTCATTTCATAAATATAAATGGGAAGTAAGTCATTGCAATATCTCTCGTTTGCTTTGCTCTCTAGATTCAAAACTAAATTATTTTCGAAAAGACATTCTTAGCAAAACTTTAACCGCAGTTTAATCGAAATGTGCGCGTATCTCTACATGTTTTTTAAACTTTACATCAGAAATTTGTGAAATCGATTAAGAAACTTCCTAAAAAATAGCTGCATAGCTAACGCAGGAAACATTTTGGTTTCTGTAAATATTGGGCAAGGAAAAAAAAGGGAGTTTCTCTCAAAACATTAAGGATTCAGACACCGTACTTTGAACGCGGTGTACAAGCTGACTCTGGTGTGTCACCTGTAGACCGCCAAACAGATCAATTATTTAAATAACTGAGCCAACTCTCTACACAGTTACAGATAGATAAACCTTCTTCTCTAAGCCAATGCTAATGAACTCCTCTCCAGTGCCTCATTCGATCAATTTATTTCCCTTTCATAAAATGGGTTCATATGAAATTCTAATTAAATAATCTGTTTGGATATATTTAGACCCAAGTTTTGGCGGCAGCGTTGGAGGAGCAAAGAAATCAATGAATAAATACTAATTTCAATACTTTTCGTGATTTCTTTGACACAAAGTTTAAAGAAGATCTAGATAAAACTGAAAAATAATATAAAATAATTAGAAAAAGGAACATTTAAATGTATGACTGTAAAACTTTTATTAAATAATGAGTTTTGACTGAAGTTTGACATTTTGACTGAACTTTTGGAACCAATGCTGAGGTATAAGAGAAATCAAGGTTAATAGACAGACTTTAATTCCTATCTATATATATAAAACTTTTCAGTGACTGACTGACTGACTAACCGACTGACTGACATACAACGCACAGACCAAACCGCTGGACCTAAAGGGCTGAAATTTTGCATGGCGATTCTTCTTATAGTGTAGGGGGGCACTAAGAAAGATTTTTGAAGAATAATTCTTAGATTTTTTAAATTAAATTTTTAAGTTGTGTTTGAAAATTTTGCATTTAAAATAATAATCTGAGGGTTATAAAACATATATCACGAGAAAGGTCATAAAAATTCCTTTAAAGTGAAACCTTTTTCGAATCTTTACCCTCATTTTCTGAAATTTGGGGAATTTTTAAAGATTAATTTTGGGGAATTTTTAAAGATTATAGAATTTAATTTATTAAATGCTGAACACGTAGTTTCTTTTTTTTCTGATACTTTAAATTAATTTTGCGTCACGTGCATAACAACGGAGTAAATTGACAAAAAATATTGAAATACGGTAAAAGATAAAAGTTAACCAGTAGACTAATTGCGGTGGAAGTTTTTTAAGAATTTAATTCAAAATAGTATGTTTTATGGATATTAAACATACAAATTAATTGCATTGACCGTTGTATTTATTATATATATATATATATATATATATATATATATATATATATATATATATATATATATATATATATATATATATATATATATATATATAAATTGGCATTCAAAGCATACATTGACCGTTGTATTTAATATGAATGTACTCCGTAGCGAAGCACAGGTATTCAGCTAGTTAAATGTTAGAGAACATAAAAATGTGGTGCATAAAGCAACATTTTAATAATCTGTTTGGATATATTTAGACTTAGTTTTTTTTAATAGCATTGTCAAGGAAGTTACATCAATGGGTTAAATAGGAATAGAAATTACTGTCGTGAGTCCATTGCTATAAAGCTTATTGAAGATTTAGGTAATACTAGAAAAACAATGTAAAATAAGTTTCAAGCAGAAAAAGTAGACACATTTATAGAGGGTCATCAAAAAAGATGTGTCCGTGATTTCAGTTGTGCACACTGGTAACAACAATCGACCGATCAGATTTTGCGAAGCCGCAGATGGTATGTTAACGCTTGGAAATTTATTTTTCCATGTCATGGTGTTATGAAAACATCAACTTAAAACTGGTTCCGGAGCATCCGATTTGAAACTAGACGGAACTGGTTTTACTTCGATCCTGCTCGCCCAATCGGACATTCTCCAGAACTTCTTACAAAGTTAAGAAAAAAACGTTGACAACAGGAAAAGTGTGGAAATTTTTGATTTTCCGGCTGAAGAACGTTATTTGAAGTCAGTCTTCGAATTTTTTCTTCGAGAGTGCCCGTCGATGTTCTTATAGAGAGGATTTTTCTGAAGCACGTGGTTGCGCGAGTGGCACAAAGTAGATACAACTGGTCTACGAAGGGTTTTGAATCGAGCTTATGTAGGCCCAGTTCCTGCGCATGTGTTGGACGGATTTGTACAAATGCGGAATTGACCGATGTTTCTTGGTCTTTTGCTAAGAATTGTGATGTCCAAGTGCAAATAATTTTTGTGCTAAGAATTGTGACGTCCAAGTGCAAATAATTTTCGTGCTAAGAATTGAGATGTACAAGTGCCAATAATTTCCGTGCTAAGAATTGCGATGTCCACGTGCAAATAATTTTTGCGTTCACCTAACTTAAGTCTTAAATAAAGTGTGGTAAGTGAATTCCAGTTAAATTCTTTTATTTTGAATGCAATGTGCTAACCTTTTTTTATCACGGGCACAACAAGAAATCATTTACACATGGTGATCGTGATTTCGCTGGGGGCTTGCGCCGACACTGTGACGTCGCGCTACCTCCTACATGGGTTTTGACGTTGGATAGAAAGGGACGGTCCTATTTTTTGGCCATCAAGAAATCCCGATTTGACCCCTCTAGACTTTCTTCTATAGGATAAACAGGAAATCCAACGTAAATAAAGCACAAATAGCAATAAGGTGCAATTTTGCATACGGCTGCTTCGAAGCTGCAAAGGAGCTTCTTCATCAGTGCAAAGAACTTAGTGACAGCTAAAAAATCCGAAAACTAAGCGACTAGACACGTGCGCATGCACTTGTGCATGCGCACGTGTCGTCTCCAACAGCATGTCTCGAACAGCACTTCGTTTCGATTAAAATCTGTATAACATCAACAGGAATCTCTTGGTTGAATACTGTCAGAAGATGAAATACCCTTGACTTTGGCGCTCGACAGACGTTCTTAATTCTACTAAATTGTTCCACAAAACTTGATGGTTGATTTTTACAGTTACATTTTTTGGTTCGACTCCGGTACGGACAAACTGCCCGGGTGAAATTCGGAGCAAATCCGAAGGAGAGTGAGCTTTCTCAGTTAAAGACCGCGGATGGTCGTAGTTCAGCAAATTATGTTAATAAATTATTACTATTATTACTTAAATTCGCTTAAAAAGCCGTTTATCACGGAGTTTTTGCCGAAAAGTAGTAAAAAAATAATTTTCACTTTTATTCTCTCATATCGGTAAATTTCGCATTTAATCGCATCTATTTCGTAAATACAAAAATTCCATATCCCTAGTCGTAAGGTATCAGATGAATATTTCAGGTGAACGTTATCCATATTTAAGATATGCATTTAAGCAACTTCTGATTTTACATAAATATTGATCATTTTGAATAGTTTTGCCAATGTGACCCAAATACATATGTGTTTTGAAATAATATGCATTGGCATTATGTCAGATCTATTGAAGGACTATAGTCATTAATTACATAATGATAAGATAACGCAACGAGAGTAGATTTAGACAGCTGACGTCAAAATACATTAATACATTAGACGGCTTTTAACTGAGTCATGCAGTAGTAGATAATTATTATAGTTGAATGTTGTCCATAATAAAGTTCGGCAAATGTCGAAACAATTTCGACCTAAAAGATGTTACGCATTTGTAGAGTTTCAACCGTTTTCCAAATGTTCTTTTTTTTTAGTAATGATTATGTATTTACTTAATAACGTATCATCTATTAGTATCATCTAACCAATAACTTAAACAAATATTACAAAAGGACGAAGTGACCGTAACCATACATAATTGGCTTTAAGAAAAACCAGAAAGCTTTCTACTGCATTGTAAGGTGAGAGATGTTCCGTGTCGAAAAGTACAGTCCTTCTTAGAAAAGTAGATTGTTTATACGAAGCGCTACGTTCTCTATTGATAAACGAATGCTAAATAGGTACAATTCAAATACCACCCAGAAACTATAATCATATAAGACAATTTTCGAACCTGAAACTACGAATTCCGATATTTATGTCAACATTCTAGCCGTTGGATCCTTTTTAGCGAGAAAAAAAGTGTTAATATTTTCCCCCTAAACGTAATACAGTGGAACCCCGTTATAACGAACTTCAAGGGATAAAAGGTTTTGTTCGCTTTATCCGGGGTTTTGCTATATCCGAACCGTTGAGAAAAATGCTTGAGATCACAAAATGTATAACTCATTAGTTGCAATGTGTATTCAATAATGATGTATTAAAAATGATACAATCTATTAAAAATGATCATTAATGAATTAACTCGACTAAAATCGATTACATCAAACTGACACAATACTAATTAATTTACGTACAATAGGAAAACGGCAAGACCAAAATTTTCATTCGTTATATACGTGAGTTCGTTATATACTGGGTTCACTATAACGGGGTTCGAGTGTACTTTAAGTTAAGAATTTATGATAGAAATATTTATAATAAGCACTAATGAAATAAAAGTGTTTTTATTTCACCGCTCAAAAGTAATAAAGTGAAGTACAATTAAAAAGCTGAATAGTTTTCTCCAAGAAAATCAGTCTGATACTTCAATTTACAACAATAGTAATAGTTTGATAATAAAATTATTTGAATACAAATGAAATATCAAACAATTATCCCGATTCTTGCATAATATGACCCACTATGGAGAACGATTACTATCTTCCAGTGCTTCTTCCAAATCTTAGTTTTTTGCTTTTTCATCATTAAGACTTAAAATTTCTAAAAGTTCCATTTATACATTTCCAGTTTTCTACTACTAAAAGAAACTTGTAGGATTTTGTACGGAATGTTCAAGTTTCCTGCACTAAGGAAATAAATACAAAAAATTATCAGGATATTACATCTTTTTTCAAATAGTGTCTTTTTTAAAAAGCAGTATTCCATGTCTTGGAATAAAAATTTGTTTACTAGATGTAGTAAATTACAAAAGAAATTTACTTCAGGTATAGTTATTTTTCAATAAGATCTGTTTTTCTTTCGATTAAAAAGTAAAAGAAATTTGTATCTATGTTTTCTTTCACGGAGAAGTTTGACGTATAATATTATTAAGAATGACGGCAAAATGTAATATTTCGCAGATAATGCATTGCGAATAATCTTCAGATTATCGCAATTTGAGAACTGAAAATTGATTCTCAAAGAAGTGAGAATGTCTTTTTCTGCCAACTTTCTATTATTAAACAGTTTGAAGAATGTAACAAGCAGATAATTCCTTCATATTGAATCATCATGATGTAATATTATGAATGTTTGTGATAAGCTACTTTTCAAAGAAATGTTCTTTACTCCGTTTGTTCGAATAAAATATGATTACTTCAAGATGAATCTAATTATATTCTGCGATAGTCCTAAACTTTATACAAAAGGATTAAATAAAAATATAAATTTACCGTATAAAGCGTATGTAAAATAAAAAAATGAAATACAGGGAACACCTGGCGAAAATTTCATTTTTTTTCACGTTCTGGAAAAAATTTGAAATTTTAATCTTAACTTAGTATCTGAAAATAATGACTCTTAACATTGTATCGAATATTTCATACGAAGAATCGAAATACGCGAAGCTTTAATAAAAGGGAAAATAAGGGTAAAATAAGGACATGAAATATGTTTTTGCGGATTATTACTTCTCTCGCAGAATGATGTACGGTTTTGAAACTATCTGAACTAGAAAACTGTAACAGTTTTAAACCTCCAATTTAAAAATGGTCGAATGGCTAGGGTGGTGGCATTCAGTTCAGATCCTGTGGGTTCGAGTCCCACTGTGGGCATGGATGTTTGTAGCCGTTCGGAATTGGTTTTGAACAGTAGGTTCCCGGTCCAATTAGACCTCGTGTAGCAAAAAGTTGACCGTGGCGCTCCATACCAAACGAAACCAAACCAAATCTTTCGCACTACCAATTGCTATATCCATAGAAGAGGGGTGTCATTGCCCTCGAAAGATCTTGGATTTCTACCTGTTGGTCCGCGGAAGGAATTTTATTACCCTTCTACCACCCAGCGGAAATTCCAGTGGAGGCATTCTCCGATCTGCCAACTGGGGACGCGCCCTCTAGGGGTTGCAGGCTTCCCCGACGTTTTTAGTTTGTTTTGTCGCTGCAAGGAGAGCTCTACAGCTCACAAGTACCTGATCTGGCAGCTGCTGTTTTCCAGACTTTTCGGTCTATTTAAGACTTTTTCTTCGGCACTATTCGTAGACGCGACGACAACAACAACAACAAAAACTTCTTGTTGATGTCATCAAATGGTTTGGAGTTAAACAACAACATCAACAACTCCAAAACCGTTGGGTGTCGCTAATATGCATGGACAACAAAAGCCAAAATTTTTAATACGAGAGTTAGTTTTACGTATAGGCTTATGGGCAGTATTATCCCGTTTCAGTGAATCTCTTGAAAATGATTTTAAACTGTAGGAACCTAGAAACGCGTTCCAAATATAACTGTCGAGGTCTGTCAAAGATAAAGATGTTTGTGTGGGGATGTTACCTCGAATCTTTTACAAAGATTTACTCACAGTTCGTAGAGTAGGCATGTCGAAATGGCGAATTTTTAAAACATTTTAAATTTATCCTAATGCTGCATTAAAACTATTTTTAATATGCTACTGAAATTGAAGAATTGCAGTAAAATGTTACTGTCCTTTTCTCTAAATTATTTTCGTTATCCTTCCTGTGTACGAAACACGTTATAAAGCAAAATTTATTGGCCGAAAGTTTTTAGATATATTTAAAAATGCTTATAAAGGAACTATATCTAACAAATTAACGTAGATAGTTTTTACTAACATTGGTAAACTAGCAAATTACAACCAATTTTACGAATCTTTTCTCACATTAGCTCTAAATGAGTTGTAGCTTATCTGACACAGGGCGAATTTTATATGAAAAGTATGCCCCAAAGCAGTTATTCCAAAACTTGTATAACTGGAGGATTTCCTCTCAAAAAAAAACCTTTTGGGGACTCCTCATTTTCAGATGTTTGTTTTCTATCAGTTGTTAATAAATAACAATAATCATATACAACTTTCTGTCACGACAAACTAATTCATTAATAAACTTTCGCCTCTTTTATGTAGTATTAAGTTTAATGCAATATTTTTACAAAAAGAACACCTGAATTTTAAAAAAATTACAAAAATAGACGCATGAGAGGGTAATACATTTTTTTGGGGGGAGAGAAGTGTTACTGTTTTCTATAGTATAAAGCAATGAGAAGTTCTATGTCTTACATATTGGTTTAAAGCTTATTATTTTCATTACGGCAAGCACTTTTCCCAACTATCCGTGCTTGTTGATGCATGGGCGACCACGGAAAAAAAAACACCTATAATCCGAAAATAAACCCGCATACCGTAAGAGACTAACGATTGTGAGTTTTTATACGAATTCTATTCTATGATTGAAATCAAGTTTGATGATGACAATAATTTATCGATTTTCTGATTTTCTTGCATAAAAAGTCTATTATATTTCTTTATCTGAGAGTCATGTCCGCATGCTTTTGGACATTACACATTTGCTTTTACTTTGATGATGCACATAAATACTGCTCACGTATAAACTGTTCTGGGGTAGACTGCTCAAGAATACATCGCTCGGGGGTAAAATGCTCTGGGATCAAGGCCACCCACGAGTAACTGATAGATCACTGCATCATAACTGATGAATGAATTGATTTTGTACTCATATTTTGCAACATTTTTGCTTGCATATATATTTTAATGCAATTGTGTGAATTTCACTAATTTTGAAGTTATATTTAAGTTTTGCTAGGAAGACAAAAATTAAAGTACTTTCAGAAAACTTTAAAAGCGTCTGGGAAAGCTTGAAGCTGAAAAAAAAATTAAAAATGATCGCAAATTTTGTTCTGATTGCAAATCAAACTTTGTTATGTTTATTTTAAGTTCGATAAAATCAGTAAAATTTCAGTAGTAACATCCTGTCTCCGACATTTTGCTTGCAACCAACAAATTAACGGTGTTAACTGAATAGGTATGATATGAAACAGACAGTTAAAGGTTACAGATTTATGGTATGAATCACATAAGTATCAGCAAAGTTATATATTCGCTTAATTATGCCATATTCGCTTTAATATGTTTTCTCTTTGTAACAGAACAGTGAATATTTTTAAAAGCTCGGAGTTTCTTTTCATATTTTATCGTAGAATTGCAAAAGACGAATTTACTTTTTGTTTCACACGTTTTACTTGTACATGTCACAATACGTTAGTTTTGGTTACTTTAAAACTGTTCATGAGTTCTCTTCAAAAATATCTTTAACGTGATGTATGAGTTCCTTTGGCGATTGTTTAGAGAAACCATATGTCAGGAACGATGTTATGATGGCGCCCTCCGCCTCTCATGCGCAAAACCCTTTCGCCATATATCGGCACAGCACATCTTAAGTTCAGTTGAACGGAGAAACTCAATCACTCAGGTCATACCGAAAAGCGGTAGCCTGACCCCTTACCGTCTTTGTTTTATTCCTATCCTGTTATTTGTGTGAGTGTTTTTGTTTGCGTCAATAAACATAATTTTTGTGTCAATAAATGAAGATTTAAAGTGTCATTAAAAGTACATGACAAAAGAACCACGCCAGGTCACGACACCATATGTTTTATTTTTGTGTTTTTAAATTGTTATCCTGAATTTTTGTAGTTGTCCCATTCTTTTATCCTTATATCTGCTCAAAGGTTAAAAATTTAATGTAACGAGAAAATACTACTACTAACGTTTATGAAGTTAGGTGCTAAAGTTAACAATAATTTTAGGCAGATTAATTTGTGTTGCGCAAAACAATTTATATTAAGCTGAGTTCACGAATTTTATTCTCACTAAGACCCTCTCGGATACCTGGGTTCATTCATCTTATTATAATACGTTAAAGGTTAAGAAATTTGGGGCTTCACTTGTTAGTTCCAGGTTCAGACTGGGTCATTATAATAGTTTAAGTTTACTTCGAGCATTTTCGCCCAAAAATACTGTTTCATATTAATAGAACTGTTTATGTTTGTTTTGTGCATTTTTTGTCTAATAACAATATTTTATACTAGGAATTGTTCTCTTTGAATATGAACATTTGATAGAGATTGTAAGAACTGTGAAGAGACAACTCAACTCGACTCTAGTTTAGAAAACGAAGAAGGAATGATGCGGCCATGTTGGCTGATGTGATGATCTGCCTATGACCACATAGTTGTTTATTCATTTATTTTATATGTTTATGTAATGTGCTGCTTTAAAGATCAATTAAAGTTTGGCAGCTAAAAAGAAGACGACCTTTTTCTTTGTGTGTGTGTGTGTCTTCAAACATCTCTCACCGCCTTTATCCACTTGTCCAAGATGAAGAATTTCTACTGAGATATTCCCCTAATTCAAGATAGAAAATTTCAGGTAGTCTCTTCTAATGAAACTACCATGGGTTATTAACGTAGGATTACTTATCGTTCCTTACCTCTTTTCTATGTATATATATATCTCTCTCTCTCTCTCTCTCTATATATATATATATATATATATATATATATATATATATATATATATATATCTTACTATTAACAGCTGAAGGTAAACAAATGTAAGTTTGTGAGTCAGCAGACACGGGGACGGGCTAATCTCGCGAACCGAGCATAGCAGGATATTGCGATTGGTACCGAAGGACGCGGACGGACGAGACGCGTGCACTGGTGCCACCCTCAACTTTCAAAACTTGAATCTTTTTTAATTATTAAATTAAAACCGCCGAACTCAAAAGAAGCGGACAGCAGAAACAGATGACATTCCGGGTGGGCCAGCTCCTTTCCGTTTCGCAAATTTCCACTATTTTCATGCATGCAAAATTAAACTTTTCCGCCCACCAATCGACAATTTTTTTATTTCCATGTGTTTTTCAACTCTTCATCTTTAAGGATATACACATTTTTATAAAGTTAAAAATGTTTTTCATTGCAAACGAAGCTTTTTCCCCAAAGCAGTTTTCCGAATTTCACGAAATCGACAATTTTGATGGACAAATATTTCGGTTTTCTGCACCTATTAATGTCAATTTTACGATTTATCGGCATTTGCTAGATGTTCAGCTTCCAAAATATACCAAATACAATTAATAAAAGAAATGTTATCATTCTAAAAAAGCGTACTTACAAAACTCTCTTTTGAAATTTTCCTCGCTGATCGCCATAGTATCTTAATATAACTGAATGGGGAGTTCGTTAATTTTCGACTTATTATTTTACTCACTAATAATTCCAACAAGTTCGTGAAATTTTTTTCTAATTATTGAGCAACTGATGAGGATTCTTCCGCCACCAATTTTGAATTCCCGAGAACTGTCTTTCTATTTTTTTAAGCACTTTTTCGCCCATGTTGCCAAAATGAAAAATTATTAGTTGAGAACGAGTCATTTAGTAATTGAAATCCAGAAAGAATTTTAAAGCACCAGAAATAATTTTAGTTTCAGAAAAGGATAAGTTAAAACCTTTAGAATTTTTTTCTAATTGGATGAAGTTCTTTCTTTGTTTAAAAAGCAAAATTTAAAACCGGAAATTTGAAAGAATTATTTCAAAAGCCAAAAACCAAAATTTGAAAAAGATAATTTTAAATCATTATTTTGCTTTTTAAAAATTCTAATGTATTTTTAAAAGTGATCAAACAGTTTTCAATCTTTAAGAAATAAAACCATTTCATTTTAAATCGAAAATGCAACACATCGGGTTGCCACTCAGCTAGTATATATATATATATATATATATATATATATATATATATATATATATATATATATATATATATATATATATATATATATATATATATATATATATATATATATATAGATAGATAGATAGATATATGCACTGCTTGACAATTGCTAAGGAACAACTGGTTTTTTAATACTAGCGTTCCCGACAGCAGACTAATCACAGTAAAATGAGATGCAGAGGGCGTAATAGGGCAGGACCTGTTATCTGTATAAAAGGCAGTGCACGAAAACTCTTTATTCCTTCGAAAGTTCATGCAGTTAGGTGTTTGGCGAAAATAGCGCCGTAGGTTGTTGGAAGTTATTTCTGGGAAAATCAGTGTGGTGTGGCAATAATTAAGTGGAAAATGTCTGCAAGACATCACTTGAGTGCGTACGATCGGGGACGAGCAGTTGGACGTCTCGAAGCGGGACAAAGTGCCACTACTGTAGCCAGAGTAATGTGAGTGGCAAAATGTGTCATATCGCGATTAAAAAAGGCCGCTGAAGGCGGAAATGCTATTCGAAAGCATGTCAGTGGTCGTAGAAGGAACACCACACCACAAGAGGATCGATATGTATACCTAGTGTCGGAAAGGAACAGACATCTCACTCCTAGTCAGATAGCTGCAGACCTGGCAACCGCTACCCGTACAAATGTATCAGCCAGAATCATTTCTAGGCGATTAAATCAGGCTGGTTTGTATGCACGCAAGCCTGTTCAATGCATCCCATTTCAACCACGCCATCGTCGAGAAAGATTACGTTGGTGTAAGGAACATATTGGTTGGGGTCAGCAAGACTGGTCCAGAGTGATGTTCTCTGACGAATACCGTTTCACTGTGAGAAGTGATTCTGGCCAACAGTTAGTGTGGAGAGAGAGGGGAACACGTTATACACCACAGAACGTTCAGGAACGTCATCGGTATGGCCAAGGCGTGATGGTGTGGGCAGGAATTATGCACAATGGCAAAACACCGCTTCACATCTTTGAGCGAGGTATCGGTATATTGCAGGGGTATTGCAGACAGATTGTTCTGGATCATGTTCGTCTTTTTAGGGGTGTGGTAGGTCCATATTTTCTGTTTATGGACGACAATGCGCGCCCACATGGAACCGCTGAAGTATCGGACACAGTAGAAAGTGAAAATATTGGACGTATGACATGACCTGCTTACTCTCCTGGCCTAAATCTATAGAGCATGCCTGGACTGCTCTTGTCAGACCTGTTTCTCAAAGAACTGGCCCTCCCCGAACCTTGCAAGAAATGAAAATCACCTTGAGAGAGGAGTGGGTCAATATCCCCCAAGGACTCCTCAATACTTTAATAGACAACATAAAATACTGATGCAAAATGTGCACTAGTGTCCGATGAGGTCATACACCTTACTAAGGTACTCATAACTGTTTCATTCTGGTAAGAAGACCCATTTTTCGTGGCTGTTTGGAAATGCTCCAAAGAGCATCATTTTGTTTTTCGTTTTCTTCTTTTTCCATGTGACGAAATTTGTACCATTTTGCATAATAAATAATGCACAGTCTCTCTACTAAATATGTACTAAGTTTCATTTCTTCGATCAATGTCTATTATGAAATATTACGAAAAATGTGATTGTTCCTTAGCAATTGTCAAGCAGTATATATATATATATATATATATATGTATGTATGTATGTATGTCAAAGTTTTGACGCATTTTGGTACTTTTCTATTTAACTGTTTACTGCTTGCCCAAGCGACACAGACTGGGTTTGGCGCTCTGCCAAAATTATAACTTGAGACGACGGACGGTTTAGCGTCTGAAATCTCGCTTTCTGGTGGATAGTTATGGAGGAACGTAATCCTACGCTAAAAGTAGAAGCTGAAAATTATGCATACAGGGAAAAATCGATATTAATTTCAATATAAAAACATTTTTTAAAGTTAGAGTATCTTAATGATGAAATATATTCGATAACTTTAAAAGTTGATTAACAAAAAAAATAACAACTCAGTACCTTATAACATATTACAGTAAAAGAACTTAAATACTAATTTGCAAAAAAAGAAAAAAAATTTGTAATTTTTTAACTAAATATTTACATAATTCAATTTTAATGGATATTAATAATAATAATTTACTTAAAATGATGGACATACAAGTGATTTAGATATATTTGAAAATAAATTTTCACAATTTACACATTAAAATGTGTAATTATGAACTTAGTTTATTTTCAAAGTTGAGGTTTACTTTCATTGAGGTTTAATTTATTTTCAAAGTTCTTTGTTTGAGGTTTTCTTTGAGGTATATATAAATGTCTATTGAGCCTTAATAAGTCAAAACAAGTTTTAAAAACCGTGTTAGTGGTAAGTCAATACAACTTTTAGAAAATGAAATTTAAGTCTCTTTTATAAAGACATATAAAATTCAGCTTGAAAGTTTCCATTTTTTTTGTGTGTGTGAAATGTGAAAATGACTAATAATATTTTTATTATTAATTATCTAAATCACCGAAAAACTGACTGCCTCAAACGAGAAATGTCTGCAAGCTTTTAAACTACAAAGTGCGTCATTAATTATTTAAACTCAACGTCACTAAATATGCTATTAGTGTTGCCACTCTATTAAAAATTTACTACAAATCACAGAAGTTCTATTTTTCTTCACATCGAAAGATTTTGTTCATGGTAATAAAATACAGAGATACTTAAAAAATGCTTAGCATAAAAAAATCTCGAAATCGCTTCTGAAATAACTGTCTTTTATATAATCGAATTACCCCGGATGCCAGTTTACCCTTAGAAAATTGAAATCCTAATTTGGTTGACATTAACATTTTGTGTTTTCATAAAGAGCATTAATTAAATATTTTGCAAGTTAACGAGGGTAAAGACAAAATCAGCTAAATTAAGAGATAGTAGAATAATTAATTAAATTTAACCATTTCTCTTTTGAAACCCCCTTTATGAATATTAAATTTTATAGGTAAGTCATTTTTCTTTAAATATTTTATTAGGGTGTAATACTGAAATCGTCTCGATTTCGAGAATTAATGATATCGTTGAACGAAAGCTGTTTTTCCAATTTTAAAATAATTATTATGGAGTGTCATTTTCAAGTTAATACGGTTTAAATATTCAAATGAGATGCAAACCAACGAATATGAAGTAATATTTTTTTTTTTAAACGGAAAATTTTCTTTGATGTTTTAAAACATTATGTTGTCTACTTGCATTATGTTTAATTATATTTTTTAAACTTTTGACTTACTTTTACGGACAAAGTTTATAATGTTCCTAATTTAGTAAATGTATTTGAATATGTTTAACGATATCTTGGTTTCATAAATAATTAATATAATATTACGTTTAAAGCTGCTTATCATGCTACAAATAAAATCCTCTTTAAATGTTTATTTACGTGTGGAAGCTATTTTATTTTCACGTGGTTTTCCTATTTTTAATTTAACCATTTGAAACATTCCCCTGTCCTGGTGCCATGAATCATTTTCACTGGCCACGATTACTAATTTACAAATCTTGATAAAGATTTTATAACATTACTAACAGCAATAAAACATCCATTAACACAATGATATTTCATTCCTAAATAATTAATCAGTTATTAGTTATTGAAAACGATTATTGCCTTTATACTTCAGCGGGGATCAGATTGTTAAAAATCAACTTTGCATTGACTGGAACTATGGAATTTTATATTAGTCTCATGACAAATTTTAAATTACAAACGTAAAGTTATCTGAAAATCTCCTAACGATGACTATAGCGTCATACAAGTATGAGGTTATTTTCTCAAGACCCTACAGGGTGCACGAACACAGCTGCGCGTTTATCGAAGTATCCTTTTCGAGTTTCCAGCGATTTCGGAACACGTGGGAAAATTCCTTGCCTGAAAGTTAATCCACCGGCATATCGGTTACTGAAAGAATGCGAATGAAAACCGGACGAAAGCCTCGTTATCGTACAACACCACTTGTAAATCTGTTTACTTTGGAAAAGTATTTTAGCGAGTTTGACACTATAGCGATCGTAAAGTTTGCCTAAATATTCGACGATAAGAAGGACTGTCATACGGTAATCCTCCGGCCCCCGCTCAGGGAAACAGTCACCTTCCGAGGAATTTCAAGACATGCCGTCAAAGAAAGGACCGCGAGATATAGTCAGGGACTTGGAGATATTTGAAGAGTAACAGCCAGGCGAGGCGGTGGAGTTTTTTAAGCTAACCGAGTCTCGGAGCGTACTGTTAAATTACTCTTCACTTAAGTCAAAATTGATTCTGCTGTACTAGTTTAATGTTAATTTGTTTTGTTTTCATAACACTTTTGTTAAGTTTTTTAAGCTTTGTCCTTACCATTCACAACTCGGACTCTGCTTTTCTTGGTCAGGATTTTATTAATTTTAACCCTCTCCTTACGGGGTGGGATAGCATATATCCCAAATATATATATATATATATATATATATATATATATATATATATATATATATATATATATATATGTATATATATATATATATATATGTATATATATGTATATATATGTATACATATATATATATATATATATCTATATGCTATATGTATATATATAAATAAAGTTGAAAGACAAAAACCAGTATGAGCACTAAAGCTACTACAGCCAGGATCCAGAAACATGAAAAGATAAGATTGAAAAAGGTTTTAGACAATATCTCATCTTCTGCGGTGTCAATACTGTCTAAAAACCAATGGATTGTTTCAGATAAGTATGATCTATACAATAAACACACTCAGACACCGTACAATCCATGAAAAACAGTAGAATTGAATAAAGAGTTACTTAACCATAGAACACCAAGCCTGGCGCTAGACAGAGTGGAAGTTAAGAACAATTAACCGCAAGATGACTGACGTCACAAAACTTGCAACCATGGAGATTATGGAAACTCAGAAACTGACTTACTATGGATACTGTGTTTTAGGACTATTAATCCTTTATTAATTTAGTTTTTTATTATTATTACTAAGAGTTATTTTTAATCTTATTTTTATTTTTACTTATGATTTTTATTTTATTTTAAATTTTTTATTTTTAGTAGTTATTTTTTCTAATTTTTCTTATTATTATGATTTACTTATTAAATGCAACAGAACAAACTATTCATTAAAACTAAAACAACCAATTATGTGTTTGGATAGACTTTCGGGGTAATAATTACGTGTTAGCACAGCTATCAAGTCTAATATATGCTTATTCCTATTGTCTTTAGAACATAGCCTATTTATACGAACTAACTGATTTACAATAATGTTATTAAAAACAAATTTATGTAATCAGGTTAGGTAATTTTGAAATTTAACAATATTAAAATTATAGTCTGATCTTTTGTCGTATAAGTCAAAAGTAAATTTGCTGTGACAATTTAATTTAATGTCAATATCTAAAAAGTTTACATTAATATTATCATGGCTACTTTTAATTAGGTTGAGTAAAAATTTAAGTCTATATGGTTATTATTTTTATTAATTACTATTATATTATCTATATACCTAAATATATTGTAATTGAAATTTTCTATATTAATTTTAAAATAATGTTAGTATAAATTAGCTAGCATACTTGAAGGATTGCATTTCCACCTTGTGGTACACCTTTGGTCTGTAAGTATATACTATTATTATGAACTATGTAATTATGTTTAGTTACTAAATCTAAGAGCCTATTGAAACGAGTTAGTTTAATTTCGTTGCCTAAGTATTGAATATTATTTTGTACTATCTTTATGATTATTCTATTTAAATCAATTATATTAATATTATTAAATAGATCTTTAAAATCATAAGTTACTACTGTTTTACAATTATCTAATGTTTGTAGTTTTCTAATTAGACTAAAGCTATTATCAATTATACCACAAACACCAGATGTTATATTTTTATAGATTAATTTAAGATAATTTAATAATATTACACTTGCTTTAGTAGCATAAGTGTTGTGACCACAGGTTACTGCTCTAAAAGCAATAGGTGTTTCATGAAATTTAGGAACTAAAGTAATATATGGAAAAAGATAGTTGTTTGATGATATACCTAGTAGTTTATATTTTGCTATTATTTTCTTAATAATAATAGTAGTAGTTTATTTTAATGGCTGAAAAAGATCACTATTTTCTAGCTGTTTTTTTAAACGTATGGCAAAATATTTTTTACAAATAATTGTATAGTTGTTGGCTGCTTTATCTACACAAGTGATTATAAAGTCTTCTTGTAATTTTGTTATAGCATCTTTCAAGTGTTTATAGGAATTATTAATTATATATATATATATATATATATATATATATATAAACCCCTTAATAGCCGTTCTTACAAAGGGGTATGAAATTTCCCCCTCTATAGAGGGATTCGGAAAAATGGGACCCGTAAGCTAAAGGTTAAAAAGTCTCAGAGAATAGCTTAAGACGCCACATGACTGACAAATATTCGAGAAGAATTTGCTTTTACCTCTACCTTTTCTGTTGCATGAGATTTTGAAACTAAAATTTCTATTTAAAAATTAAATATAACTGCATAACATACGGCCCGTGGGCCACATAAGGCCCACCAGCAGTCACTCTGTGGCCCGCTAAGACCTTTGTGAAGACGCATAATATTATAAATCTAAAAAACATGGAACATTATTTTTAGATATATAATATTTCGAAAAGAATATATAACCAATAAATATTGATATTTACTTAATCTTTAAAATAATCAGTAATTTATTATTTTGTTAGATAAAATATTTTTCACTTTCGCATCCATCATTTTTTCTTACTATTGCCCGCAGCAAATTTCGATAAACTAATGTGACCCTCCTACCATTTAAAGTCGGCCTGAAATGTATCATTTTCTTCATTAATGAGGCTTGAAATTGGTTTTTAACGCAGAATTACGTTCCTCAATAACGGTCCTCCGGAAAGAAAATGAAATCAGAGTCCGTCCTGCGTCGCGAGTAATAATTTTGGCAGCGCGTCAAATCAAGTAGCAGTAAACAGTTAAACAAAAAAAAAAAAAAAAAAAAAAAAAAAAGAGAAAAAAAAAAAGCACGCGCTAAGCAACGATAAGTAATCCTCAGTTAATAATCCGCGGTAGTTTCGTTAGAGGAGACTACCTGAAATATTTTTTAGTATGAAATTATACGTATTCCAAAGTTTTATCACCTTATTTCAAACGCCAACAACTTTACCTACATATTTTGCTACCTTGGTGAATGCCAAAAATATATAATCCTAGTATGGAAGCAATCTACCTGTTTGCAATTCCTGCTCTAGATTAATCATCCTAGCAGGTACGTTTTATGATAATTCTTGAACCTGTTTATTTAAGAAAATACTCTATGTAAAACGGATATTAGTTATTTTTGGATGTAAATTAATGAATAATATCATTGAAAAATCGGGTTTGTTTCTGGACACGTTGTTAACAATATGCATGTATCTAATCATGTCTAAATGATTAAGGAATGCATTTATAAGGTATCCAGCTACTTTTGGAGCAATTTTTTAACGTAGCTTAAATTACTCAATAGCGGTCCTTCGGAGAGAAAAAAAATTGTCCGGCTTCGCAAGTTATAATTTTGGCAGCGCACCAAACCCAGTAGCAGTAAACAGTTGAACAGAAAAGTACCAAAATGCGTCAAAAAAAAAGAAAGAGGTAAGCAACGATGAGTAATCTTACGTTAATAACCCGCGGTAGTTTCGTTAGAAGAGACTACCTGAAATATTTTTTCAAAAAAATCACATTTATGTCACAGTTATGTCACGATTTTCAATGGAAGATCGCAACAAAGCAGGAGAATGAAGAAAAAATATACCATAAGTATGCACGTTTTTGCAAAAAATAAAGAATTTTGTTCGAAATTTAGAAAACTTTTACATAAATAGCTTCACCTCTTCAAAATAAATTTATGCCTATAACAATAATAACTTTTTATCATATGTACGTATGGCACTTATGAGCTAAAAACCAATCTATATTTTTAATTCTAAAAAAAATACTGGTAATTATGTGCAATTACATATAAAATTTCAGAAATTTCTTATATTTTTTTATAAATACAGCTATAAATCAACAAACAACATACCTATAGCCAAATCTGTAGTTCACTACTTTTTGAGTATTCTGGAAAACATACCTGAAAAATTTCATAGTCATATCATGATTATATCTATGGGATATTCATCTATATACACACTCTTGTGTGTACATAGATGAATATCCCAACTTTGAAAGGCTATTCAAAGAAAACTAAACGAAGTGCAAACTTTTTTTTATGGGGCTACATCAAACATCAGGTGATGTAGATGTAGCATCAGGTGAAGATGTAGATAAGGTGATGTGTATGTTTCCACCGCTACCAAATGACGTTGACGAACTTAAGGCTGCTATGTACTAAGAAAAAAATCGTATTTCCCTTTTCCTCCTCTTGCAGACTCTTGTAGTGGGAGGAGTCCAGTTGACAGTTCGAGAATTCCACCCCCCTTAGGATTGACATTTTGAGGGATTGTAATGGTTCTCTCTCTATAGGGGGGTTAAGCGCTGCCCCCAAATTATTAATTTAAAATATATTTTTGTCAAATATTTACAGGTACATAAATGCTGATAATGAAATAAAATTGGGATTATCAAATAGCCTGAACTTTTTTGCAAAGCGCTACAGGATTCATTTTATAAATTTCGTCCACGGAAGGAATTTATGAGCGTTTAAAACACACTATACTGGATTTTTCCCCGAATAATTTAAATTTAAAAATATTAATTGCATTAAAAAAAAGCGAAAAATGTACACAAATGTAAAATTTCTTTCTATGACGAAGTACAATTTAAAAAAAAAATCTTTGAATCCAAGTCGGCAATCCGTGGACAAATTTTCACCATAGGTTAACATTGAGGTGAGCGAATCCAATGGGGTTAGTACATAGCAGTCTTAAGGCACGCATATCTGCAGCCTTTCAAACCCAGGCATGCTGAAAAGAGTGTGGGATGAGCTATCGTACCACCTCGATATCCTTCGTGTTACTAAAGGGGCTCACATTGAACACTTATAACTGTGTCGAATTTAAACTTTCAACTGTTATTTTTGATATCCGATGAACAACAAGTTTGTACTTCGTTTAGTTTTCTTTCCATAGCCCTGTAAAGTTAGGATATTCATTTATGTATACACTGTATTTATGAGTTATCACACCGGTCGAATAACAATTTTGATTAAAAATAAGTTAATCTGAAACAACAGTTAAAGTTTTCACATACGTGAAAGTTGACAATTGCTTGTCTTTTCTTGAATAGCAATGATTTTATTCCTAATGATAATATGGAAAATATAAAACAGATTTAGAAATAGATATTCTCGTTCTTTAAGAAACAGGATTAGTAAAAGTTTTGAAAATTTTATAGAAATCGACGTTTAGGTCCCTTTATCGTCATGCAGTTTCCTGTTTGACGGTGATTACTACAACAACTGTAAAATGCAAATCTTCTATCATAACTAAAATGTTCTTAAAATACACTTCAACTGAAAACCCAGAAATGGTAACATTTTCTACTTCGCTGCCGAAATGAAATATTATTAAACAATAGCGCTTTGAGTTCCGCTGAAGTTTCCGGATTATTAATGAATGGGAGTCAAGTTCGATTAAAATAACCTAGAGGTTTTCGTTAAGCTGCAGTTTATGACAGAGTCACAAGACAATAACTGTCTCTAGAGCGACAAACATGGAAAAGGTTTATGCTTTCTCAGAAATCCTACACGCTCTCTTGGGACGATATAATTAGAAATGTTAAGAATTGTCTAATATTGTATTATAATTAAGGCGTTTTTTGAAAAAATGCAATACTAATTCTTGAACCGTAAATAGGGTGTGTGCTTTCTTAGCATTTTTAAAAAAAAATCATACTTTGAAGAATTTTTTTTGGGGGATATTTGAAAAGTTGTCTTAGATGACAAATTTTTCAGAGAATTTCTTTTCTAAGTAGAATGGATTGGTTTTGCAGAATGTAAGGAATAGTAGTATTTAATACATTATAAGTGAGTGGATAGATAACTTAAGTATTTCATTATAATTAACAATTAAAAAGTTGTTATTGTTGTAACAGTTAAACAGTTGTCTCAGAAATCCTACACGTTCTCTTGGGACGATATAATTAGAAGTGTTAAGAATTGTCTAATGTCGTATTATAATTCAGGCGTTTTTAAAAAACCGCAGTACTAATTCCTGAACTGTCAATAGGGTGTGCTTTCTCAGCATTTTTTTTAATCATACTTTGAAGAATTTTTTTGGGGGGTGGGGATTTTTGAAAAGTTGTCCTAGATGACAAATTTTTCGCAGAATTTCATTTCTAAGTAGAATGGATTGGTATGGCTGAATGTAAGGAATAGTATTTATTACATTATTTGTGAGTGGATAGATAACTTAAGTATTTCGATATAATTAGCAATTAAAAAGTTGTTGTTGTTCTTGTAACAGTTAAAAAGTTGTCTCAGAAATCCTACACGCTCTCTTGGGACGATATAATTAGAAATGTTAAGAATTGTCTAATATCGTATTATAATTAAGGCGTTTTTGAAAAACTGCCGTACTAATTACTGAACTGTCAATAGGGTGTGCTTTCTTTAATCATTTCTTTAAGCATTTTTTAATCATACTTTGAAGAATTTTTTTTGGGGGTGGGGATTTTTGAAAAGTTGTCCTAGATGACAAATTTTTCGCAGAATTTCATTTCTAAGTAGAATGGATTGGTATGGCTGAATGTAAGGAATAGTATTTATTACATTATTTGTGAGTGGATAGATAAGTATTTCATTATCATTAACAATCAAAAACTTGTTGTTGGAAAGACAGCACTACCGTACTAAAATGATAATAGACGAAATTTGGTGGCGGTGTTTGACTGAGATAATCTCGATACTATTAGATTTTGATTGACAAAATGTCCTATTTCGAACTAGCTCTTTTGAACTAGCTGAGGTCATAGGTGACCTCACTGATTCGATGCCACACCGTGTTTCGGCTTGTATAGCTGCCAGAGGTAGATTTACTACTTTCTGATTTGTAACCTTTTTCATGCCATATCTTCTTAATAAAACGGTCTGTTCTTCTGAATTTGTAATCATTTGCTTATCTCCTCATACACTACATACATGTTAAGTTTCGTGATAGTAGCTCGTTTCCTTCTGGGTGCATATATTTTTTTGTGACATAGTGTATATATATATATATATATATATATGTGTGTGTGTATGTGTATATATATATTTATATATATATATATATATATATATATGAACGTTCTTGGGCCCGTATTCTTGGGATACATGCTATTCCACCCCGTAAGAAAAAGGTTAAATTACAGTAAAATATAAAAAAAGACTGAAAATTTATCGGGTATAGAATTTGAGAAATAATCTAGAAATATTCTTATCAAAGGTGATGAGACACTTCCGCAGGTAAATCTAAATTTTTATCGTATATGTCTAAACAATGCACAGATATAAATCATTAATCATCATATTGATTCTAACTTCTCAACTACAAATCAATGAATAATTTTTCCCCACATATGTGTACATATTTTTTTCCCTCGAATAACTACAAATGAATAAATCATTTCGTATACATATTTATTCTCAGATATTTATTCGCGATTTTAAAATCAAATCAAGCGATATTCTTAACAGGATTAGAGCTTTTGAAAAATGGAAATAATTCCTCCTTAGCCGTGACATCGAGTCTTTCTGACAGGCAGCAGCGTGAAACTTTCAATCTTGCTTCAAATAAAGATGCCCTTTCGATATAAACGCCGCCAAGTGAAAGATATCGCGACAAATTCTGATCCTACACTTGCTGGATTTTCCCTGACACTGTAATCGAGTTGTAGGACAGCCGGTGACACTTTATCGGGAAGTGGGGTTTATCTGGAAATACTTAGAAGGGAGATATTTCTTTAGCTTGAGTGGCAACGTATTTCTGACTGATTTGTAAGGCAAGAGGCTTGGTTTTCGTTTGTCTTTTTTATTTATTCTTTTTTTACTCTCTTAAGCGAGAAGTTGTTTTAATTTTGATTTTTTTAAACCAACAGTTTTCGCGTTCTTTAAGGTGATGAAAGATATTTGATTGTAAGTGACACAAATGATTGCGGTTGGAAGAATACCTCTGCAATAAACATATCCATGATTAAAAGATCAATATAATGCGTTTAAGAAGGGTAGAAATGTTTTATTATTATTTAAATAGCTATACATATAAATACTTAATTTTAAGAAAATTATGTGCGATATTTTTCCTCATGATGATTGAAATGCAGCACCTTATATTTATTTATAATAAAGTATCAATATAAAATATGTAAGAATGATTATAAGTTCCAAATAAATAATAATTAATTGGTAATAAATTTTGAGACTTTCAGTATGCTTCTAAGAATGTGACGTAAATTTGGATGAAAATATTTTAATGTTTTATTTATAAAGAAGGTCGTTCGCACTTTATGGAAACGATTTTGTAATTTATTTTTGTTGTTTGCATTTTGAGATAAAAATTTCGCAATTTCAGGATAATCGTCTTGTACTGTTTTGCTTTGATTGGAGCATAAAATAGAAGATTTATTTTGAAAATGGCTCCTGAAATTGATAGATGGCTCGAAGGTTACGTAATTGCGCTTTCCGAGGAGAAATATTCGTATCAACAAATTATACAGCGGTGTAGAAATCGCGGTTATGGCATTTCTTAAAACGACCTTCGAAAGACCAACGAACGACCTTCTATACTCAAGGGTCTTATTTTAAAATTTCGCAGAATATTTCCTATACTTCCATAAATATATCAGAAACATTCTAACTCTCTACGCTATTGCATAAAAATTTTCGTATATTAGAAAAATATTTGTATACTTAAATGAACAAATTTTCCCCACATTGTCATCCTTAAGAATATAAGGAAATTATTAATAATTTTTGGTACAGGGTATTGATGTTTGAGTCGTAGATTAAACTGCCCTTTTGAAAAGTTGAGTAAAATCAACTTTATACTTAACGGATCTGACCGAACATTTTTAGGGTTCAGTTAGTTCGGTCTACTAGGAACCTTTAGACTTACCCTTAGACTGTGAGTACCTAGGAACCTTTAGACTGACAATGAAATCTTTTTGGTCAATCGAACACATGATCTAACTGCTCTCCCTCCTTTCCCTACATTACAAGTAACGAAGATATCCTGATGTCAACTTAAAATTTGAAAAAAAGAAGATTTCATTTTATTTCCTTATTTTTAGATAGATAGGATTTTTAAAGCTGTGAAGATTGAGACACAAATTTTATTCAACTTTTTTTTGACAGAAATACTATAATGAGAAAGTATATTAATATAAAACAGTAATTAACTACACATACGTCTCCAAACTCTTTAATGGTTTTCAATATATATACATGTTTATTCAATATTATGAAAATGATCTCAGTTATTTGTTATTTTATTTAAGTTTGCTTACCTGTACTACAAGTACTGAAAATATTCTATTATCAACATACGATATAAAAAGATCGATCTTATTTT
Source organism: Dolomedes plantarius (assembly GCA_907164885.2). Classification (NCBI taxonomy): domain Eukaryota; kingdom Metazoa; phylum Arthropoda; class Arachnida; order Araneae; family Dolomedidae; genus Dolomedes; species Dolomedes plantarius. The sequence goes on from OU015491.1 coordinate 69,718,020, forward strand.
TGGGGATCATTGGGTTTTGGGGCCACAAGGATTAGAGCACCAATCTTTTTTACATTCTCATTGTCTATGTACTACTATAATACGAAGATAAAGCATATTAAGAGACATGATTTAATGTACGTAAACTTCCTAAACTTATAATGGTTTTCAAAGATTGCTATTTGTTCATATCAAAACATTATACTTAAATTGCCCATATTTATAGTGGCTTTCAACATTTGTTATATTTTAATATCAAGAAATATTTGAAATATATTATAGAATAACATCAAGGCTGCAATTTTAACAAGTGTTCAAAAATAAGTATCCGTCTTACAACCTAAGTTAATTTACTTTATAATGAACAGGCAGATGCGCCTATGCATTAAAGACGGATACATAATTAATTTTTAGTGATAATATTTTACGTCAGTATCAAAATTACGTAAGCAATTACATATAAATTGCTTAGATATTTAATTTGTTTGTATCTATGCTATTTGTTGACTTCAAGATATATTTAAAATGTATTATTGAATAACCTTAGCTGGGAAATATTAACTTGTATTATTAAATATTAACTTTAAAACTTCAGTTCTGTACCTTACATTGAATAGGCAGTTAAACCTATTTGTTAAAGGTTGGATCCTTCTATACAGATAAATTTCATTGTATTTCATAAGATAAATAATTGCTGTTAAAATATTAAGTACAAAAAATCGAAATATGACTATTAGTCATTTATTAAATTCCGATTTCTTGTCAAATTACGCTTGTTAAAAATAATTAAAAATTTATATTTATTCATTTATTTAGATTTTCTTTCCTTAGATTTACAACTATAAAAAATATGATTTATATAATATAAGAGTATTTACTAATGAACAAATATTTTTTATCTAAAGCATGCCAAAGTTTGCTTCAGAGTATACGGAATATTTGCCTTAAAATACCCAAAACCCAATGAATATTTAATAAATAAAAGGATTTCTCATGGTTTAGCCATTATATATATACAGATCCTTCGGAATAACTTTCGATTACCGGGAGAAATCCCCGGAGCTATGATTAATTAAAGATAACCAAATTCAATTAATAGAAAGCACTGCATTAAAAATTTATACCCAAGCCGCAGCAATAAACGTCATCTTACCGATAAATTAAAAAGAAGTTTTCATTGTGCCAAATTAACAGCACTCTCGTCAAATACCAAGCATGTCTTTGTCATCGTTCTAGCGTTCATTTTATGTTCGTGTTGCACCAGTAATCAGTTATGTTATAAAAATGAACTATACTGAAAAGCTTCGTTTAGAAAGAAGTTTCAAAATCGCGAAACTGTTAGAATTCGAATTAAACGCTTTTTCCCCCCAAAAATAGGTACCCGAAGAAATCGTCAACCCGAAGAAAATAGTCAAATTTTACCCTGCTTTATGACTACAGCTGTAAAATCTAGAACCATCCCCGAAATTAAAATGGTCATAAGGACTTAGGGCGAAGCATTTGTAAATACATAAATCAAGCTTCATTGTTCTTAAATATTTTGGATACCAGTTTATGATAGGAAAAATTTACTGTCTCTCATCGAGAGTTTGATATTAAAGAGTTTACAAAAGCTCATTATGCTGATGAAAAGTCTATGATATTGTAGTGAATTTTGCCGAAATTTCTTAGTCATACAAGCTCTGTTTTGATAGACTGGATAACAATTTTAGGAAGTAATGTTACAGGGATTTACACTATTTATGGGCTGGATTGTCACAAAAATCCCCATGATACTAAATTTAGTAAAACAAAGAAAGTGTTGCAATTCTCAGGTACTTGCACCTTTTCTTCAAATTAATGATTCATGTACACTCAATAATAAATAGTTTTTAAACACAAATTAATTAATTATCGGATTTCTTAGTTCTGTATATTGAATTTCAACATGATCCTGCCGACTACTTTTTCAGAGAGTTTTTATACGATATCAAGGAATAATTTAGAAAGACGGGTATTTACATTTTTTTAAAAATACTTTTTGCCTCCATTCTATTTATTGCTCTTAACAGAAGAAGTACTCTGTTAAAACTTATTTATCTGCAAATTGTTAATAATTAATTATTTAGGTAAATGCTGCACTGATATATAGATTTGATTGAGTGTTTTACGTAGATTACGAATATCGATCACGATAGAGAAATTTTAGCAAGGAGAAATTTTTGCATTCTTTAAGAATTCATAACACTATAGTGGAAAGAAACTATCATTACATTTATACTTTTTTGATGTTAAGAAAGGACTGCTTACCTTTATGAACGTCCAAAGAATTGAGCAAAAGAATTGTGTCTTCCACGGAGAATTTCCCAGTAAATGATTTCGAAATGCCCAAATAGTTGTCGGCTATAGATGGTCATGCGGGGGTTTATAACCATACACTTTACTCGTCAAGCTTCGCTTATCTCTTTGCTTGCATTTAGTCTGGTTTTACAATCCACGCTTAATATATCGGATGCTCTGGAAAAAGCCTAATCTTACTTAAAGCTGTATTTCATTTAAGATGTAGTACTGTGATATTCCTATTTTTTATTTGTTTTTTGGAGCTCATTATATTTTCTGTGTTTTCTATGAGACAGTGGTAGGGGTACTCAAGTTTCCTTAAGGCGTTAATTTATTAATACATAAACAGCCAGGGCAGTATCTTTCAGATGGTTTCGCAAGGTTCTATTCTTCCGTTAAGGTACCTACAAAGACAGAATGCTCTACTGACCCTTACTTCCCCCAGGTTGCTCCACACTGAATGGTTCGATTCAGGTCAAGTATACCATCATTTATTTTAAATACCTTTATCTGGAATAGACGCCAGCCTGAGGTTAAAATTCTAACTAGGCTTCAAACGGCAAAATGCATAAATGGGGACAAAGAGGAGGAAGCATGCATTTATTTTGTACCACAGTTTGGGATAGACGACTGTTCTTTTCGAAGTGGGTTGGTTGACTACACTTGTCCGTCAACAGTAAAAATTTACGGCAATCCTCATTAGAAAGTCCTCTTCCTCCAGTAGTTATGACTAATAACTACTGGAGGGAGAGTAATGGTACATTACGTATTAAGAGAATACTGGAAAGGATTCTCTTAAAGCTGCTATGTACTAAAAAAAAAAATCGTATTTACCTTTTCCTCTTCTTGCAGACTCTTGTAGTAGGAGGAGTCCAGTTGACAGTTCGAGAATTTCACTCCCCTTAGGATTGACATTTTGAGGGATTGTAATGGCTCTCTCTATATATAGGCGGGTTAAGCGCTGCCCCCAAATTTTTTATTTAAAATACATTTTTGTCAACTATTTACAGGTACTTTAATGCTGATAATCAAATAAAATTGGTATTGTCAGATAGCCTGAACTTTTCTGCAAACCGCTACAGGATTCATTTTATAAATTTCGTCCACCGAAGGAATTTGTGAGCGTTTAAAACACGCTATACCAAATTTTCCCCCGAATACTTTAAATTTAAAAATATTAATTGCATTTTAAAAAAAACGAAAAATGTATACAAATGTAACATTTCTTTCTCTATGACGGAGTACAATTTAGAAAAAAAATCTTTGAATCCAAGTCAGCAATCCGTAGACAAATTTTCTCCGTAGGTTAACATTGAGGTGTGCGAATCCAATGGGGTTAGTACATAGCAGCCTTAATACGTAATGTATCATTATAACTTTATTTACTGAGCACATGTATCTTGAAAGCAATATCTTGCGACAGGAGATAAAGTCTTCAAGACCCAGGTATTCCACTTCCTGGAACAAGAAACTCTGCTCGGCAGTTATGACTTTCTGAGGAGCACATTCAAGGCTATATATACGCTAGAAATGAATGCTTTTGCTGAGGCTTCAAATATAGCTGGCATCTCTATTGTGTCGAGACCGATGTGGTGTAATTTTATCCCTATTCCCTTCTCCCTACGGGACAATTTTAATCAGTAAAACTAAAAAAAAAAATATCCTCTTTCATAAGTGACCCCTCTAAGGTGACAGGCTTAAAAAATATCAGTTAGGGTAGTCTCGAATTTACGTTAATCTGAAAAGCCCTCTATTTCTTTCTTTACCGTATTCAGTTCGGTAATTTACCTCGTTTAAAGCTCCGAGAAAAGTTGAATGTTTCCCATAACACGTTTAAAAAAAAAAAAAAGAAAAAAAAATCTTGTAAAAGAAATCATTTAATAGTTCGAAGTTTCTACGGCCGAAAAGCAACTGATTTGTAACTTAAGTAATCGAGAAAAATTCCTTTTACACCTGATGCATATACAACCATAAAACCTCGAATTCACAAGTGTAAAGACACAAAACTTAGTTATTTTAAAATGGAACCCCGCAATCCCTGCTGTAACGAAAAGAGGAGGAAAATGACGGGAGATGCGAAATGGTGTGAAGCCATTTGCAACTGCGGGAAGAACACGTTAAGGATCTTATATGTCGTTATTCTCAATCAGCGGATGGGAGAGCAGAAGAGAGTGAAAAATAGGGGTTTGTGTACTCCGAAACTTTCTGTTTTACATGCAGAGTCACTACAAATGCTCATCCCGTGTTTTTGCGAATCTTTTTCTTTTTTTACAGATGTTGCAGTTGACACCTGGGATTTGAAAACAAACGTGCAAGAATCGAAATAACATTTTATTGGTTCGAAAACAGAATTTTTTTTCTTCTCCAAAGTATATCTTTGTAACTACAAACAACATTTAAAATACATTTATCAAAAGGAACGTCAATAAAGGAAACTTTTTTTTTATAAGGACAGGTAATTTTTATAAATTATGTTTGCGGAAATCTATACAGTTAAAGAGATCATTTGTTGCTTGTTCAATTGTCGGAAAAAAATATTAAACCCGCAACTATCAACGTTACAAGGCAAAAACATTGAAAACTGTATGAAATATAATGGGATTATTTCAAAGGGAATGTAAATGGAATAATTATAAATAATATCAGTATATATTGAAAAATATGAGAATTTTTAAAAGCATAACATCTGAAGGCAGGTAGGAATAATCTCTGATGACTTCTATTAATATTATAATCTCTAGGACACAAATGTATAAAGGTTTCATAACAAAATTTTGTAGCCGTAGAGTTTGAAATTATACTGCTTTAATTTTCATTACAAGTATATTCTGCAGAATTTAAGCTGCAATAATTTCTTAATTTGGTAATACAAGACTTAACTTGCATTTAGCTTCTTTCCTAAAATATAAATTTTCAAAGCCGCTGAAATACAATTAAGTTTTACTATATTTTGTTCATGAGCATTCGTATATACCCGATGACTTATAATTTCATCTTTAAATGCTATAACAATTCAAACTTTTGATGGATATTGGTTTCCTTAAGGCACACATTAGCAAATCAAAAAAATTCTAACTTAAACTTTCTGGTCGATGGCCGAATGGCTTGAGCACAGGCATTCGGAGGCTGTGGGGCCGAGTCCCACTGCTTGCATGGATATTTGTAGCCGTTTGGAATCTTTTAAACTGCAGGTCCGAGTCTAATTAGCCCTTGTAAAACAGACAGTTGACCGTAATTTCCAACAAACCTAACTTGAAATTCTTTAACTAAAATGAAACTCTTCTTAGATAACGCAAGTGATGAATAAATGACAGTCGAGAAAAATAATTGAAAAAAAATCGCCAAATTCAGCCAAAAGTTGGGACTTTTTGTTGGATCTAAAGGGCCGCAAGTCTTTACTTTGAAAACAGATCATCTTCAGATGCATGATGGGTCAATACATTTCTGTCTACATATTGATCTGATTTGGGATTAAGGGTCCGATTTCCTTTAGAGAAAATATACTCTAAAATGAATATTTTGAGTTTCGCGGTCGTAATGTCTTTCAGAGTTATCAAATTACCCCCATTTACTAATGAAAAAAAAGAGATGTTAAACGTTTGAGTTGCATGTGATACTGTCACAGAATTTCAACAAAGAAGCAATTAAATCAGGGATATTCAAACTGCGGCCGACCCAACATTTATGTGCGGCCCGAAACACTCCCATTCATTATAAGGCAGGTGTTTTTATAAACATAATTTTGGAAATTAGAGCCTGAAAAATACAAAACTGTACAAAAACGTTCAACCTGAGACTCACATTGTTCACATCCACGTATCTTTGTGAATTATCCAATTAAAAAATGAAATATGTGAAGAATGTTTATAGAAACTGGCTTACTCATTCTTACCCGGATGAAGTATTGAGAGTAGCATGTAGCAAGTATAAACCATATATTAATCATGATTTGTTTCAAATAGTCAAAAGTTTGCCTAAACATAAAAATACCACACTAGTTTTTATATAATTTTACATAAACATTTGAATACATTTAGGATTCGAGTTTTTATTTATTACATTATTATATTATGAGGCATAGCGTACTAAGTTGCGACCCGAATAACGTAGCAAACACGTGCATACGGCCCGAAAGAAAAAAAAGGTTGAGTATTGCTATATTAAATAGATTGCCTCTAGAATCAGCTTTCACCTGATGCATGTTTTAAAATTTTATATAATATCACGAATTAGGCCAAATTCTGTAAGTCACAAAACATTTTGATCGATGATAATATTTAGGTTATACTTTAAAATAACAGTTATTATTTAAAAAAATATACCTCAATTATAACTTTCTAAACCTTGCAATATATTACTTTATGACCACTTTAAACATAACAATTTAATGTCTGGAGTATAGTTCAACCCTGAGAAGATATAAACTATCTATAACTGTTATAAAAATGTGCTAAATTTACATACTTTTTGAGTTAAATACGTCAATTATTCTTTTTGTTTTGAATTTTTTCAATAAGTTTATTTTATAAAAAAAAGAAAATCGTAAGTGAAACTTCTACAGCTGTGACAGAGGGTTTGCTTTATGTTTCGAAAGGGGTTTCTAGCTATCAAAATACACCCAATTCTCTTTTTGTACGGGTTATACTTTCCAGAGACTATCGTGCCGCCCCCCCCCCCCCAAAAAAAAAATATATATATACAATAGCGCCCTTTACACGTACGCTCTTTCCCGTACGAAACCACGATCTAGCGCGATTGAGTGCAAGTGTGAAGGTGTCGGAGAGGAAGGGAAAGCTGCTTTGGAGCGTACTGCAAGTTTTCCCGCGTGCAATACCGTACGCTGCAAGCACTCCAAGTGCGTGCGTGTAAAGGGCGCTATTGAACATGCAAAAATTGAAGATAGGTTCCATTCAAATATACTCAATAAGAAAATGTTAATTTTCATATGAAATTTGGATTCGATTGAAATGAATTAGAATAAATATATATGAGGAAATCTACAAATCTTGTTTTAATGATGTTCATGCGGGTTATTTTTTAACCTGAAAAAGTGCGGCAGTCTCAAATGGTTAAAAATAAATTGAATTTTTTTTATTAATACATACATACATACATACTAACATAATCATTCAGTTATTCAGTGTTACTGCTAGACAATAAACGTGCCCCTTTTCTGTCGTTTTACGGTGGTGAAAAATCCCTCTCGTCGCTGGAAATATTTAATGGCGATATATCTACAAGCGTACCTTGAATAAATTAACATCTTGTGTTTCTTTTGTTTCACATGTTTGAATACGAATTCGGTTATCAGACGCTGTGATTTTGTTTTTGTTAGTTCTTCATATATAAAACAGTTCCGTAACTGACTGACTCACTGACTGACTGACTCACTGACATGCAACGCACAGACCAAACCGCTGGACATAAAAAGAGCTGAAATTTTGCATGGCGATTCTTCTTATAGTGTAGAGGTGCACTAAGAAAGATTTTTGAAAAATTCTTCTTGGATTTAAATTAAATTTTTAAGCTGTTTTAGTAACTTTTTTTAAGTTTGCATTTAAAATAATAATTGGAGTGTTATAAAATTTATATCACAAGAAAGATCATAAAAGTTACTTTAAAATGAGATCTTTTTCGAATCTTTACCTCCATTTTCTGATTTTTGGAGAATTTTTGAAGATTAATTTTTGTAATTTAATTTATTAAATGCTGATCACGTGATTTCTTTTTCTGGTACTTTAAATAAATTTATCGTCAGGAGCATAACAACTAAATAGACAAAAAAAATTTTTTTTTCTTGCTAATGCGGCAGACGATTGGACATTATCCAAAAAATATTAAAATAAAATAAAAGATATTATGTTCCTCAAACTGTACTTTATTAACTGTACTATATTCTTTAGTATGTCCTATAACATTTAACATGAATATTTTCTTCAACATTATTTTGTCTACTATAAAAATATCCCTTACGATTTTTTTTTATAAATACATTTTTTTGTTTTTGTTTACATCAATTGTATACATCGTTTTTCGTATTTATTATAAATAAATAAATAAATAAATAAATAAATTTATATATATATATATATATATATATATATATATATATATATATATATTTGGCATTAATTGCATACATTGACCGTTGTATTTAATTTGAATGTACTCGGTAGCGAAGTGCAGGTTTTCAGCTAATTCTTCATATGATTCTTCATAACGTGACATAATCATTTTTAAATCACGCTGGAATTGTACACCTCTTTCGACATTGAAATCATTTGTAAGAAAATGATTTCCAACTTTATTGGCTAGTTGGTAGCTAGTTGGTGGCGAATTGGTCTACAATTGTACTTGTAGTTAGTGTAGCCACTCATCACTACTATAAAATAACGGGGAAACATCTGTATTCCCTAAAATACTCTCTGATAACATTGCACTCAATATTTTTTATTCTTTTTATGTTTTCAAACTGTGTCAAAGTAAAAGAAAAACAGTGTAAAAAATAACCTTTTTTTTCTTGGACAGTGTTATTTCAAAATCGCGCAAAAATGAAACCATGCAAAAAGACAATCGGGTGTATATCATAGACGTTCGTATACACATACACCAAGGGTTCTTTGCGATTATGCTAAACAATTACTAGCTTCATTGCAAATATTTGCATCCAAAAATTATATATATACCAGTAAGGAGGAAGAATTAAGCACCTAATCATAAATAGACGTTTATATGAAAAGAAAGTTATAATCATACTACCAGTATTTTCATTTACTCTAGCGAATTACAATGTGATTAGTTCCACATTTGCAGCCTAAGTGCTTTAGGGAAAATATCGGCTGGGGATATTCTCTAGTACGTATTATGTCTTCTGTATTTATTACAATCGAAGCGAAAGGAAAATGTATCGGTTATTGGATTGGATTACTATTATCTTTGTGCTGGGTAACTGAAAGGAAAAATGTATAGATTTGGAATAATAATGGGAATTTTTTGGCGTAGAGAAAAACGATGTCAATTTATAGGTAAATTTTTTAAAAAAAATATTTAATAGAAATTTTATTCACTTTAAGATTTCATTTGTATTTTCTTTGATCTTTTCGACAAGTAATAATGAATTGGAACATTATAGAAACCTTACAAATATGGTAGTTCGTTCAAAAAATGTTAAGCCACTGTTAGATCGGACCTAACTTCCCAAGAGGAAGTTAGGAAGTACTGAGATAGGCTAAAAAGCCAAACAGAGAATAAGGGCTCAATTACATTTATAGTGCCAAACGTATGCTCAAATTTTATAATTGTAGCCCCGTTTTTTAATGTGGCGACGGACTTTGGCAGCTGCCCACACACCCCGATTTCAGTTGGCTACATTTTACTACGGGTGTACCCAATAGGCGAAGCAACATAATTCTTTTTAAGGAACTGGTCCTTTACCGGTGGCCCGCGGACTATAGGTTGACCATGCAAACCCAAGATGTGATCCGCGAAGTCATCAGTAACAACAACAACAACAAAAACAACAACAAAAAGTTTTATCATTTGAAAATGGCCAAAAATTTAACAATTTTATAAAATTTGGAACAAAAAAATTTTTGGGGTTCCCAATATTTTCAATTCGCATAGCTCTAGGCAATATTAAACCAAGGATTTTGCATCTAGCAAAGCAAACGCAAGATCAAAAATCTCATAAATTTTTAATTATTAATGGGCGTTAATGTTTGATATTAAGTTTACTTTTACGCTAAATTTATCATTGTTATCAAGTTTGTATGCAACTTTTAATTAAAGTTGGTTATCACAGGTAGTTTGTTTAAGCAGAAAATTATGCCCACTTTTGCCTCTAAAAGAGTTGGATGGGAGATGGCCTTCGACGAATTTTATTTTTGACAAGTGGTTCCTGAGCAACAAAAGATTAAGAATCTCTGCTTTAAGGGGAGGTGAAAAAGAGTATTCCTTCATTATCTGAGATTGAAACCCAAACTTACATGGTTAGCTTGCTACGTGTATGATCAAGCAGTGCTAGAATACTCTTTTTCACCACCCCTTAAAGGAGAGATTCTTAATCTTTTGTTCCTCAGAAACCACTTGTCAAAAACAAAATTCGTCGAAGGCCATCTCCCATCCTACCCTTTTAGAGGCAAAAGTGGGCATAATTTTCTGCTTAAACAAAATATCTGTGATAACCAACTTTAATTAAAAGTTGCATACAAAATTGATATCTGAAATGGTTTTGTAAGGGAAAGACCTTGGAAAGAAAAATTCTGCACATGCTATTCCAATTGGTAAGATACACTGTAAAAATGAAATCCTGTTTCAGGTCAAGAAAGCTACCTGTTTCAGGGCGTAATGTTTATGGGTAGCGAATTTACCTGTTTTGGGTATCCCTCTTTTGTATCTTAACATGCTTTCGTACCATTCTAGTTATACTTCTATTTTCGAAATACACCCAACATATTCAGTATTTATGATAAAAATATAGGAGGAAATATATGGGATCATAGCAGTTGAAACAACACTTTCTCTCATCGCCAGGGTAGTTAAATTTATCGAATACACGGCCGGAGATATGAAGACACAAGTTCGATACAGGCCACTGGTAAGTACTCATTTTAGCTTTGTTTATACAAATAACAACCTTTGTTACTTGCAGCTGTTTTGCTTTAAGTACCACGCCAGAGAAATTTTAAAATTACGTAGGTATAATCTCTACCATTTTTGTACCAATAAGAAATGGGCTAATGAATATTTTCTTAAAAAATATATAAAAAATACTTAACCATACATCAGTTTACAGCACCTAACAAAAATGGATCAATAATTTAGACATTTCAAGAAATTGTCAAATAAAGTTATTAGCAATTGAAAAGGCCTCAGAATAAATTGAAGAAAAATGGACTGATAGGTACTTCCCTTTCCAGAGGAGAATTTGTATAAAAAGCCTGGGGTGACTAATTTAACGAATATGCTTAGAGATTCTAGAGAAACCTAACAAAAAGCAAATACGAAGATATTTACTTTTTTATTCAGAAATATTTGACACTTTTTTTTATCACAACTTGAAATATCAAGAAAATAAGATAATGCTGTCATAAGTCAAATACGAAAAAAATGTTAAAAATATTTTAGTTTTGCTAAATGGGAAAAATTATTATGAAGTATTTTTTGCGAGGAATTTGGAAGAATTTTTCAACCTTTTAACTAAAATGTATTTTTTGTCCCAAAAAATTAATATTACCTCTTGTAAGTATAAATTGTAACATTAATTAGATGCAAAATTTTAACACTTGATAGAACATTGTATAAGTAGAAGGGCTTTACGGAAGGTTAATTTTTGAAAGTGCTTCACGAGATTTTACGTTGAAACTTTCTAAATTGTGACAGAATATATTATAAAACGGAATATCTTACATATTCAACAACAAACCTTTTTTGAGAATTATAGTTTCTATTTACTGTTACCTAAATGAATTTCGAAAACCGTTGATTTAATTTTAAACTGATTTACAATATAAACTTTAAACATTATTTTCAATACCTTAAACTGCATGCCTTTATAAAGTATCTTATTTGGCTAAAAATAATTCTCCTTTTTTGAATTTGACATGATTGATATATATATATATATATATATATATATATATATATATATATATATATATATATATATATATATATATATATATATATATATATATATATATATATTGTGACAGGTGATCGTATAGTGTTATTTTTAATAATTTCATGTGGTTATAGGGCAACAATAATTACTCTGGGATGAATAATACATTGATTTATTCACACTATAACACACATATATACATATAATAATAATAATAAAAATTCGGATATAGAAATGACGTATATATATATATATATATATATATATATTTAATTCATTTCCCATTTAACAAAAATAAATAAACTCCTCATTCACTTATTCAATTTAATATCTCATTAATTCAATAATTCGTTAACTGATTAATGTAGGTATTTAATAACATGCTAAATCCTTATTTCGTAAATTTATCTCAACGATGGCAAAAGAGCATTTGTAACCGACAGTTTCGGGTACGCAAAGTCACAATACCTCCATTTGATGTGGGCATTGGACACTGATGGAAACTTGTAATCTGGTCGTAGGGGTTGGTCGTCTTGTATCACTGGTAGTTCGGCCTGGCAAAAGTTGATTCTTGGGGCGACGGCTCGGGTAAAGCTCTGCTATCTACAGCGGCGTATTGCTCATCTACTTCGTCATTCTCACTCTTCTACGTCAATGGCACTATCGCCCCTCTATTTCGGTGGCATTCTCATTTCTTCTACTTCATCGCCAATCATATCCATTACTATCAGCTTATATAAATTTAGCTATTCTATGCGTTTGCGATTTGACTGCTATAGCCATTTTTGGCTAAGCTGAACTCGGAGTCTAAAGTCACTTGCATTCCGATGAGTCGTCTACTTCAAGATTCAATCAGTATTATCGTCAAAAGTCACTCAGTCAGAATTTAGAAGTCTCTACATCTATTTTTCTCATCTTTGACTATCTCATATATTTTTTTCTTCTTATTTTCTGAATTCCCTCCCTCTAGGAATTCCATTGGTCTCTTGATCCAATCTTCGACACACCCTCACTTCACCATTCCCTAGGGTTTTATGATTATACGTTTCATTCTGACCACTCCTGGCTACGGGTCGTATCCTACCAGCTTGTCCCTATTTTTACTCTTCCAACACACACCGACCCTTTTATGACTTGTGGCCCGGGGCTTTCCTGCTTGTAGTCTTTTTCTTTGGTCAAAACCTCCGCTCATTCTTCCACTTTCTTCTTTTACTTACCGTTGCGCCCTATCATTTCTACCCATCTTCCTTTTTTTATCTTTTCAATTGCCTTCTATTTCAATGCATACTTTACAACCTATTCTTCATATCCTCCATTTTGGTACACAATGTCACCACCCCGTGATCTCTTTCTCTCTTTATATATATATATATATATATATATATATATATATATATATATATATATATATATATAAAGTATAAAAATATAAACAAAACAACATAAGCTAAAGAATAAATTAAAATAAAAAAATTAAATAAAAAGGCGGGCATAGACGGCCAAAGAAACTGACTCATAACCTACCCTAGCGTAACTTTCAACAAAAGAATGCGCAGTTGCTGCATATCTTTACATTGAAAAAGGCAAATATAACTAAATTTATCAGAGGTAGATAATTATAAGAAGAATGTAGACAAAAACAATGCAGAAATCATGCACTCAGGGCATCCACGCACCAGAGGCAAGATTCTGTAATAGTGCCGGAACTAAACCAGGAGTACGAGGTAACCGACAGGTCTCGTCATCAGGGAGACTAACCAAATCAGTTACCTCAAGGGGAACTTTCTGAATAGGATGCAGGTATAACCAAAAGACATCCCAAGGCCCCGAGTTCCCCAATGAAACAGTTAGTCAATAGAAAATGAAAAGACACAGATGCCTAATATTGTACACAATAATTCTAAATTATTACCAATTAAGGATTGTGGAAAAACCACCGTCGCTTACAAATATCAAAAAACGTTAAGGGACCTAATCTGTAACTTATAATTTTTAACTGCAACGATTTGGAATTTCTTAATCAAATTTACCCAAAGGAATTAACTTTAAACAGGACTAATGAAAATAATCATTCCGCGACTTACGTATCTGGATTTGAAAATTAAAATTCAAAATAGCGAATTAAAAATGGGGATATATGATAAAAGACTAGAATTTTACTTTGAGCTTATCACGTTTACCAATTTCAATAGCAACTTGACTATAAAATCTATAATAATATCTTTTACTCGCAATTGTACAGAGTTAAAAACATTTGTAATATCGCTGAAGACTTTTTGGAGGCATGTAACATTTTCGAGGAAAACCTAAGTAAGAACAATTTCCCTGAAAATTTCGGCAATTTAAAAGGTTTAAAAAATGGCATTTAGACTCGGGTATATTTTAAAGATGTTTAGGACAGCGTTTCTGATTTCATATTTATTTAAACTTCTATGGAGTGTAGCGCTGTGGTTTTGCCACAGTGACGTAATTGATAGGGAAAAATTGGGCTGCTGTTTCACCATAACCGTCACCAACTGAATTAGGGTATGTCTGCATCTGTGTCTTTTCATTAGGATTGTATGTGTACTTGCATGTATGGTGCGTTGAGCCCTTACTGTAAGTTGTCTGTGTCCTTTCATTTTCTATTGACTAACTGTTTCATTAGGGAACTTGGGGCCTTGGGATGTCTTTTGGTTATACCTGCATCCTATTCAGAAAGTTCCCCTTGAGGTAACTGATTTGGTTAGGCTCCCTGATGACGAGACCTGTAGGTTACCTCGTACTTCTGGTTTAGTTCCGGCACTATTACAGAGTCTTGCCTCTGGTGTGTGGATGCTCTGAATGCTTGATTTCTGTATTGTTTTTGTCTACATTCTTCTTATTATTGTCTAGCTCTGTTAAATTTAGTTATATATATATATATGTATATATATATATAATTGAAATTCTATATTTACAATTTTAGTACATTTTTATACCAATGTCCAAACACCACCACTTTTTTTATATTTACACTCCAGCACCCCGTCGAAAATATAGGAACCATCCAAAAATGCAGCCACCTTATCTATCTTCTCGAAAGATTTCCCCCCAAAAAGTGATTTTAAAGGAATCATATACAATTTGGGTTTTTCGTATCCCATTTGATACGACAGTTTTTTATGTTATATGGCAATGCATGAAAGTATCGAATCAGTGTCATAAATTGAAATGCTAGAAATACGATTTTACTAGTAGATTTTTATCTCAAACCCTTATTTTGACCTAAACCTAATTTTCCCCTTTTCTTCATTACCCACAGAGCTGAACGTTTGTTGTACTTACTGATGATTTCATTCATTTAATTTCTCGATTTAATAGCATAATAGATGACGATAAAGCATGCAAAATTTATATCATAAACAAGGCGATATAGAAAATCTGAAAAAAAAAATCATTCCTGAAATTTTTATTTTAAAAATATCTGTCAAAACATGAAAAATGGCTGTCTGCAGGCAACCCGCTGTCTCCATTGAGTGTACTTAAAAAAAACGAAATAATAAGAATGCTAACAGCTTAGGGATGAGTATCAGAATACTTCGACGAGCAAAATATTGAAAACCACTGACGGTGACAATGCTTTTTTTTTGCGCGACGGGAGGCAGTGCTGAGTCAGATTTATCAAGGATCGCTAATGAAACAACAGAGGGCGCTCCTCAGTGCCACAGCTGTTTTCGACAGTCATTCCAGGCTTAATAGAGCCATCGATGAAATCTTTTGTCAACCCATCTGCCCACTTAAATGAGGGACCTTGTCGCGTGCCAACGGCTTTTGTAATAGGTTGAAAGATACCATATTAATCAACCCTCATCTCGAGTTTTAATGAAAACTTGTTCTGATAAAATGTAAGATCGATGTTGGAACAAGGCGCTACCATCCAGGTGTTTATCAAAGCATCTATTTTGAGCTGGCACTTATTCCTGTTTTTGCGCCTGTGCTTTCGGTGTGGGTTTGAAATTTCTTGAGGATCATATAGCACGTTTTCAGGGAGATAATTATATGGTAATGTGCCTCAACACTGTAAGCTATTGTGAAACAGAATGTCTTGAATCTGCGATTACTTTTTTTCTGAACAATGTTTTGAAAAATAATCGAACAAATGTTAATTTTTTTAAATCTACCTATAATGTGCTTTCTAGATACACCACTTTCTTTCATATTCCTCATTAAAATAAATGAGAGACACGATCTATTACTATAGAGGATATTTATTGAATTTTTTACATAAGAAGCCGGCACAGTGGTTTTCATAAATCACAGTCTTTGAAAGTATGTCTAGATACGCATGCATTCCTTCACATCTTTCATGCATTCATGTTTATATTTTTCTGTATACTTTATGATAATATTGTTACAATCATTAACTTCCATCTGCACATGATGGCGTTCAGTCGCATCATTTATAAATTTGCCGGTATTAAGAAAATAAAAAAAAGGTTTGTTGTAATCAGAAGGTTACATATTTAGATTAGTTGTATTCTGCAATATCAGTAAGACACCCAGGAAAATATAATAGAAATCATATGATAGTCTGTAAATAAATAAAAAAAGTTTTTATTTTTCTGTAGCCCGAAAACAATATAGTGTTAGACAGCGTTTTCTAAGTTACCCAGTAACTAACTATGTTCATTATTACCTATATTTGATAAAAATAATTTCTCATTCGCTTCGAGTTTCTTTAAACTTAAAATAACAGTCTTTCTTGCTTCTTTAATAAAGTAAATTTCCTCGTAACAAGGGCAAAACACCAATAGCACCAAAAAGACATTTCTAAAAATCAAGTATAATGCTTTAGTTATATATGTTTTATATATTTTTCATACTGCAGGAAAGAAAAAAAGATTTTATATGTGAAGAAGAAAATTTTTAATGCTATTAAATATACGATAAATTACGTATTTTTGATTCTAGGTTTAAAAAAATATGTCATATATTTAGTTATATGTTTTATAAATCATATAAATTTCCTACAACATTTAAGAAAAAAACCTAAATTTAATTTATATATGTAATAAATGACATCTTTGTAGCTAATTAAGAAAACCCTCCCAAAAAACTGAAACAGGAATATTCCTTTAGTTATATATGTTTTAAATCACATATATTTTTTACTGCAGGTATGAAAAAAACGTGTCTTGAATTTTTACATCTGATGATTCCTAAGTTTTGCGAGCCAATTTTAATATCTCACAAATCATGTGTTTTCATTGTATAGCCAAAAAACACGCATATTCCATTTAGTTATATGATTTATAGATCATATATATTTCATATTGCAGCCAAGAAATTGGAATCTTTTTTTGATATATGCTTTTATTGCGATGAGTCATATATGTCTAAAAAGGCATGTATTGAATTGGAAAATAAGTTTTATAAATCTTATATTTTTTCATACTGTAGCTAAGAATAAACGCATATTAAATGTATGTATGGGGTTGATCATATATATTTGTTATTTTATCTAAAAACCTATATATAGCAATTATAAATCATATAATTTTTCCTATTACATTTTGCATTCGTATAAAAACTCATTTGTATTTATTTTAAAACTCGTTTATGCAAATACAAGTATAATTTAGTATGCTAACTTTATTAAACAGCATGAATAAATAGTTAATAATCAGACGTCTGTAATATCAGAGGAAATAAAATAGCATTTCAACAAACTTTACCAAGCACTTAATCAAAGATATATTTAATTCTTTTTTCTGCGTATCTACGTACTTATATTTATGCAAATGCATACTTACTGTGTAAATAAAAATTTCTATGTTGTATATTGAGTAAATGAGTACTTTATTTACGTTTCAGCAATATCGAACTCAAACTGTTTTGAATATACTGTTTCTCAACTCATAACAATTGATTACAAATATTTAAATCTCGTTTAATTATTCGGAATCTGCTTTTTTCATGATATTGTTGACTTCAGATTGACAACTATTTATTTCTGTTGTTTAATAAATTTAGCATATTCAAATTTTACTTGTATATGTATAAATGAGTTTTTAAAGTGTAAGAAGAGAAACTGTAAGATGTATCATTGTTATTTATAGGTTTTAGATAAAATAACAAAAGTATGTATTTAATCAGATAAATACATTTAATTTACGTTTGTTGTTAGCTGTGGTATGAAAAAAATATACAATTTAAAAAATTTATTCCTAAATTCAATGTATGTCTTTTTAGATATAGCATTAAAAATATATGATTCACCATATCTATATATATAAAACAGTTCCGTAACTGACTGACTGACTGATGGACTGACTGATGGACTGACTCACATACAACGCACAGACCAAACCGCTGGACCTAAAGGGCTGAAATTTTGCATGGCGATTCTTCTTCTAGTGTACGGGTGCACTAAGAGAGATTTTTGAAAAATTCTTCTTAGATTTTTTAAAATTAAATTTTTAAGCTGTTTTAGTAACTTTTTTTAAGTCTGCATTTAAAATAATAATTTGAGAGTTATAAAATTTATATCACGAGAAAGATCATAAAAATTCCTTTAAAATGAAACCTTTTTCGAACCTTTAACTCCATTTTCTGATTTTTAGCGAATTTTTAAAGATTAATTTTTAGAATTTAATTTATTAAATGCTGATCAGGTGATTTCTTTTTCTGGTACTTTAAATAAATTTATTGTCACGTTCATAACAACGAAATAAACAAAAAAAATATTTTTTTTTCTTGCTAATGTGGCAGACGATCGAACATTATCCAAAAAAATATTAAAATACAGTAAAAGATATGTTCCTCAAACTATTCTATATTAGCTGTACTATATTCTTTAGTACGTCCTATTAGATTTAATTTGAATATTTTCTTTTACATTATTTTGTCTATAAAAATATCCTTTACAATTTTTTTATAAATATAATTTTTTTACATCAATTGCATACAATGATCGTTGTATTTATTATAAATAAATAAATAAATATATATATATATATATATATATATATATATATATATATATATATATAAATATATATATAAATAAAGGGCAAGTTTTTATTGGCTGAAAAATGAAAAATACATGATCTATAAAACATATAACTTATTTTAATATGCATGTTTTTTCAGATGTACAGTCAAATCTGGTTTAACTGATATTAATCAATTATCTTTATGGTATCTATTCATTATAATTACGGATCTTCATGACCTAACATTTCTTCGTGTATTTTACTGCTTTCAGTCATTTGAAGCTCTCTTTCCAGTTAATACAGTTTTAAAAGTTTGCTTTAGAAAGAAAAGCTTTCCAATTATTTGCTACAAATTGGAATATCGCGTGGCAGGCGATAATCATACTTGGTATTTCATTTTGATTTTATTTCTTTACTGTTACCTAATAACCCTTTTCCGGTGACGTA
Organism: Dolomedes plantarius; assembly: GCA_907164885.2. Lineage (NCBI taxonomy): Eukaryota > Metazoa > Arthropoda > Arachnida > Araneae > Dolomedidae > Dolomedes > Dolomedes plantarius. Next base: position 69,737,343 of record OU015491.1, read on the forward strand.
AAATGAATATCTGAATTGGCAAACCGAGGAACACATCATTTCTTTTTCCGCACGATTTGAAGTCTCATTCTTGTTTTCCTAACACTTTCTTTATATAACTCTATTTAAATTTTATTATGCAAGTCAGAAATCTTCGCGGTTTCTCATTAGGAGTAAATTTTTGCAGATGGTGAAGAGAGATCTGTATTTTTCGTGTCACGCACTTATACCTTTTCTGTTTTCTTTCTTTCTTCTTTTTTTTTGAAAAGCTTTAACCTGTTATCACATAGTTGGGGTAATCAATTGTTGTCAAGCAAAGGAACGAATGAAATATTCGTGTGAACGAGAGCTTCAGATCTGCAAACATAGAAAAATATTCACAGAATAAAAGTGTCGAAAGTGAGAATTTTGTGGTTGGTATTGGAACGGAATTGTCATGTTTTGATTACATAAAAGGGCGACACTGATTGTTCTGTTACTGAATGTAACACAACAAATTTTGATCTCGAGGATATATTAAGTAAACGATTAAAAACGAATCAATATATTTAGATAGTAACATGAATGCTTTAAAAAACTCATGTCATACTTCAAATATTACATACATGCTTTAGAAAGACAAATATTTAACGTACCACTTAAGACCAACAAAACTTAATGTACTCATACAGCAAACACACTAGCAGTAACATCCCTCTAATGTTGTAGTATGTTTCGAATGTCCCCTCAGAAGTGGGTTGAAAATACCAAGCCACCCACCTTTTAATCAACATCTTACCAACATATGAGCCTTCTATAAAAGATCGTTGTGTAGGGCAAAAGCGTTTCAAAGCACATAAATTACTTTTTATGCATGTAACCTTACCACGGCAAAAGTGTCGTCACTATATAACTTCACAGAAAAGGCCTGAAACAGCAATTGCATCAAGTAATACCTCTGTAAACTTCCGATTATTTAATGTTTACCTTTCGTTGTGTCTTAATGTTTTGTGATAGAATGGTTAAAAAAAAAGAGAGAAAAAAGCCAAAACTGTTTTTAACGCCAATTTATTATTAACGATCAACCCGCGCATGGTCTTTCTTTCACTAATCACGATCAACTTGAATCCACATATTAATACTTTATTTTCTGTTCTGAAATATATGATATAAGCCACACTTATTGGTTTCCAGAATCACTGTCGACATCTTGTGAAAGGATCATAATTTTTATATTTGCATCTTCATTCTTTGGTTTTATGGATAATAAAGAGGGAAACAAAATCGCAAGAGGCATGTCTAGATTTCAGAAATGGTAGAGTAAGTAAGGTTATTTTCAATGTTCTCATAGATATTCCGGTATAAGGTTTATTATATGTAATTTTGATTTGTCATTATAGAGTCTAAATCCATTAATATGACCTTCAAGATGTTTTCTGGAAGTTTCTGGAATTGGCAGACGTTATGGCCGTTTTAACCTAGTGACTCGTGTAGTATTGACAAAACTCAAGGATCTACATTTAAGAACATTTATTAAGCCAACAGAGAGGACTTTAATCCCGAAAAGTATTTACTATTTGATCATAACACATTCTCGGACTACAGTCTCCATCGGACGCTAAGAGATGCTAAATCAGCTCAACCTTTCCTTTTCATATTTACCGACCTCTTTGCTAGCATATTTTTCTGTTAGGGACGTCAAAGAAGACATGCAATCCAGCTCTTTTACGGGTCAAGTGAAGGACGTTACTCCCACACTGGTTCCTTTTGTTTTGTAGGGGCTGGAGTGGGAAATCCCCGAGGGCCGCAACCGCACGGTCAGCAAAACTGAAATAGAATAGCCGTTTATAAGATGAAACAGCCGTTTTTCACTCCATAATTTGGCAGTGATGAAGCTACGGGCTCTTAATTTAAGAAGTGATCGGCAGAAACGTGAAACTGTATCCGAAAAGAGGCCCAGGACGTTATGTCACTCCACGTAGCAATGGTGCTTGGTGGTATTGAATGCTGTTGTATCATTCAATGTTTATCTTCTTAACGGTATTCACCTAGGTACCTATCCCGCTATGTTTAGCTACAGATGATGCTATCTTTAAATTCTTCAAATCACTAATAAGACTGTATAATCACAAGACAGTATATTAGAATGTAAAGACTGTATGTTATCAGCATGTTCTGTTGACATATATAATATTTCTTTCCCTATAAAGGCAAACTAAACGTTTCGCAATGAACACCTGATATAATATCACTTAAAAGATTGTAAAATAAGGAAAGCAGATTATCAAAATATCTTTATTGACCTACCATATGATAAGTTTTTACTCTCTATGAAAGCAAATCAAATGATTTGCAGTGTACTAATCGTATCGCTATATTTCCTCTGAGGTAAAATGCCACCAGATACTTGATTCAAAATCAGTGTGTCTAATATTACTTAAAATCAGTCTTAGTATTACTAAAAATCAGTCTGTCTATGAGTACTTTGTACAATATATAAAAAAAGGGAGATTTATTGTTTCGTATACTTGAATATAGAAGCGTAAAAGAAATATCTCTAAGATACTTTTTTTTAAAAATAAAGTCTCAGTTTTAACAGGGAAAATTCCTCGTAGTAACATATATACACAAGAGAAAAAAAACACAGCAACATGCAGCAATTAAGGATGAAATAATTAAAATATAAAGATTTCAACATCTAGGTTCTCCATGCAAGACAACAGGTAAAAAAAATAAAATTAAAAATCTACAGTTATGGATGAAATACTTGTCAATTGATAAAACTTATCGACCTTAAAATAAATTATGAATTAGGTAAATGTAAATATTCTTTAAAAATTAAGCTATTTTTTATTATGACCAGTTTTCTTATTATTCAAATACATCATCTAAGAGGACTAAAATAAGTAAGCATGAACTGAGACAAAATAACCCGTTTATTTATCCAGATTACGATTTTGAAGGAGATATAAAAACTAAAATATATCAGTTTTTATGAATGAATTCATGCCTTTAATAGTGAATTTCATATATTTTTACAAAACACAAAAATATGAGGCACCCTTCTCTTTATAAAGTCTTCTTTGAAGAAAATTGATGTTACGAAAAAAATCTTTATGTATATTTACTTCCACAGAAATAGCAACTGTTTGTGAAATGTATTTAAATAAAAGCCTGAAATAAAATACAGTTTAAATTTAATCGTTACTTATTTCATCCTTGATATTTCTCCAATTGCCATTAGAAAATTTTAAGAAAAACTCAAAGCATCTTAGAAATACTTTCGAATCCCTAAATGCAGCTGATAGAAACCTCATAAGCACATTATGTTTTTATTCAATTGTCTTTATTTTCGACAAGTAATAATGCTACGTCATGCTTGAGCGAGTATTTATGACTAAAGAAAATCGGCTTAAAATTTCCTAAAATGGATATTATCTTCAAAATTAACTTCGCAAATATGTCCAATATATTTCGAATTGGTTAAGGACGTTTCCTTTGATCTTGAATTCAGAGAATTGAAAGATTACGAAGTTTTTTTCGACTGATCAAAGGACATTTATCTCCATGAATACGATGAAAAAGTCAATTGTGCTTTGAATTAGAGTACATAAGAGAAGAGAGAAAATTATTTTACATTTTATGAGATCCAACGTAAATGAAACAACACGATATCTTCAGTTAATGTTAAAAAATAGGGAGTTTCTGATAGTTTCTAATTAATACTAATTAAAGATATCGATTTACATTTTATCACATAATGACACATACGTAGTAGGATTCAAAATTTCCCGGACTGAGTCTATAACTCAAAAAGTATTATCAATAAAATTGCTGAAACACAACCTCCTTCGAAATAAGACCCTTGCGCAACAATACACTTTTGCCATCGCTTGTAAAGGTCATTGAAACATTTCTGGATTCCAATTTTAGCCATGTCCTTTCATTCAGCCTGCGATGCACTTTTAACTTCATCTGCAGATTGAAATCGACGACCCTGCAAGCGACTTGTCAGTTCAGGAAATAGGCTGAAGTCGCAGGGAGCGAGATCAGAGGAGTAAGGGGGATGTGGCAAAACAGTTGATATCGTTTTCGCAAGAAAGTCAGCGACGAGGAGGGATCGATGTGCAGGAGTGTTGTCACGCAAAAGTACCCATGACTGCTCAGCCCACAATTTTGGTCTCTTCTTCCGGATCGACTAACGCAAACGACGCAGGATGTCTACACAGAGTTCTTTGTTTACAGTGCGACCTTCAGGGATAAATTCCAGATGCACAATGCCCTGGATATTGAAGAATACCTCTTCGATGTTTTCGGCGGTGCGGGAAGTCTGCGGACGGCCAACGCATTCTCGTCGGCATTTTCCCTGCCTTCTCTGAAACGTCGATGTCACTCAAAAGCTTGTGTTCGCGATAATATATCACTGCCGTACACATGCTTCAACATTTCGTAAGTCTCCGTAGCACTCTTTCCCAAGCGAACACAAAATTTGATATTAATTCTCTGCTCAACAAACGCCATTTCTTTCAATAGCCGGTTACTAAATGCACCCACCTACAAATTACGACGCCGTGGTGAGCCACCGACCACGAGATTTGGGTCAAACCACTTTTAGAAGAGGGGGGGGGGACGTAGTAACACAGAAACGTTATCGTAGTCGCTCTACTGCAAAAATTTTTTTAGTTATAAGCTCAGTTCGGCAACTTTTGAATCCTGCCACGTACATGCCTCCCCATTTATGGAGGCTCAGATGTATTTGAGCCAACAGTCAAACAGTTCAGTAACGTCAACATATCTTGCGTTTGATACCAAGATATCTTATTACTATGTGACGTTGGGCAATGTATATCTATATTTTTATAAGTGAATTCTACTCACGAATGCCTCAAGCTAATGCTATTGCCCTTGTGAAAAAGTTCACCGTACCACATAGAAATTTTCCTCATTTATCTCTTTTCAGTTATAACAGTTGCTTAAATTTTTAAATCCTCAAAGACACTGAGAAAAAATGCAGTGAAAACCAAAAACTTTCTGCTATAAGTCTGAAAGTTATATAATTCCGTAGAATAATATATACGAGTATATATATATATATATATATATATATATATATATATATATATATATATATATATATATATATATATATATATATATATATATATATATACATATGTATATATGTATATATATATATATATATATATATATATATATATATATATATATATATATATATATATGTATGTATGTATATATATATATATATATATATATATATATATATATATATATATATATATATATATATATATATATATATATATATATATATAAAGCCTTCTATGTTTTAAAACCTCAGCCTCTATTGTCTGAGCCTCTATTGTCATACCATTTAGAACCGGAATATAAAGTTAACTGTTAGCATAGCCTCATCTGTTTGAAAGGTGACAATGGGTGTGATAAAGTTTTTTTAAACATTTAAATCTGTGGTGTTATGGCAGATGCTGATATGTCCGAAAAATTTAATTTTACGTTTTAAGTTGATATGTCACATGAAAAATTGGTTCTTTAATGTGGCAAAAGCTGATATGTGGAATTATGAAATAATGCAAAGTTATTCGTTATTTGGCAAAAGATGATATTTTTCCTTTTTCTCAACCCTCCCAAAATTTTAGTCCCTAATTGAAAATTTTCACTGATGACCAGACATATACTTGGGGTTGAATATGAGTATTATCTAAAGTATATTGGTATTGAAAAAATTGAGAGATTTTATATTTCACAAAAAAGAAACTTTTTTAATTTGCCAAAAGCATAAAAAAATTACATATAAACATCTGCCATAACGCCACAGAAATAAGCTCCACTGTACTGCGGAGGCTCGAGCTTGCTTGCAGTGTTAGGGCCTGTTCATATACAGAATCCGTCAGCGTCAGCGTTACACGTATTGACATAATTTAAACCAATCATAGACCTCAACAATTTCGTGGCTAATCGTTTGGAGGTTTGTAATTGGTTAAATATATTTCAATACGAGTACGATGACGCTGACGGATTCTATGTGAACAGGTCCTTAGCCTTGAAAATATTTAATGAATTTAATTTCTTATGATATACATATAGGAATATAATATTTAATGTATACTGGATAATTCTTTAGCGATGTTTCGAAATACAGGTGCATGGGAATTAGATATTTGAAATTTCGATTTTAAAGGACATGTTAACACCTTTTTTTTTAGGCAAGCGGAAAATTTTCTCTTCTATCAGCAAACAATAGAAACAAAAAACAAGTACTTTTTCATTAGCTAACGTGGGAATACAGCTAATTTCGTTTTTTAAAAAAAACTTTTGCGTGTTTTTTTACATGTTAAAAATTTTAAAGGATAGAAAGTTTAGGGGACTGATAATGTTTTTGGCATTCGATTTCAAAGTTAGCTTTCATCTATTTAACTACAAATGGTGTCCGTACCCCACTGCCCCCTAATTAATCTTTGTATAGTTAAAGGATTTAGAACACATTTGAAAATAAACTCAGACTAAGCGCGACAAATAAAAAGCTTATATATATTTTACAAAATGTGGCTCATGGCAGTCCTGTTGGACAGCGCACTGGTTTTCGGTGCTGAGGGTGTTCGCATCGAAACTCGGCGTCGCACGACGAAAAACGCCTCCGTTTGTGTCATCTCTTCATAGGGGGCGATGCTGGTTCTTCTATGGGGTGCCCTCATAATAAAGGGGTCAACAAATATGCGGTGATAATAGGCGAATGTTTAAAGGGGCAAAGCCTCTGCATTGGAAAAATAATACTCTACAAAATAACACCTCCTGTCTGTCTAGTTTCCAGCGAAGGAAAAAACACACCGACTATTTCTCTTGAGAGATGTTAAGTCACATGTACACACAAACGAATCAGCTCCCCCGTCCTCTAGCGACACATTAGTCACGCTCCAGGAGCGTGACTAATCGACCCGACCGACCGTTCTCACTTTCCCGCCGCTCGCAACTTCCCGACGTCATTACCCCTTTGACCTTTGACCCCCTCCCCGTAATCCGTTTCTGAAAAGCGCTATTCGGGGACTCCCCGTTTGACCCCCCCGACGTAGGGAAAAGGTCCCTCGTCCCTGTGATCATTCGTCAGAAAACCGCCCTCCGAATGGAGCGCCCGAGAGGGGAGGAGAATCCTCGGGTTAACGGCGAGGGGACCCATAAATTACTGTTTCCCCAGTACAATTCGCTCCCCTTTCGCGAATGAGAATTCGCGGTGTTAGGGTAGCCATTTAAAAAACATTTTCTCCTTTGGGCTCCGTTCAGATGGCCTAAACAAATCCAATCCATTTCTTCCGCATCTTTGGGTTCCATTTTTGCTGGCCTCAAGGATGCTCAATGAAAACAACCCTTAAATCGACTAAATGACAAATTATTTTTACTTTGAGAAAGCAGCGCAGTTGTCTGAAACGTGTGAATGTTTCTGCATTATTTTCAACCCTATCGTCCAAGCGAGTCATTTATAACTTCTCAGTGGGCAAGCCATGGAAATTGACTTCAGAGAAAGCCGTTCTCGTCTCTCTTTTAACTACTTTTAATCCGTAAAATACGGGGTAGAGAGATAATTGTACGTAAATCTATACATTTTCTTAAGAAGATTACTTTTAACATAGTTCTGATACATTAAGTTTCTTTGGAAAACTAGTTGGTATCCGTCAAAACATGACGGCTAGATAGTAAATAAATGCCCTAATACACAAATTATACTCAACAAATCATTGCAAAAGTTTGAAAATCATAATAATGCGCAGAAACAAATTAAGGTGTTTAAGCAGCCTCGTGCTTAGTGAGTATCTAAAGCCAGATTTAAAAATGTCACTGAGCGTGCGCAGAAAGGAATTTTTTTTTAAATTGCAAATTATCGCTAATTAAACAACGCGAAATAAACAATTTCCACCAGGTTTAATATAATATTTAACAAACATAATTATCATAAAAATAAAAATGGCAGAGAGAGATCTAGAGAGATCCTCGGAATAAACGTGTTTATCATTAAAACATGTCACTGAGCAAGCGCAGAAACGGTGAGTTTCTAAAGCCAGATTTAAACATGCCACTGGGCATGCGCAGAAATAAATTTTTAATTGTAAATTATCGCTCGTTAATAGAAATTGCGGTTACAAAATCCAAATTTGACAAATCTACAGATTGCAATATTTCGTTTATGAACCAAAATGAAGTAAATTGATGCAGTAGTTTTCTCTCACGGACTGCCCAAAAAGTCGGCTTAGCAACTTAAATATATAGATATTTTAAGATTATTGATAGGACCGGGCAAAGGAAGCCCACAAGTGCACACAACAGGAGAAAGAGAGAACGAACGGTAAGTATATGAATAAAATAAATGAGAGTAGATGAATAAGTAGATAAATAAATGGAAGAGAAGAAAGAAAGCTTCAAGAAAATAATGCACCAAACTTAACTGAAAGTATGAGATGTGGATATCAACGTTTTAATATTATGAGACACAGTCGAACCTCATTATAGCGAACCCGGTATATAACGAACTCATGGATATAACGAACGAAAATTTTGATCCTTTTTTTTCCTATTATGCGTAGTTTAATTATTACATTTGAACACCGTTATAACGAACTTCAAGGGACCAAAGGTTTTGTTCGCTTTATCCGGTGGTTCACTATTTCCGAACCGTTAAGTGCTAGAGTTCGCAAAATGTATAATTCCTTAGTTGTAATGTGTATTCAATAACGATGTATTAAAAAATCATAAAATCTATTAAAAATGATAATTAATGAATTAAATCGACTAAAATCGACTACATTAAACTGACACAATACTAATTAAATTGCGTATAATAGGAAAACGACGAGACCAAAATTTTCGTTCGTTATATCCATGAGCTCATGATATACCGGGTTCGCTGTAACGGGGTTCGACTGTATTGTGTCAGTTTAATGTAATCGATTTTAGTCGATTTACTTCATTAATTATCATTTTTTATCGATTTTATCATTTTTTTAATACATCGTTATAGAATGCACATTGCAACTAATGAGTTATACATTTTGTGAAGTCTATCATTTTTCTTAACGGTTCGAAAATAGCGAACCACCGGATAAAGCGAACAAAACCTTTGGTCCCTTGAAGTTCGTTATAACGGGGTTCGACTGTATTAAGTAGAATTTGTTAAACAAATATGTTCATTTAACAATCCTGCAATTTTATCTAGGGAAATTTTAAAATATTAATTTCTCCCTTTATTTGCTAGTTTAATGTAATCAATTTTAGTCGATTTATTTCAATTATTATCATTTTTAATCGATTTTATCATTTTTTTATACAACGTTATAGAATACACATTGCAACTAATGAGTTATACATTTTGTGAAGTCCATCATTTTTCTTAACGGTTCGAAAATAGCGAACCACCGGATAAAGCGAACAAAACTTTTGGTCCCTTGAAGTTCGTTATAACGGGGTTCGATTGTATTAAGTAAAATTTCTTAAACAAATATGTTCATTTAACAATCCTGCAATTTTATCTAGGGAAATTTTAAAATATTAATTTCTCCCTTTATTTGCTAGAAAGGAAAGAAAGATAATTAATGAATTAAATCGACTAAAATTGATTACATTAAACTGATACAATAGTAATTAAATTACATATAATAGGAAAACGACGAGACCAAAATTTTCGTCGTTATATCCATGAGTTCGTCATATACCGGGTTCGCTGTAACGGAGTTCGACTGTATTCTGTCAGTTTAATGTAATCGATTTTAGTCGATTTATTTCATTATCATTTTTAATCGATTTTATCATTTTTTTTAATACATCGTTATAGAATACACATTGCAACTAATGAGTTATACATTTTGTGAAGTCTATCATTTTTCTTTACGGTTCGAAAATAGCGAACCACCGGATAAAGAGAACAAAACCTTTGGTCCCTTGAAGTTCGTTATAACGGGGTTCAACTGTACTAAGTAGAATTTGTTAAACAAACATGTTCATCGAGATAATTGTTTGATGTTTCATTTGTATTTAAATAATTTTATCATTAAACTATTACTATTGTTGAAAATTGAAGTATCAGCCTGATTTTCTTGGAGAAAACTATTCAGCTTTTTAATTGCACTTCACTTTATTACTTTTGAGCGGTGAAATGAAAACACTTTTATTTCATTAGTGCTTATTATAAATATTTCTATCATAAATTCGTAACTTAAAGTACATTCGAACCCCGTTATAGTGAACCCAGTATATAACGAACTCACGGATATAACGAACGAAAATTTTGGTCTCGCCGTTTTCCTATTGTACGTAATTTAATTAGTATTGTGTCAGTGTGATGTAATCGATTTTAGTCGAGTTAATTCATTAATGATCATTTTTAATAGATTGTATCATTTTTAATACATCATTATTGAATACACATTGCAACTAATGAGTTATACATTTTGTGATCTCTAGCATTTTTCTTAACGGTTCGGATATAGCGAACCACCGGATAAAGCGAACAAAACCTTTGGTCCCTCGAAGTTCGTTATAACGGAGTTCGACTGTAGTAAGTAGAATTTGTTAAACAAATATGTTCATTTAGCAACCCTGCAATTTTATCTAGGGAAATTTTAAAATATTAATTTCTCCCTTTACTTGCTAGAAAGGAAAGAAAAAATGATAAAGTTCCCACCCCTTTTTATTTTTCCTTTCAAACTTAGAGTCGGAACACCTTCAATAAAACTAAAGGTGACCCTTTTTTTATCTATTTCCTCTTCCCTGATGCCCAACTCCTCCAAGTCCCCGGGGCTACTAATTCAGGTCTGTAAATCAAAAAGCCCCACAGCTATAAGTGGAAAATGAAAATTCGAACTGTGACAAATTTTGCTGAGAGAGATGTTTGACACATCTTTTTCGCAAATGTCAGGAAATATGGAAACAGAATTCTTACCGCCGCGTGAACAAGGGGACTGGAGAGATAATAGCTTTTATCGATAGTAACGAATGTGCCTGACGGAGTGACAAAGGGAAATTTAAGATTTTATAATAGATAATTCCCTCTTAAAAGAGTTTTATTTCTATTTAGATTTTTAAAGATTTTTTATCTGAAAGCAAAATATTATTTTTATACAAGCCGTGACTTAAAATAGGGTCTATATTTTAAAGCTGTTTATAAACAATACATGTGACAGTCATATTTTTTCAACTGTGAGGTTGTGTGATATTAACTTGTATTTTATATACGTTAAACAGTTTATGATGGTTATCTAGTTACTATATTTTGTTAAAGTTATTGTAGGTGACCATTTTTTTATACTTTAATCATTTTTTTTCAAGGGGACTGGAGAGATAATAGCTTTTATCGATAGTAACGAATGTGCCTGACGGAGTGACACAGGGAAATTTAAGATTTTTATAATAGATATTTCCCTCTTACAAGAGTTTTATTTCTATTTAGATTTTTTTAGATTTTTTATCTGAAAGCAAAATATAATTTTTATACAAACCGTGACTTAAAATAGGGTCTATATTTTAAAGCTGTTTATAAACAATACATGTGACAGTCATATTTTTTCAACTGTGAGGTTGTGCGATATTAACTTGTATTTTATATACGTTAAACAGTTTATGATGGTTATCTAGTTACTATATTTTGTTAAAGTTATTGTAGGTGACCATTTTTTTTATACTTTAATCTTTTTTTTTTCAAGGGGACTGGAGAGATAATATCTTTTATCGATAGTAACGAATGTGCCTGACGGAGTGACACAGGGAAATTTAAGATTTTATAATAGATATTTCCCTCTTACAAGAGTTTTATTTCTATTTAGATTTTTTTAGATTTTTTATCTGAAAGCAAAATATAATTTTTATACAAACCGTGACTTAAAATAGGGTCTATATTTTAAAGCTGTTTATAAACAATACATGTGACAGTCATATTTTTTCAACTGTGAGGTTGTGCGATATTAACTTGTATTTTATATACGTTAAACAGTTTATGATGGTTATCTAGTTACTATATTTTGTTAAAGTTATTGTAGGTGACCATTCTTTTATACTTTAATCATTTTTTTTCAAGGGGACTAGAGAGATAATAGCTTTTATCGATAGTAACGAATGTGCCTGACGGAGTGACACAGGGAAATTTAAGATTTTTATAATAGATATTTCCCTCTTACAAGAGTTTTATTTCTATTTAGATTTTTTTGGATTTTTTATCTGAAAGCAAAGTATTTTTTTATAAAAGCCGTGACTTAAAATAGGGTCTATGTTTTAAAGCTGTTTATAAACAATACATGTGACAGTCATATTTTTTCAACTGTGAGGTTGTGTGATATTAACTTGTATTTTATATACGTTAAACAGTTTATGATGGTTATCTAGTTACTATATTTTGTTAAAGTTATTGTAGGTGACCATTTTTTTATACTTTAATAAATTTTTTATCAATCGTATTTTTTACAAACATTTTGCAATGTATTTTACATTGTTTCCAAGGATTGAAAGAAAGACAATACGTCGTTTGCAAAATTAGGACCGAATATCTAGAACAGGGGTGGTCAAATTGTGGCCCGCTACAGATTTTTTTTTGTGGCCCGTCAAGACAGCCAGAAAAATCCGGAGATCCAGAAAAATTGCCAATATTTGATTTAATTTATATTTATTGATTTTTATGAAGCAATTTATACCTTTTCTGATAGGAAAAGTTAACTAATAACTGCAATAATTTCAAAAGGTGCGGCCGTCCGCTAACCTCCGCTTTCACAAAGCGGTCTCCGAGCCAAAACAATTGCCCACCCCTGATCTAGAACGTTGGCAAAATATCTAAAGGAGTTTACCAAGAGTTAGTATCGGATTCTTTCTTTGCTGACGCAAGATGAAACCTTTTCTAGGAGTACTGAGGTCAACATCTAACCTATCTGTGCTGGGAGAAAGGAAATTCGTTGTGAGAGAATTCAATTAGGGTTTAAATAAGGATTTGCCGAGCATTCGCGCAATTGCTACTTTATTTACTCACCTTGTAAATACTACAATACTTGTAGACTCGAGTTCTTTAACCCTTTGAGGGGCGTTGTTTGCACAGTGCAAACGCTTAAATCTCGTCCCTCTTTCACTTGCATTCAATGTATTCCAGTTAATGAGCAGAAAAATGGCTAGTGCTGCCATACGTTATCAGTTTAAAGAAGTAAAATCATTTTGCAATCTTTAATTGGAAAAATGTTCAAGATTTTTTAGGTAAAAAAAATCGAGAAAAAATATCTGTACCGTGCAAACGTTGCAGGTTGTTGCTCCTGAAATGTTTAACAAATAGTGTTTAAAGCAAAAGCTTACCACTATACTTTGGTGCAGAGAACTTTTGAGTGTTATTGCAAAAAGAAACCAATTCATCTTAACGGTTTCTTTACATTTTTTTTGGTTAACAAATATTAATTTGCATATTTTTATTCTTTACCAAAGGACGTGGTTTCGAAAATTGGGCTTCCATCCTGTTTGGTTAAGGCAACAACAACAACAAAAAAAAAAAAAAGTTTTTCTCATATGAAAATAGATATAAACTTGGAAGCGTGGGTATCGCAACGTGAAAAAGAAGCACTAATAATTGCGACAGGGTATTTTCTAGTAGCTTTTGTAGCTATGTTAGGAAGGAAAATTACTATGGTAAATACGACTTTGGACATCAACGAAGTGGTGTATACTTTAGAAAAATATCAGTTGAGAATTTTTCTGCAATAAATGGAGTTGACATTACCACTCAACATTAGGTTTCATACGTAAAATCGGAGAATTGGATGACAAATTAAGATATAATTATTGTGTCCTGAATAATCTAGATAGTTTAATTTATCACATTTTAATTCCTGGTAGAATTGCACATTGCAGATAAAATTTATTCTTACCTCAAAATACCACAACCATATTAAATACAGATTTCATGATAAAGAAAAACTACAGCCCTGTGGTTCAGTGGTACAAAATATTCCGTAATGACACTTTCTATGACATAGCTTAGCCATTTGTGAAATCGTATAAAAAATTAAATGTACATTTAAACAAATCAAATTCTATTTCAGGTATGTGCTTAGTGGATGTGAGTAAATTATTATTTTCCATTTCTGACTTTGAAAATTACTGCCTCAAGATAGACATATGATAGGGGTTGATGATAGTCTTATAAGGTATACACAAGATTCGATTCCCAAGAATCGAACTTTTGAATTAATGAATTAAAGAAGCTGCTTCAGATATGCTAATTTCGGCATACGCGCTTAGTATAAATACCACGCAGCGTCATTAATAAAAAAGGGGAGGTTGTTAAGGTTGAAAAGGTGTTATCCTGCGCTAGTGCTTAGCGGGCCAGAAGTTTACATGGCAGTACTGCTGGTTTGACTTACTGTTCGTGAGTATAAAAATATATTGTTCTTGAAAGCTGTGTTTATACATTCCGTACAAGTAGTACGCATGCTTATTGCTGTAAAAGCCAATTATATGTGCTACGAATTCAATAAACATTGTTTCATGTATAAACTGTGTGTGGTTCAAATTCAAATAGAGAGCCACTTCAAATTATATACACCCAAGTCTGGGTAGAAGTGAGCATAGAAACTCTATACTGGCGCCCGAAATTATATATACCCTGGTAGTTAGCGTTAAATTTGTAACGAACAACATAATTGAAATTATAAACTGTGTACTGTGTACTTATATTGATAAAATTGTTGCAAGTACTTATATACTATTTAAAAAATGAGTATTGTAGAACAAAATCCTGCTGGAAATTTTCCTCGGGTAATTATGGTTCAGCAAATTGCGCCATTCGAAGCCACATTCAAGGGCGGCCCCTCAAGCCAATTCCTAAAGAAAATTGAGCATTACTTTCAGCAACAATGCACCCCAGAGGGGGATAAACTTAAAATTGCTCTAGCCGCTTTAAGAGGTAGTGCATATCAGTGGTACACGTGTATTAAAAGCAGTAATCTGATTTTTGACTATTTGTCATTCAAGCAACAGTTTCTTAGCGTTTTTCCAAAGACCTTTAATCAAAGTGAAATTGAAGCGGAAATTTATTCGCTAAGGCAACGTGAAGGTCTGCGTTAGATTTTGCTATGGAAAAGATTTCCAAGTGTGAGAAATATTTAGAAGGAATGACGGAAGCGGTAATCTTAAAAATAGTTATCCAACGTTTGAAGCCAAGTGTCCAAGACTTTTTAGATAATCAAACAATTACAAGCAAGGTTACCCTCCTTCAAGCTTTAGCTAAATATGACAATAGACATTTCTTCGCTACCCCTCACCGTCATTCAGGTACGAGAAGTTTTATACAACCGCGCCAAAATTTTTCGCGAGTTTCAAACCAGCAGCGTAAGCAGTACCGCAGGCAAAATAATAGAAGCGCACGGCGTTATAATGAAATTAGTGCACTTAAAGTAAATAATATGCAAGCACCTTACTTGCACTGGCAAGTTGATTCATATGATATGGATCAACCTGTTGAAACTGTTTGGTCAAATGTATTATTTTGTCCGAGCAGTAATCGTTATTTTGAGAATAGTGAAAGTCAGGGTATTTTTGTGGCTTATAAAGAAAGTGAGTCTAGCTGGAATGATGAGGTAATTCCAGTATAAATTTCTGAAAATAGTGCCGATACTAATGCTAGTGGTTTAGAAAATAAATCATCTGACACTTCTATTAATGCTATACCTGATATTATTGATGCTATACCTGATATTTTAGATGATATTCACACATCTGTTAATGAAGGAAATGTAGTAGATGACGAAGTATGCGTTACGGAAGTTAGTGAATATTTATTAGTTGACGACAATAAAAATTCTTTAAACGATAGTAGGAACTCGCTAGGTAATGATGATATTATTTCAAGTTCCCAGCCGAATGGGGATTGTGTAGGCCAGGTTGATAATATGGTTTTAAATAAAGTACATGAAAACCAGACTGAGAATAAAGATGAAAAGTTGACACAGAGTTATACTGTAAGTAGTTTAGCTGATGCTTCGGAAGTTATAGACGTAGGTTGTATTAAAACGCACCAGTACGAAAAGCTTAATCTTCCTAAAACTGAAGCAGTGTTAAAGAATTTAAATGATAACGATTCTGATGTCGCAAGTTTCAAAGAGACTTTTTCGTCAAAAGAGGATAAAACTAAAGTTAAGGGGGATAAAAAACGTGAAAAAGCGCCTTCAGGTTCCAGCATTAAAACTGCTAATACTGAAGTAATTAAGGCGGTAAACAAGAAGTCGCATAAGCACCAATACCAAAAACAGAGTCAGTTTGTTGAAAAACATGACACAAGTAGAGAGATAAAGCCAGTAACTAAACACGTTGGTGCGGCGTATAAATTTGACAAAACAGAATCTGCATTAAAATCTAATACCGATACAAGCAAAAGTACGAAGAAAAGTAAAGTGTGCACTACAAAAACTCCATCAAAGGATGAATGCGTCGCTGATAAGGTACACAAGGTTATCAAAAGGAAGAATGACAATTTTAAAGTTCCTTTGCATAAGTACAGGAAACGGAAGATTTCTGCCGCCCAGCAAGGTTGGCCTCCTCCCAAGAGACCTCCTATCCATCGTCAAGCCGGACCAGCGCCTCAGGACCAACGAACTGCTGCACGAAGAATGCCCACACGGTCAACGAACCCCTTTACTAGGACTGCGACCATCAAGAGAGGTTCCACGGATTGGACAGACTGGTGCAAGGAAGTTGCTGCATTCATGAGGAACAAGTCTTGTATCAATTCTCTTATTCTAACTCCCACCCTTTAATAAAACCGAACCAAATTGGTTTGAAATTCCCCATTGTATATACTGTGTAAACATTTTGAGGGGAAGGGGTGAGGCACTGAAAAAAAAAAGACATACTGTTGTTTTATAAATTTTTGAAGGGGACATGTAGCAAAAAAAAAAATATATACTGCACAATATACCAATTAACCACTAACATACTAACTTCACAAATCATAACACATGTGCATTACTAATTGGGGAAGAGCAGATACAGTCAAGATTGTCATGCTGTGCAATTGTGTTGTCACTTTTAATTAAAATAGATATTTTAGGGCGCAGTTGGCAGCCCAGTATCCGCAACTCTGCAAATCCACTGTTTGATGGTGTCACCTGGACCCTTCGGGGTTAGTTTTGTAAAATGGTAGTGGCGTTTTTCCCCCACACAACGTGTGGAAGGATTTTTGGCTTTGCCACCCATTATGTAAAAAGTCAGACCAGCACGCGTTTTCAATTAGTTAACTGAAGCCGTTCAGACCTCAGTTACCTAATTTTTTTTTTTTCGAGGGAGGCCAGTGTAAGGTATACACAAGATTCGATTCACAAGAATCGAACTTTTGAATTAATGAATTAAAGAAGCTGCTTCAGATATGCTAATTTCGGCATACGCGCTTAGTATAAATACCACGCAGTGTCATTAATAAAAAAGGGGAGGTTGTTAAGGTTGAAAAGGTGTTATCCTGCGCTAGTGCTTAGCGGGCCAGAAGTTTACATGGCAGTACTGCTGGTTTGACTTACTGTTCGTGAGTATAAAAATATATTGTTCTTGAAAGCTGTGTTTATACATTCCGTACAAGTAGTACGCATGCTTATTGCTGTAAAAGCCAATTATATGTGCAACGAATTCAATAAACATTGTTTCATGTATAAACTGTGTGTGGTTCAAATTCAAATAGAGAGCCACTTCAAATTATATACACCCAAGTCTGGGTAGAAGTGAGCATAGAAACTCTATAGTCTTTTATAAACAACCTCATGAAATGATAATTTTTAAAAAACGAACATAAACATTTAAATATCAGTTACCTAATTTTAAGAAATAAGTTCATTTAAAAAAAAAATTAATTTCTGGCTGTACATGGTTAATAATTTATTGCATTGTATGTTAAAGTTAATCCATAACTCTAGGTTTCATAATAAAACTAGGTGTTGATAGGCCAATATCGTAAGTGACAAGTGTCTGCGCATTAGATAAAAAAAAATCTAAGGAATTAGTTTCAAGCAATCTGATAGCCTTTGGGCTAAACTGATACCAATTTTTAGTTTTAAAATATGGTAATACTAGTATTTTTTAATATTTTATTGTATAACAATAAAAGTAAAAATTAAAATGAAGTATTTACATTGATCCAAAATATTAGTACATTGTTGTTTTCAGTAGAATAAATAAAAGCATGCATACTGTAAATAAAAAGTAAAATTTTGAGTTTAATTTCATCTACAAAAGTTTCCTTTCAATTTCATAGAAACAAGTAATATATATATATTTAATGATTAATTTCAATAAGTGTGTAATTTTTATTTCAATTATAGAAAAAGGTCACCCAAATCAAATGTGAGAACTGTTTGGCAAAAACTCAAAGCAAGTTTGATACAAAAAAATAAAAAATGTTCATGTGTATAAAACTTTCTTTAATCCCATTGCTGTCTGTTATTCAACGACCTGGCGTAACTGAGCGAGATTCACAATTTTTCTCGACAGAGAAAAAGCTTAGATTTTTTTTGTTTGTTTTTGTTTTGGAATGTTTGGGAGTGTTCCGGTGGCATCGAGATACGGTGTGAAACTTGTTTCTTTTATTCCTGTGGTGAAATATTTGATTTTTCACTGTATGTTTCTCATGTACTACGCTCAGGTATTTTGAAGTTTTCTAGTTGGGTTTAGGTATTTCGTCGCTATTAATTTCAAACAAAATGTTTCTTTCATTTTTTTTGCTGCTCTTTCAATCATACTTTTTTTTAATATGAAAAAAAATATTATTTTTGCTGCTGTATTTAATCAGTGATAGAATATTCCTTTTTTTATTATTTTTGAAATTGGTTGGAGTCTAAGTGTTAAAATATATCAAGGTAGTTTACTAGAGAAATACTATGATTCATTGCAATCATATAATTTCAATGTTATCCTACAAGTAACCTATCACATTTATATTTTTAGCTATCACTTAGTATATTATAAATAGTTTGTAAGGTATACACAACATTCGATTCCCAAGAATCGAACTTTTGAGTGAATGAATTAAAGAAGCTGCTTCAGATATGCTAATTTCGGGATACGCGCTTAGTATAAATACCATGCAGCGTCATTAAAAAAAGGAGGTTAGGGTTGAAGAAGTTAGTTAAAGTTGATAGATAAGCGATAGGGAGCTACGAGGTATGCAGCTCCAGTACTATCCTGAGCTAGTGCTTAGGGGGCCCGAAGTTTACGTGGCAGTACTGCTGGTTTGACTTACTGTTCGTGAGTATTGAAAAATATATTGTTCTTGAAAGCTGTATTTATCTATTCCGTACAAGTAGTACGTATGCTTATTGCTGTAAAAGCAAATTCTATATGTGCAACGAATTCAATAAACATTGTTTCATGTATAAACTGTGTTTGCATCAAATTTATTTAGAGGGCCACTTCAAATTATATACACCCAAGTCTGGGTAGAAGTGAGCTAATTTCTCTATAAGTTCAACAGAAAAAGTAAGATAGTAAATTAGAGAAAGAAGGCACTAACAGCCGAAAAATTTAACAGAATTACACTTAGCTCTATACGCAGAATAAATGCAAGATTCTGTAGCAGTAATAGTAAATACAAAGAACCAAAGCAATAAAATGAGGCAATCGACCGGTCTCTTCCTCAGGAGGCTAACTGAATCGGTTACCTCAAGGGGGGACTTTCTGAATAGGATGTAGGTCTAGCCGAAAGAACTCCCAAGGACTCGAGATCCCCACATGGAAAGAGAAAGTCAAAAACATTAGAAAATACAGAAGAATAGAATAGAATCACAATGGCAAACTCACTCTACCCCGATAATTTTACAAGTGACGGTTGAAACAAAGAGTCAGCAATTTAACCTTAATAACTGCAGCACCGCAGTAGAACTACAGCACCACACCTAATTGAAATGCAAAGAAATAAGTATTGAAAAACCCGATCTTAGCTGTCCTTAAAATACACTCCAGTCTAAATACCATTTTAAAAATAATTTTAGATTACCAAAGGTTTTAGGGAAATTATTCTTGCTATTATAAGTTTTCCTCAAAAATGTTACACGCCTCCAAAAAATCATCACTGTTATTGCACATATTTTTTTTATATTTTTAGCCCATAATAGCCTTAATAAGATCCTTACAAGTATTTGTAACGCGTTTATTATTCCTTATTTGCTCTTAGGTTAGTGGGTTTACGACTTAAAAGGAACTTGTAGAAAATGCAAACAGAAATAAATAGTATAGAAGCGCTGGATGTTATAATTCACCGCGGTGTATGGTCGAGAGACGGTCATTAGTAAAACTCTTATAACAAATCCAGAGGCAAAAAATAAAGACGCGAGGAACACTAAGGTGGCGTAAAAGAAAAGCTGTCTGTGTGGCCATTGATAGCGATAAAAAACTATAAATATTGCAAGATAGATAGTGACGTTATTTTATGGCCCACAATAAAACTTTCAGATAATGGTCAAAGTGGTATCTCGAGCGAAAATTATGGTGGGGAGGTACTAGGTAGACTGTGAACACGAGCAGTGAAATAAGGGACCAATTGGGGCAGGAACTGCTAAGTGAAAGGCAGCTCATTGTCCAATGAGAAAAAAGGGGACGGAAAACAGCCCCTCCAAGAAAAAAACGAGAGAAGGTCGACAGATTTCGCTTGCTGTTCCCTGGAGCTCGGACGATATAGAGTGCTGATTGAGCTGTCTCGGAGCTTAACGGAAGATCCTGGAATCCGACATGATGCTGCTGAATATAACTTGATGTGGGCGCCTGTCAACGAATTCCTTCATCGCTGTATTCTTCAACAGTAGTAAGTACCTCCCGAAAGACCCTAGAAATAATTGATTTGACCGAATGTTTTGTCTCTGCTTCTGATTCCTCATGTTTTAAATGATAATATGAAGGGGAACCTTATTCTATTATTAATTTCACTTTAAAAGAATTTTTAGCATTGTCAAATAAATGTGTGATAAAGGCCAATTCTCCATGTCTCCTTGCTTGCCCCAACACATGATCCCATCAGTTTTTATTAAAGGTCTTTTATAAACTATTTCATGCATGATATAGTTTATAAAAGACCCTTAACTTAGCAAGCGAAATCTGTCAACCTTCTCTCTCTCTCTCTCTCTCTTTTTTTTTTTTTTTGGTGTGTGTGTGGAGGGGCTGTTGGCCGTTTACCGGGGCCATTTTGGCCCACCCCTTTTTTTCTCATTGGACAATGGGCTACCTTTCTCTTAGCAGTTCCTGCTACAATTGGTGCCTTATTTCCCTACTCATGTTCACAGTCTACCAAGTACCTCCCCACCATAATTTTCGTTTGAGATACCACTTTGACCATTATCTGAAAGTTTTATTGTGGGACATAAAATAATGTCACCATCTATCTTGAAATATTTATAGCCTTTTGAACGCTATCAATGGCTACATAGACAGCTTTTGTTTTACGCCACCTTAGTGTTCCTCACGTCTTTATTTATTTTTTGCCTCTGGAGTTGTTATAAGAGTTTTATTATTGACCGTCTCTCGACTACACACAGCGGTGAATTATAACATTCAGCGCTTCTACAAATAGCTTTTTGAAATCCGAAACGTAATTAAAAGGATGGCTACATCTTTGGAACTAATTAATAATTCATCGTCAGGACGAGAAGTATTAGTTGATTGTCACTGTGATCATTTCTTTATTGTTCATAGTTACAATCACTCCTAAAGCTTCTCCGCCTGACGATGAACTATTAATTAGTTTGAAACGTGTAGCCATACTTTTGATCCTAATGTGGATTTCAAGGAGTTATTTATTTTCTTTTGTGGTCTTCCTTAGTCCTGCGCATGTCCAATTCTCCTGAACTTCATGAGACACTGAAGTGAAGCACAAAGTGTTTTTTAGTCATGATATCAAACTGTTGATTGTTATTTTATTGCGCAATGATTTATCTCATAATTTAAATAATCGAACTTGTTAAACGGTTTCGATATAAAAATCATAGACTCAAACCATATAATTAAAAAATTTTTTAAATATATTTTTGTCAATCATAAATTGTTAGTTATTAATTAGATTTATACAGCTTAATTTAAAACTTTATTAAGTTCCTTGTTTGACAGATTAAAAAAACAATTTAAGAACCGTGTTTTAAAAGCAATGCATAATGGTTAATCAGAAAGCACAAAATTCAAAATATCGCTAAAGAAAGTGGCTTTTCATCAGAGATTTCTGCTTAGTGTTTCATTTCAAGAATTTTTGTTTTTTCTCCATCAAATTCAATATGAATTAAGTTTGCGATGAATTATTCACTAAATACAGCTTTGCTTTTCAGATGCACGGCTACAAAATTTTGTCCTTCGTACTACATTTTTGGATTGTACCCAAGTTTCCCCTGAATATACAGATTAGCACTGTTATTTTTAAATATTTAATGCATTCGAAAAAAGTTCTTGTTAAGTACATAATGAGCCTATGAACGCTTTCCTCTTGTTTATAATTTAGAACCTCTTGCTTTGGCAAAATTATGTGGTTTTGAATCCTTATAAACCTTTTGTTAATGGTACATTTTAAGCTAAAATTGACCAACTTGTCACGGAGACCCACTTGCACGGCTTCAACCTTTCAGCTACTGATATTTGAGACGTTGAAAGGCAAAGTGGTGTAAGTCACATTTTCAACTTTTTTCATTTGAGGGCAAAAATGTAATCTCCATGTTCAATTTAGAGTGGAACTGTAAATAGGTATTATTTGCAAAATTACAATAATTGTTATGAATTATAATTTGTTCAATTTATGGTGGAATGTTTTGTAGTTTTTGCAGTAAAACTCTTTTTGACTTACACCACTTGGCTTACTGACTTACACCACTTTGCCTTTCACCGCCTCATTTGTCCAGTATTGTTTTAAAAGAATCGTGAGACTCTGGAACATATTCTACTTTTCTGTACTGGAAAATAATTTGCAAAATAATTGAACAGTAGTGTTTTAATAATTTACCAACTGCTCTCGGGGACTCTAAAGCTATTTTTACTATTTTTTCAGATCGTTTTTATATGTTTTTTTGCTTTTAATGTTTACAGAAGACATCAAGAAATCGGAGATTTTTGCGTGGACTCATGAGATATGTTATATCAATTGTATGGTGCAAATTTTACAGTAGTGTCGAACACGAGTTTAAAACATTGACTGGTATTGAATATATGTTCTAAAATGCTTCTCGAAAGAAAAAAAATATTCGAATTGATAATTAAAAATAGTTATGCATTTAAATAATGTATTTATATGAGTATATTGATGATAAATAGTTTATCAAAACTTACACGGAGGTTAACATGGTCTTTCGTTCCGCTCGATAACAGTGACTGTATTTAATAACTGTAGACAATTTCAAGTAGTACTTATAGAGAATATAGCTCACTTCTTCCCAGACTTGGGTGTATATAATTTGAAGTGGCACTTGTCGTGGAGACACGACATGTGTTCAGAAAAGGGGCGATAGAAAACGGAATTCAAAAAATCAGACAAAAGAGATGCCTTGAACAGCGGGATAATGTACTGCGTATGCGAATGGCAAGGAGAGATAACAAGTTGAGAGGGGGCAATTGAAATGAGAAAACGGTCAACAGCTGCGTTTAACGAAGGGCCCAGCTGGTGATAATGAGCTGAGGAAAATGTGAAAACGGAGTCACAGTTAGGAGAAGAAAAGGGGTAGGGCAATTTACGAGGTTGACCGGCGTTAGAAAAGCCACAGGAGGCACAGGCGAGAGCGTGGGAAGTCAAAAATGTAAGAAACCCCAGACAGGTGCAAGGGCGAACGCCCCCGTCAATATGGATTGGAGAAGATGGGAATATAAAATGGGTGATCGGCCAATGAAGGGGTCCCGGATCGACCCATAGGACAGAAGGTGGCCACCAATGAGGGCCTGAATATTTAATGATGGAAGTTGAGCTCGAGAGGAAAAGTTTTTAGAGAGAGCAGAACGATTTGAGATCTTTCACTAAGAACACATAAGCCCCGGTAGACAGCGAAGGAAGAGAGAAGATGACGGGCTGCTAACTTAATACCGGAGAGACAAGCCAAGTCCTCGGTACCCGAAAAAGCAAACCGATATGAGATAGATGCAGACCCCAATACCGGAGAGGCCGACCGACTAACCTGTCATTTAGCGAGAGAGGAGCAGCCGTTTCCCCTGGACCAACGCGCCCCCGTAGCAAATGCCTAGATGCGGAGAAAAGCACCCTGAGTCCGCCGCATGCCGATGATCGCAGCTGTTACCCTGGACCAGAGAGCCCGATGACCCCCCAGCCATGCTTGTGATGAGGTACGGACCTTCGGAGTGACGAACGCTCTCCCAACGCGAGTGTATTCTCGGAGACGTGCAGAGCCCTATGTTTTTCCCAGCAAGGATTGTGATGTCGAGATGTCGTCAGACAAGGTAGGAGAGTATTTTGACTTATCCTAGCAATGCCCAATGCCTACTAGAGAGCGCAGGTAATTAGATAGGGCAGATTAGGTGAAATCTTTATATTTATGCATAGAATATCTATCATAAAATAGTGCTTGTGTATATCCATATTAATTGAAGTAGTATCTTGCAATAGTTTTGTAATGTGTTTATGTATAGCAATTAAGAATGTAGGATAATATAACAATGTTAGGGAGTAGATAAAAATGTCAGTAGTTTGATATTGATGAGAATGAAGGTTAGATAAATAATCAGAATTAATGTATTGATAAGATATAGTAAGGAAGATAATTTGAAATGTATATGTAGATATATGGTGTTAATGAAATAGAAATTCGGAAATCTTTAATGAATAATGTTGTTTGTATATGTTTATGATTGGTTTAATAAATTGATTTGGAACTATACATATGAGCATCACTCTCTAATTACTTGTACTACCACTAATACTATAACTAATAATTATATTACTGTGACAGCACTCTATTTGAATTTTATACAAACACAGTTTATACATGAAACAATGTTTATTGAATTCGTTGCACATATATAATTGGCTTTTACAGCAATAAGCATACGTACTACTTGTACGGAATATATAAATACAGCTTTCAAGAACAATATATTTTCAATACTCACAACCCAGCAGAGAGTCAAACCAGCAGTACTGCCACATAAACTTTGGGCCTGCTAAGCACTAGCGCAGGATAACACCTTTTCAACCTTAACAACTTTTTTTCAACCCTAACCACCTTTTTTTATTAATGACGCTGCATGGTATTTATACTAAGCGCGTATGCCGAAATTAGCATATCTCAAGCCGCTTCTTTAATTCATTCACTCAAAAGTTCGATTCTTGTGAATCGAATCTTGTGTATACCTTACATACTTACATTTGAAGCAGTATATAGGAATCCAAGAAATCGAAATTTTACAAGAGTGAAAAGTATTATAATTGAATTTGGATTCTACTTACATATTGAAACATGTTTTTATTTGCTCAACGAGTAGACAATTAAAAAGAAATATTTGTATGCATCCAAAATATGCAGTAAAGTACAGGGTGTCCGGGCTAAAGGTATTAAAATGTTATGACTTATTTTCGTAGGAGATATTACACGAATTGCTTGAATGATACGCTTCTTCAACTCATACACACTTTCAGTTTTTTATTTATACACAACGGATTTAATGAATCCCCAAACAAAAAAGTCTAATAACGCCTGATATGCCACGAAACACTTGTAGAGAACTGGATTATAATTTTGACGTTAGTCGTGCTACAAAAGGTGTACACATCGAAATCTATGATACGATGATAGAAATCTATGATTGATATTAAAACTTGGGGAGATGTTCTTTCTATCTAAGTAAGTTTTAAAAAAATTCTAATGGGTAGTTCCGTAAAAACAAGTCAGGACTTTTGGCTACCTTTAGCCCCGACACCCTGTATTATGCAGAAAAATATTTACCCAGAAAATATTTGCATGTATCCTCCATATAGAAAAATCAAGAGATTAAAATATGTCAGAAACCTACAGGTTTAAATTTTGTTTAAATGAAATTCGCTGCGAATATATTTTACTGTGTTAATCTATAGCACTACTTGATGCCTCACTACATATCAAATAAAGACTTCATAGAAATATGATGTAAATTCTTTTTATAACTATTGATTATAAAAATAAATCCTAATTTGAAAACAAATGATATACCCAGGAAAAGTTTTAAATATTTCTCTGTTCATACCTTTCTTACAATAAAATTAACTCAGAAATTTAATATAAAATTCTTTTTAAAGTAGTAATTATTTCCTCTTTTCTGTAAACAAAATAAGATGAACCGATAAAAAAACAAGGCTGGGAGTATAAAAATACTGACTAAAATTTCAGAAATATTTTTTTTTACGTTCACCTGTAAAAAATATACATAAGATTTTTTTATCACCATGTATGGACATGTGTATTTCGGACAACGATGAAAACCTTTCTTCTCTTATTTACTTTAATTCTGTTTTTTAAAAAATAGAACAGAGCGCCTATGGAATTGCGACACTCTGCGTTCTGTTACACGGTCGTAATCTACTCTAGTTCAATTCACAGAAATTGCGCTCACGTCCATGTCCAAACTTCTATTTAATAAGGAAGCAGAATTTCGAAAGATAAACTTCGGTATGACTGTCTCTATGTTTACAATAATTGCTGTTGAAAAGAAATATTCGATTTTGATAATTATCATCTTGATTAAATACGAGCCCTGGTTCGTAACAGACAAATTTCGATCTCTACTTCTGCTTGTAAAAGTGAAATCCTCATAACTGCGGGTAAAAAAAAATATCACAATAATTTCTTGAAATTATATCGACTAGAATACAGGCTTTTCTAAGTTATTGCTGTTTATTTTTTCAGTTTTCCGTTACAAAATGATTTAAGTAGCAGTTTAATATCTATATATATAAAACAGTTCCGTAACTGACTGATTGACTGACTGACTGACTGACTGATAACGCACAGACGAAACCGCTGGACCTAAAGGGGTTGAAATTTTGCATGGCGATTCTTCTTATAGTGTACGGGTGCACTAAGATGGATTTTTGAAAGATTCTTCTTAGATTTTTTTAAATTAAATTTTTAAGCTTTTTTGTAACATTCTTTAAGGTTTGCATTTAAAATAATCTGAGGATTATAAAATTTACATCACGAGAAAGACCATAAAAATTCCTTTAAAATGAAATCTTTTTCGAATCTTTACCTTCATTTTCTGAGTTTTGGTGAATTTTTAAAGATTTATTTTTAGAATTTAAGTTGTTAAATTCTGATCACGTGATTTCTTTTCTTTTTGTGTTACCTTAAATTAATTTTGCCGGAATTTCACCAAAATTGATAGAGGGAGTAAGGACGACACGGGAAAGAGTTTCCATGAAAAAAAATAGTGTCAAAAGTAGCCAATCGGGGAAGATATGTTGCTGTTGTCGCGGCGCACAAGAGAATTTGCATAAAACGCAAGTAAAACATCAAAATTAAAATTCATGACTACGTAGCCGACAGCAGTGCCAGTATTTTGGGCTATAAAGATCGGTGCGGAATCTGTTGCGCCATCGCTGTACAGAAGAAAGGGTCATCAGTCGCTTTTTCCCAGTTGAATGGCCACCTTGCTCCCCGGACCTAACCCATGTGACATCTTTCTGTGGAGTTATTCAAAGTCCAAGGTGTATCTTGGTGGAGTCTCTAACTTGGAGGTCCTAAAATACACCATATCCCGAACTGTGATGAACATATCTGGTGACATGTTACGCTCGGCCGTTGAGAACGTAGTGTTCAGAATGTAATGTGTCGTCCACCAGGATTGTGGTCACATTGAAGGAGGGAGAAGTGAATTTGCTGCATAAAGCGGCGTTGCAGTGAAATTTTTTTGTTATTAATTTGTCTGCTTATTACAATTTTTTCGGTATTCACCCCTTATCTTTATAGCTTGAAATACTGGCTCTACTGTCTACTACGTAGTCATGAATTGTATTTTGATGTTTTGCTTGCTTTTTGTGCCAGTTCTCGGGTGCGCTGACAACAGCTCCATATCTTCCTCTATCGGTGACTTTTGGAACTTTTTTTTCACTGAAACTCTTTCCCATGTCGTCCTTAGTTCCTCTATCAGTTTTGGCGGAATTCTGGTTGATAGATCTTGCTACAGATGGTTTTGAGTAGAGTCAGTTTAATAAAAATCACCCGGTATATAACAGTCTTTATTACAAATTTATTGTAAACCATTTATGCAACTGAAAGTTTCAAACAACTATTACTTGACTAAAGAGCCACGTCGTAAAACGTTAGCCATGTAAAGTAACTAAAATCCATAAGTAAAAAACCCGAATAGATTCGTTATGGAAAATTGTCATTTCAAATATCGATGTTTTGTCTAGATCTACCCCATTTTTTAAACGTAAATAATGGAAATATGAAGGGACAATTTTAACAAAGTTCAGTGTAGAAAGAGGATTGGATAACTTTTCCGTGTTGTTTTTCATTATAGAGGTTATAGAAATCATACCCAGTATAATTTCTGCTGATTATTACTTCACTCCTTATGAAGTGAGGAGAAAAGTAATAGAAGTGTAACAATATTTATAGACACATAGTAATGACTTTCTGAATTTAATGTATACAGATATTTTCAAGCAAGCTAAAGCTTGTTTAAAGTTCTATGCTATGAAGACATATAAGGTTGAGAAAAGAGGTGAAATCCAAATATTTGACTTGGAAAGTCATCCTTGTGTGCACAAGAACTTTACCCTCATTCAACTTTTATTTCATGTACAGTTATAGTTTTTTTTTGCGGCTGCAATGTACACAAGTAACGCTTAAGTACCCTGTTAAGATAAAAGACATACAAGGCATGTAAGGTTTAGGTATGAAAGAAATAGTATGTGATACTGATGGAGAGGAAGGGTTTGAATCACATTTTACTCGTTCCCCGGAAGTGCATTGTTAAGCTGTTCACTTTTCCTCCTTGTCTTTAATCACTATGGTTCCTTGCACTGAACTATTTTTTAAAGCTTAAGCTAACTAAGTTTGATTGCAGTACATTGCTACGCATGAAAATTTGAAACACAAGAAAAATGCTGACGCGAAAAACAAAATCTGTATACATTTAATTCAGAAAGTCTTTACTACGTGTCTAGAAATATTGTTCATCTTCTACTACTTTTCTCGTCACTTCATAAGGAGTGAAGAAATAATCATCAGAATTTATACCTAGTACGATTTCTATAAACTCTATAATGCAAAACAACACGGAAAAAGTACCCCAGTTAGAATGACATACTAACTGACTCTTAATTTAAGAGCTGAATACTAGGAATAAAGACATATAAAGCCAGGAAAACACAGAAACGAAAAAAATAATCTGTGATACATACGGAAGGGGAAATGCCTGGATCGCACTTTCCCCGTGCTCCGGAAACGTATTATTACGCTGTTCACTTACCACCGGAAATCGGTGATTAGGCACAGCCCTCGGAAGGGACGTGCTGCGAGAAATAAGCGTGCCTCCATATCTCACGCGAAATACCGATTTATGATTCTCGGGCACAAGTAACTGTGATTAAACGCCGTGAAATCAAATTGAATTCAAGATGAGTGGCCCGTTTCTATGGAAATAAAATAAAAGGCAACTAAGCAGTGCTAAACTGGTAGTTAGGAATTATCTTGCTGGCTTATTCCAAGTATGTTTAGGGGAGAAAAAAAGTACTAATAAAGAATTTAAATGCGTTTACGGAATTGCCCTTTCTGTAAAACTAATAGATGTTGTCCACATCATCAATTTTTACTTTATGCTGCAGAGAAAAAGTAAAGTTTTGAAGTCGTGACAAGATTTAAAATTTTTCATTTAGAAACAGGAGTTTAAAGGAGTGTGGTACTGACTTGTTCTTTTGCTAGCAGCCCAGTTGTAAGTTTCTTTCCTTTCGTGAAGTTTCATGCCATTCTCTCCTAAACGCGTAAAGAAGAAAATAAAGTAGAAAAATGTTAGGAAATGATGAACAAGGATGCTGAAAGGCTACAGACTGAAAAAGATGGCGTTGTGGAGTAAGAAACAAACTCTTCCACCACCGAAAGAAGCTAAAACCTTTTGCTTGATGTACCTGACTTTTGGAGGGGAATCGAGTTAGAAAAAAAAACAGTGTACAAAGGCGAGGGAGAATTTTATTTGGGTTTAAATTAGGTTTGTTTGTGTGTTCGTTAGAGAAAGGCTACTACCTAGTTTAGTTACTAATAATTTCTTTTTTTGTTGTTGGTTAAAATCGAGTATGTAAAAAGTGTTTGTTTTAAACTCGTGCTTCAGTTTATCCCTTAATAGCGTGACGCCTGAGGAGATAAATAGTTAGGGATGTGCTGCAACAAGGTAAAAACAATTAACTTGATATACGTCTTCAGAATTCTCACTAGATAAGTCTGGCACTGTTTCATTCTTGTATCTCTCTTTCCTTCTCTCTCTCTCTGTCTATAGGTATATATACTCGTATATATATATATATGTGTGTGTGTGTGTGTGTGTGTTTGTGTATACAGGGTGTAACGAAACTCTTGGGCAAAACTTTAAGGGGTGATAATGCACATCAAGACAAACAATATTATATAAGAAACTTAGGGTCCCAAACGTCTTCCAAAGGAGATAGGCGCCATTAAAGTTTAGGGTCCGAAATGTCAAATGATTATAAAAAACGGAAAAATGGGTCAATTCGTTAGCGGTTTTAGCTAAAATTATTCTTTTTGTCAGTTTTTTCTTGAAAAATAAATGTAAAGATAAAGTTAAAAAAATGTCGATAGAGGGCGCTTTAGACTTTGGAGTAACGAGCAACTATTTTTTACCATTATTTTTTTTATCACATTAAATGCTTTCAAAAGCTTAGCCTTAAACTTAAAGCTTGAGCTCAAAATCTGATTCGTTGGGGGTGGTTAAGTAGAGCAAACGGAATTGTGTTCAGGAGTTGAAATTTGAAACTCCCTCCCTCCTGAACAGAGTTCAGTTATTCCCGATCTTGGTGTCGTAGGACTTTGTGTCGTAGACCAGGCAGCAACTACCACATCCTGGACGTAAAATAAACTAGAGAGGGATGACAAAATTGAAAAATTTATTCATAATACTAGACATGAGCAATTTCTCCTCTCGAAATAAAAAAAACAATTTGATGTACGCACGTCGTGCGCATGAATGAAGGTTGAATGAATGATGACACGTAGAAAATGGTACACGCATGATTTTCTTGTGGAATCACAAAAACTGCTCGAAAGAGCGCCCACCAGCAAGGATGCAGGCCTCACACCGCCGGCGGAGGGACTTTCGAACATTAGCAAATACCCCGGGCATCTCCCGGACATCGTCTGCTACGACGGCAATTCTCGCAACCAGTTCCTCGTTGGAGTCTGCGTTGGAGTCTGCAGGGCTTGCGTAAACAAGACTCTTCATATGGCCCCAGAGGAAGAAATCTAGACAGGAGAGGTCAGGCGAGCGTGCCGGCCAATTTACCGGACCCCCCGTCCAATCCATCGCCCTGGATATGCTGTATCCAATGCACTTCTCACATTTGCGCTGAAATGTGCAGGCGCTCAATCATGTTGGAACCACATACGAGCCTTTATGTTGGCTGGAACACTTTGCAGCATAACTGGAAGCACCTCTTTAGGAATACCAGATACGTTCCGCCGTCCAGGCGCCTTGGCAGAAGATATGGCCCGATCAAATGATCGTGGATAATTCCGGCCCACACATTTTTGTCATCCCTCTCTCGTTTATTTTACGTTTAGTGGGTAATAGTTGCTGCCTGGTCTACGACCGAGGATCCAAAATCGTGAATAACTGAACTGCGTACAGGGGAGGAGGGAGGTTCAAATTTCACCTCCTGAACACTGTTGAGTTTTCGCGACATAACCACCCCAACGATTCAGATTTTGAGCTCAAAATTTAAGTTTAAGTCTAAGCTATTGAAAGTATTTAATCTCATACAAAAAATAACAGTAAAAAATAGTTGTTTGTTACTCCAAAGTCTAAAGCGCCCTCTATCGGCATTTTTTTAACTTTATCCTTAAAATTTATTTTCCAGAAAATCTTGACATAAAGAATAATTTAAGCGAAAACAGCAAACGAATCGACAAATTTTCCCGTTTTTTATGATCATTTGAAATTTCGGACCCTAAACTTTAATGGCATCTATCTCCTCTGGAAGACGTTTGGGACCCTAAGTTTCCTATATAATATTGTTTGTCTTGATGTGTACTATCACCCCTTAAAGTTTTGCCCAAGAGTTTCGTTACACCCTGTATATATATGTATGTAATATATCCATTGCATTCTTCCTTAAAATGCAACCTGAAAAGGAAAATTAGCTCATATTTACATGGCTGGAGCTAGACTCAGCCTGAAAGGAATAAAATTCAGATGCAGTCTGCCCGAATCGCTTTATTAGAGCGACAAAAAAAGACATCTGTCCATTTCAGATGCTCGGAAGCGAATAAATCACTATTTCAACCTTATGCGCGAGAGGAGAGGTACATGTGGCTGCTATTTTTGAAGGGTCAGCAAAATATCGGGGCTCGCGATGTGAACCCACTCCTTTCTCCAGAAGTATACACGTGTAGGAATGCAACGCATGCGATTTTATGGAAAGTACTGTTACTATGGGTTTTAAAGCGATAAAATAATGTTACTGGGGATTGGAGTTAGGAAAGGGAACTTAAATGATAAACTGGAGGGCATAATATTTAATTTATTACATATATATATATATATATATATATATATATATATATATATATATATATATATATATATATGTGTATGTATGTATGTATGTATCAAACAATATAATTCCACTTTCATTAATTAAACGCCTATTCGAAATTTTCCCGTTTTATCTCAATAAAGTATCGCCCCTTAATCCAAATTCTGATCTAAAGATAACCGAATTAACCAAGTAGATTATCCCCTAGTACACGCGTAAAGACTAAGTTGTTTACAAAAACAGAGTGATGCAACCCTTCTCGAATGTTCGACGAGTTTCCACGAGATCACGTCATCTGACGTCTGAGGTCAGGTGATCTCAACTAACCAATTAAAAGTTTTAGCTCTTTGGCATTTTCGACGCAGGCAAGTGTTTTTCCAAATACAATGTGAACAATATTAATTCACAGAAGAATTCACTTAGTAAAATAATCAAAATTTACTGCGCCAAGCTGCTAATAAACTTGTTACTCAATAAGAAATAGCAAAATATAAATTATAGAAGCAATAAGACAAGATCATAACTACTAAGATAATAGATATGCAGAAAATGAAACATTACAGATATGGAAGGCCTAGTAGTTGATGACTGGGGGGGAATTGTGACCCCCCACTCCGGTTAAACATGTTTTATACGAAGGCAACACTCCCGGAGGTCCGCTACAATTCCTCAACCTTATATATAAAATATATTTGGAGACAATTGAACAAAATATAACTAAACCAGAAAAAGTAAAAACTAAATCATATAACACAAACACTTACCACAACACAATGACACCAATGCAATAACACCTCTGCTAACTGCTCTAAATAATTGCAACACTGACACCCAACCAAAAAGCAAAACGACGACATCGGTCGCAGTTATTTAGGCTAAAAAATTGGGTTAAAATAGTTTTTAAGAAATAGAAGGGAAAATCCTTATCAAAAGCCATTCTCAAGTAATTATCTATTTTAATATCCATCTGTACTTCATCAGAATGCAATCTAAAGCATCTTACCAAGTGATTTACTATAACATTTCGTTTGATATTCTTATGTATATCACTATCCCAATATACATTGCTTACGTCAAAGAATTCAATGTTACGATTTATGTACTTTCATATTTGAAAAGCAAAGGTACATACAGTAGATAGACGTTCCAGAAGTAAAAGAAGGGTTATTGAAAAATCAGTCTTCTATAACCATTGTGGGGTATATTTTCAGTTGCTAAAGAATAGCATCTTTTAGAATCCTTCCCTAATGTAACGGATAATATATTTTATGGGTCTAGAATTTATTAAGAGGTTAAAAGAAAAAGTTTAAAGTATTTTTAGATGTTCATTGGGAGTCAGACTTAGAATGTCTAAAACCTGTCCCTTTTGTAATCTGAATGTCGAAACAGAGTATTGTGCCCCTTTTTCTACACTCCTAAGACTAGTATTTTGCCCTTTTCCTGGTATGTCTGCTATACGTTTAAAACTCAATTACATGTTATTCACGAAATTTGCACATTTTAGACTTGTATTCTGCACGTCTAAAATGTGTGCACAGTCTGTCATACAGCTCTGTTTTTCCGTATTGAATGCAACTTAATCAACGTAACTTGAATGAATCTACGGACCACTTCCGGTCACATTAAGCATGTTACTTGTCTACATGGGACCATGGTTTACCTTGCTATTATAATATTATGTTAGTTATTCTTTGCGAGAAATCTATTTTTGCTTCAATTTTTTCCTCGGCGATTGATTACCTGTTTACTACTCATAAAATAATTCTAGCTACGACGTTGTAACTAGTTTACCGAATGTTTTATATATTAGAGTCAGAAACGTGAAATCCATCAATGTTATTCGCCCGTCCAGCAGCGCAAAGTATTAGCATATTTTTTGTTGGCAACCAATTAGTTTTTCCACGTTTTTATAAACTCGCTTTCTTGTTTGTCCAGTACAAATCTTGCAACCGATTTTTAACAAACTTCCCGACTAGCTAGACATTTGAAACTCTTAGAATAGCTCAGAACACGATGGCAATGCATTCTTTTAATACTTTTAGACATCTTTAAGCAGAAAAATCCGCAAGGTGGCCCTTCGATCGAATTCAATGCTTCCACTTTTGCGTAACCGCGTTTGACGATTTTGAAAACAGAATACATGCGAATTTAGTTTGTTTACAAAAATATTCTACAAAAAATGAAAAAAAATATATAAATGTTAGCAGTTTATAAAGTCTGTGTATAGAGGAAAGGACTAAAGAGTGATTAAAATTAAATAAAAGAAAGTGAAAAAGAGTAATTAAGTGAAAGTTTGTGCAGTTAAGAGATAAAAGAAGAGAAAAAAAATAAATACAAGTGAAAAATAATTAAATTGGAATATATTAAAATTGTGATTTGGCGAAATAAGGTCTTTCCAGTAAGTTTGGAGCCGTCAAACTCTTCGATGTGCAGTCCTTCCAAGGTTCTAACTTGGCTTAATGGGACGTAAACCTGTCCCTTGTCGAAGAGTTTTTTTCCGAGGTACAGAACTGCGTGGTTCACGGTACATCCTTGCATTTTGTGGACAGTGTAGGCCTGATGGGATAATATATCAAAACAAAATGTTTGAGTATTTATTAATACATAGAATTGTCAAAATTATATGATTCAACAGAAAATTTAAAAAAAAGTCGCATTAAAAAGTTTTTTTTATCTTGTAATTATTGTTATTTTTTTTAAAAATTTCACACATTTCAAAAATTTATCCAAGCATATCCTATTTTATTTTAGAAAATGTATCTTTCGTGTGAAATACGCTTGCTAAGGAGAAAGCGTCCTCACTGCAAAAGGTGTTGAAAAATATTTTTTAAATTTTTATTTCTAATAGCAGGTTACAAGACTATGTAAAAATAAAAACAAGAACAAACAAACAAGAGAGAACTATAACGTCCATGAATATGAATGTTTCCGAATTATGCAATATCTCTCCCAAAACTGCAGCTGGAGATAGAGTAGGGTAACTCAGTATATAAGGTCATGTCCATCTCAGGGTAATGTCCTCTCGTCGATTACAGACTGTGCATAAGGGTTCTGAAACGATGTTTATATGGCAGAGATGTTTCAGTAGGCAATCAAGGCGACCGCTTTCTGCCTCGACCATTCTGGTACTCCAGCAATTTTGTTCCACCACATCTTAATTGAACTCCTCGACAACAGTTCTTGTGAGAGGGAGTTCCTAAAAGCCTCCCTTACAAGCAACTTCAGTTGAAAAATATTTTGATATGGATAATTTTAGTTCTATTCAAAGCATCTTTTTCGTTATTTCTTGTTTCATTTATTTGGTGCCAGATTTTGTCTAAACTGACAGGTAGCCTACTTGGTAGAACTTAACCTATATATTTTTATTTAGATTGAATGTGAAGAATGGCTGAGGAATATATTCTTTGATATAATTTCTTGTTTATACCCCATTACTTCTGCTAAACTCACTTTTTTTTTTGGTTGTCGTTAAAACTGAACTGAGGCGTTCCCGTTGAAAAGAGGGTAAGAGCCAAAATTTTCAAAATGTATTTTTTCACTGATACAAGGGTTTTTTCCAAGGCTAATGGCGTGAAAAAGGAGGTAATTTCCTGATATAATTTCTTGTTTATACCCTATTTCTTCTACTAAACTCACTATTCTTTTGGTTGTGATTAAAACTGAAATGAGGCGTTCCCGTTGAAAGAGGGTAAGAGCCAAAATTTCCAAAATGTATTTTTTCACTGATACAAGGATTTTTCCAAGGCTAATGTCGTGAAAAGGGAGGTAAGTTCCTAGCACAGAACTAAACTAAACTAGCCAGGCACTTATCTCCCTTATTAGCCTTGGAAAAAAAAAAACCTTGTATCAGTGAAAAAATAATCTTCGGAAATTTTTGGCTCTTACCTTCTTTTCAAGGGGAACGCCTCAGTTATATTGTTAACAGCATTTTTTGCGGTTATTTTGCAGTAAAAGGCATTATCTGTAACTCAGATATCGTCCACGTAGTAAGAAACACTATCAATGAAAAGTAAGTGCGTGTTAACAACTGCTGAGTGAACTGTGAGTAAATTTGTAGAAATTACGATGTTAGTGCTATTACAGAGAGGTTTTGCCGTTCTTGTTATGGATTTTTTGCTGAAGATGATGGAATAGAACATTTATTGCAGATGAAATTGCAGAAAGGGATTTGTAGTATCTAAATATATTCCGCAATTATTTGGAAAATGTTTGACTGCATTAGTCATGAGATGCCATTATCTGCCGGGCATCTTCAAATAGCATACAGTTAATTTAAATTATTACTTTATTTTAATGACATATATACATCTTGGGGCTAGTTGCGAGCAGTTAGATAACATTGCACCAATTAAATAGATAGCTAGACCATGCAATTATAGTATGACTACTAAAAGTAATGTTTTCTGCATTTGCTACTGATTTCGAAGT
Organism: Dolomedes plantarius; assembly: GCA_907164885.2. Taxonomy (NCBI): domain Eukaryota; kingdom Metazoa; phylum Arthropoda; class Arachnida; order Araneae; family Dolomedidae; genus Dolomedes; species Dolomedes plantarius. The sequence continues at coordinate 69,774,466 of OU015491.1, forward strand.
ATATCGTTGGAGGGGCAGATAATCTTTCTATGATGATATATAAATAGGTATCTAGATAATTTGCACAGGAAATGTAATAATTAATAATAAATACAATTGTACAGTAAATAACTGCGTATTTTATTGTCATTTACATACAGTTTGTTTTATGTAATATACTTAATGACACTACAATGAGAAGTAAATGATCTATTTTGTGCAAAACACTAATATAATTAAATAAAAAAAACAAATTAAGTTGATTGATCAATTTATAAAATAACTATTAATTTTAATCAAGCTGATACTGAGAATTATCTTTTTTAGATCGTTAGAGAGCAATAAATAAGATTTTAATCAGATTCATCTAACATAAAACAAAAATATATTTCGCTTATTATGGCGTACACCACTTGCTTCTATTACTGCAGGAAAAAAGTTTAATTTGTATGCCAGGAGATAGGGAAGGAAATCAATTTATATTTTATTCAATCAAGGCCATCTTTTAATTAATTTTTTTTGTTTTTGTTTTCTGAGTAACATTTTAATAAATAAAAGTATTACACGGAGATGAACAAATATTTTTTTCAAATTATGAATATTCATTATTTATTAACTATGATTACAGTAAAAAAAATTAATTTAGACAGTGTTTCATTTCTATTAAACATTCATTATACATAGCTTTACAGCAATTTCTTGCATATATAAATGATGATTTCCTCAGAGATTTAAAGCGACCCGTTTGTAATTTTTCGTGTTTTACATGACTTGGCTGCTATTAGAGCTCTATACATATATTCTTTGTTTGTGTTTTATTTTGTTTGATACTGTTTCGACTTACATTTGTTTCTCTAATTGAAATATATAAATGATTAATATCCGTAAAGAAGTTTCCAGTGGAAATTTCGTCTCCACTACTTTCTATTCATAAATGGGGATGATTATATGGGGGAATATAGGGATGATTATATGGGAATGATTTTTATGGAAAAAAGAAAAGATTTTGTTGAAGATTTCATAAGGAAAATTTACTATTGTATTAATTTATGTTATTCTCATAGGTATGGCAGATTATCCATCATAAGTGATTTGGAATTACAATTAATCAACTCCACTGAATAGAAGGTAAAGGCAGAAAGGCCTTCGAATCATCAATAGATAATACGTTTTCTTTTCATTCGTGGAATGATTTAACTTTTCCTTCTTTCAGTTCCAAAAGAAACTTTACATTTTTAAACAAAATTAATCCTTATTATACTCCTGTTGGCTTATTTTAATTTTGTCCTTTATAATATAAGGGGAAATATCTGTGTTTGCCCTTATCCTTGACATTATCTGTGTTTGCAGTGTAAAGAGTGTCAAGTCCAAAATCGTAGTTTTGAGAAAAACGGGATTGAAAATAAAACGGCTTTTGTAAAGTCAGTTTTTTTAGGTTCAACTTTTAATAATATTTTTTAACGTAAATTTTTCCTATTTTATTTTTGTTGAGTAAAGAGTATTAAGTCCTTGATTGGGACATAAGCCCTTTAACACTAACATTTTTATGTTTTGTTTTACATATCCCAAATTTTTCCTGATGAATAAAAGTATTTAGGAGGAAAAATGGACTTAGCTTTCTGTACCCTGCAGTAGCCCTTTATTTTTCAAACATGCCTGGTTGGATAACTCATTTTAGCCCATTTTGGACTTAACACCCTTTGCACAGCAAACACAGATATAGGGTGATTCACTCGGCAAAGGTCCCGAATATTCTGAAATAACTCTCGCTAATCTGAACGACACAATGAACAAAGTGCTCTTCAGTAGATGGCACATCACATCACATTCTCGGATGAGGCGTAGTTCCATTTGTCGGGTTATGTTAACAATACACCCGTATATGAGATACTTAAAAATTCCTTTGCCACTCACGAAACACCACTCCATGATTGAAAGTTGGTGTGTGTTGCTAAATGTGTGTCTTGAGCATAATAGGACCCATTTTCTTTGACAACAATGTGTACCTGCAAATTGTTAAACAGTTTGTGAATCAACTGGATGATCGTGGGTTAACGGAAGGTTACTTTCAGTGAGATGGAGCAACGTGTCACACATAGGAAAGGAGCATGGTGGAAATTGAGACTTTCATCGGAATCAGGGTTTGTCAGAAATAGACTCCTATTCTTCCCCTCCTCTATTTCTTCCCCGATGACTAACTGACCGAAACTGTTTGCTTGGGGGTGTAACCCGCTTGACGGCTGTGAGAAAAAGACTGGTTCGGGACATTGTCTCTCCGGCTTTGCAGGCGAAAGTCGGTGTAGGAAGAGGGGGGGGAGCGGTTGCCACGTGGAAAGTTGCTTGCACGTGATTTTACTGTTCAAAGAAAATTTGTAATATATAAGTGGGTCTAGTAATGTGTGGTATGTCCCAGTAGTAATATATGTGTAATAAATAATTTTGGGACTAAATATCGTGTCTGGATTCATCAACCGTGTAATCCATTCCTTTAACGAAAAGCAACGGACCCAGGGGCGGTTAGGCCTTGTCAAGGGAGAGGGATCGTCCTTCAACAGGGTCATTCTAAGGGCATTTGGACACCACGGTCGTCGGATCTGACCCCCACCAGATTTCTTCTTTTGGGAAAAGTCTATCGGAACAAGCCTCTCATTGTGAAAGATTTGAAGGAAACTATGCAACGTGATTGCTGCGATATCCTTGCCAATACATTCCGGATCATGGAGTGACGCGTTGAAACGTGTCTGGTAGAAAACGGCGATCACTTCCAGCATTGTATGTAATGCAATCGATTACACATACGTCAAGGTATTGTTCCGTTTTCCTGGGTTCGTTAGGACTGAATAAAATCTCTTCAGAAACTGCACACAAATTAAAATTTATTATTCTGTAAATTCTTCAGGCGCATACATAAATTCAAACAGAAAACACGTAACAACTGTCTTCTATACAGCAGAAAACTCTAAAAACACAAGTCAGGATGCAAGAGTCTTAAATACAATACACGTCTAACGCACTTTCAACACATTCAATTGTCAGTAGAAAAGAACACTGAGTTCCAATGTAAATGTCAGGTATATTTATAGACTTCCAAAGCGCCCCCTATCGGTCAACCAGCTAGATATAACTAGAAGCTTCTAGAAAGGTCTAGACGGCAAGTTGGCGATCCTTTGGTGCCATATAGTCAAATGTGGTGAAATATCGCCAAATATGGCGACTAAAATAAGTCATCAAATCCATCGCCAATTTGGCGATAACTCTCATATTTTGTTAGATTACCGTAGACTCGTAAAATTCGTAACATTATGTAGCGTATTTTTTTGGTACATATTACTTCCTCCTAGCGAGAGTTATTATTGAATATTCGAGGCCTCTTTTGAGTGAACCACCTTATAGTATTTTTTATGCAACTGGTGTTTTGATCTTCTTTTTACGAAGGGTACATTAAGCGAATTTATATCATAAAAAAATGAATTTTTTAATAGTTTTTAGAGAGCAACTTTTCATGATGTTATTCACACTCACTGGAAGTGCTTTTAGATAGTTTTAATTCCAGTTTACAAACAAAATTCGATACTAAAATGTGACTACAACATTTTATTTTATGGAAATAATGAGCAACAGTGATTAAGTTTTTCCGTGTTAATTTCAATGTAAAGTAGAGAAACGAAATATTTGTACCTCTTTATTCCTTTTCTAGATGGCATTCAAAAATTCCTTGATCATTACTGTTCATTGAGTCAAATTCTAATCAAAACTGCAGTTGATTTAAAAAGTTTCTGAGCTCTAGGGGAAAGTTTGTAAGTACATTAAATAAGCAATAAATAATTGTTTTAAGACATAAGTTCAGCTTACATAGTTTCTCTATCAAACGCATAAGATTTCTTTTTTTCTTTATCTTTTATAACAACGCAGAACATTGCTTTCACCATCCTAACTAAACAATTTTGGAGGCCTCAGTACAGATCAAGTATGCGGACTCTATAGAACATAAAATTTCTGGCAGTAAGATGGCTTAATAATACTCATCTTACCTCCATTCACTGTCGGAAGTATTTGCCCCAAATCCCGTAAAATTATACCCAACATCAGTAAGCTCATTTTATCAACTTCAGTTTGTTTATTAATTAATAACCGATGTAATATTTCGCCAAAGCTGTGTTTGGAGTTAATCCCTGGATTTTATTCTGTGAATGGTATTCAAAGTGGATTAAGGAATGTCAGTGCACCTATTATGATCGGGACCGCTTTTAACTCGGGGCAGAAAGTCGGGGCTGTTAATTCGATCAAAATTTAACGAGGGGGAAATAAAATTAAAAATTTAATTAAAGCTGTATGCAAAAGCGGGTGCGCGACCGGCTTTATTTCTTACCCTGGGAAAATTTATTTATTTAATAGAGTTAGATTTAATCCCAGAACTTTGAAAGTATATTCGATCAGTTGTAATGTAATAAGGACTAATTACTAAAACGGTAGAAGTTTTAGTTTTGAAAGAGTAAAAGCGAGAATTGATTAAAAGCATTGCAATAGATTTGAATTACAGAAAGTGAAGATTAGGTTAAATTTCAATAGATCGGCTGATGTATATTAAATTTAAATGATTGCATCGAGTACCTCTGAAAGAACAGATATATTGTGTTAGAAATATTCCAGATAAAAAAATCGAAGTCTGTGTTAAAATATGTTAAAATATATAATTTAAAACTATTCAGACATAGGAATTATTTATGTACAAACTAGATTTATTACCCGGCTTCGCTCGGGATTCCATTTCTGTTATTATTATTTTTTCAATGATTAGCCTCGTGTTATGATGCTCTAAAGTTATGACAACTCTTAATCAAATTAATTTCGTGTTTTACTAATAAAAAATTCATTTAACAAATTTGTTGTTATTTTAATACTTGCCAGTACACAACATTTATTGTTTCTTTTTTATCATCTGCGACAATGTATAATTCTGATTGATTCCTAGCACTAGACACTCCCGCATATAGCTGACCATGCGAAAAACATTTTTCTGTCAGATCCAGTCCAGTGCTCTTTTCTGTTTGGGCATTTTAAAGCATTAATTTACAGATAATCAATAATGTTTGAATGGATTTATTATTTTAGAAAAAGAATCAATAACGTTTGAATGGATTGAGAACAAACACATTCAATATTAAAACACAGCAAATCTGATAATTATTATAGAAAAAGTATATACACATATTTCATGCTCGGAATTCTTTCTCAAAACTAAATCATCTGCTACGTTTCAATGCCACTTTCAGACTATCTTAATTAGAATAAACACGTATTTCATGATTGTAATTATTTCTCAAAACTAAATCGTCTGCTATGTTTGAATGTCACTTCAGTTATATAAATCTTCTAACATAATTCGGGAATGGAACGTCGTAGCGGGATGAAAATAGTCACATTCATCCTGATTTTCCAAGAACATTAAACCGTGTATATTTCATCAAGGTAGGGCTCACGGTTCTTGAGTATTTGTGACTCACACATAAAGAAACGACCCATTTCCCGTTTCTGCTTTATATATAAGATAACTCTTTCAGTCCTGACCTTCATGGTTTTCCATATTCATTAGATCAAGAGAATATTGAAGTTTATTTTAATAATTCTATATATTGGAATGAAATATTTCATTACAGTGTATCTGGTAATATAACTTCAGAGCTATCAAAAATTAAAGAAAAGGACGTATGGCTTCAAACCGAAGTTGACGTCATATATTTTAAATTTTAAAAATCAGTAGGGGTCCACAACACAAAGAAAAAAGTCTATGAATGTGTGCGTGTGTGTGAAAAATCTGTAAGAAAATCTTAATATCTTTAGGATAAATTTCACTCTCTTCAATCAATTTTAGCGAACCTAAATTCTTCTAGGAAAATTAGTAAAAATTAATTAAAAATAGATTACGGTTCGAATTTAAATTATGCCTAGTAACTCATCGCATTGTAAAATGTCACACACTTAACAGTGTGTCATATAGTGCAGAACTGAACAAAGGTTCTATTCTACACTGTGGAATATCAATCCTTAACAGGTTCTGAAGCATGTAAATTTACTAGTGGTCTGTCTTAAAGTTCCCTACGCATATATTTCAAAGAAAATCCCTTTTGTTACACTCTTCACCTCACATTGTCGAACATTATTTTTAATCATTTCTTTTACACACCGAAGGTTTTTAATGATAGATATCACGGTGTTTATTTAGTAGTTACTGCTAATCTAATTTTAGACAATTCGAAGTATATTTTAGTGATTGTTTTTCTGTTCTTCAAAGCATTCATCTATATTTATATCTTTTCCTATATATCTGTATTTATTCATACTCACACACACACATACATACATATATATATATATATATATATATATATATATATATATATATATATATACACATAGGTGGTTATCAAAATATTGTAAACACCTACCAATATTAGTGGTGTTTATGAATGTGCTTCGTATTCCATAAATGGCAAGTCTGGCCACCGGTATTTTTTATATAATATAGTGTATGTATAATACTACTGTCAGGTAGCAGTAATGAAGCCAAGGGCATCGGGGTTTTGGGGGGAACAGCGTAAAATGTCAAACCTTGAAGACCTTGCGAAAAGGGCAAATTGTTGGAGCGTGTTAAATTGGAGTATCTGTTACTGAAATGCCCAGGCAAATGGGTGCTTTTCGAGCTATGGTATCGAAAGTCATGATAGCATACAGAGTGCATGGAAAAACAATCTTTGCCAAACAGAATAGTGGACGAAAGGGAGAGCTACATAAAAGAGAAGGACGAGGTATTGAAGTGGATTGGGACGTGAAGAAAGAAAACAACTGCAACCAAAATTACCAGACAGCTCAATCTGCATCTGCATGTTCCGGTATCAACCATTTGACGCAAAAGGGAACTTCACAAACAAAGCATTTACGGAAGAGTAGCTATTCCCAAGCCACTTGTATAGATTCCAATATAAAATATCCTTCACAATGGTGCCACGAGAGCAAATCCTGGTCGAGCAATATGTCGAAACACGGCATTTGGTCCGACGAATCATTGTTCACATTGTTCCTCGCAACAGGACATGCCGTATGTCAAGAGAAAACCTACACAAGCGTAAGATTCTGGCTGTCTCATCTCAACTATCAATCATGGGGGTAGATCTATCAGGGTTTGGGATGGCATCTCATGGTTTTCTTCAGGCCCTATTGTAACCCTAAAAGAGAGATTGAATGGAAAAGACTATATCGTTATTTTAGCTCACTAGTCCATTCTATGGTGCAAACATTGTTTCTTGCAGGAGATGGCGTCCTCCAAGGTGATAATACCCCTATGCATACAGCTAAATCTATAAAATATTGGTTTGAAGAGCATGAAAAATAAGTCAAATATCTTATCTTGCCCTGTACAATCTCCCCGACTATATATCAACCAACCACTGTGATCTGTATAAGCGGATAGACCCAGGTATCGATATCCACCACAGCATCTCTACAGGAACTTTCATGATTTTTCGCTAAAGAATGGTATAATATATTCTTAACCACTATTCATGACTTGTATGATCCAATTCCAAAGAGAATCGGGTAGTATTACATGACAAAGGTGATCCTGCGCGTATTAATAAAGGTTTTCATGATGCTTCTTAGTGTTTATTTTGATAAACACCTGTATAAATATATATGATGCCCGGTATAAAGGGCTTAAGTCAAAAACAGTGATTTTTAGATACTTGTTAGTACTCATAAAAAAACATCAATAAATCAATAATATTTTGACTGGTATAAAAGGTATAGGTCCATAAATTTCGTATACAATATCACATTTCTTGTTTCAAAATCAAATTTATATATATATATATATATATATGGATGTTATATTTATATATATATACACTGCTCAAAAAAATTAGGGGGGCAAGCAAAGAAGTTAAGAAAACCGTGCGAGACAGCCACGTATTGGCATAAAATGGACAGTACACGCGTATGAATGCACAATACAGAAAAAAGACGTAAAAAATTTGTAATTAAGCTTTACTTCTTTGAAAATATGGAAAAAAACATGAAAGGATGATTTAGGGCAACAATTTGGTAACATGTAAACGATAAAAAAAGTATTGTTTAGAAATGATGCAAGATTTTTAATATGGCGTGTGGTCTCCTCGAACAGCTAAGACTGCTGCACACCTGTTTTCCATGGATGCGATGATGTTATCGATAAGACTTTGGGGAATACTGTTCCACTCTTCAAGAAGTGCAATCTCCAAGTCTCGGAGAGTAAAAGGAGGCCTTGGTCTCGCAGCAATACGTTTTCCGAGCATGTCCCAAACATGCTCGATTGGATTCAGGTCAGGAGAGCACGCTGGCCATTCCATACGCTGTATTGTTTCAGCTTCAAGCATGTCCTCCACAAGACGAGCTGTATGCTGTCTGGCATTATCATGCTGGAAAACAAAGGAATATCCAATGGCTGCAGCGTGAGGTATGACCTGAGGTCTCAGTATCTCGTCTGCATACCTTTAGGCCGTCAATGTACCATTCCGAATGATATGCAGGTCCGTACGTCCACTATGCTCATTCCACCCCATACCATAAAACCAGCTCGTCTGTATTGTGACCTTTCACGAACGAATGTGGGGTTATTTCGAGTGCCCCTTTCCCTCCATACCAAAACACGTCGGGTGTCACACTCCAGACTGAATCGGGACTCGTCAGTAAACAGCACTTGGCTCCAATCATGTTGTTCCCAATCTCGATGTTCAGCTGCCCATCTTCTTCGGGCCGCACGGTGGCGTGAGGTCAACGGAATGCAGACCATTGGCCTACGTGCATAGAGACCTCCCTGAGGAAGCCTATTACGTACTGTTTCGCTGGACACCCTTCATCCTGTTGCCAAGAGCAACTGTCTTTGCAGCTGAGTAGCATTGTCTGTTCTGTTTCGACGATCTGTTAACAGTATATACCGGTCATCAGTTGCTGTAGTGGCGCGTGGCCGACCTAGCCCTGGTCGACATCTAACATTCCCTGTTTCTTGGAATCGATTCCACAGCCTTGCAACGACACATCTGGCGACTACAACAGCGTCCGCGACACTACGTTGTGTTTGCCCGGATTCAAGTCTGCCTATAATACGTCATGCCATGGATTCTGGTAAATCACGTTGTTGAGACATTTTCAAGTCACCTTTTCTCAAAAAGAATAACTGAGCAATCGAATTTCACAGTTAAGGCAGTGAAACAAACGTTTTTGCAACATCCCTATTTCCGCCCTTATGTTGTTTTTCTGGTTTTTGACGTCATGAACTTTGATTTGCATATGAAGTTTTCTTCTTCTGTTTCCTGCCAGGCTTTAAATTATGGATGATTCATTTTATATTGTCGGTGTAAGTATTTGCGTAATTTCGTTAAAACCATGTGCTTCCCTAATTGTTTTGAGCAGTGTAAATGCATTTATGTATATGGTATAAAAGGTATAGGTCTATAAATTTGTATACAATATTCATAATCAAAAGTTTCATAATCAAATTTACTTACACACACACACACATATATATATATATATATATATATATATATATATAAATTTGTCTTTTATATTCAGTGCTTTGCTTTTTTTTCTGTGTCATGTGTATGTAGTATTTTACCTAGTATTTAAGCACATGCATTCCTACAGATGTTTGTATGTGTTCTTACACTCATCTATATGTGTTTCATATGCGTAAAAGCTTTTAAGTAATACGTGTCTGATAAACGTGTATAGAATACAAACTTCTTTTGTGGCTAAGGTTGTGTCTCATGCGTAAAAAGTACATCCCTCACATCTACTGATATTTATTCTTTAAAAACACAGGTAGTAACCTGTAAAAGTATTTTCTTTGTCTTCACTATTTATTTCTTAGAGGAACCCGCCGTGTGCTTTCCTATCTCACTGTTTCAGAACTTCCACCCAACTTTTGTTTTTAAGAAGTGTCATGTTTATCGGCGCTCATTGTGTAAGTAAAATTTCTTAGGCTTTCAAACTACTTACCGACGTTTTCTTTCGGGCTCTCGGTTTATTTTGCTTATTCGTTTTTTTGTTATTTTACACACGAAATTTGGGGAACGAGCGGTACCTGTATACTGTGAGATATGTTGAAGAGAAAAGATACTAGATAAAAAAAAGTTGTCTATTCTATAGCTAAATGGTGTGGTTATTAAACATGATATATTTTAATCATAGAATTATATTGTAATTTTGGATGGGTTAATGCTTACATATGTATTGCATCTTAACCTTCAGCTTACGGGGCCCATTTTTCCGACTTCCTCTTTAGAACGGGAAATTCCATACCCCCTTTGTAAGAACGGTGATTAAGGGGGTTTTATATATATATATATATATATATATATATATATATATATATATATATATTTATATTTATATATATGTACATACAACCTTTGTCCAGAAAGTTCGGTGAATGTGTCTATAGTCACAATGGATTGTTGTCTTACATGAAACAGCTGTTACTGTCCTTCGAAATAATCCCCGTAGGCGGTAATTCACATGTAGGAACTGCTGTACAAGTCTTAGAAACTCGTGGCGTAGTCGTTTTTAGGTATGGCCTTCAGCTGGGTCGTAGCATTACGTTGGATGTCCGAAATGTCCGAAAACCTGTGGCCCTTCAGGGCTGATTTCAATTTAGGGAACAAGAAAAAGTCCGGGGGAGACATCTGGGGAGTAGGGTGGGTGATTCAGGGACACAACTCGCCTGTTGGGCAGGAACTGCTGCACTAGAAAGGCAGTATTTGGCCGGGCATTGTCTAGAAGCAGGGTCCAGTTGCCTTGTTTGGCGTACTAGGGACATACCCGATTGATCCGTTGCAGCAGACGTTTCAGTATATCTACGTACTTGGCGGCATTTAACGTGGTACCATCAGGAAGGAATTCTTTATGGATGAGACCTTCAGATTCGAAGAACACTACGAGCATTGTCTTGATGCGGGATTTTTCACTTCGCACCTTCTTACTTTTCGGCGACCCTGAACCCCACCACTCCATACTCTGAAGCTTGCCGTCGGCGTTATATTTCAGGCACCAGGTCTCGTCACCCGTGACAATGGTTTTCAGGAAATTTGGGTTTCGATCCGCCATATCGATAAAGTCTCTACACAAGGCGAATTTGCATTTGTTTCGGCGTCAAAGTGTGGAGCACAAGTCGGGAGCAAATCTTGCGTTAACTCAAACCCTGGGTCAGTATGAGGTGGGCCATCTCACGACAAATTCCCACTTCCTCCACTATGATTCGCACTGTGACACGGTGATTCTTGGACAACAAGTCCTTCGCTTTCTATACGTCGTCCGGGGTGCCTGCAGCTGCAGGTCGACCTCTTCGGGGGAAATCTTCAATGATGTCCCGCCCTTCTCGGAAGCGTTTAAACCACTCATTATACACGCGCTTCAAGGTGACAGCACGTTCTTCGTAAACTTTCAGCAGCATGAGTATCTTTCGCTGATTTCCAAAGTTTGAAACAGAACAGCATATTCGTTCGCTGACCCATTTTGAATTTCGACCGAGCGCACAACACCTTCACTCTACAATGATCTGTTTCCACACGATAAGCTAGCTCGCAGCGCCGCCGCTTAGGAACTGGTTCAGACCGATCTTCAGCTGTCCGGCAAGGTATGCGCCAGTTGCAAACTCTTACGACCGTGAGCACTATGACGTCATTCACCGAACTTCCTGGACAAAGGTTGTATAAATATACACACACAGTGAAACCCCCATTTAACGTAACCCATATTTAACGATTTCCCGCATATAACGTCATATTTCATTAGTCCCATTTTATTTCCTATACTTGTAACGTTAAAAAAATCCCAGATTTAACTTTATCATTTAAAAATATTTCTCGCATTTAACGTTATTTTAGATGGAAAAAGTCAATGAAAATTTCCTAAAATAGTCAAAAATTGTGATGAAAAATAAAGAAATACATCTTATCAAAACGTGAAATACTGGGGATGGCCCCTTTCTTTGTCCTTTCTTACCAAATATCAATTAAGTTCGTGCAACAAGCATTCCCATAAATGGCCCCGTTTTGAAACAGAACTGGGAATTTAAGGATTCACAGCTTCAAATGGTTGGATAGACCACCTTTGAAAACGGCACATTTTTTCCTACTAGTTTGTTTGTGGTTAGTCTGCTGGGGTCGATTCTTCGCAAATTGGACAGACAAATGCGCTTACAGAAATGTAAGATTATTTTGCTTCTTGATCAATGTACAACCCATGTTGTACATTTAAAATTACAAAATATGTGAATGGAATTTCCCCCAGCCAATCGTACAAGAAAAGTTTAACCTTGTTATTTGGGTATCATACGATCGTTCAAAGTAAACTATAGAATCAAAGATTTAAAAAAAAATCGCTTCTTGTATAGAATTTGGAGGCAAGAAAAAAAAACGGTAAACGTTCTAGAATCTATTCATATGATTTCTTCAGCATGGGAAAATGTATCTCAAGTCTTTTTGCAAAAAATTGATAGTTCGGATGATTATGAAGATGAGGAACATGGAATTCCTTCTGAGACAGAAGCCATTCAAGCTTCAACAAATAGTGGAATCGTTCTTTTCAAACAGTTAAGGCGGCTTGTAGCAGCCCAGTGGTACAGCGCGCTGGTTTTCGGTGCTGAGGGTGCTCGGATGGAATCCTGGCGTCGCGCTACGAAAAATGCCTCTTCGTGCCGTCCCTTCACAGGGGGTAATGCTGTACGCCTATATGGTGCCCCCATAATAGTATGGGCACTAAAATTGCGGCGTGGTATAGGCGAATGTTTGACGACAAGTGCCTCCGCATTGAGAAAAAAAATTGTATTGTTGTCAAGTTATTTACTATTTTTGTGCCTCCGCATTGGAAAAAATTATAAAAATAAAAAATTGTTAAGGCCAAGGAAAAAGCTTACAAAACTCCTGTTGAGAATGCGATTTGTACTATAAACAGGACTCAAAGTAAAATAACAGATTTATTTAAAGCATAATTTAGAAAACCAATGTCAAAACCATTGTAAATGAAGAAATAAAAGGTATGTTGCCTAAATAAGCTTTTATTTTGTGCTTAGTGTTTTGTTTTTGGTCTTACCCGATTTAACGTTTTCCCGCATATAACGTCATTTCTTTATGGTCCATATATATATATATATATATATATATATGTATATATATATATATATATATATCCCACCCCGTAAGGAAAAGGTTAATGAAAGAAAATTATGTTTTCCCAAAGTTTATTCACATACTATATATCCTCCTTATGGTAATTCAGTTCTTATTTAACTTTAAATTAGTTGAATTTGTTGATTTTCTTATTGATTATGTGATGCATTCCGAAATAATAATACTACAGGGTGCATGTAATAATTCTAATTCATTACAATATCTCACGGTTGTAATTATATTACACATCTTTCTGCTGTTGAACATAGAGTGGAAAAAAAGTTTCTGAAAGCTGCAGTGAAAATTAACTGAAAAGGGAACATTTCACCATTCTGTTATATCTATCTGATAAAAGTAAAACAAAAATATTTTACTCTTGTATCGTGAGGGGAAAAAGAATTTTCAAAGACCAAAAAGAGAAGTTAAATTAAAACAGGAAAGATATTCAACTGGCTTTAATTAGATATTGCACAAAGATAAGAAAAACAAAAATCGAAGAAAAAATGCGGGGGAAAAAATCATACTTCAACTTTGTGGATGAAACCTGTTTCCAATATTTGGAGACTCAGTGTTATTGGATATAGAAGAAAAAAAGGAAATGGTTAACCGTTGCCTTTATTTTGACATTACATCATTGACAGAAGAAAATGAGAAAAAAATATAAAATGTTTTGATTGATTTATGGCTTTTTATGATAGAAAGGGAAACTCTAGAATATAAAAACACTGTATGATCATAAATGCGTCTGTATATTTCCTATATTTTCACAAATTACTTGAATCGAGTTATTTGGATCATGGAAAAAATTAATATTTGTGATATGTGCTGTAATAAGTTATATTTCTTTTCCCATTCTGTATATAAAGATACGTTCATATGTATAGGTGAAGCCATATTTACAACACTTATTTATCTATACCTAGTACTATGCATGGTATGGTTTAAATTTTGATAACAATAGACATCATTAGGGTTAGATATTAGTTTATAACTAATAATCTGAGCACAATTTAACTGCTGTGTTATATTAATTTAGAGCAATAGTACTACAGGTTTTGTTTTACAATATTGGTATCTATCTTCACCAGTCACTACCAAATCATTATGATATGACAGCTCTAAAATATCTTTTAAAACGTTTGAAACTATTCAATTCTGATGTATTATCACTTTGTCCTCCGTTAACGTAAGCCCATTTGGTTTATTTTTCACCAACGGCTAATATGCTAACGAATAAGAGAGATAAAATTTGAGTTCTATATTAATATTAATAAATGGCAAAAAGAAAAGCGTTTTTAACATAGGATTACGTTCCTCCATAACGGGCCTTTTGAAAGGAAAATTTCAGACGCTAAAACCGTCAATCCGTACCTCGCCTACCTACCTTATAATATTGGCTGCGTGACAAATACAGTCTGTATCGCTTGGACAAGTAGTAAACAGTCAAACAGGAAAGTACCAATCTCACGGTCTCATGCGTCAAAATTTTATATAGATACATACATACATAAACACACACACACACACACACACACACACACACACATATATATATATATATATATATATATATATATATATATATATATATATATATATATATATATATATATATATATATATATATATATATATATATATATATATAAATATATATATAGTTTCGTTAGAAGATACAACATGAAATTTTTTTTTGTTTATTTAGCACTTGTTTCCAGGATTTAATAAGATCAGAGTTGAATTCCCCCGGCTGGTTCAGTTGACCAACAAAGAACACAAATATTCCTCTTGAATACAAGAAGTTCTGCATATTCTATTTATTGATACCAATTACTGTCTACATTTACGTAATAACAGTTAAATGTCGAAAAATTAATATTAAACTGATTTATATTAGTCTGTGTGACGAAAGGGTAACATCAATTAAGTGATTTTATAATAGTTTCTGCAAGAATCTGCAATTATTGGAGCGCAGAAATAGGTGATCTGATCTGAGATATTTTTCTGAGAAAATTCGATCTCAATATTGAGGCACAAGGAATAAAAGATTGGTAACTGATTATACAAATATGCTGAACACTGCAATCGTAAAGACTGTTGTTATGAATACTTTGTAAAGAACAGAGTACGTGAAAAATCTCCTTGTCAACAAGTTAATATGTTTAGTTAAAATGAAACAGAATTAAAAAAGGAGAAATTGTCTTATCTAATACAAAACATGTATTCCTGTAAATTTCTCTTTAATTCCGGGCAATCTTGGAATTCCCATACACTTTTCTGCAATTAAATCATAGAGCTCTTTTAGAGGTGATACCTTGAAAAGACTTCATCGGACAGTGTTTCAAATTTTAAAAAATGTCTTCAGTTTGGAAAAAAAGGAAATTTTTCTTATAGAGGTTGGAAAGATTAAATTTATTTTAGAAGTCAATTTCGGTGGAATTATAACCACATGTTTTAAGAACAGACAGCAATCGCCCTCTAAAAAATGCTGCATTATACCTGCGTGGCAGAAAGCTCAAAATGCAATTTGCTTTTGAAATTTCAATCTTTTGGAAGTCATTTTTTAATCAGTACAGCGTTTGGCATTCTAAACAGCATTTATTTAAGATGATTTTTAAATAATTCGGTAATGGAGTGAAATATATTCTTGATTTTATTTAAGAACGTAGTTACTTTGTTAAAGGAATTAAAACTTTTCCAGAACTTTTTAAAAAAAGAACATTGCATAATTTCAGCTTTTGCTGCATTGTAGGTTTGTCACATAGTACAAAAAAAAAAGACCATGCTTAATTGTTAATTCTATTAAACCGAGGGAAAAAAAAATTATATAAAAGGAGAAAATAAACCTAAAAGCTATTTCCCTCTGTTATTTCCCTTAATGGATTGGTAGAAAATAAGAAGGATGATTTGAATATGATGATAAAAGTAATACCAAAATTAAAATAAGGATGAGAATGAAGATAATAATGATGGAATAATGAATTGGGAATAGTTGTTGGGAAAGTTTCAGCTAGGTAGCGCTACTGTGTTTAAATAATTATAGACGACGTTTGATGGCGCTGCTTGACTGAGATATTTTCGTATCCTCTCTACCTAAAATATAGCTATGATGCCCGGTATAAAGGGCTTAAGTCAGAAACAATGATTTTAGATACTTGTTAGTATTGATAAAAAATATTTTGACTGATATAAAAGACTTAATTCTATAAATTTTGTATACAATATTACATTTTATAGAGATTTGGCACTTCTACCCTAACTTCGGTGTATATAATTTGAAGTAGCACTCTAATGAAGTAGATTCATACACAGTTCTAAATTAATTAAAATGTTTATTTAAGCTTTGCACATAAATTTGCTTTTCAACATAACTGCAGCGTACTACTAGTACGTGTATATATAACATACATGCAAAGGATATTATTCCCGTATAGATACTTTGCAAGAAAATACAGTTTGCAATACTCACAATACTTGAAAGTCAACCAGCAATGCTCCTATGTAAACTTTAAGCCACAGAACGCTTAATATCTTTCGTCTAACACGAACTCGCGTAAGTTAACATCAACCTAGCTAAGCAACTGGAGCTACTGCTCGCAAACTCCTTTCACTTCCTTTCGCTTCCTCAACACTTCGTTTCTTTAAGGGGATAGTGGACCTTCAAACCTAACATTTTTTTGTTTTGAATGGATTTGCTTGAAATTTGAATGTGATTAGTACCATAGATATTAAAAGTGGTTAAAATTTAATGATGAAATATTAATAATTTATGAATTGTTAATTAATAATTATATAAAAAATTGGCCTAATTAAAAATGTTCCACGCGCATTTCTTTTGCATATAATATGGTAATTTTTATTTACAGGATACCTTATAGAACTAACAATGAAACGTATTGCTTGTTTTAAGCATTCATTGAAAATATAAAGAGAAAAAAATAATAATAGTGAAAACACCCTTTTTACTACGCAAAATGCCTATAAATCATCTTTTCAAGTACAAAATTTAGAAATTCTGAGCTACGAAGCATAATTATTTTCAATAAGATTTATTTGATGTAGAGTTAAGTACATAAAACTTAAATTTCAAAGCAATACGATAATTATAAATGCGCCTGGAGCAGTTTGAATATTTGTATGACATGAAAATTTTTATTTTGAGATAAACTCATTTAAAGTTATTGCTATTAGTAACTAATATCTAAATTAAATACAAATGCCTATAACTAGGAAAGTAATCCCAGAAATTAAAAATTCTTTTTGCAGCACATTCCTACTCGTCCATAGTTTCACAATTCAATGAAATAAAAAAAATCGAATTTTTGGACAAATTTCGCAATTTTGAAAGTCCTCTGTTCCCTTAATCTAGCTGCTTGATATTTATACCAACCGCGTATGCCGCAATTAGCATATCTTAAGCGGCTTCTTTAGATTTATTCACCTAAAAGTTCGATTATTGGGAATCGAATCTTATGTAAACCTTACAATTTCTTGTTTCATAATCAAATTTTCATTCCAGTCATAAAATTTTTTAAAAAACTTTTTATCAATACCAACAAGTATCTAAAAATCACTGTTTTTGATTTAAGCCCTTTATACCGGGCATCAAAGATATTTGATTTAGATTTTGATATGGAATGAGTGTTCCTATGGGCGAACGAGTTCTAAGCTCGTATCATTGATTGGGTTTTTAAACCCTAAATTTCCCTTTAATGTGTTTTGATGTTGTTTGTGTGCGTCATTAAAGGATTTTGTCAAGTTAATCCGTTCATCAGATTTCTTTTGACTATTTTATTTGGATTTACCACTGAGCATTTTCGATTTTGCAAAATAGTAATGGTGATAAAATGAATAAAGTCGCCCAGTGGCTAAGTGGATAAGGCATCAGCCTGCCATGACGGGGGTACGGGTTCGATTCCCGCATAAGACTTGGCTGTATTCTGGGGAACCGGTCAGTCTTCCACCTGCAATTGGAGTCCCGTCTAGAAAAGGGAGCTGCAACCCATCGTCCATCGCCGGTGTCATCGTCTGTCAATAAAATTCTTCTGTGATTGTGTCATTTGTCTGTTTCTATGTCTTGTATTCATATGTACACCGGACTGGGGTGTAATGTCGTCATCCCCCAGGGACATTAGCCAAAATAAAAATGAATAAAACAAAACTGTCACAAGTAAGAGTAACAACAAAATAATCATAACAATATTAACAGTATTGATGATTCCGCCCACATTCTAGAGTGGTTAGTGTCATGAACTGCCACGTAGTGTGCTTGGGTTCAAATCTGGAATAAGGCTTGGTTGTTTCCGTGTCATCCCCCTCATAGGGAGTAATGCTGGCTCACCTATATGGTGCTTCCATAATAAAGTAGCCAACAAATCACCGGTGAATAACAAAAGGCGAATGTTGCCCGACAAAGTGCCTGCGTATTAGAACAACAACAATAAAAAAATGGTGATAATGAAGAAATAGTGTTCATCTACGTATATATATAAAACAGTTCCGTGACTGACTGACTGACAGATAACGCACTGACCAAACCGCTGGACCTAAAGGACTGAAATTTTGCATGGTGATTCTTCTTATAGTGTAGGGGTGCACTAAGAAAGATGTTTGAAGAATTATTCTTAGATATTTTAAATTAAATTTGTAATCTGTTTTTGTAACATGTTTGAAGAATTCTTCTTAGATATTTTAATTAAATTTGTAATCTGTGTTTGTAACATTCTTTTAAGTTTGCATTTAAAACAATAATCTGAGGGTAATAAAATTTATATCACAAGAAAGATCATCAAAATTACTTTAAAATGAAATCTTTTTCGAATCTTTATCTCCATTTTCTGATTTCTGGTGAATTTTTCAATTCCTACTATTAGTTCACATTCTCTCTATATATATCTTGTTCAAATTTTCAATCGTTAATAAAAGTACTTTTTATTCATCCACTCAAGTTCAAATACATTTTTTTAAACTTGTAGTGGATGACACTTGATGTTAATACAGTTTTTTCAAATATTAATTCATTAATTAAATTTAATTAATCAATTTTAGTTTTAGACCTAGAGCGTCTCTTGCTCTTGAATAGTAATTTCCCTCTTGTTACTGTGTAAACGGTAGCACTGCGGTATCGCGGGCTTCTCCAGTCCTGTAGGTTGCGAGATCGAATCCCCAACCTGACAAACTTTTTCTTTCTCTTTCCCCCCTCCTAATCTCGCACAGTAGGTAAGGTTCTGGCAGGCAATCCTTTTTTTTAATTCCTACTATTAGTTCACACTCAAATTTTTCTTTGTTGACCTAAGTAGGAATTGACTTTAAAAATATTTTTTTATATATTACTTGTTAAAGATTAATTTTTAGAATTTAATATATTAAATACTGATCACGGGGTTTCTTTTCTTTTTGTAATACACCCATACCTCACTTTACGGCCTAGATACGTTCCGGAAAAGTTGGCCGTAAAGCAAAAAGCCGTATAAGGAATCAATTATTTTGATACAAACCCATACAAATTTAATTGGATATGTTCCAATTTTTTATAAATAATATAGTTTTTAGTTCATAAAGCATTTTATTCTTTTTATTTCCTATAAAAATGCTTACATAAAAATAAAAGTACAAAACAATGTAATAATAAACATGAATTAAAAAAATAAACATATAAAAAAAAAAGAAATCATATGCACATATGTATACATATAATAAAAAACATAAAATAAAATGTTTAAAAGCTGTTTTAATGTGATGACAAACATTAATATGAAGATTCACTAAGCTATAATATGCTGCCATTATCACTTTCTGCTGTTGTGGCCGTATAAAGAAACATCGTGGCCATAATTAAAAAAGGCCGTTATAGCGAAATGCCGTATAGCGAGGTATAGGTGTACTTCAAATTAATTTTGCGTCACGTGCATAACAACGAAATAAATTGACAAAAAAATATTAAAAGACAGTAAAAGATAAAATTTAACCACTAGACTAATTGAGATCGAAGTTTTTTAAGAATTTAATTCAAATTAGTATGTTTTGTGGATATTAAATTAAACTTACATATAAAACTGCAATTTCCCCTCAAAGTATGCTTCGCCATGACGATAAATAAGACTCAAGGCCAAAATTTAAAAGACGCTGGCGTAAATGTAAGAGAAACTTGTTTCTCTCACTGTCAGTTTTACGTAGCTTACTCACGCGTAAGTTCGCGGACGAGCCTGCTAATATTAATTCCGCCAAATGAAGAACAAAAAAAATTGTTTTTAGTGAAATCCTCTTAAAAACATTTTCATTATTTTTTCATTGTAATTATCCTAAAATGTACTCCGTAGCGAAGCACGGGTATTCAGCTAGTTTGTTATTAAAATGTTTAAAAAAAAATGTTAAATAATAAAACAAAAATAGGATGCGGAATTGGTATGATAAAAAATTAGAGTTTTTATATTTGAATATTTTTAACATAGGTTTTAAAGAAAATTTTCATAACAAATATAACATCTAAAATGTTGAACTAGTTAATATACCTATTAAAAAGGACTTCAAATATTATCTTTCTTAACGTCGCTATAAAATGGTGTCAAATCTGTCTTAAAAGGATTTAAAACTGTCTGAATATATATCCAGTAATGTGGATACCTAAAAGGCATAATACACTTAAATAATAAATAAGAACAATTTTTTGAACTTACATAAAAAGCTATATCAAGATTTATTTCAAAATCGTTTTATCTGTTATTATTTCGATCGAATATAAGTATTTTGATTTCACAGATTCATTAATTTTAGTTACTGTTTAGATAAATATTTGTAACTGTGTTGTCCGTAAGTTCAATTTAAGGAAAAATCTGATTAAATAGTCTTTTATTTGCAGTCTACAAAAATGTAGATTTAACACTTAAGACTGCTGTATACTAATCCTATTGGATTCGCGCACATCAGTTTTAACATATGGAAAAAATTTGTCTACTATTTTCAGCTACATAAATGCTGAAAATCCAATAAAAATGGTATTTTCAGATAGTCTGAACTTTTTGCCTCTTGCAACAGGATTCATTTTATAAATTTCGTCCACCAAAGGAATTTTTGAGTATTCAAAACACACTGTACCAGATTTCCTCCCCAAATGATTTAAATTTTAAAATATTACTAGTTGGTACCTGTCAAAACCACCAATACACAAATTATACCCAACACATCATTGCCAAATGTTGAAAATCATAATAATGCGCAGAAACAAATTAATGTGTTTAAGCGGTCTCGTGCGTAGTGAGTATCTAAAGCCAGATTTCAAAATGTCACTGAGCATTAGCAGAAAGTAATGTTTTTAAGTGTAAATTATCACTAATTAAACAGCGCGAAAAAAACAATTGCCATCAGGTTTAATCTTATATTTCGAAAACATAATTATCATAAAAATAAAAATGGCAGAGAGAGAGAGAGAGAGAGAGAGAGACGGAGAGAGAGAAAGAGAGAGAGAGAAAGAGAGATATCTAGAGAGACTCCTCGGAATTTACCTGTTTATCATTAAAATATGTCACCGAGCATGCACAGGAACAGTGAGTTTCTAAAGCCAGATTTAAACATGCCACTGAGCATGCGCAGAAAAATTTTATTTGCAAATTATCACTAATTAATAGAAATAGAGGTCACAAAAACCAAATTTGACAACTCTACAGATTACAATCTTTTGTTTAAGACTAAAATGAAGAAAATTTATGCAATAGTTTTCTCTCACGAACTGCCCAAAGAGTCGGCTTAGCAACTTAAATATATAGATTTGTATATAAAAAAAACGAAAAATGCCCAAAGGTGTAAAATCTCTTTCTCTAATATGAAGTATAATTAAAATTAAAAGAAAAAATCCAAATCGCAATCCTTGGACAAATTTTTCCCATAGCTTAACATTGAGGTGAGCGATTCCAACAGGGTTAGTACACAGCATCCTTAAAAATGGTTAAATTTTAAAACACACCTTAAAATTAATTCCTATTTTGCATAAAATATTTTTTTACTTTTAATTCATTCACTATCACCATTTGAAAAATATATTCATTAACCGATAATTTTGGGCCCATACATCTGAAAGATCCCCCCCCCCCCACTGGAATCATTTGTTACATTTCTCAGACGTACAATAAGCACATCTCACCAAACATCATAAAAAGGAATCGGTTTCCGATTTCAAAAGGGTAAGAGTAAAAATGATTAATTTTATTTTGTCGTAATGCAAGTTTGGCCGGACAGTGAATCTAGAGAAAAGGGGAATTATCTGCTATTAATTTTTATTATATAATTAATCTAAAATAACATTAGTACAGCACATTTCGAAAAAGTAATGCATTATGTAGAAAAATGGAGTTCTTTCAATTGTTTTTTTTTTAAAAATATCTTCTAATATTTTTTTCGTTGGTTTTGCGATAAAATGCTCTTACGCAATATCTACCCGTGATAAACTTGTTACTATTTTGCAAATGTTTGCAAAAACACACCTGATTTTCAAGTACTTTACATATACGTATAAAAATATATCTCGAGTTTGTTAAATACATTTTCATGAACGATTTGAATAAAAGAGGGATAAAAACAGCAACTTCTTTTTTTTTTGCATTCATCTTCTTTGAATTGAATTATTTTTGAACTCGACTTCCTACGTTAAAAACTATGCACTTTTATGCAGGAAAAATTATCATTAATTGTCTCGGTATTGAAGGAAAGGGAAATTCATTAGTACAGTTGAGTAGCTTTGTTTGAGCAAATTTCATTAATTATCATAAAAGGCTTGAATGCGTATAACGAGGTTAAGAGTACCTTTTTCTCTCTTATCTAGTCACATTTTTTTATGACTCATAACAGCTTCTAAGCGAAGTTTAAGCCTTCAGATCAGGTTTCCGAATGACTACCGTTGAAACAGGATTTTTTTAATGTGATTTTCAAAGTTGGAATATTTTTTTTTCTTAAGAAGGATTTTTTTTAGTGTTATAGTACATTTCATGTAGTTTGAGGTCTGGAATGATGGAAATTTTACATCATTGATCACACGTTTAGATGTAATAAAGTATATGATTAAAATATGTTAACGGAAATAATATACTCTAGAACAATCACGATCTTTGTTCACAATTTTTAAAGCTTAGTATTAAAAAGTGAGATGTTATAGTACATTTCATGTAGTTTGAGGTCTGGAATGATGAAAATTTTGCATCATTGATCACACGTTTAGATGTAATAAAGTATATGATTAAAATATGTTAACGGAAATAATATACTCTAGAACAATCACGATCTTTGTTCACAACTTTTAAAGCTTGGTATTAAAAAGTGAGATGTTATAGTACATTTCATGTAGTTTGAGGTCTGGAATGATGAAAATTTTACATCATTGATCACACGTTTAGATGTAATAAAGTATATGATTAAAATATGTTAACGGAAATAATATACTCTAGAACAATCACGATCTTTGTTCACAATTTTTAAAGCTTGGTATTAAAAAGTGAGATGCTTTTTTACAGACGTCTTGTAATTTTTTGTACTTTAACTCATTGGAGATGTATGCCTTTGAGTGTAAGGAAATTTGTATTGAAATGTCCGTAAGAAAAAAATAAGTTGTATTTTTCTTTGATTGCTGGGAAAAATTTCTCAAAGATGCTATTCTTAGAACAAGACATTAACAACTCTTACTTGATTTAACTTGAATATTTCTACAAACTTTGCTCCTATCAGATCAACTAAATATTACTACTAGAATATAGAAATTTTACCCACAAAAAAGATTAATTCTAGCATAAGTAACATTTCGGAGCAGTTTATGTGCTGAACTTATTTGAATATTCTCTTTCATAAATTAAACACGTAACTTCTTAGTTGTTACCTGTATTAGATAATGATTTAGTTGATATTCCATATGTTTTCTCTGTTACATAAAAATGTTAAAGTTTATCATATATAACTATATTAAAAGATGAGGGTGTAAATAAATTTACATTGCACTATGATTGTTTTTTTTTTAACTAGAAAAGGCTATCAAGTGACTTCCTTTGCTTAGTTCCAGAAAAAGCGGTTTAATTTCAATTTCTGATACCGAGTACAAGTATTTCGTATTTTTCCTCTAAAGTAGCATTTTTGATTTTGTAGTCAATGAGCTCTATAAACAGTCGAACCCCGTTATAACGAACTTCAAAGGACCAAAGGTTTTGATCGCTATAACCGGTGGTTCGCTTTATCCGAACAGTTAAGAAAAATGTTAGAGTTCACAAAATGTATAAATCATTAGTTGCTATGCGTATTCAAAAATGATGTATTAAAAATGACAAAATCTAATAAAAATTATCATTAATGAATTAAATCGACTAAATGCGATTACATTAAACTGACAAATTACTAATTAAAGTAACTAAAAAAGACAAATGGAAATAATTTCCTTTTACCTTTAATTGTTGCTCAATGTTTTGAGACAGAAACAATCGCCAATCTGCTGCTGACGTGATGCCGATTTCAAAAACATTTTATGAATCGCTGCTGTAGCATCTGAAATAGTGGTGATTTCGTCATTTATGTGCTCCTCTTCATCAGCATCTTATACAAAATCTTCGATTTCAGAATAATTTATTTTAATTTCTTCCACAATAACTTCATCAGTCGGATTTTTACATCTAATGACTTCATCATCACGTTTCGGACAATTGCATGTCACAATCTGAGAATGCTGAAATCTTGTGCTTTTCTACCCACATCGTGATAGGTAAATCTTCATCATCTTCTTCAACATTCTTTGCTTCTTCAACATTCGTTGTATCTTCAACATTCTCAAAAAGTTTAAAAATAAAAAAAAATTCAGTAGTCGACTGAAAAAAAAGGTTCGTTATAGCCGATTCTTAAGATTTCGGAGGTTTGCTATAAAAGGATAAATTAGCATTAAGTACAATAGGAATACAGCGGGACCAAAGCTTTCATTCGTTATATTCGTGAGTTCGTTTTATACCGGATTCGCTATAACGGGGTTCGACTGTACTGCTTTCTCTTAATGCACTTAATTTTTTTTTCCATTCGCAATATATTTAAAAATAAATAAATCATGCCTTATAGAAATCTACATGCCACAATTCGTAATAGACGATGGTTCTATCCGGATGACTTCATTTTGTCAGTCAGCAATAAAGATTTGGAGGAATTCTTCATTTGGAATTCCATTCACTCTAGCGTATTTATTGGTTATGTCTTGCTGAGAAGCCCTTATCAAGGACGAAACCTAGGTCCAGGGATACCTGGTACGATGGAGATGTATATTTTTGAAATTATTATTAGATTCCATAGGCCTGCGATATTTATTCAACTATATTTTGCTATTTGATATATTTTATTTAATTTTGGGTACAGAAATACCACGGCTACGAGAAATACAAGATTAAAAATTAAAAATTTATTATTTTTCCAATGTAATATATAATTCTTCATTCTATCGATAAAATGTTTTGAAGAGGTAATTTTCACTGAGCAGTTCTTTGTGACACTAACTGAATTCGAACAAATGTGATTTCCCAGTTTTAACGATTCTTTTAATTATTTATGAAAAACATTTGCATAGCAACTAGGTTTTAAGCATTTACCCTCATTGCAGGACAGCATGAAAGTAAATGAATAAACTTTATTCATGATAATAAATACTTTGAAATTGCAGTTGCTACAGCTGGGATATGAAATGTTAAACTCGGAGGAGCTTTGAAATGGAAACAAAATGGCTGATAATAGTTTACCCTCTTTCACCTTAATGCATCTGTGGAGTTTAGAAACACATTCCATTAGATATTTCATGATTAAAGCAAACCCGTTGAATGTGTATAATTCACTAGCTTGTCAGGAATCCTTTTAGGGTTAATAAGGCATCAAATATGGCAAAACAGACAAGGTAGAACAATTGAGATGATTGGAATTATTCAGTGTGATAGAGCGCGATTCCGCATCTTTGTTGAGTAATATTTTAAAAATATTGTTGTTCCAAGAGCATGTCTCTCTTAAAGCTGAGATATGGCGAGAAATGAAATAAATAAATACCGAAGGATATGGTTTCACGTAGTAACTGTATGTCTATGATATATTTATGTTGTCATTTTATCGCATTTGTCGTACGAAAACACATTGCGTAGAAGTTTGTTATATTAAATTATCTAATAATATCAATTGAAGAAAATTAGGTTATAAAAACCTTTTATCATCGGAAATCTTGAATGTACATTCAGTTTAAAGGTTTATCAGTCTACAGAAAATGCTGAAAGATTTTATTCAGTAATTCATCCACACCTGGTTATATCAGAAACCAATTTTACATGTTCTTCAACCAGTGGAAATATAAAAAAAATTTCATTCATCTCAAGAATTGGACCTTACACATTTCTATATATATTTAAGATATACTCATGCATGTGTATTCATTAATGTTTTTCCCTATAAATTTGAAATATATAATTCGAACATTTTATATAAGTAATTTTTTCTTTCATGCATTTCTTCGAATGAAATAGTACGATTTCTAAGATAATCCGCCAAATTGTCCGTGTATATAATGGAAAAGTTCTATCTTCGTAGATAACAAAAACAGTTAAGATTGACATTTTATATAGCTGGAAAACAGCAAGGGAGGCCAACTTTTCAAATACTAATATTAACTTAATTCTCCAAGACTTACGCAAAATTTTGCAGCTAAAAATATAACACTAAAATTTAATTTTTAAGTTTAAAAATAAATTTATATAGAACTCGCAGACCAACGAGCAATTATTTTTTATTGTTAAACTAATTTTATTCCAAATCTTCAGGCTTTAGATATTAATATGTCAAGTTCATTTTTCATTTATAAATTTTCCATTATTTCCTGAATTTGGATGAAAATTTGTTTTAAAACAACTCGACGTATTAAAAATTTTCATCAACTTTTTAAAATTAAGTCCTGCAAATTTACCGATTAACTTTTTCAAAGGGAATGAAAACTTTATAAAAGCCCACTAAAAAAGTGAAAATAAGCAACTGTTTCGATCAAACAATTACAGTTCTTCTTTAGGTGGGCGAGCCTTGTGTACGATTGTCTCTATGGACTATTTACCAATGTGAAGATCATTAATTTCTTATAAAAAGGGAATAAGAAATATTTTCCAGAAGAACTTCATGTACACTGTATGGACAAAATTATTTGGACACTGCATGTTTTTCAAAAACCGTGCTTTATTATTCTATTTAGTAACTGGTAGGCCCTCCTTTTGCTTTTATTAGAGCGGCAACACGTTGAGGTATACTTTCCAAATGTTTTCTGTAAATCTGGGCAGGAATTGCTCGCCATGCTTCTTGTAAGGCATTGAGAAAAGATCGTTTTGAAGATGAGCGTGGGTGGCGAGGGCATACCCGTCGCTCCAGTTCTTCCACAAATGTTCGATCGGATTGAGGTAGGATCTCTGAGAAGGCTAGTAAAGCAAATTCACCTCATTTTCAGAAAATCAGTCCAGCACACGTTTTGCAATATGACAGGGAGGACGATCCTGTTGGAAGAAACAACCATAATCCCCATAGTATTGCTATAGTGTAGGCAGGGTCGAATTATTCAGAACGTCTAGGTACACGCCAGCGTTCATGGCACCAGGTACAGAAGGCAATGGGCCGAGTCTTAACCAGGAAAAACAACCCCACATTAAGATGGACTCTCCTCCGAACTTTACTGTTGGAACAACATAGTCTGAACGAAACCGTTCTACGGGTTGTCACCACACCCAAATACGTCCATCACATTGGTAGAGTGAATACCGATACTCATCACTACATATAACAGTTTTCCATTGTTCAATGGTCCAGCAACGACGGGCCAGGCCAAACGACACCTCTCATTAACAGATGTAATCAATGACTTGTATGCAGGTGTTTGACCATGATAACCGATCATATGCAGCTTTCAGCGGATAGTTTTATCACTAACGGAGTTCCGAGATACATTTTCAACCTCTACAGCGATCGTAGGGACAGAAGTGCGCGACTTCTTCATATGGCGTACCAAGCATCTTGTGTCTCGTTTTGCCAGTTTATGCGGTCATCCGAGACGATTTTCTTTTTGCTGCTGTTGCTCCATCTTGCTTCTATCGCTTGATAACATACGCTAGACTCGATTTTGAGATATCCAGTTTGTATGAAAAGCTCACACAGAAAGATAACATAAATAGCATCATATGATGAGCCCGCGTTGGAACACGGTAAGATGAGGTCCACGAGGAATAGCTCCACTAGAGTGAATGAATAGTTAATAGAAAATAAGCTTCTTCTTATTTTACCTATGCCCTTCCCAGCATACCGTTCAGCGAACTCAGTATTTGCATATTTGCCAATTTTCTGCAGTGACCAAATACTTTTGTCCATATAGTATATATCTACGAAAATTCAAACTTTAAAGGATTCCGTCTCTCAGAGGCACAGGGGGAATAAAACTTAAGTTCAAGACCACGCCAACTGTTTATTTGTTGTTCCGGTTTTAGGCGTGTCTCTTTTCCCGGGCTTGAAAACTATAATTTTGCTTCCCCGTTTTTCTGTTAGACAAAACTCTATCCTGTCTTCGGTACCGCTGATGTGCCCGAAGATCCTCTAGAATATTTACGCGTTTGCACTTTTTATATCAAAGAGTTTGATGATCTTTGATTTCGGAATTGTTCTTAGATATGAATACAGTTAATTCTCTCGTGCCTGAAGAAATATAATCATGGATTCGGAAGTAAATGAAAATTTTAAGGCGTATTGTTAATTTTAAGACGCTGTGTGTTTCTGTTTAAGCATAACTCGTAAATTTTGTGTAAATAATATATACTTAGGCCTTGTTAGCATTGCATTCGGAGCGTGGCGTTGCGTCTCTTCTTTGGCGCCGAGATTGTTGACATGACATGTAATTTGTTTCACGTGGTCATCGCTTTGAGGTCTGTGATTGGTTGAATTTTCCTCGCTGACGCAGTGCTCCGCTCCGAAAGCAATGTAAACAAGGCCTAAGAGTTAGCTAGTATTTAACAGACACGCTTTGAAAATTTGAATTTCGTATTAACATTGTTCAATTGCTTGTCAGCTGATAAAATAAACCCCATGTAGTAGTTAATGAAAATGAAAAACGCGCATTAACTAGTTACTGCTGAAGTGTGGATTGAAATTGAACGCATAATATCCTGATATAGGTGCGATCGACTGAAAATCCTTTTGGGAGGGACTGGTTAGCACCTCGTGCAATGTCTTCTCAAAATAAAGTTACAACATAACTCATGTAGTCCCAATTAATCTGCCTTTAGGATGAAGATTTTTTATTTAGTTTATCTGTATTCGAAATATATGAGCTTTGTCATAAATAGTCATTAACTCGATTCGTCTACTAAGAAAGTTATCCATTAATTTACAGAGAATAATGAAATGTTAAGGACTTAGAAAGATTTTCGGATACCTCACTCTGTAGTACAGCAAAACCTTTCATTTACGGTTACCCTCGGTACAAAAAAATTTGACCGTAAAAGAAGGTTCGTGATTGAATTCTTCATTTGTTACTCATTAGTACATAACTTATTTAATTTAAGGGTTAGAATTTAAAATAATCTAAGTATGTTTGCCCTACTAGGGAAGTGAATTATTGCAGACACAAAGTTATTTTTTTTTCAAATTTCAAATTACTTAAAATATATTAAAAAACTTCTCAAAAGAACCTATGGTTAAATGCAATCACACAAGGTTTTAGCCTTTTTAAAGGGGATATAAGATAAACAAATATGGGCTATCGTTGTGCTTAAATGCAAACACTTTTAAGTTATCTAACACACTGAAAGCTTCATTGATATAGGAAATGTTAATTTTACTCTTATCACATGCATTTTCTTCATTTTCCCTGTCGCGCCAGTTCCTTTACGTGATTCTTACTAACTTTGTCAAATGAGGGAATTGAGTTAAGGGAATTTCACTAACTTTGTCATATACGTCCCATATTTCCTCTACAGTCGCTACACCATCGACTGTAAGAGCATACTCTTACAAGTCCAGGTTTGCAAACTCGGCCTTTTGGAAGTTACGCTGCAAATTTTTCAGAACTTTCTTTTCCTTAAAATCAGTTTCAGTCATCCTTTTCTTTTGTAATACATGCATTCTAAAAACAGGTTTTTTTATAATCCTAAAATATAAATGTTTTAGCAATTACATTGCTGGAATTCCATTGATATACTGGCAAACTCATATAACATCCATTCCAGGATCCAATTCTGATGCTGAAAATTGCAAAATGAGTGTTCGCTTCAATATTTCAGGAGGTCCTTAAAGCTAAGGTCCAAATTCACTAATGCTAATGTGATTTTGCAAAGTTATAAGAGCTGCGCTGAATTAATCGAAAGGATATCTCAATTTCAGATCTTAATCGCACTGAACAGCAATCAATTGCTACGGAAATAAAACAAGCAATCGGCATTTACATAATACCTACGAGTTCATAGGCAAAGAATACATATCCCAAAGGGCAAGAATGAATTTTACTCTTACCAGTTAATGAAACATGAGAGAATGACTTTGCTTTAATTGTTCAATTAAGTGACCTAATATTCTGGAGACATGCATATCCTTCTGAGCGGGTATAAAGCTTCACCCTATAAGAAATTGATTTTTAAAGGGGAGAGAGGCGGAAGATAACTTCAGGAAACAATTTGGGCACTTCATTAGCCTTATTAGCATACAATACGGACGAATTTCGATTTTGCATTTATTCGATGAAAATTGCGAATTACATTTGCAATTTTAATTTTGCCGCATTAACTGCATTCCGCATATGAGGTCCGGAAAAATAAATTTTTAATCAATAAGATGCACTTGTTAGTTCTTGAATTTTTGGACCCGAATAATTCTTATTTTATTGAAGATGGTTATTCAAATAAAGATATGATGATTTTTTCCTTCAGATTTGAATAATTTCTGATGAAAAGGACAAATTGGCTGGTGGATATGTGTGTTTTTTTCCTCCTCAGTTGAAAGTTTCTTTGCTCTATTAAAGGAGGACATTGCCATGGAAATAAGATTTTAATAAGTTCAAGAATTTTTGCTTTCTGAGAACATGTGGTCAACATATTGTATATGTAATTGCCTAAGATTATTTTATAATGAAGCTCAATGAACTTATTTTTGTAGCTGAAAATAAACTGCAGAGAGTTGAGATTCAAATAACACAGAAGCCTCATATAGCTAAGATGATTACATTGTCATAAAAAATATACAACAGTTTCTATAAGTATCTTGCAGTACATGCGTATTTTAAGTATATTTTGTTCGGCATGGGATTTTTCGAGATCTGCCATCCTTAAAACAATATATGTAAAATTTTTTACAGCGTATCACAATGAAATCTCCTACTGTCTTTCCTTTTCTCTATTTTCATCAAATTATCTCCAGGAATTTTATTTAGAGTAAAAATTTTAAAACATTATCTCTGAAGCGAAAATTACAGTGATGAAAAAAAAAAGGATATATTTCTTTTACCTTAACAGAATTAAACAATGTTTTAGGTTTAAAATACGAATCTACAAAATGATAACAATTTATAAAGTAGACGATTAATTTCACAAATAAGGTAAATGCACCTACAATGGGCCATGTCCCTATAAAGGGCCGCCCTTTAGAAACGTCGAGAAATTAGGGGTCTATCGTTACCTAAGGCAATAGAAGGGGTGAGGGTCATTAGCTACTCCATGTCCCTATAATGGGCCACCCTTTAGAAACGTCGAGAAATTAAGGTTCTATCGTTACCTAAGGCAGTAGAAGGGACAGTAGGGGGTCCTTGGCTACTAGTATCCAATGACCTTCAACCCTTCTACTGCCCTTCTGCGGCGACATATATCGCGAGACGAAACAAAAGCAGGTCGGACACAAAGAAGACGGACACGGAAAGAAAGAAAAAAAAGTGAGCCGCGGAAAAACCCTTGCTCTCGCTTATTCGAAGGGTTCCTGACCTTCAAAAGGGGGCCATAAACTTCTAATTAGTTATCGGTGACCACCTGACCTCGTGCGTCAGAGGTCGTATGATCTTTCCGAAGGCGCGAAATACATTCGTGATGTTGCATCATGTTTTAAAAATAACTTTTACTGTTTTGCGAGCGTATGTTTAAGGGATTATATGGTTCGTTAGGATGTTTATTTGTAGGTCATAATTTGAAATAGGGGGCTATATGTTATTGAAACGTTAACGGGAAAATTTAAAATACGCATTAATTAATAAAAGTGGAACGTTATTATTACACAAAAACAAACACACACACACACATATATATATATATATATATATATAATTAGTAACCACCGCTTATAGTGATCAGTGGTTATAAGAATCAACCGTTTATAAGAATCAATATCGCGAAAATAAAAACAAATGTATTATTTTTATGTTAAAATTTTCGCTTTAAAGAATCAATCCATCAGTTTTAAGAATCAGTTTACACTCTTCGCTTTTCTTTCATTTTTCCAAAAAAACCACTTAAACCCTAAAAAGGCACGAAGTTCTTTCTTTTTTTAAACAAAAAAGAAAGATTGATAAGATGGGAGGGAATATAGTCATAAAATTCATCCCTTTCTTTTTTAGACATAACATAATAGTTTCCCCTTAAACGCTGTAGCACAACACTGTCCTATTAGCTTGACCCGGGGGCATCTTTGCCCATCCGGGACCGATTTCACTTTTCTCCACTGACAAATAAAAATAGGGACTCTTTTTTCCCACCTCCCACATCCTGGTTGCGGTTTCCTGGATCCTGAAACACATAAATCTTCGTCGAAGTGTCCACTATCACTTAGGCAAACGTGACAATAGTAGATTCAGCACGTTATCAAACCGCGAAACGTAAGCTAGAAGGCGAATCTTCGTCTGAGACTATTAGTATTTAAAGAGGTATAAACAGCCTCCTGAAAACTTCATTACGTCAATCTACCGTGGAAAACGTTTTATTGCTCCCTTCCTGTAGTTGAAATGTTAAAACTGTTAAGCAGGTATGTTGTAACAAATATTGGATTTTTTCTTCTCTTACTATAATCATGTGTATAGATATGTATAAATTGTATTTTTAAAATTATAAAAAAATAATTTTAATAAAGATAATTAACGTAAATTAAAGAATATATTATGGTAAATTATCCAATATATGTATATATAGGTGTGTGTGCGTGTCCAAAAACTTAAACTTCGCCTATAAGAATCAACCGCTTATAAGAATCAAAAACAGTAATAACGAACATAATTCTTATAGGCGGAAATCACTGTATATATATAAATATATATATATATATATATGTAACGTACTGGACAACCCAAGGAAAGAATGGGCGTCCAGCACATCACTGGGAATGATGAGTAGTCGTGGCTCGAAAAAACGACGCGGCAAGTTACGGCATTAAATTTTATTAGACGGTGAATACGTCTATTCAAGTCAGTTACAAAATGAGAAAAGCCTACATGTACATGATCCCAAACCTTATATAACCTCATCTCGTCATGTGATCGTAGTAGGGTTTAATTGGTTAAAAGTTAAGAAAAGGCGTGACAAATGCGCTACAGCGTTTAATTTTCTGCCCACGCCACGCTAGTTTCTTTTTCATTTAAACAGGCAGCCATTTAATCTTTTCCACTAGAGGCCTTTTAGGACTTAGATTTGAAAACGAAAGTTAGCTCGTACGCCCAAGGGAATTTAGAATAATGTTAGATTTTAAAATGGAATTTAACGCGAATGCCCAAAGGGAATTACCTGTTTCAAGGAATTAAAAAAGGGTTTGTAATTTGGAATAGTAAAGTGAGGAATTAATAGTTTTTAAATGTTAAGATTGTTGAATTTAGAAATTACTAGTTTTTAATATTATAGAATATCCCCCCCGTCCGAGAAGAGGCTGACCAACAATGCCTGCATTGGAGGACAGACTCACCCGGCCATGTGAGGAAAATGGGCTTCGACCACAAATTTGGAAAAGTTTTAAAAGGAACATATGTTTTAAGTTAATTTAGTATGATGATCACATGGCAAGACATTGCACATTTCAATATCGAATACACAAAATACTCTAATGATTTACTAATTTATGAACACAATAAAAACAAAAAAATTATAGAAATTAATGATCAATTATAGAAAATTGTAAATTATATAAATTTCTTATATTGTTGCTGTGAAAAACAATTAAATTTAAATATGCACTTATCATCAAATGAAGACAATGCTGAGCAGGGCGGCCGTCCCCACACAACAAAATCTCAAAAAAAAAAATCAATTAACATAACCAAAAATTTGTAAACTACCAAAAATTTTCACTATAAACATACATTTAATACAATATCTACCATCATCTCGATTTGAATAATACAAAATAACAAAACATAGTAATAAAAATATCAAAAACAAACAAAAATTAAGTAAATGAAGTTGACTTTGATAACAGGATGAAAAATTCAAAAATTCTTCCTCAACGTTCACTACTATGGAGTGAGTCCAAAAAAAATTTTATTTATTTATCTTGTAATGATTTATCTGTGCAACATTTTTAGTCCTGTCACAGTCATTAGTATGTTGAGGAAAATACACCAATTAAAAAAAATCACAGTCTTTTTAGTGCTGTGTCATTCCTGCTTCACAAACGTAGAATACATAAACATCACATTATCTTGACTTGTTTACATATAAAGAAAATTAGTCCTTTAGTTACATAATAAAAATCACAGTTTATAATAAAAATCACACTTTCAATAAAAATCACAAGATTTAATAAAATCACATTTCAAATATATCAATTGTACATAAAAATTACAAAACATATCACTCATTATCTAGTTTTCGTATCTTTATTTATCTCATTATTTTTTCTTAATATCTCTTATCTGCTTTAATTCAATATTACTTATTATCAACAAAAAAAAATCTCTTTTCAATATCATTTATATTTCTTATTCTCATTTCATCATTTCTTATATTCATTTTATTTCGACAATATTTATTCATTCCAAAATTCTATTCAATATTCTTTAATTATACTTATTCATATTTATTCTAACTTTATTTATTTATTCTCAATACTTTTCACTTTAATTTCAAATTATTATCTACTATTCATTTGTGTACACTTATTATAAGTTTATGTGGATCCATTTCCTTGTTTTGAAGGTACCTTGTTGTATGTGTGTTACCCAAACTCTTAGTTTCAAATTTTTTAATTCTACCTCTAAGCAGTGAGGGTTGTGTTTATGTTTGTGTAACAAGTGGGTTTTCTTTCTCCATATTGTTCTCTGACTAATAAGGAGGAAGAGTCTTTTAGCCGTACAGTGGACCAACCGTAAATCTCCGACAGAATATGACAGCGTTGGAAAACAGCATCTTGCATAGTACACAGATGGAGAAAAAGGAAAAGGTGCAGTTGTCATACCTGTGGGAGTATAATATATAGAAATGGGAGGACAAAAGGAGTGGCCATCCCAGCCCTGTTTTAGTCATTACTCAAGCATATAATCTTCAGCACTTTAAGTGACTGAGTTGTTGAATTAAAAACAAATAGTAAAAAAAATTAAAAAAGATCTTAAACAGTTGGGACGACATCCAACGCGCTTGTAGAGTTGGGTGATAGGAAAGTGTTTTTCAAGAAATAGGAAATTTACTGAAAGGTTAAAGAAGTAGAGTTGTCATAGCCGGTGTTTAAATTGAGATCCAAAAAAAAAATTCACACATAATAGTATTCTTAAGAAGAAAGTTTAAGTTAGACAGTCTTTTTTTTTTATATCTTTAGTAGGACAACACATAATTAATTATATCAATTAAAAAATATATAATGATGTTAAGCATCACATAGAAAAGAAAGAAAAATGGATCTAATGTTTGTCATTATTCGTGGTGTAGTTTTAAGCTCTCTGGTGCATTATAATATCTCAATCTGCAAGCATGGACAATTTCAGAATCTCGTTTAGTGTGAAAGTTTGGTCTATCAATTTCATAATTAACTTTTGACATTTGTTTTAGAATAGTGTAAGGTCCAGAATAGGGTGAGCTTAATTTTCTAGTATTAGGATAGTGAAATTCTTCGAATAACACTAAATCTCCAACATTAAATTTAGATTCTACAAAACGTGCATCATATTTTACTTTATTCCTATTATGGTAATTAATTGTCCTTTCTTTAGCTAATTTTCTCGCCTCATCCACCTGAGGATAAAAATCTTGTTTTTTAACATGAGGTTCATAAGGTAATATTCCAAAAAGTAGGTAAGCTGGGGTCATTTGTGTGACTGAATGAGGCGTATGATTGTATTCATTAATTGCTTCATTTAATAGGTTTGTCCAAGGAGTTTTGCTTGTCGAGTTATGTACTTTGCACCTTAATCTAGTAATTATTGTTTGATTTACCCTCTCTACCTTTCCGTTCGTTTGTGGATGATGACTCGAGGTAAGTAATTGTTGCACATTGTTATGCTCTAAAAATCTTCTAAACTTTGAACATGTAAAAGCTGCATTTCTGTCGGTTAGCAATTTTTTTGGTGTTTGAATTTGGAATATTTGTTTTAAGCAATTCGTATACGTTTCAGTAGTTACGCTTTTTGATGGAAAAGCCCAAATATAACGCGTTGCATGGTCAATTATCAAATGTAAATATTTCTTTGTGGAATTATAGTAATTAAATCCGCCTACTGTGTCTAAACTTAAGCACTCAAAGGGTTGGTCTGTCGGAGGTACTTCTTGTAGCAATCCAAACCTTTTCTGTCTTTTCTTTTTGTTTAATTGACAAGTATGGCAATGTTTAACATAATTACTAATGTCCTCATTGATTTTGGGCCAATAATATTGGGGTGTGAGTAATTGCATTGTTTTATTTATTCCAGGGTGTCCATAATCCTCGTGGGCTCTTTTTAAAACTTCTAACCTCAATGAAAATGGTACTACAATTTTTAAAAATCCTTTCTTTCTCATGTAGATTACATCATTTAGTTTTTTATATTTAAGTCCCTGTACATTGTCTTTATTTTGAAATTCTACAATTTTTCTTAGTTCAATTAAATGGTTTATTTGGGTTTTAGGTTCTAGAATAGGGTTCCTTGAAAGCATGTCAGCTTCAATATTTGCAGTTCCCTTCTGGTATTTAATTTCATAGTCGAACATACTTAGTTTTAATGACCAGCGAAAGAGTCGACCTCGAAGATTTTTCACATTTTTAAGCCAAACTAAGGCAGCATGGTCTGTGTGAATTGTGAACTTTTTCCCGTGGAGATAATGATAATACCTGTCTAAACTGTCCACAATTGCCAAACACTCAAGTTCAGTAATAGAATAATTTGCCTCATAGTCCTTTAATACACGAGAGTGATATGCTATGGGATGCAACACCCCATCTTCACCTGGCTGTTTTAAAACAGCTCCAACCTGTTGTTTACTAGCATCCACAAATAAATGACAGTCTTTGTTTACATCATACAATTGCAATATTGGTTTACAAATCAATAAATTCTTAAGATCCTCAAAAGCTTCTTGGCACTTGTCTGACCATCCCCATTTTACTCCCTTTTTCAATAATGTATTTAATGGCTGTCTTACTTTTGCATATTTTGGAATAAACTTATTATACACATTTATTGTGCCCAAGAATCTTTGGAGTTCTTTTACATTAGTTGGTGGTTTCAAACACTTTATCTTTTCAATGTTAATGTTGTCTGGGGCAATTTTCCCATTTGTTACATTATATCCAAGAAAATTAATTTGTTGTTGCAGAAAAGTACATTTAGTTAATTTTAACTTGATATTCTCTTTTTTGAAAATGTTAAATAGTATCTCTAAATGTTCAAGGTGTTGTTCTTTTGAGTCTGAAAAAATTATAATATCATCGAAATAGTGGCATGCAAAGTTAACTTTATATTTATCTAAAATTCTCCTGATAGTCCTATTGAATATTGCAGGGGCGTTCTTTAAACCAAATGGGAGTCTTAGCCATTCGTATAAGCCAAAAGTAGTGGCAAATGCCAATTTCTCAGTATCTTTTGGGTGGACGGGTACATGCCAATACCCTGAGGTAAGGTCTAAAGTTGAAAAGTAGTTAGCTCTGCTTAATTTATCTAGAATATCATCAATTCTGGGTAAGGGTTCTGCATCTGTCTTAGTAATTAAATTTAGTTTTCTGAAATCAATACAAAGTCTAGTTTTTCCCTCATTTCGCTTTCTTGCCAAAGTCACAGGACTTGAGTATGAACTATGTGATTCTTTTATGATTCCTGCTTCTAACAAATTTTTAATTTGGGTCCTGACCTCTTTTTCCTCAGTTGGCGAAGTCCTGTATGCTCTTAGACTCACTGGTAAATCAGAATTTAGGATTATTCTTTGGGGTTCCATCCTTATTTTGCCTATGTCATATTTGTTAGTTGAAAACAGTCTATTATTTTTGTGCAATAAATTCTTTAATTCCCTATCAACATCTAAATTTTTGATTTGATCATTAATGTCAACATTTTCATAATTTGGATTACTTTCTGCTTTAATTTCACCAGAGCTTTCATTAAAATTGTCATTTACATCATAATCAATACAGAAAATATCATTTTCTTTCTGCGAATTTTCTTCATAAGGGTTAAACATATCAGAAACTTCAATTTCATGACCATTACTATTATTATCCACATGCTTATTATCACATTTATTTTGTAGGTGTAATGAAATTTTACTTATATCACAAATATTAACCATTTTCAAAGCAATTCTATTTTGATACACACACAATTGGTTACAATCAATTACTAATTTAAACTCTTTACACTCAGGAAGTCCCAGAATAAGATAAGGCAAGTCATTGTCCAAAACATATGCAGAAATGTTTCTAATTATTTTCCCTATTCTCAAAGTTAATACACATTTAGTTGTAATTAAGATTTCACCCTCAGCTTGCCTGACCTTAATTGGAGAGCTTGAATAGCAGTTCAGTTGACATTGCTTGACCAGTTTTTGTGACATCAGACTAATAGTCGAAGCAGTGTCAATCACACATTTTAAAAAATTCTGTTTCTCATTTTCATATAGTCTTTTTGTTTTGTCAACCCTATTATTTCTGATAATGTTTCCCCTCAATGACAGTAATTGTCATCCTGGCGCCTGATCTCTTTCAAATTCAGGTTCCTCATAATGATGTTTATTGTCTGACACCGACATCCTATCAAATCTCTCATTAATAGAGCAAGTTTGTTCCCAATGATAAGCATTACTTATGCCAAAGTTAGAACATTTTCGACAGGGTCTAGATGGTAAGTCTGCATATTGTTGGTGGTGATTAATTTGGTTATTGGGGTTGGGTGCAAAATTTCTATTCAACCTTTGATCTCTGGGTTGCCATTGTCTGAATTGTTGCTGCTGACTATAATTAGGTCTAAACTGAGTTTGTTGATTATTATTAGGTCTAAATTGAGGCTGGGAAGAGTAATTTTGTCTAAATTGGTAAGGTGGGCTATAATTCATCTTAACTTGAGGTTGGTTGTAATAATTCTGTCGTAATTGGTTCCTATTTTCAAATCTAGTGTTAAAAAAGTTATCCCGATCCCCTTGATTAGTTTTGTTTTCTTCATTATTTATTTTGTTTAGCTTATTAGCCAACACTATCCATTCTGTTGTGGTTTGAGGAGGATTTGCAGCTATGGTCATTCTCATTTGAGCATTTAGGCCTTGTGTTAGGCCTTCTAGTATTAATTTCTGTGATAACCCCAATCTCTTTCCTACATCAATTTTTTTATGAAAATATTTAGTTAAGTCATCATTATATTCAAATTTCAAATTGGAAAATTCAGAGAATTCCACGCTATCTGCCTCAAAGAATAATTCTTGCAAAGTGTCTTTTAATTCTGTCCAATCTTGGATGTCTAGACAATTATTTACAAAAACGGTTAGAGCCTTTCCCCTGAGAAATTTTGAAATACTTTTTATTTTTTGTTCATTTGGAACATTTGCTTGGGAAAATTTCTGCTCAATATAGGCAAGCCATTTTTGTAATTTCATTCCCCCCTCTGGGTCAAAAGGAATAAAATCCCTGAATTCCCTCTCTACATATTCAAGTTGAAAATCGTCCTTGCATTCTGTCTCAATTTTATCTTCCCCCTGAAATTCTGTCTTTATAGATTTATCTTCCATCTTATAAGTTTAACACAATATCACAATTATCTTTCAATTTAAAACAAGAATACAATATCATATAATCATAGTTTACTACACAATTTTAAAAAGTTTATGATGGGAGACATACAACCTGGTCCTGTGATGCTTGTCTTGTTATTGTAAAATTCTCGGTCGCACAAATTTTTATTTTTATTTATTCACGGTACAGCGCTAGGGCTTGCATACCGGCTAAATTAAATTCACACACAAGAATACATCGATGATTTTTTAAATGGTGGGGATAACGCATTTTTTACATGATGACACTCGCGAAGAATTTAAATGGTGATCACACGAAGCAATGGGGAACACAAATCACTAAGAAGCTTCACTCGAAGTCGAAGTCAGAAGCAAAAGCAGCTACATAACTTGTGAAAAAAAAAGACGCACATTCTTCGATGGCACAATCTGTAAAGCTTCTTTCAGATACACGCGTACACAATTATTATTATTATTATCAGTTTTTGATGAAGCCTTCAAGGTATTTTTTCAAAAACGCGCACATTATTCCGCTTGAAAATTACGATGAACTCCGGTTCAGAAAAACAAACATGTCTCTCTGCATTGCTTAGCACACAGAACTCGAACCAAAACAGTAGCGCACAACACGTACTACATCGGAATGACGGGGAAAGAGGAGATCTCGACCTTGACATACAAAGTCCACAGCGTGAAAATTATTCTCTTGACCGAAGACCGCAAACAGCAACCGTAAAACTTATGGCCTGGCACTCCACTGTGGATCTTCCGCGCAGCAAAACTTGAATTTCTGTTACAAGTCTGTACATCCAGCCGTCTCATTGTAACGTACTGGACAACCCAAGGAAAGAATGGGCGTCCAGCACATCACTGGGAATGATGAGTAGTCGTGGCTCGAAAAAACGACGCGGCAAGTTACGGCATTAAATTTTATTAGACGGTGAATACGTCTATTCAAGTCAGTTACAAAATGAGAAAAGCCTACATGTACATGATCCCAAACCTTATATAACCTCATCTCGTCATGTGATCGTAGTAGGGTTTAATTGGTTAAAAGTTAAGAAAAGGCGTGACAAATGCGCTACAGCGTTTAATTTTCTGCCCACGCCACGCTAGTTTCTTTTTCATTTAAACAGGCAGCCATTTAATCTTTTCCACTAGAGGCCTTTTAGGACTTAGATTTGAAAACGAAAGTTAGCTCGTACGCCCAAGGGAATTTAGAATAATGTTAGATTTTAAAATGGAATTTAACGCGAATGCCCAAAGGGAATTACCTGTTTCAAGGAATTAAAAAAGGGTTTGTAATTTGGAATAGTAAAGTGAGGAATTAATAGTTTTTAAATGTTAAGATTGTTGAATTTAGAAATTACTAGTTTTTAATATTATATATATATATATATATATATATATACACTCATGGACAAAAAAATTAGCGCCCCAAGAAATAATTGCGGGATCGTAACGTAACTTGCAATGAAGGTACATGTCGGGGAGATATGCAAATGATTAGAAATGCAGAGTGATTGCGCATTACGTATAGCCGGTAGAGGGCGTTGAACATCGTACTCTGTGGAGTATAAAACAGGTAACCAAAGCTTGTTTGAGTGCGCTGAATCATTTAAAAAGGAAGAGCTGAGATAGACATGCCATTACGCCGTGTTCGAAGACAATATAAGCAGTTGTCGCAGTTTGAGAGGAGGAGAGTCGTCGGGATGATGGAAGCTGGGTGGTCAGCTAGGCGAGTAGCTCGTCAATTAGGCCGCTCTGATTGTGTTGTGAGGAGGTGTTGGGACCAGTGGACCCGAGAGATGTCATGTACACGAAGACCAGGCTCAGGACGCCCTCGACAGACCAGTCGTCGAAAAGACCGCCACATCGTAAGAAATACACGCGTACAGCCAACTGCTTCATCGGCCGCCATCCAGGCACAGGTAGCACCTTCACTAGGCGCCTCTGTGTCTTCTCGAACCATACGAAGGCGCCTGGCTGAAGGACAGTTGGTATCGCGGCGCCCATTACGTGTGCTGCCCTTGACGCCCACCCATCGACGCCTCCGTTTGGAGTTTTGCCGCGCACGAGGAAACTGGACTGCAGCGGAATGGAACCAGGTCGTCTTTAGCGACGATTCCAGATTCAATCTCGGCAGTGATGACAATCGTGTTCGTGTGTGGAGAGCCCGTGGTGAACGCTTCAATCCTGCCTTTGCTGTAAAGCGACACATCGCTCCCACAGCTGGTGTGATGGTATGGGGTGCCATTGCCTACAATACACGGTCACCCCTAGTATTGTTCCGTGGCACCATGACAGCCCAGCGGTATGTTCATGAAATCCTGCAACCACATGTGTTGCCACTCATGCAACGGCTCCCAGGAGCCATTTTTCAACAAGACAATGCTCGGCCTCATACGGCAAGGGTGTCACAAGACTGTTTCCGCACTGTTACTACCCTTCCTTGGCCTGCC
This sequence comes from Dolomedes plantarius, assembly GCA_907164885.2. Lineage (NCBI taxonomy): Eukaryota > Metazoa > Arthropoda > Arachnida > Araneae > Dolomedidae > Dolomedes > Dolomedes plantarius. The sequence continues at coordinate 69,817,246 of OU015491.1, forward strand.
CGATCCCCATATTTGTCTCCAATCGAGCATATCTGGGATCATTTGGGACGACGAGTTGGGCATCCCACGAGTTTGAACGAACTAGAGGCAAGGTTACAGCAAATATGGAACGAAATGTCTCAAGACATCATACAGAACTTGTATGACTCAATGCCCGATCGTATCGCATCGTGCATTCGCGCTAGAGGGGGTCCAACGGAGTATTAACTCCTCCGTTCTTTTGCCTTTTTCTCTAAAATAAATTATCCTTTGTCTTTGATTTTCTTATTATTTACTTATATCAAAGTAGTCATTACGTATGTAAAATTTCGTTTCATTTTGACGACTCCTTCTTGGTGCGCTAATTTTTTTGTCCATGAGTGTATATATATACATATATACATATATATATATATATATATATATATATATATATATATATATGTATATATATATATATATATATATATATATACATATATATATATATATGTATATATATATATATATATATATATATATATATATACATTCAAGAGCCAAAACATTATGACCACCTGTCAATAACGAGTTGGCCCACCTTTGGCGCGCAATACAGCTTCAACCCGCCTTGGCATGGATGCCAGAAGTCCTTGGTACATGGCCGGAGACAGATTGTACCAGATGTTTAAGCAACGGTCACGCAAATCGGAGATATTGCGAATTGGTGGTCTTTGAACTCTGAGATGCTGTCCCATGACATCCCAAATGCGTTCTATCGGATTGAGATCCGGTGAGTTAGGCGGCCAGGACATTAACTGGAATTCAACGTCATGTTCCTGGAACCACTCCAACACAATTTTAGCCTTGTGACACGGGACGTTGTCCTGTTGGAACATTCCATTTCCAGCTGGAAAAACAGAGGCCATGTAAGGGTGCAACTGGTCCGCAATGATGTTCAGATACCGTGTAGCATTCATGGTCTTCTCTACCACAACCACGGGTCCCAGAGACGCCCAAGAGAACGTTCCCCAAAGCATAATACCGCCACCACCGGCCTATGTATGACCTACTGTACATTGAGGGAGCAACAGTTCGCCTGGAAGACGGTGTATCCGGACACGGCCATCGACGTGATGAATGACAAACCGTGATTCATCTGACCAGGCAACTCTCTCCCACTGATTCATGGACCAGTCGCGATGTTCCCGGGCCAGCGCAGGCGCAGTTAGCGATGACGCTTGGTCAGGAAAGGCACACGAGTGGGACGTTTGCTGCGTAGCCCGATATCCAACAGTGTACGCTGAACAGTGTGCTGCGATACTATTGTATTGGGCACAGTATATGACTGGTATATTGTATTGGTACATTGTATTGGGCTGTCAGCTGTCTGGCTCCGGTTTTGCTTCACCATGCGAGACAGTCTCCGACGACCTTTTTCTTTGATAGCGTGTGAACGTCCAACACCATGTCGTCTACTGCTGGTTTCACCGTCATTCATCCACTTTGCATAAGTACTAACAACTGTAGGTCGCGAACAACCCACGAGTCGTGCAGTTTCGAAAATACTTGTTCCGAGCTTTCGAGCCATTACAATCTGCCCTCTATCAAAGTCGCTTAGATCCGCAGCCTTTCCCATCACACACAGAAGTAAGTGAAAGAATGATTCTTCAGACTCTCCAGCAGCAGTTAAATACCACTTCCACCTGATCACGTGCCTTCCACGTCATCCAGGCGAATTCATTGCAAAATGTAGGGGTGGTCATAATGTTTTGACTCTTGAGTGTATTTATGTATATATATGTATATATATATGCATATATATATATATATATATATATATATATATATATATATATATATATATATATATATATATATATATATATATATATATGTATGTATGTGAATTGGTGTTCTCCGTAGAATACTGAACACATCTGCTGGCACAGAGCCACGGACACAGGCTCGATATGAAACATTTAATGATATCTAAGTCTACTCTAGGGGCAATATAGTTACAGAGGGGCAGTATTTACAGTTTGAAATTTAAGGGAAAAGTTCCTCATGGTGGTCGCGTCTGTTGCCCAGTCATATTCTTTCATCCGTTCAGCCGCGTTCTTCCATCGCGTCTGACGCGAGCTCCCGCTCTCAACGAAAATCGCATCCAATCTGCCGCCAAAAACTTAATTCCCTCCGAGATCCTGCCGCACGGCGCATGTGCAGACCTCAACCTTGGTCGTCTGGACCCTAAATATCGCTGATCTTGCATTTTAACTTCGCGCCCAAAACCTTTACACTTCTAAAAATAAATCCTCTCGCCTAAAATTATTCTCTTTGCGCTCAAGTCGCTTTTAAAAGACGATTTTCCCCACAGCAAAATACGCGCTCTTTGTCAATGGATTGTTAGATTTTTATTATTTTAAGCCCCCTTTCCCCGTACTTCTCAACTATATTTTGACAGTTCAGTTATGTTTTGACATATATATATATATATATATCAGGCCTGCTTCGTGCAGTCCTGAAAAATCCATCATTCGTCTTCTTGATAGCTGCTCAAATCGTGGTGTCCGAGGAAACACTACTTTAACTAAACACAAGTCCTTTATTCAAAGAAACTGAGAACCCACTGTCCACATTTCAATATTTTAACATGGCGAATCGCTACTTTCGTTTCCGGAGCGACTTTTCTCACGGCCGTTCGTAATCGAGTATCTCCACGGACTACCTTTGTTCTTTTTAGCTCGTTACATTTGCGTGGTCGTTTAGCGTCCCATGACAGTGTGAGTCCGAATCACACTCTTCCATGATGTATTTGGAACATTCGAGAAGCTTTGTTGTTGAAGTAATATCCTCTGCCAATTGCCTCAAGCTGTTGCTCTTACCGAGAGATGAATAAGTATCGCAGTCTGTTGACTCTTTTTTTCCCTATTCCACTAATTCCTCATTTATTTATTATTAATTATACTAATTTCTTTAAATTTAACATAAACCAACCTATTTAAATAATGTTGAAGCCTCCTGGACATGACTGACACACACACACAGACACACATATATATATATATATATATATATATGGGTGGTATCTATTCTTAAATGTGCTCCCGCTCTTTTTTATTATGATATTAAAGTTGATAGATTTATGACACTCTATGAATTAAGTATCTCTAATTCATATAGTATAAAATTTATTCTGAGTAGACTTAATCTAAATTGAAAACTTATGGTACATATGACAATAACAGATTTCATGACACAAAATTATACAAAATGTTCACTGTATATGACCAAAAATGGCTGCGGTTTGATTACAACCTCATTGAAACTCAATTCATCGTCCTTTACTATATGCAAATAAATATCCCAGTCGTTCAGCAGGTAACATCTCCAAAGGCGTCTGTCATGTTTTAATTATTCCCATTTGCATTTCATAAGAATCTCAATATTGCAGTATTCGATTTATATTATTGACCGCTTCCTTCAGTTTTAATTTTCGCTTTGACTACTTTGCGGACCTAAATGTTACGAAATTAAATTGTTTTCTCTCTAATTAAACTTTTATATCGCTTTAAATTCCAACCCGCATAGTTAATTTATTGAATATTTCCATAGTAACAGTCGGTTTCCTCATAAAGAATCGAGCGTAGTCAATACACCCATAACGATTATACGTTATTAAACAGTATTTTTATTTTATATACATTTCAATTCCTTGCACACCTTTTATTTCTTTATGGATAAAATTGTCTTTGACTTTTGATAAAACTATTCACATTATATGCCCAGTATTGCACACATAATCTAAATAAGTTTATGCCTTAATGTCTCTATACAATAGCCACGTTAAATTTTCAATTCGTTTAATTTTAACATCTTATAGAAAACTATAAATAATCCTGAATCATTAAATAACTGCAGAAAATAGTTTCTACAAGTATGGAAACAGTATGAACGTATGAACATATAGAAAGATGATTTTAACAACATAGAATCAAAAAATAAAATAAGTGTCTGGGATATCATGTATTCGTCGCGGTCTAAAGACATCTACGACACACACACACAAACACACACAAACACACACAAAAGAAACGTACATTCTGTGAGTTACGTAATTATTTGACAGTTGCCTGTAGTGCAATGCGGCTTTTCAACACAGCCTCAGAACTCTGCAGACAAACTTATACATAAGATAGAACAACCTAGCCGTTGCCAAGAAACAAAGTTACAAACCAAGGAAACAAGTCATTATTATGCAAATTAAGAAATGAAGTAATATATCCAAACACCATGTATGCCTCTGACGGAGGTAATGCAGTATTTAATCATTAAAAATGCCTTATCTTTGATTAGTTTTCTAGCCCATATCTGTCTATAGATATCAGAAAGAAGGTAATATATGGCAGGTTGGATTTTAGCGTAACTTTGAAAGAAGTTTACCTGATCGAGTACTACAATTCCCAGAAAATTTCCAACAGCCACAAGCACCAGTACCTACCACGGGACTTTGAATCAGCTTAGGGAAGTGGTTTCAAACCTTTTATGGATCAAAAACCATTTGTCAATACATATAAAATAAATAAATAATTTTTTAAAAAAAGTCAGGGACCAACTCTCAACCAATCCTTTTAGAAGCAAAAAGGGGTTTTATTTTCTGAATTTACAAATTATTTGTGATCAGCTACTTTAATTAAAATTCCCAAATAAACTTAGTAACAACAACAAATTTTACGTTAATGTTAACTTAAGGCTGCTGTGTACTAACTCTATTGGATTCGCTCACCTTAATGCTAAACTATGTAGAAAATTTGTCTACTATTCACAGCTACAAAAATGCTGATAATACGATAAAAATGGCATTTTCAGATAACCTGGACTTTGTTGAACCTTGCAACAGGATTTATTTTATGAATTTCGACCACCAAAGAAATTTATAACCGTTCAAAACACACTATACCAAATTTTTTGCCGGAATAATTTAAATTAAAAAATATTATTTGCAATTAAAACAAGTAATATAAAAAAAATTAAAGTCAATTCCTACTTAGGTCAACAAAGAAAATTTGAGTGTGAACTAATAGTAGGAATTGAAAAAAAGGATTGCCTGCCAGAACCTTGCCTACTGTGCGAGATTAGGAGGGGGGGGGGAAGAGAGAGAAAAAGTTTCTCAGGTTGGGGATTCGATCCCGCAACCTACAGGACGGGAGGAGCATGCGCTACCGCAGTGATACCGTTTACACCGTAAGACGAGGGAAATTACCATTCAGTGCTTTCCCTCGGTACTTCCCCTTACCATTCAGACCTAGAACAAGAGACGCTCTAGGTCTCTTCCTATTGAAAGGGCTCCCGTATAAAACTAAAATTGATTAATTGAATTTAATTAATGAATTAATATTTGAAAAAACTGTATTAACATCAAGTGTCATCCACTACAAGTTTAAAAAAATGCATTTGAACTTGAGTGGATGAATAAAAAGTATTTTATTAACGATTGAAAATTTGAACAAGATATATATAGGGAGAGTGTGAACTAATAGTAGGAATTGAAAAAACAAAAAATTCCTCAAGTTGTAAAAATTTTTCTCTCTGTTACAAAGTGCAATTTAAATAAATCTTTTAATCCATGTTGCCAATTCTTAGACAAATTTTTTTCTCCATGGGTTAACATTCATAGGTCAACTCCATAGGTTAAATTCGAGGTCGTTTTGAAACGATGAAACCATTTACCACTTCTGTTCTCACGGACCATACTTCTAGGGTTCTCTCGGGCCATTGGTTAGAATTCACTGGTATAGTTGTTGTTGAAAAGAAAAGACAAAACCTTCGTGCTCGAGGAATAAACAGGAAATCCAACGTAAAATAAAGCACAAATATCAGTAAGGTGTAATTTTGCATACGGCCGTTTGGAAGCTGCAAAAAATCTTCTTCATCAGTGCAAAGAACTTAGTAGCAGCTCAAAAAGGCCGAAAACTCAGTTTTTTGGTTCTAAGTTCTTTGCACTGATGAAGAAGCTCCTTTGGAGCTTCCAAACGGCCGTATGCAAAATTGCACCTTACTGCTATTTGTGCTTTATTTATGTTGTATTTCCTGTTTATTATTAGTTGTTGTAGTTACTAATCCGCTAAATCACGAGATGTAGCGACGCTAGACCAGGTCCATGAATCCATATATCTTCAGTAGGTCCATCAAATGGCGAGGATAGGTAATAAAGTCCCTTCTAGTCAAATTTAAGTAAGTTAGGATGTGACCAGGAGTGACCTGCTCATTATTACACTTTTTACAAGTGGGAAAGGTTTTGTTTTGGTGATCAAATTTTAGGCACGCTTTAATAGTTGTCAGTTAAAACATAACTATCACCAGAGTGACATATATCAGAGTTTAATAAAGAATTATATTTAAAAACGAGGGAAAATTGAAGCTAAAAAATTATTGTATCTGACTGTTGAATAATAGTGAATGTCTTCCTATATTTTAAATATACGTGCAAATTTAATGGTAATGACTGTACTAATGTTGTTGTGATATACAGGGTGACAATTATTGAGTTAAATGAAATAAAATGTCAAATTAAAAGAAAAAACTACTGAGTTCAAAAGATTTATACAAATTTAAAAAGTAACTACAGATAATCGGATTTAGTTTATGACATGTTCGATATGCTTGCCATCAGTGGCTATGATGTGACGCAGAGGAAGAGCAAAATTCTGCTGAACTTGCTAAAGTGTCGAGTCAGCGTTGCCTTCGATGGCCTCCTGAATAGCTGTTTTGGGCTCAGCGATGGCTTCGGGGTTATTTGCGTAAACTTTGTCTTCAATAATGCCCCCCAAAAATGAGTCACAAGGGTTGAGATCAGGAGAATATGGCTGCCAAGCAATTCCCATTCTCCCAGAAACGCTGTATTTTGACATTTTCAATGAAAAATGATCAACAACTATACGAGTGCCCATGATGAAAAAAATCCCAACATGCCCTGTATTTAATCGCCAAGTTTTTACCAAATATCACCAATGATTCAAAAGTTATCAAATTTTTTTTCATATAGCACTGTATGATATTGGTCATTGTGGTAACATTCTGTAGAATCTTAATTACCAAATTATTCTAGAAAAGCTTGTCTGTCGGCCATTTAATTTCTCAAAACATCAGTATACATTAAATATAAGAGATGAATATGGTATGACACATTTTTTGAATGTATTTTTTTACTACATTATAGTGGATTTTCTAAGAAACGGAATAAAACCAGTAAAATTGATAGGCTGTATGCAAAAATTCCTACTGAATCATAATTTTCCATTAAGAATAAAATTAGTAATTCGGGAAAAAACTACTTGAAATTTCTTGCATTTGCTAAATGATATTACCATGATATAATTGTTTGTTCATTTAAAAAGTTAAATTGTTCTTATACTACATATGGATGAAGCAATATTACCTACACAACTTATAATGTATAAAAGTCTGCTAGTGGCGAAATTCAAGACTGTCTGGAACTAAGTTTGTCACAGCTTGCTCTGCAGAGCTCATGTAAAGCAAAAACTAATTTTATCATTTAACTTTAAACACTCCGTTAAATATGAGTGTAACATATTTATTATAATTTTATTACAGTACTATAGAAATACAGCCGTTAATAGTTCTACGAATATTAACAAAACGGGAAAGTCCACTTGCGAAAACCACGTAGAAAGAGTAAAAACAATTTTTGTCAGTCAAAGGATAAGATAGAAAAAAAGAAATCCAACTTTTGTATCAATCATCATTTTAGGAAAAGCTGTCAACTGAATTTTTGAAACGGGATAATATATATAATTGAAGAGATAATAAAAACATTTAGCTCGATTTTTTTCCAAACAATCTATTTTCAAAGTTGCATATGCTTATAAATGATGAAAATAAACCATTTACAACAATACGAAATTAGCTGGCAATAGTTGAATTCGAAATGATAGTTTAAATATTTTACGTGTTTTGTCCGTCGATATTTATATTGATGGATTTTTTGTTTGAACTGAAGCTACATATAAATGTACACACACACATTAAGAACATTACCAGTTCTTAAAAAATACACTGTTTTAATGCTTTCAAGAACTTTTGATAAGATAGAAAAACATGCACTTGTAGTATAAGGTTATTTTAATACTTAACGACAAAATTTAAAATTCCATTATGTATTGTAACTAAGAGTGATTGTTAGTTTGCACGAGAAGTTATGGATGACTATATTTGACCCTCTCAAATCTATAGGGTAGGCTGATTTGTCAGCACCGATTAGATCTTACGACTCATTACACTACTGCTGTTGTAACATTAACAGGGTGATATTACTGAAAATAATAGCACCATTTTTTAAAAGTAATTAAATACGTTTTCTGGGCGTTGTTTTTGTTCTTTGGGGGAATCACTTATGTCCACGGGAATTACACCAATCATGTATGCATGGACCAGACGTTCTGACCACCTATAATTTTAACAATTTAACTGTAGCAACACCTGGAATACGCTAGATCAAATTTACTTCGAGACGATAGCCAAGGCCTGATAGCCCCATATCGGAAGGAATAGCTCGCTCCATCACTGTCAGAGATGACTTTGAATTGAAACTTCTCTTACTGTTGTTATTTTCTCTAATAAAAGATGGTCTAGTTTTGATAGTTTAAATATTTCTGCTTCTTGGCAAGCAAAGCAACATTTATTTTGGTGGGTTAATTTCTCTTTCGTTATGGAGTGTATTTTAACATTGTTTGAAAAATTAATAATGAAAAATAAGAAACATTTTCATTCTATATTATAAACTTTCATCTCCATATAGTACCTACATATAGTTATAGTATAGTAAAAGCTACTGAATTTTCATTTTATATAAATTATCATTACTTTCATATGAACATTTGCTCAGTGAAAATATATAATGCTCAATAAACAGAAATGACGTAAAACTTCCTACATGAAGGAAATCCTTAATGAATAATTAGTGGGAGACAAAGAATACCTTAATTGAAACCTTGGGGAAGGCTTTTAAAATCACAGAATTCATCGGAGTATATGCATGGTAATAACAAGTAAAAATTTATCTAACCCCTATGTTTGAAACAAGCGGGTTTAATTTGGAAATAATACGCTGGAGTCAAAGACATGCTACATTTATGAAGATTATTAAATAAAATAATGAATGAGTATGACGGAGAGTCTTACCAAAACCTCGAATGCTTAAAAAACGACACTATAAAAAAATTGATAACTATTAATAACTATTAAAATTAATATCTATTAAATTAATAACTATTTAAAGTAATAGTTATTAATAACTATTAAATTAATTAAATAATATGATTTAGATTTAACCTTTTCTCTTTAAATGGAAAATCTATGTTAAGAGCCATTACATAATTTTCTAAAAGATATTATAAATAATACCTGTTACAAATACTCACTGAAAAAAATTTATTTGGCTTTGATATCTTAATAAAACGCATTTGGAAAATATAAAATAAAATTTTATGAATATTTTTTAGTTGTCTTTTTAGATTTTTTTTTTTACCTCGGCCTCTTGCGTCTGACAAGTTGAATGTAAAAGATGCTATCTTTAAATGGAAGTGAACAAGGCACTCGAAATTTGATGGGCCATCTTTTACTATACAAATATGCTGAAAAATATTTATTTTACTGAGGGCCCCTCAATTTTTTTCAGTTATAGACACCAAGGGAAAATTTTTAATTTTGTTGTAAACAAACTGCTAACGTGTTTTCTTTCTTCCTCGTACAGTGGCTATACATCTCGAATGGGTTTCGTATGAACACGCCTCATATATCTGTGCTCAGATGGCAAAATATTATAAGAAACTCCAGTTCGCCGATATTTTCTATTTACTGTAACAACTGTAAGTAATAACCAACTATTTTTCTGAAACACTGGTACCTCGTATGCTCATGTAAAACAAATTACTGATTTTTCATGACATCTTGAATCTTAGAATTGCTGTCACGTAACTTTCTCATAACATTTTGCTATCTGAGCACAGATATATCACACGTTCTGCTGTACAAAATTAAATCTCATAGCTTGTACAGGTAGTAAAATAAATCTGCTTTAAAAAGTATAAACTACCTTTATTTTGAATCATGAAAAGATAAAACAAATATTTTTTGAAAAGAGTTTAATAGAGTTATTTTCGGTGTTTTGATAAAATTTAACAATCTAAAAAAAAGACAAATAAAGCTTTCTTATTTAATTTACATTACAGAAAATAAAAGTCCCTACCATTTATTCATATTCAAAAAGGAAGCATCTTTTGAAACACCCAATTAACCAACTCTAATGAAAATGTTAAGAACAGAACCATTTTGATGATTCAATTATGCTATCGAATTATATAACTGTCTCTATCACGTGATAATCAAAAATAATAACTGAATTCTACAACAACATATATTTAATAAATATTAAATGAGCTTGCCATCCTTATGAAAGGCTGAGTTAATGATCTTTTTTAAAACTGCATTTGAAAAATTTCCCATTGTTTAAATTTGCCTCACATTTTAAGAATTATTTGTATTGTAGGTTCTGATCTGTTAATGAAATTTTTTTGGCTACTGTGCCTGGGGCTGACGACGTTACACCCAAGTCCGGTATATATATATGAATACAAGGAAATAGAAATACAAATCACACAAGAATTTTTATTAACAAACGATGACACCGCCTATGGACGATGGGTTGCAGCACCCTTTTCTACACGGGGCTCCTTTTGCAGGCGGAAGACTGACCGGTTCCCCAGAATGCAACCAAGACTGATGCGGGAATCAGCCTTCCCCGGCGTGTCAGGCTGATGCCTTAACCACTTAGCCACTGGGCGACTGAAATATTTTAGAACATGTAATAAAACTATTACTTACTAATGCAAATGAACTGTAATTTTAGGTTGCCATTTAAAGTGTTGCACTTTGAGAGTAGAAGTGTCAGAATGGGCCCAAAAAATGTACTACATCTTAAAATAGAAGTTTTATTAATGTAAAGATTTTAAATACTTCAGATTTTTTAAAGTTTTAATGATATAAATTTTATTTAAATAATCCATAACACTGTTTTTTAGTCGGGATTTCTTGACATTCGTACTTCTACTATCTTCCCCCTTTTCAAAGAAGAAAGAACTGTTTTTAGCAATAGATTTGTATTTTTTGACATGTTTGTGTATGCATCATATATATATATATATGCTTATATCTACTATATTTTTATGTGTTATATATGCTTATAGATAAAGAAAATACAGACGGAAAATTTTTAGGCGAAGTTGCTATACTTTTGAAAGTTTATCAATGGCATGTTGTTTATAAAATCACTGGGGCTGACGACTACCGCAAACCCTAGTCCGGTGTACAGATGAAAACAAGGGAGGAAACAGAAACACAAAAAACAGAAGAATTTTTTATTAACAAACAATGACACCAGCGTTGGATTTCAGTACCTCTTTCTAGAAGTGCCAGCTTCCTTTTGCAGGCGGAATACAGACGATTTCCTTAGATTACAACCAAGTCTTTGGCAGGAATCGAATCCCCACTCCCGAAGCAGTAGACTTTTGCCTTAACGACTTAGCCACTGGGGGACTATCAGTGTATAAACTTCAGTAACCTGAAGGTAAATGATAGGACTGATGCTGCTCTGATGGTGTAAATTTGCTAATGTATGGCTCCATGGAAGATTCTTTGAGGTGAATGACTGAATTCATTTTGATTCGATTCCTATATCAATTTTATATGAGGACGTGAGATAAAAATGTTGATTCTCCTAAGTAGGTGTCAGCCAAAGGTTATCTTTGGTGGTATGGTCTTTATATATCTCATAGCCTTTATTAAGAAACATCGGCATTTTAAACCTGTGCAGGAAACCAAAACTCAAGCCGTGTAATTATACATCTTTAAAAAAATGAATTGCAACCTAATTAAAAGAATCGGTCTTGATTTGGCAACATATTACTGTCTTCATGAATGGAATTTTCAATCAATAATTATTTTTCTTAAAAGATAGGAAATAATCTCATTATTGAGTCCCCGGCGACATCAAATTACCTTTAAGCATAAAGATCGTAAATTTGTCTGACTTTAAAATTATTGTGCTCAAAATACAAAATCTGTTTTACTAATAGGAAAAACGTTTTTTGGCTCTCTGAATAATGAAAACTAAAATCTCTTCGTAGACTCACACACGTTAATTTATTCAGAAAACTTGGATAATGGTTATGGTTCTCTTTGGTCCTTTCTCAGACCACATGGGGTCCGTAGATTACAGGTTTTGGAGCCATTGCCGTGTATCTAATTATCTCTAAATCTAACAGAGTAAAAATTATTCATCAGAAATTATTCTTTTTAGCATTGTTTGCCTCCATGGCTGCCCAAGTTCAGTTAAAAAATATTTTATGCTCATTAGACACAAGAAGCACTGCTGCTGACTCTTATAGTTTTCAGGAAATGACTATATTTTTGAGAAAAATTCGTAAATTGGTTATTTAAAAAAAAACTTTAAAATCTTAAAATAACATTTACATAGCAATGGTATCTCAATAATTATTCAAAATGGAGCCCAAATCAATTTTTTAAGGACACACATTTATCAATTACGGCAATCAAATTAAATTAGTTTATGCGGTAAGCTTATATTACTGCATTGTTTATCTCTAATTAACAGTGTTTGAAACTCGTGCACAATAGAATGCGTGTAGTACGTTCAGAGGCATTCCTGACTATTGAGTATACCACCTTTATTCATTCTCTTCACAACAGCTATTTGTAGTTATATATCCTGTATAATATGTAGATGCAGAACTTTTGTTAATATCGTGATCCTTTAAGTAGGTTTTCTATTGTGACGACAATAGGAAATTCTGACGTGTATGACGCATTTAAGTGATTAAAGAGGCCTCTCGGTGGTATTTATTAATGCGTATTTTGATCACTATTAAAGCAAACGACTGGCTTATGAAAGGTTATTTATTCGTAGTTAAATGGAGGGAACAAAATATTTTGCTCCCAATACTGGAACCTCTTATGGATAAACTTCCTATGTCGAAGTAACAAAAACATATCGGTTTGTCTAGTATTATTAAATTGATGTCGAGGGAAGCAATGTGTACTTCTTTCTTAAGAATTGTATGTAAATTTTAATACAGAAAATAGAAAAATTAGGAAAATATATTACTCGCACATAAACATACACCGTATTTTTCGTACATTGAGACTCACCTTTTTACATAAGAAAATCCACTTAATATTGGATTGCGTGTTATGGTCCGAACGTAATATTAAAATAAAATTTATATTTTATTATATATATATATATATATATATATATATATATATATATATATATATATATATATATATATATATATCTTTATAAAGTAAGAAATTAAAAAATTATTTATATACTTGACAAAATACAAAATTTTAGTTTCAGAAAATCCTCCTATAAATTTTAGGTGCGTCTTATGGTACGAAAAATACGATATACATTAAATCCGGGCTCCTACTTGTTATACTTTTAAAATCACATAAATATAAGAAAGTGAACAAATTAAAAGCTTTTGCTAAATTTCTTAAATTGTAAACACTTTAAATTCAATTTTGATTTCCTTTTGCGCTTCATTTATCAATGAAGCGCAGCATTAATTCTTTAACATGAACTCTCTGAAGTTTGAAATTAAACAGCATTTAGTTATTTGAGAAGTGATTTTATTTCCAGACATATATCTGTCTAGTTGTATGCTAAATAAAAGAAAAATATTATTTTACAAATAGCCCTAAAATATCTGTTATATTCATTTTTACTTAAAATATTTAAGATACTTAAGTTTTAAATCCTTCTGTAAACCGAAAATAATGTTAAAAAGTAATTTGTTTAAATCTCGTAATTATGTTTTAATATTACTTTACACTTATTTGTATGAAGTGATTTAGCTGCAGTTATTCCCTTTAACACTCTCTAAAAAATTAAAGTAATAAAACAAAACATCTTTCTGAATAAAAAATAAAAAAAACAACCGTGTTTTTCACGCTCTCCTTTATTAATTTTTATTGAAAAGCTCTAACAAGTCGGTATTTAAAAAGAAATCCTCGTCCTCTAAACTTTGAGAAATTGCTGCCTCACCATTGGTTGAGCGAAAATTAGCTCACCGTAAAAGTATTAGATGAGTTAATTACCACTTAATGAGAAGAGAATGAAGTTCATTAGCTTTATTATTAACTGAAAGCAGAATAAATCCTTTTAGCTAGAAAAGGGCGAGTTTAAATGCGGAATTAAAGAAATCAGGTGAATTTCTTTCTCATTTTCAATAAGAAATTCTCATTTTACTATCTCTGGCATCTTGTTTTTGCTCTTAAAAATGATTTCGATTAATTTTACATTTTTAACATGAGTATTTTTTTAGCTTTCTCTTGGATGATTTCCTTGTTCTGATGTTAATCGCATTTTCTGGAATAATTCATTTCCACTTATTATCTCGTTACTGTCAACGTATTTTTACTGTATTATATACTTAGGAAATTAACGGATCTTTTTTTCCCTGTAGTTAGTTAATTTGAAAATATGTTTCTCATTTTTTTTTCTGAAGGAGACTGGAGGAATTTGATTAGATTCTGCAATTTTTTCTTTATGTAATTTATGTATTATATTCTTAAGTGAGTACTATAAATTTGAAGCATTAAATATTACATGTTAGTGCATATACAAAATATGTGTTTCCGCACTTAACATTTGTATTATGAAATATTATAATACAGTGTGTTTTAGCGTAAAATTCGTATTAAGAAAATTGGCACTGTATTTTAAAATAAACATGCTTCGTAATAAAACTAACCACGATCCCTTTCCCTAAAAAAAATCTTTGTTATTCTGTTATATTAGGGTTTAAATATAACTAAAGCTTTGGGGAAGGACGATAGTTATTAAAAATTATGATTTATAAGGAGCTTTTAAAATTGAACCGTTTTTTCATTAGATAATATTTACAGCTATAAAACTATCCAGGATTTCTCATGTTCGTTTTGTAACTTTTTTAAGTCACAAAAATATCCCCGAAAGACATGACTTTGAAACATGGCATTAAATCAGTTATTTCACAGTCACGAAGTCTGATATTTCGTAACAGGTTAGTAACACAATTTTCCTGCTGTTTTATTGTCCATAAAATTGTTATTTGATATTGGACCGAAAAAGAACAATGTTAACTAACGATTAGTTATTCTTTTTCACCTGATAGCCTTTATTTGTTTCTAAAATACAGCTAAATTTCGTTGAGCTTTCAGTTTGATATTAATCAAAATGTTCATTAATGTATATTTGAAATATCGTTAATTCTTTTATATAATTGGAATTTTAAAAGCAATCTTGTTTAATTTCAGTTCCTTTTATGCCTGAAAGCCTTTTGAGTAAAAAAGGTATTAACTTATCAGATTAGTAAATACTCCTCTTTTCTTTAACAGTTTACTCTTTATTTGGGAATAATAGTTTTATTAACTAAAAATAAGAGCGTTAATTTAGAACTTAGGGCTTTATTAAATCTAACCTCAAAATTTATTGAATCTCCTTAAAAATCTGATGCTAAATAAAACGGCTTTTGCTATTCAGTTAATGGATAAAAGTCATGAGAGTGAATTTAAATATTTATCTTTATGTTTTGATTTATTTTTACTTTTAAGCAGCTATAAGGAACTATGAATAAAACGTATTTTAAAAACAGCTTTTATGTGACTTAATTATTATGGCTAAAATGATCAGGCATCAGCCTCTTGTTCAAATTTAATAGATATAATATTTTCTTATGGGACCATAAGAATATATTTCTAAACTAGATAGCAAACTATTCTACCTATTTTTGTTCTAAAAGCCTTTCATGTGCGCTGATGCATCTAAAAGACATAAACTATGTCTTTTGAAGTAGTTTGTTTCCATCCTTTCGTTCAATTAACCACACACACACACCCAGCTTTGAACACTTACAAGTGAAAAGATAGTTTTAAACTTTCATTAAATACTTTTATAAAATATACATTGAATGGGGGCATTGATAAATTTTCAAATGCACTGAAAAAAATATCTTTCACACCTGCTTCTGCGCCATTATTATTAACGTGAAGGATCTTAAAGAGGAAGTAGTTTCTAATTTCTTTTTTTTGCAAGTACTAAATTTTTGAACGAAGTTCGGACTCAGACATGTAAGTTACGACAGAAAAGAAATGCGCAATTTTAACATAGATGCAGGTTTGCTAGTAAGTATTAGTACAATTTTATTTCCTTTACTTTCTTTGCGAAAATTCTTTCATTGATACGATTTAATTAAAATATACGTTATGTTTTTATCGTATACCTTAAAAGGTATGTTTTTATAGCATAAATGTACATGTCTCAAATCCTCTGGACAATAATATATAAATATATATATATATATATATATATATATATATATATATATACACACACACTCAATTCCGGTTAATTGGACCACATCGGGACGCGATCGTTTTGGTCGTAATAACCGGCTTGTCCGATTAAACGAACACGCGTTATGTTACAAGACGGGATTCGGTCCGAATAAGCGGCTGGTTCGATTAACCGGTGATTCAATTAATCGGAATCGACTGTATATATATATATATATATATATATATATATATATATATATATATATATATATATATATATATATATATATATATATTGCATATGTATATATGTATATATATTATATACACTAGTGCAAGAAATGAAGAGAATTTGCAGACTTGGTCGATTATCTGTAGAACTACTGTACCGATTTTAATGAAATTTGATATGTACAGACATTGATACAATACAAAACAAACAATCATTCCATAATTGTAATACACGCGCGTGATCGTGCGTAACACTCGTTGGAGTCGGAAGGTATGAAGCAGCGGTTGCAGAATAGACAAAAAAAATGGGTTAATAGATGGGTTAATAGATGGGTTAATAGGGGGTATGGTCCCCTCTTACAGATATGCAGGTCTCGCAGCGTTATTTAATACTTGAAATAAGGCAGTTTATCATTTGCTGTGGCAATTGGTCTCACTCGTTCAGCCACGCCGTTTTCATTCCCTGGATGGTTCAGGGAGCGGGTCCCTGGTTCTCTCCATATGAACGTACGGCGAGAATCGGTGTTTAGGCTGAACCGGGACTCATCAGTGAAGAGAACGGTCACCCATTGATCCATACTCCAATCTCTATGCTCTCTGCACCATGATAAACGGATTCTCCTGTTCGTAGAAATGAGAGGGACGCAAACAGCAGGTCTTCTTGCAAACAACCCTCTCTCATGAAGTCTTTTGGAAAGAGTCACCCTTGATACACGGGTTTCTGTGGTTGCATACAAGTCACGAGAGAGCTGAGAAGCTGTAGCACTCCTGTTACGCCTCACTATAATCGACAAATGGCGATCTTCTCTGGCTGTCGTGGCTCTTGGACGACCTTGCTCAGGCTGTCTCTCGATGGATCCGGTATCCTGGAACTGTTTCCATAAGTTACACACGACGCTGGGCGTTAAATTGAACTCTCTACAAATTTGGACTTGAGATTGGCCTGCTTCTAGGCTCCCCACAATTCGCCACCTCATTCCATCACCTAAACGTTGGTGATTACTCATTTTTACTGTTACAATTTGAAATTAACCGATTGCTGCAAAATAACACCATCTATTAACCCATTTTTTTGTTTATTCTGCAACCGCTGTTTCATACCTTCCGACTCCAACGAGTGTTATACACGATCATGCGTGTGTATTACAATTATTGAATGGTTATTTGTTCTGCATTGTATCAGTGTATGTACATATCAAATTTCATTGAAATCGGTACAGTAGTTATACAGATAATCGACCAAGTCTGCAAATTCTCTTAATTTCTTACACCAGTGTATATATATATATATATATATATATAATTTTGAATACCTTCCACATACCCCGGAAGGTTACAGTTCTGGCACAGCTATTTCTAGAAATCGAGCACTTAGAGTACATATTTTCTTTTAAGTTCAGATTACCGCAGATTCATTAACTTCACATTACGTCAGATATTAGTTATCCGAACATCTAATTGACAGTTTGCAATATACGCTATATAAACATAGAATGATAATAAAGGATGTAAAATTATAACACGTTTATAACTGATAATCTGTCAGAAATAAAATTTGATAGCCGTTGATAAATTCATGCAAGTTCAGAAGTCATTCAAAATAATTTAACCATTAATGAGACGTAAAATAGTAATTTTCTAGAGTGAGCCCTACAGGGTAAAATGTAAGAGTTTCTGCAGGGTAACTCAAATAAACATCACCAGAGCAACTTGTTTACTGGAATATTAAGTTAGGGAATGAACTGTTTTCATTTTTCTCAATATAAATTAGATTTCTGCTTGCAAACACAGGCAATTTAAATATTATTTCTTTGAACGAAGATAAATGCAACCTTTTATATTTTACCAGCAGAAAAATTACGTGTTAAAACTATACTCTCCTGAAGGAATTTCTCTTCAGTAATTATTTTATGCTTTTGCAGTTCATGATTCAATTCGTATTCACTGTTAGATTGCAATGATTACCTAATTTAACTACTGTTATTTACACATGCCATCAATAAATTATAAATTCTGATTTCTTTTTGTAAAGAGCTGTTGTAGAGAGCTAAAATTTACTTTACAAGTTACTTTGAAGTTTTGAAATATATATATTCTTAAGATAAAAGGAATAGTATAAATATAAAGGAATAAAACTAAAATGTATCTAAAAAGCAAGAAACATTGGGAAATTAGAAACTTATTTTAGTATTGAATAAAGATATAGCCTTCTGCATTCCGAAGATACACAACCAAAATACATTGTATAGATAAAAATCCTAATAAGATATCTTTGAAGGGAGTATCTAACCTTTAAAAAATTTTACCATATATCAAGATAGCTTAGATTAATCCTCAAACAGCCTCCTATATTCTGAGATTAAATTAAGTTGTAAGTAAAAGAGTTAGGCAATTTGTCTTATACGCACTGACTGTTACAGTCTAAAAGTCAACGCGTAAAAATCTTTCTTTTGAAATCACATTGTAATCATAAAATAAACTTTGATTTAGGAAAATTAAATGTTTTATTGTGAGGATTGGATAGAATACTCTTGGATATACTCGGTGAATCAATGAATTTGCAAAAATTTAATTGTTTAAGAAATGTGAGTAAAAACACCCTTTAAAATCAAGCATTTTTATTATCTCTATTAAAAATCCCCTCCGTTATGACCATTTATTGACATTTCATGCCATTCGTCCTATGAATTTAAAATTTTAATTCGTTTTCAATGGTATGTTTTAAAATAACCTGTATTATGCTTCTTCAGATTTCTTTTACAAGATAGAACCAGTTGAGTTAAATTGTACACAACTGATCATACCAAGTTTCTTGATTCATTTACTATTTGTTTACTGGTCATGCTTCGACTGTGATAATTTTATTCATCAGTGTTGGTCTTACTTTTCTTTGCGAGACGTGGTAATAATGCATGGTTGTTATCGTGACAAGTTTTTACTTTCGATGATGGTTTTGGTATGTTTGCCAGAAGAGAACACGAACAAAAGGGAATATGTATATTTTACAGATTATACTAAAAAGTATTTTATTTTTATACAATGGAATATTGTATTTAATAGTGTAATGCCCGAGAAAGCTATTTCTGCAGTTTACATGTCATGCTGTCTGTGTATAAATAAGCTCTTGCCCATTTAAACTTGCAGCTAACATTGAAAAATATATAATTAGCGGATTTGCACGTAAACAAAATGGAAACCTATAGATAACTTTAAGCTGATCCCTAGCATTTTCTCCCATTGAAAGTATTTGACAAACTTCGAGACCCAAGAAGCAGTTGAAGTTTTTTCTGGCACATCATTCAAAGGAATGTGATGAACGAACAATTGTATTTTCTCAAAAAGTGACAAATTGTTCTGCTTAAAAACAGGTTTGAAACGTTTTGCTTGTCGGCTGTGAAGAGTATTTTAGATGAAGAAAGCTATAAAAGAAGGCTTTTTCATGAACATACTTCAAGATTTTTCAAATTTTTATTACGACATTATAATAGCCAAGTACGATTTTTTTTATTAGACTCAATCACAGTCAGCTATTTTTTACGATATTACTTTAAGAACTTGAAACAACGTATTCGTAAACTCGATCGTATATAAATAATGACAACAGTTACAGACTTTTGTAAGTTATTATGTTTCATTTTTCTGATTAATGAGCAGTTTCTAACCAATCTTTTTACCAATTTTTTGGTAACATTTATTTACGTAACTCCAAATTTCCACGACGGCAATATTTCCAATTACCTAGCGTTTTCTATCTCAGAAACCGGCGTTAAAGAACGGAAAAACATAAGCACCGAACAAGCTGTTTTTATGCAAAGGATTAAACCGAAGTGATTATAAGTTTTACCGTCCATAGTAGCTACGGGGTGAAGATAAATTGTGATTCAATTGTGATAGTTTGAAGAAATACATCCATTACAAGTAACATTTATATCAAGATGAATGAATGGGGAATTAAAAGAACGAAATTCACAATATACTACGATTTTTTTAAAAATCAAATTTAATAGATTCAGAAATACCTAAATTTAAACTGATATAATTTTTCAATACCGTTAATACACTGAAGAGTCAGCGAAGTTTAATAGCAAGGTTTAGTTAAAAGAGTTGGTATAGGTTTAATTTTTTTCTTCGAGTGGGAAGTCCCAATTCGACTTTAGGATCCTTTATCCCAAAAATATCCTTAATTACAGTAAAATACTTTTATTTTTGAAAACCAACAATGATGAAGAATATACGAATGCTTGGAATACTTGTGATCATTCGCAATTAAGTGTATGCTCAAATCAAGTAGCGAGTAAACGTTAGTTTACTTTTTGAGCAATTGGATACATTTTGCAACGCTAGGACCCAAGACATTGCAAGTTAGTGGTTAGTTTGAAGAAATACATCCATTACAAGTAACATTTATATCAGGATGAATGAATGGGGAATTAAAAGAACGAAATTCACCATATACTGAGATTTTTTTAAAAATCAAATTTAATAGATTCAGAACTACCTAAATTTAAACTGATATAATTTTTTAAACCTATCATTGCTCCAATTAGCTATTATAGAAAATGTGAGATGCTGAAAGCTGAACAGTGATTAACTCTCCAGGAGAGGCTTTTAGTCATTTACTTTGTAGACTAATTGTAGTCACTTTGATGGAATTAAACGGCCAGATATTTTCGTATCCCCCTGAAAGTATTTTCGAAGAACGTATACATTAATGGATTAAAAGATAAAACTTTGGAGACTAAATTAATCTAAAATTTTATAGTCTAGACTTTAAAATGTATTTAACAACTAAATACTTCTTTATGAGAACTTATGGAACGTGTTTCAATACACCTGGCTTAAACAGTACAATCATGTACTAGTACTCCTATATACGTGTATATGCATATAAATAAATAAATATGCGTTATATCTAAAAATATGTAAGTTCCTTCCAGTTAATCGATTTTTAAATGGCATCTCAAAGTAACGATTTTGAGAATATAAACAATATGTACCACTCGATAAATGTTAGAATTGTTATTGAAAGAGGTGTTAAGTTAATCATTTCCGTGACAGAAACATTTTCTTTCCGTCAGACTTCTTGTAAGTTCTGAATAAGCTCCTATTCACTCATCTCCAATATTCGCCTTCCACGACATATTCATTTGCTGGATCATACCCTCGAGCACCGCTCTGAAAAGAGTCTATCACTCACAGAAGAAATGCCCTTTAGAGACGCTCCTCATTCTTTTACCAAATGTCCAATATCTGAGAAGTATATTTATTTTTTTTATCCGAACATATAGTTACGGCGATATGATTATGTTACAGATGCAGCATTTTATTAACTAGGGGCTGGTATAGTAATATTACATGCTTATATATATATATATATATATATATATATATATATATATATATATATATATATATATATATATATATAAGCATATATATATATATAAGCTTATATATATAAGTATATATATATATATATAAGCATATATATATATATATAGAATATAATTAAGATAGATAAATAGATAGATAGATGGAAAGGTAGGTAGGTAGGTAGATAGATGGATAAGCAGATAGATAGGTAGATAAATAGATAGATAGGTAGATATATAGATGGATAGGTACGTAGATAGGTTGATTGATAGATGGATAGTTAAATGGATAGGTAGGTAGATAGATATGTAGATAGGTAGATGGATAGGTAGATAGATGGATAGGTAGATAGATATGTAGGTAGATAGGTAGATGGATAGGTAGGTAGATAGATGGATAGGTAGATAGATAGGTAGATAGATAGATGGATAGGTAGATAGATAGGTAGATAGATAGATGGATAGGTAGATAGATGTATAAGTAGACAGATGTATAGGTAGATAGATGGATAGATAGATAGATAGATACGTAAATGGATAGGTAGATATATATATATATATATATATATATATATATATATATATATATATATATAGATACATAAATGGATAGGTAGATAGATAGATACATAGATGGATACATAAATGGATAGGTAGATAGACATGGGTATATATAAACATATTCATGATTTATACTGAACATAAAAGTCTCAAAAATAGAATTATCTAATTCTATTATCTCATGCTAACGCACTTAAAATTATATCCGTGCATGTTTAGTAAAAAAAAATGGAAGTTATGGAGACATTCTCTATGAAATTGGGATGATGCCCCGAGAAAAGAATGCGATAAAGTAATGTGCTGGTATTACAACATCAAACAAAAACAACGCAAACACTTTTTATATAGATGGGATCTGCCACACTCAACACATTTCTTTTCTTCCGTTACAGAATTGCAACGGGAGTTTTGTCTCCAGTCAAATGTTTCAGCAAAAGAGACCTTAGTAAGTTATCTAACAGCGTATTTGGAGGTATTTAATATTTCTTTTATAATAAAAAGACAACAGTAATAGAGGTACATTTCATCATACACTAACAATATGGCATTGGAAAAGTTTCAAATCATAAATTTCTGTCCTAGAGTTCCCGAAGAAGACTGCTTCTGCATTACCCTGCCATGCAAATGGCAACTTTACCAACAACTTTTCTTTATTTACTCAAATTTGTTGTACACTAAGAACTTTCAGAGCTAGGGGACTTGATTTTCGAAACTGGTTTAGAAAGAAGACGCAAGAGTAGCATGAGAGTGACAAGACAAACTTGCAATCTGGAAGTCGATACCCTGAGATAGCTACAGCATCAATACTGCGCAAACAGCTGGTTTACTCAGTGTCAAATTATGACATCCAAGAATCCCTTCATATCTCCTGCTAATTATTAATGACAATCTTCAATCAATAGGTGCGGAAACTTCATCTCTGGACAAGATGATTTTTCGATACGTTAATTAACTAGATAGAGACGGTTCAGAATGAGGAGGAAATATATTTTAATTTTCATTTTCCATGATGTTGAGCGTTGGGGAACATCGTTTTATATTCGTCAATTTTAAGTTGGACTTGAAAAAGTTTATTGGTTACTCAGGAATAAGACTGTACACTGACTTCGCTTAGCGGGAACACTGTTCTGGAAAACTGTGAGTTGACATCCTTTGTTGAAGTCTAACTCTTACTAGAAATATTTTAATTGAAATAAATAGTTCTGAGATTTTGGTGAACCCCTACTCTCCCAGAAAATTTATCTAGAGAAAATAAAATTTGATTACGGTCTTCATTTAGGAATTTTGGAAAAAATATTTTGAACTTTAAATATTGTCGCAGAAAGTTGATTTTTTATAGTAATTGTGTTTTGTTGCTCTAAAACATAATATTTTGCAATAAAAACTAACCAGAAGGGTTGATTGGAGTTACATTAAATTTTTTTTAAGAATTTACTTCTTGTAAAAAGTGATAATTAGACAAAGATGTCTAATATTCTGTAATACAATCTACCATATAATTTTACACTGATTATTTGAGTATGGGAAATTATTAAGGAGTATTTTTAATACCTGTAAACGTTTATTAATGGTGACGAGTTAAAAATGACTATGAATTAATAGGTAACAAACTAGTAACATCACAGCATTTTTATTTCTATCTTATTTTTTTATTTTGCAGCAATTAATGTTTATTAAAAAGCTTATTGAAAGTTATAAGGAAAAATCTCAACATTTCTTTTAAGTAGGTAAGAAATCTTTCTATTCGAATTTCGAAGGCTTCTAACTTTTGTTTCACGTTCCATCGGTTTGAGTTGTTTATTTTCTACTCAGGCAAAAACAATATTTCAGTGTGAATTTTAAGGCGAATATTTTGATGTCGTCTTGCTTAACCTATTCACGTATATATAGTACATGCTAACAGTCCTTGTTATGCAGAACAAATTGTTTTCTATTCTATTATCTCTTTTAACTCAAAATGTAATTACTTTAAATACTACTAAAGCGGCTAATATTAGTATAAATGGCTGTGGTAATTCAGTGTTGAGATATGTCATGAGAAACACGGAGAATATCCACTATTTCCTTTTTGAGTGGTCTGAAACGGGAATAAAAATCAACGTAATACCTGTATGTTCTGGACCTTTGAGCACTGTTGAAGTAAGCCAAAATTCACACAAAAAATGCACACAATATTTTATTAGAAATAATTAGCTCTAAATGACTTGAGAAATATTTTTTCTCCCCAAGAAATTTATCAGCAGTCCATGATATGTCATTTTAAAAAGGATATATGTAAAATTCCTTGCAAGGGATTTTTATGAAATTTTGAACTGACTTTCTTTGTTGTGTCTTCCTAAAACCGGTCTTCAGAAATTTTGATTTAGAGTAAAAATTCTGAAAAATGATTCCCTGGAAAAGTTATACTAAAATTGAGAAAGAATTTTTCTCCCCTTTAAGGTGGGTCCAGGACACAATAGTGTTCAAATTTTCGAAAAAAAATTATGTGTTCTTTTTGTGCATTTTTGTGTTCTTTTACACTTAAAATGACGTTGAAATGATGTTTCTATCTTAATTAGAACAGGAGAAATTATTATTTTTTTTGCAACATTCTAATAGTAGCCAACCGTTGTTTAAACCTGTAAGTGCGTTTTTCTGCATGATGGATTTTTCCCCTATTTCCCGTCTTTAAATTGTTATAAATCAAGAACCGTTAAAGATAAATAGTTGAAACTTGTAACATGTCTCTTTCAATTATTTTACTTTAATTTTAATACAGAAAATTTGGAAAAAATATTTGCTTTTGAAAATATGATTTTTTAAAAATAAGTTACATAATTTTTTTGTAATTTTTCATCTAAATATTTTTAATTTTTTAAAAATTAATATTTAAAAAAAACGGTGAATCGAAATTAAAAGTATATATTTCTGTTTATTTAAATGAAAAAATTTTGAAATTCGACAAATAATATTTCGAGTTTTAACGATTTTTAATTACCCTACTTTTATTAAAAAAATTTAAATTAAAATTTTTTTTAAAAACTTTTTGAGAAGTTTTATGATGTGATTTTGTTTACAAGTTATATGGTTAACCATCACAAAAAATTCAAAATTTTTACTCAATAAATA
This sequence comes from Dolomedes plantarius, assembly GCA_907164885.2. Classification (NCBI taxonomy): domain Eukaryota; kingdom Metazoa; phylum Arthropoda; class Arachnida; order Araneae; family Dolomedidae; genus Dolomedes; species Dolomedes plantarius. Next base: position 69,842,898 of record OU015491.1, read on the forward strand.
AAAAAAAATTTAAAATGTGTTCCGGACCTCCAAAAGTAGTCAACAATTTGTGGCTCTGACAACCATTATTTCAACATCTTGATAGACATTATAACCCTCAAACAGTACAGTGGAGGTCAGATCTGACCCAAGAGTGTGTCTCTCCCCTCCCGCACTCTCGCGTCTCATTACAAGAGATCTAGCATTGACAACGAATCCTACCAAATAGACCTACTAGATCACCCTACTAGATATAGAAATAAGTAAATACGAGTGTCTTTGTTGAAAAACATTATTCATGATCACTGGTCATTTTTTATTTCTTTTAGATTTTTAAATTTTTTATTTTGATTTTGAAGGCCAAAAATGGTCAGCAAATATTATTTTCTACATTTTTGTGCTCGGAAAGTTGGTTTCCCTAACTTCTAAAACTATGTTGACTAAATTACATATTAGACCTAATATATACAACATTCTATGCAGAGATTTTCTTTTCTTAGCTAAATTTACAATTCGTTGCTCATTTTTTCTACAAAAATGGTTTTATTTCATGTAAAATACTAGCTGAAAACCCGCATTTCGCTACGGATTACATTAAAATTAACTACAACGATCAATGAAAAATATCCATATATATTTATAAAAAGATCTTAAGGGATATTTTTATAGACAAAATAATGTAGAAGAAAATATTCAAATTAAATGTAATAGGACATACTAAAGAATATAGTACAGTTAATATAGTACAGGTTTAGGAATATAATATCTTTTATTGTATTTTAATATTTTTTTGGATAATGTCCAATCGTAATGTCCATTCTTATAATGTCCATTCTTAAGAAATTTTTTTTGTCTATTTAGTTGTTATGCACGTGGCGATAAATGTATTTAAAGTACCAGAAAAAGAAATCATGTGATCAGCATTTAATAAATTAAATTCTAAAAATTAATCTTTCAAAATTCACCAAAAATCGGAAAAGGGAGGTAAAAATTCGAAAAAGATCTCATTTTAAAGGAATTTTTATGATCTTTCTTGTGATAAATATTTTGTAACCCTCAAATTATTATTTTAAATGCAAACGTAAAAAAAGTTACAAAAACAGCTTAAAAATTTAATTTAAAAAAATCTAAGAAGAATTTTTCAGAAATCTTTCTTAGTGCACCCCTATATTATAAGCAAAACCACCCTGCAAAATTTCTGCCCTTTTAGGTCCAGCGGTGTGATCTGTGTGTTGTATGTCAGTGAGTCAGTCAGTTACGGAACTGTAAGGGAGGAAAAAGGATAAATTGCGGGATAAATTGCGGGAACCCTCGTATAACACTGCAACCTCTAACACGGTTTCGCTCTAACACGATAAAAAAAAATTGCGAAAACCTTTGTACAACACTGTACTTCTACAACACTTGATAACATGATTCTTGTTTAAAACATTTAAAAACTAAATTATCTTAAAATAATGACGGGAATGAATAATAAACTATAGTGACTTTACATGAAAATGTATAAACAAATTTTAATTTATTCATTTAAAATTCTATAAAATTACAAGAAGGCCTAAGCTTGGCTGAAAATCTTGAATTATTTTTCTTGAATGCCGATACTTCCGCTGGAAGAAGCCGAAAATTCAAAAGGGAGCTGCAAAATTGTGTATCTCCATACCGGGAAATCTACAATGACCTTGTGAAGTTGTTAAGAACCAGGAATCAAACCAAAATTATAGATTTTTTGAAGAGGATAGAAGGTGCAAAAAATCTAAATGAAGAAAAAGGTTCTGAAAGTGAAGGTGATATCGTTCAACCGAAAAAACGTTCTCGTTTGATTGTACTGAGCAGTGATGAGGAAGAAATTTATTAAATTAAGGTCGCATTAAATGAAAGTAATATTTTTTGTTTCTTTTCGTTTTGTGTTAGACATACATTTATATTTTTAATAAAAATTAAGTTGCTTATATGGAATTTAAAAAAATGTTTGTTTTTAATAAGTTTTCGGAACGTAACCCCCCTTTTTCTGCTAGCTCTGGGTCTCATATAACACGGTTTCACACAACACGGCATTTACTAGGAACCTATCTACCGTGTTATAGGAGGGTTACCTGTATTCGAAAACGTCCATCTCAGGGCGAACAACTATTGAGAATGCTCCAATGGAATGCTGGCGAACTATCTCATCTGTTGTTGAGAGATATTGGAAAGACAGACAGACAATGGCCAAACAGTCACTAAGCTCAGCATAAGTAAAGAAGATATCAATTTTCTTCTCTTATTACGCTGTGTTTTAAAGCTAAGTATTTGAGCCATTTAGCTTCCAGTAAGGAACAAAGAAATATCGAAGAAATTTTCTGGAGAAATCGGGTTGTAACATTTTATGTCTATTGTCGCCTGTATGGTGCTTCCAAATAAAAAGTAGTCAACAATTTGTGGCTCTGACAACCATTATCTCCACATTAGGGAAAAAAAGAAAACAACTTTACAAACTTTAGTTGAGGAATAAAAGCATTCGAGTTTCTACAATCATGTGCATTTGGTGTATATACTTCAGTGTAAAATATCCACTTTTTCATGTAAAATCTACGTGCTAGGATAATAATATGGAAAATAACTGAAGTAGCTCGAGTAAAAAAACCGTGGGGCTCACAGTACTGCGACAGTTTTACCTTTAGAGCTGAGGTTTTCAACCTGGGAGGCGTGACTCCCAGGAGAGGCGGCAAAACTTTTGAATAAAAAATTAATGTTCATACCATAATATCTATAAATAAACGAATAAATCATAATATCTTTAAATAGACGAATTTGAGTTGACAACCATCGATAAAGAAAAATTAATAGAATTGTCATGCGATAGCTCACTAAAACAAAAGTTTCAAATTGAAATCATAATTCAGATTTGGATGAATCTTAGTGGAGAGTATGAATAAAAAGAACGCATATATTGCAAAGCAGTGGAAGTGCTTCTATCGTTTGTAACTTCTTATTTATGCGAAACGGGCTTTTCGGCACTGGCTGCAATGAAAACCAAATATCGAACCAGGTTAATTAGTCGAAAGGTTAATAGTCTTATTTAGTCGAAAAAGAGTACGAGCGGCACTCTCCACATTGCCCCCAAGATTCGATAAACTTTGTGCCAATAAACAACAACAACCCTGGTATTAAATTTTGATGCGTTAGGTGTAGTTTAATTAGTAATCTATATACACTGAAGTGCCACTGAATTAGGGATACCTACCTAGTAACGAGTTGGGCCTCCTCTGGCCTTAATAACGGCTGCCACACGACGAGGCATAGATTCAACAAGTTTCTGGAAACGTCCCACGGGAATGGCTTGCCAACTATTGGCTAAAGCTGTCCATAATTCAGTAAGGTTCTTTGGTGCTGTGTGATGGCCTTTCACGCCTTGTTCCAAAACATCCCAAAGATGCTCAAGAGGATTTAAGTCTGTGCTTCTATTTGGCCTATTCATGACAGAGAAGTCAGATGAATGCTCATCCAACCAGCCAGTAGCCAACCGGGACTTGTGAGAGGTACAGTTTTCTTGCTGGAAAACTCCATTACCGTGCGGATAACAGAACAGCATAAACGGATGGAGGTGATCACCCAGCAACTCTACGTACCGAATTGCATTGAGGGAGGTTGGTACACGCACCAAAGATCCCAAACTGTGCCACGAAAAAACACCCCAGACCATGATTGAGCCACCATGCCCTTGTACAGTTCCAGCCAGGCATGCAGGATCCATGGCTTCATGAGCCTGACGCCATATTCTCAGCCTCCCGTCGGCGTTAAGTAGTCGGAATCGAGACTCATCACTCTATGCTACTCGTTTCCAGTCCTCTAAACTCCAGTCTCTGTGCTCTCTTGCCCAGGCAAGACGTGCAGCCCGATGTCGAGTATAGAGCAATGGTACTCTCGTAGGTCGACGGCTCCCGAAACCCATACGGTGAAGCGAGCGTTGCACAGTCCGTTTACTGACTGTACGACTGGCACCGTCATTAAACTGGGTGGTAATTTGAGCTAATGTTTGGCTTCGCTGGCTACGTACAATACGCCTGAGCCGTCTCTCACCATGCACTGTCAAGGCTAATTGTCCTTTGCAGTTTGCCCGATCGCTAGTTTTTTTTTTCCACCATCCATGTATTCTTGGTATACTCTTGACACTGTCGACCTTGAAAATCCTAGCTGTCTGACGATTTCGGAAATTGAATGGCCCATGCGTCGCGTACCTACGATTTGTCCGCGATCGAAGGCGTCTAAATCAGGCAGTTTACCCATACTGGCAATTCCAACAACTAATTCAGAACAACCACAGTACGCGCTATATATGCAGTTACCACAGCGCCCTCACTTGCGCATACATGATGCGCAGCGCTACACAATTTGCATAGTCTTTGCTATCCCTAATTCAGTGGCACTTCAGTGTATATAAAACAGTTCCGTAACTGACTCACTGACATGCAACGCACAGACCAAACCGCTTTACCTAAAGGGCTGAAATTTTGCATGGCGATTCTTCTTATGGTGTAGGGGTGCACTAAGAAAGTTTTTTGAAAACTTCTTAGATTTTTTTTAAAATTAAATTTTTAAGCTTTTTTTATAAATTTTTTTAAGTTTGCATTTAAAATAATAATTTGAGGGTTATAAAATTTATATCATGGGAAAGATCACTAAAATTCCTTTAAAATGAAATCTTTTTCGAACCTTTACCTCCGTTTTCTGATTTTTGGTGAATTTTTATAGATTAATTTTTATAATTTAATTTATTAAATGCTGATCACGTAATTTCTTTTTCTGGTACTTTAAATAAATTTATCGTCACGTGCATAACAACTGAATAGACAAAAAATATATTCTTTTTCTTTCTAATGCAGCAGACGATTGGATATTATAAAAAAAAAATAAATATCCCTTACGATTTATATATATATATATATATATATATATATTTTACATCAATTCTATACATTGATCGTCGCATTTATTATAAATATATATATTTATTTATTTGGCATTAATTGCATACATTGACCATTGTATTTAATTGGAATGTACTCGGTAGCGAAGTTCGGGTTTTCAGCTAGTTTAATATAAAAATAAATATGAATGTTCATTATGTTATAGCAAAATCTTGTTATTATTCTGTTAAATGTAGTTTTTATTTTTTTTGTAATTAAGTTATTATTATTTAAAGTGTCTATATTATTATATCTATTAAAAGATAGGGAGGCGTGGAAAAAAAATTAGGGAGGCGTAGTAGCATAAAGGTTGGAAACCGCTGCTCTAGAGTTAAGATTGTTAGGAGCAAAATGTGCCCTTGGTGATTTAGTGCCTAAGAAAATGACATATCAAATCAATTGTCTAGCTTTAGCTCTTCATTGAAAAAATCGCACTCGTTTTACAACAAGCAGTTCCAACATTAGAAAAATGCAAGTTAATTTTCTAGGTTTGTTCTTTCCTATGTCATAATCTGAATTAAAATGTGATATTATTAAAATTTTGCATTTAAATGTTATTAATAAATATATTCATTTAAATATAATCATCTGAGAGATTTAATGTTCTTTGTTTACAATGATGGGAATTGCCATAAATTCTATTTGCTAAACAAATACAGATAAAATATGACTTCCATTTTGCATTTTTTTTGTTTCAGTTTAAAGAATTATTTAGTTAAATAGAAGAACAATCTTTCACTATTTGTATGCAAACAATCTTTCTGTCAATTTTGCTTTTTTGTTGTTTATAAGGACGTTAAATGAACATAGGATAATTTTTAAGTATCCCAGTTCTGCAATGCTCTCTCTTTTTGAAAATCAGATAATTATTTTATAAATAACAATAATTCTTTTAAATGTATGAAAACGTAATTTAATCACTACAAACGTTCAATAATAACAAAAGTTCTATTCCTGTATTCATGAATTGAAAAGATTTTTTGAGGAAAGGTATTTATTTACATTATTCAATGCTTCATTTTTATTCAAGGAAAATTAGTTATTTCCAGGAAAATTTTACGCATTTTGACAAAAGTTTGGTTAAAAAAAGGGCTTTAAGCAAATTTATTTCTCTTATTACGCTGAATTTTAAAGCTACGTATTTCAGCCTTTTAGCTTCCAGTATTGAACGAAGAAATATCTAGAAAATTTTCTGGAGAAATCAGGTTGCGACATCTTATGCCTATTTGTCTTTGATTTTATATACATATAGCAACTTGCATGTAAAGTATTTACTCAAGTTTTGTAATATGTTTAAGTCTACTAATCAGAAACAAGGGATAAAAAGCTAACAAAACCGTTGTCGAGGATACATATCTATTAAGATAAGCTTTATAATCGTACGTCTCCCCCAGTTTTCAAAAACATTTTTTTTCTGCAAAATTGTATATAAAATTTAAACCTATTCATTACTATACGAGTATGGCAAAATTTAAAGTATTATTTTAGCATTCCGAAATATATTAACTTCACTATCAAAACAACCGTATTTATAGGTGATATAATCTTCAACGTGTATTAAACATACTGTCGTAGGGAATAAATTTCTAATTAAACAGCTTAAAGCAGACTATTTACGAATAAAAAAGAGATGAAATTTTAAATTACATAATTTTCCCATTCGTTAGCTGATGCAATGGATTTTATATTATTTACTCTTCAAAGTGGGAGATGAAGTTTTTGTAAATGATAAACATTATTCAAAATGCTCAGGATTTTCCGATTAATTGTTCAAACACCAAATGTTTCACATATTTATTATGAACACTTACGACCTAGTGAGTTACAAAACTTGTAACGAAACAGTAAATAAGTAATCTGAGTATTATAAGTGAAGTGAAATGATGAAAATAACATAAATCAAACGAATTTCAAAGGCTGAATTAAAATAACATTTTGGACGTTTTATACCTGGTAGAATTAAGTAGTCGTTATTCAGTGCAGCGATCTCCAAGGAAGCAGAAGAATTACTTGTAATAAAATATCTCAGCTCAAAAGTTTTGAATCAAACTATTTAATAAGATTTTCTTCCAGCATAAGCAAAATTGATAGCATTTTCTATTCAAACGTAGACACTCCAAATAGCATTTTGACTCTTTAAAATATTTTTTTTCTTTTAATCGAGATCAATTTTAGCATCTGACAAAATTGAAATGGCGAAATTAATGTGTTTTTTTGTATCGCTTAACACTTTCAATATCATCTCAGTTAAACGATTTTTAAGTCTTCAAATGTTTCCCCCGTCACATAATTACATGGTTATTTAAAAGAACGGTGTGTTGAAAAATTTAAAAATCGACTCTAACAAATTTATTGGATTTATGACAGTTATTTTTGTCTTGTGTAAAGAAAAAGATAATTGGAAGATTAATGGCTTATTTACGCTAAATTTTTATTTTGTCGTGTTATGGTGTTATGAAAGATCATGACACACAAATACCAGCAGTTAACTTACATATCCGAGTAATTCTTATTCGTGTAGTCTTAAGCTACAGATATAAAGGTTGTTTAAATTGAATTTTCAGAAAATGGAATGTTTAATATGATTAGGATTTTTTAAATTTCATTTTTAAAATCTTAGACAGAAAAAATTAGTTGAGGTTAGTGTTGTTTTTATGATCTGAAGATATACTTTAAATTACGTTTTGTTTGAAGTAAAATATTAACTAAAAATAATAATAAACTCGAAAAGGTAAATTAGAGCTGCTTATAGTTACGTTTTAGAGACGTGGACATAACAAATGGATATTCCCTTGGAACTTTAGAGTGAAAATTAATATGGTGGTATAAATATTAATGGAATTAGAAGGAAAAGATTCAACGTTGAATTCTCGAAATCATTTTGTAAATTAGAGATTATCAGACACATCAACAGATTGTGAACTAGCTAATTTAAATGATAAGAGTGTAAAATGAGTCCACCTTATTGAATACCTAGAAGAGTACCTAGTAAAACAAAGTAAAAGCCACTGCTAAAGACCAATGGGGATATCTGTAAACTACCCTATAATATTGTTTGCCAATGCAGGGCACTTGTCAATAGAAGACGTTTCCACATAATCCGCTAGACTCGTTGGTTACTTTCAATGCGGGAACCTATAGGTGAACCACCCTCTGGTGCCACCTTAATTTTGATCGAGCACCCCCATGGGTGACATCCTTAGGACTCTTTCCTTCTCCCACCCTCTCTGACATCATATAAGGAATTTCCGGTCTACGGATATAAGGTGCCCATATCCGGCCCAACACGAAGGTAAACACTACACAAAGGTATTTAATTCGTCGGAATTCAAACCGTGGAGCTCCAGTTCTAAGCTCAACTCGCTACCACTAGGCTACATCGGGCCCAACGTTTCTATACTTAAACTATGTAATCATAAAATATACATCCATATAACATATGTATACCCCCATACAACGTAGGCCTATTCTCCTGGTACATCTCAAGCTTATATTTAGATTTGCTTGTTTCGTTTATATTTAACAGATGATTCGACAGATAATCCAAATTGTTAAAAGCTGATATGCATCAATTTTTCTTTTAATAAAAAAAATGGTTGATTCGGACCATCTTTTTTATTAAAAAATGGTCCGAATATAATGGTCCCCATAATATTTTTAGGATGGATGTGCTAAATATTCCATCATGAAGTCATGCTCTAATGTTTCTATGAATTTCATATTTTCCCACAACACGAGATAGACATAGAGGTCAACTAGTTCATTCTGAGCAATAAACATATATAATTTTATTAATAAGAAAATCGTTACTCCATTTATGTTTGAATTTGTGTATACGTCTGAAGAATTTACAAAATAATAAATTTATTTTGTGTGAATACGCCTGATGAATTTTCAATACAATACACACCAATTAACGCAGTTACACCATATTCAGTCCTCACTAGGAAATTGAACTGTGTTTCAATGCCAATATGAGGTATAGTTAAAGATTTCCAAGCGCCCTCTATAGGTCAGTCACAACTAGATACTTCTAGAAGCTTTCAGAAAGGTATTGTCGGCAAGTTGGCGAAATATCCCCAAATCTGGTGACCAAAATAAATCACAAAATACATCGCCAATTTAGCGATAACTCTCATATTTGGCGAGGTTCCCATAGACTCCCATGTTAAATACATAGCTATAGGCAGGGCCGCCGTCAACTGAGCTAGGGCCTGGGGCAAAATAATACAGCGGGCCTCCCTCTCCACACAATATTTGAACATTGTATACATTTTTTTAGTCAACTATTATTTAACCGGGCCCCCTGCCAGCCTGGGCCCCTTAGTATTTGACCCCTTTTCCCCCCCTGTCGCCGGCCCTGGCTATAGGAGCTTTTCCATAGAAGCCATTTTAATGAAACAAAATACAATATTTACAAAATTCGTAACAACATGGATTTCATTAGATCATGTATCACTGAACCTGATTCTGCTGCAAACTGGAATCATATTTTTCTTTTACTTTAAAGCAACACGTCTGACACAGAAGTCGAATCCATGCTTCCTGGTTATCGGATGGCTCAGCTGACGGCTGCACTATCTATTAAGCGTATGTTGCAAAATCCTTTAAATATAACGTCAAAACTCCTAATTTTTTTATACATAAATTACAGAAAGAAGCACTACAAAGAACGAAGGTTTTCTTACTGTAATTGAGAAAACTTATTTCATTTTTATTTTTATTGAAATTTTCTCCAGCAAATAAGTACCGCTACGGGAGTTTTAACCTCCGAAGAGAAACTTTTGGGTTTAATTAAACATATCACGCTGACAAAAAGCAAACAAAATCATTGAGTTCCCTATTCACTATTTTGTCCTATTTTCTTCGGAATCTCGACTGAATTTCGGAAGTTTTTTTTCGAAACATTATTTTAAGCGCTATTCATTGGAGATTTTCTCACAAATGAAGAGAAAAAGGAAAAGATTGGCATTTTTGGGGAATTTTTACTAACCTTTTTCCAAGAAAGCCATTTGCTTGATATTACGATAAACCCAACACTCTTGAAATTACGCATGGAGGGGGAACTTTTGCAAGCAAGTTTTTATTTTAAAGTAATAAACAAGAGAATTTTTCTCTTCGAATTTCGCCGAAGAAATTTCATGACCATTTTTAGAATAGATTCTTAATAGTAGAGCACTTAACTATTTGACATTTATGGGTCAGATATGGGTCAGATATGGTGCATATTTTATAAAAATACTAGAAAGGCTGTAAAAAAATACACCAATGTAACATTATTGAAACGTTATTTAAAGGGAAAAAAAACCTAACTGTGAATAACGTATACAAGAAACTTAAGGCGGTGCTCCATGTGATATCGCAAATCTTCCCTGCCTATGTCTTAAGTTTGGAAAATTTTTTTCGTACGATTACGTTCCTCCATAACGGTCCTCCGGAAGGCAAAATTTCAATCACTAAAATAATCCGTCGTCGCGAGTTATAATTGTGGCATCGCGCCAAATCCAGTCTTTATCACTAGGGCAACAGTTAAACATAAAAGTTCCAAAATGCGTCAAAACTTTGACATAAATGCATACACACACACACACACACACACACACACACACACACACACACATATATATATATATATATATATATATATATATATATATATATACACTGCTGGCCACCCAAATTGCAACAACAGGAAAGACAAGAGATATCACGACAAAATTTATTTTGTAGATAACATGTTGACCAAGTATCAAATGATTAAATTTATAGACTTCTGTGAAGTGTGGTTCCTGCCAAAATCAGTAGTCAGAGTAGCCGCCATTGTTGGAGATCACCGCTGCCACACGCCTCGGCAATGATTCAAAGAGACTTTGGATGAGTTCTTGGGGTACAGCAGACCAAGCAGCTTCCACACGTTGCCAACGTTGATCTGCTGTGGCAGCTGGGGATGGAATCTGGGTCAATCGTAGAGCAACCATGGACCACATGTTTTCTATCGGCGAAAGATCCGAAGAGCGAGGCGGCCAGGAAAGCAATTCAATCTGGCGATTGACGAAGAACCGTTGGACAATACTTGACACGTGTGGTCGCGCATTATCCTGTTGAAATATGGCTGTGAGCAAGCCCTGAAGGTAAGGAAGGACAACTGGCTCCAACACCTCGGAGATGTAGCGCTGGCTGTTTAAAGTACCGGCAATGCGTACTAGAGGTGTGCGAGAGTGATATCCAATACCGCCCCATACCATAATACCCGGTGCAGGACCAGTGTGGCCGTGCATAACGCAGCTGCTCAGCATCCTCTCTTCACGGTGTCTCCAGACTCGAATGCGACCATCGTGGTGTTGCAGACAGAAGCGTGACTCGTCAGTAAAGACAATTTCATTCCATTCTGCCGTCCACATCCTTCTGTCATCGCACCATTGGCGGCGGAGACGTCTGTGGTTCTGCGTCAAGGGTAGACAAAGCAATGGACGTCTTGCGGACAGACCACTCTGCTGTAAACGGCGTCGAATGGTACGCGCAGACACTGGATGATGCGTTACGGACTACATGTGCTGTGCTATGGTTCGTGATGTGACTGAGCGATCCGTCACTGCCATGTGCACAATTTGCCTGTCATCACGTGAAGTGGTGCGCTGAGGTGGATGCGATCGAACACGCCGGTCCGTCGTACCCTCCTGCATCCAACGATCACATATCCGCATTACAGTTGTTTGGTTTCGTCCAACACGACTACCGATTTCCCTGAAAGATAATCCACAATCTCGGTAGGCCACTATCCTTCCTCTGTCGAACTCGGATACTTGATCAAAAGATGATCGCTGTTTTCGACGAGGCATAATTGATCGTTTTTTTGAAAAAACCACAAGAAAAACTCAATTGCCGAACTTGAAATCGTCGAAATCTCCAAGCCTTAAATAGCGCTTTGAAGTGGCGCCACAGGCGCGTGTGATGTGCGTCTGCGCTGAAATTCTAATCATTTGCATATCTCACCTTTGCTAATGCATTTTGTAAATTTCATGTTATTTGCATGTTTCCGTCAGGGTGTTGCTCTTACAGTGGCCAGCAGTGTATATACAAACGTACATATTTATAGATACATAGATACATAACACATACATATATACATAAAAATGAGGTAAGCAACGATTAGTAATCCTACGTTAATAACCTGCGGTAGTTTCGTTAGAAGAGACTACCTGAAATTATTTAATTCTGTTTTCTGCATTCGACGGCTTATAAATGCAGCGCTCTCTCTTTAATTCAATACAGCAAAAGCAGTGCCTAGTTACATCATATTCGTGATAATAACAAAGCCCTGATAAGAGTAGATATCTTTTCACCTATAGAAATATTATATAAACATTTTAATTACACATCACAGTCTGGTCTTCATTAAATTTAGACTAAGTATTCGATTCATAACAAATTCCCTGCTTCCATAGTCAGGCTGATAGAGGAAACTTTTGTTTAGAAAAAACAAATTGAGTGTTAGGAAAATAGCGTTTACTTTGTATTGTTTCTCCGAGGATCCCTAAGGAGAAGGAGGAAAAAAAGGAAAGGTTCGAATCTCTTAAAAGTTGTCAAAGCCCAGACAAAAAAAGTTTGTTTCAAAGCGCACTTTGCTTTAGAACTAGAAATATTCTTCATAAAAAAATAAGGAATGATTAATTCTCTTCTTTGAATTATGAATAACTGGAATGAATTAAAAATATTTAATTATGTTGTCATAAAATAAACTTTCATTCCCATGCAATGTGGAAATCAATTACATTAAAGGATATATATATATATATATATACGAGAGTTGGGGCATAAGTCATGGCAACAATTTTTTTTTGTAGATATGTGAACGGATCACAAACGTATATGTGTCGTGTGGAAGTTCTGCAGGCATAGTGTGTATGCAGAACAACAGATGGCTCTGTGATAGCTGGTAGTAGCGCAGCGAGGGATCTGAAATCAGTCAGTTGGTGAGTGTCGTGCGAGATGGAAGTAACTCGTGTTGAGCAGCGCGCTTACATCAAAATAGCCGTTCTCCGAGGGAGAAATGCGATGGAATGTCACAGTGAATTAGTAGAAGCCCTTGGGAATAATGCCCTACCATATCGTACAGTAGCACGGTGGGTAGGACAGTTTCAACAAGGACGTGTGTCAACCAGTGATGAGCAACGTTCGGGACGACCGGTGAGTGTGCGGACCGACTTGGCACGTGCCGTCATCGAGCAGCTCATAGATGAAGACAGACGATGGACGTTACTGGAGTTAGAGAGGGCAAGTGGCATCGAGAAACGCCCACAGGGTATTGCGTAATGAGCTACAGCTACGCAAATCGCTTCGTGGTGGGTACCGCATGCACTGACGGAAGTTCAAAGGTGGGTGCGCTATGCAATATGCTCCGACCACATTGTACGCTGGCAACAGGACGGCGATCAATTCTTGTCACGAATAATTGCCATTGATGAATTTTGGGCCAGGGCATACGAACCAGAATTGAAACGTCAGTCCGCGGAGTGGCTACATCCTGGATCACCAAGGCAGCAGAAGTTCCGTCAGAATCCTTCCCCAGTCAAATTGATGGTGATCGTCGCGTATGACGTCAGGGGTGTCATTGTTTGCCACTTTGTTCCTCATGGCAGAACAGTGACCCGCACAGTAGTACATGGACTTCCTGGTGCGACAGGTACGACGTGGTGTTCGGGATAAACGTCCGGATCTTGCGGACAGTGCAATAATCCTGCACGACAATGCAAGACCACATAAAGCAGGGTGTGTACGGCAGCTACTCCAACGTTGGGGATGGGAAGAATTGGAGCACCACCGTACTCTCCTGACCTTTCGCCCTGTGACTGTGATCTCATTCCCAAGATTAAGGAACCAATACGTGGTAGGTGGTTTGCAACACGAGAGGACATTGCTAATGATGTTCGCCAACAGATGATCCGATTCACACATGGTGCGGCAAAAACTGACGCTGATGGTATTCAGCGCCTCCCACATCGTTGGCAGCGTGTGGTGACACTAGCAGGGGATTTCATTGAGGGTCTTTAGGCCAGGTTTGTCATGTCAAATATGTGTACTGTGTTAGCATTCTTTTGCACGGTGAAGGCCATATTGCCCTGTATACTACCGTAATAAATTAGTGTGTTACGATATTTCAGTGCTATTCATTGTCCACACATGTAGTTAAGACCTTGTCCTTTCGTCTGTATATGTCACATTTTTCAACTGGACCTTCAAGAAAAAAAATAGTTGCCATGACTTTTGCCACAACCCTCGTATATATGTATATATATACACACACCGGGTGTGTCATAAATTCGTGAAAAGTTAAAAAATTCGTAATAAAAGAATTAATGCTCGGAAAAAATTTCTGTGTGCGGCTATAGGATTAGAGGGACATTGGATTTTTTTCCATGTAAGGAAAAATGTTTCCAAAAGTAACTGAAAGAGAGCGCTCACACGTCATACTGAGACGTTTTATGCAAATCTGACAAACGCAAACAGAAAATTAAACAGATCACAATAACATGAGACTGTGCTTTCATTTTAAAGTAACTGATGTCCAACATAACCACGAGCACAAGGTAACAGGCAGAAGCGTCATTAGCTGCCAAACTAGCGCATCAGTATCGCGTCTCGGCTGCCAAATCTTCCACGACACTGCGTACAACATGAACGCGGTTCGCGCCCAAGGATGGTCTGCCACTTCGTGGACGGTCTTCCAAACTCCCCGTTTCCTCAAAGCGTCGTGCTAAATTGAGTACCCCATCCAATGAAATTGGGCATTTTTGCGCCCTCAGTCCTTTCTCCGCGCGAAACTTTCGCAATGCAACAGTTGTCAATTCACCATTCTTGTAGAAAAGTTTAACAACCAACTCTCGATCTGGTAAAGAAAGCGTGCTGCCGGCTTCAAATGACGGATCCATTTCCAGCCAGGTGTTTCATTTATTGCCTGATTTGCATAAAACGTCTCAGTATGACGTATCAGCGCCCTCTTTTGGTTACTTTAGGAAACCTTTTTTAACATGAAAAAAAAATCTTATGTCCCTCTGATCCTATTGGCTCAAACAGAAAATTTATTTTCGAGCATTACTTCTTTTATTACGAATTTTTGAACCTTGCACGAATTTAAGACACACCTGGAATATATATATATATATATATATATATATATATATATATATATATATATATATATATATATATATATATATATATGTGTGTGTGTAAATAAATAAATTGATTAATTCTCGAAAAGTAAAGATATACTGGCAAATATAATTATCTCGTATCAACCTTACAAATATTTCTTAATTCATGAATAAATTAGAAAGTCAATGTATAAAGTTCAATTAAAATGTATGAAAAACAAATGGACGAAGTACAAAATAAGAATAACATTATTTTATTTCACACACACACACACACACACACACACACATATATATATATATATGTGTGTGTGTGTGTGTGTGTGTTAGTGTTGGGTGCGCGACTTCAGCCGGGATATATATATATATATATATATATAATACCACATCTATAAACGACATTTTGCGATGATATCCGGAAAACCAGCCGAAAGGGCATTCGGCTTGGTAGTCGGGCCTTGGGCACAAAACTCCAAATCTATTAATTGAATTAATTGAACTGAACAATACTTTCATTACTTTAAATACATTATCGTTATTGAACAGTTCAACATATTATACGAAATGTAAAGGAGTAGAAGCTATTTACGAGTAGAGAAAATGGATAATAGTGTACACTCAATCCGTGATTGTACATAAATACTTAAAGTCCATAGAACGGAGGCTCACACCAGCATCATATTAAATTTATTTTCTGTTTACCACATGATACGCTGTGGTGTCATATGCCCTGGCGACAGTTAGGCGCTTATAGAAAGAACTCAGAAGTTAATTATATAATGGGAAAGTGAAGAAAGAAATATAACTAAAACTCGTGTGTCGTTATTAATTACACACACACACAGACACACACACACACACACACACACTCACACACACTCACACGCACACATATTTATATACATTATTTTACAATGCAAAAATAATGCATTTGTACAAATGGATTAAAAGATCATGTAGGGTTAAATTCCTTTTGAAATGAAATAAATTAAAGTGCATAACTAGAGGAGCATGCTCGGAAACTTTTCTTAAGAAAATGGAATTTATCCAAAGGCTTTCGCAGAAGTAATGAATACCATTCAATACTCATTAACTTACAATTAAAAGGTGTTACAACGTTCATCCTACATAATTAATTTTACAGCTGTTAAGTGCATCGGAATGTAGGGAGAGGAGTTTCCTGGCAGAAACTTTCGTTACTGGTCCCACGAAATGTCTCTTTTGTTACCTTTACCCGTCTCTCTCTCCATCCCTTTTTTTGTTTTGTTTTATTTAGAGATAATCTCAAGCGAATAGCGTTTCACTGCGATTGATGTGAGGCGTATCCGATGAACAGCTGTGACTTAGAAATGAGTTACAGAAAGCTCTGAATTGGTAATTCAATAAGCAGTTCTTTTTCGATTATATTCATCGTTAGTACGATTTTCGAGAGCGATAGGAGACTAAGTTTTCTGAGCATCAGAGTTCGCATTTGTGTTTTAAAAGTTTTTAGAAATAAGGTGCTTTCAAGAAACTTTAGACAGTAACCGAATGCCTTAAATATAATTATCTACTCGATTTTTAAATATATAGTTGATTTTTGTTTATATACAATCGATCTCTCTCTATCTAGCAATATATAAATCTCACTCTCTCTCTCTCTCTCTCTATATATATATATATATATATGTATATATATATATATATATATATATATATATATATATATATATATATATATATATATATATATATATATATATATATATATACACAGAGAGAGAGAGAGGGAATATGCACTTCTACCCTAACTTTGGGATGTATATCTTGAAGTGGTACTCTAAATAATTTCATTCAAACACAGTTCTTACATAACAATATTCTTTATTCAAATATTTGCAATTGTAAAGTTTGCTTTTCAACATAAAGCAACCGCAGTAATAGTACGAGATATATAATATTTATGCAAGGGAAATACAATTTAATATATTTTCTGGTATAACTATTCATGCAATGGCAATACAACTTGAGATACTCACAAATACTTCGGAATGTCGCCCAGCAGTGCTGCCACGTAAACTTTGGGCCCAACAAGAACTCGCGTAGGTTTGAAGCAACCTAGCTATGCCTCCAGCGGCTGCTCGCAAAACTCAACTATTATTAAACCAGACTCTAAGCCTAGCTCCAACTCGATACTTCGTTTCGTCAGCTCTACTCGTCCTTTCACTTCCTCTCACTTCCTCAACACTTCCCTTCTTTTTTAATCTAGCTGCTTGGTATTTATACCAACCGCGTATGCCGTAATTAGCATGTCTTAAGCGGCTTCTTTAACTTTATTCACCTAAAAGTTCGATTATTGTAAATCGAATCTTATGTAAACCTTACATATACAATACACACACGCACACACACGCACACACACACGCACACACACACACACACACACACACACACACACACACACACACATATATATATATATATATATATATATATATATATATATATATATATATATATAAATAAAATCGGCTTTTCACGCACGATAAACTTTAACTTTATACTATGTAAAGGAGATGGGTTCACGTAATAGGTAGTCGTAACCGGAGCGAAGAGAAGAGACTTGAGGAACACTATTCCATGCATATTGTAATCAGCACATAGGAAAAACCCACAGAGAGGTGCATTTAAGAACATCCACAACAGAGATGCGACACATTATTTTATTCCGGATTATTCTGCAGACAAATATTATTCAGCGAAGCACATGTACCTTTACAAGTGGACACACACAATAGTAACGCTACCTGTCCCGTCCAGGGCGCATTCAGAAGGCAGACTTTATATCGTAATATCGCACAGCAGCGAAGCAGCTGTGCGATATTGACTACGGGAGCCATAACTCAAGATTCCGGACATGCAATACAAGCTTCGTGGTTTCTGAATCATCCTGAATCATAGGCGCCTGACTTTCAACGCGTGCCTTAAGGGAGAAACTAGTTAGTTAATTCGTTTTCTAGTTGGTCGCAATTTACAAAAAGAAGCTGTACTTTATTGAAAAGAGAATAATTTAGAATACGCGTTAAGTTAAAAGGTGGGTCGAAAAAGTTAATAATGGTGGGGCGTTATTATTACTTACTTACACACACACACACATATATATATATATATATATATATATATATATATATATATATATATAATTTAAAGACTTCGAAACTATTTAAATCATCCTCATCTGATGGATTTACGAGTGTAACCTTTCAAACCAAAGCCCAAGCCTAACACCTAACTTAACTATTCAGTTTGGTGGTTACCAAGAAGCGTAATAGAGCAAACTTAATAGGGATACCACACTCAAACTTCCTTCTTTCTGTAGTTTTAATAATCAGTTTAGAATCGTGACTCTAACGTACATGCAAATATGAACACAGGAAAATAATTTATCAGGTAGAAAAATAATTATTAATTAGATTTGATTTTATATCAAATAATTTTTTTTTTATGATGCGGTTTGCAGAACCCTAGAACTTCAAGCAGAAATATTGTTTTGTAAAAAAAAATCCATTTAAAAAATTTGATTAAAGAAAACAAAATCGCATTATTAATACAAAAAAATTGCTTATTTGATTCAGAATGTGAATTATTTTTGTAAAGTTTATCGCAGAAAATTCATTTTAAATAAACCATGAAATTCATAGTCTATGCACAGGATTAAACTTTATAAACACTTAGATAAAATTCCACTAGAAAATACAGTTCCTTAATTTATCAGCCATATTATCTATTTCTCGCGAGCTCTCTTTCCTGTCATTGTTAACAAATGCTTTTAGATATACGGCTACCTATAAAGATGTTACAAAGAGATATGCTAAGAATGAATAGAGCTTCATCGGGAGAAAAAAAAATTAAAATGCAAGCTTAAAAATCGCTCTCAAATTAAGGCTCTCAACAGAAGAATCTCCATTCCCGCCAATAAAAGAATTACGTGAGCAGAACGGCTGATCAAATTTTAATTGTCGCTAAATCAGCGGTAAATAAAGTTCATTAGTTCCATTTAGTGACTTTGGGCGGAACAAAATCTATTATCTTCAGTAAAGAACACAGATGACAGAAACTAAATTAAGTGCGCTTCACCGTTCTTCGATTTTGGAACTTTTTCGATTAACACCTCTTTTTCTGGCATTTCTCTAGTTTAGGAGAGGGACTGAGTTTTAATGTTTCTGTTTTGCGCAGAACAAAATTGCTGACGAAAGGGATTCTAATATATTTATTATTACTTCTGATAATTTTAAACTTTCTAAGTGTTTTCCGTATTTGTATTTAATATAAAATATACTAATAATTATTTTAACTTAATTTACTTTTTTACATAATTTAAAATTTATGATAATATTAGTAAAATTCTTTCTTATTCGTGTATTATATATATTTAAATAATTTTATTTAGCATCCTAATGGACTTATTATTACACAATGAAGTAAAAAAATTCTAGAAAATGTATTATGAAAATTTTCCATATTCACATGCAAGATAATTTTTAAAAGCATTAAAACTGTCTTATGAGAAACGTAAACACATTCTACGTACATAATGTGTTACGTACTTATACACATACACATATATAATGTGATCAGAGGTACGTAACAGTTTTTCATATCAAGGAATTGTACATTTGTCTTTCAGTGGAAATGCACTAGTTTATTTTTAAGGATGAAAATTTATTTTTCAATGGAAATGCACTATTTTTTTTTCAAGGGGATGAAAATGTACTTTTTTATTCCATGGGGGACTTAAGGCTGCTGTGCGCTAACCCTATTGGATTCGCACACCTCAATGTTAACCTATGGAGAATATTTGTCCAAGAATTACCCACTGGAATTTAAGGGGACTCACTACTCTTAAATCTTTAAAAATTCGATTTTTTGAAAAAAATATTTGTTAAAGCCTGATCATTTCTGAACAAAATAAAGCAAACCGCATGAAAATATTCCGCTTAGTTCCGGAGATATTAATATTCTAAATATTTAATTACTGATCAAGTTTATGGTAAGAGAAATTTTAAACTCATTTTTCTCAAAATGTAATTTTGTTTCATTCCGCAACTGATATCTCAAAAACTATGAAACAAAATTCCATGAAATTTTTAAAACTGCATAATCATGTTATTTTATTGCGTCTGAACCAGAATTATTGCGATCACTGCACATTTTGTTATTTTTTCAGGGGTAAATTAATGAAAAAATTGTAAGGAAATTTAAGTATATTTTGAGCAGTTTAAAAAAAAAAATTGAAAAAATATTTTAATGTTGAATGTTTTATGTTCAATTGCATTTTGAATTATTTATTTTAAATATAAAACAGGAATTATACATTTAAGTGTAAAATTAATTTCATAATTCCGCGCGCAATCCAGTATACAATAAAAATACTTAAAAAACAAGGTATATCTAAAGCATTTAAAAAAATTATTTAAAATTGCTTTTAGAGTTAAAAATTTGTTTATTAAAATAAATATATCAATTTATCATATTCATAAAAATTTGGAAAAATTGGGAGTAAATTGAAATA
This sequence comes from Dolomedes plantarius, assembly GCA_907164885.2. Taxonomy (NCBI): domain Eukaryota; kingdom Metazoa; phylum Arthropoda; class Arachnida; order Araneae; family Dolomedidae; genus Dolomedes; species Dolomedes plantarius. The sequence goes on from OU015491.1 coordinate 69,863,528, forward strand.
GTTACAAAGAGTCAAAATGAATGAAAATATGCCTTATTGTTGTATATTTATTTATTTATTTATTTATTTTTTATTTTATTTTTTTTGTGGGGGGGAGGGGGGTTGCTGAACGGATTAATGGCATTTCAATTCATTTCAATGGGGAAAATTGGTTCGACATACCAGTAATTCGGATTACGAGCTCCTTCACGGACCAAATTAAACTCGTAAGTCAAGGCACCACAGCGCATTAAACAAATTAATCAAAGCCGAAGAAACCTCGTCAAGTTATGAATCTGTTTGGAAATTGATAAATGTGACCTATGTCATCGCTTACAAATTCGAAAATATGTAATTGTTTTGACCACATATTTATCGTAATATAATAGTACGAAAACATTCCCACAAAATACTAAGAGCATTTTAAATTATTTTTTTTTATTTCTGAAACTGAAATGATATTTAATTTGTGCTCTGTAACGATTTCTTACATTCTTATAAACAGGTGTTCGGGAATATTACCAGCATTTAAACACACAACGTCTTGCTGTAGATGTTGGTATGTACACAAACTGAATTTTGCTGTGTGAAATTTCAACATCGTAAAAATAAAAATGTTAAAAAAATTCTTGAACTTTGCTAAACTATGCAGAAAATTCCTGCCATGAAGCATATTTTTCTTTTTAAAGCAAATTTTTAAACCTAACTATATGAAAAGATTACTTTTATTTTGTATAATTTAGTATTTTAGAAGCCGAAAACCAAATATCACTTTCTTTTTTGTTTTATATCGTTGATTATTATTGATGACCTAGGTTTCGAATAAAAGGTGTTTGTATGTTAAAGCTAACATTTAAAAAAAAATTCAGTTTGGTTTGATTTTTCAGGATATTACAAAGAGTAAATAAAGGGTTACATTTCTTTATCACACCGAATGACGGATGTATTGTTAATACATACTATATAATATACAGATAAATTAAATTAAAGTTAAATAAGGAAACTGACTGAACCAAACTGACTCAAACTGGCACAAACTGAATAGATTTAATTTCTTTTGATTGTTGTGGTTCATCATTAAATTCTTTCTTCAATCCCGAAACTTAAATCACTTTAGTGAACAAAAGGAAATTGATCTTGGATAAAAATCAATTCTCAGATTCATTTGCTTCGGATAATTTTTTAAACGTAAATTTAAGGAAGAACCTGCCATTCGTGTAACAAGAAGTTTTTGTTCCCTTTATATACCTTACAGCTGATTATTATAAAAAATTTTTAATTTGCATATACTTTTAGATCTATATATTCATAGCGACCAAAATTCATATATACCAGAATCATTGAATCAAACCAATCCTAGTCGGAAAGTGTAGTAAACAATAAAATAAAATAAAATAAAATGAATTGAAATAAGCTTGTTTATATTTACTAATGTGCTGTATTAGAGCAAGAGCAAATAATGTATTTCTCAATATAAGCTCTTTCTATAGCTGTTTGAGAACCTCGAGAGACAAAGGTTTTTTTAAAAAATTCCAATGGCATGTTATAAGACAACTGAACATCAAGTACAATACATAACAAAACGAATTGACATCAGTATATCTATATAGGGCTACATAGAACATTTCCGAGCCACCCAGTAACGCTCCCAAATCGAAATACGAGGGAGAGCAGGGCATATGCATCGATGCAACATGTCCATATCTTTATTAAGATTACACAAGGGGAAAAGAGAGTCAGAAACAACGTTGATGCGATGTAGGTGCTTACAAAGGCAATCATGGCCGGTAATAAGACGATGAGAGACAAAGGTAGTGCGAGTTTCTTCGAGGAATAGATAACTGAGGCAAACATTGAAACGGAGAATGGGATTGGATGACAAGATCGACGTATAACAAATGAATCTTCCAAATAAGAAGACCAGTGGTTGTAGTTTTTAAATAACTTTCAATTATCCTCTTATTTTTTAGCAATATCAAATATCATTACTTTTTACTCGACACTGTGGCAAAAACTTAATGTAATATTTAAGAAGTCAAACAAGACGACGAGAGACAAAGGTAGTGCGAGTTTCTTCGCGGAATAGATAACTGAGGCAAACATTGAAACGGAGAATGGGATTGGATGACAAGATCGACGTATAACAAATGAATCTTCCAAATAAGAAGACCAGTGGTTGTAGTTTTTAAATAACTTTCAATTATCCTCTTATTTTTTAGCAATATCAAATATCATTACTTTTTACTCGACACTGTGGCAAAAACTTAATGTAATATTTAAGAAGTCAAACAAGACGACGAGAGACAAAGGTAGTGCGAGTTTCTTCGCGGAATAGATAACTGAGGCAAACATTGAAACGGAGAATGGGATTGGATGACAAGATCGACGTATAACAAATGAATCTTCCAAATAAGAAGACCAGTGGTTGTAGTTTTTAAATAACTTTCAATTATCCTCTTATATTTTAGCAATATCAAATATCATTACTTTTTACTCGACACTGTGGCAAAAACTTAATGTAATATTTAAGAAGTCAAACAAGACGACTAGAGACAAAGGTAGTGCGAGTTTCTTCGCGGAATAGATAACTGAGGCAAACATTGAAACGGAGAATGGGATTGGATGACAAGATCGACGTATAACAAATGAATCTTCCAAATAAGAAGACCAGTGGTTGTAGTTTTTAAATAACTTTCAATTATCCTCTTATTTTTTAGCAATATCAAATATCATTACTTTTTACTCGACACTGTGGCAAAAACTTAATGTAATATTTAAGAAGTCAAACAAGACGACAAGACACAAAGGTAGTGCGAGTTTCTTCGCGGAATAGATAACTGAGGCAAACATTGAAACGGAGAATGGGATTGGATGACAAGATCGACGTATAACAAATGAATCTTCCAAATAAGAAGACCAGTGGTTGTAGTTTTTAAATAACTTTCAATTATCCTCTTTTTTTTTAGCAATATCAAATATCATTACTTTTTACTCGACACTGTGGCAAAAACTTAATGTAATATTTAAGAAGTCAAACAAGACGACGAGAGACAAAGGTAGTGCGAGTTTCTTCGCGGAATAGATAACTGAGGCAAACATTGAAACGGAGAATGGGATTGGATGACAAGATCGACGTATAACAAATGAATCTTCCAAATAAGAAGACCAGTGGTTGTAGTTTTTAAATAACTTTCAATTATCCTCTTATTTTTTAGCAATATCAAATATCATTACTTTTTACTCGACACTGTGGCAAAAACTTAATGTAATATTTAAGAAGTCAAACAAGACGACGAGAGACAAAGGTAGTGCGAGTTTCTTCGCGGAATAGATAACTGACTCAAACATTGAAACGGAGAATGGGATTGGATGACAAGATCGACGTATAACAAATGAATCTTCCAAATAAGAAGACCAGTGGTTGTAGTTTTTAAATAACTTTCAATTATCCTCTTATTTTTTAGCAATATCAAATATCATTACTTTTTACTCGACACTGTGGCAAAAACTTAATGTAATATTTAAGAAGTCAAACAAGACGACGAGAGACAAAGGTAGTGCGAGTTTCTTCGCGGAATAGATAACTGAGGCAAACATTGAAACGGAGAATGGGATTGGATGACAAGATCGACGTATAACAAATGAATCTTCCAAATAAGAAGACCAGTGGTTGTAGTTTTTAAATAACTTTCAATTATCCTCTTATATTTTAGCAATATCAAATATCATTACTTTTTACTCGACACTGTGGCAAAAACTTAATGTAATATTTAAGAAGTCAAACAAGACGACGAGAGACAAAGGTAGTGCGAGTTTCTTCGCGGAATAGATAACTGAGGCAAACATTGAAACGGAGAATGGGATTGGATGAAAAGATCGACGTATAACAAATGAATCTTCCAAATAAGAAGACCAGTGGTTGTAGTTTTTAAATAACTTTCAATTATCCTCTTATTTTTTAGCAATATCAAATATCATTACTCTTTACTCGACACTGTGGCAAAAACTTAATGTAATATTTAAGAAGTCAAACAAGACGACGAGAGACAAAGGTAGTGCGAGTTTCTTCGCGGAATAGATAACTGAGGCAAACATTGAAACGGAGAATGGGATTGGATGACAAGATCGACGTATAACAAATGAATCTTCCAAATAAGAAGACCAGTGGTTGTAGTTTTTAAATAACTTTCATTTATCCTCTTATTTTTTAGCAATATCAAATATCATTACTTTTTACTCGACACTGTGGCAAAAACTTAATGTAATATTTAAGAAGTCAAACAAGACGACGAGAGACAAAGGTAGTGCGAGTTTCTTCGCGGAATAGATAACTGAGGCAAACATTGAAACGGAGAATGGGATTGGATGACAAGATCGACGTATAACAAATGAATCTTCCAAATAAGAAGACCAGTGGTTGTAGTTTTTAAATAACTTTCAATTACCCTCTTATTTTTTAGCAATATCAAATATCATTACTTTTTACTCGACACTGTGGCAAAAACTTAATGTAATATTTAAGAAGTCAAACAAGACGACGAGAGACAAAGGTAGTGCGAGTTTCTTCGCGGAATAGATAACTGAGGCAAACATTGAAACGGAGAATAGGATTGGATGACAAGATCGACGTATAACAAATGAATCTTCCAAATAAGAAGACCAGTGGTTGTAGTTTTTAAATAACTTTCAATTATCCTCTTATTTTTTAGCAATATCAAATATCATTACTTTTTACTCGACACTGTGGCAAAAACTTAATGTAATATTTAAGAAGTCAAACAAGACGACGAGAGACAAAGGTAGTGCGAGTTTCTTCGCGGAATAGATAACTGAGGCAAACATTGAAACGGAGAATGGGATTGGATGACAAGATCGACGTATAACAAATGAATCTTCCAAATAAGAAGACCAGTGGTTGTAGTTTTTAAATAACTTTCAATTATCCTCTTATTTTTTAGCAATATCAAATATCATTACTTTTTACTCGACACTGTGGCAAAAACTTAATGTAATATTTAAGAAGTCAAACAAGACGACGAGAGACAAAGGTAGTGCGAGTTTCTTCGCGGAATAGATAACTGAGGCAAACATTGAAACGGAGAATGGGATTGGATGACAAGATCGACGTATAACAAATGAATCTTCCAAATAAGAAGACCAGTGGTTGTAGTTTTTAAATAACTTTCAATTATCCTCTTATATTTTAGCAATATCAAATATCATTACTTTTTACTCGACACTGTGGCAAAAACTTAATGTAATATTTAAGAAGTCAAACAAGACGACGAGAGACAAAGGTAGTGCGAGTTTCTTCGCGGAATAGATAACTGAGGCAAACATTGAAACGGAGAATGGGATTGGATGACAAGATCGACGTATAACAAATGAATCTTCCAAATAAGAAGACCAGTGGTTGTAGTTTTTAAAAAACTTTCAATTATCCTCTTATTTTTTAGCAATATCAAATATCATTACTTTTTACTCGACACTGTGGCAAAAACTTAATGTAATATTTAAGAAGTCAAACAAGACGACGAGAGACAAAGGTAGTGCGAGTTTCTTCGCGGAATAGATAACTGACTCAAACATTGAAACGGAGAATGGGATTGGATGACAAGATCGACGTATAACAAATGAATCTTCCAAATAAGAAGACCAGTGGTTGTAGTTTTTAAATAACTTTCAAATATCCTCTTATTTTTAGCAATATCAAATATCATTACTTTTTACTCGACACTGTGGCAAAAACTTAATGTAATATTTAAGAAGTCAAACAAGACGACGAGAGACAAAGGTAGTGCGAGTTTCTTCGCGGAATAGATAACTGAGGCAAACATTGAAACGGAGAATGGGATTGGATGACAAGATCGACGTATAACAAATGAATCTTCCAAATAAGAAGACCAGTGGTTGTAGTTTTTAAATAACTTTCAATTATCCTCTTATATTTTAGCAATATCAAATATCATTACTTTTTACTCGACACTGTGGCAAAAACTTAATGTAATATTTAAGAAGTCAAACAAGACGACGAGAGACAAAGGTAGTGCGAGTTTCTTCGCGGAATAGATAACTGAGGCAAACATTGAAACGGAGAATGGGATTGGATGAAAAGATCGACGTATAACAAATGAATCTTCCAAATAAGAAGACCAGTGGTTGTAGTTTTTAAATAACTTTCAATTATCCTCTTATTTTTTAGCAATATCAAATATCATTACTCTTTACTCGACACTGTGGCAAAAACTTAATGTAATATTTAAGAAGTCAAACAAGACGACGAGAGACAAAGGTAGTGCGAGTTTCTTCGCGGAATAGATAACTGAGGCAAACATTGAAACGGAGAATGGGATTGGATGACAAGATCGACGTATAACAAATGAATCTTCCAAATAAGAAGACCAGTGGTTGTAGTTTTTAAATAACTTTCATTTATCCTCTTATTTTTTAGCAATATCAAATATCATTACTTTTTACTCGACACTGTGGCAAAAACTTAATGTAATATTTAAGAAGTCAAACAAGACGACGAGAGACAAAGGTAGTGCGAGTTTCTTCGCGGAATAGATAACTGAGGCAAACATTGAAACGGAGAATGGGATTGGATGACAAGATCGACGTATAACAAATGAATCTTCCAAATAAGAAGACCAGTGGTTGTAGTTTTTAAATAACTTTCAATTACCCTCTTATTTTTTAGCAATATCAAATATCATTACTTTTTACTCGACACTGTGGCAAAAACTTAATGTAATATTTAAGAAGTCAAACAAGACGACGAGAGACAAAGGTAGTGCGAGTTTCTTCGCGGAATAGATAACTGAGGCAAACATTGAAACGGAGAATAGGATTGGATGACAAGATCGACGTATAACAAATGAATCTTCCAAATAAGAAGACCAGTGGTTGTAGTTTTTAAATAACTTTCAATTATCCTCTTATTTTTTAGCAATATCAAATATCATTACTTTTTACTCGACACTGTGGCAAAAACTTAATGTAATATTTAAGAAGTCAAACAAGACGACGAGAGACAAAGGTAGTGCGAGTTTCTTCGCGGAATAGATAACTGAGGCAAACATTGAAACGGAGAATGGGATTGGATGACAAGATCGACGTATAACAAATGAATCTTCCAAATAAGAAGACCAGTGGTTGTAGTTTTTAAATAACTTTCAATTATCCTCTTATTTTTTAGCAATATCAAATATCATTACTTTTTACTCGACACTGTGGCAAAAACTTAATGTAATATTTAAGAAGTCAAACAAGACGACGAGAGAGAAAGGTAGTGCGAGTTTCTTCGCGGAATAGATAACTGAGGCAAACATTGAAACGGAGAATGGGATTGGATGACAAGATCGACGTATAACAAATGAATCTTCCAAATAAGAAGACCAGTGGTTGTAGTTTTTAAATAACTTTCAATTATCCTCTTATATTTTAGCAATATCAAATATCATTACTTTTTACTCGACACTGTGGCAAAAACTTAATGTAATATTTAAGAAGTCAAACAAGACGACGAGAGACAAAGGTAGTGCGAGTTTCTTCGCGGAATAGATAACTGAGGCAAACATTGAAACGGAGAATGGGATTGGATGAAAAGATCGACGTATAACAAATGAATCTTCCAAATAAGAAGACCAGTGGTTGTAGTTTTTAAATAACTTTCAATTATCCTCTTATTTTTTAGCAATATCAAATATCATTACTTTTTACTCGACACTGTGGCAAAAACTTAATGTAATATTTAAGAAGTCAAACAAGACGACGAGAGACAAAGGTAGTGCGAGTTTCTTCGCGGAATAGATAACTGAGGCAAACATTGAAACGGAGAATGGGATTGGATGACAAGATCGACGTATAACAAATGAATCTTCCAAATAAGAAGACCAGTGGTTGTAGTTTTTAAATAACTTTCAATTATCCTCTTTTTTTTTAGCAATATCAAATATCATTACTTTTTACTCGACACTGTGGCAAAAACTTAATGTAATATTTAAGAAGTCAAACAAGACGACGAGAGAGAAAGGTAGTGCGAGTTTCTTCGCGGAATAGATAACTGAGGCAAACATTGAAACGGAGAATGGGATTGGATGACAAGATCGACGTATAACAAATGAATCTTCCAAATAAGAAGACCAGTGGTTGTAGTTTTTAAATAACTTTCAATTATCCTCTTATTTTTTAGCAATATCAAATATCATTACTTTTTACTCGACACTGTGGCAAAAACTTAATGTAATATTTAAGAAGTCAAACAAGACGACGAGAGACAAAGGTAGTGCGAGTTTCTTCGCGGAATAGATAACTGAGGCAAACATTGAAACGGAGAATGGGATTGGATGACAAGATCGACGTATAACAAATGAATCTTCCAAATAAGAAGACCAGTGGTTGTAGTTTTTAAATAACTTTCAATTATCCTCTTATTTTTTAGCAATATCAAATATCATTACTTTTTACTGGACACTGTGGCAAAAACGTAATGTAATATTTAAGAAGTCAAACAAGACGACGAGAGACAAAGGTAGTGCGAGTTTTTTCGCGGAATAGATAACTGAGGCAAACATTGAAACGGAGAATGGGATTGGATGACAAGATCGACGTATAACAAATGAATCTTCTAAATAAGAAGACCAGTGGTTGTAGTTTTTAAATAACTTTCAATTATCCTCTTATTTTTTAGCAATATCAAATATCATTACTTTTTACTCGACACTGTGGCAAAAACTTAATGTAATATTTAAGAAGTCAAACAAGACGACGAGAGACAAAGGTAGTGCGAGTTTCTTCGCGGAATAGATAACTGAGGCAAACATTGAAACGGAGAATGGGATTGGATGACAAGATCGACGTATAACAAATGAATCTTCCAAATAAGAAGACCAGTGGTTGTAGTTTTTAAATAACTTTCAATTATCCTCTTATTTTTTAGCAATATCAAATATCATTACTTTTTACTCGACACTGTGGCAAAAACTTAATGTAATATTTAAGAAGTCAAACAAGACGACGAGAGACAAAGGTAGTGCGAGTTTCTTCGCGGAATAGATAACTGAGGCAAACATTGAAACGGAGAATGGGATTGGATGACAAGATCGACGTATAACAAATGAATCTTCCAAATAAGAAGACCAGTGGTTGTAGTTTTTAAATAACTTTCAATTATCCTCTTATATTTTAGCAATATCAAATATCATTACTTTTTACTCGACACTGTGGCAAAAACTTAATGTAATATTTAAGAAGTCAAACAAGACGACGAGAGACAAAGGTAGTGCGAGTTTCTTCGCGGAATAGATAACTGAGGCAAACATTGAAACGGAGAATGGGATTGGATGACAAGATCGACGTATAACAAATGAATCTTCCAAATAAGAAGACCAGTGTTTGTAGTTTTTAAATAACTTTCAATTATCCTCTTATTTTTTAGCAATATCAAATATCATTACTTTTTACTCGACACTGTGGCAAAAACTTAATGTAATATTTAATAAGTCAAACAAGACGACGAGAGACAAAGGTAGTGCGAGTTTCTTCGCGGAATAGATAACTGAGGCAAACATTGAAACGGAGAATGGGATTGGATGACAAGATCGACGTATAACAAATGAATCTTCCAAATAAGAAGACCAGTGGTTGTATTTTTTAAATAACTTTGAATTATCCTCTTATTTTTTAGCAATATCAAATATCATTACTTTTTACTCGACACTGTGGCAAAAACTTAATGTAATATTTAATAAGTCAAACAAGACGACGAGAGACAAAGGTAGTGCGAGTTTCTTCGCGGAATAGATAACTGAGGCAAACATTGAAACGGAGAATGGGATTGGATGACAAAATCGACGTATAACAAATGAATCTTCCAAATAAGAAGACCAGTGGTTGTAGTTTTTAAATAACTTTCAATTATCCTCTTATTTTTTAGCAATATCAAATATCATTACTTTTTACTCGACACTGTGGCAAAAACTTAATGTAATATTTAAGAAGTCAAACAAGACGACGAGAGACAAAGGTAGTGCGAGTTTCTTCGCGGAATAGATAACTGAGGCAAACATTGAAACGGAGAATGGGATTGGATGACAAGATCGACGTATAACAAATGAATCTTCCAAATAAGAAGACCAGTGGTTGTAGTTTTTAAATAACTTTCAATTATCCTCTTATATTTTAGCAATATCAAATATCATTACTTTTTACTCGACACTGTGGCAAAAACTTAATGTAATATTTAAGAAGTCAAACAAGACGACGAGAGACAAAGGTAGTGCGAGTTTCTTCGCGTAATAGATAACTGAGGCAAACATTGAAACGGAGAATGGGATTGGATGACAAGATCGACGTATAACAAATGAATCTTCCAAATAAGAAGACCAGTGGTTGTAGTTTTTAAATAACTTTCAATTATCCTCTAATTTTTTAGCAATATCAAATATCATTACTTTTTACTCGACACTGTGGCAAAAACTTAATGTAATATTTAAGAAGTCAAACAAGACGACGAGAGACAAAGGTAGTGCGAGTTTCTTCGCGGAATAGATAACTGAGGCAAACATTGAAACGGAGAATGGGATTGGATGACAAGATCGACGTATAACAAATGAATCTTCCAAATAAGAAGACCAGTGGTTGTAGTTTTTAAATAACTTTCAATTATCCTCTTATTTTTTAGCAATATCAAATATCATTACTTTTTACTCGACACTGTGGCAAAAACTTAATGTAATATTTAAGAAGTCAAACAAGACGACGAGAGACAAAGGTAGTGCGAGTTTCTTCGCGGAATAGATAACTGAGGCAAACATTGAAACGGAGAATGGGATTGGATGACAAGATCGACGTATAACAAATGAATCTTCCAAATAAGAAGACCAGTGGTTGTAGTTGTTAAATAACTTTCAATTATCCTCTTATTTTTTAGCAATATCAAATATCATTACTTTTTACTCGACACTGTGGCAAAAACTTAATGTAATATTTAAGAAGTCAAACAAGACGACGAGAGACAAAGGTAGTGCGAGTTTCTTCGCGGAATAGATAACTGAGGCAAACATTGAAACGGAGAATGGGATTGGATGACAAGATCGACGTATAACAAATGAATCTTCCAAATAAGAAGACCAGTGGTTGTAGTTTTTAAATAACTTTCAATTATCCTCTTATTTTTTAGCAATATCAAATATCATTACTTTTTACTCGACACTGTGGCAAAAACTTAATGTAATATTTAAGAAGTCAAACAAGACGACGAGAGACAAAGGTAGTGCGAGTTTCTTCGCGGAATAGATAACTGAGGCAAACATTGAAACGGAGAATGGGATTGGATGACAAGATCGACGTATAACAAATGAATCTTCCAAATAAGAAGACCAGTGGTTGTAGTTTTTAAATAACTTTCAATTATCCTCTTATTTTTTAGCAATATCAAATATCATTACTTTTTACTCGACACTGTGGCAAAAACTTAATGTAATATTTAAGAAGTCAAACAAGACGACGAGAGACAAAGGTAGTGCGAGTTTCTTCGCGGAATAGATAACTGAGGCAAACATTGAAACGGAGAATGGGATTGGATGACAAGATCGACGTATAACAAATGAATCTTCCAAATAAGAAGACCAGTGGTTGTAGTTTTTAAATAACTTTGAATTATCCTCTTATTTTTTAGCAATATCAAATATCATTACTTTTTACTCGACACTGTGGCAAAAACTTAATGTAATATTTAAGAAGTCAAACAAGACGACGAGAGACAAAGGTAGTGCGAGTTTCTTCGCGGAATAGATAACTGAGGCAAACATTGAAACGGAGAATGGGATTGGATGACAAGATCGACGTATAACAAATGAATCTTCCAAATAAGAAGACCAGTGGTTGTAGTTTTTAAATAACTTTCAATTATCCTCTTATTTTTTAGCAATATCAAATATCATTACTTTTTACTCGACACTGTGGCAAAAACTTAATGTAATATTTAAGAAGTCAAACAAGACGACGAGAGACAAAGGTAGTGCGAGTTTCTTCGCGGAATAGATAACTGAGGCAAACATTGAAACGGAGAATGGGATTGGATGACAAGATCGACGTATAACAAATGAATCTTCCAAATAAGAAGACCAGTGGTTGTAGTTGTTAAATAACTTTCAATTATCCTCTTATATTTTAGCAATATCAAATATCATTACTTTTTACTCGACACTGTGGCAAAAACTTAATGTAATATTTAAGAAGTCAAACAAGACGACGAGAGACAAAGGTAGTGCGAGTTTCTTCGCGGAATAGATAACTGAGGCAAACATTGAAACGGAGAATGGGATTGGATGACAAGATCGACGTATAACAAATGAATCTTCCAAATAAGAAGACCAGTGGTTGTAGTTTTTAAATAACTTTCAATTATCCTCTTATTTTTTAGCAATATCAAATATCATTACTTTTTACTCGACACTGTGGCAAAAACTTAATGTAATATTTAAGAAGTCAAACTTCTCATTTTGGCACTATGGTCATTCGCAATGTGCAACAAGATCTACGGAAGTGTTCCAGGAACTTATGAATAAAACTCAGCTCTTTTTTTTTCCTCCTCCAACTTTAAAGTTTTTTCATGAGTTGATATCCTATGATGTTTCAGCTCAGTACATTTGGAAAAAAAACCCCAGATATTTTGGAATTGGGAATTCTGACATAATGCACTTCATCTACGTTGTGTGTAGTATCCTTCCTTATATTCTCCTTGTGTGTGTGGTATAGACTGTAGTTCTAATAAGCTCACTTTATCAAAATACTAGTAGAGAGAGTTTTATACCGATTCATTTTGGAAGAGATAACAAATTAGTTTTGATCAGTTGAATTAGTGAATTCGTGAATATATTGAACAAATTGAAAAAAAAGCAAAACAAACATCATAATGTATTTATTTGATTATTAATAGATGTGTGCTGTGACATTGAGTTACAAATTTCAAAACTTGGGGTTGTTTGAATCACACGAGTGAAATTATGTAACAAAGTGAACACACAAAATAACTATTCAAAAGACTAAGGGCCTGTTCACATAGGAGTCCGTTGCGTAGCGTTAAGGGAATGATGACGTTGAGACGAAAATAAACCAATCATGGGCGTTAAAAATTTCATTGCTAATCGTTTGGAGGCCTATGATTGATTTATTTTCGTCTCAACGTCATCTTTTTCCTTAACGCAACGCAACGGACTCCTATGTGAACAGGCCCTAAGGGTATGTTTTAAATGTGTTTTTGTTCAGTTTCTAAAGTGGAATGATATTTTATTTATGCTCTGTAACGGTGTCTGACATCTGCAGATTCTTCCAAACATGCCTTTTGGAAATAACAGCATTTAAATATATAGCTTCTATTCATTTTAACATAGTTTTGAGAATTATTCTTTCATATACAAACAAGCGGAGAATCAATTTCAGATCTGCTTATGACTCTAGAATTACAATATCTGAAGTGATATTGATGATAAAACATAGACTGAACACTGGTAAAACAAATAAATTTGATTTGAATTTAATGTGAAATAAAAAAAGGTATTCCTAGTGGATTATAAGCGATCTTGTCAGAATACACCGCACATATGAGCTAATTTACCTGAGCATATCTGAGATAAAATTTTAAATATTCTCTATTGTTATATTTTCTGTTTGATTCTCAATTCATTTTGAATATTTTAATATTCTTTATCATGACATACCGTGAATAAAAAAAACCCCATTAAACAAATATCATCTTTAAGTAATGAAATATGGATAAAATACTTTTGTAATAATCATTTTATACGCTTTTATCCTTACTGAATAAAAGAGAAAGGAAATTTCATATTAGTATAATTATTTTCAACATAAAATCTTTCAAAAGGTTACCGGAATATTTTTCAGGCACAACCAGAAATCAGCTGGAATGTATGGAGCAGAGCTCAAAATTAATAGCATTATTTTACATCCACAGCTGAAAAAAATATTAAAGGTAATGTTCGGATTACATTACCGCTTAATTTCATGATTTAATACGTAATTTACTACGACAGAAGCACTTAGTAAGAGGTTCGTGACATTACTATGTTTTCAAAAGACTTAATCACCATTTTCCGGAAAAATGTTGATATCTTAATAAAGCATTTATGCAAGTGAATATTTACAACCTGGTCACTTACATGAATAAGTCATTAAGGCGTCAGTTTAAGTCATTTGTATATTTTCGCAAATTGTCCTTTAAATATAAGGCTTCTAACTAAGATCGTAATACTTCATAACGCTTTTAAAATTACTTTTTAAAAACTTGTTTTATGCATAACGCAAGACACATTAAAAATTCCTACATTATTTATAACTACATCTTTTATTCATTTCTATAATGACAAGTATATATTAGCATCGAGAAAATAGTCAATGAAATATTAAAGCATAACTATATTTAACTAAAATATGAGACATCTTAAGCAAAAAAAATGTATTAGGTAATACTAAAAAATTACATAAACTATATGTATTTTACACATTGCTTAAAAAATGAAACTATAAAGCTTTTAAATAATTTACCGCATATACATAAAATTAATGTGATGAGATTTCCCTTAATGTAAATGAATGGGATGAAATTATATATTCGTTATAATTCATTAAGAATACGAATTCATCATAGGCTTTCAATAATTTACGGTTGTTTTAATTAACCCTCGAGAATAATCATAATTAAAGAAGTATATTCTAGTATGTAAAAAGCCTTGCTCTCCTTCCCATATTTCATGAAATATAAGGTAAAATTACCAAATTGAAAAACTACGTTACTTTAGTCTTGCAAATTATTTGAATAAAAAAATGCTAGTATTATATCCAAAATCATACGACGACTATCTAGTGTTCCTCAATATTGAAAATTATCAATTTCTAACCTCATCTGGTTTTATTAAATCAAATTATGCCACTAAAATATGATGTTGATCAGTTTTTTTGGAAGACCGTCAAGTACTGTGCCTTTAAATGTGACGCTATTAACACCTATAATGTTTTGTTAGTCTGATTTTTCTGTTCTAATTTTTATGTTGAAATAGTAATTAATTTCATCTAGCGTATAATTTTATACTATTTTTTGTCCTTTATCCGGATTGGTCTTTTTTCTTATATCTGTTATAAAACCTAAAAGTCTTCATAATCAAGAAGTACAAAATGAAGGTTGCGTTTTTAGCAAAAGGGCCCTCACTGGCGTTTAGACTATATTATGAAGGCATTGCAATATTATTGAGGGTAAAATTCATTGCTGTTAATTTTATCCTTGTTGAGAATTTTAACCATAAGGCGGGTAGATCTAGCCTGATATCGTAATATTTGTGTATTCGGGATAAGGTTAAATTTAGTTGATACATAAATATTTGATTTTGTATGTTATCTTTCTTTTAAATTTGATTTCAATCTCTATAGCTTTTATGATGCATTACCCAAATCCGGAAAGAAAATCAAGGTGTTATCACTCAGTTTCATCTGTTTTTTTTTTTTACACTCCACTAAAAAGTCATTGCTTCACAGCGTGGTATGGTCAAAACAATGACAATGAAATATCATTATAACTGCTATAAAAGGCTTGATTGAATACATAATCACTATCTGTTGAAAATAAAATGTGCGTGACGAATGCTGCTGAACAAATATTAGCAGTTGCAGTTCCCATTCGGTCAATTCTGAGATAAGAAGATCGTGATTCCAGTTCCATTTCACCCGAAATTTAGTATCGAAAAGCCAATTTCAAGATCAATGAAAATGGATATTACGCTTTATGTCATTTAATCCGATACCAGTGAAAGAGAGCCTAAAGTAAATATTATTTGATTTCAAGAGATACTGTTCAAAGCTGCAACTATTGGTATAAATCTAGATTCCATATCAAAGGTCCAACATTAAAAGTGGGGATTAAAGCAACATATGATCTCCATATTTTTCAAATTATCAAGTGTGTTGAGTGTTGCATATTCTTCATTTTTCTGTCAGTCATTTCTAACCAAATACTGCTAAGTAAAGGGGGAAATGTTCATGAAATATACAGGTAACATCAAAATATTGTATTTTGTCTGTAGGCATATGATAGCCGCTATTCATAAGATTTCATCTCTCTTTAATTGTTTCAGAAAGTAGAACAAAAGTTTAAAGCCATCACAGGGTACGTTTAAATGTCTATATTTTTTAAAAATCCTAAAAAAATGGTTTAACTTTATTTCCTAAGAATTTGTCTCTACCTATGTAATTTTTCAATCCTAAAAAATAAGTTTTACTTTATTTCTTCAGTATTTGTCTCTAGCTATGTATTTTTTCAATCCTAAAAGATTTATTTAACTTTATTTCCTGAGTATTTGTTTCTAGCTATGCAATTTTTTAAAGGTCTCCGATAAATTTCGAAAATTTACGAAGGAGTCGATAATCGTATTAATACACACTTATCAATACTCTGACAAAAAATTTAAGTTAAACAAGTTTAAAATTTAAGAAAGCTTTTTCTTAGGTGTTTTGTTTTTGTTTGGTAGTCTCTGCACTATACGTATATCAAATTACATATTAAGTACACACTTGTTTCGCGTTGAGTGTGCAGTAATATGAGGATATGCTATACTCGATAAGAGGCATTTAAGAGTTTGAACATATATGATACACATAATCCATATAATTTACATTTCTCTCGTTTTTTGTTTTCAGATCATAACAGAATGCAGTAAAATTTACTAAGGATTAAAAGTATCTTCATTAAAAGTTCATTTTGCGTCCGAGTCATATACTTCCTATTTCTGAGTCATATGCTTTGCTTTTAAAATAATTTCATCATGGGAAATTATCAGTTATTAAAGTTGCAAGGACAGTTTGCCTAGACCAGAAATAAGACCCGATCTCCTGACCCGATATTCCCTCAACAAAACTACTCCGGCAAAGTGAACTGAAATTTTTAAAATAATGATACAAAACTTTATAAAAATCGTGTAACACTAGTAAGTTTATGTTTATTTTCTTTCTCCTAATTATATTCTTTAAATTTCTTTCGATTTATGCAAGTTTCTACTGATATGCTCTATTCATCATAGTGTCTGGTCCCTGTCATCACATGCTGAAAAATTATTCAAATTAGGAATTTTAACGATTAAGAAAGCGAAATACAGTGATTTCCGCTTATAAGAATCACGTTTGTTATGACTGTGTCTGATGCTTATAAGAATCACGTTTGTTATGTTCTATAAGCAGTTGATTCTTATAGCCGAAAGTTACGTTTTTGGACACGCTCGCACGTAACACACACGTGCACATATACATATATTAGATAATTTACCCTTAAATGCCCTTTAATTTACGTTAATCATCTGACGAGGCAGAGATGCCCCTGGGACAAGATAATAGAACAGTGTTTAGCTAAAGTGCTTACGGGGAAACTGATGTGATGTCTAACAAAAAAAGGGATGCATTTTACGACTGTACTCCATCCCAACGTCTTATCAGTCTTTCTTTTTAAAAAGTAAAGAAAGAACTTCGTGCATTTCTAGGGTTTAGGTGGCATTTTTGGAAACAAATTAAAGGTTTGGTTTGGAGCGCTACGGTCAACTTCTGCCACACGTGGGTTAATTAGACCGGGACCTACTGCTTAAAGCCGTTTCCGAACGGCTACAGACGTCCATGCCAATAGTGGGACTGGGACCCACAGACTCTGGTATCGATGCCAGCGCCCTGGCGGAAAAGTGGAAGGAAAGCGAAAATTGTAAGCTGATTCTTAAAACCGGTGGATTGATTCTTTAAAGCGAAAATTTTAACATGGAAATAATACATTTGCATTTGTTCTTGCGATATTGATTCTTATAAACGGTTGATTCTTATAACCGTGATCACTATGGTGCGGTGGTTACTGTATTTGGAATCGACGAGCGTCAGTCCATCTTGGCCTCTAATCGGTTAGTTATAACATTTCCCAATCCGTTGATTGCAGTTTATATTTCAAATACAAGTTAGGATGAAGGCATCATTGTACATTATCGTTCAGTACTTATATTCTTAGAAAGTTGTGTAATAAAATATGATGTGTATAACAAGGGTAGTGATTGTTAAGCTATAATTTGGAGATCCATGAATACAGAATTCTTTTGAAAGGTATTAAATTTAATGGTGATTAGCAAAAGACATTATAATGATTTTCCCATGTTAATTATAAGCATTTAAGGTAAATAAAAAAACAGTTTTTCACAATGAATATTTACAGAAAAAATCCTTTAAAAAATTGCTTTAACCAGTTTATAAAATAAAAGGTGATTCTTGAAAAGAGTTTGTTTCATTTCCCATGTATAAAGAACAAACAATAAATACATTTTACAAAATTGTGTTTAGAATTTACGTTGAAAAGCAAATTTGTTTCGTACTTAATAGCTTAAATATAATTTAATGTGGTTTAAATTCAAAATTTACCAAATTACGACCTAGCTTATTTATTATCGTGTGGATTGGTTTAATGCACTATCGAATAATTAGGCCTCTTTTCTTTTCCGAAGAAACTGTCCGTTCAGACAATTACCTTGATATGGTTGAAATTTTCGCATTTTCCAGCAGGATGGGGCACCACCACACTGGAGTTTGGAAGTGCGAAAGGTTTTAGATAAAAAGTTCCCCGGGCTATCGATGGGAAGAGGAGGTCCAATACCGTGGCCTCCTAGATCTCCAGACATAAGACCTTTGAACTTCTTCTTATGGGGATACGTGAAAAACATTGTTTACCAATCTCCAATTTGTGACACTGATGAACTGAAAAGTTGAATTATAGCTGCCATTCAGAGTGTTGATCCTGCAATTTTTCATAGAACGTGGCAAGAAATCTCGTATAGACCCGATGTGTTGCGCTCGACTAATGGTGCGCACATTGAAATCGTGGTATAAAGCAATCGTGGAATAAAGCATTGCAAAAAAAAAAAAACTTTGATATTTTCTTTATGGAAAATAAAAAACTGTAAGTGAAAATCTTTGTTTGCTTATTTTTAATTCATTTTTGAAAGTGTAGCCATACTTTTCGGACACCCGGTGTTACTAGTGTATTCAGACCATTATTCTCTGTATGCATAAATCTCAATTTTATGATGCTCGCAGCACTTTATGATTTTTAATCATCAGTTAATCATATAAAATTCTAAACTGCTAATTTGAAAATTATTTATAGATTTATAATTTCCATTTTTATATATGACATATTTAAAGATATGTACTTTATATGTTTAAAGAAAGAAAATTTCTTTTTCTAATATTGTTTGAGTTTTTGTGGTTAGAATTAGACCATATTTATAGTTGTTTCGTAGAGCTTCAAGGTGCTGTGCCCCCTTAAGTTAAAACCTTGGTTTGTTTTAAAATGGAACTTACATAACGAGTGAATAATGTTGATTGGGGAAAGAAGTTTATGATCTATTGTTATTACCATGTTTTTATTAACTCGCTTTCTTGTTTGTGTGTTTGTCCAGTACAAATCTTACAATCGATTTTTAACTAACTTCCCGACTAGCTAGACATTTGAAACTTTTAGAATAGCTCAGAACACGATGACAATGCATTCCTTTAATACTTTTAGCCATCTTTAAGCAGAATTGAATTCATTTTCAGTTAATTTTGTTGTTTGAAAATTTCTTATAATTGCTCTGTTTATTACGCATTTGATCATTTTCTTTCAAGTTGATGGGATAATTCGTGAAAAAATATTAAAAAAAGTATTTATTAATACATAGAATTCTCAAGTTTATATGATTCAACAGAAAATTTAAAAACATAGTTTATAAAAAGTTCTTTTTTTCTTGTAATTATTATGTTTAAGTTTTTTCACGAAGTAGCTTAAATTAAACGATTGCGAATTGCATTATCTGAGAAACCACATGCCCGTATTAATGTATTGTTTAGAATTTTATGTTATCGAGTTAAAGTACCGTTACATTTCAAAATCATTTGCAGACGTATTTTAGATCTTAAGTAAAATAGGTATTTTAAAATATTTTCAAATACGATTATTATCAATAATTTCCATTTGGAACTATAATCAATAAAAGGAACCTTAATCTTCCATTGTTAATTCGAAGATTGAAGATGCTTACTTTCTATTAAACTTTGTATAATTAAAAATTCAATTTAAAATTATATTGACACGGATACATATCTCATGTGGAATGTAGTTCAATGATTATAATATGAATTACCAGTAATACTGTAACTCTCTATAAAGAAAACTACTAAGCATCGTGTATAACAGATATGTTACAAATCCTATGCCTTCCTTTATTCCCATTTATTCCTTCATAGGATGGGATCTATGACAGATTGGACCACTTTCCTATAACATACATTTATTCCGGGGGATGCTTTTTCAATTGCAGGATATTAATCCCTTTTTCTGTAACAACTCGATCTTTTGTTGAGAAATAAGATCTCCGTTAATGACGTTCTCACGCTTCTGTGCCGTAAAGAGATTCTTAAGAAGTGGACAGAAGAGGAGTAAACACAGAAAAGTGAAACATCGCCTGAATATCTGAGCTATTGGTGTAAAAACCTAATATCTGGATGATGAATATTTGAAGACTATGCATGAGAAAATCTGTTAGACTGGTGGAGGCAGCGATTCGTGCCATCAGACATTTACAGGCCATGCGCAAACTTTAATTGTAAAAATATCAATATGGAAGGTGTCATTAAGAGCATTTCTCTACAGTGAAATTATGAGTACGTCATTCATTTTCTTTAGTTAAAAACTGAATATAAAAGTTTTTCGTATGACTGGAATTTAAAAATTTCATTAAATTAGGATATAGAAAGATTGAAAATTTTTTATAACATCAAAAAAGGCGTAGTTTCAAATTTTGATGTTATAAAAAATTTAGACTGGTGGAGACTGGTGGAGGACTGACACCAGTCTCTGAGTCACCAGAGGACTGAGGGTTAGACTGGTGGAGGCAGCGATTCGTATCATCAGAAATTTACAGGCCATGCGCAAACGTTAATTGTACAAATATCAATATGGAAGGTGTCATTAAGAGAATTTCTCTACAATGAAATTATGAGTACGTCATTCATTTTCTTTAGTTAAAAACTGAATATAAAAGTTTTTCGTATGACTGGAATTTAAAAATTTCATTAAATTAGGATATAGAAAGATTGAAAATTATTTATAATATCAAAAAAGGCGTAGTTTCAAATTAATATTTGCATGTTCCTATATTTTATTGAAGCAAAAATGAGTAATAAACGTTTAAACGACTTTCTATTCTTACTTTTTTAAAAATAAGTGAAACAAATTGGGAGTTATATAGAATTCTAATTATCAGTAGTATAAAAATGAGAGTTTTGCCCCAGGAGCAGAGGGGAGGGGCTTAAAGTGGGCGGAGCTAACTGAGTGACGTGGACCAATCAGAGTGCAGCTGACCACCTGGCGGTTGATTTGGACCAATCAGGAGAGGGCAGCGCTGCTATCGCCCCCTAGCGGGAAAGAGTGGAACCTTGTAGTTCAGCAGAATCTTGGAGGGAGTAGGTGCTCTGCGGAGCGCCACCTATCGGTTAAACAGGGAACTAAATTTCGTACAAGGATTGGAGGTCAGGGCATATTTTTTTCAGTGCTGCCATCTGCAGGTTAAATAGGGAACTACATTTTTGGGACTTAGAAATTTTTTTAAAACTATTTTCCATGGGAATTGAACCCGTTAAGGAAATATTACCTGACTACTTTTAGCGACGTAATACCGTTACACTATGAATAGTCGGAAGTTCAGTGAATTATATTCTATAACAGAGAGAATATTTTTATGAATTTACTAGAATTAATTATCAAAAATAAATATAACGTCATCTATTGTTTAAAAATGAAACTTAGAAAATTTAATACAAGGTTTTGAGTATATTTTTCAAAACTTTAAATATTTTTAGTCGAATTCTAACTTAAAATATATATTATCAACTTAGTAGTTCAAAAAAAGGGCTTATTTTCAGGACATTAAAATTGTTTTGCTATGTTTTTTAACGTGATATATAATTTTACATAGATACATTCGCTAAATAATACAAAATAATAATAAATTTGTACATAGATAGGCTAAAACGAATATTTTTTTCTTTTACTTTAAATTTTTTTATTAGGTTTTTAAACTTAAAACATATTATCAATTTAATAGTTTGGAAAAAGTATTTATTACAGAACATTCCATACTAGTATGAAAAAAATGAGAAATATTATTTGAACATTGAAAAAAACATTCCATGAAAGCTAACAAGGGATACTTTTACACATGAAATTATTTACGACAACCGTTAAGTTTAAAATATCTTTAATTTTTCTTATGAATATTACTTTGCAGTATAATATAATTTAGATAGAGCTTTGAAACCATTGTAACATTTAGTATAGAAAAAATTATTATTTGATCTTACCTTGAAAAACATTCCATGAAAGCTAACAAGGCATATTTTTAGACATGAAATTATTTACGACAAGCGTTAAGTTTAAAATATCTTTAATTTTTCTTAAGAATATTACTTTGCAGTATAATATAATTTAGATAGAGCTTTGAAACCATTGTAACATTTAGTACAGAAAAAATTATTATTATGTGATCCTACCTTGAAAAACATTCCATAAAAGCTAACAAGGGATATTTTTACACATGAAATTATTTACGACTACCGTTAAGTTTAAAATATCTTTAATTTTTCTTATGAATATTACTTTGCAGTATAATATAATTTAGATAGAGCTTTGAAACCATTGTAACATTTAGTATAGAAAAAATTATTGTTTGATCATACCTTGAAAAACATTCCATGAAAGCTAACAAGGCATATTTTTAGACATGAAATTATTTACGACAAGCGTTAAGTTTAAAATATCTTTAATTTTTCTTAAGAATATTACTTTGCAGTATAATATAATTTAGATAGAGCTTTGAAACCATTGTAACATTTAGTATAGAAAAAATTATTGTTTGATCATACCTTGAAAAACATTCCATGAAAGCTAACAAGGGATATTTTTACACATGAAATTATTTACGACAAGCGTTAAGTTTAAAATATCTTTAATTTTTCTTAAGAATATTACTTTGCAGTATAATATAATTTAGATAGAGCTTTGAAACCATTGTAATATTTAGTATAGAAAAAATTATTGTTTGATCATACCTTGAAAAACATTCCATGAAAGCTAACAAGGCATATTTTTAGACATGAAATTATTTACGACAAGCGTTAAGTTTAAAATATCTTTAATTTTTCTTATGAATATTACTTTGCAGTATAATATAATTTAGATAGAGCTTTGAAACCATTGTAACAATTAGTATAGAAAAAATTATTATTTGATCTAACCTTGAAAAACATTCCATGAAAGCTAACAAGGGATATTTTTAGACATGAAATTATTTACGACAAGCGTTAAGTTTAAAATATCTTTGATTTTTCTTAAGAATATAACTTTGCAGTATAATATAATTTAGATAGAGCTTTGAAACCACTGTAACATTTAGTATAGAAAAAATTATTATTTGATCTTACCTTGAAAAACATTCCATGAAAGCTAACAAGGGATATTTTTAGACATGAAATTATTTACGACAAGCGTTAAGTTTAAAATATCTTTGATTTTTCTTAAGAATATTACTTTGCAGTATACTATAATTTAGATAGAGCTTTGAAACCATTGTAACATTTAGTATAGAAAAAATTATTGTTTGATCTTACCTTGAAAAACATTCCATGAAAGCTAACAAGGGATATTTTTAGACATGAAATTATTTACGACAAGCGTTATGTTTAAAATATCTTTAATTTTTCTTAAGAATATTACTTTGCAGTATAATATAATTTAAATAGAGCTTTAAAACCATTGTAACATTTAGTATAGAAAAATTATTATTTAATCTTACCTTGAAAGGCATTCCATGAAAGCTAACAAGGGATATTTTTAGACATAAAATTATTTAAACAAAGCGGGAATTCCCCAGTAGGGTTATTTTTTCCTTTTAATATTAGAAATAAAAACTGAAATATGATTCAATCTAGATAATTATTTAAATTAAATACACATACCATACCAATCCATACTATTAAATCTGCAAGAGAAGGTATCAAATTTATCTCGCGATGTTAATAGAGAAGATTCTTACATTATCTGAAATAATACTGACTTTATTATGTTTAGAAGATATTTACAAGAGTTCATTTTAGAATTAAATGAATCATGGTTTGAATCCTACAACAGTAGGGGGTATGTGCAAACATGAAGACTTTAAATTATACAATTACCATCTAGAACCTGAAACTTAAAAATATATGTACCAATTTTAGTATCTTTATATAGTTTATGTACAGTTTTGAATATATTTCAAACCTTAAACGTTTTTTCAACTTTGAAACTATATTATAAGTTAAGACGCTTACTAAAATTAAAAACATTTTATAGAGGTAAAGACTTGAAAGATAAAATTTACAAGTTTTAATCCTAAATATTATATTTTATCCAGAAATGTAGACTATTAATATATGATTTTAAACCTAACATACTTTCAACGATTACGTAAATTGCGATATAATGTTAAATTCCACAGATATTAGTCTATTAGTAGTAAGCATTTCATTAAAGGTTAATAGAAGTATTTAATAAAGTTTTAATATTAAATGAACATCAAACATATATTAACTTAGATGTTTTAACCCCAAACAGTAATTATTAAAAATAATTATAAAATATATGATTCAAAACTTTAAAACATACTATTATATATACAATAGAAGATGTTAAATTTGTATTGAACTTAAATTATAAGATTGTTTCTACCATCGTCGCTTGATATATAACATTACAGTTTTAAATATTCTGCAAACGCTATGAAACATTTTGTATAGAAAATAATTACCATTTGATCTTACCTTTAAAATCTATAGTTTATGCACTTAATTCATATAATTTTTTTCAAAAACAAGCTTTAACTGCATAAAAAGATATTATATTTGTCCCGCACATACATATAAACCTAAAACATATTAAAACTTACTAGTTCCCTTATAAAGGTTTCACGACTTTAAAATTTTTTTTACTGCGTTTTAAATCTAATCTATAATTTTACATATATATAACCACTAATAAATTGTTTTACAAAGAAAAAAGCATACATCACTCCTAAAATTTTAGTTTTCTTAACAAACAAAAAAAAAAGCAAAACTTTGATCAAAACAAATGTTTATTATGTTAAAAAATCAATCACCTATTGATATTACTTTGAAATATTACGCAAATAATAACTTTGAATAAGTTTTACATCAGAAATTATTTTCCGACGACTGTTAAACTTAAAAATCTAATCTTAAATTTATTCATCTTTGCACACTTTACAAAGAAAAGCATGTGTGAAAGCATTCCTAATATGCTACAATACAAAGTTTATAAAAACGGATCATGTTGTAAAAAATCATTGCGACTTATTTGCTGCAAAAGAAAATTATTTCAAAGTCTTAAAAACAAGTTTAATACGTGCATGCAGTGAATTATTTGAATGTCATGGATGCGAAATTGACCATCTATCACAGCGCCAGCATAGTTGCTTATCCACAAGCGAGAATGAAAAATATCGTGCAGTGGGCAAAGCTGCTATTTTCAACATCTATGTTAAAAATATGCTGAATTGTACAAAATTATTGCACATGTGTCTATAACAGCAGTGAATTTTTCGCTAAGTTCAACTTGAAAATGATTCATAAATATTTTTATGAGGATATATTAGAAGACTAAAGTCCATTCATCAACTGTGAGTACTCTTTTTCTGTGTTCAATATAGTATTTAAAGATTAATTATTATATTTATATCTTTTAATTTGAATAATAATTTTTTAGAAAAATAATTTAAAAAATATTTTTAGAAAAATGTGTAACTAATAGTAGGTGCCAGTAATCTTATCTATTGACGAAACGTACTTATCTTATCTAACGTTGAATCGCACTTATCTTATGTAGGGGTTGGTTTAGGCAAACCTTAAAATTTACTCATTTAGAAGTTATTCTAAGTTAGCATTTGCATGATATTTCAAAGTGTTGGTAATAGATCATTGATTTTCAATGTATTAAACATGGTTTTACTTCAAAGTTTTGCAGATATTTTTGTTAAGAAAACTAAAATTTTGGTTAAAATGTATGCTTTTCTTTGTAAAGTGTGCAAAGATGAATAAATTTAAGATTAGATTTTTAAGTTTAACAGTCGTCGGAAAATAATTTCTGATGTAAAACTTATTCAAAGTTATTATTTGCGTAATATTTCAAAGTAATATCAATAGGTGATTGATTTTTTAACATAATAAACATTTGTTTTGATCAAAGTTTTGCTTTTTTTTTTGTTTGTTAAGAAAACTAAAATTTTAGGAGTGATGTATGCTTTTTTCTTTGTAAAACAATTTATTAGTGGTTATATATATGTAAAATTATAGCTTAGATTTAAAACGCAGTAAAAAAAATTTTAAAGTCGTGAAACCTTTATAAGGGAACTAGTAAGTTTTAATATGTTTTAGGTTTATATGTATGTGCGGGACAAATATAATATCTTTTTATGCAGTTAAAGCTTGTTTTTGTAAAAAATTATATGAATTAAGTGCATAAACTATAGATTTTAAAGGTAAGATCAAATGGTAATTATTTTCTATACAAAATGTTTCATAGCGTTTGCAGAATATTTAAAACTGTAATGTTATATATCAAGCGACGATGGTAGAAACAATCTTATAATTTAAGTTCAATACAAATTTAACATCTTCTATTGTATATATAATAGTATGTTTTAAAGTTTTGAATCATATATTTTATAATTATTTTTAATAATTACTGTTTGGGGTTAAAACATCTAAGTTAATATATGTTTGATGTTCATTTAATATTAAAACTTTATTAAATACTTCTATTAACCTTTAATGAAATGCTTACTACTAATAGACTAATATCTGTGGAATTTAACATTATATCGCAATTTAGGTAATCGTTGAAAGTATGTTAGGTTTAAACTCATATATTAATAGTCTACATTTCTGGATAAAATATAATATTTAGGATTAAAACTTGTAAATTTTATCTTTCAAGTCTTTACCTCTATAAAATGTTTTTAATTTTAGTAAGCGTCTTAACTTATAATATAGTTTCAAAGTTGAAAAAACGTTTAAGGTTTGAAATATATTCAAAACTGTACATAAACTATATAAAGATACTAAAATTGGTACATATATTTTTAAGTTTCAGGTTCTAGATGGTAATTGTATAATTTAAAGTCTTCATGTTTGCACATACCCCCTACTGTTGTAGGATTCAAACCATGATTCATTTAATTCTAAAATGAACTCTTGTAGATATCTTCTAAACATAATAAAGTCAGTATTATTTCAGATAATGTAAGAATCTTCTCTATTAACATCGCGAGATAAATTTGATACCTTCTCTTGCAGATTTAATAGTATGGATTGGTATGGTATGTGTATTTAATTTAAATAATTATCTAGATTGAATCATATTTCAGTTTTTATTTCTAATATTAAAAGGAAAAAATAACCCTACTGGGGAATTCCCGCTTTGTTTAAATAATTTTATGTCTAAAAATATCCCTTGTTAGCTTTCATGGAATGCCTTTCAAGGTAAGATTAAATAATAATTTTTCTATACTAAATGTTACAATGGTTTTAAAGCTCTATTTAAATTATATTATACTGCAAAGTAATATTCTTAAGAAAAATTAAAGATATTTTAAACATAACGCTTGTCGTAAAAAATTTCATGTCTAAAAATATCCCTTGTTAGCTTTCATGGAATGTTTTTCAAGGTAAGATCAAACAATAATTTTTTCTATACTAAATGTTACAATGGTTTCAAAGCTCTATCTAAATTATATTATACTGCAAAGTAATATTCTTAAGAAAAATCAAAGATATTTTAAACTTAACGCTTGTCGTAAATAATTTCATGTCTAAAAATATCCCTTGTTAGCTTTCATGGAATGTTTTTCAAGGTAAGATCAAATAATAATTTTTTCTATACTAAATGTTACAGTGGTTTCAAAGCTCTATCTAAATTATATTATACTGCAAAGTTATATTCTTAAGAAAAATCAAAGATATTTTAAACTTAACGCTTGTCGTAAATAATTTCATGTCTAAAAATATCCCTTGTTAGCTTTCATGGAATGTTTTTCAAGGTAAGATCAAACAATAATTTTTTCTATACTAAATGTTACAATGGTTTCAAAGCTCTATCTAAATTATATTATACTGCAAAGTAATATTCTTAAGAAAAATCAAAGATATTTTAAACTTAACGCTTGTCGTAAATAATTTCATGTCTAAAAATATCCCTTGTTAGCTTTCATGGAATGTTTTTCAAGGTAAGATCAAATAATAATTTTTTCTATACTAAATGTTACAGTGGTTTCAAAGCTCTATCTAAATTATATTATACTGCAAAGTTATATTCTTAAGAAAAATCAAAGATATTTTAAACTTAACGCTTGTCGTAAATAATTTCATGTCTAAAAATATCCCTTGTTAGCTTTCATGGAATGTTTTTCAAGGTTAGATCAAATAATAATTTTTTCTATACTAATTGTTACAATGGTTTCAAAGCTCTATCTAAATTATATTATACTGCAAAGTAATATTCATAAGAAAAATTAAAGATATTTTAAACTTAACGCTTGTCGTAAATAATTTCATGTGTAAAAATATCAATTGTTAGCTTTCATGGAATGTTTTTCAAGGTATGATCAAACAATAATTTTTTCTATACTAAATGTTACAATGGTTTCAAAGCTCTATCTAAATTATATTATACTGCAAAGTAATATTCTTAAGAAAAATTAAAGATATTTTAAACTTAACGCTTGTCGTAAATAATTTCATGTGTAAAAATATCCCTTGTTAGCTTTCATGGAATGTTTTTCAAGGTATGATCAAACAATAATTTTTTCTATACTAAATGTTACAATGGTTTCAAAGCTCTATCTAAATTATATTATACTGCAAAGTAATATTCTTAAGAAAAATTAAAGATATTTTAAACTTAACGCTTGTCGTAAATAATTTCATGTCTAAAAATATGCCTTGTTAGCTTTCATGGAATGTTTTTCAAGGTAAGATCAAATAATAATTTTTTCTATACTAAATGTTACAATGGTTTCAAAGCTCTATCTAAATTATATTATACTGCAAAGTAATATTCATAAGAAAAATTAAAGATATTTTAAACTTAACGGTAGTCGTAAATAATTTCATGTGTAAAAATATCCCTTGTTAGCTTTTATGGAATGTTTTTCAAGGTAGGATCAAATAATAATAATTTTTTCTGTACTAAATGTTACAATGGTTTCAAAGCTCTATCTAAATTATATTATACTGCAAAGTAATATTCTTAAGAAAAATTAAAGATATTTTAAACTTAACGCTTGTCGTAAATAATTTCATGTCTAAAAATATGCCTTGTTAGCTTTCATGGAATGTTTTTCAAGGTAAGATCAAATAATAATTTTTTCTATACTAAATGTTACAATGGTTTCAAAGCTCTATCTAAATTATATTATACTGCAAAGTAATATTCATAAGAAAAATTAAAGATATTTTAAATTTAACGGTTGTCGTAAATAATTTCATGTGTAAAAATATCCCTTGTTAGCTTTCATGGAATGTTTTTTTCAATGTTTAAATAATATTTCTCATTTTTTTCATACTAGTATGGAATGTTCTGTAATAAATACTTTTTCCAAACTATTAAATTGATAATATGTTTTAAGTTTAAAAACCTAATAAAAAAATTTAAAGTAAAAGAAAAAAATATTCGTTTTAGCCTATCTATGTACAAATTTATTATTATTTTGTATTATTTAGCGAATGTATCTATGTAAAATTATATATCACGTTAATAAACATAGCAAAACAATTTTAATGTCCTGAAAATAAGCCCTTTTTTTGAACTACTAAGTTGATAATATATATTTTAAGTTAGCATTCGACTAAAAATATTTAAAGTTTTGAAAAATATACTCAAAACCTTGTATTAAATTTTCTAAGTTTCATTTTTAAACAATAGATGACGTTATATTTATTTTTGATAATTAATTCTATTAAATTCATAAAAATATTCTCTCTGTTATAGAATATAATTCACTGAACTTCCGACGATTCATAGCGTAACGGTATTACGTCGCTAAAAGTAGTCGGGTAATATTTCCTTAACGGGTTCAATTCCCATGGAAAATACTTTTAAAAAAATTTCTAAGTCCCAAAAATGTAGTTCCCTATTTAACCTGCAGATGGCAGCACTGAAAAAAATATGCCCTGACCTCCAATCCTTGTACGAAATTTAGTTCCCTGTTTAACCGATAGGTGGCGCTCCGCAGAGCACCTACTCCCTCCAAGATTCTGCTGAACTACAAGGTTCCACTCTTTCCCGCTAGGGGGCGATAGCAGCGCTGCCCTCTCCTGATTGGTCCAAATCAACCGCCAGGTGGCCAGCTGCACTCTGATTGGTCCACGTCACTCAGTTAGCTCCGCCCACTTTAAGCCCCTCCCCTCTGCTCCTGGGGCAAAACTCTCATTTTTATACTACTATTATCATGATCAATAAACATTATGATGTCCGTAAATTTAATAATAAATAACGTAACCTAAAAAGGCACAACTTAAAGAAAAATCACTAAAGATGTTCATTTATAATAACATTTGTAAAGTATTAACACTTTATTCTTAGAGTAATCTTGCAATAATATAACTGTTAGACACAATTTCAGACAAAACATATTTAGGTGGGCATAATATTTTGAAATACACTTTCGTAAATTAGGAAGATGAATTCTTTTGAAACTAATAGCAGATTTTAATTGCATTATTACACTGTTTTACAGCTACGTCGCTGTTTCATCAAAAATATATCTAAAATTACATACTAGCTTGGATTTAGAGTTAATCAAATTTAAACATAGGGGAAAAAACTATGTTAAAGTGATATAAATAGTCGAAAATTTTCATACATATTTCTTAGAAATTTCATAGATATTTTATTCCTGTAACTTTATATTTTCTAAAACTGGTAAAAAGGTGGGTCTTCTTATAACCCATGAACGCTTCTTGAAATGCCTTGTTCAGTTTAGAGCAAATATTTTTTCCACTCATTGTAGTCAGTACTACTTTTGTCATATCGGTCAATTAACCTTTCTTTACTATTGTCTGTTTTACTAAAAAATTTCTTGAAATTGCTTCATCGCAAATAAGGTATTCTTAAATATAAATTTAGGGATTTATAAAGCAAATTAAATACACTGTTTGTTTTTTTTTCAAATTCAGGAACTTCGCATCAGGTCTGCTCGTATTGAAATGCTCATTTACGACCTGAGATTGTCAATAGAAATAACGCAATTATTGCTTTCAAGATTTTTATGTGATTTGATGCAGTTTCGTCGGGATTTCAACTAATAGTTCTTTTTCGGGAACTAATAGGTGTCTAGAAAGAACTAATAGTTTCCTTATCGAGAAAAAGCCCAAAGTGTCTATTCTGTAGGTTTTTTAACAGTTTTTTGGAGACGTAGAATTTGTAGCAGCCCACAAGTTTTTTCTGTTTTACTTGATCTTCCACTAGCAAGTCGTTTCTTTAGGATGCATTACTAATATCCTATTACATTACTTTAAAACTTGGGGGCGTTGTAGCCCAGTTGGCAAAGGCACTGGTTTGATGCAACGTCACTGGTTTGATGCTCGTCTCTGACAAATCCACCTCCGTGTACACTAAAGGCGGCTGGTGCACAAAAATCTGTCGTGGCTGCAATGTCCTCCAAGTTCTCAAATTTACCTCTGGAGGTGCGGGGTCAAGTGTACCGGTCTCGTCACTTGGTTCAAAATTACAGGACTGGATAGTAGCTAAGTCGGACTTCGACCATTGCAGTGCTAATTAAAACCGGATCCGCCCCCTCTGCCCAATAGCTTATATGGACTTGATCTGATGGTACTGTCTGTCAAGTGAAATAAGCAACAACAACAACAACATTAAAAGTTGCCGATCTTCTAGGCATTTCAATAACAAAGAATTTATCTTCTTCAAAAATGCTTCAGCTTTTGACCTTCTGCACGAGAGCAGGTCGAGTTTAAACGATCCTTTAACACAGGTAAACGTCTGCAAGAAAATCAGTAGTCTCCTTTTCAAATTTCGATGTATTTTGATGTGGTCTAATCTTTATCCATAAATTTGAAATTAGTTCCTAGGTAGGAGTACCAGTAGTGAATATAAAAAAAACGGAGCAGCAGTTTTGAACGGTGATTAGCAGTATACTGAATCACCCTTCTTGTACAGTTTCATAGGTGTATGATCTGACCATTCATTGTAATATTTAATTTACAATAAAAGGGAACTCCTGACTGATAACGACAGAGATACAACGTACATACACTGCTTAGCCCATTCTTTATTTTTTATACAAGGGAATATTAACCTTGTTAACCCATACTAAAACTTGTTTAAAACGCGTGAAACTTTAAAAGTGACAGTAAATTGACTTTTATCGATTTTCCGATGATATATTTATTCCTTTACATGTTTTCACTAAATTAAACATGAGAATTTGAAATGCTTTTTTCTGAGTTTAAGTGCCTAAATACAAGTAGGCAAATATTTTGTTCATGCGCCAAGCAATCAGTATTACATTATATAACTTTATGAAAGTTTCTAGCCAATTCTAGATCTCTTATCATTATGCCTTTACATGTTTTTTTCTAAATTAAACATGAGAATTTGAAACACTTTTTCTGAGTTTAAATGCCTAAATACAAGTAGACAAACATTTTGTTCATGCACCAAGCAATTAATATTACACATATAACTTTATGAAACTTTCTAGCCAGTTCTAGATCTCGTATCACTATGCCTTTACATGTTATCTCTAAATTAAACATGAGAATTTAAAACACTTTTTATGAGTTTAAATGCTTAAATACAAGTAGACAAATATTTTGTTCATGCGCCAAGCAATTAGTATTGCATATATAACTTTATGAAATTTTCTAGCCAATTCTAGATATCTTATCATTATGCCTTTACATGTTTTTTCTAAATTAAACATGAGAATTTGGAAAACTTTTTCTAAGTTTAAATGCCTAAATACAAGTAGACAGACATTTTGTTCATGCACCAAGCAATCAATATTACACATATAACTTTATGAAACTTTCTAGCCAGTTCTATATCTCGCATCACCATGCCTTTACATGGTTTCTCTAAACTAAACATGAGAATTTGAAACAATTTTTCCGAGTTTAAATGCCTAAATACAAATAGACAAATATTTTGATCATGCACCAAGGAAGCAATATTACACGTTTAACTTTATGAAACTTTCTAGCCAATTCTAGATCTCGCATCACTATGCCCAGAGAGGTAAATGGCATGATTACAAGGGTAAATGGAATATGAAAAGTTATTTTAAAACGCTTTCATTTGAAACATTGTTTAAATATTTTTTTTTAAAAATGCCTTCTTACAAATGACTTAAAGATAATATTCTTATTAATAACCTGTTCTGCCGATTATAAAGTGGCGTTCGTAACGGCCTCGAAATATCATTTCTAGAAACTATTCCCTACAGGAAGTAGAATAAAGCTACCCATTGTATCAGAAAAATAAATACTAAATCCCATTCAACTCTCTCATTCACAGTCTTAGAGACACCGTATCGGAGTTGGGATCCTGGGAGATTGGACCACTTTTCTGGGCAGTGATCATTTCTGGGAGATTCCCTTTGCCATTGCCATATGTGTTAATCCTTTCTTTTTAATAACAACTCGTCCTTTTATTAGGAGTACGTCCTCCGATAATGAGGTGCATACGCCTCCTTTGGGTGTTACGAAAGGGATATCCAAGAAAAGGTTGCACAGCGATGTCCAAAATAAAAAGCATAGTTTAGTTTTTATAAGAATGCATCTGAGGCAGGGGGAATTATTTTTTGCACTTTACATTTTGAGAATGTTGTTGATTGAATGTGAAAACGCTGAGTAATTGTTTTTAAATGTTTTTCACAGTAGGGTTTATTACTGTTTTACTTAGTAATATAAGATTTTTAAAAAAATCATACGATATGTGGGTGATTTAAGAATTATAGAAGTAGCTCGTTGATTTTTCTAATCCTGTTGTTATTTCCTAGTCTTTGTATATTTGTAACTTCTCTTTCTTATAGAATGATAACACAAACGCATGTCATAATGAGCAATCAAGTTACCAAAAAAGGACATTTGTTTAAATCGCATGGATGGTTAATATCGCAAAACAATGGGTTGAGGATAAATTAATCGTGCTTGACCCCGTTACAGTGGCATGCGATCGCTGAAAAATATATATCGTTTGCCAATAAGCAATATAGTGATGGAAAATTCTACAGCATGAAAAATAATAAAATAAAGAAAAACATTAGATCCAGACAATGGGTTTTCCACGAAAAAGGTTAGGTAAAATATAAGTAAAAGCCATTCGAATCTTTTAACATAGCTCGGACAGTTCAGTTAGTGAAGTATTGGACTGAAGATTTGGGAATGGAGGTTCGACCTTTGAACCTCGCCGGTGGTTATTACACAATACATAAATTATAGAGGTTGCGTTAAAAATACGAGGCATTTCAGAATCTATAGATAAACCCTTTTTTTTCTTTTCTACGGATCTTGTATATAGCGTAACTCTAGGATAGATGGCCATAGAGGACAGATGGCCAGTCTAAATATTTGCAAAATTTGATCATAAATGGCAGTTTAAACTAGGAGGTGTACAGCGGGTTCATTCATTGCGAGGTACAGCTGTGTTTTTCTTTTATAAAAAGTAAGTGCAATTTTAATGTTTATTTAATTTAGTGGTTGAATATTTTTGTTGAGTTAGGTATCTGAATGTTTTGCAATACGTACGTTACATTTTTTATTTACTTTACGTCTTTTTAAGGCACGCATATAATCCAGTCTTTGCTTCTAAGCCTAAAACAAAGACGCACAATGGCAGAGTGACGCTATAAATTGGGTGGACATCTGTCCTTTAATTTCAGGATAGAGGGCAACATAAAATCGAGGAGAGATGACCACCTTTAATCAATGTTAAAAAATTATACGGAGTGAGGATTTTAACTAAATAGAATTATATTTAAAATAATTATATAACTTTTATGTTTATAATTATATTATATGCACCGGTTCCTAATGTAACCATGACAAAAACAGTTAGAAAATGTACCAAACAGGTAGCTATGCTTTTGACATCACCAGAAAATATTGACAAGCGTCGGAAACTTTCCACCCAGAAACAGATAAACTTGCTAAATAAGCTTAAAACCAGTAAAAAGCCTAAAATAAACGCGAGAAAGAAACAAAAACACGACACTTCCAGTAGCGAAGAAGATGGAATACATTTGAAATTATCAAATTCTACAGATTCCGAGGGAATAGAATTTGATGAGGATCACTGTGTTGGTTGGGGAGAAGAATACAATTGGTTGGGGAGAAGAAGACCTTTGACAAAAATGTGGTAAGATTTTAGGAAAAGTGAAGGGCTGAAATTATACTTCAAACGTTGTTTATTCGAACTTTATTCACTCATTTTCCGTGATATAATTGCATCTTTGCAAATTGCTATAAGTTTTTCATGATTAACTATATGAAATGTGTTGTTTTTTGCTATTTTAACTTCACTTTTTCTTTCTTGTATTGGTTTGCCATCTCTCCTCGGCTTGAAGGAGAGATGGCCATCTGCCATTTTAATTTCAAACTATGTTTCCCACTTTTTTTTCTCAAAGTTAAATTATTTTTTTGGCCAAAATATGATGAGTGTATGTATAAGAATGTTAAATATGCATAAATATTTCTTGTATTTGCATTCTAAGAATTTTTATTTCAATCTTTAAAAACTATGGCCATCTATCCTAGAGTTACCCTATATTAATTTCATGAAGAAAATGCGAAAAAAGTCAATGTTCCTCCATGAAATGTTTTCAAGAAAAACCGATGTCTTTATGACACATTGTTTGAAAATAGGCATTTCGGCATTGCTTTTATAGAAGTTTAAGTAATTTTTAATCAGTTAATATTAAAAATATACATAATACTAAAGTTCATAAATTTATTTGTCTGTAGTTCAGTACAGAAAAAAAACTGAATCCCGCCATATCCATATTTGCGAAAATATGGGTCCTTGGCAGATGTAGATACAGAATAAACCAAACTTATTTAAAAATGCCAGAGGTACCCGAATTATAAGTATTTAAAACTCTAGTGTACATTAGCTGTCACCGAACAATTTTGTGTTTTTATACTAACTTTTTATGAAGTTCCGATGAAAATATGACATCTATTAACCATCTTTAAAACGCAGGTAAAGATCAAAATCTGCCAGATTTGTGAGAAATTCCCTGAAAAATTTATTAGAACTCATAAAACATGAATGGTCAATAATTGGATCTATAGCTTATCTTAATCATAAATCATAAATTTTTCATAATATTCAACCACTCAGTTTAGACAAAAGATGGATTCATTTCAAATTTCAGTGCTGCCATCTGTCAGCTGGAATATACATATTTTATTTATTGCAAAACTATTTAATTATTAGGAAAACAACGTTGGCATGGTAATGACTAATGGAAAACGAAAGAAAAACCTTTAAGTATGTTTGAAAATGAAAAATCAACGATTAAAAAATAAAGCTTTTGGATGTGACCAGACAAGTAAATTCTCAATAATAATGCGCAATTTATAATACCTTTTTTTGAATTATCAATAACAATTAATATAATTGCGATAAATTTTATATAGTTTGACTAATATTTAATTCATTCATCTGAAAACAAATATTTACTTCAGTGTAATATCGAAATTATAATGAATATCTCATAACCTACGGTATGAGATCAGATGGGTTGCATATGTTCTCGTCACTAAAAAATCTTGCCTACACAGGAGCAAAAAAATTAAAAAATAAGCAAGACATTT
This sequence comes from Dolomedes plantarius, assembly GCA_907164885.2. Taxonomy (NCBI): domain Eukaryota; kingdom Metazoa; phylum Arthropoda; class Arachnida; order Araneae; family Dolomedidae; genus Dolomedes; species Dolomedes plantarius. Next base: position 69,900,521 of record OU015491.1, read on the forward strand.
CCTCAACTTTATTAGAGGAATAATAAAAAAATTCTTTTTCAATACATTCCATTTCTTTTTAGGTTGCACTTTTAAAAATGAAAATTTTGATAAGATTTGTAACAGTACAATAATTTTACATATTTTGAACGCATCTCCATTCCAGAATAGAATATGAAAGAGGAAATATTGTTTCAGAATGAATTCTAAGTCATTTTATCGAAATATTTATTAAGCGAAATATATACGTCAACGACGAATTCAAAGAACATCAAAAGGTTTAATTAAACACAAAACAGTTCCAATATCTTGACAAAAATATTCACAGTGACATTGATTGCGGGAAAATTATAATTTGAATAGCATCGGATTCATTAATAAAAGAGGAAGTATTCGTTTGTTTCCAATGAAAATGCAAAATGTACGCCATTTTGGCAGACTTGATACAAAGGTCGGAAAACTCTCGTTTGGAGAGATATTTAAAATGTATATCTGGAAACATATTTTAATACTCTCTTCACCGGTAAATAATACCTTGAATACTGCATTACCTCATAAATTTTTTAACTTTGAGCTTAAATAAGCGTTTTAAAAAGGTTTTCTTTTCATTCTGCTGGGTTTATATAGAATGATGTGGGAATAATATATTTTACGTCGAGCGAATAAAGTTTTAGACTTTCTTGGTACACTCTAGTTTGGCGATACATTTTACAAGCAGAATATCTTGATATATTATCTTCGAGAATTAATAATGCATTACATACTGCATTTCTGCTTGAATCGTAATTTTTCAAAATTAGAATATAAATGAATACTTTAATATAAGTTGTTTGAAAATAGCTAGTTTCACGAAGAAACTTGATAAAACAGTACATCATAGGCGCACGCATGCATGTTCAGACTTGTTTAAAGGCCCTCAGAAATCTTTTACATTTTATATGCATATCGATGACATAATCTAAATATTCCTATTTTATATATATTTCATTTTGCGTTCACACATGAAGTGTAATCTTTTTTGAAAATTAGAATTAAAGCAATTTTAAAATAAATGTTTTGGAGCTGTTTCGTTCATTTTACCAGCATACACTCATGAAAATATATTTTAGGCGCAGTCATGCATTTTCGCTAGAAATGTAAACTTAAATCACATCTCATTTGTCTGTGAAAGGCATGATCAGCAAAATAAATAATCATTTCCAGTGAGAATGTAGGAATGAAGGGAAGGAAACTCGTTTAAAGGCTCTGAATATTTCATTTGATGAAGCAAGTAATATACTAATTTGATGGAATGTTGAAACAAATTTCTCGAAGACGTAATGCATTACCCTTGACATTTAAGCATAACTTGGTATGTATTTTTTTAGTTAATGTTTCATCTCAGCTTTATTGCTTTAAATGAATAGGTCAGAACGGACTATTACAAAACGGTCAATTTATCGTCAACCTTTTTGTAAGGGAATTTAAAAGTTATAACCCTTTCAGATTGTGTGGAGAACTTACAAATTCTACAACAAACATAACTCAAAACACCTTGTCAAATTGTCTCATTGATATTTTCTTTCGATACTGAAAAAAAAATTCACTGGTTCGGTAATCGAATTCTCGACCCACTGATTTCTAAATATTATATGTGCTGAAAAATTATAATCCCAAAATATGTGAATATCCCAACAGAAATTCGCATTCTTCCCTTTTTGAGTGTGAGATTTATGGATTAAGTGGACTGAAATGAATTTTAAAGATTTATTTCGACTTTGAACAAAATAATAACAAATAGAACTTACTTTCACATTTAATAGAATACAAGTGAATATAAGAGATGGGTCGACGCTTGGAAATTGATAAACCCAATAGAATAAAGAATGAATTATGATTTGACTTACAGATTCACGATGAATATCTTTCACTTCCCAGACATCCTCCAGACCTTTCACTTAAGGGAATACATAAAAAACAGAATAGAATAATAGAGCAGAAGCCCTGCTCGCATCACGTACAACAGATTTCTAAAAAACAAAAGTTAGTGTTGCCACACAATGTAACAAAAATAAGACATTTCTGGATCAGGGCTGCCACCTATGAACGATTGTTGATGCTGGACAGAAAACTGAGAAAAACCTGAAAGAGGTGATAGGGGCTTGACCACCAGTTTAAATAACTTTATTTACAAGGTGTATGATATTGAAAACCAAGTCAAAGATTCTCATCACACATTCATCTGATTTTGGAAAAAAACGGGTGTACTAAATGTTTTGAAAAAGCAAGCAATAATTCTTGTTTGGTCTTTAACACTTATTCATAAAGAAGAACCTTAAAATCCTGAATGTAATTTCTTGAATATTTGAGGTTTTTTTTATTTTACTTATTATGTCGACAGTATTTTTTATCATATTATTTTGTGTTCATTTAATATCTTGATAAACTCATCTTAATGTATCAATATATTAAAAAAATCCACAGTTTATATTCATTTAAATATTATTGTATATAAAATGTCTTTTATATACAATATAAAAGTTATATATATATATATATATATATATATATATATATATATATATATATATATATATATATATATATATATATACAGAGGCTGTTCACACATTGTTTAGACCATGTATATTGTATTCTCAAAACTAAATTACATAAAATTATTGTGTTTTAAATGTTCTATTTGACATCCTTTATTCTGAACTATCTTTCGACACCGCAATTTCCAGGATAATAATGCCTTTTGAAGTGTCAGAAGAGGTAATTCTATCCCATTCCTACTGAACAGCTTTCCAGAGTCCTGTAAGTGTTTTGGGACGACGTTTGGATAATGCAGATTTTAAAAGTCCGAAAGCACAAAAATCCATAGATGATACATCGGGAGATTTAATAGGGATATCAGTGAAGGGTATGGCCTTGATACCAGTTTTTTGTTCCATTTCTTTTAGGAAATTTACAGTGGATTTTGATGTGTGACTGCTAGCTTTGTCCTGATGAAGTCTTACAGATTGATGGCACTGTGGGTAAAGCGATGGTATTTCATTCAGAAAAATTGGCGATAAAATATGTTCCTGATAGTATTTGGAGTTAATCTTGACATTTTCTTTCACTCTCTTTATTCTTAACTTGCCATTATAATAAACACCAGCAAAAATCATGAATCCCTTAGAAAAACTTTCTTTTGATTCTTTGAACCATGTACTTAAATTTTTTTCTCCCCTTTTATGATAATAAATGGCTCTTCTTTTGTTGCAATCATTTAAATACACCCATGATTCATCTATTGTGACAATTGTTTTCCAATTTTCTTTGTATAAGTGTTTCTCATATAGAATTCTGCAGCGTGTCCTGCGTTCAGCGATATGATTTGAAAGAAGACGATGCACATTGCGTTTTTTCGCTTTCTTAAGATTTAAATCAACGTTTATCATTTTGTTTTCTGTGGACACCGAGCATTTTAATGATTTTGCAACTATCCTTTGACTAGGGGGGTTTTCTTTTAACATTAAACAACGTACCTTTGCAATAGTCGAAGATGTCCGTTTTTTCCTTGGATACTTGTTTGGAATTTTTGTCCCACTTGAGTCTCCAATTTGACGTTTTTTTCCTTTCTTGTTGACGATATTACCTATCGACGCTTTAGATATCACAAAACCATGACTCTCACATCGTTTTTGGATAACGGAGTATGCATATTTCTCTTCGGAAAGAGCATAAATGTAGCCTTCGAACCACTGCTTTGTTAAAAGCACCATTTTGAATAAAAACAAAACTTTCAAGCCGTAGACGATAATTTTGACTTTTAAAAACATAGTACAATTGCAATTATTTTTTTTGCAGCAAACGTTTTTTTATTACCGCTTGCCAAAATCGTCTAAAAAATGTGCTAACAGCCTCTGTATATACACCGGGTGGGCAAAAAGTCCGTAAAAACTTTAAAAATTCCTAAAAAAGTGAAAAATTACCAAAATAAAAAAACGTTTGCAGGGTTAGCATCGCTAGGTCAAGGGATTTTTTTAAGACAGGAAAAAAATAACTCAAAAAACAGCCGACAGGTGGCACTGACGTACACAACAAACAAGTGAAACATGACACGCAAATAACGAGAAGAATGCTTCTAATTCGTTTATTACAGCTGTACGTGTTCCACATGGCCCCCAACATAGGGGATAATACATTGCAGGTGAGTCACAAATTTAGTAACGACAGAGTGCAGCAAGTCCGAATATATACATGATACCTCTCGGCGGATCGCATCTTTCAGTTCCAAAAGATTGGATAGACCAGATAGATACACCCGGGATGATACACCCGTTCACTTGCGTACGTCAGCGCCACCTGTCGGCTATTTTTTTAGATTTTTTTTTACTATCTTAAAAAAATCCCGTGACCTAGCGATGCTAACCCTACAAAATTTTTTTTTTAAATTTTGGTTATTTTTCCGATTTTATGAATTTTAAAAATAACTTTTTGCCACCCGGTATATATATATATATATATATATATATATATATATATATATATATATATATATATATATATATATATATATATATATATATATATATATTGTGACAGAGGTCATATAGTGGATATTTTTTGTTTACATATATTATGATTACAAACATTACTCTGGTGAACAATCAACTTGATTTATTTATACGATAGCACATATATACACAATAATAATCTCACTTCATTAACATAAATATCAATAATATGAATACACTCGAATTGATATAGTTAATTTATAATTCTCATTTAAGATTCAGTTAAAATCCTTTGTACGGGAATTTCCACCCTAAGCAAACGACAACTTAAATCACTACTTAATGTCACTTTAACATATGTATTTGAATAAAATGATAATTCTCAGTTCGAATTCGACATTGGCAAAGAGCATTGGCTAGGACGGGTTAGGAAACGAAAATCAAATATCTGCTATCTGATAAAATTGAGAACGGCAATGCTGTTGGTATCGCATGACTCGTGGACGATTTTATTCACTCTTGCTTCGGTAATATGGCGGAGTTAATCGAGAGTTCTGGGATATCACCTCGCTGGCTTACTATGGATTCTGGTAAGGCGTTCGCGTCTGTTGACTTTGTTTTGTCACTCGCTCGGTACATCTGTCGTTACTTGTTCGCTTCATTCATATTTGGCGTCTGAAAATGATTCAAACTCCTTCACACCCCCGCGTTTAGGATTAATATATTTTCGTTATTGTCCCCCATTTTCATAACTTTCGTAGGACTTTAGTTACTGTTTACCCAACGCATTGCAATACCATTAACAGTCAATCTGATCTGTATTCATTTGAGCAGACTACCCTCGAACAGATATTATGACTCTTTTCTGTTCGGATCAGCTCATTCGTACATCGACAATTCATCTACTGCAACATTACTTTCCTAGCTTCTCATATATCAACATCCTCGTCTTCCGGTCAGCGGTCAGGCAAAATCTAGATGAGTCATTCTATATATGTCTAAGAAGCTTCTTCTCTCATATTTTTTCACTATATATTCTTTCTCTTAATTTTTTTCGTTCCTCCCACCTAGGAATCCCATTGGGGTCTCCATTCCATTTCTGATAACACCCACACGTATTCATTCGCTCGGGTTTTTAATTACAGACTTCTTCCTAAACACTCCAGATCAAGGGTTTATCTTGTCTTCGTGACCCCATTTTCATCCTTTTACGACCTGTCCCGGGGCTGGAGGCTCTTGCGTGTGGTCCCCTTTTATTACGGCCATAACTTTTCTCCTCTTTTTACTTTTCTTCTTGCTCTCTATCATTTTTTTCCTATCTTCTTATCTTTTTCCAATGCATGCTTTATAACCCATTCTTTGTATACTCCCTTTTGCCGTCCAATGTCACTAGCTCCTTGACACACACACATATATATCACAGGACTGCATCGTGCAGTCCTGAAGTATTCCTCATCAATCATCTCGAAGGCTGCTGATAGTCGTGGTTGAGTTAGTTCATGGCCGGTGGTAAAAAACGCAGAAGACCTTTTGTTAAAGTTTAACAAGCAATTTATTAAAACTCAAACTTAAACCAGAGCTCCAACTTCCTAAAAATATGGCCGTGAACCATTTTGTTTCTACGGAGCCGACTGGTCCACGTCTACACAGTAATAATCCCAAGGTCTAATCGCATTTTCCCCGCTCATCGAGAAGCTCGGTACCAGCGAATGTTCTAGAAGGATCACTGCTGACCCAAGCAATCTGACGCGATGCTGTTTCAAGGTTACAAGAACTTAAATTGAAAGACGGCCAAGTGTTGCCATCGGTCTACTTTAGATGGTGATTATTCTCACTATCTCACCAATTCTTATTTATTAATGATTATTTCTTACTATTTAATTTAAATTTAACAATTTAACATAATTAGTTCTAGTTTATGTACCGGACTTGACACACACACACACACACATACACACACACACACACACACACACACACACATATATATATATATATATATATATATATATATATATATATATATATATATATATATATATATATGTATATATGTATGTGTGTGTGTAAGTAATCTTTTGATAAATATACAACTATACTTTCTTTCTCTGAATTATATATCTTGAATGTAATAAATTCCCTACGTATCTCGGCTTTACTTTGGATCCTGAAGTAAATTGCAACAAACATATTGATAAACTTGCCGATAAAGCAAGAAAGAGACTCCGGATCTTAAAATATATATCTGGCCGAAATCGGGGATCTGACGCCTCTACTCTTAGAATAACCTATATCACCTTAGTCCGTCCTGTCCTTGAATACGGATATCAAATATTTCAAATGGCCTCACCTACTAACTTGAAGAAATTAGAGAGAGTACAGATCAGTGCAGCGAGAATTATCACGGGACTTAGAAACAGTAGCCCAAACGATGTGGTTCTTTATGAAGCGGACATCCAGCCATTGTCGTCTATGAGATTTGAAGTAAATTCCTACAGATATTTTAACAAACTTTAAAGTTTTGGTTCCTGTAATAGGACCTAAGCCTTCATTTTAAACTGGACTAGTAACCAACGTTTAAAGCGAGACAGCCCACTTAATTATGTGTGGAAATGTGATTTTATTAGTTTTGAGGTAGAGCTATCCATACCTTTTAGTTGTCTCACTCCTAGTACGTCTCTCGGACATGTTGATTTCCGGGAGGATTTGTTGACTAGTATTACCAAACATGATAATCATCCGGAACTACTCATGCAAATGTCTCTTGAAGTCATTAATGCTATTCCTGACGGGGCCTTGGTAATCTATACAGATGGTAGTCGTTCGGATAGAGCTGGGAGTGGCATCTATTTTAACACTTCCGAGTGTGATTTTAAAGGCAGCGTTAGAAATGCTGACCATTGTTCCGTCTTCAGATCGGAACTTATCGCTATCAGTAGCGCTCTAGATCATGCACTCTGTTCTGATAAGGACAGCGTTTGGATCCTGACGGACAGCAGAAGCTCCATTCAACATTTAAGGAATTGGCCGGAGATCGTAGATTGTACAGGTCAAGGTATTATTTCCAAGTTGGCAAGGTTTTATCAGCGGAGTTCTGTGTGTCTCCAATGGATACAGTCTCATGTCGATGTACCTGGAAACGAGATCGCTGATGAACTGGCTAGAAAGGGTTGTGATTACCTTGATCCCAGTTCTTCTATCTTGTGTCCTTCGGAAATTCATTCCCTTTGCAAAATCAGAATAAATTCATCTTGGCGTACTTCCCCTGTTCACCACTGGTGTTCCGCAAAAGGCCCAGTCCTCTCTCTGCAGTGCAGGAGTTCCAGATCTCTCCAGACGGTCATGGCGCGACTTAGAAGCGGACACTTCCATAGTATGAAATTCGTGGAGGGGGAGAAATCTTTTTCTGTTTGTCCTTGCTCCATTCCTGCTTCTCCTGCTCACCTCTTAGAATGTATGGGCGTCTCTTTGAGACAGCTTTTGGTAGAGCAGGATTTTGTCTGTGATTCTCTTTTGCGGCGGGGTCTCTTGGACTTGGTGTTGGCTTTCCTACACCAGGGGGATTGGAAACAACAATAGAAACAACATATCTTGAATGTTATTTATAATTAAATATTTTTAAAAATGGCTATTGAGATAATATTGAAGTTATTGATACATACACCTACTAGCTGAAAACCCGCACTTCGCTACGGAGTGCATTTAAATTAAATACAACGGCCAATGCATGCAATTAATGCCAAATATATATATACAGTAGAGCCCCGATTATCCGCGAGCGGATTATCCGCGAGAGCGAGTACCGCGAAAAGAAAATTTTAATTACGAACCTCAAAAAAGCCAATTTTAATTTTTAATCCAAGCGAACTTACAAGGGAAATACAATAGACCCTGTACGGAGGTGTACGATGTTTAAGAAAATAAGCACAGTGGACTGTAAATAATATAACATAAATTTAATAGCGAGGCATTGTTTGCCATAGTAAACTCCGCTTGTTGCAGGAGTTCCGTGGTAGACAGATACAAAGTTCGTTCTGATGCATTCTTGCCGCTAGAGGACGTACATAGACAAATGGGTGGAGACGTTACGACATACATTACGTAACAGACCCTGCAGTGCGAACGTCGAAAATGAACGTCGAAGGTGGGAATGTCGACGAAGAAAACATAGAAGAGTGGCTGGAATGCGACAAAATGAGTCGGGATTTGAACGACTGACTGACATAGAGATAACGAACAAAGCAATGGGAGTGAACGAGAATGAAGACAAAATATAGGTGAAGACGAGGAGCCTACGCGGATGACACACGAAACTGTTTTGCAGCACGTAGACGGATTGCTTCAATATTTAGAAGAACAAGACGACGATGCACAACTGGCAGAAAAAATCATGTTAAGGAAAGTGCAATTTAGAATAAAGAAAAAGTGTTTTCAAAGCAAGAAGCAAAAACGAATGACTGATTTTTTTAAAAAGGTGTAACTGAACACTTTTTGTACAAACAGTATGTATGTATTGTTTTTTGTTTACCGTTCTTTATATTAGTGATTTAGACATAGAGCAAATGTGTCTGCTGTACTGTACATATGTAAGTATTTTAAAAGTTTTATTATGTTTTTGTACAATGAAACATAGTTTTTATGTTGAAATTTTTTTTTTCGTGTTTGCACCTAATTTTTAGGCATTTTCGGGTTATCCGCGGTGCCCTTGACACCCAATTCCGCGGATAATCGGGGCTCTACTGTATATATATATATATATACAGTGGTACCTCGACTTACGAGTTTTTCGAGATACGAGCATTCTCTCTGCAGATTTTTTGCTTCGAGTTACGAGCTAAAATTCGGGTTACGAGCAAGCTTCAGATATCCCACCGCTAGTTTGAGCATCGAATGCCATGTTACGTGCTCATCAAATGAGAACAGAAGAAGCATATAATATTTACAACCATTATGTACAATTATTATACAACTGTATACATATTATTCTGAGACTACTATCCAGTCTTAAACCGAGAGATTAACACTGAACAATAACCACCCGGTGCAGTTTGCTCTGCCCAAATTTCAGTCGCCTATGAGAACATGGCCCACAGCAACTTAAAAATTTGATAAAACCAAGTTAAAAACACGAAACTGAATCAAAACTCGAAACTGAGACTTGCTTACAGTATTTACAAAAGGTTTTATTAAACCTTGAAATATTTACAAGAAAATACTCAGTACAATGAAATCACTGGCTAACACAAGGGAAAAACAGTTTAACCCACGGTCTCTGTTTCAAACAAGAACAAACCCGTGCAATATCTCAAGAGAATAAAACAGACCTCAGCCTTCACAAACCCGACCGCACTCCAGCACGTCGGCGTAGCAAGTCCCCCCCAGATAAAAGGCAGCCGGATTTTATTATCTCCGCTGATTTCTTCTCGAGAGCCCTGGAATATTCCAGAAAAATTCTTTAATGCTCCTCATTTCCGGATCCGTTGTGTCACTTCCGCTGTACCACTCGGACTCCAACCTGTCAATTAGGTGACACTCAGAACTGTCTCCATTGTCCGGGAGAGGTTCCACCCTTCGTCGATCATCGATCACTTCACTGTCCCCAAATTACAGGGCAGTCGCCGCCGTGTCAGATTTATCTGCAACAGTTGGGACCCTCTGGAACGGAAAAAAAGTCATTATTCTGTCCTTCCTTTAACGTTCCTTCGAGTACTTAGAAAAAGCACATGTGTGGTAAATAATCAAGTCCATCACTTGTAAAGAAAGGGGCTGCCGACGTCACACGCCCTCTGAAACCGAACAGTGCCCAACCTCTCTCGCTTGAGAGATAGCTTCAATTCCCTCCCCCACACTGAAACTCCCCGTGGGGTCTAAGGGATGGGATGACCTTGGTCCTAGGATCGCAAGCTCTCCCTCTTCTACGGATTATGGGAAAACGTTCTTCAGATTCTCAGAAAGAAGAATCTGGACATTGCATACACAGTGAACGATGCAACAATCGCCCAGCTTCCGTGTCTCACTTGTTTACTTTAAGTTGGAGGTAAATGTTGTACATTACGCATAATAAAACACATTTATTGCAGTTCATTCAATTGTATTGCATTTTTGTACAATGTTCGTCGTTTATGAGCACATTTTTGTTATTTAAAAACATGTAACAGAAATTTGCGATGTTTCGGTGGAGCCCGGAACGAATTAATGGCATTTGCATTCTTTTCAATGGGGAAAATTGATTCGAGATACGAGTATTTCGAGTTACGAGCTCCGTCATGGAACGAATTAAACTCGTAAGTCGAGGTACCACTGTATATATGTATAAGAAATACGACGATCAATGTATACAAATGATGTAAAAAAAATATATCTATGTATTTATAAACAATCGTAAGAGATATTTTTCTAGACAAAATAATGTAAAAGAAAATATTCAAATTGAATCTAATAGGACATACTAAAGAATATATAACAGTTTGAGGAACATATCTTTTACTGTATTTTAATATTTATTTTGGATAATGTCCGATCGTATCTGCCACATTAGCAAGGGAAAAAATATTTTTTTGTTTATTTCATTGTTATGGACGTGACGATAAATTTATTTAAAGTACCAGAAAAAAATTTACGTGATCAGCATTTAATAAATTAAAATAGTCTAAAATTTAATCTTTAAAAATTCACCAAAAATCAGAAAATGTATGTAAATATTCGAAAAAGATTTCATTTTAAAGGAATTTTTATGATCTTTATCGTGATATAAATTTCTTAACTCTCAAATTATTATTTTAAATGCAAACTTAAAAAAAGTTACTAAAACAGCTTAAAAATTTAATTTTTCAAAATCTAAGAGGAATTTTTCAAAAATCTTTCTTAGTGCACCCCTACACTATAAGAAGAATCTCCATGCAAAATTTCAGCTCTTTAGGTCTAGCGGTTTGGTCTGTGCGGTGTATGTCAGTCAGTCAGTCAGTCAGTCAGTTACGGAACTGTTTTATATATATAGATAAGTTTATATATCACACTGTTTTAAATAAATGCTTGAAAATAAAACAGTTTAACCCATTCTATGTATATTTCGATTTTGGTAATACGATCAAAAAAGTCTTTCATTTTTACAATGTACGTAGAAAAAGCTTTTAAATTAAAATAGATAAACTTTCAAAAGATCAGAATTATTTTTTAAATTTCCACGGCGTATTCTTGTACTCCAAAACAAAGAAGAATTCTTAGTTATAAAATCAAAATTATTCTCAGAACTTTTTTTTTATGAAAGTAGGAAAAGAAAATTATTCATTCAAAATTATGCATATACAGGAGTTGTAAAAGAAAAGTATTCAAACCACTTTTCACGAATTTATAGAAATAAATATTCCGAGTTATTTTTTTTTCTGTCGAAAGCAATACATTAATTTATCAGATATTATACTTTCATTTTACTTTTCACTTACCTTCAAAGCGCTTTTGTATATTTCCGAAACATTTCTCTTGGGTAAATCTAATATTCATTAACGTTAAGCAAATAAATTAAAATTTCCAATCCAGTAATTGAATAAAATAGATTGTCCTTTTTAATCATTCGCTTTGCGCTAAGGCAATTGGGAAATGGGTTGCGTTGTTATTTATAGGCCTTTTCCAATGATTCATTTAAAAATCTTAAAATGTCCCGGCATAAACTTAAGTAAACGTATTATTTGAGAGGGTGATTTTTGTGTGAATTCGTGAACAATTCGGTGATATTGCGATCGAGTCAGGATAATAACGCTGACGGTAATAATTAATTTTTCGGTCCTTTATTATTTGAGCACACAATGCTTTAGTTAAAACTGTACTAGATCTGGATAGTTCAGATTAAAATTTAAATGATGCTTTAGTTTAACATACATAATCTTGGTAAACCTTATCATCTATTCATTTAAATTAATTTGGCATACCATGATCTGATAAACTGGAAAGGTTTCATGTTTATTTAGCAATTTAAAATTAAATGTCTCATTAAAGGAAAGTGGATTGATTTAAGGGGTCTAAGGAGCCTTAATTTACTGATTTCATCACTATCACATATTATTTTATTTATCATATATCTAACCCATGCAAGATGACTCTCTAACCTCAGAAAGTATGACACTTATTACATATTTATTAAGCTTCAGGGCTATGTGATCTTGAAATTTACTTAAAAATTGTTTAAATTCGGAAGAATTTTAAACCTTTCCTTTTATTAATTGCAAGACTATATTGTTTTTAGAAACGAAATTTAAACTAATAATTTTGTACAGATCTTGTATCTTCAGTTTACATCATTTTTTTCAAATATGCAAAAAAGCTGCGAATTAAGTAATCGAAACTTGATAATTAAAAAAAAAAATAAAGGTGCTCTTATTTTTCAGAATTAATAATGGCTGAAGATAGAATTCCTCAGAGTAACTTTGAGGTATATGCTGTTCCAAACAACGAATTGTAAATATATAGGGCTGTTGAGATGTGATGTATGTTTTTCCTTACATTAAAATTCCATTTTAATGATGTTTTCACTTTTTATTTCAAAGATAAACTCCAGTTTTACACACCTTAAAAACTCATAATGCCCTAAAATAGGTTTTAAGTAATTGATGCACATTATAAATTATTTTCTCTTACTTAAAATGACGAATCCCGCATTTAAGAAGTATCTGAAGTAAGGGATCCGTATAATAATGAAAAGTTGAGAGAAGATACGAAAAAATAATTGAAAAATACTTAAACGTAATTATTCAATCGTGTGAACCAGCTACACGAATTCTTATTCATAAACAGTCTTATTCATAAACACAAATTTATTAACCCATACACACACACACATACACTATACATATATACTAGCTGAATACCCATACTTCGCTACGGAGTGCATTCAAATTAAATACAATGGTGAATGTACAACGGTCAAACTTAAAACAATTTACAAAAACAGCTTAAACAGTTAATTTTAAAAATCTAATAATTTTTTTTAAAAAATCTTTCTTAGTGCACCCTTACACTATAAGAAGAATCGTCATGCAAAATTTCAGCCCTTTAGGTCCAGGGTTTTTGTCTGTACGTTATCTGTCAGTCAGTCACTCAACTGTTTTATATATATAGATAAGAATTTGAATCATTTTAATGCATACTATCAACAATATTAGTGTTTATATATCAGTTTATATCAACTATATAGTGTTTAATACATCAGTTAAAATTTATATGGCTTATAAAAATAATTTTTATAAACAATTTTGTGTTTATTAGAGTGGTATCATTTTATGTTTTGAATTTCCTTTATGATCAGGATGTTGAAGTTTTAAAGTATCATGAATACAAACTTCAGACTATGCAAATTGTGTTTCTAGAGATAGGAAAGGAAATGGGTCATCCGGATTACAAGGCCATACCATTCAGTGCGTCATTTAGTCGAAGCTCCGATTCTACTTATTCAGTTTTACGTTTTATTGTATACAGTGGGAGTGCCATAATATTGTAATCACTTACGAGGCCACCTTTCCATGAGTTTAGGTAATTACTAGAGTCTCTTGACTAATCTCTGTAACTTCAAGTTCTATTGTAATTTTTTTTCTGGGAATAGTATGTCTTAACGGGATTAGGAAGTTTTAAAGGGACAAGGGATCTTCAAACTTGAATTTTTTAAATTTTCAATTTTTAACTCTATATGCAAAATGAGAATAATTAATTTTCTTTTTTACTACATTAAAAACCCTTAGAATTCTAGGTAAAGAATTTTTGGCAGAATAATGCCTGTATATCAAAAATGTTTTTCAAAAATGCTAACGTTTTTTAAAATGCGTTCTGCGTATTCAATATTAATTAAAATCCTAAATTTTTTAATTATAAGTTTACATTATGTATATAAATATAATTGTGCATTTAATTTTTTTTTTGCATGAATCTAAAGTCTTAAATAACTTATTTTATTATTCTACCTGTTGTTTATTTAATGTTTTTTTTATATTTTTACTCTCTTTTATGGTCTGTAAATTTGTGTGATAGTTGTGATTTCAAAGAATGATGCAAAGTTTTGTGACAAACACTTCAATCAACAATTCTGAGAAATTTGGAAGATATCAGAAGTAAATAAACGAAGGAGCCTTTTGAAAAATTCTAGCATTTTTGAAGAATTTTTCTGATAAACAGGTCTTATTTCTCCACAAAATACTTATTTGTGAATTCTAAGTACCTTCAATGCTGTACAAAAGAATATTTATTATACTCATGTTGTATACAGATAAAATATTGAAAATTAAAGAAGAACGAGATTGGAGGTCCCTTCTTCCCTTAAGCCTATAAATGATGACGATGAAGGTGAATTTGATCATGAGCTGATTGTAGTTTGAGCAGTAGCTATGAAGATATTTGGGAATTTTTAATTGTTTCAAGTTTTTTAAGAGAATTATAAGATGGGAGGTAAACTAAAGAGAACTGAGGGAACTATTAAGCGAAGTAAAATACAGACAGGTGTTACAGAATTTTAAATGCTTTTATTTTTAGGGCTTTTTATTCTTTTCCAAAGAAGAGGCGAGTTGCAATTTAAAAGCTTTGTTGTCGTAAGAAGTTATTAGACAGTAAGTTGACTGATTGAGTAATACATAAAAAATTAATTTTTAAAATTTAAATTTATAATTCGTGAGTATAGAGCTTTGAATTGGTGTTTTCATGGTCATTTAGATGCAGTTAACCTAAGTAAACATTTAAACTCCTAGTCCTACATTTTAAGTACACAGGTAAGTCCTCATGGCAAGATTTAAGTATAGATATTTTTATCGACTTTCTGTTAGATCAAAGTTTATTCAAAACCTATGCGTACCTCTAACAACTTTCAAACAATTCTCATTTTGTATCTAAAATCAACATAATTTGCAAGTCTAAACAATGCCATTGATCATTCACAGTTAATCAATTTGTTAAGCTCTTTCGACTCAAGCCTATAGTAATATACTTGAATTTTAAGGATTTTTGTGTTGTTTAATGTAGTATTCTTCAAAAATTTTAAGAAAGTAACAAGCCTAAGAAAAGATTTTTTTCATTCCCGGCTTTCATTCTCATATGGCCCTTGCATTTCATTAAAACCATCGTTGTCAATTACACACTTCGAGTGCTTTTATTAAACGAGAATCCTTTTAATTGAGTCTTAATAAAAAGCCCCAGTGTTTTTCTCTTTCTTCTCAAGGATATTTGTAGAGGTTCGATAATGAAGGTCTATAATCGGTCCTTTTTATTTCTCTAAGGAGATTTGGAAACAATTGTGTCAATAATCCTAAAATCTTGAAAATTACTCGATTCAACTTTTTTACACTTTAAAAATATAATAGTTTTATATGTAATTAGATCATTTTTATCAAATATGAAGTAATGGAACTAAAGTTAAATAGAGATTTAATTTTTTATTATGTTGATTTTTATGGGAAAATTTTACTCTCACTGATAAATAGAACTATCTTAGTGTTTTATAGCTTAATTTACAATGCATGCGAAATCCCAGAGTTGCCAATCTGTTGCTTTATAATTTGCATTACTATCTTAAGTTATAGGAAATTAGCAGTTTTATTATTGTGGACACTATTAATACAAGTATAAATTTATAAAAATATTATTGCGTTAGCAAGCAGTTAAATTCTTTGTTATTGTTAAAAATAGTTAAAACATTGTATCTGAAATAAGTATAAGCCTGTCACGGGGAATGTAATAATTATAAATGCCGCACTTTGGTTTCAGTTTATCAAAGGTGAATATTTAGAGGAAAATTAATTTAACTAGTATGAATACCAGTAAAATGAATATATGGAAATACTCAGTGGCTCATAACAAAACAATTAACACGACTAATAACAAAACTAATAACAAAACAGTTTACATGATGTTTCAACAAAATGTTACCATAATTTTACATTTTAAAAGCTTCTAAATTTACTATTTAATTTTAGTCTAGTCTCATTTTTGAACAATAGAAGTTAACCCCTTGACACCCAGACCTCTTTTTTCAAGTACGTACATATATATACCAGCGTTTAGTATAAATTTGTAATTTCATATTCCACATGAAATGAACTGAAAATATTGTTGTTATTTATTAATAATCAAGCAAGAAAAAAGAGAAAAAAACCTAAAAATATAACTGTTGGTACGCAGTGATGTGTACAATATTACTGACAAACATTACTTACACACTGCGTAATGTATATATGTACAAATACAATACAACACATACAATGTCAGTAATGTATGTATTGTATTGTACTCGTATCTTCCTCCTCTTCTTCTGCTCCATATCTGTAATCATCAGTACTATCACTCTCACATTCCATCTTGATGATATAAAACACAGTAAAAAACTTTCACGTATTACAAAACTCGTTGAAATTTTAATACAAAGAAAACGGAACACCCTATCTCACAAGCGCGCGCAACGCCTAAGGTCTGACCGGCCACACCTCCTCACCTGATCGAAGTCATGAGATGAAAAGTGAGTGACAGGTTATAGAGAATACTTAGGGGCACTCTATTTGAATTTGATACAAACACAGTTTATACATGAAACAATGTTTATTGAATTCGTTGCACATATAGAATTTGCTTTTACAGCAATAAGCATACGTATTACTTGTACGGAATATATATTAACATTCAATAGAAATACACTTTGCAAATACTCACAAACCAGCAGAGAGTCAAACCAGCAGTTCTGCCACGTAAACTTTGGGCCCCCTAAGCACTAGCGCAGGATAGCACCTGGAGCTGCTTTCCTCGTAGCTCCCTTAACTCGCTTATCTATCAACCTTAACAAAACCTTCCTCTCTTTAATCAAGCTGCATGGCATTTATACCAAGCGCGTATGCCGAAATTAGCATATCTCAAGCAGCTTCTTTAATTCATTCACTCAAAAGTTCGATTCTTGTGAATCGAATCTTATGTATACCTTACAAGGTCTAACATAACCAGTTGTCTCTTCGGAGAAGGGAGAACCTTACCAGAATATGAAAAACGACAGCTCAGATACGAATAAAACAGGAAGTACGCGCTGTACGTCTGTTAGTCGTCTACTATACAATCAGGATGTACGCATCGTATGTGTTGGATGTCAAGGGGTTAAATAGTCTGAGGGAAAACTTCGACTAAACTTAATGGTTAACTGACAGAACGTCAACTTCAGATGTTCAAAACGTAATCTCGATATATACTGGTAAACAAACTTTTTTTTTTGAGGAACTTTATAATAAAATATATAAGTACATAATTTTCCAGCATTAAAAGCAAGAGTTGGGAAAATACAAATGTTCGCAATATTGTTCTTAATATATATGTTTGCACATTAATATTTTATTAGGACTAAAAAAAAATAGTAGTTAGTCTTTCTTCTTTGTGCGTGGTACCGTGATACAATATGACTGAAACAAAATTATTACATAACGGTAATGATGTAGGATAAACAATAACTGGATTTAAACCTTGATAATAAACATAAATATAAGATACGTTGTCAAAAGGAGGTTTACATTATACCACTATAACATAAATATACCATTAAACCTATTTAAAATGGATGCTGATTTGAAAGCAATACCAAATATGAAATAAAAGCGAAAAAGTGAACTAGTAAAGTCATTTCTGAATGTTTATTTATATCTCTAATGAAACATGCTGAACACGAATTATATGCGGTAATATTTAACATTAATTATTACACATAGAATGCTTTTACATTCATTGTATCTGCTCTTCGAATCAAAAGTTGTTTGAACGGTCTGGCTGTTACGGGATTTAAACTCGCATCTTATAACCTTGTGGCCGGTATTTTAGAAATGAACTATCTTTGTGGTGTGATGTGCTATTTCACTGATATCATTCAAACATATTCTTCTTATCTTTTAGGAAAACGACATAGGATATAGAGCTAAATCTATATATATAAAACGCGTAGGTATGCGACACAAAAATCGACGATATTTCTATACACCGAATGGCAACGGCTGCAGCTACCAGATGTAAACATTAGCGGCCGTCCGAAATTTGCAACAACGTGTCAACATGGATTTACGCACTAAAATCAGAAATGCTCGAAAGCGAGCTGCACGATCAAGTGAAAATTGGGAAGTCTCAAGAAAGTTAGCGAAGAAATAATTCATTAAGAGAGAGGTGTGAAAGAGAGAGCATAAATGATCGCGAGGTTAAGCTTAAACTTCGCCGGCATAGCAACCGAGAGCCAGTAATAGTTAATTGTCTACATTTTTTTCAGTACTTGCTGAATTTTTACTCCATTTTATAAGTGAGGAAATTTTCAAAACAATTTATTATTTGATATGCTTAAGTGTAGTTATCTGAATTGTGAACAATAGTACATACAGAGAGTGATGTAATCCACGCTATATTTTGATACTTGCTGAATTTTTACTTCATTTTTTAAGTGAAAAAAAGTTTCCCCAACAATTTCTTATTTGATGTAATGATAAAGTGTAGATATCTTAATTTTGAAAATATTATTTACAGAAAGGGATATAATTTATAAAATCATTGGTGTTGAGTTTCTCAGTCTTATCTTTAACTCTGTTCTGAAGTAACGGAAATTCACATTTTTTAATCACGATGTTTTAGAATCAGCCTTATAGAGAATACCCCTTAACAACGTATATTTATGATGATGGTAACATTCCTTACATGCTACTTTCAGTTGAGTTGTTTTGCAAAAAATATATAACTAAAAGCGACCATGCTGGTTGCACAGAGGCTAGTATATTTTTATTTGCTTATCTATATTGAAAGATTCTGGTTTTGTCCACTGTGAATTTCAGTCATACGTCTGACTAACAGGATAAATATATTTTCCTAACGGTTATCATATATAATTGCCAGTATAATAACCTCCTGAGAAAAGTTAAATTTGAATCTTGGTTTCCTAAACAAAGGCTTAAAATATATCATCTGGGTCAAATCGGTGATGTGATAAATTTTATTTTTTTTCGACTACCATTCATTTAAGTGTAAAAAATAATGGTTTTCATATCTTGTAAATAAATGACTTAATTTCATTGCTACGTGAGAATTCAAAATAAATAATTAAATGTTGAAAGCAAAGCTCTCCTTAATTCGCAGTCCTAATTTGGGTGTCCATAATAATCATTTGAAGTAGTAATCGGCGATAATTATGGCCGGACTGATTACCCTTAAAAATTATTATGAATTTAAGATGCTTTTGTTTTCAATTTATTTTTTTTCAAGTAGTGAAAAAATTAGTAGATGTTTTAATATGCGAATTTAAATTGATTAAATCTGCAAATGAAGTTATAAATATAGTTTACTACATTTGTACAGATTAAAGAATTAACTTAATGCACGTAAATATGTATATAATAGATTTTTAAAAAGCGATAAAAGAAGTTATAGATTAACATCAGAGAACGACATAAACGCGCTTTTATTCAGTTACTAGCTGAAAACCCGCTCTTCGCTACGGAGTACATTGAAATTAAATACAACGGTCAATGAATGCAATTAATTAAAAAAAAAATAAATATATATATATATTCATAATAAATACAACGATCAATGTATACAATTGATGTAAGAAAAACATATTCATAAAAAAATCGTAAGGGATATTTTTATAGAAAAATAAAGTCCAATCGTCTGCCACATTAGCAAGAAAAAAATATTTTTTTGTCTATTTTTTTTTGCACGTGACGATAAATTTATTTATTTACGTGACGATATTTACGTGACGATAAATTTATATATTTTTAAAGTACCAGAAAAAGAAATCACGTGATCAGCATTTAATAAATTAAATTCTAAAAATTAATCTTTAAAAATTCACCAAAAATCAGGAAATGGAGGTAAAAATTCAAAAAAAATTTCTTTTTGAAGGAATTTTTATGATCTTTCTCGTGATATAAATTTTATAACCCTCAATGTATTATTTTAAAGGCAAACGTAAAAAAAGCTTAAAAATTTAATTTAAAAAAATCTAAGAAGAATTTTTGAAAAATCTTTCTTAGTGCACCCCTACACTATTAGAAGAATCGCCATGCAAAATTTCAGCCCTTTAGGTCCAGCGGTTTGGTCTGTGCGTTGTATGTCAGTCAGTCAGTGAATGAATGAGTCAGTTACGGAACTATTTTATATATATAGATGAATGTTATTTTGATCCAAGTAATATTCATCTTTATTAAAAATTTTTAGTTTTGCAAAAATTCTATTATATATATATATATATATATATATATATATATATCTGTATATGTATATCTTTAAATATTTTTTTCGTAACAAACATTATTGGGCAACCTTAACAGCAAAATTTGCAAGTCTAAATAATGCCATCCATCCTGCTACCCCCAATCAGTTTATTTCAATTAATTTCACTCTTTTAATTCAAGTCTCTGGATAACATACTCTGAGTTCCAGAATAAAAATGTTATTAGATTAGTTGGAATATCTTTTAGATCCTTTTTATTGAGAAACAAGCCATAATAACCCCCATTTCAATATAAGATTTCACATTCGCAAGTGATTTAATAAATCTTAAAGGCATGTGTTTAAAGTGTCGCGCTTTGCAGGCTATTCATTGAATAGGAATACCTGCAACAGAATTTGATTAGAACTTTCATTTTTTTCTTCAGTAGTACAAGTTTTCGGTATGGGTAACCTGAGAAAATTCTTATAAAGTAGACTTAAAAAAAATTTGCTCTGACGGCATCTGCAAACACACTCTCAAGTAAGGTGTCTCACCTTACTCATTTTCAAGTATAATAGACTTTTAACGTTATACCTTTTTCTCTCATTTCTCTGGAAGAATAGGATATATAGGGGGGTGGCGTATATATCTACAGATTGCCCCTAGAAGATATATAGGTCGGCCGATATTTAACAAGCATCAAACATGTACAAAATTCTAGCATATTTAGTACCTCTACATCCATGTATAAAAAAGGTGCGTAAAAGCTTTGAATACTAAATAACATTTTTTATGGGTTAGTGCACCAGGAAATTTCCGATTGTAGGACTTGTTTTTATTTGCCATTGATATTTCAAGTCGTAATTCCTGTACTTCGATTGTTTGTGTTGCATGATTAAAGGTGTTTAGCAGTGTCGTGTTTGTGTAGGTTTTCAAGGAGAAGAGTTTATTGGGTTTGAAAAAAAAAATACCAGCTTGCAAGGGCGTTCAAACGTCATTCTAACATGTCGTATTCCGGGCAGAAAACACATTTCCCTAAAAAATAAAAAGTTTTCATCTGCTAGAAATAAACGTAACAATGTATAGGTCTGAATAAAAATAATAATAGTGACCAGAAAAAAAAACTAAAAGTGAAAAGATAAAACAAATGGGAAATGTAAAGAAAATCGCCTATAATATACAGTCGGACCTCTATATATCGAACTTCCATACATCGAAAGTCTCTATATATCGAACAGTTGGTGAATCCCCTTTTTTCATTAGGTAGAGAAACTATCTCTATATATCGAACAGTTGGTGAATCCCCTTTTTTCATTAGGTAGAGAAACTATCTCTATATATCGAAAGAAATTTCTATATATCGAATTTTTTTTCCAAAAGATTCTTAACGTGGCACGTGATTTTCTTCTCCCGTAAAGAAGTTCGGGTTATAGAAACAAGGCAAAATGTTTGTAAGGTGTGGGAAAACGATGTGTGAGAAGTCACTATAAAAAATTGCTTTCAAAAAGCTAGTTTTATTAATTAACCTCTAATCGAAGGAGAAAATGTAGTACCACAAATCGAACAATGTTGGGAACAGTTACAAAAGCGATGTCTTATCAAAGATGAAACTTCCCTTAGAGATTTTTTAGACGTTGATGAAGGCATCATTGTTTCCGATTACCCCACAGATGACGACATCGTAAACTCACTTCAGGAAGAACAAACTGACATCCAAGATGAGGAAGAGACTCTAACTGAAGCAGAAATCGTTAATCCTTCGAAAAAAGAAATGCGCGCAGCATTTGATGTAATCCGTCGTGGTCCTCAATTCGCTGAAAATGTCCCGGAGGCTGTATTTAGTGGACTTAATAAGTGCGAACACTTTTATGATGAATTTTCTTCTAAATTTATTGTGTAACAAGACATTCGAGAGTTTTTTACAAAAATGTAAATCAATTGAGTCTGTATTTAAAGGTATGTAAATTTTGTTTGATAATTAAATCTAGTATAATTTATTGATATTTTTTTAATCGATAATAATTTTCATTTATGAATGTACGTAATTTGTAGTAATGTGATTCATGTTTAAATTTGTTGATATGAAAGTGATTTTGTATATTAGAAGAAAATGCACATTTTTCTTGCAATACAATGTATCACCAATAATTTAAGCATAACCGTTTCTATATATCGAAATTTCTATATATCGAATTTTTTTCGGGAACCATCGACTTCGATATATGGAGGTCCAACTGTACTTTTTTTATCAACAGTAAATTCTGTAATATATACCTCGTCTCCTACCCCTTTATTACATATTGCCATCGTAGAAGAGAATCGGGGAAATTGGCCCGGTAATTAAGCACGTAAGACAAGTCACATCGGTATGGTCGAGTGTTAACTGGTGAACTGTTCGTGGTTATATGCGTGAGTATATCTTTCCTTATGAAAACGAGCGATGCATGTGATTGTGGAAGGATCACGATAATCAGCGCAAAGCACAGTCGGCCAACTTTAGCAGAAACCGAGGACTTCATACGCAAACATTATCAAATCGTCGATGGAAAGTTTAATAAATCCCAGGTTTTCAAGTACTACAACGTCATAATAACAAATAACTATACTTATGTAATGCTCGTTAGTCTATATTATAAAAAGACCAAAAAAAAACCTGGCAAAAGTCATTTCTTTATGAAATATAAAGGGTAGGCTTAAAATGGAGGTCACTAGTAAACAAATGAATAAAAAGAATTTACGAATTTCGTTTTATGGAACAAACTTACGACTTGGTTACGGAGTATATTTCTAGGCAGTTACTAAAACTGATGAATCCGAAGGAAAATTACTGGAACGCTATATCACGTAGGCACGTTACCATTGAATAAATGATTCCTTTCATAGAGGCTAGTCAATATACACAACTCTAAGAGTTTGTTAAGTAGTACTATTTTCCATTCTATGTGACTATAATGCTTCTAAAATTAATCGATCACCAGAGAAATGAATTTTTAATAGGATTGTCACTTTCCAATTGGAGAGGGCTCCACTTGAGGAATTCCAATAAGCTTCTTTGGAAAAATGTTGGAAGATTAGTTGATCATTGTAGGGACACTGTCAACGGTGATGCACCTCGGACCGTTCACCTAGTAAATGCAAGACTGTTGAAAATAAAGTTGAATATATAACTAGTCGAGATCTCACTTTATCTATAGTACAAACGATAGTAGACGAACTCAATATATCATCATTATGATTTTGTGTTAAGTTGAAAATGATGGTCAAAAGTAATGAATCCGAATCTATAGATAAATTTAAAGACTTGAAAGACATTATGAAATGGTGTAAGTTTCATCTTTGTTCTGCACAATGGATTCAAGTTATAATATTTATTAAGGGGACAACGGACTTTCAACCACAAAGTTTTAAATTTTCAGTTTTTACAGAATGAGAATAATTAATATTCTTTTTGAATACACTGATGACTCTTGAAATTAAAAATAATGAATTTTTTTGGTAGAAACATGCCTGCGTTTAAAAATTTTTTTCAAAAATGCTCCTTGCGCATTCCATATTATATAAACACCTAAACTTATAAATATAAGTTTACGATATACATATATATATAAACATAATTGTGCATTGAATTCTTTTTGAATTAATCTAAAACTATAAATAATATTTTTCTTAATATGCTTGTAATTTTTTTTGTTTTTGCATTTTTTCAGTTTATTAAAAGGTCTGTAAATTCGAAAAATATTTGTGGTTTTAAAGAATGATGCACAGTTTTGTGACAAATATATCCACTAACAAATCCTGAAAAATTAGACAGAAATCATAAAGAAATGAATGCGCTTGGAACATTTGAAAATATCTAGCATTTTTGAAGAATATTTTGAAAAACAGGACCTATTCTTCCACAAAATACTTATTTGTGAATTATAAGTGACTTCAATATAGTAAAAAAGAATAATAGTTATTCTCATCTATATATATTTAAAACAGTTCCGTAACTGACTGACTGACAGATAACTCACAGACCAAACCGCTGGACCTAAAGGGCTGAAATTTTGTATGGCGATTCTTCTTATAGTGTAGGGGTGCACTAAGAAAGATTTTTTTAAAATTATTCTTAGATTTTTTAAAATTAAATTTTTAAGCTGTTTTTGTAACATTCTTTAAAGTTTGCATTTAAAATATTAATGTGAGGGTTATAAAATTTATATCACGAGAAAGATCATAAAAATTCCTTTAAAATGAAATCTTTTTTATATTTACCTCTATTTTCTGATTTTTGGTGAATTTTTAAAGATTAGTTTTTAGAATTTAATTTATTAAATGCTGATCACGTGGTTTCTTTTCTTTTTGTGATACTTTAAATTAATTTTGCGTCACGTGCATAACAATGAAATAGACAAAAAAAATATTTTTTTTCTTCCTAATGCGGCAGACTATTGGACATTATGCAAAAAAATATTAAAATACAGTAAAAGAAACGTTCCTCAAACTGTACTATATTAACTGTACTATATTATTTAGTATGTTCTATTAGATTTAATTTGAACATTTTCATCTATATTATTTTGACTATGAAAATATCCGTTACGACTTTTTATAAATATATTCTTTTGTTTTTTTACATCAATTGCATACGTTGATCGTTGTATTTATTATATATACACTGAAGTGCCACTGAATTAGGGATAGCAAAGCCTATGCAAATTGTGTAGCACTGCGCATCATGTATGCGCAAGTGAGAGCGCTGTGGTAACTGCATATATAGCGCGTACTGTGGTTGTTCTGAATTAGTTGTTGGAATTGTCAGTATGGGTAAACTGCCTGATTTAGAAGCCTTCGATCGCGGACAAATCGTAGGTGCGCGACGCATGGGCCATTCAATTTCCGAAATCGTCAGACAGCTAGGATTTTCAAGGTCGACAGTGTCAAGAGTATACAAAGAATACATGGATAGTGGAAAAAAAACTAGCGGTCGGGCAAACTGCAAAGGACAATTAGCCTTGACAGTGCGTGGTGAGAGACGGCTCAGGCGTATTGTACGTAGCCAGCGAAGCCAAACATTAGCTCAAATTACCACCCAGTTTAATGACGGTGCCAGTCGTACAGTCAGTAAAAGGACTGTGCAACACTCGCTTCACCGTATGGGTTTCGGGAGCCGTCAACCTACGAGAGTACCATTGCTCTATACTCGCCATCGGGCTGCACGTCTTGCCTGGGCAAGAGAGCACAGAGACTAGAGTGTAGAGGACTGGAAACGAGTACCATGGAGTGATGAGTCTCGATTCCGACTACTTAACGCCGACGGGAGGCTGAGAATATGGCGTCAGGCTCATGAAGCCATGGATCCTGCATGCCTGGCTGGAACTGTACAAGGGCATGGTGGCTCAATCATGGTCTGGGGTGTTTTTTCGTGGCACAGTTTGGGATCTTTGGTGCGTGTACCAACCTCCCTCAAAGCAATTCGGTACGTAGAGTTGCTGGGTGATCACCTCCATCCGTTTATGCTGTTTTGTTATCCGCACAGTAATGGAGTTTTCCAGCAAGACAACTGTACCTCTCACAAGTCCCGGTTGGCTACTGGCTGGTTCGATGAGCATTCTTCTGACTTCTCTGTCATGTTTTGGCCACCTAGAAGCCCAGACTTAAATCCTATTGAGCATCTTTGGGATGTTTTGGAACAAGACGTGAAAGGCCATCACACAGCACCAAAGAACCTTACTGAGTTATGGACATCTTTAGCCAATATTTGGGTTTCTAGAAACTTGTTGAATCTATGCCTCGTCGTGTGGCAGCCGTTATCAAGGCCAGAGGAGGCCCAACTCGTTACTAGGTAGGTATCCCTAATTCAGTGGCACTTCAGTGTATATATATATATATATATATATATATATATATATATATATATATATATATATATATATATATATGTGTGTGTGTGTGTGTGTGTGTATTTACATTAATTACATACATTGACCATTGTATTTAATTTGAATGTATTCCTTAGCGAAGTACGGGTTTTCAGCTAGTTTTGTACATAGAGAAAATTTAAAGCAAAACAAGGTTTAAGGTCCCTTGTTCACTTAAACCCTCATTTTCAGCTCGGTTTAAATGAGATATGCACTGCAGTGAAAAGGAAAGTCTAGCGAAGAACTGCCAAAGAATGAAAGTAAAGCAGCTAAAAAATAATTATATTACGAGTATTTACACTACTGGAAATCTTTTCTGTCTAGCATATCTGTGAGCTAAGTCTTGCTCAGGAGCCTGAAATAAGATTAAAAATTGGTCCAGGTTTGCTGCGTTAGCTGTAGTTGCCTAACTCTAAACTATAAATCATAAACAGACATTCAATGCAACTATAAAAAGTGTAAAACTCGCTTGTGGAAGTACACGGTGGTCTTCAGGAAAGTACCTTTTTAAGGGGATGGTGGACTTGAAATTACCAAAAATCGAACAAAAATTGGAATTTTTTTTGTTGTGTTAATATTTTTACCCTTGCACAGCTTTATTAAACACAGCATGTAAATAACTTAATTTACAAAATAGTTGCAAGCAATTAAAAAGATTTGAGAGCGCTTTAAATAAATGTCCATCAAAATGTCAAAAAAATATGCAAACAAAGATCTGTGAAACTTTGTTTTAAATTTTGATTGATTCTAAACTTGATATTTTTATACCAATGTGCGCGGTGGGAACCGCAACTTATAGTGCGGGCAGATTTTAAAATATTTGCAATATTTAATCCAATATAGGAATGCATAAATACACAAGGAATGAAAATATATGAATTTATTTCTTCATATTATAATAAATTTGTATTTATAAAATATGTAAATATCGGAATAAAATGCATTTAAAATGTGTAGGGAAAAGTAAAAGGAAAACTTCGTGGCTTTAGAAAAGTAAGTATTAAAGATAGGTTAAAAAACATCTTTTAAATGGCTTTTTCACAAAATGAGTAATTTCCAGATTTGAAAGTTTTTGAAATTCTTCTTGTGTCATAATGTTTGACAAAATTTTATAAAATTTATATAAATGACTCCTGTAATAGATCGAAATTAAGTTATGTATTCACTTTAGGTTTCGAGATAATTCAGATTATCAGAGTTTAACTTTAGTGTAAAAAAGTACAAAAAATTCACGAAAATTCAGAATAGAAGCATAAAAATATTTCCTAAAAATTAACTATTAAACGAAAGCACAAAATATTACATTAATCTGTTAAAAAAATATTTATAAGCCATATAAATGCACAATTAAGGGGGGAAGTTAAAAATTAAATTGCAGGGAACATATAAAAAAAATAATTTTAATTTTTAAATTATAAAATAAAAAATATATATATTTATAAAATTTTATGAGGTGCTTAATATAGTTATACTTTATTGAATATATATGCAAAATTTCATATCTCTTAGGTAAAAATTTCAAAAATGGCTTCGTAATGTCTACCATCCTTTTAGAGAACCCTTAAAAGACGTAACAACACTATTTTAAAAAGTCTCTTATCAGACACATTATGTATTTATTTTTTTTGTATATTTGCTTAGAGCAATTAGAAAACAAAAATATTTTTAAATAACCCTTATTTCCAAGCACCTCATTGAAAATGTGAATATCTCTCTTCAAAATTCAAGTTCAAAAGTTTTTAAATTAATCGTGAAATTTCTTTCCTTTGATCATGGGCTTTCGAAATATGCAAATGTGTAAGCAGACTGTATCTTTAAATCATGAGCTGTTTCGGAATTAGTCGCACAAGATTTAATTTATAAAGGCTAATTTAAATACCCCTTGAGAGCATTTGAGATTACTTGCTTTTAAATAATTATTCTAATTTTCTTTTCGCTTTTGAATCTCTACTTAGCGTAGGAAATCTGTGAAGAAAAATATAAGATATCATTTGCACTTGACTGACGGGTAAGTGAAAATGTTAAATTAGGATTTATTTACGCTAAATTACTTGTGATTACATCTTAGAAATTTCGTGATTTCCTTAGCTCGCATTTCAGTTTTGAAATCGTAAAATGTTTTAGATTTTCCTTTTTTGATTATATGCCAAAATCAGATAGTAGGAATACTGTCCTGCTTTGTTTCGCCAACTGACTTAAAATAAATTTCATTTGTGTCCCCTTTATTTGCAAGGCTTTAGTGATTTCAGAGAAAATATTTTCTAACCCTATTATAAGACTCTTTTGAAAAATTTAAAATATATATTTGCAAATATAAGCAATTTATATATTTATGTTTTACCGTATTTTCAAATATAAAAACTCACATCGCATGTTATTCTTTTAAAGTTTTGAATTACATCCTAAGTAGTCTCGTTGTTTGTTTTCATAATGATTTATAAATATATTGGAATTATTAATTTAAAGAAATTTTTTTTGCACCATATGTTACTAAATATGGTAATTATAATATCCTCCGTGCCTCCGTACAGTTTTATGTTGCTAATGAGATTCTAATTCTGGTTTAAATAGGACAAATTCACAGGAAATGTTTATAATAAAATCTATGTATATAAAACATTTCCGCGACTGACTGACTGACATTTAACGCACAGACCAAACCACTAGACCTAAAGGGCTGAAATTTTACATGGTGTTTCTTCTTATAGTGTAGGGGTGGGCTAAGAAATATTTTTGAAAAATTCTTCTTAGATTTTTTAAAATTAAATTTTTAAGCTGTTTTAGTAACTTTTTTAAAGTTGGTAACATTTTTTTAGTTTGCATTTTAAATAACAATCTGAGGGTTATAAAATTTATATCACGAGAAACATCATGAAAATTCCTTTAAACTAAAATCTTTTTCGAATCTTTACTTCCATTTTCTGAGTTTTGGTGAATTTTTAAAAATTAATTTTTAGAATTTAATTTATTAAATGCTAATCACGAGATTTCTTTTCTTTTTGTGATACTTTATATTATTTTTGCGCCACACGTGATATGAAGTAACGAAATAAATTGACAAAAATATTAAAATAGAGTAAAAGATACAATTTAACCACTAGACTAATTGAGATGGAAGTATTTAGACCAAACAACTGGGCCTAAAGGGCTGAAATTTTGACAGTCTATCGACTGTCAAAATTGTAGATAATATTAGTTCCGCCCAATGAAGAAACACAAAATATTGTTTATAAGGGAATCCTCTAAAAAGCAATTTCGTTATTATTTTATTTTAATTATCCTAAAATGTACTCCGTAGCGAAGCACGGGTAATCAGCTAGTTTTCTCATAAAAATGCTTTGCATTTAAGTCTGTAGATTGTATGTATTTTTTAAACAATATTAATCTATTTGAAAATGAATTAAAAAATTGAATTAAAATTTCGCTGCAATAATTAATTTGTGTAGGGAAATTTAATATGAATTAAATGTGTAAATGGAAAATGTAATCCTAAAAAATAGCTAATTTTCATATCGAAACATTAGCAACAATATATTTGGGTGAATTCGTACAAAAAAAGAGATTACTATAAAAGTATTAAAAATTTTCATAATTTAGAAATATATACAATTTGCAAGCATATAAATCGGATGACATAAGTTAACAGTTAAATTACAGTTGCATAGATGAAGGATGTTATGATACTATAGTACTGAAATGCATAAAAATTTCCATTGTTAGTATATTCATAGTCTGCATGTACCCCTTCACCTAAAATTGCATGTGTTCTTGTGCATCGTTTTATAAACTATGTGGTCTAATAATGTAACACAATTTTTTTTTATTCCTACTCTAAAATGTAAAATTATTTACAGCAACATATTTATATAAAAAAGTAAAGATTCTGTAAATAAAACACGTGCGCCAAACAATATTTTATGCTTGGAAAATGTTAAGTTACTTAACATGAAAATGTTGATATTTTATACTGTCAAGAATGTCCAATCTCCTTACAGCAACTTGTTTGGGCTCTTTAATTAAATAGGAATAGTTAACTGACATTACGACAAGTAAATTATGCAGAATGATTTGACTCTTAAAGAATTAATATACTTGTAAAAGCAGGAAAATATTCTTTGTCATAGAAAAATTTAATATGAAGTCACGTGAGTTTATAGTGATATTACAGCCATATCACTTCAACGAATTATTAAAGGAAGATAATTCTTGTAAGAAATGTGTACAGTACTCAAAACAGCAACACATAGCTGTGAAAATTTTTATTGTGGATTTTAAGAAGCTGTGTGGGCGTGGTGGCTCCAGTTTGCATGAGCAGCGGACCAGTGATCTAAACGTCCCTGGTTCGATGTTCGTCGCTGCAAATCCACCGCCGTGTTCACTAATGGTGGCCAGGGCACTTAAAATAGGTCGTGGCTACAATGTCCTCCAAGTTCTCAAATTTACCCCTGGACGTGTGGGGTCAAGTGTTCCGGTCTCGTCACTTGACCGGCCATTAGCCAAGTCGGACTCTGACCTTTGTGGTGCTAATTCAAAACAGGATACTCCCCTTTCAGCCCAATAGCCCATTACGACAACAACACAACAGCATGCATAAATAAATTCTGTCAAACAGGAAGACTTCACGTTTTGACATTCCTTTCTGCATGCAAAATATGAAGATAAGATATTTCTATTACATCTGCCATTGACTAAAGTTATCAGAAAAAAATAATGA
Source organism: Dolomedes plantarius (assembly GCA_907164885.2). NCBI lineage: Eukaryota > Metazoa > Arthropoda > Arachnida > Araneae > Dolomedidae > Dolomedes > Dolomedes plantarius. The sequence continues at coordinate 69,931,793 of OU015491.1, forward strand.
GTAAGTTTATAAAAAATACATAATTTTTTTCTGATCAAACAGATAAATTTTTGCACTTTCGGTTCAAAATTACGGAACAGACGTTCTTCAAGGTCAAGTCAGACTTCAGGCCTAGTGGTACCTCGCCTTGAAGTGAAGCTGCTTACTAACCATCGCCAAGGACCTAGGATTTGAGGACCTAGGTACTTTGTACTTGGTGTAGGCTTTCCTACAGCAAGGGGATTGGAGACAACAACAAGAAGGTGTGTGCTCCTGTATTAAAAGAAAATAATTGGCTGCAATATTGAGATAAGAAATAAAATGTGAGCAATGCTGTGAAGGTAGTGCTGTTACATTGTCAAATATCAAATTCAAAGAACATCAAAAATAAAGATGAACAAAATTATACTGACTAATTTCTATTGCAAAAGTTGATATTTCTCAGTACTATGGTATTTAGAGACAAGGGGAAAAGAAGGAAGTCCTATACAGAATAGCGGATAAGAAAAGATGTTCTAGCTAGAGGTACAATTGGCAAAACTATAATTTCTTTTTTCTTCTGTGCCTGCCTATACGTTTTGAAGAACAATCATTTCATTCGTACGTCAAGATTAAAAAAGCAAGCAACTATGAGACATGTTAGCTTACCACATCGAGTCATCAGAGAAGGAGCATACAAATTCAGAATACACACACGAAAGACGATAAAAAATAAGAGAAATTCATTATTAAAAAGTAAATTTATTTATATAACTATTTACAATTGAATGATTTAATTAGGCAAAATCGAAAGAGTAAATTGTCGTTCATTTCTTTTAATTATGTTTATTTAGTAATATCTATACCAAATAAATTTTGCTGGCAAAATCGAGCCGTGACTGAATTTGAATACAGAGCCTACTCTTCAAACAGCTTATCCATGCTTACGCAATTCAGTACGCTTTCGCAAATCGTAAACCTCACCTAAACTACTTCACCATAAAGTATTTTTTTTTCTTATCTGCAACTCTGAATACCGTTCCAGTCTCAAAGAATTTTATAGAACATTTCGCTTAAAAGCTCCATTGTCTCCTGATGCATAAATCAACGCGTCTGGTGTATTAGAATTTCCCCGATATCGGCACCTTTGTTACTAAAGTTCGCGTTGAAATTAATGAAGTCGGCTTTTATGAGACAGAATTTTGTGCAGGGGAACTGGCTGGATGGAGCAGCCGCAACGGGAACAAAAGCGAATTCAGAATAAATTTGCAAAATCAAATGTTTCCACGCCGCTATTCTCACTGAGAAATATTTTAAATAGATTTTTCTTGCTATGAAAATATTACGCCGGGGTCGTATTTAATTATTGTGAACTATCCACTGCTTCCTTACTGCTTTGAGGTAGCTGCTCTCTTATGAATTACAGTGGTAATCGAAACTCATTTAGTTTGGTCGCCCTCTTTCGGTTCAACAAGGCAGAAGATAATAATTATTTTAAACTGAATCTCGCAATGTGCATGAAAGAAAGACTAAAGAAGGTATTGATATCCCCTTTTTTTTCAAAAGATTCTACTGAGACAGAAAAAATTATTTCATATCGTCACCAATTTTTTTTAAACAGTATTAAAATTTGTACTGTACACGATTACGACCGATATAATTGTAATAACAATTTTCTAAGTATAGGGGGAGCCAAAAGTTCGTAAAAAAGGAAGAAATCATGATAAATAAGAAGAGCCGGATTCAAGAGTATGCGGCCTATAGGTTAAAGTCCATTTGCCGCCCCCTCAATAGTTCATATTTGCTTAATACATTTGTTTTATGCAACAAAAGGATAGAGGTAATTGGTGTTTTCACCTTTTTAAACATAAAGTTCATTTAGTTTAGATAAAACTACAATTTTAAAGGTTCACATAATCTATATATATAAAACAGTTCCGTAACTGACTGACTCACTGACATAGAACGCACAGACCAAACCGTTGGACCAAAAGGGCTGAAATTTTGCATGGTGATTCTTCTTAAAATGTAGGGGTGCACTAAGAAAGATTTTTGAAAAAGTCTTCTTAGATTTTTTAAAATTAAATTTTTAAGCTGTTTTAGTAACTTTTTTAACTTTGCATTTAAAATAATAATTTGAGAGTTATAAAATTTATATCACGAGAAAGATCATAAAAATTCCTTTAAAATGAGATCTTTTTCGAATCTCTACCTCCAGTTTCCAATTTTTAGTGAATTCTTAAATATTAATGTTTAGAATTTAATTTATTAAATGCTGATCACTTGACTTCATTTTCTGGTACTTTAAATAAATCTATCGTCACGTGCATAACAATTAAATAGACAAAAAAAATATATTTTTTTCTTGCTAATGCGGCAGACGATTGGACATTATCCAAAAAGTATTAAAATAAAATAAAAGATATTATGTTCATCAAACTGTACAATATTACCTGTACTATATTCTTTAGTATGTCCTATTACATTTAATTTCAATATTCTCTTCTACATTATTTTGTCTATGAAAATATCCCTTACGATTTTTTTTATAAATATATTTTTTGGTTTTTTTACATCAGTTGTATACATTGATCATTGTATTTATTATAAATATAAATATATATATATATATATATATATATTTATATATATATATATATATATATATATATATATATATATATATATATATATATTTATATATATATATATATTTATATATATATATATATATATATATATATATATATATATATATATATATATATATATATATATATATATATATATATATATATATATATATATATATATATATATATATATATTGCATACATTGAACGTTGTATCTAATTTGAATGTACTCCGTAGCGAAGTGTGGGTTTTCAGAAAGTAAATTATATAATCAAATTAGTTATCTACTTTTTTTTCTTACTTCTTTAAAGATTCGTTAAAAAATGAAATGGGTTTCGAACTTAATTAATTAATTTTTTCTTGGAGATCAGTGATCACTATTTTAAACATATTTTTATATTTTAATGCTAATGACTATATTTTGCGCAATTGAAGAACTGTGGTCAATTTGAATTAAGTTGTCCTACACGGTGAAGTGAAATCACACAAAATGTAGTTAATTACTGGTTTATTTGTTGAAAAATATACAAACTTCTCTATAACAACTCACCCCACGTAATCTTCATGTTCAAATTTACATAGCTTTCATACAAGATTTCTTAAAGGCAAACTCGTTAATAATGTCCTCATATGAAAGTGTTTTTGTTGTATTTGCCTCAATACAAAGTAATGAAAGTGATTTTAACCGTATTTCATAAATACTAGTTCGCAGATAGTTCTTAACTCTTCTAAGGCAGAAAAACTACGTTTACCCGCGCAATTTGTCGCAGGTATGCACAAACTTATCCTTACAGCAGTGTCCAAATTGGGGTAAACATCTTGTAAGGAATTACACATCAGAAATTTCGAAATTCCTTCCAACGATTTATCAATATCCACAGCACAGTGTTTTTGAAAGTGGATGCACTCTTCAGTGAAATCCGAATCCAAATCATTTGTGTAGACGTGGTAAAGATTGGTGGCCTTTTTCCTCAATTCCTCTTCCATATCTGTATTGTTATCATACAACGGAGTTAAGAAGTAGAATCGGTCTTGAAACTCGTCATAGGCCATTTTTCTTTTCTTGAATTCACAAACAAAAGTGTCTAAAAAACGTGTTGATTTCAAGGTCATCCTTGCCAGTAAAGTTAACTTCTCCACTTCGGTCTTCGTCAGGCCAAACTTTTCTTTTGGGCTGTCTTTTATTGTCTTTTTCATAAGATGTAGTTTTGGTTATATACATGGCCAATTCCTCAAAGTAATCAAAATTGTTTCTCTGTTCCGTAAAATATTCTTCATGAGAGCCATACAAATCTTTGACCAAAAACACATCCACAGTTCCACTTTGCATGGCTTTGCTAACTTTATGGATTCTGTGAAATACGGTGCTCCAGAAACACACCATAAACGCAGCCTCAAAATGTTCTAATCTTCGAAGTATTCCTCAGGATTCACATCGAGTAGTTGCTTTTTCTGTTGTGTCATTTGAAATTCTTGTCAGAGCAATGTACACTTCTTCCTAAGACTCTCGTAAACTTTGGCAAGCGTCATCTCTTGCTGATCATCGAGTAGGACACACTTTTTTAATGGTCTTCTTATTCTGATAAGATTCTTCCATAACGTTTGTTAGGCATTCCCATCGCTTTGTAGAGCACGTAAAAATTACATATATTTCTTGGAGCAACATGAAAACTGCGCACGATTCTTCACAAGATTCTGCGGCAGATGATCCAACAAGATTTAGGGAGTGTGTCGCACACGGGATGAATAAAGCTAAAGGAGTTTTTTCTTTATTTTTGCTTGCAGACCATTGTAAACGCCAGCCATATTGGAAACGTTATCGTAAGATTAGCCTCTGTAGTCATCAATGTTTATTTGCAGATTTTCTAGCTCATTCACAACACGCTCAAACATTCCTTCTGAACTATGACCAGCTGATGGAATGAAGGTAGGGAATCTTTCATGGGGCACACCGTAACTTGAAACATATCTAACAGCAAGGACTAACTGGTCTACCTGTGACATGTCTGGGGTCGAGTCTATGATGAGAGAAAAGTATTTAGATTGTTTCAACTGTTCACAAATTACTTTCCTAACATTTTGAGCCATTTACTCAATTACCTCATCGCATGTCTTGGAAGAGAGATAATTAGTATTGCCACTACAACAATTACCGTACTTTTCAATGTGTGTTGCTAAGAATGGATCGAACTCAGATATCAACTCTAAAGCCATAAGAAAATTTCAATTCCTATTAGAACCATATATCTCGTTGTCGCTTCTTAAAGCGAGGCCTCTTGATGTCAGGGCCTTGACAGCCGCTAACTCTAGTTAAAACATTTCTCCAATAGTGTGTTTCTTTTTCTAGTTATAAAGTTAGCATACTTTCAACACGGTTAAGAGAAATTCCTCTTACTTTTAGAGTAATAATAACAGATTTGTGTATTGGGGAATTTTCATGGGGACATGCACGACTTAATCCATTTTCCAGTCATTGAAACCATCTTTGTTGTCAAATTGTGATCATTCTTTAGTGTTAAACACTAAACAAGGGATACAAAAAAACTAATCCCTTACTTTTTGAGAAAATCCTCCATTTCCTTTCATGAATTTATCCATTTTTTAAACTCCGTTCAAAGAGAGATTTAGTCAAATATCTCTTTTGATCTTGGTAAGCTGTTAGTGAAATCTAATCCTATGTTTTGGTCAAAGCCATTTTTTACTATTAGATCTCTAGTAGCATCATTTAAGATCCACAAAGCTTGATCCTTATTTAAAGAGTTCGCTAATGTTGGCTCTTTATTTTATGTTAAAGATTGACTTTTAACATCAAATATATTAGGTATAATCTCATTGTGAGAACTTACTTGCATTTCAGTAGTAGGTTCTGATAACAACATAGCTGTTTTGAAACAACTCGTTCCAGAGGAAGCATTGTCGTCCCCAACAGAACCATCACAAACGGCACGAGCACTTTCAGGTTCCCCTTTATCATCTTTATCGTTCTTTTCTTCCACTGGCGAACTATTAGTTTTAAAAAACAAATCTAGTTTTTTTGTTTGTTTCAGAACACGTTCTTGTTCTTGAAGTTTCAGTTTTGTTCGTTTTTTGTATACAGCGCCACTGAGTCTCTTCCTACCGTCACTCATAGTAACTAGCAGGGAGTAGCCTACTTGTTAAAAACTGTACGTTATGTATTGGAATACTCTAAACTATAAGGCAAAATCGTAACAAACAACACGAACACGCCTCGCTCAACAGAATCATCAACGATCCCGTTGTGCACACCGATTGACATGAATGACAGCGTCAGACTCACACAGACTAGACTGATACTACACTATACTACTGACAGCGGAGCCACTGGGCCTTCCACCAACAGTGTTGCCAGATCGGCTACAGTGTTGTCAGATCGAATCGCTGCGCTTGTGCCAGTGTTGTTAAACCATATTAGATTGCACTACAAGAAAGTTATAATACAAGATTACGTGCTTTGAATTTGTATTATGTTATAGTTTTAGAAAGTAGGCTATGTAGAAGGACTAAAACATATTTTTAAGTAACATGTATTCGTACGGAAAATATTATTAACTTCTGAAATACTTCATTTTAACTTTTGAATATATTGCCAAACTGCCGCCCCTGAAAATTTGCCGCTCTAGGCTGCGGCCTACTTAACCTATTTAGAAATTAGGCCCTGTAAAGAAGTGCGGTTTGCAAGAAAGGGCTGACAAGGAAGTCGAATTTTATTTAGCAGCCTAAAAAGCTAAAAAAAGTTTTAAAAAGTTTTAAAAAGTTTAAAAAGTTAAAAAAGTCACCGGTAGATGGCGCTGACGTGCGAGAGATTCAGCAGAATTATGCAAATCAATCTTGCAGTAAAAGACCGTGATACACGAGGATGTGGAGGATCGGCCACGAAGTTCCTCGTTAACGGAGGGCCGCATTACTGCGGTAGAAACTGTTATGAATAATATGGCTGCAGAATCTTCCACGCGGAGTAGCAGTGCTCGCAAAGTTGGACCAGTGACTATACCAGTGACATTTAAAATTTTTTTTTACTGCTAAAAAAAATCCGATTTCCTCGTGAGCCGTTTCTTGCAAACTGCACTTCTTTATCACAATTTCTTCCTTTTTTATGAATTTTCAAAGTTTTTAGGAACTTTTGGCTCACCCGGTATAATGCTATTTTAATTGTCAATCCTATATTATTGTCTAATTATTTATAACAATAACAGAAAATAGTTGTTGTTATCTTAAATCCCCCCATGGCTCTGAAAAATGGACATAGGCAAATATTAAGATCTCATTTTTATTTCGAAATTTTGAAAAATTTTGAGACAAATCTTACATTGATACTTAAATTTTTAATAGTTGCACTAATCTGTATTTAATGTATTATACTTTTCCACTCTAAGTGCAATAATAATTTAATTAAAGTAGAAACTTTCAGTTGTCAGTATTTCATTATTTTATGGTCTAGGCATCTGAAACTATTCTGAAAAGAAACTAATAAATAAACAATTAACAACGAAACATAATCAAAATAATACATTTTAATGCCTCATATGTGTTCAAAGAGAATTTGAGCTATAGTGCACGTGAAAACAGTCCGTCTAGTTACATGTATTTATGTGTGATTGACTAAGGAAGGGAATACCTGATTTCTACTATTTCTAAAGCATTTTCTCCTAGTGACTAGAAGGAATTGCTTGAGAATAACTAATCCGAAAACAAACTTTTTAAAAATTTACAATGCAACCGAATCTTGTTAGTAAATTTATCTAGTTTTCAACGACCGACATATAACATCCTGTTTTTCTTAACTATTCCGTAGTCTAGATAACATCAATTGTCACAACTAGCAATTCACAAATTCTACAGAACACTTAATTCGTCGGTGAAAGTGGAGAAAATGCTTGAAAATCACCGGATGAGTCTAAATCGTTTGCGCATGAATATACAAAAGGGATTACACTGTCAAAAAATGAAGAAAAATGCTCACACATACTTAAGGAATGAATTTGTTATAGCTAAAATAATAGATTTAAACTATCACAAAGAATTAAGGATTCTCGTTAAAATGATTTTCAAACAAAATGATTTTCAAAAGGGGAATTTCTAGGGATTTTTAAAAATGATTTTCAAAGTCCCTAGACACTCTGACTAGCAGTAATAATGTACATAATGTAAATTTCTTAGATCTTAATATCTGTCTTAACATTGAACAAAAGCTTATATTTGATTTATGTGATAGAAGGTTTAATTATGATTTTGAAATTGTGTAATTTCAAGACTTATGATGTTATTATAAATCGTTTCTGTTATTATAAAGCGGTATTTAAAAGGAATACTGTTTATCCACTCATGATAATAATTAGACTAGGCTCTGAAGGTGAAAGGAACAAACATATTCAAAGATAAAAGAAAATGCCTATTAAAAACAACTATCCTGATAGTTCTATCAGTAGAAATTCATAGTTTCAGATTTACAAACTAAAATTACTAATTACGCTGATTGTGATAATTTTAATTAATAATTGATTAATAATGTGACAAAATTAACTGTATCACAGGTAAATATTAATGCTGTAAATAATTTTAAACACAGAGTTATATTTATGGATGGTTATTCAGTTAAAATTAACTAGTTCTTAAAATTACGTATATCTAAGCTATGTAGTTGTAATATTTGGAATATATTCCATCTCTTTGCCTTGACATCTTAACAGGGATTTCGCCTATTATTGTTCGCAATTGGGTGGGAAGTTCACTTAAAACTTGATTCTTATGTCTTTTGGAGCTCATTTCTGAATGATTTTTTGGAAGTCTTGTCAAGTTCTGTTAGATTATGATTAGAAACTTCAGAAAAAAAACTAGCAGTTTTATGATAAATTATGCACTGTAGACGAAGAGATGTTATCATTAAACAGTTAATTTCTAGTTTTCTTGTTTTGGTTTATATATATATATATATTTATATATATAAAAGAGAGTGAAAAAAGCTTATTTTATAGAATTATTTTAAGAAGAACGTGATAGAAACGAAGAAATTATTCACCAAATCTAGAAATTAGGTTATCTTACTTTCTAGGGATATTGCCTGAGTGTTTTTATTAAGACATATTTTAGCGTAAAAGGGTCTTATGTCTATTTCCTTCATCTAAAATATGCTGCAATTACTTGTTTTGAAATGTATTACAGTTTATGGCTACAGTACCTTGGATTATTTAACATCTTTAGATGACTACATCTGATAACCGGTAATGCTAATTATACTGCAGATTGTAACTTTGAAAGAATTGCTCTTTTCCTTCCCATGCAAGTCTTTGGAAAAAGTAACAAATACCAAAAGAAATTCAATCATTTTCTTGTCTAGTCTCAAATGGAACGCGGTTTCTATGACAATCGCGAGTAACGATGCGAATAACGAAACTGCAGCCTTTCATACTAATGAAAACATGGTGGAATCTCTAACGAAGAAGTTCGAAGACAGAAGAACAACATCGGAAGATTGAAAAAAAAGAAAAAAAAGGTGGTCAGTTACATAATAAAAATGAAAATGGTGTTGATCTCATTGACAACTAATTTTTTTCCCATCTGTTCAAATAAAAAATGGTGTTGGCCTACGTTTATTATTACTTCCATTAAATCTTTCATTAACGCAGGTAAGTTGGATAAACTCTTTTATGATAAATAGAGCTTAAAACATCTAGAATTCCGGCGTAAGACATGAAATTATAAGAAATCTAGTAGTACAGTAGCAAAACGATGGTTTTCTAAAACTTAATGGCGAAAATGTTTCGGTAAAAAATGCCCGTAAACGACAGAAATATTAAGCGAAGACCAGAGCTATTGATAAAATGTATGTTGCAAGTTTGTCCTCACGAGATGTTGCTTTCCTTTCCACTTCAGAGGAGACGTGTAGTATTTTACCTTCAAATATATTCTTAACAGAATGGTACGCACGTGATGAATGTGATTATAAATTCTAATTTACATAAACAATTTGATGCTTTAAGAGCTAATGGTTAAAGCATTTTAATGGTAAGAAAGAGATATATTTTAAAATCTTTACATCTTGGTAAGCTTTTTCTATTTCCTATTTTCTAAATATGACATTAAAAAGCCCGATCTTGAAACTGAGTCACAGAAAAAGAAAACGACGATCGAATATACTGTAAAATTCTCTGAACTTCTGATTATCCAAGCTGGTATAATTAATGTGGGGAGGAGCAAGAATGATGGAATAATACGAATAATCTAATGGCTATTTTGTGCATCGTAAAAATTTACTGGTCAAAGATATTTAAATAAACTAGCCGCTGTGCGACCAACATGGTCGCTTTTAGTTATATATTTTCTTTTGCAAAACAATTCAACTGAAAGCAACATATGTAAAGAATGTTACCATTACCTGTTATCATAAATTTACGTTGTTAAGGGTTAGTGGGAGTTTAGCCAAAAAATTTAAAATCATTGCTAAATTCACTATAAGGCTGATTCTAAAACATCGTGATTAAAAAATGTAAATTTCCATTACTTCGGAACAGAGTTAAAGACTGAGAAACCCAACACCAATGATTTTAAAAATTACATCCCTCTCTGTATGTACTATTTTTCAAAATGAAGATATATACACTTTATCATTAAATCAAATAATAAATTGTTGGGAAAATTTCTTCACTTATAAAAAGGAATAAAATTTCAGCAAGTACTAACATATAGTATAGATTACATCACTCTCTGTATGTACTATTGTATGTACTATTGTTCGCAATTCAGAGATCTCCACTTAATCATATCAAATGAATAAATTCAAATTATTTCGTGAATAAATTAAAATTATTCACGAGTAAAATACAGCAATTAAATTGTACCAAGTTACGTGCTATCGTCGAGCCACTACACACACGCGTGCACGGCCGCTAATGTTTACATCCGGTAGTTGTAACCGTTGCCATTCGGAGTGTAGAAATATCGTCGATTTTTGTGCCGCATACCTACGCGTTTTATATATATAGATTTCCTGAAGTGATTTAATAAGGGAATATTATAAAAATGAAGAAATATGTATCGTATTTTTCGGACCATAAGACGCACCTTTTTATATAAAAAATCGACTTAAAATTAGGGCGCGTCCTTTTTACATAAAAAAATCGACTTAAAATTAGATTGCGTCATATATTCCGAAGGTAACATTAAAATTAAATGAATATTTTATAATATATATTATATATATATATATATATATAAATAGATATATATATATATATATATATGACAGGCGTGTGGTTTGCATGTTCTCAGATTAATTCGAAGTCATCATGTTAATACTGGTGGCGAGTGGTAAGTAGTCTAAATCCAATAAACAAACATAGTTCCAACTCAATCAAGCCAATTTATTTCACTTTCCAGCAACCACTGATCCAAGTAGCGCATATTTGAGCGCTCGCCATTTTCGAATTGTGGACCCAGCTGACACGCGTCCACTAGCAACGATTAAATCCCGCGTTCTGCGTACTTTTTCATGGTCAAGTTCCACACGTACTCTTTTTGCGCCTGCGTAGAGATTCAAAATAGATGTTTGAAGGCCGCCACGCTCTAATTCCCTGTACCCCGTTCTAAAAATATTCCTCTAAGCTGGGAAAACACACACTTTCACTCGCAGAGGATCTGATTCTATCGCATTTCCTGCGCTTTATGATAATAGATAAACTCGAAGCCCCCTTTGATTTTAAGGTAATTATTTCGTTCCCGCTTAAGTCCGACATATATATATATATATTACATATATTAGTTGTTATATTTATTATATATATCTTTTATTATTTATATATCTATCTTTATTAAGTAAGAAATTGAAAATATCTTTATATACGTAACAAAACACAAAATATTATTTTCTAAAAATCCTCCCATAAATTAGAAATACGTCCTATAATCCGATAAGTACGGTACTCTTTTTTTTTAACCTAGGAAAAGTTTTATATATTCCACTGTGTGCCACGCTGACATTGCATTCAAAAAAATTTTTTTTTAAGGTTTGATTTTTTTATGCACACCTAAACTACAAAAATGGATAATTTGGGGTTCGAGATAACTTTTTACCGGCATATACTATCGAGAATTAGGATGTTGAAGCTTCTAAAAAGTGTAACTTATATATAGCAGAAAGTTCTTCAACAGCAATTTATTGTATAGATTGCATTCAAAGAGAGTAGCTACAGATCGTTATTACGTGAAAATATGTTAAGGACATGCATTAAAACCAAAGGTCTCCGAAGTAAGGAAGGGCACGAGATTAATTTTATAGGAGGGGAACTGAAACGTAAAATCTCCGCATCTGTGTAAAACGGGGGAAGTGCATATTCATGTAAGTTAGAATGTTCATGAATAAATTAGAAAAGAGATTGGATAATTAAACGTGAAAAGGGAAGAAAATACTTTTTCCTTATGCAATCATGTATTCACACTCATTCCGCCTTCTATAAATATTTTAAAAAACACTATAATATACCTCGTAATAAAATTTACCTCGCAAAATACTATCGTATTGAACTGATATACGACAAAATAAATGAAAATAATGAAATGATTTCATTGTGCAAGGGAAATGATTTTATTTACATAAACATAACGGTTGATTTTTCTTTTACTAGTCTATTCATTGTATAAAATTCGATTTATTTTTTATTGTTAATTTCAGTTTACATAGAAAACTGTCACAAAAGTTGTAAGGTATACACAAGATTCGATTCACAAGAATCGAACTTTTGAATGAATTAAAGAAGCTGCTTCAGATATGCTAATTTCGGCATACGCGCTTAGTATAAATACCACGCAGCGTCATTAAAAAAAGGGGGGGGAGGTTGTTAAGGTAAAAAAGGAGTTATCCTGCGCTAGTGCTTAGCGGGCCAGAAGTTTACATGGCTGTACTGCTGGTTTGACGTACTGTTCGTGAGTATAAAAATATATTGTTCTTGAAAGCTGTGTTTATACATTCCGTACAAGTAGTACGCATGCTTATTGCTGTAAAAGCCAATTATATGTGCAACGAATTCAATAAACATTGTTTCATGTATAAACTGTGTTTGCTTCAACTTCAAACAGAGTGCCACTTCAAATTATATACACCCAAGTCTGGGTAGAAGTGAGCATAGAAACTCTATAAAGTTTTTAAAAATATATTTCAAACAAAAAAATAAATTTTAAACTTTGTAAAAATGAAGTATATTCTTTATCAAACAGAAATCTTTTCACCTTTGCTTTTCAATTACGAATTAGAATACCGTGAAAATAATTACGAGATGTAATTAAACAATGCTTCTATTTTAAAAAACAATTTATTAGACAATAACTTTTGTTCTATTAATCTGTAAACACAAATATCTGAAATTAAAACCCGTGCAGTTTACTCATTCCCCTGCATTTCCTTTTTGGATAAGCTGTTCGCTTGAAATTTCATAAAAATTAATATATTTTGAATAGCATATAAAAATATTTTACTTTAGTAAATTATAGCAAAATTATACCTTTGCAATTTTCGAAAATTCAACATATTTTGAATAGCATAAAACATATTTTACTTTATTACTGACCTGCCAATATTTATACGAAATCTTTTGATATTTCAAGAAAAAATATTTGTGAAAAATTATGTGAAAATGATATCACTGATATATTTTTAAAATTTCGGAAAAATTAGTATATTTTGAAAAGTCTGAAAATATTTTTACTTAATATTGACATTTTGATATTAATGCAAAATATTTTAATATCTCTAGAATAAATGATGTCGGAAAATTTTATTAAAATTTCATTAATTACACATGTCGTGTGGCATGTCTTAAATATTTATTTTGGGCGTGATTCGTAAATTATTTTGGTTAGTACAAATTATTTTATTTTTAGAAATTATTTGGGTGCGTTGTGTTTTTAAGATTTATTTGGTTGAATACAACCCAAAGCTCAAGACAATTTCGTAAACGAACAGGTCAAACAAACTTTGCTTCTAAACCTTCCTTTAGATCAACTACAAAAAAACAGAGATGACTGACTCCAAAGTAATAAATTAGATTAATTTATTTAAAACATTATCTATTTTATAATTTAACTCAAAAACCGAATCACCAAATCTTAGTACACAGTTTACACATTTTACTAATCTTTTAGCATTTCTCCTCAATTCATATCGAAGGACATGTATTTAATTAAACCTACACCTTTTGGATTCAGGGAGAATAAATTTATTTATTTTATCATCGGGCTTGGGATCTCCTTTCTTTCTCGGGTAGCATGCATTCAATCAAAATCTTTATACGGTTGTAGGCATCTATCGTCTGCTTCTTCCGCTCCTTTCATCTCCGGACTACTCAATCGGAACACCAACGGAAAATCGCCATTCTCTCCACCTCTATTCTCAAATTATTTATCGGTGAAGGCAGCAACCATATTTTCGTCATCAGCAAAAACAAATTTTAGTCTCAGGATCAGGAGGCTCTCATCTCGGCACGCATCAACAAGAATTTCTGCTCCGCTAAACGACATCTTTCTTTGGGAAACTCCCCAGGCAAGATCAAATTTTTCTCGATAGTTAAGATAACTACACTTCCTCACCTGCGATGCTAAACACCGGGGAAATGGAACCCGAGCCTGCATGCAGAAGTGAGTCCCCGAAAAAAACTCTAAGTCTTCTATTTATTTTATTTTTTCACAACAAACTCCACGCCTTCTCATGACTCCTAAACCATTCAGGAAAGCTTTCAAAAATCCACCACTTAGCATCAATTTTCATTTCTTTGATTGGATAATCCCATAACCCATGCACGCCTTCCTTGTGTCACAAAACAGACCACCCAAAGTCCAGTCCACGTGTTTTGCGGTCTACCTCCCAAACAGACCCAATAAATTTGTTTACAATAGGGTATTTTACTTTAACGTCAAACTCTGGTGCCATCTCCTCATCTGCGTATCTGTGTCTGCAATCAACCTACCCCCACCGCGCACCGCCGCTTTTAAATTGGCTAAGGCACAAAGGCGACTGTTCCGTCCTCTAATCAAAGGCGGCTTCCTAACTTTCTAACCAAAATGTGATGAAAACAGCCTTTGATCACTTTATCTCTCTAAAAAATTTAATTTTTCTTCAAAATCGAAAGCGCTTCATCACAACACATCTTTGAAATTTCATAAAAGTTAATTTTTATTGAATAGTATAAAAATGTTTTACTTTAGTATCAGAATGTTAATGCACTCATGTCCATAAATTAAGTATAATGCCAGCTCCGGCAAATAAAGGTTCAAAAACAAAACAAACGTGACTTATTCATAAAGCCCATTTATTAAACAAAAGATAAAGAATAAAAAAGAGGGTGTATGTATGATTCCATTCATAAAAACTACGATTTTTGCTCCCTGGAGCAATTGTAAAACATATCTCATTTACAAAAACTTAGTATTACATGATTGGTATGATGGTTAATACATTGTATGTCTCCCATGAGATGAAATACAGTCCGTACAACGCCTAGGTATGCTGAGTATCAAATTATCGAGCTGATCTTGGGGAAGATTACTCCACTTAGCAAGCAATGCTCTCCCAAGTTCCGGTACACATGTAGGAGATGGTTGACGGGCTGCAACTTGTCGGCCAAGCATGTCCCACACAAACTCTATCGGATCTCACAAGTCAAATGAGAATGCAGGCCATTCCATACGGGTGATATCCTCAGATTGAAGGCATTCGTTTACGATGTTTGCTCGCTGAGGACGGGCGTTTTCATCCATAAACACAAATTCCGCACCCATGGCACCCCTAAATAAACGTACATGTTGTTCCAGAAGTATGTTCCGATAAATGTGGCCGTTCATGGTTCCGATTTGAACATGCAGATCTGTTCTAGAGCCCAAATGTGCAATCCTGCACCACCGTAACGGTGTCGTTCAATGATGTTGTCTTGAGGTAACGGATACCCAGCGTTCTCCATATGAAAGTCCGAAGTGAATCAGACTGCAAGCTAAACCTGGACTCGTCGGAAAACATCACACAAGTCCACTGTGACGATGTCCACATTGCATGTTCTCTACTCCAGGCTAATCGTTGCCGACATTCAGTCGCCGTGAGCGGAAAGCATCTGAAAGGCCTGCGAGCATATAGACCAATATTTCCCAAACGTCTGTACACGGTTTGCCTTGAAACTGTGGTACCCGCAGCTGCAGATAGCTGACGAGACAGGTCGGATGCTGTGCTCCGTCTGCTTCTTTTGGCAGTTACTGTCAAATACCGATCTTCATTTAGCGTTGTAACTCAAGGGCGACCTGTACTGTAACATCTACTGACATTTCCATCATCTTGGAATCGTTGCCAAAGCCTAGACATGACACTTTGAGCAATTCCAAGTTCCTCGGATACTTCCATCTGAGTACGCCCACATTCCAGACGGCCGATATTTCTACCACGTAAAAAATCCTCCACATGCGTCCTCTGTGTCATAACTTTTCGGTTACGGCATTGAGTGGCTTACAGAACGTTTGTGCACAATTTTACTTCTTTGCCACCATTCCTTATATACCCCTCTCTTACACTCTCGTCATTTTGACGTACTGTCAGCGTCATCTGGTGGCTTCCTGTACTTTGCATATTATTCTTGAAGATGTGTGTGATAATTCTACAGGTGAAATTTTTACTTTAGAGTTCGATTTCCGCGTGATTCTGAATTATCCTTAATTTATGGACATGAGTGTATTTATACAAGATATATTATGATATTTCTACAATAAACAAATGTGAAAAATAATATCAAACCGACTTTGTAATAATTTTAAATCATGTTATATTAGTTTCAAAATTTCAAGCAATTAGACAATTAAAAAGACTTTTTAAGTTATTACCAATTATTTAATTATTAAATGTTAAATAAAGAATTTTTAATGAGTATGACGATAGCAGTTTATTTACCTGCGTAAAAGAAGTCACCCATCAGCAGTCACATACTTCTCCGTACTGGCGGGCTTGATACAGACACGGATAAATGCTGTATAATGTGCATGTACCATGAAAGCAGAAACTGACATACTGTCATCTTGGATCGCGATGGATCTCTGGAATTTATTGATTCCTTACGTTTAAATGAAGACATGACATTTATAATCTTTGATTTTAATGACATCATTGAAAATTATTTTGATACATTTATCTAAGATTTTCCTGGTTATTTGTATGTTTTCAAAATTCAACTTTTTATGCGTATTTCATTCTCAGAGTGTTTCATGAGAGACTTATATATAGAGAGAAATAACTCTATTAGTAGTTTCACGCAATTAACTTACTAGATAAATTCATGTTTTAAATATTTTGTTTTGCCAACATTTTCCCAGATTCAATTTTAAATATCAAGAAATAGTACTCTGCAGCTTAAGGCTGCTATGTACTAAGAAAAAAATCGTATTTCCCTTTTCCTCTTCTTGCAGACTCTTGGGGTGTGAGGAGTCCAGTTGACAGTTCGAGAATTCCAAACCCCTTAGGATTGACATTTTGAGGGATTGTAATGGCTCTCTCTCTATAGGGGGGTTAAGCGCTGCCCCCAAATTTTTTATTTAAAATATATTTTTGTCAACTATTTACAGGCACATAAATGCTGATAATCAAATAAAATTCGTATTGTCAGATAGCCTGAACTTTTCTTCAAAGCGCTACAGGATTCATTTTATAAATTTCGTCCACCGAAGAAATTTATAAGCGTTTAAAACACAATATACCAGATTTTTCCCAGAAAAATTTAAATTTTAAAATATTAATTGCATTTTTAAAAAAAACGAAAAATGTACACAAATGTAAAATTTCTTTCTCTATGATGGAGTCCAATTTTTAAAAAAAATCTTTGAATCCATGTCGGCAATCCGTGGACAAATTTTCTCCATAGGTTAACATTGAGGTGAGCGAATCCAATGGGGTTAGTATATAGTAGCCTTAAGGCTACTGTGCCGTGTACGAACTCTATTGGATTTGCTTACCTAAATGTTAACCTATGGAGAAAATTTGTGTACTATTTACATCTCCATAAATGCTGATAATCCAATAAAAATGGCATTTTTAGATAGTCTGAACTTTTCTACACCTTGCAACAGAATTCATTTTTATAAATTTCGTCAACCAAAGGGATTTATGAGCGTTTAAAACACACTATAACATATTTTTTTTCCGAATAGCTTAACATTTAAAATATTATTTGCATTTTTTAAAGAAAACAAAAAATCCCCCAAGATGTGAAATTTCGTTCTCTATTACGGAATACAATTAAAAAATATCTTTAAATCCATGTCGGCAGTCCTTGGACACATTCTTTCCATAGGTTAACTTTGAGCTGAGCGAATTCAATAGGCCTAGTATATAGCAGCCTTAACCAGTCAATTCAGGAGCAATTTTGTTTGAGATTATTCTTCGTTCTGTTTTTTTACAAGGAACTCTATAATTAAACGTCAGCTCATAAATTTGGAAGCTTTAAATATGTAAAATATTGCAATATTATACTGAAACTACATCTATAGTTTGTATACAAATATTAATGTAAATTAAGTCTTTTTTATTTTTAATTATTCATTATTTTGTAAACTAAATAAATTCAAAAAGCTTTATTCAAAGCATTATACAGTCACAAGTTTCAGGAGCAATTCAGGAGCAATTTTGTTTGAGATTATTCTTTGTTCTGTTGTTTACAAGGAACTCTATTCTTAAACGTCAGTTCATAAATTTGGAAGCTTTAAATATGCAGAATATTGTAATATTATATTGAAACTTCATCTTTAGTTTGTATAAAAATATTCATGTAAATTAAGTCTTTACTTTTAATTATTCATCTTGTAAACTAAATAAAACCAAAAAAAATTATTCAAAGCATTATACATTCACCAGTTTCAGGAGCTATTCAGAAGCAATTTTGTTTAAGATTTGTCTTTGTTCTGTTTTTTTCACAAGGAACTTTATTCTTGAAACGTCAGCTCATAAATTTGGAAGCTTTAAATATGTAAAATTTTGTAATATTATATTGAAACTTCATGATTAGTTTGTATACAAATATTAATGTAAATTAAGTTTTTTTACTTTTAATTATTCATCTTGTTTTTGTAAACTAAATAAAACCAAAAAGCTTCATTCAAAGCATTATACATTCACCAGTTTCAGGAGAAATTCAGGAGCAATTTTGTTTGAGATTATTCTTTGTTCTGTTGTGTACAAGGAACTCTATTCTTAAACGTCAGTTCATAAATTTGGAAGCTTTAAATATGCAGAATATTGGAATATTATATTGAAACTTCATCTTTAGTTTGTATAAAAATATTCATATAAATTAAGTCTTCACTTTTAATTATTCATCTTGTAAACTTAATAAAACCAAAAAAAATTATTCAAAGCATTATACATTCACCAGTTAAAGAATCAATACATTACCGGTCTGCCAGAAAATATATATATTATGTCATTAAAAAACATTTTTAAATTAAAAAAGTTATTATTTTATATGAAGTTCTACGGTCAATTTAGCAACATAATAAAGTACTATTTAGTTTTATTGAAAATTTTGGCAACAGACTTTAACTGAGAACATTTTTCCATCCCTCATCTTTCGTATATTATACTTTTAAGCATTATATACGAAGCGATGTATAAATATTCTCATACAAACAGCGAAAATGATTTATTAAACCTCAAAAGAATCTCGCTCGCATTTGATGTATAACAATAAATATGTGAATCATCATTAAAGCAGGAAATATTAATAGTCTCTGAACGGAAAATAAATGAAGGGGCAACTTTAGAGGCATTCTGCAGATGGAGTATCTCTATTCTCTCAATATTTGCGTCTACCTAAACAACGGCATTCCTCTTTTGAGTCGCTTTAAATAAAGTCTTTGAATCAAAGAGCACTTTATTGGTTATCCGGATGCTGTCTCATTTAAATATTGAACAAGCTTCCTTTCTGGGTTTAAGCGCTTGCAGTTTCGAGGAGGTTTGTTATTTCAGAATTATATAATATTTTTAAAATCCTGAGAATATTATTTAAAACCCATTGTTTAAAGATATTTATTCATCTTATGCATGAAACGTGAAGTGAACAAAGTTTGTGAAATAATACCATTGTGTGATCTTATAGATTAAAAAAATGAAAGCTCATGCTATATGATTTATTCAAACAGTTTTTAAATTTCTGTTAATATCATACTGCATTAATTACTTAAAAATATACAGATTCAGTTTTAAAAAAATTGCAATGTTCTATTCATAGTTCTTAGAATGTGGTTGAAAAAGGAAATGTTAAATCAACAAGAATGAGAATGCAAGCAGAAAAGTTTTGAAATTTAGGGCTTTTTTTATTTCTTTATTCAATGTAAATAAAATAATACTATTTGAAAAAGATAAAAGTTTAAAAAATGCACTCAACTTGATCAATTCTATTCAATTTTAATAGTGCCACTCTGTATAGTGGCTAACAACGCGAGCTTTAAGAAAATGGGCTCGGGTTCAGATCCCAGCTAATGCAGCAATGTTTCTGTGCTTTTCCGTCATAGGAGTAGGACTGGTTCAGCTCCATGCTGCTTTCCTAATAAAGTTGCCAATAAGGACGCGGCGTTTATGGGAGAATGGCCCCAAGAGAAAGTACCTCCCTTGTTGGGAAAAAAATGCTTTTGCGTATTCTGAAACCGGGATTTGTCATTTACCGCTCGAGTTAAAAAAACAGAAGCAAAAATGTAAAATAATTTAATTAATGACTTCTTTTTCTCTAAATGCGGAGGCACTTGTAGTGAAATATTCGTCTTTTGCTATTTCGCCGCGAGGTCTTGCTACTTGGCTACTTTATTATTGGAGCACCATTTAGGTGACTTTTTTTTAAAAGAGGAGGCACTTGTAGTGAGACATTCGTCTTTTGTTATTCCCCACGAGATGTTGCTACTTGGCTACTTTATTATGGGAGCACCATTTAGGTGACTTTTTTTTTCTA
Organism: Dolomedes plantarius; assembly: GCA_907164885.2. Classification (NCBI taxonomy): domain Eukaryota; kingdom Metazoa; phylum Arthropoda; class Arachnida; order Araneae; family Dolomedidae; genus Dolomedes; species Dolomedes plantarius. The sequence goes on from OU015491.1 coordinate 69,952,357, forward strand.
AAAGCGGATGCACATGTAGTGAGACATTCGTCTTTTGTTATTTCGCCTCGAGGTCTTGCTACTTGGCTACTTTATTATGGGAGCACCATTTAGATGAGCTATTACTTATGGGAGCACCATTTAGGTGACTTTTTTTCTAAATGTGGAGGCACTTGTAGTGAGACACTCGTCTTTATTATGGGAGCACCATTTAGGTATGCCAGCATTGCTTCCTGTAAGGGAACATCACTGGGTTAATATGAAGAACATGATACGGTCACCAACCTGTAATGATATGGCGCCAATGTGACATTACAAATAGAAGAACAATATAGTGTAAAATACCACTGATCTTTCTGGCAAACCCACAAAAAAAGCCAAATATTTTGCGCAAAAAACGGTTTTACGAGAAACCGTATCATGTTCTTTATATTTACCCATCACTGTAACGGGCAAGCCTTATTCGAGACTTGAACCCAAGCACACCGCGTGGAAGCTCACGACACTAATCACTATACCATGTAGGCGGCAGATTATTAGTGATATAATGCTGTCTAAATTAATGGTTTGAGGGTGATATATTAACTTATAGGGTGACATATGTACAGTGTGTACATAAATGAATTTCCAAACTTAAAAGGACTATTGAAAGAAAACTAAACAAAGTGAAAGCTTTTTTTTCTGGGGCTACATCAATTATCAGGCGTTTGTTCCACCGCTGGCAAATGACGTTGACGAACTTAAGACGCGCATATCTGTAGCCTTTCAAACCGGCACACCACACATGCTGAAAAGAGTGTGGGAGGAGTTATCGTACCACCACTGTATCCTACGTGTTACGAAAAGGGCTCACATTGCACACTTATAACTGTGTCGAATTTAAACTTCCAATTGTTATTTTTGATTTCCGATGAACAGCAAGTTTGTACTTTGTTTAGTTTTCTTTCAATAGCCCTGAAAAGTTGGGATATTCATTTATGTACACACTGTATATTAATGCTCTAAATAGCTAAATGTAATCATCAATATAACCCCATTTAAATAAATATTGTGTTACAGAAAATTAACGGTTACATCATTTAAGAGAATAACACAAAGCTCAAGATAACTTAGTGAAAAAATTTAGGGATTTTTTATTGATTGATATTTTCATTCTGAGGCTTCAAAAACCCTATGAAAGATAAATATTGAAGTAAATAAACAACAGATAAGCAGTTAATTCTATATAGACGCGTTGTATTCCTAAAAATACGTAGTTCAGTGAACCATAAACAGACGACTTTCATCACTGTGTGAGAGAGATTTAACGATATGGTGTACTTACTCGTAATAGCTTATCATAAGTATAATAATCAGTTTAACTCATAAATAAGGGATAAAATGTAGGACACTGCAATCACTGCCAAAAGTTATGTTGTTTAGTTCATTTAAAATAACTGGATGAAATAAAATTTAGGATAATCCTTATTTAACAATGTTTCTATCAAGATTTTCAGAAAGAACCCACCAGAAGATAAATAGTTGTCCATTTTATGGATGCAAATATGTTGTTATGCAAATATGTTGTTAACAAAGAAACAGTTTTATTCCAATGTATAACTTATAATTTTATAATTTGAAATAAATAAAACTTGAAATTATTAAATTCGCTTAGCGTATAACATTAAAATCATAACCAGAGAATTTTTTTATCAAAACAATAAATTTCTCTATTTTAAAAATAAATATCTTTAGTGCGATAATTTCATTGTTATACTTAATTAAATTTTAATATTTGAAAGTAAAATGATATACCATTAGATGTGTACTTTGAAATTTGGCGTTCTTTCCAGATTTGGCGTTAATCTGGATGAAGCTCATAAAAAGGCTCTAGATCCTTATTAAAAGGGTAAAATTGTCAAAGTTCTATTTCGGGAGATAATAAAAATACTTCCTTTTTGTTCCTCATCTTGTAATGAGCAAACTTGTCTAGTTGAGGAACTGAAACTGAATCTGGTAGTAAAATTTGCTACGATCACAGATTGTGAGGCGATGGTTTTTTAGGCAATTTTTTAATGTCCGCTATGTTTTCATCAATTAAATCTAAGCATAGAAAACTTGCTACAGTGCAACATTTAGATTACTGAAGGTTTCTTGATATGACTTCATAGTACCTTCCACCCTTCTTGACTCAGACTCTTATATATTGTAGGAGATGCTAGTAAAGTTAAAATGTTTCCTAACAGCTTGAAGTCAGAATATTAATTATCCTTGAATATCAAAGTATAATACTCAAACAATTATTTATTTTTACAAAGGGGAGGGCCTGAATTCCTGTTCTCGGAAGAGAGTTGAAGCGCACTCACAATTAACTAGTAGATAAAATTCTAGAAAAAAAAATTTAAAAGTTACCGTAAAATTTGACAGTCTATTCATTCTGTGTGCATGGCATTGTGCAGCAGAATGTATGTTTCTCTGAATAAAAAAGTTACAGACACGAAAATATTTCATTTTTAAATTTTCCCGAAAAATTATATCTTTTTTACATAGACTTTATCGTAGCAGAAAATAAAGTTAAAAAAGCATCGTTAAATAAAGCATGCCTCAGCTGTTAACATGAGACATGAATGTACTACACAATCTTGTTTAGCGCGTCTAGTTTGCTAGATAGTTTGCAGTTGAGACGGGCAGGTGTATAAAAGACATTGCATTACTTTCTGCTTGGATCCTTTACTACTCAAAACTAGAGAGTCCTTTCTGCTCTATTTATGGTAAACCACAAATTATGGACATTTCCCACCTTCAGACCTGTGAGACACTGTCGGCTTGAAATCTCTGCAGCCGATATTGGACAGCAATAGCATTGAGCAATTGATGCGTTCCTGTTTCCTTCTTTTTACTGATTGTTTTCGTTGTTGTCTGTTTTGTTCTATCAGTCTTCTTGTTGTTTTGTTTATAGCTTTCTTATAGAAATAATAACAAAAAAAAACCATTCAAAATTTTGAACCTTTTTTTTTAATATGATTTATGTGAAATGTAAATGCGTCTACAGCTAAAACCAAGCATTAAAACTTCCAAATTTCATTTCAAATATAGGTCTATTTCCAAATATAGGGCTCTATCTGTATTTTCCGTTTCAAAAAAGTTTGAAACTTTATTGACGTTATGACTCACAACTTAATTTAAAAAAAAATAATCATCATTTCTTAAAATACATTAAAATATCCTTACTATCAAAGTTTATTAAAAAGGCCCAAACATGTACTTAAAATTAAGTTCACGCTACTCAGTTCTCTATCAAAACACTGGCGAGCGCTTTGAATCACGAGATAATGGAATTTTATTCAAATATAACGCAACTTCCCCCAGCTCGGTATCGGCAGCTCACGCAAAGGAGTCCGTCCATTGACACATTCGTGATTTCTACACAATAAAATCCCCGAATGAATGCACGAAGGACCCTGCACATTGCACAACCGGTGCTGCACGCCGAGCGAGGGAGCGTTCATTTACGCTCTGAGCGACGGGTTAGGATCTTTCAGTATTTAAATAGCTGGTTTAATAAGTGGATATCCTTTCGTTATTGTACTGCACTTGGATCCTTTACTTAAGTTTATACAGAGTTTTATTTCTTTGTTGCAAATTTCCTTGTTGATTGTTAAAGAAACGCGAATGGGACTAAAATTGTGGTAGCCGTGAGAGACTTTTGTAATTCTAATGTTTGATGGGTCATGACTCTAGTGCGTTTTGTTCCCAACTCGCGTACACAGAAACATTCCAGAATATAATTTGTCTCTGATTTCTAACTAATAGTTTAGAATATGCAAGGAAAATTATAATAAATATCCCCAAAAATCAGTATTTCCGTAGAAATAAGGAACTTTCAGAAGCACCCCACATATAACACTTAAAGAAAACAATAACCATTGAATCTGCTGGTGAACGAATTCAGTCAGTTTTTTTTTGTCTCTACGAAGTATATAATTAGTCTCTGATTTGTAACTAATAGTTTAGAATATTTATGAACAATTATAATAAATGTCCCCAAAAATCTGTATTTCCGTAGAGATAAGGAACTTTTACAAGCCCCGCACAGATAACACTGATAGAAAACGATAACCATTGAATCTGCTGGTGAACGAATTCAATCAGTTTTTTGTCTCTACGTAGTATATAATTAGTCTCTGATTTCTATCTAATAGTTTAGAATATTTGAGAACAATTATTAGATTATTTGAGAGCAATTAAAAAATGTCCCCAAAATTCAGTATTTCCATAGAGATAAGGAACTTTTAGTAGCACCGCACAGATAACACTGATAGAAAACAATAACCATTGAATCTGCTGGTGGACGAATTCCATCAGTTTTTTGGCTCTACGAAGTATATAATTAGTCTCTGATTTCTAACTAATAGTTTAGAATATTTATGAACAATTATAATAAATGTCCCCAAAAATAAGTATTTCCGTAGAGATAAGGAACTTTTACAAGCACCGCACAGATAACACTGATAGAAAACGATAACCATTGAATCTGCTGGTGAACGAATTCAATCAGTTTTTTGTCTCTAAGTAGTATATAATTAGTCTCTGATTTCTATCTAATAGTTTAGAATATTTGAGAACAATTATAATAAATGTCCCCAAAAATCAGTATTTCCGTAGAGATAAGGAACTTTTAGTAGTACCGCACAGATAACACTGATAGAAAACAAAAACCATTGAATATGCTGGTGAACGAATTCCATCAGTTTTTTGGCTCTACGAAGTATATAATTAGTCTCTGATTTCTAACTAATAGTTTAAAATATTTATGAACAATTATAATAAATGTCCCCAAAAACAAGTATTTCCGTAGAGATAAGGAACTTTTACAAGCACCGCACAGATAACACTGATAGAAAACGATAACCATTGAATCTGCTGGTGAACGAATTCAATCAGTTTTTTGTCTCTAAGTAGTATATAATTAGTATCTGATTTCTATCTAATAGTTTAGAATATTTGAGAACAATTATAATAAATGTCCCCAAAAATCAGTATTTCCGTAGAGATAAGGAACTTTTAGTAGTACCGCACAGATAACACTGATAGAAAACAAAAACCATTGAATATGCTGGTGAACGAATTCAATCAGTTTTTTTTTTGTCTCTACGTAGTATATAATTAGTCTCTGATTTCTAACCAATAATTTAGAATATTTAAGAACAATTATAATAAAGGTCCCCAAAATTCAGTATTTCCGTAGAGATAAGGAACTTTTACAAGCACCGCACAAATAACACTTATACAGAAGATCGTTCGCACTTTATGGAAACGATTTTGTAATTTGTTTTTGGTGTTTGCATTTTGAGATAAATATTTGGCAACTTCAGAATAATCGTCTGCTATTGTTTTGCTTTTATTGGAATGTAAAATAAGATATTTATTTTGAAAATGGCTCCTAAAATTGATAGATGGCTCGAAGGTTAAGTAACTGCACTTTCCAGGGAGAAATATTCGTATCAACAAATTATAAAGCGGTGTAAAAATCGCAGTTATGGCATTTCAAAAATAGGTATTTATAATATATTAAATTTGAAAGGGAAAAGAAAGTCTAACTGAAAGTAAAAATGAAAACATGACCACTAAACCTCATCCTAAGACTCTTTGAACGCAGGTAAATATCAAGAAAGTGAAGTCTCTGATCCTAAAAGAAAATACGCCGACTCGAAGATCCACTGCATTGAAACTAGGAATGTCTTCTGAAATTGTAAAATCATTCAAAAAGATTTGAAGTTAAAAAAGATGTTTAAACCTAAAGTTCATTTGCTTTTGCCAAAGCATATTGCTGAGAGAAAAACAAATTGTAGAAAATTATATGAAAAACACCTAGCTGCTGAAAAATGAAAATTTGTGGTAACACTCGATGGGGCATGGGTATATTTAAGTGACTGTAGTAAAATAAGATCAATTTTCTATTGCTCAACCGACGGGAATGGCCGTACGAAATGGCTACATCAGTGTACAAAAAAAGTTCTCAAAGGAGTTTATGATAGTAGCAGGATTTTGTTATACCGACAAATTAAAAATAAAAAAGTCTCAAGTAAAACCAAACTTAATTCACTCTGCTATCAGCAGAATATTTTAGAACCAATTTTTGTAGAAGAAATTCCAGCCTTATATGGAAAGAACATTGATAAAGTTAAGCTTCTTATGGACAGAGCCTCTAGTTACAAGTCTAAATCAACTGCCGCTTATTTAGAAAAGAAAGAATCAGAAACAGGAATAAAATGTATCCCATTTAGTGAAATACCTGTAAAATTACCTGACTCTTCTCCAATGGACTTTTGCGATTTCGGTTTTTCTAATTCGAGCCTTATGAAAACGACATCTAAGAACACTGAACGGACTTCGGAAAACGGTACAAGAAGAATGAGGTAAAACTGACATGACAGTACTAAGAAAAAATATGCTTTCATGAAAAATTCGAGCTAGATTCTATTATCAAGAACCATGGCTATCAGATAGAAGCAAATCATCGCATAAAATACGGAATGTATACATAAACCTTAACCATCAAAATCGTTTCCATAAAGTTTGACCTTCTGTAGAAAACAATAACCATTGAATCTTCTGGTGAACAAATTCAATCATTTTTTTTGTCTACGTAGTATATAATTAGTCTCTGATTTCTAACTAATAGTTTAGAGTATTTAGGAACAATTATAATAAATGTCCCCCAAAATCAGTATTTCCCTAGTGATAAGGAACTTTTACAAGCACTGCACAGATAACACTTATAGAAAACAATAACTATTGAATCTGCTGGTGAACAAATTCAATCATTTTTTTTGTCTACGTAGTATATAATTAGTCTCTGATTTCTAACTAATAGTTTAGAGTATTTAGGAACAATTATAATAAATGTCCCCCAAAATCAGTATTTCCCTAGTGATAAGGAACTTTTACAAGCACTGCACAGATAACACTTATAGAAAACAATAACTATTGAATATACTGGAGAACGAATTCAATTAATTTGTCTCTACGTAGCATAAATAATTAGTCTCTGATTTCTAACTAATAGTTTAGAGCATATAAGAAAAATTTCAATAAATATCCCCAAGAATCAGAATTTCCGCAGAAATAAGGAACTTTAACTTGCACCAGACAGATAACACTTATAGAAAACATTAACCATTGTATCTACTAGTAAACGAATTCAATTAGATTTTTGTCTCTACGTAGTTTCCTATTAAACTCTTTTTAGATAGGAAATTGCTGAAAAATATGTTTTCATATTAGATGCATTTAACTCTCCTTTAAATTAACTGTTTTCTTGGATTTATATTCTGACAAGTTTTCTTAAAATATGTGTCAATATAACAGTTCTAATCGATAAATTTATTTTTCAGAAATTTAAATAAAAGCTAAATATCTTTGTATATCGCTTAAAGCGAGCGGTTTCTTATGGAACAATACTCCAAATTAATTCTCAGTGATATAGTGCAGATATTCTATTAAAATTCCAAGATATTAGAAATTAAAGTGCACCAGTTAGGTATATATGTTCGCACGAAAACATCAGTCAGCATTGGTGGCTCACAAAAATTTTTGGAATGTCTCGAAAGGGGTTTATGTTAGTTATAACCAGGATTATTCGTGAAAACTTTAAAGCATCATTCAACAATATACAAATCTGGCATTCCTTGGAACTCCAATCCTATATTTAGTACGTGATACTGCCCATTTTAGATAGCTACTTTTTAACGATCTGGTATTTGTTACACAATATTCACACAAATATTCGATGTCACACAAATATTCGTGTCACACAAATATTCGATGTTTAGTGTGATAAATGTCTGATTGTTAACTAGTAAATTAAGACAGTGACTGTTATGTAATGCAGTTAATACAATCGTAACTCGCACGGGGCTTAGTCAATAGTTTCAGCAGCACGCACAAAATATGGAGAAGCTTCTCTCTGAATTACATACATGTCTGGCAATACTCAAATTTAACGGTTAGAAAGTAGACTCAAATATTGAAGATCTCCGTAGACAATACTTAGCAATTTAGTATTCTAAATACCAGTTTTGACACTCAGCATGCCATTTATATATATCTCGAGAACGAATTCAATTAATTTGTCTCTAAGTAGTATAAATAAGACAACTATATATATATATATATATATATATATATATAACCCATATATATATATAACCCATCTAGTTGTCAGCGACGAAACGAAGAAGATTTTTATTTAATCTATATATATAAAACAGTTCCGTAACTGACTGACTCACTGACATACAAAGCACAGACCAAACCGCTGAACCTAGAGGCGGAAATTTTGCATGGCGATTCATCTTATAGTGTAGGGGTGCACTAAGAAAGATTTTTGAAAAATTCTTCTTAGGTTTTTTAAAATTAAATGTTTAAGCTGTTTTAGTAACTTTTTTTAAGTTTGCATTTAAAATAATAATTTGAGGGTTATAAAACTCATATCACGAGAAAGATCCTAAAAATTCCTTTAAAATGAAATCTTTTTCGAATTTTTATCTCCCTTTTCTGATTTTTGTGGAATTTTTAAAGATTAATTTTTAGAATTTAATTTATTAAATGCTGATCACGGGATTTCTTTTCCTGGTACTTTAAATAAATTTATCGTCACGTGCATAACAACTAAATGGACAAAAAAATTTTTTTTTCTTGCTAATGCGGCAGACGATTGGACATTATCCAAAAAAAAATAAAAATACAATGAAAGATATTATGTTCCTCAAACTCTACTATATTAACTTTACTATATTCTTTAGTATGTCCTATTACATTTAATTTGAATATTTTCTTCTAGATTATTTTGTGTATAGAAATATCCCTTACGATTTTTTTATAAGTATATTTTTGGGTTTTTTTTACATGAATTGTATACATTGATTGATCGTCGTATTTATTGTAAATAAATAAATAAATAAATATATATATATATATATATATATATATATATATATATATATTATATATATATATATATATATATATTTGGCATTAATTGCATACATTGACCGTTGTATTTAATTTGAATGTACTCCGTAGCGAAGTGCGGGTTTTCAGCTAGTGTTAATATAATTGTAACCGAGTTTTAAACAAAATTGATACCATATATACTGCATGTAATTTTATCATTTCTTATCGATTCTCTGCTCATCGATATTCAAATGTGAACTTCTTATGGAAACACATGCTAAAAGTAATGAGACATTTAAGCAAGATATCTTTATTCTACTTTCTTCTTAGTACATTTCTGTAAGTCTAGGGACAAAATCATTTCAAAACGTAAAGTTAAGGTATCTGTCAACTTTCACATCGCTTTTTTGGTACAAAATTTCGAATTTTTTTCTTTGCTCTGCTTCAAAGGCCAATCTTTAAGGATTCTAAAACAACTTTAATTTTATTCGTATGATTACTGGATTGAGTGAGAAGTTATGGTCAATTTAATAAACCGGAAGCTATATTGAAAGACCGGAAGTAGCATCTATATATGCATTTTCTAGAAAACTAATTTTTCAGTTACTTTTGCAAACGAGAAAGCTAATCATTTGAAAAGTTTTTAATATATTTCGATGAAATTTTACAATAGTGTTTTACTAACTATGTTTTAAACTAAACGTTCAGAACCCAGTTAAGTATCACAGTAGTGTATAGTATAAATGACATTAAAACATATTTAGTTTAACCGAGTGCAGGGTCTCTGGCATAAGCAATAAATTGTACTAAAAATTTATAAAAAAAATTCTATATTTTTTAAAGTGTTATGAAATTTTTACCAGAATTACACTTCTTAATGAAATGGGCAAAGACGTGCAATTGCAGTGGATCCCAAGCCCACTGTGGAGTCCACGGGGACGAAATGTCTGACCAACTAGCCAAAAAAGGGACAGATAACACAATAATCGGTTACGGAAATCCCCTCCAATTCAGCATTGTCGTGATGATTGTTCTAACTGTCGAATAACGACTTTCCTTTTTTTTTCATCACTCCATAAGTTTTACTAACTAAACCAAATAATAGTAATGTCAGTAAATTATCATCATCTCACTTAATAGCTAACTCTGTAATAATTAATAGTTGTTTTTTTTTGTGTTTTACGGTCCCCATTTTTATTTTGTATGGCTAAATGGCGAATTCGCCATTTTGTTCGAAAAGTCCGCCATGTTTTTCCTTTTCTTGAAGGGTTGGGGGAGAAGGGCCGGACTTAGGCTTGAATGACCACTTCGTGGTCCAATGAAAAGACGGCACGGGAGCGTCCCCTCTGCCCGACCGGACGGGTTTTGGCGAGAGTGCGGCAGTATCGCTGAGGTGCGTGAGCGTGGAGGACGGAGATTATTTTACTCGCTGCAAGGCTGGAAGTGCTGAAAATTTCGAAGTTACGACGAGGGATTGAGTGCTTCAGAACCACATCCGTACTGACGTGTTCCAAGTGGTAGACCTAGTGTTTCCCTCGATCCAAGGATTTGACCCTGCAAAGATTCACCGTTTTTGGCACCGACGAGACGGGTACCGGAGAGCCTCAGAAATTTTGATCCGGTAGTCGCCACTTCTTCCACGACACAGGAGTGCAATTCCTGCCGGAAGCCTGGAACTCAGCAATTTCGGCCCTTCAACCGAACCCCTTCTCAGCGCGGAAATTCGTGAATCGGGTGACGTTTTTATATTTTTTTTTCTATGTCATAATTACATTATCCTATATTTTATTTTATACCGTGTAGAATCCTTCCTCTAGGGTAATTTTATATGCTATTTGTGATATGTAGTAATGTTTTATATGATGTGTTTAGAATGGTCAGGAAGAGTATGAGTATTAAATTTTGACATGCCAATTCTTAATTTTTAATGATTAATTCTTAAATTTTTTGATGTGTAATGAAATGCAAGATTATTCTTTATTAAATGAATGTGTTTGTAATTGATAGTGTCTGTCATTTTTTATTCACTCTATGGACATATATTGTGCAGAGGCAACCAAGGAAAATTTGATTCTTTTGAACCTGGGTTAGCAAAAAAAGGTCTAGTGGTGTAAGCACTATCTTACGAAATTCTCCAAATAATCTACACCACAGCATCAAGAATTATAAAGAAGAGACAAATGAATTCTCAGTATGAAAAGAGAAAATTAAGCGATATAAAAAATAAGGAATGGAAAGATGCAGTATTGCATATCCCCTCAGCACCAAGAATCTGTCTAAAAGCAGCAACACTTGGTGTTGCTGCTTTTAGACTTGTCACGGGACACGGCTGTTTTCCTAAATACCATTTCAGGTTAGGTATTATCGAAAGCCCAAAATGTACCCTTTGTGGTATGGAAGTGCCTATGGAGGTACAGCATTTGACACTGTGCCCCACATTATCAAGTAACTGACTTAATGGCAGATTATTGGGAGGCCAGGGAACTGATGAAGACGAATGTATATCAGTCCAATATGACTGTCGTTTCTGCTCCAAGATTTCTATAAGCCATTTTGCTTTGTGTTTTGCTTCTTGCATTTGCTAGTTATATTTCACTGGCATATAATAGTGTATAGATGTATGTCTAAGTGCTATTGCTTTGATAAAATAAAATATATGTTTTCATGATTTTATATCACATTTGAACTAAAAATATGTTTGCTTAATCAGTACTGTATATATCTGAAAAAAAGTGTTCCAAATGTAGGCAGTTATCTTAATAAATCACTTGATTATAAATCAATAAATAAATTTGTTGAAATATTCTCAGTTAATATGTTCCTATTGTTTATATAATCGCAAAGGAAAAAATGTAAATACAAGTTATAAAATTTCAAGATTTGGATATTCATATTTATTTTGTAGAACTTGTTATATTAATAACCTGTAATACTTTCATAACAGAGCAAATATAATTAAAAATAAACTAGAATAATTAAATATTTTATTAAAGTACGCCAAATTTCTTGGGAACTTTATTAATTATCTTATACATTTTGTGTATTCTCTAAGGGCATTAAAACTTATTAAAGCGTTTGGAACTTTAACGAACCCAGTATATTTATCGAAAAATAAAGATTATATCTAATTTCAAATAATTCGTCTTTATATGGGGATTTTGCAATACATTTAAATATTTGTAACGGTTCCTGACTTGAATTATTCAGATTGCTTTAATTATTCAATGCTATGTTCTTAGAAAAATTAAATGTATTCATTCAAACTATGCCATATTGGGATAGGAAATCTCGATATGAACATGATAATTAGAACTAATAATATTGGAAACCATTTTTTTGTTCATATTCTGTTTTTTTACATCATTATAGTGATTAATAAATCACAATAACATTGATGAACATTCTCGCTTTTATATTTTTTGTACTTTTTTTTTAATGATCTCTTATTGTACATTCGATAATGCTGTCAGCTATCTCTCTTGAATCTAAAATTAATGATATTCTAAGAATAATATTAAAGACTAGCTGAATATTCGTACTTCGCTACGGAGTACATTCAAATTAAATTCAACGGTCAATTTATGCAATTAATTAAAAAAAAGAATTATAAAAAAATCGTAAGGAATATTTTTATAGACAAAGCAATGTAGAAGAAAATATTCAAATTAAATACAACGGTAAATGTATGCAATTAATTTGTATGTTCAATATGCATAAAACATACTAATTTGAATTAAATTCTTAAAAAAGTTCCATCTCAATTAGTCTAGTGGTTAAAGTTTATCTTTTACCGTATTTTAATGTTTTTGTCAATTTATTTCGTTGTTATGCTCGTGACGCAAAATTAATTTGAAGTATCACAAAAAACAAAGAAACTACGTGATCAGCATTTAATAAATTCTAAAAATTAATCTTTAAAAATTCACCAAAATTCATAAAATGGAGGTAAAAATTTGAAAAAGATTTCATTTTAAGGGACTTTTTATGATCTTCCTCGTGATATACATTCTATAACCTCAGATTATTATTTCAAATGCCAACTTTAAAAAAGGTTACAAAAACAGCTTAAAAATTTAATTAAAAAAACAAAAAAGAATTTTTTAAAAATCCTTCTTAGTGCATCCCTACACTATAAGAAGAATCGCCATGCAAAATTTCAGCCCTTTATGTCCAGCGGTTTGGTCTGTGCGTTGTCTGTCATTCAGCCAGTTACGGAACTGTTTTATATATATAGATAAAAGAATTATTGTATAAAATGCTCATGAAAAACATGGGAAATATTTCCTTTTTTCAGTTTTTATGTCGTTTAAGTTTACGCACTTTACAAAATTTTTCTACATTGCTTTTTTCCTCTCTCTCCAGAAGATAGTAAAAACACGTTGAGAGTGATTTTAGTCAGTCGATGACAAATGACAGCGAGGATTATAATATAACTTCACCTCTGCTGATGTTTAAAGCAGTTTAAGTTTAATGTGTTTTTGTGTAAGAAAATAAAATGATGTGATTTTCTCGAATCCAAGATTAAGTGGTGAAATTAGTTATAATCTAGATTATTGTTTAACACTTGGGTCGTATTTATATCATATTTAATGTCTATACTAGTTTATACCCGTCAAAACATGACTGCTATATGATAAGTAAATGCACTAATACACAAATTATACTCAACAAATCATTGCCAAATGTTGAAAATCATAATAATGCGCAGAAACAAATTAATATGTTTGAGTGGCCTCGTGCTTAGTGAGTATCTAAAGTCAGATTTAAAAATGTCACTGCGCATGAGCAGAAAGCAATTTTTTTTAAAAATTGTAAATTATCGCTAATTAAACAACCCTAAATAAACAGTTACAATCAGATTTAATCATATATATTTCACAAACATAATTGTCATAAAAATAAAAATGGCAGAGAGAGAGAGAGATTCCTCGGAATAAACGTGTTTAAAATTAAAACATGTCACTGAGCATGCGCAGAAACAGTGAGTTTCTAAAGTAGATTTAAACATGCCACTGAGCATGCGCAGAAACAGTGAGTTTCTAAAGCTAGATTTAAACATGCCACTGAGCATGCGCAGAAATCAATTTTTAATCGTAAATTATCGCTAATTAACAGAAATTCAGGTTACAAAAACCAAATTTGACAAATCTACAGATTACAATATTTCGTTTAAGACCAAAATGAAGTAAATTGATGCAGTAGTTTTCTTTCACGGACTGCCCGAAAAGTCGCCTTAGCAACTTAAATATATAGATTGTTATCATTCCTTATACGTTCTCCAACTTTATTTATAGAAATACAAACTTATCATTGAAATATATGCCTTACAGAACTGAGGAATCCAAGCAAGATAGTTTTGTCTTACTTTCTTTCTTTAACTTTCTATAACTCTATGTACAAGTCAGTTTCAAACTCATTCCACTTAATCAATTGTTCCAGTTCAGGATCTCTCAGGTTTTACTGCTAGAAACTTCAAGTAGTCCTCTTAACCGTTTGGAACTTAAAATAATACTAGACAACGACAAGAAATCAACCCTAAATTTTTATACAGCTTTAACGAAGAATGTTAAAAGATGATTTAAATTTATTAATTGTAAATTCTCTAAATTTTCTATAAAGTAAAGCAAGAGAGCCGTGTTATTGTGACCTTAATTTTGTAACCCACTACTATTTAGTGTTTTATTTGAAACCTCCTGGCGGTTTTTCTACAGACATCATATTAATTTACTATCAGTGTAATGACCATATAAACGGGGAAAAGAAAATGTAACCGTCATTTTATAAAACATTAATCAAAAGACTTGAATGGGAGAAAAAAAACCACTGTCAGCGTTCCTCAAGCTACAGAAGTGGAGGAGTTTTCGAGAACCTTCCACTGCAGTTAACTAAAGTCACAGAAGGACTTCGTTTCGACTTCAGAATGCATCCTCTCTTATATCCTCGGATGGCAAATGCAATAAAACTCTCTCTCTCTATCCCATACCTGCTGAAGAAAAGGATTGCGTTACCTACTTTGGCTTGAAACGATGGGATTCCCATCCTTTCAGTTTCCTATTTTTCTTTCCCTGTCCAATGACGGCACTGAAACGTTAGGATTCCCATCCTTTCAGTGTCCCATTTTTCTTCTCCATGTCCAACGAGAGCAGGCAAACGCTGGAATCATATCAAATGATGCAATCTCGAAAAATGTTGGTTGTTGAATAATGCTTAGCTCTGGAGTGTAAATTCTGTAAAGGACTGTGCACCACCAGCGGCGTTTACCGCGTAGCTGTACAGAAAACTAAGCTCTCACTGATTGATTCCCTTGAGACAAAAGCACGGCATTTGGTACCAGAGTCTGTCGGTTCAAGTCCCACTCTTGGCATGGACGTTTGTAGCCTTTCAGAATCGGCATCAAGCAGTAGGTCCCTGTCTAATTAGCCTTCGTGTAGCAAAAACTGACCGTGGCGCTCCAAACCAAACCAAACAATACGCTTGAGACAAAAGCTCTTAAATGTTGAAGATAGAAATGGGCACATCCAAATTGTTTGATAAACCTTTAAGCGCTCGGTTTTATTTACCGCCGAAAAATTTCTGAGTAGTATTATGTTTAATTGAATTGATATGATCAGGGAGGGTCCCTCCAGGGTCAACTATATTTTGATTTATTTATGTATGCAGGGCCCGGGGTTGCCTTTGTGGATGGCGGATCTGTACTGCCCATTCGGCACTCGTGGGCCCAACAATAATGAAAAATGTCACCGAACTTGGGAAATTAACCCTTGGCTGCGAGTACAGGTATTGCTACGTGGCGACCGGTCGACAATTTGACAAGGCGTATAAGCGAAAGCTGTGGTCGCTGTAATTTCCGAAT
This sequence comes from Dolomedes plantarius, assembly GCA_907164885.2. Taxonomy (NCBI): domain Eukaryota; kingdom Metazoa; phylum Arthropoda; class Arachnida; order Araneae; family Dolomedidae; genus Dolomedes; species Dolomedes plantarius. Next base: position 69,968,126 of record OU015491.1, read on the forward strand.
ACTTATTTATGTATGCCTCACGGCAGGGCTGGTAAACTTATGATTACAGTAAATATAATGGGCTCTGAGTTGCCCAATTTGGTCGGCAGATCTGTACTGTCCATCCGGCTCCCAGGCCTATACTATTCATTGAACAAACAGGGGAAATAAACCCTCGGCTGAGTTTGCAGGTATTTCTACGCAGCGCTGGACTTCAGTTTGACACTTGTCTTATGGACTAAACGTCCCGGTCGACGTAATCATTTCGAATTACAGTAAATATAATATATTACCTCCAATGTACTTTCAAACTGTCGTTAATCAGTCTAATAGTGTCTTTAATACTTTGATTTCAGAAATGAATTTTGTTGCCTGATATAATAGTTGATAACTATTACATTTTACTAAACATAACGCAGCCACGGTGAACAATATTGAAGGCCACGCGTAAGCGTCAATCGATTGATACATTCGTTATTTCACTGGACAACGATCTTCAAAATGTACCCACAATGGAGAATGTGCGCGAATCATAACTATTGTACCACATGCACGCCATATGGGGAAGATATCATAATTAGGATGAAATATTCCTCATCGAGTTTCAATCCTATATAGTTAGTGAATGGGATATTATAGATTTCACCTAATCATAGGTTAATGAATAGTTAGTGAAGAGAGTAGAATAATTTTCTGGACGCATGTTTAAGCACATCTCTATTTCGCTTCAGGGAAGGAATAACTGCTGTCCAGATCTGCGGCATTAAAAGAGTTATGATGTTTTTATTCGCATTAATTTAATTTAATTATGTATTTAGGAACTCTACATTAGCACATGAAAGGCATTTCGTTCATTTCTCTCAGTGATTAATACGTGCCACTAAAATATTTAAAATTTGTCTTTAGGGCTAGATATTAAGCATTAGAAATTTCATACAGTTTAAAATTTAATGGTTCGATGAAATACATTAAAACAGATTGATTGCTTAATTTAATCGTTTAACCTGCTAAATATTATCATATTGAGTTAATCTTAAATATGTACATACAAGGACGCTAATAACTCACATTGATATAATTTACATAAAAATAAGATTTGTACTTACCATTATAACGACTACTTATATAAATGCACTTTGAACTTGATTTGTCAGAAGGAAATTTGTTTGAAGTTTGTATATATATAAAGTGTAAGTACATTCTAGATAAAGTTTACACACACAATCACACTTATACCCCCCATATATATATATATATATATATATATATATATATTAAATAAACTTATAGAACTTATAAGACAAACCATTATGTGAGACAAATTTTCATATATTATGATAAATCATGGACATGCTTAAGCTATAATTTTCGTGAACTTTAGATAATATTAAATACATTTTATTCCTGGTAAGTACTCTTGGTTGAGGTCTCATTAATCAAGGATCTTCGTTACAGACCTTATCAAATCTAGAGTAAATGGAGGAAGAAGTTTGAAAATGCAAGATTCACGGAGCATTATTTGCTCCGGAAGCCTAATGCGAACATTGAAATCACGAGATTATGAGATTTTATTTAGAAAATGATGAAGTTGGAACTAAATGGGTGTTTAAACTCACGCAGAGGGCCTCCTTCATTGATACATTCGTGATTTGCTAGGAAATAAACTCCCGAACGCATACCTTGAAGTCGTTGGGTCTGATAGTTAGCAAATGCGTTCCGGACTGCACGCGCCGCGAGCATGTTCATTACTCTACGAAATGATGAATCTTTCAATATTTAAATCTCCCATTTAATGAATAGATACCACGGATTTTGTATAATTATGTGGTAAATATATGGCAGAAAGCATCATTTACGATGCGCAGTGAAGGAATGATTGATGCACGCTGCAAACGATAGATGGCTGTAGTGGCTGGGTTTATTATATGTATTAACTGCGTTTATGTCGTGTTTAGCGATAAAGGTGGATATATCTATATAACATTAGATCTTGAAGTTTGTTTGTCTGTGATTCAACTGAGTAAAAATTATTAACAATAACACTTTATTTATATATATTTACGGAAATGCTGTAATGAGAAGAAACATCTTAAAATAAGTTTAGTTAAAAGTTGGTAGAGTATTTACCAACATGTACGTAATTTTAAGGCCGTGGTTTCAGTTAGCTACCATTTAATGTTTTATTTTAAGTCTGAAGTAATTTTGAAATGAAATAACATCGTATCACTTGTTAAAAGTCATCACATGAGTTGACCACGCAGGTCTTCAAGCCTTACATTAATCAACTGGGAATTTTTAATCAATTGATATACAGTGTGTCCGAAAAATTATAGTTCGGTAATACTAATGTTACTAAGCTATTTTCTTACATGACATTTTCTTTCTCATCAGTGCTTCTTTTGCATACGTCCGTAAAATCATAGTGGTGTTTCAAATGGTTATAGCTACAGAACAAAGCATTGTAGAGAGATGAAGTATACCTCAAATTTAAGAGAAAATCTCCAGGTTTCTTACCTGTTCGTATCTAAATTAATTGATTTTTATAGCCTTTTCGCGTATAAGTGGTCAAAAGTTGTAAGTTTTGTTTGATTCTTCAGCCAGTTTCTCTATTTTGTATTTTTATGTTCCCTGGTCTTCCTTCTTTTGTTCTTTTCGATGCGTCGATTTGTCGTATTTTTGGGTGATGGACCACAGCACACCTTAACATCAAGTCCTGAAGGGGGTGGGGTGGAGGAACGGGGTGAGATGGTGTTTGTTTAGAGTTACTGGATGAAGCCACTGAAGATACAGGAGGAAGAAGACCTTGAAGGAAGAAAAATTAAAAGCACATTCTTTGACGGTAGAAAAGATAACCGATCTTCATAGAAAAAGGGGACTTGCGGCATCTTCGAGATAAAGACGTAGACCATATTTCTGTGTTGTCGAAACCTGGTTCGGAATATTTTGGGCACTTGACACCTCTTTCCGGTCACGGCATAGAAATAGCAAAATCAATAGATAATGTTTTAAGCCAGAACAAAGTGGATATTTCTGAACTGATAACAGTCGGGTGTGATGGCACCATTGTTAATACAGGAAAAATCAAGGGTGTCATTGCCTGTTCTGAGGACAAATTAAAAAGAGAACTTCAACGTCGTCTTTGTATTCTTCATACGAACGAGCTCCCACTGAGACATCTGCTGTCTTCATTTGACGGATGAACCACAGGGCCTAAGATCTTTTGTTGTCCAATCGGAAATAGACTAATGGGATGCAAAATTCTACGTGTTGTTTCATTCGAGCCTATTCCTGTCGCACGGACATCAGAAATGCAAAACACTGATAATTTGAGCCCAAGTCAAAAGTATTTATTTGATATTTATGCAGTGGTTTCAACTGCAAAGGGCTCTCAAAGACTTCAAAACAGAAAGACGGGGCCAATTGTGTAATCGAGATGGATCACAACTGCTTGCAGAATTTTACGCTCGTACTTTAATACTTCGAATAATACGTGTAATGCGCCTTTAATACGTGTTTATGCGCCAATATGTTTGGCACAAGGAAACGGCCAAGTTGCGCGGACGGACCTAGAATTGTGTGGCAGATTATTCAACTCTAAGCTTTTCTCCCGGATGAGCTAAAGAAGTCAGTGCACTTAGTGGTTCAAACAAATAGGTATTATGCCCATCCCGAGAATTAACTGGTAGCAATGGTAACTGACGACAGCCAAGATAGTTGAAGATTAGCATGAAGAAGAATTAAAAGATTCCGCAATTCAAAGAAGAAAAAGACCAACAGAGTTCCAGGTTTCAAAGCTGAAATTTAAGGCAACGGTGTACTATGACTGCATCAACTGGGTCTCCAGTGAAATCAGCGAGCCTCCAATCACCAAAAGTCTTTTATCAGAAGAAATTCGAGAAAGCATAAATTCAGGATCCATGCTAGATAAACCATTAGTCTGCTTTTCAAGTCACTTTAAGGCTGTGGAAATAACCATTAAAATTGTAACAGAACCTGCATCAAAAATATGTGGGAATGAAGGAAGATATGCCTTCATAAGAGCAAAGTTACAATCACGAAAAATGATGCTGAAATTCATTTCAAAGAAGGACTTCGTAGCTTAAAATGATACACATTCTGAATACAACATTCAGTACAGCAACATTCAGTACAGCAGAACACGCAGTACAGCAACCTTCTCGTGGTGAGTTCTTGGTTGTTTCGCGTTGGTCCCGAGCGCAAACAATCTAAAAGATGTACATTTTCAAAGCACATAGCACCTAAATAATACATAATCAGAGCTTATTTAGGCATTTGGCAAACTAAACATGAGTACACAAGTAATTGCAACCAAAATAAATTAAATTTAACATCTTGAAAAATTTTGCTAAAAAAGTACCAAAATCAGCGTTTTATCATATCTTTTAAGACATTTGCGGCAAATCAAGGTTGTCCTAAAAATCTCTTTTTTTTTTTGTGTGTCAACTTAGTGCCACCAATGGCACTTTTTCCGCTCTACTCATTATCAAAAATCGAAAAAGTTTTTTTGTTCGACCACCCTAATATATATATATATATATATATATATATATATATATATATATGCGCATGCATTCAGTTTTGTTGTTGATTTTTCTTTCACAATATAATCGAATATGGCTTCAAAATAAACGAAAAGAGAGGTCAAAAATTACTTTTCTCCCGAGTGAACAAAGTAATGAGAACAGTTCAGTGCATAAACAGAAAAACTTTTTTTCTTTTGGCAACAAATGTAGGACCCTTTAAATACGTTTATACTTCATAATACTTTGATTAAAACATATTCTATGTAATGTATTAAATAATGCTTAAAAATATGTCAAATAGATAGAACAGTTGTTATATTCCTGTGATTTCAGAAAATATTATCATTGGGTTAGTGAGACAGTCATGACCAAAAGGGGTCATTTAAAAATTGCCTGAGAGCCACTATCGTACTTTTAAGGTTTAGTCGTTTTTTTCCTTCCTCTTCTACTTGATATTATTTTTATTAAAATTTTGAAAATCTTGTCTAAATCTCTAATACAGTCGCAGTAAAGTTGCGAAAAAAATATTGATTTATAATTTAAACAATTTTTGCTTCCTTTTCCTCTATTTATAAATACTTTGTAAGCTTTTTAATTGTCATTTCGTAGATCTCGCTCTAGAATTATAAAAGCATTCGACATTCTGAATTATACGCCCCAAATTAATGTGATCGTAGCAAGAAAACTGCAGAGAATTTATCATCTAGATTCAGCGGAAGACCGGTGCATAATCAATCACGTTAGAAATAAAGACATAAACAAATCAAGTGTTTCAAACGCGCGATACTAAACTTAATCTTTACACTTCTGGAAATAATTCATCTCAAAGATTTCGTCCCATGTTTCTCGAATTAATGAATTAGCTACTTCAATGAAATTATTCAATTCCACACGCTACAATGAATTTTAAAGAGTGTTCATAACGGGAAATGTTCCCCCAGAATTACTCTATTCAGGTAGCATATAATCGTCGTAAAATTAGCGGACGTTAAATGCTTGTTATGTGTTTAATGTGTTACATAATTATAACGAAACAAGATAAGCTGGAGTGAATAAACTTTGTAGAGCAGTAAAGCAAATAAGCGCTATTTACGAGGTTACTTAAAGCAGAACTAAAGGACTCTTAGTCAGAAAACCTGTCATTTATTTGCGGTGAAGCATCTCATATATATTCCGAAATGGATATCGGGTAAAGATTTCGACAAATTAAACACGACTTTTTTATTTTCGAACATTATTGCGCGTTTTCATGTATTTGTATAATGACTAAGATTAAATCATTGTTTTATAAACCATACCCATCTACCGACCGACCTATACACACACAGATATATATACATACAAATATATATATATATATATATATATATATATATATATATATATATATATATATATATATATAAACAAACGCATAGTTTTTCTTATATGTACATGCTATTTTCAGTCACTCCCTTCTTAGAATATTTACAGGACAGTTGTCAATATTAATGAAATCCTTTATAAAATTCGTTTACAAAATTTTATATAACAGTAATGATATTGTCTTTTTAATTATTTTAAACTTTTTTTTCCCAACGCGGTAGACTCTTGGCGATATCCGCCAACTCCCACAGCGATATTTGTGGACTACTTTATAAATGGAGCACCATATTTTTGGACGAGTATTGCTCCCTATGAGGAAATAGCAAAGAAACATCCACACCTTAGCAGGGATTCGAATTAGAACCCAGTGGGATTCAAAGGTAGTTCGTGACTCCACACAATATACGATGTAGGTGGCTAATTCTCGGCATAATCTGCTCAATTCTCAATACACATTGTGTGCCAATGCGTATGTCTTGTTATGGCTTTCTAATAAAAAAACGTATTGCAAAATGGTGGCTTCAGCGATAGGTATTTCATTCCGAATGCTATTAATAGGAAACTATCGAACTTTTAAAATTGTCTTGTGTTGACCAAACATTATATAACCCAAAAAGACGAGGTTAAAAGCGCTTGAAGAACGTAATCGAATATCCTCCAAAGTTCATTTCTTGGGGAGAAACAACAGTCAGAGCAGTTGAAGGAGGATTGCTTGTCTATGCACAGGACTTATCGAGACTGCTACCACTTTTTGTTGTAATTTCTGACTTTTTAGTTATTAGCTGCATTTCAGTACAATGAACTTGAGTGAACATCTGAGTGATGTTATTTCCAAAACCCAGTGGGAATAAAGCTAGGTTGTTAGTACTTTTAGAAAATATAAAGCTTTTTACAACAAATTGTTTAGTTCGTTTTTTATTACCATTTGAACTGTAGGAGTCCATTCTGCCGCACCCTGTATTTATAGAAGTTGAGGAATATATAGTGTGTTATATATGGCTTTATTCCGGAAATAATCCATACAGATCAGGCAGCCCACAACATTACAAAGGATCAGGAAACGAAGCAAAACAAAACAGCAATATAAATTAGGAACCAACATTAAAAACTAGATACAAAATAAACTAGAAAAATATACACAATCAAAAAGTTCATTCACAAAGAGAGTTAATACTGGTCCTTGCATCCCAATAGAATTTGCCGATGTCTCCGTTTCTCTGGGAGATTCTGTCAGGTCCATGGCGAGTTAGGAGATGATCCGACTTCATAACGCCTGCCCTGCAGATCGGTCAAACGTTGGTAGGAAATATTCCCATTTTGAACAGATGTTCTGCCAAGCAGTCGTATCCAGTCTGTAACCGGAAATTTTCTACTGCTTCCTTGCGGTTTGTGGCCATGCGATTTCCGACAGTCCTGAATGTTCTCCCAGGTTTTACCTTTCAGAATATATAGTAAAAGACCAGGAATATATAGTAAAAGATGTCATAAAATAAATGATAAGAGAACAAAAATATGCTTTAGCTAATTCATTCAATATTTTTTTCCTGAAAACCAGGAAACTTTTTTTTTCTTCTGTGATCAGTATTTTTCCAAAACAAAAGTCCTTAAGATTTGTAGAAACTTATATGTTAAATGTGTTTAGAAACGTAAGACAGCAACCATGATGTAATCTGTAGCTCCGGGTGCTAATGAATGACAGTAGAAAGCAAAATTAATATAGTTATTTTACGCAATAAAAATACTTTTTACGAAAGCGTAATTTGCGTCTACGTCTGGTATGGGCATATTAAATCTGTAGGCCGGAAAGTTTTCCTGTACGGTGGTAGGGGTTTGGAGGAGGGTAGAAGCCCACAAGGTGCCGCTACTTGGGGTGCTAAATCAAAATTGTGGTGGCACCTAAGTCGAACCCCGACCCTTGAGGTGCTATAAAACAGGAGTCGCATTCTTAATCCCACAAGTTTAATTGATCTGGTCGGGAGTGTTTTGTTCTCGAGCCATAAACAACAACAAACATCAATACGAATACCTAGTGCATGATTGTGTTATTCTTATGATCAGTCTAGTAAGTAGAAAATTTTAATAATATTAAATATCCTTAAAATATATTTAGCAGGTATAAAATAATTAAAGGTGTAAAATTTATTACAATAAGAATGTCTTAATTCAAGATGTTAATATTTTAAGAAGAATTTTATTATTTACGTTGGTGCTCTATTCTCTATTACAAGATTTATTTTTTTTCTTTACTAATAATAAAAGATGTAAGGGTTAAATTGATCACGCTATCTACGCGGAAAATTCATAACTTCTGTTGCTCATTAGGTATAATAATTATGGGGACAGTGGACCTTCAAACCTAACTTTTTCTGTTTTGAATGGATTTGCTTGAAATTTGAATATGTGATTAGTACCATAGATATGTAAAAGTGGTTAAAATTTAATGATGAAATATTAATAATTTATGAATTATGAATTATTAATTATATAAAATTGGCCTAATTAAAATGTTCCATGCGCATTTCTTTTGCATATAATATGTTAATTTTTATTTACAGGATACCTTATAGAACTAACAATGAAACTTATTGCTTATTTTAAGCATTCATTAAAAATATAAAGAGAAAAAAATAATAATAGTGAAAACACCCTTTTTATTACGCAAAATATCTATAAATCACCTTTTCAAGTACGAAATTTAGAAATTCTGAGCTACGAAGCATACTTTTTTTCAATAAGATTTATTTGATATACAGTTAAGTATATAAAATTTAAATTTCAAAGCAATACGATAATCAGAAATGCGTCTGGAGCAGTTTGAATATTCGTATGACATGAAAATTTTTATTTTGAGAAAAACACATTTAAAGTTATTGCTATTAGTAACCACATAATATCTAAATTAAATACAAATGCCTATAACTAGGAAAGAAATCACAGAAATTAAAAATTCTTTTTGCAACACATTCCTACTCGTCCGTAGTTTCACAATTCAATAAAATAAAAAATCGAATTTTTGGACAAATTTCACAATTTTGAAAGTCTAGTGTCCCCTTAAATGCAAATTTCGGAAATCAAAACTATTTTTTGATACTGGTAGATTGGACAAAATGTACGTGACTTCAAACGTTCATAATTTAAAATTTACTATAATACTCCGTCACAAGATTCATCTTTCCCTGGAAATTTAACAAAGCATTTAAGATCTAGAGTTTAACTTTTACAATTTTCATTAAAATCCCATACGCGATTTTGGGTTTTATGTATGGAATATTCATTCTGTCGATATGAAATAACTGATACGCCTCTCTCAGAATTCAGCATTCAGTCAATTTTCTTATATTAATATTCTCGATAAGTCTTTTCCCTTCTATTCTATCACACTCAGCTTAAACACAAAAGTTTGCCTCCTTGGAGCGTATCTCTGGTAATCATTTTAAAAATCCTGCCCGAATAAATTAGCAGTACTGTGTTTGATATTACATATCTTAAAGTTAATGAAATCCTTTTCATATTAAAATATCCGGTGCGCACAATGCCTGCATGTCTGAAATGAGAATGGAACGCACTCTGGCCAACCAATAAAGTGAGTTTGATTCAAAGAGTTTATTTAAAGTCCTCCAAAGGAGTGGTTTCATTGTTTAGGGGGGAGTAAATATCGGTGGGAGCCGATACTGTTGTTCTCAAAACCTCCCAAAATTAGTCCTTTAGATGTATTGAATACAGCTGCGACTAATAATTCAAGCTTTTATGTAGAAAACCTTCATTAGAATATTTTTACTAAAGCCGTTCAGTCTCTATCCTAATAGCAGCTTCAGGGAAGTTTGTTAACCAATGTTTATTATACATTTAACTTTATCTGAAACCATGAATAAACAGTGTCTGGAGAAGGTAAAAAAATATATTTTCTATGGACTTGAACATAGTAAATCAAACAAAATTTTAAGAGGCACTCAAATCATTGGTGTTCAGTAAAATGTACCTCACTTACTTTGCATTATGGAAATACCCTAATGAAGTTTTCAAAATAGTATAGTTAAATTTCTTCTACCCTTTTTGTGGGGTTTAGAAATAAATTGATTCTTTAGAGTAAAAGGATCAAAATTTTGAGTAGACAGAAGGAAACTTGCGCTCTAAATTTAGATATTGACTTTAAATATCAAAAGTTTAAATTTAAAGCAATCCGCGACTGAGAAACACAGAAGTTTCGGTGAATTGTATCCAACTATGGACATGAAAACAAGGGATATCATTATTTAGAACAATATGACAAATATTGAGATCTATTATCATATTGTTTTAAGCAATGAAATTTATGTGCATTTACCTTTAGATATTTTATAAAATTTAGTCGTTATCCCAATAAGTAAAGAGCAGATTTTTTTAAATATTGAACTACTATGCTAAGACAACTTACAAACACATGAAGGCGATGACTGACTGGTAACAAAACGTTTTAATTTAATGTAGTATTCGGTACCTGAAAGCGAGAGATGAGCAGAGCCGCTCAAGTCGAGCAATCGTGATCCATTAGACCAGCCATATTCACCTTTTTTTTTCTCTCAGGTCGCATTCACATGAGCCGCCAAATGCCAAAACCAGTTATATCCATAGAAATCAAAAACTGAGATTTCAGTTGCTATGGATACTTCTGTTCATCACCTACGGGTTCAAGTTGAGGAACAATTAAATAATTAGCCCAATCCCATTGGAAATAAATGAAGAATAATTATTAAAGATGCAAGATCAGTTATATCCAAATGGTCCCAGTTACAAAATCAGATCTATACTTTGACAGTTACAAAATAAGTTACATCCCACAAGCAATAATGCCTGCCTTTTAAATTCTGTAGCATTTGGATCTAGATCCAAAATCTACCTTTTGGATCCAAATTTGGATCTAGATCCAAAATCTACCTTTTGGATCCAAATTTGGATCTAGATCCAAAATCTACCTTTTGGATCCAAATTTGGATCTAGATCCAAAAGGCAGGCCTTCTAAATGCTGTACTGGTTTTGCTACAGCATTTAGAAGGCCTGCCTGCCCTCTAGATGCTGTAGCAAAACCAGTTTAATCCCTCATTAACCTGTTAGATATACTTTAGGTTCAGTAGTGGAGTTTTTAATACAATAATATTAGTTTTAGCTTAATGTAAATACTACAGAAATTTAATAACGTCGTGCTGCCCACCATGATCATCGACATAATATACTGATAATCATTTCGTAAATTTCTCATTGTTGACATATTATTATGTATTGTAATTACAAAATAGAAGTCAGTTCCTCCACATGTTTATTAGCTTGTTGTTCTATAGTTTATAACCTACTGCAGGCTTGTATCATTTTTCCTTTTAGTTTTCGTTAATTTTCTACCTTAATATGGATCTAGATTTGAGTGGCCCAAGCTCAAATAATACTGCACTGTAAACAATGACTTAGATAATGACTTAGAAATGATTATTGAAACTCCAGTTAGAAGGTTCAGCTCACTGAGAATAGCTCACTTCTACCCAGACTTGGGTGTATATAATTTACACAAGTGGCACTCTAAATGAATTTGATACAAACACAGTTTATACATGAAACAATGTTTATTGAATTCGTTGCACATATAGAATTTGCTTTTACAGCAATAAGCCTACGTACTACTTGTACGGAATATATATATTAGCATTCAATAAAAATACACTTTGACTTACTCACAAACCAGCAAAGAGTCAAACCAGCAGTTCTGCCACGTACACTTTGGGCCCCCTAAGCACTAGCGCCGGTTAACACCTGGAGCTTCTTTCCTCGTAGCTCCCTCTCGCTTATCTATCAACCTTAACAAAACCTTTTCTTTTAATCAAGCTGCTTGGTATTTATACCAAGCGCTTATGCCGAAATTAACATATCTCAAGCAGCTTCTTTAATTCATTCACTCAAAAGTTCGATTCTTGTGAATCGAATCTTGTGTATACCTTACAAACAGTTATATCCATCCCTACAGGTGCAAAACAAGTTATGTGAATTTTATTTATTTATATAATTGTCTATGCTTTCTCTACATTATACAGATTATTACTAGGCAACAACATAAATTTAGTACGTTTTTTGACATGAAAGCCATACAATGATTTATTATTGCAACATAACTAACAGTTTTTGTTAAATAACTCAAAATCATTTCAGATGGATACAGCTGGTTTTGATATTTCGCTACTCCTATGTATGCTACGTTACGGCGGCCGCAACATAGTACACTGTACCTCATAATATAATAAATAGAGAATTTAGCAACGATTATGAATTTTTTGGCTGAGCTCTCACCACCCCTTAACAACGCATATTTATGATGACACGTAATGGTAGCATTCCTTACATATGTTATTTTCAGTTGAATTGTTTTGCAAAATAAAATAAAACTAAAAGTGACCATGTTGGCCGTGCAGTGGCTAGTTTTAATTTAAAAATGTATGCCAATATTAATATTTATTGCAACGCTATCTATTAGGGCGGTATCCTTCGTCAATACTTTGTTGGCAAGAAGGAAACGTAAGCTACAGCTCTGTTGTTCGCTGTGCAAAAGTATACATAGTTTTTCACGAACCACTAGAATGGCGTGACAGAAGTCAGGGTATGAGAAAAATGTCGGCGAGGCTTGTGCCGGCTTTCCTAACAATCGATCAAAAACGTGAACGAGTGAACACTTGGAAGCACAATTTGGAGCTGTTCCAAAGAAATCCAGATGAATTTTGGCGTCGTTTTGTAACAGCTGATGAAACATGAATTTATTAGTACAAGCCAGTAACGAAAGAAAAGTCAAAACAGTGGGTCAAAGCAGGTGAAGAGAACGTAAACGGCTCCATTATCAGAAAAAGTTATGGCTACTGTTTATTGGGTCGCCCATGGTATAATATTTAATGACTACTTGGAAAATGGCAAAAGTATCACCGACGATTTGTATGCATCTTTACTAGACCGTTTAAATCGGGAAGTTAAAATAAAAAAGGTCACATTTAGTGATAAAAAAATGTTCCTTTCCGCCATGACAGTACTTCTGTCCATTCATCAGCTACTACATTGGCAAACTGTTAGAATTATGCTACGAAACTATTCCCCACCATCCTCACAGAGTTGGACAAGTCTTAGTTAATGAAGGGAGTAAATAAAGCTTGAAAATCGTCGGACCTAATGCACCAATCTTGAGAGACATTATGTAGAAAAAGAGGTAAAACTTTCCTAATAAAAAATCAAAAGAAAACGTTGTTTTCATTGTTTATGCACGGACGTATCACACGAGTCTAGTATCCAAGCAAACTTCAGTAGCCTTTGGGATTAGTTAATTTTCTTAAGTCCAGGCAGTATTAAATTTAAAACTATCTAAGCAATAGGTTCATTCTTCGGATATATTGTAAGAATTTCTCAGCTGATGATTGTGTTTTGAATTTTTTGTAATGTTGCTTATTTTCGTTCAATAAAAGCCAATTGTATACTCTTTACAACTTTTTAAAAGTACCGTATGCAAATATTTCCCATTGATAAAATTATACAATCTTTGATTCTAATGTACTTAAGGCGTGCTATTTTAAAGCACCGATAATATATACTTCGACAGGGGCAGTTTAGAATACATCACAATTTGTAGATAAAAATCTTACTAGGTTTAATTTATTATTTTGCCTTTTAAATTAAAATCATTTAAAAATGCATGTATACTCTTTGCATTTCTCGTCTTTTTCATATTAATTTTTTGTATTGTTGTTTTACTATCAAAAAAGATGTTCTTTCATTATATAAGATTCGACTAATTTTGTCAGACAATACAGTATATCAATGAAAGAAAAATTTAGCATTACTTAAAGGTTCCCATTAATGGGTATTCCTATGAGTAAAAGGATGTTAAACTCTTTTCTTTTGGCCTTCAATTACTATTTTCGGGCAAGAGGATATAAAACAAACTCTAAACTGTTTAACAGTTCACAAAAGATTTGAAGCCAGTACTGTTGTCATGATATCAACTAAAACGGCTGTCTCTAAAAATGAGGGATCCCAATTGAATCCCATGCTTATGTTAAAAGAATGCGTTTGCAGGAATAAAACTTTAATTAAAAGGTAGTAAAAAATGTAATCTTGTAATTCGTATAATATTATCGCTCATTGAACATTTCG